>OY776681.1:28868744-31268744 GCA_963675555.1 Leptura quadrifasciata | reverse complement strand
GATCTGGGGTGACGCCAGGTGCCTTTAAATTTATCCTTTTGTCGGAAGATGTTGTTTGTTATAACTAGATCATGTTCGGCGCATTTAGTTGAGTAGTTGACCGTTAGCGTTCATGTTGCCCAAACCGTTCTTGCCTATGATGCCTGGCCAGGTGTCTGCATCTCTCCCTACTCTAGCGTTAAAATCGCCAAGAATAACGAGTCGTTCCGTTTTAGGTATTCTACAGAGGGTTTCTTCCAGCTGTTGATAGAAGCTTTCCTTGGTTTCGTGACTTGCATCCAGAGTGGGAGTGTAGGCGCTTATTAGATTTACCGCGTTGCCATCTGATAGCTCATAGCGTAGCAGCATTAGACGCTCGGATAGGCCTTGTGGTACTTGTGTTAAGTTGGATACAAGTTGATTCCGAACGGCAAATCCTACTCCATGTTGTTTCTTGAATTGGTGGGAAGATCTTTCCAATAGAAGGTGTAGTACTTTTCTGTGAGAGAGCCTTCCTCCAAAAATCGAGTTTCGCTGAGAGCTGCAACGTCAACATTGAGTCGGTGAAGTTCTCTATCTATTAGAGCAGTTCTTCTTTCAGGCCGATCGGTGCGAGTGCTGTCGTTCAAAGTACGAACATTCCAAGCGCCGTAGATGAAAGAATTAGTTTTCTTGGATGTAACTTGCCGGTGTTTTTTCGACATTCGATGAGGTGTCCCTGTGGGCACCCTCCCCCGGAGATCCGATCGGGAGGGTATTTTTTTTTTTTAAAGCCTTAATCGACTGAAAACGAAGCTGCATTTGAAGTTTTAGCTGGAGCAGGTATGCAACTGACCAACTCGGTTGCGGAAGGCGAGTGGTGTGGTCCCATGGCACAGAAGGAGACTGCGACGATGGGGTAACCAAACGATTCCAAAAGCAACCTTTGTGTGCGGTGGGTTATTTTTACCGCACTCTTCGTGAGAAGGTGTATGTGCTCACGGCAAAAGGTAAGGGTTATTCCGCCCTTACTCGGTCGTTAGAGCCTCGTTAGTGAAAACAGGGTGCACCAAGTTCAAATTGAACTCATCGCGAAGGTGAGGTTAACAATTGAGTCGGCTATAACTTGCGCTTCACTACCCCATTACACCCCACAATACAGTATATTGATTGTACGATTATCTTTTTGTGAAACATTCATATTTATATGTATTTTGAATATAAATGTGCGTTTTAATGTTTCAAAACTACAATCAAAGCTAAATGTAGTCGGCTTTTTACACCCATATTAAGATAACTTTGTTTCTCTTTTTTTAATGAAACTTAATTCAAATTAATGATTGATGGCAGTATAATATATTACTGCCTGGCAGCCTATCAAAAATTAGTCGCAATTACCCTTAATTAAATCTATTGTAATTAATTTATTCTAATGAATTCCAACCACTTGTTTTTTAAGTGAATTAAACGTTATTAGTAGTAAGGAAATGAGAGAACCTCGATTCGGAGCCGGAGCCGGAGCAGTATTCAGTTCAGAGGTGGGGGTAATTAGAGTGGTGGGAGGTAAGAGGGTGTTGCCTAGAGATGATGTTGGGGGCACGTGGAAGGTAATTGAAGTGGTGGGAGGCAATTAGTGTTGTGATGGGTGGTAATTAGCATGGTGGGAGATAATTAAAGTCGTAAGCGCAATTAGAGAGTAATAAAGGATAATTTAGGTACAACTAAATGTAATTAAGGGTAATTAAGTTAAGAATAAGGGTAATTAATTTAGGTCTGTCTGCCCGTCTGTCGGTATGTCCGTCTGCCCACCTGTTCCTCTATCTATCCACCTGCTCGTCTGTCATTCCGTATGTCTACATGTTCGTCTACCTGTTCGTATACAAACAGTTAAATTAAACAATTAAATTCTTCATTATGTTGTATTGACTATTAAATATTGTCCTATTGCATAATTATAGTTTCTGTGAATTTTCAATTACCATGAGATAACAACCATTCATTTACGTACTCTTGATTGTATACTTAAAGTTACATTTGCCTGCCAGATTATTTTACTTGCCTTATCCTTATGCTGATGAACAATTGCGATAAAAATTATTTTACTGATTTATGACATGAATATTTGCGATAATAATTATTTTACCTACCTGTATTATCTATCGAGATATTTGTGGTTTTTAGTTTATTTCTTATATTATGAAAAGGAGCATTTACATAATTTATATGGGCTGTTATTTTTTAGTGAAATATTTCAGTAGTTTTATCTACTACTACTTATTCTCTTTTGGCTTGAACGTACCCTCTTTAAGGGCTTTATGTACTTAAAGACTGTTTAGAAACATCCTGACATGACATCACAAGTGAGGTGACTGTGAAATGCTATAAAGCCTGGCTGTTTGTATTTTTTACATTATGATAAGATTAGAAATAAAACAAAGATTAATATAGTACATTCATCTTATTACCTATTCTTGATTACATAACTAATCACGTTTGTATTCAAATCTACAATACATTTGTATAGAAAATGAACATTTGCTAGAGCACAATGATAATTATAATACTGGTCATGTTCCAGATATTCTGGTATAGTCAATGATTTAAGGCTAGGTAGAAACGGTGAACGGTCATCAAGATCTACAATTTTATTCCACTGTAGATATTGTAGTAGGAAATTCTTCTCCATCACATCTTTGCATAGTATTACAGCATCGTTTAATGATAAATTATGTTGATAATTATTAACAGCATTCTGACAAAGTTGCTCAAAGTAGTGACAATTCTTTCAGTTAAAAATATCCATGACTCCATTTTAAACCATGATAATTCTTCTCCAACCAATAGTATTGTGCTTTTCACCATTTGTTAATTATGATAATGGATATGGTGATTTGAAAAGATAATGTGATTGTTGTATTTATTATTAGACACTGTCCTACTGTACAGTTATAGTATCTTTGCATTTTATATTTATGTTTCCCAAGTCATGTCTGTCTCTCAAGCCCCCATTGCTGAAATTTAAGGATAACCAAAGGCAGTTTATGTCAAATATAAGGGCAATTAAGGGTAATTTAGGAAAAAAATCAGGACAATGGTAATTAGGAGCAATAAATAAGAATAATTAAGGGTAATTAAGAGTAATAAATAAGGATATCCCAACACTTAGCATCCTTAAATACCCTTAATTATTCTTGAAAATCTAAAATCCTGCGGTATTGCAGACGAGCAATGGGAACAACTTGCAGCGGACAGAACCGAATGGCGAGGGGTTGTGGCCAGCTATCAAGGAGATGTTGCTGCAAGAAGGCCGAATCCAAGACCTAACCAGGTCTATGTTTGTCCTGACTGCGGTCGACATGTGCTCTCCCGAATTGGCCTCTATAGCCATAGTCGTGTGCACCGTAGATGAATGGGAATTACAATAGACTACACCTTTTACTTGTTTTTTATTGTACACAATTTATCGACTGTAACATTTTTTATACTCGGACTCGAGTAACGGCTAATAATAATAATAATAATTATTCTTATTTATTACTCTTAGTTACCATTAATTATCCTGGCTTCTTACCTAAATTGTTAAGGGTAATTTAAATAAGAAATCAGGACAATTATTGGTAACAAATGGAAATGGAAATAATTAATTACTCCCGCTGTAGATGAATGTGAGCGAGAGAAGGAATGCGCGCGCTGCTTCGCGTTGTAAACAAGGATCCAATGTGGATATTTAAAGTAATGTTGTATTTTAATTTATTACCTGTGAAGCAATGGTTTTTGAGCATAATGGGAATGTTTCCCGTATAAAGAAGAAATCATGTTCTATTGAAAAATCGACTATTAAATGTTCCGAGAATATCGAAGTCCTTTTATCTGTTCTGATACCACAGTTTGATGAAATAAATGTGCTTCGTCAAAAAAAAAGCAAGAAGTTTTTGTACTTCAATTATTATTTATCGATTAAATAACAACATTTTACAAGAACTTTTTCATTTATTTAATGAGTATCGTTTAGGAGCGTTATAAAACAATCATGCTTAAAGTATTTTAATAGATAAAATATATTTTTTTAATTAATTAAAGTCTAGAAATATGATTTTATTATCTGAATCTTCTTATTAATTTCGATTTTTTTCAATGACACTCGTTGTAACGAAGCATTTTTCGTTACGGAAATCTGCATAAAATTTATATTTAATTGTACTCTATATAATTATGTTCCTTGTTTTCTGTACCGCCTTAAGCGACTTACTGTATATTATTCGAAAATATTCACTATTTGAATACCGGGATATTTATCTAAAGCGGTAAATATTTGTAAACAGAATTATTGTTTATCATTTGACGTAATTAATTCAATAATCAGTTATCTGTGGCCGATTAAATCGGTTTCTTTTTCGTAGTTGGTTAGAATAATTATTTGAAACCGATTCCATACATTACAAAAGTCAGAATACTTTATTTATACTAACCAACACACGTAATAATAATTTACCAGTACATTTAATAACTTAATACAGCCGTCCTCGCTGGCTTGTATTCAATATAGTGGGCCATGCGCGATACTAAAGCACGTGGGGTTCCTCGCGATACTCTGAGTGGGAATCTGGCTATAAAACTGACCGTAGAGACCTGTAAAATCAGAATTTGTTCCAATTCTCGAAGCTACCAGACGTCTACCATCTGCCCAGGGTCCACCGCTGCGATTGGAAAGAGTAAGAAAACTTAGATATATATTTGGCCAGTGCATTTATTATTCCATATTTACTGATTGAAATTTTTACCTTGTCTGAATATTTTTGGTATTTATTTCATATTTACTGATTGATAATTTTATACTTAGTTACCGAAATTTTACTGCCGTTATTCTGATTGAAATTTTTACACTGTTTGGATATTCTTGGTATTTGTTTCATATTTACTGATTGATAATTTTATACTTAGTTACCGAAATTTTACTGTCTATATTCTGATTGAAATTTTTACACTGTTTGAATATTCTTGATACTTATTTTATTACTTCATATTTACTGATTGAAATTTTTATACTTAGCATATGAAATTTCACTGTTTATTTTATGATTGAAAATTTTATACTGTGCATTCAGAAATCTGTTACATATAATTCGCTTTCAATTCATATTTAACTGTTTGAATGTTTTACTTTAATATTTTCAACTTGTGACTACCTCTTACCCTTACTTGTATTTTTAAAGACCTGTGTTCCTATAAGTTCCTACTTACCTTGCATTAGGACCTGTGTTCGGCTGTTCTCTTACTTGTATTTAGCACTCGTGTCCCTACAAGTTCCTACTTGCCCCCTGTATTTTAGGACCTGTGTCCCTACAGGGTTCTCACCTTTTTTTTATATAGTCACCTTATTGGTTGTTCCGAGCTGAACCTTAGTAAAAGGACAGATTTAATTAAGCTTTTGTTTGCACAGTATACTGAGTACATGACAAGAATATTTGCTCACTTTGCCGATACTTAATTGCCTGTACGATTAACATCATTAAGCACTAGCCAAATTTCCGGTCTGTTTTATAATCTGTTTTTATTACTGTAAATGATTCTGCTTGCTTCGCATTTTCTGGTATCCGTACACTGTCTGCTTAATAACCATTTTTTTTATAAACTCGCTAAATTCACCGCTTATACGCTTTTACTGCTAATATTGCTTTATTGCTTGCTACTCTCCCTCTACTGCTTAAACCTATGTATATAATTTGTGTTAATTTTGATTTTCTGTTTTATTTAGGCCTGTTAACCATAGGATTACTGTAATATACTTAAATATTATAAAATTTCTGCGTTTTACTGTTGTGTTTGTGAAAGTCTAAGCTCCCTTATTGACCCACTGGAATTGACTGTGTCTTCAATGAGCTGCTCAGTCTCGCTTATCGACTTTTGGGTAGTGTTGTTCAACCACTTCAAACTTGAACTGACGCCCGAGTAATAAGTAAGAAAGCTCGAGTGTCAAAGTGACAGACTTAGTTCTCGCACTGTACGAGAAAAAGAGCGTCGCATCGTCTACAACGAGAGTAATTAATTCAAATCATGGCAACCACTACTTGCAGCAATTTTTTTACAGGCAACCATGTACTATCATGTACAGCAAAAATTAAGGAACCCCGCACATTTCTTATGGGAAATGGCCCCCGGTGAAACTCGCTGGAATCGATATATGTTATTCTTCTTGAGCTCCTGATCAAAAGTCCTCATGGCCACAAGGTCGGACAATATACAGTTCTCCAGTTAAGGAGGGGGGAGTAGTTTTTTCGGGATTTTTTCACTAATAGTATGGAACTACGGTCCTTTCAATGCGGCTTCGCTAGTGTTCTAAATAATATAAATTCCTAATTTTTGCCAATTTCTTTTGGTCATAGTAGGCGTACTTAATTTCGAAAACAAATTTTTAAATAACTTTTTAATCACAGTCTGAAACACAAGAAGATACCAAATTTGATATAAATCGATCAAACAAATGGCAGAGATATTGAGATGTGGTGGTGAAAAGTGAGACACACTCACTGTATATAAAAAAAGTGTGTAACTAATTTAAATTTAATTGTTCTTAGGTTACATTAAATTTATACATAAATTACTGTGTATTTTAGTATAGGATAAAAACATGCAGGAATTTTGTATTCTTTTTTGGCTTAATAATGATAATAATACGTAAAATCTTGTTATGTTAATATTGGTGCCCTACATATACCGGGTGTTAGAAAAGTATGGGAACGGTGGAAAATCTCGAAAAGTTTGCATCAAATCGAAAAATAAAAAAATACATGTCAAAAATTTTTCAAAAAACTATCTACTATACCACCCTGTGGGTGGGGTGAGGGGAAATCCGTATTTTTTATAGCGGATTCGGATTCTACGGCCAAAAATACGTGAATTTTATATTGGGCATTTTTTCTATTCTCGCAAGGTGTCGCTGCAATCGCACAAAATTGAAATAAACCTTAAGCGTCCATAAGTTTGTAAAAATTTACAAACTCTAGCTACTCGTGTTGTTAATTATGAGAGGGTGGGGCGATAAAGAAACGTCCTATGATGAAGTTGTGATTTTATTCAACGAAACTTTCCGTGTAGATCAATTGGAAATTTCGAAATCTACTGTGTCCCGTACCATCAAACGATTCCTAGACACAAGGACAAATAAAAATCGCCCAAAATCTGGAAGGCCGAAATCTGAAACATCGGAAGCTCGACAAATGGAAATGGCCCAGGCATTTGTTGAAAATCGAAGGTTATCAATCAGAAAACCCAGTCAACAGCTTAATATGAGTGCATTTTCAGTTCACAAGAATTTGAAACTTTTGAAATTTCATCCTTACAAAATTCACCTTCACCACGAGTTAAATGAAGATGATTTTGATCGGCGATTTGAATTTAGTGAATTAATGATGGAAAATAGTAACCAAAACCCAAATTTTTTGTCATCTCTACTTGTCTTCTCAGATGAAGCAACTTTCGAACTCAGTGGAAAAGTTAATCGCCATAATTTCAGATATTGGAGTGACGAAAACCCTCACTGGATGCTTGAAACATACACCCAGTATCCAGAAAAATTAAATGTTTGGGCAGGAGTTTTCGGGGATCGAATCATAGAACCGTTTTTCATAGATGGAAATTTGAATGGAGAAAAATACGTGGAAATGTTGACAAATCAAATAGTTCCCGCAATACAGGAGATTGCTGATGATGAGTTCGATAATGTTTGCTTCCAGCAGGATGGGGCTCCTCCACACTATCGGGATATTGTTAGGGATTATTTGAATGGTACTTTCGAAAATCGATGGATAGGTCGAAGAGGAACTATTGAATGGCCAGCAAGATCTCCCGATCTCGCGCCACTTGAATATTTTGTTTGGGCTACGTGAAGGGTAAGGTTTATTTCAGTAAGCCTCGTGATTTGGAAGAGCTAAGGCAACGCATATTAAACATTTTTGCAGAAATACCACCTCAAATGATAAGAAGTGCTATTGAAAATTTTTACGTTCGTCTCGGACAATGCCAAGAAGTCAATGGGCACAACTTTGAACACCTGCTATGATCTTGAAATTAAAACCTGCTAGTGTAGCAGTTAAGCTGTAAACTAATTGCCTCAACTGGCCGAAACCCTCACCTTGCCTTAAATGGCTGAGTTACCTCCTTGCCTTCACTGGCTGGGATCAAGAACTTGTCTGAAGTGGCTGAATTAAGAGGTAAAACCACTGTTAGTTTTTTTTAAATCGAGTTTTTTATTGCCCTGTAAAAAATGTAAATTGAAAATTACTAGCTGCTAATAAATTTACAGAATGTTAATAGTTGTTGTAATTTCCGCACGAACGTGTGAAATCCCTGTTCCCGAAACAGCTCGGGAAATCATTCACTCTGAGATCAGTAGTTTTACTTTTTGTATTTTTTTAAGTATGCGTTCAAAACTTTCATGTTTCCACTCAATTTTTGCGACTGCAGCGGCGCCTTGCGAGAATCGAAAAAATGCCCGATATAAAATTCACGTATTTTTAGCCGTAGAATCCGAATCCGCTATAAAAAATAGAGATTTTCATTACAAATTTCAAAGTTGCCCCCGCCCCACCCACTGGGTTAGTGGTGGGAGAGTCGAATCCAATGCCATTGAATAGAATTCGTAGAAATAACAAATACGTGTTTTTCAGTTTTTGAATTGGACGTTTTTTTATGGGCACAATACGCTACTCTTGAAACAGTAATGATTTCTTTTCATTTTTGCGATTACAGCGACACCATGCAAGAATCGAAAAAAATGTCCGGAATAAAATCTACGTATTTTTGCCGTAGAATCCGATTCCGCAATAGATAATAGGGGTTTCCATTTGAAATTGTAAAGTTGCCCCTCGCCCCACCCACAGGGTGGTGGGTGGGAAGGTCATTTTGGTATCAGTAGGTAGTTTTAGAAACATTTTTGACACTTTTTTTATTTTTCGATTTCATGCAAACTCTTCGAGATTTTCCACCGTTCCCATACTTTTCTAACACCCGGTATGTACATCGTTTATTTTCGTTTCCTAAAAAATGGTACATAAGCACTTAACATGAATCATTATCAATCACATTTAAAGCAGCATAAAAGTGTCAACGAAAAAACAGGTTCACATTTCAACATCTCACGACCCCATTAGTAAACATTTAACTTTAATTAACAATGTAAATGTGGAAATTTTTGTTTATATGTGTCGGGGTAATTAAACGAAATTTACGAAGCTATTTACTTAACTTAATAAAATCCAAATGTATAATATGTGTACAAAAGGGGTAGCGCCATCCCTTGCTTATCTTAATTACATATTTTCATGTTGACCACCACAATAACGACGGAGCGGCAAATGCAAATTTACTTTTGTCTAATCGTAATTTATAGTTTTCATTAAAACAGTTTACTCTCTGCATTGTGGTGTGACCTCAAAAGACATCAATATTTACCAGATTTAAATGCAGTTGGCAAAAGTTGTTGGAAGTTTGCCGGACATGGTGGCGCACACTCTCTTCGGTGTCGTTTGGTTTCTATAAATAACGTTTTAGAGCGGTGTGAAATAAGCATTAAATTGTACATTTTCAAATTTAAATACATGAAGCTGTTGTCTCTTTCTCTGGATTATACAGAGTGTTTCATGAGGAACTGTACATACTACCAGGAGAGGTAGAGCACCACTTGGGTATTCAGGAACGACCACTGAAATTTTGATATCGCTATTAATTTCTGAGATAATAATAATATTTATTTACTCACTTACTTACAAAAAATAATATATATAATATTACAAAAAAAGTAAATAAATAATATAATGTAGAAGAGAGAAAAGAAATTTAATTCATAAAAGAAAAACTGATAGAGATTGAATGATGTATCTATTAATGATCTTAAATAAAAAACCATCATTTTCTCTTATCAACATATTAACAAATTTCTTAAAAATATACACAGTCTTACTATTCCTAATGTTCAAAGGCAGTTGATTATACAACCTTTGTCCTAAATAGATAAAGTGTCTTGTACCTATATTCTTTTTTGCTACATCTGTTTTGATAAGTTCATGTTATTTTTTCGAGTACAGTAGGCATGGTCTACTGAGTGCAAGAAGTTTTTGTTTTTATAAAGATATATTAATATTATTTTAGCGTATACTTGTCTTGGGTACAATATTTTTGATTCACGGAATAATTGCTCTGAGCGTTATCTAATATTCTTATTTTGTATTATTTTTATAATTTTGTTTGACGGTATTTCCAATGGTAGCAGATAAGTCTTTTTTACGCCTCCCCATGCTATTATCCCATATTAAATTATCGGTTCTACAGTAGCATAATAAATTATTTTTAATTGATTAAGTGTCAGGAAGAACGCTAATGTTTTTGATGGTAATATGCAATTATTACACTTAACGCGCCAGGCTTGTAGCTTGTAATTCAGCGCTCGGCGGGGCACATAGCCCGGAGAGTAGCTGTCGGTTGCAGTCTGGTTATGTTCCTTATAGTAAAATAAGGATTTTATAGAGGAGTTTGCGACTAAAAATATTATGTTTTAATATTCCGTCCTCAAAAAGCACATTTGAAAGATGCTGTATAGTTAAATTTCATACGGCTTACCTGAATCCTGCCAAAAAACCGATATGCATGCCTACGATGGAAAAGAAACGCAAAATGGGGGTGGTTTTTTGAGTTTAGGGGTAGCTGCTGAGGGGTGGGAACCTTAAAAATATCACCATTGTGTTCAGCGCCGTCGAAAACGGGGGACCCATGTTTCATCCCTGTAACAGAACTTTTGGGGTTTTTTCAACTTTTTCATGGACTATTTCGATAATTTCCGTTTATCTCGAAATGTGGCAGATTTAAGACAAAGATTATAGATGTAACAGAGAGGCTTAACAAAACATGAAATACAGTTCTTTACAATAAAGGCTGGAACTAAATATCGACCCATAGTTAATTTAGCTTTAAGCTTCTTCGTTGCTTCAAGGATGTTACTAACACTCACTTCACTAACAGAAAGCACATTATCATTAAACGCATATGAATCAGCATGAATATCTCTAGTTTATGGTTTTAAGTACACCAGAAGGAGAAAGGGCATTTGTGATGTCATGAGCAGCAGTATATTCCGTGTCTATACACCATTTGTCCAGATATCCTTGTGCTACTTTTTCTAGCATTAATATAATTCCATAGTTGAGAAGGATCGTGCTCCATGTTGTTTTCAGCTGCATGGACAAAGTTAGTTAAGGCCTTATTAACTTCAAGCTTGAAAAATTAGCGACTTTGCTGTAATTAACCTATGCAATACCATATGCAATTTTTGTATTCTTGTCAATGTCTGATAAAATATGTTGGAAAATGTGTCATGTACGTTCAATTTAGCCAATATTTAGAAGAAATTTTAAAAAATTTGGCTACGTAGACGTTTTCATAATTTTCCGTCTATGATCTATAATTAAAACACTTCTCCATAATATCGCATGTTGTATTTCTAGTTACCGATTTTCATCATGATAATAATCATAACCAATAATGAAGCCAATAAACAAATCCCTTTTGAGATTATTACGCGGCAACTAAATATAGATCTAAAATCACTTCGCAATAGATCTCCCCGCAAGAGCAATTTACTAACTTTATTTTCGAACGCGACGAACGGCAAAATGAACTTTGGGCTTTGCGCGTTGTAGGCCTTTGTGTAAAGCAAATTTATATTCAATTTATATCATAAATTTCATTTTATAGATGATGAGTATTCGGGAGCAATAAATCTCCAAATTTGACACCCCTCCGATTAATCAAATGTTATAGATGGCATCATTAGTTATTTTAGATCGAAGTCCATTTAATTTAAAACGTGTTTTAAATAAATATACAAAAAAATTTTGGCACGCGTTGCAGTTCGAGTGGCTATGGCATTTTCTCTTTCATTTTAACGCTTTTATAACTGAAACATAAATTATCTGTAATTAAAAGTAAAAAAATGTGAACATTCTTATAATATCCATTTTGTTTATTTTTCATACATCGCGTTGTATGATGTTTATGCTGTTAGCACCGACCATAATAATAATAATAATGATAATCAAACGTCGAATATGAATGACATAAATATTGTTTTTCTTTATACATCAGAAAATCATGACATTTCTTACTCAAAAGCCACTCTTGTGACTCGTCTGTAATTACCACTCACTTTTTTCGTCCGGCATATCTACAGACTCCTCACAAAAGTATCACTTTTACTCCTAATAAACAATATACTATTATCTTTATTTTTTATAGCTAATCGACGTTTAAAGAGAATAGTATATTGTTCTATTAGGAATAAAAGTAGTTTTTACTCCGAATAAGACATGTTAGTTTTTCTTCAAACGTCGATAAGCTATAAAATTTGGCCGTGCGTTACCATTAGCAACGGAAGTAAAAGTCGGATCGAGTGGAAGAAAAATACTTTTATTTCCGTTACTAATGGCGATGCACAGCCGTCTGAAATGTCCAACTTTAATGTCACGAAATGAGTAAGAAATGTCATAATTTTTTGACGTTTGAGGAAAAAAATAACGTCTTATTCGGAGTAAAACTACTTTTTTCGCCGATTAACAGCAAAGTACTAACTTTGTTAATTAATATCAATCAGCAAAGTGTCACTTTCCCTGCCTAGGCAGGAAAATGAGGACTTTCCTGCCTAGGCAGGGAAAGTGACACTTAGTTTCCAACTAGTAACAACTACGATTTTTAATGAATTTTTATTGAATTTATTACAACAATAATAGAGAGATAGAGAATTGTAATAATTTCATTATTTGTTCAACTTAGCAGCAAAATAGATTGACTGCCTTGGCTGAGTTCCTAGCCTCGCTGCTCGGTCGCTCGGTTAGGAATTATCAGCCGCGGCACTCAATCTACCATTTTGCTGCCTAGTTAAACAAATACCTATTGTGGCTGGTCTGTAATTAAACCTACAGACTTGTTACAAAAGTATCGCTTTTATTCCTAATAAAACAATATACTATATTTTTCTTCGAATACTTTTAGTGCCGCCCGTGAGGGATAATCAAAAGACTTTTATTACCGCTCAAAATGATGAGAGGGGAAGTAAAAGGCTTTTACTTCCGCTCAGATGCAGTGGCAGAGATATGGCAGTTTAAATTCACAAAACTTCTCATTAAATTCATGTTATCTTGACGTTTGAAAAAACAAATTGTACAAAATAAAACATTTTTTGTTCTAGTTCTAGTTTTAGCCAAGTTGTCAGAGACTAATTTTGATGAAATGTTAGAATTAATTGTTACCTCGCTAATTTTTTCATGAAAGACTTGTTTTTTGCTAGTAGAAAGTGACTCAAAAAAAATTAACCAAAACCTATAGAAATAGTATAAAAGTTTTTTTAAATAAATTTTTCCCTTAGCATAAGAAATTATTACAGTTCGCTCAATATTTCAAGCGCCTCACACAGGCAAATGAAGTATTTCTCGACCGCCGCTACATAATAAAGACAATTCGTACTTATTAAAAACGAAAAAAAAATGATAGCATCTTAAAGAGGAAGAATTTAGCTTTCCAACGGTATACTTGTCGAGATATTAGCAAAGACTGATTTTTTCCGTTTCAGAGGGTTGCTTTTAAAGGTTTGGTAAACTTTTTTGAGCCACTTTCTACTAGCAAAAAAATAGCCTTTCATGAAAAAATTAGCGAGGTAACAATTAATTACATTTTAGAAATAAAATACAGAGTTAGGTTAAATTTCTAAGTGTGAATTTCGTACAACAGGTTAAGATTTCTGATAAAATTGATAACTTTATAGAATGACAAACTGCCCAGAATTATTGTTCCTCTTCAAATAATGAGAACCGGGTTATTTCTATAGCTGGACAGGTACATAAAATATGCTTTATCGAAACGGAACTGATCATGTTCCTCCTTCAATAAAAACTTAAAGGTAAAACTGAGCATCTCGGGAAATGTCAAACTCGATACGTCAATCTACACTGATGGCTCAATAGTGGAGTGTGGATCCGGGGCAGTGCTCTCCTTAGAAGAACTAGATCTATATTCGACAGTATCGCTAAGCACATAGAACATTGTATTTCGGGCGGAAATAGCGTGGGTTATACAAACGGTAATAGAAATTACTAACGCAGGGAATAGGTGCGCATATTTACAGACAACAGAGCCGCTTGCCTTTAGGGATGATAGAAAACCGAACTTGTTCTTTCGGGACAGGTACGAGCTAATTGTTGCGCGGACTGGTTCTTAGATTTAAAAAAACTCCAGGTTCAACTTCAATAGACTGTTTTGTGTTCCGAGTTACGAATACGGAGCCATGGATTCTTTGGAGTCGGAGCAGACCGGAGTCGCGGATGTAGCCAGGTCAGGCTAGTCAGAGCTTCAAGTATAAAACTGAAAATGTTCATTTAATTTTGGTAGGTAGTAAAAACATTAATATTCTCTTGCAGCAAAAGAAAAACAAAACGAAATTAATTGAAAAAAATATAAAAACTTCAGAATAAAATACTAATTGTAAGTTTTAATCGCATTAATTAAATCATAAATCAATTAGCAGCACATTAATTTCTAGAAATTAGTACTTACTTTCTAAGTCACTTAATAGCTCATACCTATTTTATTACAAAAGACGCATTTTACACTATTATGGAGCTGGAATTGTGGCGCCGAAAGGACTGGCAAATGATTAATGCCGTGCTTGCAGCAAATAGGAGTCGGAGCAGGTTTTTGGAACAAATATACTTTTATACCTAGAACAGCTCCGACCTGCTCTGAAAAAATTCCAATCCGTACCATTCCCACTTGACTTATACAATAGTTGAACGAACTTATATTTGGTCCTGGAAATGAATAAGGTCCTAGATGTTGTCGCACAAAACAGCAACATCCAACTCTGTTGTACCCAATCGCTGGCAAACGGGGAAAGAGAAAGCGCACGCCGTTGCTCGTAAAGGTTCTAAAAGCTTATATGGTCTGGGATCTACAATGGCGCATTCTGATTCAGTTCACAGGACCCTGATACAGAACTATACAGTTAAATGCCACGCAGACTGTTGGAGCAGCCTAAATAGCTCTCCACAAAAGAATGGTTTCGGTTAGTCCCAATCGTAAGCTAGGCAAGTACTATCCCAAGATGTTCAGAAATAACCTACGTATACAGGATAATTAGTTTCTGTGCATACTCGTTGATATAATAAATGAGTAGATACACAATTCCAAATGTTTTCTTGTTTCTCAGTTGGATTCACTATATTTCAAACACGTAATACCGTAGGCGATTAATCCTGGCATGAGGACAGTAAAATGTGTAATTCTGTCTACTGGGATAATTTGGTACATTAAAGCATAATTGAGCCAACAAATCAGGACAGTCAATATTGTCATTTAGTAGATTGTGCAAAAAAGAAATAGAACTGCACTTTCTTCTTAATTCCAAGCTGTTCATTTCAAACCTAGATAAAAGTGTGTTTTGTTCAATACCATTGCATCAATTTTAAATGACAAAAATTTAAGAAACTTTCTCTGCACATTTTCTAAAGCCAATTTATGATTTATCTAATAGAGGTACCAGATAAGTGAACCATACTCAAGTTTAGACCTCACATAGAAAAATTAAAGGATTTTTAGAGATTTAATGCTGGTAAACATTTATGCAGTTCCTGATTATGAAGCCAATTATTTTAGTAGCCTCATTCACCTTTAAATGAATGTGATCGATGAATGATAATCTTTAATCAAATATGACTCCAAGATCTTTTGTAGAATTGGATCTAGATAATGACATTCCATCGATATACTAAATGTTTTTAATACGGGAGAGCTTTTTAGTAAATGTGATAACTTTACATTTAGAGGCATTAAGATGTAATCTATTACTCATACACCAGTTTTGAACCTGATCATTTTGCAGCAAAATAATCTTTCTGACAGGTTATTTTCTTATATATTTTAAGATCATCGGCAAATAATAGCCTACCACTATTGTCAATAGTTGAGGTAATATCATCAGTAAAATGTAGAAATAGAAGAGGTCCCAAGTTAGAGCCCTGGGGAACCCCTGATGTACCTATAAACGGCTCAGAATTATAACCATTATAAGAAACAAATTGTTTACGGTTGGTAAGGTATGATTGCATAAACGATATAATGAGGAACTCAAGCCCCAGCTGCCTAATTTAGAAAATAAGATACTGTGATCAATCCGATCGAAGGGTTTAGAGAAGTCCGTATAGATCACATCAACCTGTCCAGACTCATCAATAGCATGAGATACAGACTGAGTAAATATAACCAAATTGGTAACCGTTGCACGGTGGGACACAAAACCATGTTGGTATAGCGATATTCTCTTACTGACTGGCATGTAGATGCGATCGTATAGGATAATCTCAAAGACCCTTGCAAAGTTCAATAGAATTGCAATGGCTCTATAATTACTAATAATAGACGAGTCACATGTTTTAAAGACTGGACAAATTTTAGCTCTTTTCCAGGTGTTAGGAAACGTTAAATTTTTCAAAGAGTAAAAGTTATTATTCAAATAATCATTTATCTGCTCAAACACTATCTTTTCTAATACCTTCGACAAAAAGGTAACAAGCTAATGGGTCGAAAATGATTGATAAGGGTGGGAGAATTCTTTTTGGCAACAGAAATTATATTAGCTTCTTCTATAAACGGAATAAACGGAAAAGTACCTTCTAAAAGACACTTTTTTATAATATAACTTAAATGATTACTAAGATGTGGATGATTTTAATATAAAGCCGTCAGACCCCACGGCATTAGACTTAATTTTGTATAATATATTTTCCAATTTTTCGCAGGAAATTTGAGAGAATTCAAAAGGGACACCATCACGTAAAAATCTAGAACTTGCATATTTAGCGACCACATCTTGAGACACGTCATCCGCCTGAAGATAGGTATTAGAGAAATACTCGTTGAATTCATTTTCATCTGCTATACTAGAGACAGAGATATCCGTGCCAGATCAGACATTCAACCACTTTAAGACTTTCCAAAATAATTAAGGATCACTTTTGAATTGTTGTGATAAATAAGCTTTTTTCGCCTTTAACAGCTTTATTAACAAGATTACGATGTTCCTTATACTCTCGTCAAGATTCATCAGTATTAACTTTCCTATATTTTTGAGACGCCGTATCCCTAAGTTTCATCATATGCTTAAGATTTTCGGTCAACCATGGTGAGGGAGGCTTTGAAATTGTTGCAGTCTTCAAGGTGCATGCACATTAAAAAGTTTCATAAGATTAGTGTTAAAATATTCTAGCATACAGTCTAAATTATTGAAAGTGTATAAATAATCCCAATCAAGAAGGATTAAATCATTTATAAATAAGTCGTACGCGAATGAGGAATAATTTCTATATGTTGTGATATTTCATTTTGCCGGATCTATTTTCAAGGTTCTTTTCTCAGAATGTTGTAGGGAATCTATCATTACGATTTTAGGATACCTCGTATATGCAGAAAGCAGTATTAGTTCCGAAGGAGCGAATAGAATTACTAGGAACGTCAGCCTAGAAAATTCTATTTTATTTTCCGACACTCAGTATCTATTCAACCGTAAAAAGTATCATACATTCACCCAGTAGACCATTACTTATTTACTTTCATTTCCAGTCACCGACACCACAATAAAATAGAAAAACGTCTTATATTCCGACATATTCTTATCTTTCACCTAAGCCTAGACATTAATATATATTTCTGTCGATATAAAAGTTTACAGCTTCCATTACATACACAGGTCTGCAAGTGAATATTTTATATCCCTTTCATAAACGTACTCTTGTATATTTTTATTTTTATCTTGTATTTTATGGAGCATCAATAATAGATAGTTGTCGACCATTTTATTTTAACAAAAGCTTTTAGTTATATTAAAATGCAACATTTTGCAGAAAACTTTCATACGAATTGCTCGAAGTGCGCTTTTAAGTAAATTTCTTCAGAATAAATATACCAGATATAATTTTCTGTTCGCTAACAAAGCTTATGCAAATTAAATGAAAGTGAATTTAAAGTTTACATTCGCAACAAAGAAACAAAAAATAAGCTATGCCAAAATTAATGCTCCGAATTTATGGAGTGAATCTGCCACCAGAATATGTTTCATTGAGGACTAAACAAGAACAAGATCAAATTGGGAAACACCTACTAGGTTTCATTAGGACACAGTTTGACTCTATTCATTAAAACCTAGTTCATTTGTATGATAATTAAATTCGACTGCTTGGTCCTTTTCCGCTTTTTCTTTTTCGTCTGCTTATTCTTCGTATTCTTCTTCTTGTTTAACTCTCAGTGATATAGCTTGTGTGTGTATATATATATATAATATAAAACTCTGTGCAAAGGCCCTTCAAGCGTTTATTGATGCATTATAGTAAATTTTTGCCATAATTTTACCACTTTAAATATACCGCACATAAAACTAACCAGTTAAAGTTAAATCCAACAAAACTAATTCTTTCATCTACGGCGCTTGGAATGTTCGTACTTTGAACGACAGCACTCGCACCGATCGGCCTGAAAGAAGAACTGCTCTAATAGATAGAGAACTTCACCGACTCAATGTTGACGTTGCAGCTCTCAGCGAAACTCGATTTTTGGAGGAAGGCTCTCTCACAGAAAAGTACTACACCTTCTATTGGAAAGGTCTTCCCACCAATTCAAGAAGACAACATAGAGTAGGATTTGCCGTTCGGAATCAACTTGTATCCAACTTAACACAAGTACCACAAGGCCTATCCGAGCGTCTAATGCTGCTACGCTATGAGCTATCAGATGGCAACGCGGTAAATCTAATAAGCGCCTACGCTCCCACTCTGGATGCAAGTCACGAAACCAAGGGAAGCTTCTATCAACAGCTGGAAGAAACCCTCTGTAGAATACCTAAAACGGAACGACTCGTTATTCTTGGCGATTTTAACGCTAGAGTAGGGAGAGATGCACATACCTGGCCAGGCATCATAGGCAAGAACGGTTTGGGCAACATGAACGCTAACGGTCAACTACTCCTAACTAAATGCGCCGAACATGATCTAGTTATAACAAACACCATTTTCCGACAAAAGGATAAATTTAAAGGCACCTGGCGTCACCCCAGATCAGGTCACTGGCATCTACTGGACTATGTTATCGTACGTAGGAAGCATCTCAAGGACGTCCAAATTACAAAGGCGCGCATTGATAGCGAATGTTGGACCGATCATCGTCCTGTTGTCTCTAAAATGAAAATTGTTATGAGACCCAAACACCGAAGAACTCAAGTAAAACGTAGACTCCGTCTCTGTATTAGTAAATTGCGTGACCAACAAACCGTCGAACAGCTAAAGCAAAAAGTTCAAGAGAATTTGAGTGCACTAGAAGAAACCAATTCTGTAGATGTCGCTGCTACCTGGACACAAATTAAAGACAGTTTAAAAAGTGCGAGTAAGGAAATTCTTGGCACTGCAGCAAGTAAAATACAGGAGGACTGGTTCAATGATAATGAAGCTTTTATACAAGAACTTCTTGACCGCAAACATACTGCCTTCCAAAACGCTATCAACCACCCCAACGACTCATCAAAAGCAGAAGCTTTTACCCAATCTAAGTATGAAACGCAACGCGAAATCAGAAGAATAAAGAACGAGTGGTGGGCAAGCAAGGCCAGAGAAATTCAAAGGTACGCCGATTCACACGACTACAGGAATTTCTTTCAAGGTGTAAAAGCAGTGTACGGCCCCAGTCGGAAAAATACGTGCCCTATTAAAGATTTAAATGGAAATCTCCTCAAAGAAGACCAGGAAATAAGAGCCCGATGGAAAGAACACTACTCTAACATTCTTAACCAGCAAAGTCAAGCCGATCACGATATTATAAATCTTATCCCTCAATATGACACCTTCGAAGATTTAGATAAACCACTAACAACGGAAGAGATCTTAACCGCCATTGGGCAGCTAAAAAATAACAAATCTCCCGGCGCCGACTCACTCCCAGCTGAGATCTTTAAAGCTGTGTCGTCAGAGCTCATACCCTACCTCAAAAAACTGTTTGATGTCGTGTGGGAAAGTGGTCAAGCTCCGCAGGAGTTTCGTGATGCACTTTTGATCAACCTCTTCAAAAACAAAGGGAGCGCTGCGGACTGTGGAAATTACAGGGGTATAGCTCTCCTGGCTGTTGGAGGGAAGATACTCACTAAAGCGATGGCAAATAGGCTAACACCTGTTATGGAAAAGTTACTTCCTGAAACACAGAGTGGCTTTAGACCAAACCGAGGCACATCGGATTTAATCTTCACACTTAAACAGCTTCAAGAAAAAGCACTCGAACATCAAGGAGAAATTCACATGGCCTTCATTGATTTAACCAAAGCGTTTGACTCAGTGGATAGGGAAGTGCTCTGGAAAATTATGTTCCGCTTAGGTATCCCTAGAAAATTTGTGGAAATATGTCGCAGTCTACATACAAACAACAACGCCCAGGTTATGTATAATAATGAGGCAACCGAACCTTTCCAAACTCTCACTGGAGTTAGGCAGGGATGTGTCCTGGCACCCCTACTCTTTAATTTGTTTACTACTGCTTTAACAATTATTGTTGATAACAAACTGACAGTCAGAGGAATAGGTCTCAGATACCGTTTTGATGGCGGTCTCTTTAACATAGGGCGCTTTAGAGCTTCCACGAAGACACGCACACGATTCATTTGTGATCTCCAGTATGCGGATGACTGTGCACTTTTAGCCTCTACGCCGGAAGAGCTTCAAGAACTTTTAGATGTGTATGCCCAGAGCTATGATTCCTTGGGACTTAAAATCAACATTGGAAAGACTAAGATTATGTCAACTCCTTATCAAGTGAACCAAATAGACATTACACTTAACGGAAATTCTCTTGAAGTGGTGGATCAGTTCAATTACTTAGGCAACGTTGTTAATGATAAAGCAAACATGGACAGCGAGATTCGCAATAGAATTAACGCTGCATCTAGAGCACTCTGGGGACTTAGAGAGAGAGTATTTGACAACCACGACCTTGCTTTGTCAACGAAAATAGCTGTCTACAGAGCAGTTTTCATTCCAACACTGCTATATGGATGTGAAAGCTGGGTCACTTACCGTCGTCATGTGAAAGAATTAGAACGTTTTCAGCAAAGACACCTCAGAAGTATGATGAAAATCCGTTGGTTCCATCACATATCAAACATGGAAGTACTCAGGAGAGCAAACAGCCTTCCAATTGAGGTGCTTATTTCAAGAGCATGCCTAAGATGGGCAGGTCACGTTCATCGTATGCATGATAACCGCCTTTCTAAATGTACACTTTATGGTGAATTGCTAAGCGGTAGAAGAAGGCGTGGCGGTCAACGAAAGAGGTTCAAAGACGCTCTCCATGAAAATCTAAAATCCTGCGGTATTGCAGACGAGCAATGGGAACAACTTGCAGCGGGCAGAACCGAATGGCGAGGGGTTGTGGCCAGCTATCAAGGAAATGTTGCTGCAAGAAGGCCAAATCCAAGACCTAACCAGGTCTATGTTTGTCCTGACTGCGGTCGACATGTGCTCTCCCGAATTGACCTCTATAGCCATAGTCGTGTACACCGTAGATGAATGGGAATTACAATAGACTACACCTTTTACTTTTTTTTTATTGTACACAATTTATCGACTGTAACATTTTTATACTCGGACTCGAGTAACGGCTAATAATAAAAAAAACTAACCATAAAGTAGAAAACAACTCTACAAGGGTTACCAATTTTTTTGACACTGCCGTCGCCTGTCTGCGAAATAACATAAACAACGCACCGATTATTATATGTTGTAGCCATTCAATCGTACCATTGCATTGCAATGAAATTTTTTTCTCTTATTTTAAGTTCCATTTCTTGTCGCCTCACCACACCAAGCGTCCAACACGTGTTTTAAATAGAAATTTTTACACCTTTGTTTATTATGAAGCCGATTAATAATGATTATAAAAAGAAAAATAAAGTATTTCATATTCAGAAACCCATGTTTTCGGTAAGTTCCCCCTTTTCAATTTTAAATTGTTTCCCAACATAAAAACCCTAACCAAAAAAAATTATTTTGTAGTCAATTAATAAATATTCTGATGCATGCTAAGGGCTCCTAGCCGAAACATTCATATATCTTTCTTTTATTGGTACAAGAACCTTATCCTCAAGAACATTTTTATGAGTTTAATATAATCTGGAGGTTCAAAGAAAAATTTTCAATTTATATATATGGAAAATGAAACAAGTATGGGCTAGATACCAAAATTATGTTGCAGCTATGGCCGTACTCACGGCGATAACTTCTAATGACGTCATCAAGCCAGGCGTAAAGTTGCGAGACCACCGATGTTAGTTATTAATCGTGAACTATGGTCTATTTGGGAATGGGAGAACGTAATATATCAGTTAATTGGATACGGACCAACCATTTGCGTACTACTATTTTTTTTTATATATTCTTAGAAATTATAACTTTATATACAGGGCGAGGCAATAGTGCGTCGGACCTCGATATCTCGAGTTGCACGATAGCTAGAATTTTTTTAAAAAATTGCAAGTAAACTAGATAAAACAGTCTATAACTGGAAATTATTTTCGAACATACAGGGCGAGCCATGACGAAATTACAGGACCAAGTGCCTTTTTTTAAACCGAATGCTATGTATATCGGTACATTTTATGAAGCCTCTTTCTAGGCTCTATTCATTCCTATATTAGCATTGAATATCTCCCAACCACTTGGATGTAATGAATCTTTATGTTGAAGTAATGCAGTCCGCAGATGGATATTTAAAAAAACTCCAGTCACAATTATGGGCTTTAAGAGAAACCTATGTGAATACCAGTTACGAGACATCTAATTAATGTTTCTGATTCATTTTCAGTTCCTAAAAATGTACAAGGTGGCCAAAAATTATTTTTCAATTAACATTTTAAAGTTGAATTTTCTAATTTTTTTTCTAATGGAACACCCTGTATATTTTTCGACGATGTGATGTAGAAATGAAAAACGAACATTTTTGTAAGTACTTGCCTATGGTTAATTGCAACCACTTTTGTTTTATATTATAAATAAATAAGTGTCAAATTCAAGAACAAACTTAAAAAAAGAGAAAAATTTATAATAGGTGTTCAACGTGTGTCTTTATGCAATTTTGAAATGAGGCCATTTAGTTTTTTTGCTGTTTTCGTTATTCGATAATCAATAAAACTTCAGTTTGGTATAAATTGTCGTGTACAAAGGAGTATTTATCACACTTATCGGTCGTTACAATTTGTATTGAATTTAAAATATTTGGAATTTTACAATATGAATTTTAATAAAGCAGAACTTGTAGACATGACTTTTGTTTTGGGCGAGTCAGACAGAAATTGTTTAGAATTTATCACCAACGTTATCCTGAAAGGAGGATTCCTGATGTTAGCAGCTTCCAAAACCTCCTCGAAAGATTTCTGGAAACTATAAATGTCGACTATAATAAAAGTGAAAAATAAAACGTGTTGTGAACGAAGAAAATGAGTTTTCTGTGGTGCTGGCAACGGTTGAGGATCCCCATGTTAGTCAAAGAGAAGTGAGCTCATTAGTAGAATAAGTAGATGGTCTGTAGGTCGAATCTAAAAAACAAATAAGTTGCATGCATATTATATTCAAATGCACTAGGAATTATCTGATGACGATTTTCAAAAGCGCCTACAATTTTGTAATTGGGCCAGAGGTGAAATGCAACATGATGTCAACTTCTTCAAAACTGTTTTATTCAGTGATGAGGCAACTTTTCTTAAACATGGATTTGTTAATAGGCACAATTTCCATTATTATGCTTCGGAAACTCTTTACTTTTTTATGCAAGTTGATAACCAACACAGATGGTCTATAATCGTTTGGGGAGGAATTATTGGAGAACATGTAATAAGGCCACATTTCTTTAATGGTACATTGACTGGAGAAATTTATCTTTACATTTTGGAAAACTATCTGCCACAATTATTGGTAAATCTCCCTGAAAGAATTCGAAATAGGATATGGTTTCAGCAAGATGGTGCTCCACCACATTATTTAAATGCAGTTAGAGACTTCTTAAATAATTCCTACCCTAATCAATGGATTGGAAGAAATGAACCTACTAAATGGCCTGCTAGATCTCCAAATCTGACAAAAATGGATTTCTTTTTATGGGGATACGTGAAGGAAATTGTTTATAGAGACACACCAACAACAGTACAAAATATGAAGCAAAGAATAATAACTGCCTTTACATCTATCACACCGGCAGTCTTAGGAACAGTGGGAACCTCATTTCAAAAGCGCATAGAGATGTGTGTCAATTAAAATGGGCAACATGTGGAACATTTATGATAATTTTTTCTATTGAGTTATTTGAAGAAACCTCCTGTTTTTTAAGTTTATTTTTGAATTGCTCAATACAACGAAATTGGTTGCAGTTATCCCTAGGGAAGTACTTACAAAAAATGTTCGTTTTTCATTTCTACATCACATCGTTGAAAAATATAGAGGGTGTTCCATTAGAAAAAATTAAGAAAATTCAATTTAAAATGTTCTTAATTAAAAAATAATTTTTGACCATCCTGTACATTTTTATTAAATGAAAATGATTCAAACACATTCATTAGATGTCTCATAACTGGCATTCAAATAAGTTGTTCTTAAAACCCATAATTGTGACTGTGGTAATTGTCTTTATCCACCTGCAGATTGCATTATTTCAACAAAAAAATTCATTATACCCAAGTGGTTGGGGGATATTCAATGCTAATATAGGAATGAATAGAGCCTATAATTATTTCAATAATTCCCAAGCGTGTAAATACATCAGTCAATCTTCATCCACAAATAATAGACAGATTAATTTGGATGTCAATAATTCTGTACCATCCATTCAGTTGTGTCATTCTTCAGATATTAATATAACTGTTAATATAAGTAAACAAGTAGTTAATAATAGTAGCAATAGTTGTTAAATGAAATTATAAATGCTATAATATATTTTAGGATTTATTTTATTTATTATTTTATAAAACAGAGCTAAAAATTCGTATTATTTAATAGTCATGGACGAAGTATAGTATTAGTACACGCATAAGTTTCGTATCCACAAAATGAATATTACGTAAAATTTATAATAATATAATAACAAAATTTGTCAAATTAATGTTTTAGTGAGTGCAACAAAAGATTACAGATGAAGACAGATGCATTCAGTTTCAGTTTACTTGCCTAAAAGGATTTCGGTCGTCATGTGGTGCACATATTGAATAATGTAATACATATTTTAATATTTATTCATTTACTATATCATGAGTATTTTTAGCCTCGGAACTTGTTTTGTAATGTGTTTATATGCTTTCTTTTAAGCGCAAGATTTTGTAGACAGTCAAGATAGACATATATCTACAATCTTCCAATAAATGTAGCATCAGAATATTGCAAATAACCAAACTAATAACATATTGGAGAAAAAAATCATAGACTAAATTTTGCTATTGGATATGCGTTTTTTATGTTAAACTGGTAATAGTCCAAGAGCTGGCGTCCAAAACGTGCAAGAGTTTCCTCAAAGCTAATTTTTTGAGATTAGGTTACTTTTTAGTGATGGAAAGTAACTGTAGAGTCAGCACTTCAGGTACCGGGACACCTGGCGCTGTGACCCTCGCAAAGGTGTAATATTAATTAATGCCCCTAAACTGTTTTTTCAAAGCTCAAAATTTATATAAAACGAGCAAGTATAATATAAAACAAGAATCCAACAGTCTTATTTTTATACATTTATTTAACGTCGGCCTATTTCCGCTACTGAGGCCTAACACCGGCTCCTGTAGACGAGCCCCAACCAGGAATTTTGCCGTACCTCTTCCCTTGAGAAGAGTAGGGATCTTTTACTTGCCTAATATTTAATAGATAGGGGACCGACGGCTTTACATCCCCTCCGAAGAATGGTATATCCCTTATACAACCCTCGCCTAAGGTTGTATAGCTTCCGCGCATGCACTGATATACAAGCCGCTGGAAGATGTGTGAGGCGAGAACGCGGTCTTCGTTGTGAACACGAACGGGCCCTCTGTGTGGTTGAAAATAAAAAATGGTGGCGGTGGGGGTTTTGAGCTGAGACCCCAGAGGCGCCCGTGCACTTATTTTCGATGGGTTGAGTCTCAGGGTTGGTTTAGTAAGTGCTGTCCGGGTCGAATGCTACACCCTGTATAGTTGTATTCAGGAACAGTCGAAGCACTGATTTATTAAAATTGTTTTTGTTAAGGGTCAATGACTGCACCCTGTATAATAATTCTTCGAAAAAATAACACTTTATTTAAAACGGAACGAACAATTATTTTTATTTATGGTTTTTGATTAACAGAGTTTGGAAAGAATTATTTATTTTTACAAAGTTTCTTTTTGGTTGAAACTATTCGGCAACATAAATTCTGTCAATAGAATTTATTTAAACTGCTTTTAGAATTATTTAAAATTGTAGATAAATCTGAGAAAATTCACTGGAGAATATATTTTTTAACTTGGCCGTGTCGGCGGGAATTAAAATGTCGCTTTGGGCGAAAATAGAAATATTAAAATAAAATAAAAATAGGGGCACTAAAGGCGATACTTAAAACTAACTCTTTTTAACCAGGTTTCGGCCTGGGAAGCTAGATCGGAACAGTTAGTCATGAGAAGTTGCTAGGATGGGTGGTTAAGAAAGCCTGTCTAGACGGTGGGTATTTAAATATTAACCGGACCGAAGCACTAGTACACACTTATTACACTACAAGGAAACTTGTCCCACTTTATCACGTCGCGAAAACTAAACTTTGGAGTCACTGCCGAAACTGAACTTGGCTACGGCTTGCGATGCACCGGTATTTATACTAAATTAGAAATGTTTCGTTTTCTCGCCCCGTCGAGTCTCGCGGAGAGCTGGAAAGGCGTGAAATCGCTCCGTGCGGGCAAGGATGAGTCATCGATTGCATCATGTTGTGCAATACTTGAAAATTTTGGATTTTGAAAATAATTTTTATATGGACAGATCGGTTATGTTAAGGGGAATCGATTAAAATTTGACTGAAGGTCGGATCATTTTTCATTTGGGAGTTATTTGAAGTTTTGTGGGCGAAATCCGGCTCGACCCCGTAAGGTATCACGAAGGTCCGCTGTTAACAGGCTGTAACTCCGTTAAAAGGTATCCAGTTCGTGCGTCAGATAATAAGATAAGATATTAACAAGGTGCAATACGGTTGGTAGTCGAGCGGAACGTAGATATAGCATGGATGTCTGCTATTATACAGGGGTGATTGAAAAGAGGAAAGTTTATAATAGCAGTTGGATTGGGAAAATTCGGTGAAACGATATTTGGACTTTTGGGACTCGAGGCACGGAACGTGAATTGGCGTATACAGGGGCTGATTGAAAAGTAAAAATGGAAAATTATTTGAAATGGGTTTTTTAACGTGGGGAAACGGACTCGATGGTTGAATTTAAGATAGTTACATATACGAGGGGTGGTCAAGAAGTTCGAATTTTTTGGAAAGGGGAATTGCTTATAAAATCGGGACGTATTGAAGGGCGATGATGAGAATGTGTGTTTGAATGAAGAATTCGACTAAGTTAAAGAATATACGGGGGCTGTATTTTTGAATTTTGTTTTTCGTGATGATTTGGTTACGGATGAGTAGAAATGAATGTTTTATGTTTGAATTTGATGAATTTTGGTTATTTGTGAATTATCGATGATTGACTAATTTTCTCTGATTTTTTTGAGTTGAATTACAGTTTTTTGATAAGATTGAGGTCTTATTGACTTTTTTTATATAGTTTGCCAGGTGGCGTATGATTATTTGATTTTTTACTAATTTTTGGAATTTTTTGCTTTTTCATTATGACTGGTAGGGGACATACCCTACAACAGTTGAAACGGTCACCCATCTAACTACTAACCGCACCTGACGTTGCTTTACATCGCATATCGAAGTATGTACATAGTAAAGACGCACCTACGCTCGCCCCAAATCCAACAGTCACACAGCAAAATATAGGTATACGTGGCGTCAGCGCTACTTCATACCTGTCAAAAAAATGACGTATGTCAAAGTGATTTCTCAAGGCTGAAATTCTCCAAAATATTAATTAAAACTATAAAGTTAATAAAGAAGACAGTCAGACTGATTTATGATAGGACCACGCCAGTCAGTAGTCGATAGATGTGAGAACGGTAACGTCGGTAACGTCGGTAACTGCGAGCACTAGTACGCCTTTTCTCAATACGCATCATTTATTTTATACAAAAAAATAATTTTAATTGTTTCTTAATAATTTAATTGTTTAGAATGAAAAATGATAAAAAAAATTCTATATATGTTAATGTTTTCAAGCAACGTTTAAAGCAGGTTGTACTATGAAGTTATGATTTTTTTATTCTTTATTTTAGATGTCAGTTATTTTATACAAACATATTTAAAAACAAAGTAGCCTTAAGAATAGGTGGTCTATATATTGTTCCCACTGCAATTTTTCTTTTACCATTATTGATACAGATCTAAACTTGTTCAAAGTTTATTTTTTCCAAATTAATAAAATCATACTTTATATTATTCTTAATATACATGCCTACTCCACCTCCCGTCGTTTTGCGATCTTTCCTTACAAAGTTATAACACTGCATTTTAATGACATCATCAGAAATATTGTTTGATAACCACGTTTCACCTTGACCCAAAACATCACCATTCAATTCATCTCATTATTTTTGACTGATATAACTTGAGTTTATTACTCATTCTGGATATACCCACATATCTAAGTATTTTACATAACTGCAATTGTGCATAATAAATTAACTCGAATTAAATGCTAATAAACTTCATCATTATTTTTATATATGTATATATTAAGAATTAGACAAATTATTTACAAACTAATTTTTTTAAATTGTTAGTGAAGGCACTAAATATTTATATTCAAATTTACGAAAAACAAAGGCTCAGAAATTTGATATAGCAAAAGTAATAAATAATAATAACAATAAATAAACACCACAGAAATTAGACAGCCCCGAATTCCAGAAGCCAGGGGCTTGTGCAGAAGGGGATTACACATTGAAAAAACGCGGACATACAACCTTTTCCTCCGACGGTACCAGTGCCGGAGCCAGGATTCGAACCCGGTGGTGTGATGTCCGTATGATTAATCGCGGCTATCGACCAAACGCCAATTAATTAATTTATGTATTGAAAGTACAATATTAGATTTCTACTTAAGAAAAAATAGTTACTATTTTTTTATATCACACCTTATTAAATAAATAATATAGATTTAACAAAATATTATTTTTGTAATATAAATTGAACCTAACAGACAAAAGAAAAAATGAGTATATGCGTGTTTCTTTAATAAATGTCTTTTTATTTTCATTTATTCCATTCCATTTCTTCAACTAAGAAGGAGAAGCATCAACCATCGGACATCCTTAGTTATTATATAAATTACAACAGTTATGGCAAATTGAAGATGTAAAAAAAAATCCTGCCCCAACAAAACCTACTCGATCCACGCCATTGTTATATTGAATAAGGCCTCGAACAAATGTTTTAGAATTTTCACTACTATGCAAAATATGCAGATATTTTAATAGAATAGAAGATAATACAGATGTTGTTCGTGTACTTTCAACGAAAGCCTAAATGGCATAACGTACAGTAAATAGTAAAGTATATTGTTAGTTTTGTATTTCATGTTGGGTCACATATGACTATATATTGCTACTCTGTAATAGAAATGTAAATTATGTAATTTTAGTAAATACAACAGAATAAAATTAAATAAATAAAATAAAAGACCAAATTTCACCCATCGCGTATAATATTATCAGCACAATACTATTTATTTAAGCGTGAAAATAAAAATTTCGCTTGTAATTACCAACATTCACTACACCTAAATTTAGTATAAATTATACTCTTCGAATGTAAATTACGAACACGTCTCCAAAAGTACCTAATCCGTTGTATTTTCTAGGGATCCATATTAATTATAGCGTTGCGGCACTTTCAATATGTCAAACGGCTTAATTACTGTAGGGGAGTAAACAGGCCTTTTCATGATCAAGCACCGTATTCGCCTCATACAAACTCTTTTGGTATAGGCGACGTGTTCTTGTTAATTTTATTGAGAGACAACATTTGGTGTCCTTAATAAGTTTTCCTGTTTCCGAAGACCAAATTTACGTGATTTATTTATTTTGTTTTATCATAGATTATGAGCTGCAACTACCTTTGATACATTAAACATTTTATAATAATAATAATTTAATTTCTCACACATAGTCAATCGTACCGCCATTTATATCGATACATAAATCTGAATCTATGAATTCTTTACAATTAGCCCTTGAGCTTATCACCATACACTTTGTTTTTATTTATTTAATTTTAATTTATGTTGGCAAAACCACTCGTACAAAATTCGAAGTTCATCAATCTGAGTATCAACAATTGTTTCCTGCAACACAAATTAGGGCATAGTCCGCAAATAGATTGACAAACGATTTCTTTAAAGCTACATAAATATCTTTCACATAAATGACAAACAAAAGAAGACCGAGGACACTCATCTGAGGAAAACCCCAGGTAATTTCAATTTTACTTGACAAGTTTACCCTCTACTCTTGTCATTTGATATCTGTCCATTAAATAATCCTCAATCCAGTCTAAAACACTACTATTTACACAATATAACTGCAATTTTTTAATAAATATATCACGATCAATTGTTTCAAATGCCGTTTGCAAGTCTACAAATACACTAAGCACCACTTTCCCTTCATGCATATTCCGTCTTCATATTGAACATACATACTGCAGGGCTGATGGAATGGTTAGCTCTAAACCCAGGTTGCCCAGCAAATAATAATCTCAAAATAGTTCCTTAGCTGTTCACATACGATTATTCAACGATTTTATCGACAACTTGAAGTAAAATAATTGGCCTGAATTCTGCAGTAATTTTAGGCTTGGTTACTTTTGGAATAGGCACTATCACGCTAGTTTTTAATTCACTTGGTACTTTTCCGGTTGCTAGTGAGGTATTTATGAGACCCAATAGGGCATATCTAATTACACAAAACAGGTCCTTAACCACTTCTATATTTAACCAATTATCACTAGTGCTTTTATTTTTCAGTTCATAAACAATTTTTTAAACTGTCCTACTGTAATGTTTTCAAACCTTAGTAAGTGAGATTGTTCGTCTGGTTTATTTCCATCAATTTTGAAGCATTTTTCAACACTCTCTGAATAGAACTTATTAAAAAAATTTTAATTAATATCTGTAAAAATAGCTTATTTTTTGTTTCTTATCGTCTCTTTTAATGTTCTCCGCATATTTTTGTTATTTTCTTTACATCTATCTATATTTTGATCATAGTATTCAGTTTCTTCACTACGTAATGTTAAAACCACCTTATTTCGTAACCTTTTATAGTCTTCCCAGTCAGAATTTCCTATGCTAATTTCCATGCTTTGTCTCTCATGCGCCTTCAGTACTGATTCTGTTATCCAAGGGTGTTTTTTCTGTTTATGTTGATTGTCTTTGTCTATTGCTGTCTGAATGACATTTATAAGTTCTATATACAAAACGTTTATGGATTGTGTTGACGGGATTAGGCCAATAAATTATGGAAAACTCATTTCTGATAATTGTCGACGTTTCGATTTATTATTAAATCATCCTCAAGACTCTGTGAATATATTTGTGATATATCTATCTAAAAAAATTTGAAATCTACTAAAATTTGATTAAATTATAGTAAAAAAAAGTTACATTTACTAATAAAATTTTAAATTGAGAAGGGTTAAAATAATTATTATAAGATTTTTTTTTAATACATTTATTTAACGTCGGCCTATTTCCGCTACTGAGGCCTAACACCGACGCCTGTAGACGAGCTACCCCCAACCAGGAATTTTGCCGAACCTCTTCCCTTAAGAAGAGTAGGGATCTTTTACTTGCCTACCATTTAATAGACAAGGGACCGACGGCTTTACATCCCCTCTGAAGGATGGTATATCTCCTATACAACCCTCGCCTAAGGTTGTAGAGCTTCCGCGCATACACTGATATACAAGCCGCTGGAAGATGTGTGAGGCGAGAACGCGGTTTCCGTTGGAATGGTCACCAATCCAAGTACTAACTGCGCCTGTCGTTGCTTTACATCGCATACCGAAATATGTACATAGTAAAGACGCACCTACGCTCGCCCCCCATTATTATAAGATATAAGCGTTAAATTTACTGTAACTTTGCATTGAATTTAATTATTGGTAAAATGTAATAATAACTACCGGTTAATAATTGTTGTAGTTAAAGAATATACGGGGGCTGTATTTTTGAATTTTGTTTTTCGTGATGATTTGGTTACGGATGAGTAGAAATGAATGTTTTATGTTTGAATTTGATGAATTTTGGTTATTTGTGAATTATCGATGATTGACTAATTTTCTCTGATTTTTTTGAGTTGAATTACAGTTTTTTGATAAGATTGAGGTCTTATTGACTTTTTTTATATAGTTTGCCAGGTGGCGTATGATTATTTGATTTTTTACTAATTTTTGGAATTTTTTGCTTTTTCATTATGACTGGTAGGGGACATACCCTACAACAGTTGAAACGGTCACCCATCTAACTACTAACCGCACCTGACGTTGCTTTACATCGCATATCGAAGTATGTACATAGTAAAGACGCACCTACGCTCGCCCCAAATCCAACAGTCACACAGCAAAATATAGGTATACGTGGCGTCAGCGCTACTTCATACCTGTCAAAAAAATGACGTATGTCAAAGTGATTTCTCAAGGCTGAAATTCTCCAAAATATTAATTAAAACTATAAAGTTAATAAAGAAGACAGTCAGACTGATTTATGATAGGACCACGCCAGTCAGTAGTCGATAGATGTGAGAACGGTAACGTCGGTAACGTCGGTAACTGCGAGCACTAGTACGCCTTTTCTCAATACGCATCATTTATTTTATACAAAAAAATAATTTTAATTGTTTCTTAATAATTTAATTGTTTAGAATGAAAAATGATAAAAAAAATTCTATATATGTTAATGTTTTCAAGCAACGTTTAAAGCAGGTTGTACTATGAAGTTATGATTTTTTTATTCTTTATTTTAGATGTCAGTTATTTTATACAAACATATTTAAAAACAAAGTAGCCTTAAGAATAGGTGGTCTATATATTGTTCCCACTGCAATTTTTCTTTTACCATTATTGATACAGATCTAAACTTGTTCAAAGTTTATTTTTTCCAAATTAATAAAATCATACTTTATATTATTCTTAATATACATGCCTACTCCACCTCCCGTCGTTTTGCGATCTTTCCTTACAAAGTTATAACACTGCATTTTAATGACATCATCAGAAATATTGTTTGATAACCACGTTTCACCTTGACCCAAAACATCACCATTCAATTCATCTCATTATTTTTGACTGATATAACTTGAGTTTATTACTCATTCTGGATATACCCACATATCTAAGTATTTTACATAACTGCAATTGTGCATAATAAATTAACTCGAATTAAATGCTAATAAACTTCATCATTATTTTTATATATGTATATATTAAGAATTAGACAAATTATTTACAAACTAATTTTTTTAAATTGTTAGTGAAGGCACTAAATATTTATATTCAAATTTACGAAAAACAAAGGCTCAGAAATTTGATATAGCAAAAGTAATAAATAATAATAACAATAAATAAACACCACAGAAATTAGACAGCCCCGAATTCCAGAAGCCAGGGGCTTGTGCAGAAGGGGATTACACATTGAAAAAACGCGGACATACAACCTTTTCCTCCGACGGTACCAGTGCCGGAGCCAGGATTCGAACCCGGTGGTGTGATGTCCGTATGATTAATCGCGGCTATCGACCAAACGCCAATTAATTAATTTATGTATTGAAAGTACAATATTAGATTTCTACTTAAGAAAAAATAGTTACTATTTTTTTATATCACACCTTATTAAATAAATAATATAGATTTAACAAAATATTATTTTTGTAATATAAATTGAACCTAACAGACAAAAGAAAAAATGAGTATATGCGTGTTTCTTTAATAAATGTCTTTTTATTTTCATTTATTCCATTCCATTTCTTCAACTAAGAAGGAGAAGCATCAACCATCGGACATCCTTAGTTATTATATAAATTACAACAGTTATGGCAAATTGAAGATGTAAAAAAAAATCCTGCCCCAACAAAACCTACTCGATCCACGCCATTGTTATATTGAATAAGGCCTCGAACAAATGTTTTAGAATTTTCACTACTATGCAAAATATGCAGATATTTTAATAGAATAGAAGATAATACAGATGTTGTTCGTGTACTTTCAACGAAAGCCTAAATGGCATAACGTACAGTAAATAGTAAAGTATATTGTTAGTTTTGTATTTCATGTTGGGTCACATATGACTATATATTGCTACTCTGTAATAGAAATGTAAATTATGTAATTTTAGTAAATACAACAGAATAAAATTAAATAAATAAAATAAAAGACCAAATTTCACCCATCGCGTATAATATTATCAGCACAATACTATTTATTTAAGCGTGAAAATAAAAATTTCGCTTGTAATTACCAACATTCACTACACCTAAATTTAGTATAAATTATACTCTTCGAATGTAAATTACGAACACGTCTCCAAAAGTACCTAATCCGTTGTATTTTCTAGGGATCCATATTAATTATAGCGTTGCGGCACTTTCAATATGTCAAACGGCTTAATTACTGTAGGGGAGTAAACAGGCCTTTTCATGATCAAGCACCGTATTCGCCTCATACAAACTCTTTTGGTATAGGCGACGTGTTCTTGTTAATTTTATTGAGAGACAACATTTGGTGTCCTTAATAAGTTTTCCTGTTTCCGAAGACCAAATTTACGTGATTTATTTATTTTGTTTTATCATAGATTATGAGCTGCAACTACCTTTGATACATTAAACATTTTATAATAATAATAATTTAATTTCTCACACATAGTCAATCGTACCGCCATTTATATCGATACATAAATCTGAATCTATGAATTCTTTACAATTAGCCCTTGAGCTTATCACCATACACTTTGTTTTTATTTATTTAATTTTAATTTATGTTGGCAAAACCACTCGTACAAAATTCGAAGTTCATCAATCTGAGTATCAACAATTGTTTCCTGCAACACAAATTAGGGCATAGTCCGCAAATAGATTGACAAACGATTTCTTTAAAGCTACATAAATATCTTTCACATAAATGACAAACAAAAGAAGACCGAGGACACTCATCTGAGGAAAACCCCAGGTAATTTCAATTTTACTTGACAAGTTTACCCTCTACTCTTGTCATTTGATATCTGTCCATTAAATAATCCTCAATCCAGTCTAAAACACTACTATTTACACAATATAACTGCAATTTTTTAATAAATATATCACGATCAATTGTTTCAAATGCCGTTTGCAAGTCTACAAATACACTAAGCACCACTTTCCCTTCATGCATATTCCGTCTTCATATTGAACATACATACTGCAGGGCTGATGGAATGGTTAGCTCTAAACCCAGGTTGCCCAGCAAATAATAATCTCAAAATAGTTCCTTAGCTGTTCACATACGATTATTCAACGATTTTATCGACAACTTGAAGTAAAATAATTGGCCTGAATTCTGCAGTAATTTTAGGCTTGGTTACTTTTGGAATAGGCACTATCACGCTAGTTTTTAATTCACTTGGTACTTTTCCGGTTGCTAGTGAGGTATTTATGAGACCCAATAGGGCATATCTAATTACACAAAACAGGTCCTTAACCACTTCTATATTTAACCAATTATCACTAGTGCTTTTATTTTTCAGTTCATAAACAATTTTTTAAACTGTCCTACTGTAATGTTTTCAAACCTTAGTAAGTGAGATTGTTCGTCTGGTTTATTTCCATCAATTTTGAAGCATTTTTCAACACTCTCTGAATAGAACTTATTAAAAAAATTTTAATTAATATCTGTAAAAATAGCTTATTTTTTGTTTCTTATCGTCTCTTTTAATGTTCTCCGCATATTTTTGTTATTTTCTTTACATCTATCTATATTTTGATCATAGTATTCAGTTTCTTCACTACGTAATGTTAAAACCACCTTATTTCGTAACCTTTTATAGTCTTCCCAGTCAGAATTTCCTATGCTAATTTCCATGCTTTGTCTCTCATGCGCCTTCAGTACTGATTCTGTTATCCAAGGGTGTTTTTTCTGTTTATGTTGATTGTCTTTGTCTATTGCTGTCTGAATGACATTTATAAGTTCTATATACAAAACGTTTATGGATTGTGTTGACGGGATTAGGCCAATAAATTATGGAAAACTCATTTCTGATAATTGTCGACGTTTCGATTTATTATTAAATCATCCTCAAGACTCTGTGAATATATTTGTGATATATCTATCTAAAAAAATTTGAAATCTACTAAAATTTGATTAAATTATAGTAAAAAAAAGTTACATTTACTAATAAAATTTTAAATTGAGAAGGGTTAAAATAATTATTATAAGATTTTTTTTTAATACATTTATTTAACGTCGGCCTATTTCCGCTACTGAGGCCTAACACCGACGCCTGTAGACGAGCTACCCCCAACCAGGAATTTTGCCGAACCTCTTCCCTTAAGAAGAGTAGGGATCTTTTACTTGCCTACCATTTAATAGACAAGGGACCGACGGCTTTACATCCCCTCTGAAGGATGGTATATCTCCTATACAACCCTCGCCTAAGGTTGTAGAGCTTCCGCGCATACACTGATATACAAGCCGCTGGAAGATGTGTGAGGCGAGAACGCGGTTTCCGTTGGAATGGTCACCAATCCAAGTACTAACTGCGCCTGTCGTTGCTTTACATCGCATACCGAAATATGTACATAGTAAAGACGCACCTACGCTCGCCCCCCATTATTATAAGATATAAGCGTTAAATTTACTGTAACTTTGCATTGAATTTAATTATTGGTAAAATGTAATAATAACTACCGGTTAATAATTGTTGTAGACAAAAATGCTACAAAAATTTATTTGTAGGTAATAAAAATAATTACTTAAAAAAGCTGATTTAATAATATTGGCTTTTTCTTTCCTATATAAGCGACACCTAGCTGACTAAAATAAATTCTAAAATATAATCTAAGTTTAGTTTCATCGATTTGAACATGAAAGTGCTGAGTTCATAATTTGTAAAAGTAGTCTGTAATCAGTAATCATGGCTCAATTCTGTTGTGTTACGGCACCTTTAATTAGTAACAGAAGTTCTTGCAAGTTTATTATCTCGAACCTCGATATAACAAATAACAAGCTAGCATATTTTCATTCGAGAGGTTTTCATTTTTACTTAAAATGCCGAGTAAAGGTAATTTATTATCTCGTATATGTTGTTTGTTTTCTGTTTGAAACTTTTATAAGAGCTGGAAAAATACAAATTAGGTGAATGAATAAAAAACGCAAAACCTACGTCAAACAACTAAAGGGGAAACATGAAAATGTGGCTCACCACAATAGACTAGAAAGAGGACGAATATATGGTTTTGCAATTTATTGCGTAACTGTGTGTTTTATAAAAACTGCCACGTATACAGAATTGTGTAGCGCAAGAAATACTACCACCTATTATAGATATAAATCTGTTATCTGCCTAGAATTTTTGTCAACGAAGCTATATTATTCAACAATGTCATTCAGCAAAATCGGTGATCGATAAATATAATTGCAAACAACATTTATCTCACTGAGAATTGCAGCAATGCATCGGTAGCAAATATTCAACTGAAAATACAAAAATATTGAATAGTTTGCTTTTGTTTAACTTTTGCTTTGACTACAACAGTTTATTTAATATTTTATAATCTTATTTATAATTTTGGCCACTTCGATCTTAAGGAGTCTTTACATCTGTTTCCGCATTAATCGTTTTTCAGACAGTAACTGTACCTCTATATTTGTTGACGTTATTCCCATTTAATAGTCAAATACTCATAGATATATTTAATCATTCATTTTTAGTCTGGCAGCCGAGCGAAACGGACGTAATTTGTGTAGGGTCCAGTCGATGCAATAAAATGTTATTAACCATTGGGAATTTCAAACCCCGGCTAAAATAAAAAAGTGAAAGTGTAGTTTAGACCTGATGTGCTAGTGAAAAATTAATTTTAATTCTACAAAAACAAAATACGATATTGATAAGCAATACAATACAATGAATACAACCAGGACGCTATCAACAAATGAATTATATGATCTCTTCGTTAAGGCTAATGAAGAACACACAAAAGATATAAAGGAACAGACTAAAGACAGATTATATAAGTTATTTCGTATCTTATATGTAGTAAATAAGTCACTGTGTTCATTTATAAAAATGTTATGGCTAATTTAACGTTATAAATAAAATCTATGTGCAGCTCTGTATACATGATTTTTCCACGTCAACCCTACAGATGCAGTGTACGACGATTTTTTTCTGTTTGACATTTAATCCAGAGACATATTAGTTGCATGCAGTACGAAAGAATAGATGATTTCTTTGAATCTCCTATACTTCGATACACAAACATCCCTCAAAGTAACGGTTTTTTGCCGTTTGGCAGACTCATCTCAGCTGAGATTTCAAGGTTGGCGTCGGTCTCAGCATCCTCGAAAACGGGCGAGTGCACTGGTTTTGCCGTGGGGAGAAAGGAACTGCAGTTTTCCCCCTTTGGAGGGCGGTTTTGGACGTTTGTGGGGTGGGTTTTATATCGGGGATGATAATCAAGGCCGGCGTCGGTCCCAGCATCCTCGAAAACGGGGGTAAACCAATATTTGTCGGACGGAAGCAACACACTACACAGCCCTAAGCATATGAGGGATCTCGGCGTCATCTATGACAGCGAATTAACTTTTAATATACATGTCAATAACGTAGTGGAATTTTCTTTAAAAAATTTGGGCTTTATAACAAGAAATTCAACCGGTTTTACTGACGTGAACACGTTAACAATGCTTTTTAATTCTTTGGTCAGATCGAAACTAGAATATGCTTCGCTAATATGGAATCCCAGCTATTTGATAGCTAAGGTGCAGTGCAAAGGCGATTCCTTAAGTATTTGCCCTTTAAGTAAGATAAGTTAAATCCGCCAAATGGCATACCACAAAGCCTTCTACCGATAAATTCTTATTACCTAGCCTGAAAGATCATAGAATTAGAGTCATTAATATTTGAAGACCACAGGCAAAAAAGGAGCTTTGTCAAAAAATATGATGTCGAAAAAAACGTTTTAAAGGTTTCAATCCAGTGAATTTTTGTCAATGATTTTGAGAGAATATTGGAGTAACATATACATTTAGGCACGTCATTTTGTGACACTATTAATACTTTATTTATACTTTTATATCAATATTTTTTACAAAAAAATAGATATAACTACCAAACTACGTAAACGAAAAGGAAAAAAGGCGCCATGTCCGCGCGCAACTCGCTAAAAAGGCGTCTTGTCAAATGCTGCTAGTTTGTAGAATATGGGGAATGTTTCTGAAAAATTCCTGTGCCTCGGGTCCACAAAACTCTTTTAACTCTTGGAGATTTTTCCACTTTAGATAACTTATTGGTAACAGTTCTAAAAAAATATATACCTGCAATTACCACTATTTAAAATAAACTTTTGAGCTAACTTACCATTATATAAATAATCAGGAAGTTCGAATTCTCCTTCACCGAATTTTTGAGTTGTTTTAAATTTCATGTCGGTTACAGGGCTTGATTCCCAAAGTCCATTAAATGTATTTCTGTAATATATTATTCGAGGATGACCTTTCACTATTTTTAGTTCCCGAATGGGTCGAGTAGGAAAGGGACATTTTCGTCTATATCTTGGTGTAAAAAACGATGTCCAATTTCTAAAAAAGTCTTGCTCTACCTCAACAATCTCAAATGGCATTGGCTTAGTTCTGGCACATTTGAATACTTCAATCCAGTCCCTAGGTATTTCTGTTTTATTTTTCTGATTGATCAATCCAAAATTTTTGTCACACTCCATATAGGAATGTCCTCTTATTGGAAAAGTTATTTTAATCGAATCTAGTTTTTTTTCAACGTGGATTACATAGTGAAGCAGGCGCAGCATGATGTAATTTTTATTTTGCCCCCCACAGGAGTCACAAAATATTTCCAAATGACGCACTTCTTCACTAAGGTAATTGAATAAAAAGTGATGGAGTAAAGAACTGACAGAGTCACTTCCCTTATTTCCCACGGTCTCTGGAAAAACATAAAAAGTTGATTGGGATGTCGAAAGTACATGAATATTTAACGAATAAACGGATAATTGTCGTTTGTCGTTGGTTGTAATGTTGGGAACTGGAAGATTTTTTGCGAAATCTAAACAAATAGCTTCAGTAGATACACTTTTTTGACTTCTTATTTTTGCCTGTCTTTTTCTTTTGTAAAATTTCGCGGCTTTTAACTTGTGCACTTTGTTTTCCGTTTCCAATGTTACAATATTCCGCTCTATTTGCTTGAATTGCAAAGATTCCTTGTCCTGACTCGTTAATAAAAAATTTAATTTTTCTGCTTCCAGACCCTTTATTTTCGCAATATGTAAATCGCAGTGGCCACAAGTCTTGGAAATCCAAAAGCAATATTAAACTCTGATGTGAATACGGTCCTATAAGTTTCATACGATACTTGTATTTCGGGAAACTTCTCTGAAAACATTTCATACATTTTTTTAACGTTTAATTCTTCAGGGAGGTACAATTTTGCTGATTTATTTAAGCTGTAATGGCTCTTGCGACCTTTAAAAGATTTAATGTGATTCCTTATTTTATCTTTTGATTCCTCTGTAAGTTTGTGGCGGCGATTAAAGTGTTTGCCCCTACGGTCTAATGGAGCTACACCTGTTTCTCTTAAAGCCTTTTGTAATAATTCTACTTTTTTTCTACCAATACCATGCATTGATAGAAATGCCTTGCGACATACTGAAACCTCATGTAATTTCTCTGTGTCAGAGAATCGTATCCTATAATGATAAGAGGCATCATGGAGTGCAGCATTTTTTTCTTCTTGTCGGGGCCTTCTCTGCTTTACTGGCATAACTGTTATTAAACCACATAGGTAAATATTTTGTTCATTGACTGAACTAAGGGAATTAAATTGTTTAATGATTTGGTGTCTTGCTTTTTCGGGGACAGTCTGAAAGCAATTATACCGTTTACACCTGCAGTCTTCGCCAGTTTCATGGCTTCTCAAATTTATTAATTTCTTTACATCAGTCATTTTCCCTAACTTCTTTCTCTTTTTAGTCTTACTACCCAAATACACTTCTTTATAATCATTATTTTCTGAACTCGACATACTTTTTCTCTACACAAAATGTTTATTACTTAAAAACACTCGCTTAATACAGTATCAACCTGTACACAGTAAAAAACAAACACCTTATGGAACAGAAAGTAAACACCACGTGCATCAAACATTATTTTGAAACCTGACAAAGCGCCTTTATAGCCGGTACCGTACTGACATAGCGCATTTTTAGCCTGTACACCAAAACTTTAATATTATATATCTCTTGACTAAGCTCGTTTATAAGAATGGCGGTTAGACAGCATGGAAATTTGAAAACGTTTCTAACAGATGGCACCATCATGTCAATTTCACCAAAAATTGACATAGCTCCTTTTTAGCCTGTACTCTTCATTAATGTTTAAAATACTAAATTCTAAAATAGACTGTCCTCAGGTATTAGAACAAATACAACTTTCATGTATCTATGAACCTATTTTTAAAAGCATACATTAATGTTCAGTATTTTAATATATTATGTGGAAATTATTCCAATATCTATGAACGTCTAAGGTAATCTTGAATTATCAGTAATAATGTTTTTAATTTTCCAGAACCAAATACACAATAAAAGAAGATAGAAGTGGTTACAAGGTATACATGTGGTTAGTAATAAGATCATTTGCACAAGGAGATATTGGTACCTACAATTGCGTATCGACTAACTCTCTAGGAAGGGGCGAAGGGACATTAAGATTATATGGTAAGCTGTATGTCATTAAATGAATATTTTCTATAGTTATTGAAACTTTTTTTGAAATGCTTAATTAAAATTGAACAAAGCCGAAATACAACTTATATCAGTAAAATTTTCGAAGGCCCCCATTTTCAACATGTTTATAAATGTTGCCATACCTTGGAAAGAAACTACACGCAGTTTTTGAAAGAATGAATACATTTATTTATTTAACGGGATACCCCAAAAATACAAACATACAAAATAAGCAACATCAAAAAAAAAACAACAAAACAGACATTAAAAAACACTGCATCTAATACATATAGTAAAAAAGTCACATCACATTAATTATTGCAGAAATATTTTTTAAGAACAGTGAGACTAACAATAAAAAAGTCCAAATTAATTCTGTTACAGTTAAACATCATTCTGTTTATGGGATTATTTACCCCACACAGGGTCCTGTGATATTCCAGGCCAAAGCTATAGGTAATCCGAAATTGTCTCTGAGGAGCATGAAAATTTATCAACGATAACAGATCTGGGCAGTCAATTGAATTTACACATAGTTTATAGACAAGGATTACATCAGCGATATACCTACGTTTATGAAGAGTCTGGATATTTAATCGTGTTAATATAAGGTCATACTGTACAGTTTCACTAGGTATATTCATCTTAAAAGAAATATATCGTAAAAAACGATTTTGAACTCTTTCTAGTTTATTTATATAAGTTTGAAAATAGGGTGACCATACACAGCTACAGTTTTCTAAACATGATCTAACAAAGCTTATATATAGGGTTTTAATTGCACAAATGTTGGAGAAATCTTTTGTACTTCTTTTAATAAAGCCAAGAGTCTTCAATGCTTTATTGCAAATATATATGGTAATGAAAATCAAGTTTATCATCAAAGTATATTCCTAAGTCTCTTACTAAGTTAACACGTTCAATAGTGGTATTTCTAATAGAATAAATGCTGGGTGAATTACTAATTCCTTTACTAAATTGTATGTATTTGCATTTATCAGTATTCAACATCATGTTTTTCTGAAGGCACCAGAAATCAAAGTGCTCAAGATCTTCTTGAAGTTCCGACGAGGATAAATTGTCCTTTATTTCCAGAAAGATCTTCAAGTCGTCAACATATAGTAACACAATACTATGCACAAAACATTTTTCAACATCGTTGATGAACAAATTAAACAGCAACGGTGCTAAGTGGGCCCCTTGCGGTACCCCAGAAGTGACTTTTATTGCAATGGAAAGAAAGTTTTTGATTTTCACGCTTTGCGTCCAACAGGTGTTATCTGAATAATAATTAAGATAAGATTGGAGCCATAATAGTAAGTTACCACTAATATATTGTGAAAGTACATTTATTAAGAGCACATGATCTACTTTGTCGAATGCCTTAGAGAAGTCTGTGTAAATTGCATCTACACAATTGCCTCTTTCCAGGGCATTGACAATATAATTTTCATATACCAATAAATTAGTGGTGATCGAACGTCCTTGTGAAAAACCATGTTGTTTTGAACTGATAACATTTTTTAATTGTGTTTTTAAATAATCATTAATTAGTGACTCAAAGATTTTAGGAATATGAGATATTTTGGTTATTGGTCTATAATTCAGAACTGATTCTTTGTCACCAGCTTTTTTGTATATAGGAACTACATAAGATCTTTTCCAAATATCCGGAAATGACCCATAAGAAAGGGATTTGTTGAACAGAATCCATAGTGGCCTAGAGAGAGCAAAGGCACAACTTTTTAAAAATAAGGTGTTATGTCATCAGATCCAGGGCCCTTTTTAATATCGATACTGTTTAATTTCTCCAATACCTCTGTAATTCTAATGTACAACCAATTAATATTAATAGACGAAAAATTGTAATCTACAGGATTAACTGAAGCACTATCTAAAGGGTCATTATAAACTGAAGAGAAGAGTTTTGCAAATAAATTTGCAATTGCTTCTCCATCAGACGCTATTTCATCATAATAGTACATTGGCTTAGGAATATCATCTTCATTATATCTAGTATGTATATAATCCCAGAAGAGTCTTGGATCAGATATAGTACTATTACCAATTACCATAGATATTGGCTAATATGGTGAGATAAATTCATCTTATTTTATTAATTCATATTTTAAGCGTATCGAGAGATAACTATGTCTTCAGCTATGGCGACAACGTACTAGAATGGCGAGGACATTGCGATAGTTGTTTATATAATTAAAAACTCAACATCATCAGTGGCTGTATTATAATTATTATATACCATAAATTGGACTTGCTGAACATATTTAATACTAATCTGGAGCAGGATTATACATTATTAAAGTTTTAATGTTTAAACTACTAATAGTACAAAAAAATTATACAAATGTTGTTGTGTAGAGTTTTGTTCGCCTTAAAAAAATTGCCTTAAACAGCAAAAGCACCTAGCGATGCAGATTGAACTTAGGATGTGAATCTATAATGAATATGATGTATTTTTTATATATTTTTTTTGTTCGTGGTTATTATTTAAGCCATTAAAAATCGATTATTCAAGTGCAAAGAAACTCATCCTCTTTACTAGCTTGACCAATACTTTTAAAACATTTTTATTTCAAACATTCCTGGCCTCTGGTTTACTTTCATCTCCTTATCACAGTTTAATGGAAAAAAGATAATTTCGATTACTGCCCGCCATGCACTACAGCCCTCTAAAGAGCAGGTCTATGTATAGGACTATGAAAGAATGAAAACTTAATTTTTCATGATCGCCTCCTTGTACGAAAGACCTTTTCTTATTTCTCGTACAAGCAATATTATTACGGTCCTTAAACGCGGGAAGTGTTTAACTGTCACCCTTGACAGAGTCAAACCTGCATACTTGCTGGATGATATTACTAATTCTACTGTCAAACCCGTCTCCAAAAAGGTACGTTTCGCTATTGATTCTTTGGCCAATTGATTTTTTCTATTCCAGGGGGAATATATGTGTCGTACACGCGTACCTAAAGTGTGCTAGCGACTTAATGGCCTGCTAAATCTTTGAATCATTTTTTTTTGGGTAACTAAGAAAAACAGAGCAACAAAACAATTATTATGATATTTTTAAAATTGACACTAAGATAGACAGATTAAATAAAACCTAATTATTGTCCATTTACATTTCATTTGTAGTCCATCAGCTACAAGCCTCGTGGCTGAAACATTACGTTTTGTTGTGTCTCATCATAATTGGTCGATACTCGATTGTGCTCCCGCATCATTGGTTCTATCCTCGTAGGTTCTCGTGTGTCTGCGTCAATTGTCGGTCTTGCAGTGGTGTGGTGCCTCTCTGATGTTTGTTCCCAAAGTATTTTCTCTATTTTTATGGCCTCTCTGGTTATTCTTAACATAGAATGCTCGATATTGGTTATTACTATCGATGTCAACATTGTGTCCTATACTCTAACATGCTGTTCCAGGGTTAATGTCTTACTCTCTTTCCATACTGCGTTCACATTTTCCTCTTTTCCTACATGTATGCCTCTGTTGGGTTGATTATACTCCTTGATTTTTTAGTACAATTATTGACTTTAGTTTACGATGCTGACTTTTCTGACTGTTTGGATTTCTATGGCTGGCACCACCTTTCCAGTTTCCATATTTTCCTGCTGAAACAATCATCCTCGGTTAAGTTCCGTGTTTCCATCGCTTTATACAAGCCACTCTCCAACTCCTTTCAGGTACTCCTCTCTATCTTCTCTCCTGTGGTATCTACTCCAATACTTTTCTTCGTCATCTATTTTCGTCCATTCTTTTTGTATGACCAAACCAGGTCATATGTTTTTTTTTTCAACTTCGTCTGCATTCTATTTGGGATCTCCTCATTTCGCATTCTATCCTTCCTCAACAATCCGCAACGTCTTCTTATGAAGTTCATTTCTGTTGCAAAAGTATTGCATACTTTTAGTTAAATCCCATTACTTCTGCTCCATAGATCATCTCACTTTAAACAATACTTTCATACAGCCGTTTTTTGTTATTCTCCCAATGTCTATTTCTTAATAGATTGAATTTTGGGCACCAATACCTTTTCTACCGTTATTTTCCTACCATTCTCATTTATTTCACTGATTTACTATGCGAATTTTTGAGAAGTTCAAGGCACCAAACATAAGCTAAAAGAATTACCCAGAATTGTTTTTCCTTTTCATTTTCGTGTGATAAATAGGTGTGTAGGCGTAGATATATCATTTCAAGGATAAATACAGCCATCGTATTATTATTTAACGTCTTAGGACACGGCCTTCGTACTTTTTTTAGTCACATTCTATAAATATGAAGGACAGGTTGTTTACAAGATAACAAATTCTACATATAATACTGAAGAAAGCACGCATTTTAATGCTTATACAATTTAACACGTAGATATTTACAAAGGTCTGAAGTAACAATAAGTAACATAGTACTTTTCATTCTTTTCCTTTCTTTCTGCGTAATCGTAGGGATTCTTTGCAAGCATAAAAGATTTCCATTTCTGTTTGCGAACTACGCTGCTGTTTGTACAAATCTACAAGAGAACGCCGTCTGGGAATATCAATATTGTTCTTAGTTGTTTCTGAGTTGTATTGTGCTATACACACCGACTATAATGGCGTTCTTTAAATTTGTTTATTTAAAATTCTAATTGGATCTAAATTAGTCGTTCTATTTGCTTTAATTTTTTTTTTTTTTTTTAATTTCACGTTATTGCGTTGAACTCCAAACAATGTAAAATATTATAATGAATGAAAAGCTCGGTAACAGACCTTAATGAAGAAGTAATCATTTTAAATAAATAATGTAATAAACTAAAATATTTATTATATGTGGCAAGACTTTTTGAGGAATACTCATAGCGATATTTATATTGTCCTGCATTAGTTCTGTACCAGAATGGTTTTATATTATGATAATTAAGGAAACAATGAAACGTTAACCAACTAGTAACATAAAATAATCATTCGAATATCGTATGTTTGCATCTTCGCTAATGTGGTTTTAATTCTAATTATTATATATTTTAAGTAGTATAAAATATACCGTTATTGAAATTCCATTAGAAGAGCCATCACTTGAAGAATTTTTAATAGAAAATCTTATTTTCTGTAGAGTTACATTAGGTCTTGCAGTCATTTATCGTCCATCTGGTATAAGGTGTATTAATTTATCGATATTATCTGACATTTTTGTTAATTTTGATAAATTACGTATTGAAAAATTTATTGTTTTAGGATATATTAATATTAATTTAATGAATGACAATTTAATTTATTTTATTTATTTATTTATATACACTGCTCAACAGGTAAGCCCATTTAGAGAGCAGGACAAATACACAAATTTAGTATTACATAGCAGTATGGTACAGGTACAAGACAAACAAACAAAAACACATATAGAGAAAGAATACAAAAAATACACAATACAAAATACAAAAAAGTACAAAATGAAATTACCAACCAAGGAAAAACAAAGGCTCAAGTAGGGTTAAAGAGTTTTTTAATATCATTGATTGAGCTGTGAAAAATGTCAAACAGTCTGTTGTAATTGTTACACATAGTATGGAGAGGAGAGAATTTTAAAACATTAGAATGTGGAATGCCGAGGTAAAAAGTTTGTGAACTTCTGGAATTCAAATTCGGAACGCGGAAATTTTATTGACTTAAAGTGTCTTGACAGTGTATATTGCTGTGAACAATATTGTATAAAAATACGAGAGAAAAGTATTCGCGTCTGGTAACCAAAGAATTTATAAAAAATCTAGCTAGGAGTTCTTGCTGCGGGAAGCTAACCTCCGGATATACTCCATCCGACTTAAACCAGAGCAATTTTACAAATCGTCTCTGCATACTCTCCAAGGCGTCAATGTGAATATTGTAATGGGGATTCCAGACGAGAGATACATAATCTAGTTTAGACCGGACAAAAGCAAAATAGAGGATCTTTAGTGTACAAATGTTTGAGAAATCTCTGCTCATTCTGATTATAAAGCCCAGAGTTTTAAAAGATTTGGCTACAACATTGTTTACATGCGGTACAAATGTAAACTCTTTATCGAAGATTACGCCAAGCTCTACAAGGGTATCAGGTCTCTGAAGCACTGCGCCATCTACATTATAGTCGAAAATAACCGGCCTTGCACTAGTTGTGTAGATCATAACATAACATTTTGACACGTTTAGATATAATTTGTTTCGAGTACACCAGTTGCATATGCGTGCTAGACTATCCTGCAGTGTGACGCAGTCATCCAGAGATGAGACTGTATTAAATATTTTAAGATCGTCAGCGTACAGCAAACAGGATACTTGAATACATTTCACGATATCATTTACGAAGATGTTGAATAACAGGGGTCCAAGAATTGATCGCTGCGGAATACCAGATGTACACTGTATTCGACAGAGTGAAGAAATGAAATGAGTTGAAAAGAGAATCCAAAATCAGACAATTTATTTAGCAATATAGTGTGATCCAGTCTGTCGAATGCCTTAAAGAAGTCAGTATATATTACGTCCGTTTGCTTACGCTGGTCAATGGCTTCTGAGATATACTGGGAGATACAAGTTAAATTAGAGGTGGTGGAGCGCCCTTTCATAAAGCCATGTTGATACACCGATAATTGGGCACTAACACTAAAGTAAATAGTATCATGTAGTAAGATTTCAAGAGTTTTACTAAAATTGCACAGAATAGATATAGGTCTAAAATTGGAGATGTTATTTATATCGCAGTTTTTCATACACAGATTGAAAAGTGCCGATAGTGGAGCTGCAAAGATACAAGCACAATCTCTAATCAAAAAAGCGGGAACGCTATCCGGACCAGTAGTTAACTCAGGTTTAAGTTGCTTCAGCGCATTAAGTACAGCAGCCTCACTAAAAGAGATAACGTTGAATGCAAGGTTATTCGACGCCTGAATATATGTAAAGTCAATATTATCAGAGGGCGGTAGGAAAGAATTACTGAAGAAATCCGCAAACGAATTCAATATATCGACGGGGTTATCAAAATGTTGTTCGTTGTAAGACATTTGAGTGGAAATATTTGTACGCTTCTTTTTCTTATTCACAAATGACCAAAACAGGTTCCAAAGTAATATGACTCTCAACCTCCTGTACGAAAATTGCATAAGCAATGTCTATATCAACCTTAATCTTAGATCTTAAACGCTTGAACTCATTATGAGCCATAACATCACCATTCCGTTTGTGCATGCGCCAGTATTTCGCTTTCTTTATTATACTACCATTAAACCTCGGATGATACGTTCTCCTATGCGTAAAATTGAATTTAGGGACGCACATATAAAAATCACATATAGTCTATCATAAAACGCATGACAAGCAGAGACAATATGGGAATATGAATTAAGAAACGACCAGTGAGTATTGAGAAGTAAGTTGAATAGCAATGGGAAATTAGCTTTCCGAAAATTATAGCCATTGTTTGCAGTTACCGGGAAGTTATTCCTAGCATTAGAGCTGAGAACATTGTCCAGCAAGATGTTTAAGGCAGGGTGATAGTTATCCTCCCGAGTTAGAATATCATCTGACTTCACTACTGTACATTTCATATTGCATATTACTAGGTCAAGAAGTTTGTTATCCATATTATACACAAAGTTTTGTTGCAAGATCTTAGTCATATTTAGGAAGTTATTTAGAGACAGTGTCTTACCATCTGGCTGGGAACCGGCTGAATAAGACGCATATTTTGAGATGTTAAAGTCACCCAGTAGCAGAACGTTACTATCTTGAAAATAAGGTAAATTAGAAAAAAATCAAATAATTTATCATACTCATCAGCCCCTATAGCTGGAGGGATATAAATGACAAATATAATATATATATATATATATATATATATATATATATATATATATATATATATGGTTAAGTCCACCAAGGGCTGAAGGTCACCGCTCTCGGTACTTGCAAAATGGCAAGTCGCTATGCACCATGGAGACATCCATGATGTCTGGTGTATAGTAGCATTAGACCACATGAGAGGATTCACTTACCTCTCACCACTACACCATTTACATCAGTCTGTATAAGACTAGCAGGTTGGCCACTGTCATTTGTCTGCTCCATGACTTATGGCATACTGATGAGAACTAATAAGTTCGAAACCGGTCTATGTCTGGTCAGGGAGTTGACAAATGACATTGGCTACCAATTTTTCATGATTTGTAAGGTGTAATTCAATGCAGGTCGGGGTATTTGCCCGCTGAGTAGTTGTTTCCTGCAAATCATGTATAATAACAGTATATGGGTTAAGTCCACCAAGGGCTGAAGGTCACCGCTCTCGGTACTTGCAAAATGGCAAGTCGCTATGCACCATGGAGACATCCATGATGTCTGGTGTATAGTAGCATTAGACCACATGAGAGGATTCACTTACCTCTCACCACTACACCATTTACATCAGTCTGTATAAGACTAGCAGGTTGGCCACTGTCATTTGTCTGCTCCATGACCTATGGCATACTGATGAGAACTAATAAGTTCGAAACCGGTCTATGTCTGGTCAGGGAGTTGACAAATGACATTGGCTACCAATTTTTCATGATTTGTAAGGTGTAATTCAATGCAGGTCGGGGTATTTGCCCGCTGAGTAGTTGTTTCCTGCAAATCATGTATAATAACAGTATATGGGTTAAGTCCACCAAGGGCTGAAGGTCACCGCTCTCGGTACTTGCAAAATGGCAAGTCGCTATGCACCATGGAGACATCCATGATGTCTGGTGTATAGTAGCATTAGACCACATGAGAGGATTCACTTACCTCTCACCACTACACCATTTACATCAGTCTGTATAAGACTAGCAGGTTGGCCACTGTCATTTGTCTGCTCCATGACCTATGGCATACTGATGAGAACTAATAAGTTCGAAACCGATCTATGTCTGGTCAGGGAGTTGACAAATGACATTGGCTACCAATTTTTCATGATTTGTAAGGTGTAATTCAATGCAGGTCGGGGTATTTGCCCGCTGAGTAGTTGTTTCCTGCAAATCATGTATAATAACAATATATATATATATATATATATATATATATATATAAAACGCAGTGATGAGAAACAAGTTTCACACCTAGTATATCGATCAAAGGATATATATGAGCTTCAGCTAAATTTAAATGTAAAGGTGATGACTTCAATATGGCATTAACCGCTAGGAGTACCCCTCCACCTCTTGTAAGACCCGTGGCAGTAAAATTCCTATCAGTACGCATGATATGATATTTATTATTGGACAGTTCATTATCGTGCACAGAAGAGTCTAGCTAATCTAGCTTAGTCTAGCTTAATGACTCTTTAATACTTTAATACCTTATTATTCCAATATGATTGTAAGCAAAATATTGAAACTCCTACACGAATTAGGGAAGCGAAACATTTATTGATGTGATAATTTCAAATTCTGATTTAAATATTAAAGCACAAGTTATTTTTTTTCCCAGTTTTGGCTTTGGATATGCTCCTTTAGCCAAGAGACTCTAACAAATAACAAAATTGATTCAAAAGGAAAAAACGTAAACATGCGTAGATATGTAAAGTCAGTCCCAAAAAAGAAGAAATATATATAAACCTATATATATACACACATATATACGCACACACATATATACACATATTCATATAAACCTGACTTCTGATAAACACAAGTTATTGGCAGATCATAATTTATTTGAATGTACATTGACACATCTACATAATACACTCAAATCGTTGAAAAACAAAATAGATGCTTTAAAAAAATTTTTATGCAAACATGAGTATTTTAATACTTGTCTACTAGAACTGTTTGATGTTCATGCTCCCGTTAAATATATTACATGTAGTAATAGGTATTCTCAGCCTTAGTTTAATGACACACTACGTAAATTAAGCAGATGCCTAATGCAATCCGGATTGAAATACAAGAAGAACAGACATACTGAGTACAGAAATCATTATTGCCTTCTACGGGATCATTATAATTATTCGTTATAAGTGGAAGGAAGAAGTTATTTCTTAGCAACCTTACATTTACACCGTTTTGACAGTAATTTGTTATGGTCTGATCTTAAAATGTGGAATATATATAATTCTAATAACAATAAATATCTTTCCTTACTACCAAATCTTCACAATTCTAATGATATTAATTATTTCTCTATTGATTCAATACCTAAATTATCCGTCCAACCTGGGAATTTAAACAGATTTTATAATGAGAAATTTTCTGAGAATGAAGTTCGATATATTCCTGCAGAACCTGATCTTATTAAACTATTAATTTTAAAACAAAAACCTTTTACAATGGGATGTGATATGATTTCTGCAAGAATGTTGCAGCTAGTTATTACTTGAGTTGTCATGCCTCTTACTTATATTATTAATTATTCATTTGAAACCGGTAAAGTGCCTAATATGTGGAAAATATCAATTGTTAAGTCCATCCCTGAAAAACCTAATTCTGTAATTGAAAACTTGTCACACAGTCGGGATACAGCCCCCTTCTTTGTTCGTTGACTGATGACTTCATTACGACTATTGATAATCATAAACTTAATTCTTTAACTCTTCTTGATATGACTAAAGCTTTAGATTCAGTTGACTTAAACTGCCTCTTAGCTAAACTTCATTATTATGGTATTACAAATAACTCCTTATAATGGTAAGACAGTTATTTATTCAACAGAAATATACTGGTTGTTCAAACTTCAGAAATTATTGATATGTCAGCTTCTCTACCCTGTATGAGAAATTCATTGAATATATTTTTAAGTTCTTCAGGTAACATGCTCATAATTTCCTTAAATAAATTTGGCGAAGTATTGCCATATCCTGATGACATTTTATTTAATAATTTTTTAGTGATGGGCAATATATCGTCTCTGTCAGTTGGATTTATGAAAAACCTCCTGTTTCATTTCAGTGCAATTTTGTAAATAGCTGTTTACCTTGTTAAGGAAGCGGGTGCATTTGGCCCCCCTTTAGCATTAACTTAGTAAATTTTGGTCGTACAGGAATCAAAAATAAATCGTTGTGAGGAATTGCCAACAAATTTTACTTGCTTAATTTTTGACCAAAAATGTCGGGCTTCAGAGGTATACAAAAGAGTTGTGCTAGTAAATTTTCACTTATAATATCACAAGAACTTAAATTATTTCCAGGAATAATTTAAGCTTGCGTGGTATTCGGTAAGAAAATTTCACACCACTTAACACCATAATTTGGAAAAAAATTATTAATCCAACCTGACATTTTAAATTAATTTCACTGCTTGTCAAGTTGGCCAGGGTATTGTTGTTTTTGACATATGTTGATTTGTCATTTTTGTTTAACCGGTTTTGTCACAAAGCTTAATAATTACTAGTTTAAAAAGTCTGTACGTTGAGTTTAATAAGTGTATAGCGAAATGTCGCGATTTGGTAAAGAAAATCAACAAGTAATTAGACAAGAAATTCAAAATATAACACCAGATAACACCCGAAAATCAAAATCAAGTGTATGGAAACAGTTTGTTGAATTTTGTGACGAAAAGTTGTATAATATTCATGAGTGTATGAGTGTAGTACAGGTGGCTACTATATTGGAGGACTACGGATTTAATATGAAAAAGAAAAATTTTGAAGATTATAAGGCAAATGTGGTCAAAGTGATGTGGAGCTCTACTGCTAAGCAGTTACAAGAAATTTATTACGAAAAATATAAAATAAAATTTAATCCGTTTTCTGATGTGGAATTTGCGACCGCCAGAGCTGCACGCGATGCTAAGCGCAAAAAATTACAGAGAGACCCATTAAAAAGACAAGTGAGTGCTTCAGCCTTAACCAGTGACAAATACAAAAAAATTATTGAAATGTGGGATAAAAATACTCCAAATGGATTGCAGCGTAAATTTTTTCACATAGTTTCACATGAGCTGGCATGGAGAGGAGGGGAAGGATATTCTGCATGTATCCAATACTTCAAAGAAGAGACTGATAATTTCGGAAACTCAAAAGGTCGGATAGAATATAATCCAATATTCTCCAAAACCACACAAGGTGGTTCTAAAAAACTGTCGGATAGTAAATGGTTGATTACAAATTTCGACAATCCACAAATGTGTCCGGTTCGTTTGATGGAAAAAAGGGGAAATCTTATTCAGACTGACAGATTATTCTTAACACCAAACCCATACTGGAGTCAACCCAATTCGAAAGGATAGTACAAGAATAGCCCAGTTGGTAAGAACATTGTATCTTCATGGTTTAAATCAGCAGCCTCTGATATAGGAATTGACACTAAAGAAGTAAAAATAACTAATCATTCTGCAAGAGCAACAGCTGTTTCGAAATTGGCCAAGGAAGGAGTTGGTGAACAACAGCTCATTAAAATTACTGGACACAGTAATAGTCAGTCAATCAAATCTTACTTACAATTGGACGTTGAACATCATCATCAGATAATTGAATCCATGAGGGGAATTTCGTCAAATACTAGCAAGTTTAATCATGATCAGAGCACAATGCAAAATAAAACAGAAAGTACCCAGATTCAACCCACCAATTCAAGCCAGCCCACAAACATTTATAATAATTGTGTTTTTAATATTAGTAAAACCTATAATAATTAAATTTATTTCGTTATTATTTTGCTTATTAGTCGATATCATTAGAGATTTGCCAATGAAGATATTAGTTCAACATGAAATAAATTCTAAAAAAATCATATAGGTATATCCACCATATTTCGTTAAAAAAAAAAAAAAACAACTTTAGTTACACCAAATGCTAAAACTCAGATGGGTATTAGTTCAGTCTATCGCCCTTTCATAATTTTAGGTTACTAAAGGTGGTAGAAATGTATTTTTTGTTAAAGTAATCAATAACACTTCTAATTTAAAAAACATAATATTAACATGGTTTGTTGCAGTAAGTGGCCGTGATATAGGCGGCCATGCTTTTGACAGATGAGGTTTATATTGGTAAATTACATTAAGTTACTGTATAGTAAACCAGCAAACAAATATATTTTTATGTAAAACATTCCTTGTAAGTATTTGCGTTAAACAATTTGAGAAAAATGGAATGCTTTGAAAAGTACAATTTATGTAAATACTGCAAAGAGTTGAGTCAAGCGCAAATATGTCATCCAAGATTAATATATTTTAGCGAATTTAATGGAAGATTGCGACCAGGAAGCATTAGAGTCGAATGGTTTGTTTACGAAAATCCAAGAAAGTCTGCTGCAGATGTCAAGTAAATATGGCCTTTTGCGTAAAAGAGATTTGAACAAAATTGTTTAAAAATATTACATATATGTCTTAAAACACAGACATCTTATTAATTCGTCACCTTCCTATTCACCATTAAGAAGAGAGGATGAGTTAGAATTCAAGTAACATTTAAATCTTACTATGTTTGTACATCCTACGTTTTTTGAATTATAAATTGTTAATGCATAATAATTTAACAAATTTGTGTTTTCTGTTTAATGAAACTTTATAGCGAATAATAAATAATAATGTTAATTCAGGAAATTTTGCATTATTCACAGGTACATCTACATTATTTAATGGTTGTAGATCATATGTTTACCTTTTTAACTGTCAAAAAAATTTCACTTAAATATCGTGGCGCCTCGAAAAAATTTCCGGAAATTTTTTTAATTGCCGTGGTAACTAGTCAAAATTAAGGTATCTTATTGGTTAAAAAGTAGAGGTGTGAAATTTTCACAGAAATTAATGTATTCCGAAAACAATGCAAAAAACCTGCTCACTTTAACTTTTGGGCTAAACTTGAGGCTGAATCCTGAAAGAGATTGTTCGATCTTTTTTTCTGTTAATACCTATCTAAAGTCCTACCATATCAAGGAAAAAATCTAAGTTCCCTAAAAAACTACTTAAAAAATTGTTATATAACTGGGCTATGTATAGAATTACTAAATCAATATTTTTAAATTTAGAAAGTTTTACGTTTGATTTTGCTGTTTGAATAAGCGCTGTTCAATATTACGATTTTATAACTATTTTTCATTTCCATAAAATATGGCAGTCATTAAACCTAATTCATTAAATAATTTAAAAAGTTAAAAAGTGTTAGAGTTGTAAAGGTTATAAAAATAATTATGCTTATGACTTATGCAGGAATAAGAGTATTTATTATTGCTACAATAAACTTAAATCAAATATCATTTTAATGAAAATTCGGTTTCTTCCATCTCCCTTCAGTGCTCCACCACTGTCCAGCTCTGTCTGCTGAATTGGAGAAACATTGAAAGTTTGAAGGATTAACGTTACCCCGAGCAGCAGACAGGGCGAACTAAGTCCAGATTAATGCCAATGTCAAAGCGATATCTGATCAATATTCGAGCAAGGAAAGTGCAACAAATGCGATTAAACAGACGTTCCTTGTATGAAGGATGGAAAGAGATTAGTAGTTGGTTCGAATGACCACCAGCATCAATCACTTTATCGCCACTCATCAGTTCTAGTGAGATTATATCTGCGGAAATGTAAAAAAATCATCGGCCTTAATCAGTTTTTCGGAGCTTTACTGAGGGCAACGCATTTTTTGGTTAATATATTAGAAATTGAAGTTAAATCGATAAAACGTTGATGTTGATGATTTTTAAAGGAAATAGTGCAATTTTAGGGATTACGGTTTTTTATTTTATGCTGTAACGAGAGCACAAGCTGACACGAATTTATAGCGATCTATGCTAGGCCTGATATTCAAGAACAATTTGATATATGAAGAAGTAACTGTAAAATATTTTAAAAAATGGCAAACACAAAAAATGTTTTAAACAGAAGTTGTAGAGCTAGGTGAGTACTATTCAATGATGTATCGCATGTACATATTCGATTCGAAATAAAATTTTGAGGATTTTTTTAAGACTGAACCGCCACCATTTTTTTAATTTTTCTTATTTAGCTAAAGATGTTTTAGACAAAAGTTGTAGGGCTAGATGAGCACTATCCAACGATGTACCGCATGTACATATATGATTAGAAATAAAACATTGAGAGCTTTTTAAAATTTTGAACCGCCGCCATTTTGAAACTAAAAAGGCGATTTGGCTTATCTTTGAACTTAACCGAGATATAGATCCACAGTATATACCTGCCAAATTATATATATATATATATAATACTATATTGCATTTTAATATAGTTTTGAACGTATCAGTTGTGTTACTTTTTTTTATATAAAATTTCACTCAAATTATTATTTCTCTAGGATGCTGGGCGCCATATCATTGTGCAATGATAAATTTACCAATATTATTTTTTATTTAGCCTCTAAGCAAACAGTATTTAAATTTATCTATATTAATGGAACATGAGTTCTCTATCTCTCAGAGAGCAGGGTCTAATTAATATGAAACATACACGAAAGGAAACCAAATATTCTTCAAATCATGTGAACAAACAACGTATTTCATTGGTTTCAGAAACATATACCTTAAAACTACCTATCTCACTCAAAACTATTAAATATATGACATAAATAAATTATACCAACTGGTTTTCGGTACAACACAGTTAACAGTCACTAACCTTTTAAAGTTTTTTAAACGCAAAAGTTATCTTGTAAAACAACCTAAATTTTATTTGTCAGCAGTACTGCCGCTTTTAACATGAATTTCTTGCAATTTCCACCGCATTTGCCAAACCATTGAACAATTCTGGATTCACAGCTCCGCTAATACCTTTATTGACGTTGGTCACGATAACACCACGATGACACATTTTTAACTTCGAGTAATTTGACTTTGACACTTCACACTTCTCCACTGTCGCACCACCAACGCAACGAAAAGTTCCCAGACTTACACGGTCTACTATTGGTCGACATATATATCTATATATATGAACCAAGATACGATGTACGTCATGCGGTCGACGAATGCGTTCGCCTCGTGTACCACTTTTCGACTATCACTAGAGAATTTTACTTTTATAAAAACTGCGTTCGCATGCGAACCAGACTACACTGATGCCTAGTATTTCGCATGCGACAAATATCGATTGAGCTCGAAAATATGGCCCCTGATCACTACAGTTCAGTCCTGTCAGTGCACATACACAAAGATATCAATCCCGTTCGAATAGTAAAGGTGTCATTAAAATATGAAATGGACAAAAAAATTATTAACCGATTTTATAAACTTATATAAGGAAAAACATGTTTGTGGAAAATTAAAGACAGTTTGTATGTAAATAAAAATATGAATGGAGAAGCTTATGACGGTTAGGTTAATAGTTAATTTTTTGAAAAACTTGATCCGGTATTCGTAAATAATTTTTGTAAATCATGGTGCTCATTCGCCCTTCTCGAATTAAACGCATATGTTCATTTTTTTCCTCGATCCACGTTTTCATCTACTATGTCCGATTTTTCTTTTCATTTTCGAGAATTTGTCAGATACATAAACTCTGTTCATATTTGCTGAGAACGAATCCCTTCTGGATTTTAAGCACGCCTAAAATATCTGAACACTCGTCCAGCCCCCTCGGGGGCCACGGAATTTAAAGAGGATTTACCATTAACTAAACTGCCCATCCCCTCAACGCCTTGATATTTAACGAAAATAAACGATGCGATCTTTACGTGTGTGGAGACCAAAATATCTGTACCCTAAAAGACGGCAGATGGGATCTGGCAGATCTGGACGGCAGGACAGATCGTTTAAAATTCCCTTCCGTGTATGGGGGGGGGGATATGTAGAGTAAGTAAGTAAGTAGTAAATGTTTAGAAGGGAAAACCTCCTACTCATGACCCTTTCTTTTGCAAAAATTGCGATAAAGACTTTTTAACATTGGAAATGTTTAAGGAATCGGTAATATAATAGTTGTTATAGGGGGACACATACATCGAAAGTGAATCAAATGTTCGGTCGCGACCGCTGGACCCAGGCGCGATCCGATCGAGATAACTTGGATGGCATTGTGTAGGCTGGACTTTTGTTTATCGAACAGAAGTTATCTGGGCATTCAAAGTTTGCGGGGGCGGCAAGGGAGAGGTCGATAGTGAAGCTTTTGACTAATTTAATAAAATTATGCTGAGGTTTAAGTGCGATATAAAAATAATAGGGTTGGGCCATAAGACTGGTGTGGAATTTTCACCATTTTATTTCATATTTGGTTAATTTTGTGGAAGGGTTAAGTGTGTCATCATAAACATTTTTTAGAACATAAGATATTTACATTGTTACTATTATTTTTTAAGAAAAATATGACGAGCAGCTATGGAGGCTATGCTTGACCTACTTCCCTTGCACTTGCATGTAAGGAAGGAGGCAGCACTCAGTGCCTTACGACTGCACCAGCCACATAAATTTAAACCAGGTGATCTGGTTGGTCACTTAAGGATTCTGGAGTTAATCCATTTGAAGTCCATGACGAAACCCACTGACTCAATGCCAACAAACAAGACTTTGACTGCCCGTTTGACATGCTAATTGAAAGTCGTCAGACGAGCAAGATAGAGGCACTGCAATTGGAACAAGGGTCACTCATCTGGTATACAGATGGACCTAAGATGGCTGAAGGAGTAGGAGTGGGCTTAGCAGGGCCTAAATGTGGGCTACCCAAAGCCTTCGGTAATGCCCCAACGATCTTCCAGGCAGAAATTTACTCCATAAATCTGTATGTTCAGGAATGCCTAAATAAAGGAATCCGATGGGCAAAGATCTATATATTATCAGATAGCCAGGCAGCACTAAAAGCTCTAAGGTCCTATACCTTTGAGTGAGTGAAATTGCCTGGGAATATAGGCAATCCCTGAAGAAACTGACCAACAACAACAAGGTTACGTTGATGTGGGTGCCGTGGCATGAGGGAGTACAAGGACATGAACTAAAGCACCATTCATTGGACCCGAGCTGTTTTGTGGCCTAGCCAAAGGACACTTAGCGGAGGAGATCCAAGACTTCAAGCCAAAGACAAACGAAAAAGTTTATAACTTATTCGACAAAGAATGCCACAAGGCTTCTCGAACTTGAAAAGTTTTAAGGCTAATCACAGGCCTTCTAACTGGTCACTGCCCCTTGAGATATCATCTGAAGAATATGGGCAAGGCGGTAGACAATAAATGCAGATATTGCGATACTGTAACTGAAACTGCGGAACATATACTTTGTGAATGCAAGGCGTTAGTCCGCACTAGGCTAAAATCCCTAGAACAGGCGGAATTAACGCCTGAAGACATAGGGAAATTAGCCCCCCAGAATATCACAAGCTTTGTAAAAAGTCTTGGAATCCTGGGCAACAACTAGATGTAGGGTAAATCACAAAAGATCTTTTAGGTCGAAGTGAAGTAAGGCTGTTCGAAGCCAAACGACCCCACAAAACAATCTACAATGACTTTTTAAGAAAAATATGATGATTGAAAAAATGTTTAGAAAAAGTTTTTGTATAAGAATACATAATTTTAAAAATATTAGTCCTTAACCCTTTCGTTTTGTCCTCACAGGTAATCATGGTAGTCAAAAAATTACATTTTCAAAACGCTAATATCTCCGTTAATATTGTTTTTTACCCCATACACAAAAGGAAAAGAAATGATTAGAATGTATCAGAATACAAATTTTCGAACTACCATCGATTAACCCTTCAGTTTTATCGTCTTGAATCACTTCTCTCATATAAAAACGCGATTTCCGCTGTTTTTATTGATTTTAATGAAAAATGCCTAGAGTAAAAAAGTTTAGGATGCGACTTTGCATAAGAAAAAAGGTTTTACTCCATCAATTTGTAGTAAAAATTTTGGAAAAGTCGTATTTTTTAGTTTAAGTCACTCTATGTTCACCGCCAATAAAGGGTTGAAGCGATTAGGGTTAAGTTTTTTTTGTTAATTCAATTTTATTATTCCAATATTATCAAACAATAATAAAATTATCGTATTTCCACGGGGGGGAAGCAAAATTGTTAAATAATGTGGTTACCAAAATGATGTATCCTATGCAAAATGGCAATCTAAACACTCTTACTTTACATATTTTTCAGTAAAATCAATAGAAATGGCGTAAATCAGGAATTAATTCTTAAAGTCCGCCATTTTGAATTTTCCAACTTTCACTTCGGATTCATAATCAACGACACCAAAATCCCCCATGATGCGTAAAATGGGGGCTGCAACCCCCCTCCCCGGGGTGAGTGCACTAATTTTCAAAGATATGTTAGTATTTAACAAACTTATATTGAATTAAATTGGTCAGGCTAGAGTGAGCACACGAATGAAAAGTGCTTTGATTTTCTACAGATACATTGAATAACATCAAAGTTTATTTCAATTAAGCTATAATTGTCATAATTTTTATTTCTACACAGTATTACATAAATTGTTAACTAACCTTCAGCGGGTTTGTATATGGAGTTTTTTAATGCTAAATTTAGATTTTCTATCAAACTGACAATACTTGATTGACAAGTTTTACTTTTACTTTCACCGGGTTCAATAAATCTACTTTTATTAAGGAAACTTTGGCTTTCAGAGAACACCTTAACCTTCGGCTTGATATTAAATTCCTTCATTAAGTAATTCGATTTAGAAACTGATTTCTGAAGTTCAGTGTCGTCAAATAGTCCAATGCTTTTCCTATCTCCGATAATATCAGGTTTTTCTAAATGTATCTTCGAATTTTCTTTGGTAGTGTTTGGTTCCTCACTATCAATATCTCCCTTTCCTATTTTGCACAGCTCTTCGCAAAATGCTTCCACATCCATCAAGTCTTGTTTTACACTTCTATATTTCCTAAATTTTGACTCGGTTAAATCAATCATTTTGGAAATCGGTTCTATGTTCTTGTTCTCTAAACATGAATCTATTGGCTTCTTGAATGACAAGCGCTTGTAAGTGTCACTCGTCCGCTTTTCATGTACGGCTTTGACGTCAGTCGAATCTTCTCGTACGTGCCTGTATTTATTCAACTTTGATTCGGTATAATCAATAATTTGAGAAATTGGTGCGCTGCTTAAGTTCTCACGACAGCCTAAATCTGTTGAATCTTTACGTGGCTGATGTGTAAAGGTAGTGCTCTGTTCTTCGTCCATTAGAGCTGATTTGGCTATACTGTCCAGTTCTTGTTTTATACCCACCAAAGCTTCGTCGATTTTATCATCGGGAAACTTGTTACTCTCGTATAAGATTTCTACATTAGAAGGTTGAATGTAGATATCGCGAACGCTTTTGTAGATAACTTGCGGCTTGTTAAAGTACTTATCTTCTAGCTTGTCCAGCTTTTGCTTCATGGTGGTCAGAGTAGACAGGTATTTTCTGCTAATACAATCGTGGTGACGCTCCAATTTCCGTCTTGGATTATATTTAGGCGATACCGCCCTTTTCCTAATTTTCTCCGGTTGTTTATTAGCGGATATCATACTCTTTATTTTTTCTATCTGCGCCGCGGCTTGATCTATGTCCCTGTTAGTTTTTTCTAATAACAGAGAAGGGCTGTTATGTATTTCTTTCCCTTTTTTCTCAGCTTTATCTTCCATTTTATTCCAACTTTCAAGAAGTCCCTGAGTTAAGACTTCTTTATCTTTGGTCTCTACTTTTTCTACTTTCTTCTTCAGTGCCTTCTTTGGTGGTATCTTCGGCTTCCTCGTTATCAAAATGGCATCTTCACATCCCAAGGGCGGCAGCTCGATACGAATCGTTTTAACCTTGGTTGAAGGTCTAGGTGTCGTTTTACCGAGACGATTGCTTATTTTTGCAGTTAGAGAGTCGGAAGACACGTATGATCCGACTTCATCGTCACCACTATCCTTGACAAAAACGCCGCGGTACACCTGTCTGAACTCCTCAAAGTTTTTATTATCACGTTGATAAACATTCTTTTTCTTTACCCTATTAATAATCTGTCGAATCTTTATAAGTCCATTAAGATCTTGATTGTCTCGATTCATGTTAACATTATTTTTCAAAATATGATTCGCTTATCGTCGGCAATATTAAATTAAATAAAAATTGACGTTTGATGTTTCATTTTGACACATAAAATTTGGAACTATATAGCACGAAATTGAACAACAGAATCGAGAATGCGACAACGTAGTTCAGGTGGTTAAGGTATTAAGAGAGTAAAAATGTACGAGATATCTCCATTGTAGGCAGCAAGATTTCGCAGTCAATGAATATATTGTAGAGTGCATGGAATATGCGAGACTTTTTCACTTCAGGACTTTGTTAGGAGCAGTTAGTAGGTAAACATATTGGTCAGAGATAATTTTTTCCAATACCTTGGAGATGGAACTAAACAGAGAAATAGAACGATAATTTTCAATATTGGCCTTATCTCCTGTTTTATGCAGGAGAATAATTCATGCTGTTTTAAATATTTCTGGAAAAATACCCTTTTCAAAGGACAATTTAATAAGAAAAGTTAAAGGATACGTAATATAGTTCTAGTGACTTTTAAAAGATTAGAATATATCATATCTGTCCCAGTTGAATTTGAATTTTTTAAATTCATTATTGCGTTAAATGTTTTCAGATACAGTACCTAAGAACATTGTATTATTTGTCTGTTTCAGCGGAACAGTTGTATTACTGTTAATTTCACCCTGTTCTACACCTATTTGCAATGAAATATCAGCAAAATAATCTACAAATGAGTTCTCTATTATTACTCGATTTGTTATTCTACTGTTATTTTAAATAATTTGTGATATTTCGGGAGAATCATTATTTCTGTTGATGTTGTTATTTATTATTTTCCAAACAGTCTTATTTTTTTTACTGGATTCCTGGCATAGTCTATCACCGTGCAATTTTTTTAGCAGCTGTTACGACCTTTTTATAAATATTTTTATATTCTCTATCATACTGGTTATTTGATAAACGTATTTTTTGTGTAATTCTCTCTAGTGCATTCTGTGAGCCGGATAGAATCTCGAAAAATATGATTTTTTTCTAGCTTAACGAAACTATGCCCCCCCGTTTTCGAGATGACTGCACCCCCAAACGACCAAAAACCACCCCCGAAAGTGTTAAACCGCGTATCCGCCGTCTCCTACGAGCCAAACCTGTGTTGCTCCCGTTTTTGAGGATGCTGAGCACGATGGTGATGTCGAGACCCCTCCTCATTCCCCGCCAACCATCAAAATGGCCAAAAACTACCCCCGAAAGGGGTAACCCGTGGATAGGCCGTATTCTCTCGGCTAAACCCATGTTACCCTCCGTTTTCGAGGATGCTGAGCACGGTGGTGATGTTGAGACCTCTCCTCTACCCCAGACGACTAAAAACCACCCCCGAAATCGGTAAACCACATATCCGCCATATCCTACCAGCTAAACCTGTGTTATCCCCCCCCGTTTTCGAGGATGCTGAGGAGGATGGTGATGTGGAAACTCCTTCTCAACCCACGCCAACCCCCAGATAGCCTAAAGCAAACCCCAAAAAAGGTGAACCGCGTATCCGCCGTCTCTTACCAGTCAAACCTGTGTTATCCCCCGTTTTCGAGACTGCTGAGCAAGATGGCGATGTCGAGACCCCTCCTCGATCTCCGCCAACCCAAACCCCCCTCCCCCCCAGGTGGCCAAAAATTATTCACATTTTTACCTCGGTAAAAAGTTGCAGATCCGACAAAATACATCGATCTTTAGTATGGAGTAAGAGTGTAATGATATTTTTGTCCGTTTGCAGAGTGAGGAGAGGTCGCGATATTTTTTTCATGCTCAGCATCCTCGAAATCGGATATAGCCGAGACAAGACGGCCTATCTGCGGTTTACCCCTTTCGGAGGTGGTTTTTGGCCGTTTGGAGGGTTGCTGGGGATCGAGGAGGGGTCTTCACAACACGAACGTGCTCAGCATCAACGAAAACGGGGGATCGGGGGATAACACGGGTTTAACCTAGAGGGGGTGATTTTTGACCGTTTGGTGGGTTGGCGGGGGTAGCGGAGGGATATCGACATCACCATCATGCTCAGAATTCTCGAAAACGGGGCCAACACAGGTTTGGCTGGTAGGAGACGACGGATAAGCGGTTTATCCCTTTCGGGGGTGATTTTTGGCCGTTTGGAGGGTGGAGTGACCTCGGAGAGAAATTTTACCTCCACCATCATGTTAATCTATGGCTGATGATATACCTGTACTATCTAACAGAGATTCTTCAGAGCATATTGAAATAGACGCTTCCATTTTTTAAAGATTTTTGACGTTTAAAAAAAATTAGATTGAGATTTGACGTACGGATTAAGTAAACATACACATTTGCATTTTTGCGATACATTTTGGCTTACTATAAGTTGAGTGGTGTTAGCATATACATGGCATACCATAACCTTATTCCCAGTGTTATGAAAAAGGTATTCTTGGTGTTGCGATAAAGTACTTTTTACTTAAGCGGTCACTGCTACAGCCGTTCAAGGCACACAGAACTACTGCCAGTGGTTGAACGAAGTTTGTTTTTACCATCTGAACTCGAATTGGCGATAAACCAGTTGAACTTGGTTGGTATAATTTGCTCTAATTGTCTAATTTTGTAGTTTGTCAAATGATATTATATATGTAATTAGTAATGACAGATTATGAGTATGCACAGAATTGTTTAGTCTGAAGTTTGAATATATTTTCGAGCATAAGAATGAAGAAAATCTCGTATTAATAAAAGGAAAACAAATTTGAAATTCAGTTAGATTTAATCACATCGTAGCCGTAAAAGCGACTTTTGGGTGTCCACCCGTACTTTCCTCCGTCTGGTTAATAAATTATTCAAAGAACTATGATTTGTTTTCTATTGCATAAATTGTGAACATAAACTATTTCAAATGCTGTAAAATCTATGTATTTTTTCTAATTATATTATATCTAATTTTTTTCAGAAATTAAGGTCGGGCCAGTTCCACACAACAACCACGTCAGCATAGTCGGAGGTGAGTCATAATTTTTTGCGCCGTTTTTATTTCGCGTATCACAGATATGACATTCCGGGAGCGAGATATAAAACTATAACCTGAAAATTATAGTTTAATTTTACAACCACATTTATGTCCTAACATTGCAGAAACTGGCGCAAAATAACTTAGAATTCTGGTATGGGGGTGAGAGGCGCGCATTAGTTGAATTGTAGCCCGGTTACGGTGAACATTGCCTAATGTTGTAAGTTTGCGAGGCTACATATTATTATGTGTTTATACTTCGAGTGAACACCCCCAAAAGTAAATCCAATAATTGCAACAATAATTTTCATTAACCACTGATTTATTATTCACTAAATTACAATAATAAATCCTTATAATTACTCACTATTATAACTTAATTAGTTACTATAGATTCACTTCTTTAATTCGCAACTTGTTACTGTTTGTTATTTTATCTGTTCATTTGCTCATCTAATACATAACTAGCCCCGCGCGTTGGATCGCATCCTATATATCCGTGGCGCTAAATTCTCGATCTGCCCATTTTCCTCCCAATCGTTCCGGCCAGCTTCTCGAAGGATCGAGATGATTCTACCGCCTTCTAATTCTATCCTTAAGCCTGAATGTCCCGGTCAGGCAATTCAGAGTCCTCAAAATACTTCGCCAGTCTGTCTAGATATACGATTTTTATCTTCTTCTTATTACGTTGAATCCGATAAACAACACCATTAATCCGAGTGATGACAGAATACGGCTCTTTCCAAGATGGGTGAAGCTTCGGAGATCTTCCTCTCTTTCGCTGTGGGTTATATAGCCAAACAAGATCTTCCTCCTTGAATATTGCTGAAGTTCCCTTCTCCTTTTGTCACTAGCTATGCTAACTTGGTTTCCAACCAACTCATGGACATTCCTCAGCCGTTGATTCACTTCATCTGCATAGTCATCCACAGACAGTGACTCCTTATCTGGTGTGCCGAACATCAAGTCATATGGCACTCTGGTCTCGTCCCCAAATATTACACGAGCCGGTGTCTGTTTAGTAGTCTCATGAATGCCATTAAGAAAAATGATATGTGCCCATCCCAATCTTCCTAGAAAGACGTTCCTTCATGGTTTTGTTATATTGTTCCACCATTCCATCTGACTGGGGATGAAGAGTGGTTGCTCGAATCTTGTGAATGCCCAATATTTCACAAATTTTCTGAAATACCCCTGACTTAAAAAAGTTTCTCCCTTGATCTGAATGTAGTTCCATGGTTACACTGAATCGACATGTGAAGTTATTGACCAGAACCAGCAATAGTAACCGTTTTCTGATTAGGAATGGCATAGGCTTTCGACCATTTACTAAAATAGCAACCAGGATGTATTGTATTTCTACTAAAGATAGAAAAATTATCGGAGCACTAGAGATATTAGGAAAGTCACAAAAATGCGTATTTCCGAAACTATTGTCCTAAGTGTCGTGACATACGGTGCGGAAATATGGGATCTAAGCCAGATAAATAGAAAAAAACTACTGTCCACAGAGATGGACTTCCTTAGAAGAAGCTGTAGAAGATCTAGACTTGAAAGAGTGATGAATGAAGTAATTAAAAGAAACATGGACATCGAGAGAGATATTATTGACGAAATCGAAAAGAAACAATTGACATGGTTCGGACATATAAAAAGAATGAACCAAGAAAGATGGCAAGAAAAATATTAGAGTGGGTACCGCCAGAGAGAAGAAAGAGAGGAGGACCGAGAAGAAGTTGGGGAGAGGACGTAAAGGACGTGATGGAAGTGAGAAATTTAGAAGAATATATGTGCTATGATAGAAGAAATTGGAAACTGGGTACGGAGAGACGGCACCAGCTGTAGATAATCCGTATCTATGTATTTATTGTCATCAACTGTCACTGTCACTATATCGATAACAATCCTCTCAAAAGGAGCTCCGACATTATATTGCTTCATTTGGCCCCTACTCCTTGTCTGTGGCGCTTTGGTGGCTGCACAAATCTTGCATTTGCGGCACTAAGCATCCATGTCTTGGTGGCTATTTATCCAATAAAATCCCGTACTTTAGTCAGTCTTATTTATACCAAAATGCCCTCCGGACAATCCACCGTGTACTTTCTGGAGTACTTTCGGAACCCAGTACTTGGGTATCACTAGGCGTATGGTAACTTCCTTCCCATCTGAGCTTTCCCATGCTCACTTTAACAATCCATCTATACTTTAATAGTCCCATTCCGTCTATAATGCCTTCAGCTCAACACTTTTGTCTGGATCATCCTTCCATTCTGGTCGCATTCGTTTGTCTTTCGCCCTTAATATAGGCCCAATTGCTCTTGCCTCATAATTTCTTTTGTTCAATCGTCTGGGACATATATCTGAACCTTGTTCACCGTTACCATATCCTGCGCTTTTTTAACTCGATAGCAGTACTTGTAGTCATCTTTGCACGGTCTTCTAGATAGATACCTGCATTTTTATGAGATTTCCCAGGTCGGTGTTCGATCCTGAAGTCATACTGCTGCAATCTCTACCCAACGAACCAGTTGACTTTCTGGGGTTTTCAACTACAATAGCTATTTTAACGCAGCATGATCAGTCCTGATTTTGAAATGTTGTCCGTAAAGATACTTGTGAAAATGGTCCATTGATTTAACAATGGCCAGTAGTTCCTTCCTTGTTACACAATAATTTCTCTCCGATTTGTACAGCACCTTACTGAAATACTCGATTACTTTTTCCTCTCCATTTTGGATTTGGAATAGTACACATCGAACTGAGGAATTGCTAGCATCCGTATCAAGAATATTCCGGCCCTTTTGTTGGGGGTATGCTAGCACGGGACTACTGCATAACGCTGCTTTTAACTTTCTCCATGATGCTTGCACTCCGGTGTCCACTGACACCTCTTTTTCCTCCTTTAGCCGATGTAGTGGCTTCGCTATATACGAAAATCCTTCCACAAGATGTCCATAGTAAATGCAGAAGCCAAGGAAGCTTCATAATTCGTATACATTTGAAGGTTTTGGCCAATCTCGAATCTTTTTATACTGTAGTATTATTTCTTTAAATGTAGCGCTTTTGATTTATGTGCGAAAGACCATCTCAAATTACATAGCGGTTTTTTTTTAGTTTGATACTCGTGTAAGTTTTTAATTCTTTCTCCAGCTTTCTCCCTCGCACAGCTTTTTTAAGTGTTCACTATTTAGTGTTGAGCCGTTAAGGAAGATCAGTTCCTAAATAAAATGGGATTGGCAAAAAAATGTTAAAAAAGAAAAAATGGGAACGAAACAGTCTTAACGAATTGATACTGAAGAAAAATTATCATTTTATTATTTTCTTTCGAATAACAGCTCCGGTTTCCCCCTCATATAAGGATATATGGGGTAGAATTATAAAATAGATGGCACTGGACGTGTCCGCGTGTAATATTATTTATTTATGTTCCGCCATATTATGCAATGAAATATGTGACAACTGTGCCGGCGAAGTGCAGTTATACGTACGAGGGTTTGTTATATTATAAAAGGAAATAAATGTTTCTCTTTCTCTCGTTCGCTGTCATTTTCATATTTGTTTCGATTTGTTTTATTATTTTATTCGTTTCCTTATTGTGTTGCGTTACGGCTCGCATTTTGAGTTTACTTCACTATGATCAGCAATGGTTTTAATTGCCGATTTCGTAATAAGTTAAATTTCATTTCTCATATTATCCAGCTTAGTATTAGTTTTTAGCATCTTAGCAATATTTTAAGTAAAAAAATTACTGAGTAGTATCTTCTTGTCTAAAAATCATTGGTATTTCTTTAATTCGTTTACCGATGTTAATATAGCAAGCAAGTTTTTCATAGTAAATTAACTAATATATTTGAAAGACATGGGTCATCTATTGTTAACTATGCGCACAAATATTCATCCTTATATATTTCTGATGTAAACAAAAATATTAATTTGAGCTAGTTAAGTATTTGGCACAACTAGAAAGGGTTGTTAGCTAAATCTGGAATCCAAGTCGCATATCAACTATACCTTGAAACAGTTGAAAGCAATATAAAAGATGATTGCAAGTATTTCGGGAGTTATAATCACTTAAAAACTTCATCACTTAAAAACACATCTAGAATACTAGGTAAAGCTCAAATACCTATACCGTATACTGTTTCAACTACTTGGCTGTGGCTAATATCATCGAATTTATTGAAATAACCTTACTGAATTCTGCAAGGAGCTAAGGAACAAAATGATATCAAGTCATAATCAAATTTGAAGTTTCTCAGTGAAAGATTTTATATTTGGAATTGGTATTGGTCGGGAAGGTGGTCAAAGAAAAATATGGAACCACAGAACTTAGGCCCTATTGTGACCCTTGTACTTCCTCCCTGTAGGCAAACCCTCGCCTAGACCTCCAACTCTAGGGGCATCTCCTTTACATCGGTCAAAGTAGACCAACGTTCTCCCAAAATGGATTCTCGGATTGATGAGACAGCAGAACAGTCACAAAGTACATGTTGGACCGTCTCATCTTCTTGTTCAAAACCTCTGCAGAGGTGTTTCACTTAATCTCACATTGTGTAGATGTTTCCATAACTGATTCCCGTTATAAAACGTACGTTCGTTCTGGATATTGCCAAGTAGTCCATTGCTTGTTGGGATATTTTAGTAGTTCCCTAGCAAGCTGACAGCTGCTTACTTCATCCCACAGCTTCTAGAATTCGTTGTGGGTGTTCTCTTTGATTACTTGTGTTATAGCCGTGATCGGTAACGGACTAGCCGGACCTGGTCCCAAGATATTTTTGTTGTCACTACACTATGCATGTTCTTTCAAACAACATACCGATAGGTTATTCATGCTGGAAGCATCCACAAGTGCTTGGTGACATTCCCATACTACCCCTGTAGTAATTTTGTTACTTCTCAGGGCTAGTAGTGATTGTCTACAGTCTGTGTATATCCTGATAGTTTTGCCCATACTTTGTCTACGGACAATTTCTTTTGCAGCTATGGTTATGCCCGCCAGTTCCGTCTATATTACGCTGGTTCGTCCATTCATAGCCCATTGCAGACTTCTGGAGTATATTCCATATCCTACCTCATCCTTATTTTTTTATGCGTTTGTGAAGATGTTGATCATATCTTCTCCAGCAGCCTTGTCCTTACTCTTCGTCTGTATGTAGAAGACAAATCGGGAAGAAATCCCATCTGTGCAAGCCTGTAGAAGAAGCGTCTTCCTGACAGTTTCCTTCCACTAGGGACTTGTGGCCTCTCCATTGCCTACATTTGGTTGTGTGGATTTGATGCGTACCATTGTTGTCAGAGTCACTTATCCTAAATATATATCTAGTAGTGGCAGACACAGTATTACCTCCATACCTCTCGTTGGCTTGTGCCGGCAAATAGAAAGCGCTCACTTTGGACAATTTTCGGGATCTCGGACCAACGCCAGACAACCCGGTACGCTAAAATACATAAATTGTGGATGTCGCCCAAGGAAACTCGAATAAAAACTAGCATTGATACTTTTTCAGACCTACCAAAATATGTAAAGAGGAATACCAACATATTAAGATTCTTATATACCTTGAAATGTAATGCTAAAATATAACATTTTTGACATTTTCTCGCGAATAACAAGAAATTGGAGCACTTTTTGCAACTGTGATCAATGCTACATGATCTGGCACATCAATATACGTAAAAAATGACATTAATATATTAATATTTCAGTATATGTCAAAAGAATATGCGTAAATACACTATTGTTGAGGCTTTCTCCTAACTAACTCAAAGTTGGACCATTTTTGAAACCTGGGATTAACATCAACTTTCTATATATTATGTGTAACTACACATATTATGTTATCAACTCTTTTGCTGTGTTCTTCCTCCACCTTATAGAGTTTATAATTTTGTTAGTGTTTTTAAAGATTTTATACTTAAATGATAATGTATGAATTTTTTAACTTTAGTCGAAATTTTTCTCCTCTATCTCTCTATTTTAATGTGTTTGACTTGTTCTACAACCGGTCGGGTATTTTGTATTTAAAAAAAGTAACAAATAAAATAGTTGTCCATCTATCTATCTATCTATGTAATCTACAATGAACAAAAAATGTTAATATTCTCCTAATTTAACATATGTTTGCCTAATATCATTTATTGCTTTATGTTGTATTGTTTTATGTTGTATAAACTAACGAGAAGTTTCAACTAGATTAGAAAAATGAAACTAAAATGAAAATCTGTATGGCTGTACACTCATCAGATTTTTGTATCTTCCAACGTAACATGCAAGTACTTAAAAGGATGTTTAATATTATTATTGTCTCAAACGAATCCTGTTGCACTTACAGATTGCTTCATTAACGGCTGCTGTAAATGTAAACACGTGCCAATACAGCTTGCCAGGATACGATTATATTTTACATACGGTCATAATTGGAATAAATGGACGCTTAAGTAGTAGCGTGGTCGCGGCTTTTGCACTTCACAATTCGATAAAACGAGGCGTCGGGTGAAGTTTAAACAGGAAACGAAGTCACAAACTAAATTAAAGTGTGATACAAAAGTCCGATCCGTTTAACTTTTTGTAATTTTGACTTTGTATGCTCCTTTCGCAGCTGCAGTTGATATATATGTATATATATTGTATAATGGAGTAGATTAGAGAAATTCGTTTGTTCGATGCGAGTTCTAAACATTCATTGCCACTGTGCTGGCAGATATTTGAAATATAAATAACAGCTGTTGTAACAATTTCACAGGTTTCTCTGTGTTATATTATATCATTTATAATTTGATAAAGGTTAAGGAATTGGTGCTTCTCAAAGTGAGTTATTACTGATACTTTTTTAATCTTGTCTCGTAAGAAAATAAGTGAAATAGAATCATTTGCCATAGGTGCAGATGAAATAAACATAGAAATGATTCTTTTGTGTTGCCCAAGAATTTTTTCCTTTTCTTGCCCATGTTTTAAATTCATGTCTCATTGATTGCGTTTTTCCTAATAGTTGGAAAACTTCTCGTGTAACACCTTTACCTAAAAAGAAAGATGCTTTATATTATAATGACCTTCGCCCGATAAGTGTAGGTCCAGTTTTATCTAAACTCATAAAAAATATCATGTATTACCAAATACGACGACATATAAATACCTACGATATTCTACATCAAAATCAGTCTGGGTTTGGTTCAGGCTAGAGCTGTACTACAGCGTTGTTGAAAATAACAGATGACATCATTGGAACTACAGATCAGGGTGAAACTAAACACTTTTAGATCTTTCGACACAATTAGTCACGAAATTTTGTTGTCTGTCTTGCATTTTACAGGTTTTTAGGAAAATACAGTTAGGTTTTTAGAGAATTATTTATTAAATAGGGTTTCGTTTGTGGAGACCGATATCCTCCAGCCAATCTTCTAAAGCTAGGGTATTATGTGGGGTTCCGCAGGGTTTAATACTTGGTCCTCTTTTATTTAGTATATATACATATAATTTAACATCCTGCCGAGAAGAATGCAAAGTACACCTTTATGCGAATGATACCCAACTCTATTATTCATTCTTCACAGACGATATGGATTTAGCTAAAAATATTGTGAATGATGATTTAACACGGTTGGTTACATACTCCGAATGCCACAAACTACTAAACTAAATTTAATAAAGTCGTCAGTTATGGTATTTGGTAAATGCAGACGGCAAATAGAGACTGAGTTTGTTATTAAAATCAAAAATGAGACTCTGCAATGTACACAGAGTGCGAAAAATTTATTTTGAGATAGATACAAACTTACGTTTTAAGAAAGGTATAAACAAGAGAATTCACTTATGCTTCCTTAAAGATGTTATTTGCAAACCGCCACTTGCTCTCACAGTCCCTTAAAATGAACCTATGAACCTATTTCTTTCAAAAATAAATTTAGAAAAATTCTTCTTAAAGCATCACATTAGACTATTACTATTAAACTTGTACTATTTTTATTAATTTTTGGTGGCAGTGCCATCTCTAAGCTCCGTATGCTTTTATATAAGTTGCCTATTCTATTTTGTTTTATTTTTCCAGCTTATTTCTTATAGTATGTACATGTATGGTTTTAACTCCGATACTTTATATTCATGATTATGATATGTCTGTGTTTTATTCTTAGAGCTGAACTTAGATCTTTTTTAAATTGCCTTAAGTTTCATTTTGCAATATTTGCTCTGTTAATTATCATTGATAAATTGTATATATTCTGGTTGCAAATAAATATCATTTATTAATATTATTATTAATATAATTGGTACTAGTATTAATATGTTAAAGATCAACTGGCAACGGCCATTCAAAATAGTCCGTTATTCGCTTTGCAGCGGGATGAAAGTACAGATGTCGCTGATCTAGCTGAGTTGCTTGCTTTTGTAGATGCCATATTTCGTAGATCCTTATTTAAAATAAATCCATACCAATAAGGGTTTAACAAACTTTTGGGGTAGCATTGAAAAGGAGTTTGCGGTGCTTTTGGAAGTCGCTTTAATACATCTTCTTCCTTTCACAACTACTTATTTATGTGAAAATTGTTTTCATCCCTGATTTATTTGAAAAATAAAAAATATAGAAGTAGAGTTGATATTGAGGATAATTCAAGGCTTAATTTAGCAAAGATCGCCCCAAATAGTGACAATATTTATAGGTGCAAACAAGCACACCCTTCTCACTGATTTTATGAGACTAATTTTCTTTTTAAAAGAACTTAATTAGTGACTTTGTCATGATATGTCAATAAACGAAGTTTTCATAAAAGATATTCCGCATTACTTCTTTAAAATACCTAGTCTGACCCTGTACCTACTATAATTTCTAAATGAACTATTTATTTATTTATTTATTTATGTGTGTGTGTGTGTGTGTGTGTGTGTGTGTGTTTGTTTGATTGGTTGTTTATTTATTTACTGATTCATTCATTTATTTACTTATTTACTTACTTACTTACTGACTGATTGACTCACTCACGCACTCACTCCCTTACTTACACTGTCAACAGCTGGATAAAATTCTAAACTATGACGGGATATTGTTGTGGGAATATTAAAAGACATTTTTGAAAGTGCTTGAGGAAAACCGATTGCTGGATAAATACCTTCTGATCTAAAATACATAAATTTCAAAAATTCACATTGTACCGATTCTAGACTGTTAACATGCACATTATAGTGTGGGGTCCAAACACTGTAGCAACAATGGAGCATCTCCAATGTATCAGGGCTTGAAAAGTCATGACAATTTATAACTATAAACCCATATGTCTTGCTGGCTTCCAAGACTATGGTGTTATTATGTATATTAAAAGCAAGGGACTTGTCAAAGATAACGCCTAAATTACGCAGTGTTTCAGATCGGCGAAGTATATTGTTATTTATGGTATAATTGTAGGAAATTGAAGAAAACTTACGTGTAAAGCATAGCATTATAGTATTGGTTTCCTCCGAGTTTAATGGAAAGTTGTTTTTAGTGCACCAATTATTAATTCTGTTCAAGCTTCCCTGCAATTGAAGACAATCATTAAGCTTTAAGTCATCAGCATACATTAGATAGTTCCTCGTGTGTTAAATCGCCCGCTATGTCTTTGATAAATATGATGAACAACAGTGGCCCAAGAACTGAACCTTGCGGTACTTCAGAGGTGGCAACGTATTCAACAGTCTTAAATCTGTTGACGGTAATATATTTGGTTCTGTTTGGCATATATCATGTGAATAGAGTTATCAAATTTCCCGAAAGCTCAATATCATTCAATTTCTTAAGCAGCCTAGTATGGTCAAGTCTATCGAATGCCTTGGTAAAGTCAGTATAGATTATGTCAGTTTGAGATTGATCATCAATGGATTCCGAGATAAATTGAGTAACACAAAACAGATTGATAGAGCGCGCTTTCATGAAACCGTGTTGATGAATAATGATGTAATTACTAATTTTACCATAAATAGTATCATGCAGAAGAAATTCAAGTACTTTGACAAAGTTACATATTATTGATATGGCACGAAAGTTGGTTATGTCAGATTTGTCTCCTTTTTTAAAAATCGGACATACTGTAGAACATTACCACGTATCTGAAAAATTACTATTCTTTAATATTAAGTTAAAAATTGTCGTTATGGGTGGAGCAAACATACAAGCGCAGTCTCTTAACAAGAAAGCTGGTATACCGTCTGGACCAGTGGTCAATTTATTTTTAATTCTTTTAATGCTTTTATCACTTTAAATTCTGAAACATGAACTAGAGGGTTGTTGTTAAAACTGTGTTCACTATTTATATGCGACACACTGTCATTATGAGGAGTAAATGAGTTACCAAAAAACTCCGCAAACGCAATTAATATTTGGACGGGTTCATTCAGTTCATTGCCGTTGTATTACATGACATTTGATATATTTATTTCTTATTTTTTAAAAGGTTCAAAATTTCATTGGATCGTCTCTAATTCTGGTTTTCGCACAACCAATAATATATATTTTTTAGAAAGGGATACGCATGATTACTGCACAACAAAAAGGGGTACGTGAGATAAAAGAGTTTGAAAGACATTGTCTTAGTTGATAAATTGACAAGGAAAACCCATTGAATTGTTTATACTAATGGTTATATATTTTTAAATTTAGATGTGCTTTATCTGTACTTAATTTTAATTATGAGTTAACTTCGAACCCACAAAAATATCCAAATATGTATCCGACACCATATTTAATCCTGAAAATAATACAACAATGTTTCTGTTTAGGTCTGGCTGAACCAGCACGGGGTCACCGTTCCAGAGCCAATACAGCATTTTCTTCAACGGTGTTCGCTACTCCTCTGCTTTTTGCTTTAACATCACCCCTTGCCAACTCCTTACTTCTCCGGTGATGATACTAAAATTAAGTTCCTCTAAGATTGATGGAAAACTGAAGAATCTGACTTTTAAGCGATTTAAAACGACATGCCGTGTCGTAAAAAGTGTTAAAGTGTTTTTTGCGATACAAATAAACAAAGAAACGTGCATGAGGACGTCAATCAATCACTAAGCGAAAAAAATTATTTTTGATTAATAAGGCTTTTTAAGCCTCCTGGATTCTTTCACAACGGTTCTAATGTTTCTTATTTAATTAAAGTTAGGTACCTATTCGATAATTAAGTAAATTAAACAGTGTGTTTTATGATACTTTGCGTTAATGGAAGTTTACACTGCTCAGTGCATTAAATGGACGGGCTTTTTATATTTAAAGACTAATTAATTATATCAAAATTACTCCAATAATTAATCAACAATTAACACTTCTTTAAAATCAGTGTCATACGTGTTGTTATCGTGAAGATATATATTTTTATTAAATGGACAATTCCTTACTTTATAGGCACTACCGAATGGTCTAAATAAATCGAATTTTGTGTTCTCATGTCCCCATAAAGTTACAAAAAGTGGTCATGGCAGGCGTGGGAATAGCGTTTATTCTCCACTAAAATCTTCATATGAATTAAAAAACAGGCAGGAGAACTAAATTCTAATTATTTGGGCCACCTGATTTCCTCCTATTGTAGGTTCTAAGTTTTCCTCTTCAAAATAACTTTACCAGAAGCATAGATTTTTAGGTTGATTTGTTTTAAATTGCGTACTCTTAGTTCTATTGTACAGTACTCAATGACAGGTTTTCACCTAACTTCTCATTAATTATAAACAATGGGAGTTTTCCGCATTTTTGGCTATTTTGTATATAGAAGCAAATTTTAGAAAGTTTATATGTACGCTATTACGAGAAGTTGTTAGAAAATTGGGTTAATAGTGGAGTAATGATTTTTCAGAAAATTATAAAATTGTTTACAAAAAGCCCTTAGTTCTACCGCTATGCTAAATTTTCCACGATTTACGATCTATAATTAATGTAAGTTTGAAACCTGTGGGTGTTAGTCTACTAGATAAACGTGATATATGAGCTGTTATATTTTTTTAGTAACATTGTAAATAATATTCATCTATTACTATTATTCCTCATCAAGGACACGTGCTAACTCCGCCATCTTGAAAAATGGGAAGTCAGCTCAAGTTATACAGTTTAATGCCCATGGCATTTGAAATTATTATAAAAAATAAAATTCTACGGCCTACAAATACTTCTAGGTAAGACGAGAAAAGGAGTTGGGGATCTTTGTCTCGTCGTAGAGCTCTTGTATACTCATTTATAATGTAATATTTTGGAGAAAAATCATGTTTTAATTTCCATTTACAGTCAGTAAACTATTTCCCAAGTTGTAGATTCTGATGCTTAACGTTGATAAGAGCAATATCCCCGTAAAATTCCAAAGTGAAAGGTTTTTATTCATGTGATACTGATCAAAAGTTAATAGCCGCCAGAAGCATCGGAAAGTCTTCATGTACGTATGAATGAATGAATGAAGTACCAGCCAAAACTGACACTTGGAATTTAACAAGAAAATACTTCTCGATCGTAATTGCAGAATATGTCCTTGAGATACGTACAAAAAGAGGACGAAAACGGCCGGATCATGAAACAAGGCCAAAAATCGCATGAGCCGAAACGATTTTTCTCGATTTAATAAACCTTGTCTCATTCCTACATTGATCAAGTTTCACATTCTGGTCTTCTTCTATCTCTTCTTCTACATCTTCTATTTCTTCTGCCATTTCTTATCAGTCTTTATTTTCTTCCCCTCTTCCTCCTCTTTCCTTTTCTTTTTTCCATTTTCTTCTTCTTTTTCTTTTTCTTCTTCTTCTTCTTATTGTTCGGATCTCGACGACGCATTCTACATATAGGCTGGTGACAGATTTAACTGATGAGTTATTTTCAATTCTTACAGGTATCCCACGGAAAGCTATTGAAGGATTAGCGTATATGAACATGTAAATCTAATTTACTAACTTTGCGATACTTCTTTCGGCCAAACCTTCAAGTACTGAATGAAGACTTTTAATCAGCATCACATTTTCTAGAGCTTTAGATACTTTGACCTGAAGAATTTTATCACTGGATTTATGCAAAATCCATTAAATATAAGTGAAAAACTAGTAAAAATATAAAAAACTGATTTTGATTCTTCTGGTACCCCAATAGCATTGAAAGTCGCGTGTCGTTTTTCGTGATTAGAAGGAGAAGAGATTAAATTAAGAGAGAAAATAGAATTGTAATTTTGATTGCCGTTTCACAATAAGCAAACATTACCATACATTTTAGATTCTTAATTTTTTATAGTATAATATTAAATAATCCGAGTACACAAAAATATTCAGCATCTAGTAGAAATGCTGCTATTAATAAAATTATTAAAAAATGTAACTATAAAATCGAAGCAAAAATGGTTTATCTCCATGTTTTCATTATGGTGGAGTTTGCTCATTTGAAATCTCATAACTCCGAGGAAATTATTTTATATTTTGTCTGCTAGTCTGCTAGTACAAGTTAGTATACTTTAGGTAGGCCTCCATCGCATTGTAATGTTGTATAAAGAAACTTTTCATCAATATATGTATAAAATATATAAGCCCCAAAAGACACTATATTTTTTAAATAATTTTACCAAAGTGTTAATGATAAAATATTTTGTGCGCTATAGATGTATATCAAGTTACGTTAAGCATAATCCTTTTTATAAAAAAATGTATAAATTTACAAAAACTTATGGGAGGTCAAACTTTGACTGTAGGTAAAAATGCTTGAAGAATAAGCGATGGTCAATTTAATAGTTAACGAATTTGGACTTGAAGTTCCGTGCTTGTAATATGGTTTACAACACAATTTTAAAAGTTAATAATCTATTTATTTCTATTATACAAATTGTAACTGAGCCAAAATAGTTTCACTTATATAAGTACAGCAAAGGAATTCATAGTTGAAAATTCACTTATGCCCTAATCGCTCAATATAGCAGGAGAAACGCGTGATAAAGCCAAAGATCCCCTCAATCAAAGCAGAAGTTTGATTAACACCGAACCATGTAAATTTTCGGTTCTCTCGGGTGTTAAATCTACTGACTCCTTTTCGTACAAAACGAAGCCATATATTTTGAAAATAAAGGATGCCGTCTACAATATCGCACAAACTGGTAAAGTCGTCACATTTGTCTGGGTTAAAGCCCATATAGGCTTAAAACATAATGAACACGTTGACATTTTGGCCAAAGACGCCGACATTAATGGTACTCTATTAGACCACAAACTGTGTCTAACGGATTGTTCCAATCTATATAAAATTCAATTAAGAAATAAGTGGATTCACACCTGGAAACAATACGTTTTAAACAGCCCATCAATGTTTTATAAAATACAGCCAACTACCCCTCTACAGTTCTGGCATGACAGTTTAAACGTTCCACGAAAATATATTACCACAATTATTAGACTAAGATTTGGTCATGCCTGCTTTCCCGCCCATTTGCATAAAATTGGTGTAGTCACATCGCAACTTTGTGATCTATGTGGTGTTATCGGCGATCTTGATCACCTTTTCTTCGCTTGCGATAAGTACAAGACAGCTACAGATTCACTTATTAAAAATATCTGTTCATGCTTCAATATGATGGCTCCGTTCAACGTAGTTAGTTTACTTGCTATAAGTAGTAATAAAATCTATGAATTAATCATTGGTTTTTTGATAGATGTTAATATCACACTATAGGTTAGCTTTGTTTTCCTCTTGTTTTAACCTTATGTTTTTACCTACCCTACCGTGGTCTTTTTTTTGTGATGTCAAATTCATTGTCCTGACAGACCCGTGGACGAGAAGCGTGTTTCCCTGTATTTTCCTTCGTTGCACTTCTTCACTCTTTTTCTCCATTTTGTTTAGGTTAGATAATTTTAACATAGTGTGACTGGTTGCATGGTCTCTGGCCCAAATACCATACTAATAAATTTCCGAATTTTCTGTTTATAAAGAGAGAAAAACAACATGCCGCCAGCAAGGCTCAAAATGCCAGTTATTATTTTTCCCACCCTTTACTGAGTATTATCAAGCATATGAAGTAGGAAACATGCATGCCGCTGTAACTCGAGAGTGCTTAAAAATTTTGCAATAAAAACTCCAGGCCTTTCGAAATAATAATAATAATAATAATAATAATAACGGCTAGTGGTTTATGGCCAAATTATCAGTTGATATTTTTCCTCAGTTCTCCGTCATCAAAAATGTGTAATTATACGAGAAACTGACATACTGTGATGAAAATATTTCCCAGGTGTCATATTATTTTAAATTTCCCCCACTAGGAACGCAGGCGAGGCGGAAAATGTCATTTATTATCTTTTCTACATTGACTAACATTACCTTGAATAGAAAAACAAGGAAACTGACGTGCTGCTGTAAAATGTCTCTAGCGTCGTTTAGGAGTGATAAATCTTCTTCAATTATATCGTCATAATTACAGTCACTGATTGTGTGTATCCGAGCATATCGCTACCTGATTGTTCTTTCACCGATCAGTGATCATTTTTCTGCTCAACTGAACTATCTGAAATGTACTGTCCTTTGCCTAATTTATCATCTGGTTAAATTTATCGTTTTATTTTCAAAATTTGTGTTTTTTTTATCGTTCTGTGATTTCACTATTCTTTTATCCTCTGTTCGTCTTCCAATAGTAAAATGGACAAGAGAAGTATAAATTTGGTGCTTTCACTTGCGGGAGTTGTTAGTTTAAATATAAGTATAATGCAAAGTATAGCAGGAGACTCGATAAATCCATTTTCATTAAATGAATTCTAACTTCGAGGAAGAAACTGAAATCCGCAACCCGGTAAACTCCTTGTTAAATCTGGCTTGCAAAGTTGGAAGATGGTCAGATATCAATTGCCCCTGATTAGGAAATGATTTATATGCGAATATTTGATACACACTAAAGTTATTTACTTTTGTGTGGTGCTTCTTTATTTTTTGTTTGTTTTCCCGGTGCACATTGTCGGAGTTTATTTTTCTCTTATTTGTGTAAATCATTTATGTTGGAACATATAATATTCCGGACATAGGCTAACGTAAGTATGTATTTTCCGAGATTGTATAATAGCGATCTTTTTAGAAAAAATCTGGTCGGATATTCTTAATCAGCGCCTTTAAAAACCCTTTTGTTCAAAATTTCGTTATAAGTTGGTTGAGATTTAAGCCACAAAAAAAACTTTTTTGTCACACGCCTCTTTTCTTAACTGTTTTTATGGACGAACGAAGCGATTTTTCCCTGTAGGAGACAGCGCATGCGCAGAAGCTCAGAGAAAGTACTTTCGCGCCTCCAGAGACGAAAGTGAAGCGACTGCTTTTTCGTATTGTGTCTATCTCGTGCCGCACTCGTGACAAAGAGCACTGTACGTACCTAGGGGCAAGACTCGCTATTGCTCCCTAGGTACGTAATGTACTATTTCAACGAAAAAAAAATTTTTATTTGCAAAACTGTTATCCAAATTGAAAAAAAAATTCAGTTTTTTTGTTAAGAACAATGTATTTTACAAACGTGTTTTGAATTTGAAAGATAATTCTTAATTTTTTAATAGTGCAGAAATTCGAATCGAAATATTATACTTAAAAATAATGAAGGGAACAAGAAAATTATATTAATAATAGGGAACTAAATAAACTTAAACGATTGTTTTCATTTCTATAAAACCACCATCATTACTAATACATTATTCAATTATTTTTCTTGCATGACGTATAACTTTTCGAGTCTCACCAGGAGTGATTTTAGCACATGCCTGTCTAACTCTTGGCTACTAGGTCTCTTCTTGTAAACTTAGAAGTCAAGAGATGTGAGATCGGGGAACCTCGGGGGAAACTCCTGAACTGACCTATCCATCTGCTCTGAAAATTAGTTTCTACAAATAATCTTCCAATGGTGTAAGCTGGAGCACCATCAAGTTGATAATGTAGGGTTTCTCTAACAGGCAAATTGTTAAGAAACAGTGCAATTTCATCCCGTAACAAATTCAAAAAGCCTCCCCATTTAATCTTGGGATGAAGAATGGCCCGATGATCTGGTCATTCTATATGCCACACCAAACATTGACTTTCGAAACCTATTGCCGTTTGGTATTGATGATCCATTTGAGATTTTCATTAGCCCAAAAGCGACAATTCTGGGAGGATACTACCCTATTTGTCGTAAAGGTAGCTTCATCAGTAAAATTACATTTTTCAGAAAATTTGTATTATTTAAAAATTCACCCCGTGACCAATAATAAAAATCTAACTTTCTCTGTGTATGCCCATCCTCTAAAATATGCAATATTTTTGGCTTGAAAACTCGTTACCTATTTTTTTAACCAACGCCAAATTAGGTGGTTTTTACGTTAAGATTGACTGCTGCTTGTCTTCCACTAGATTTTGTGTTTTGTCTAAAATATTGTAAAATACGTTCTTCGTCTGTATATTGTGTATTTTCTACATTATATATTTTTTGTATTAATTTACGTACGTATCCTGTGTTCTTAAAATTATTCATGATGCTTGCCACCAATTTATGTCTAATAGGAAAGGACTGCTTAGGATGTCGTACGAAAAATTCAGCAGCAGCTTCACTATAGCATTATATCCAACCAATAGAACAACTAATTATTTCCTCAATCATTAAACGGCGTACCATATGTTTTATAATGCAAAAATTTACTCTATTTAGATACTTATTTGAAATACACTCACGTACAAACAGTACATTTACAACTTTATGTACTTTCAATAATAAATTGACACATAACATAACCTCTGTTTTTATTGCTTACAATAATAGATTTTTTGCATTATTAAAAATCTAAGGATGGCTGAAGGACCTCGGTCGATGGCCATTTGGTTGTTGTAACGTAACCAATAAAGCACTTTTACTACTTTACTACTAAAAATCTAAGAATTATCTTTCATATCCAAATCACACTAGTAAAATACATTGTTCTGAATAAAAAAGAGGATTTTTTTCAATTTGGGTAACCGTTATAATAATATTTTTTTTGTGCCTATATCTCAACTATCTCAACCACTTTTGAACCCGTTGTAACGAAATTTTGAGCAAAGGGGCTTTTAACGGTGCTGATTAAGAATATCCGACTAGATTTTTTCTAAAAAAAGTCGCGAATACACATTATCGGAATATCGGCCCTTACATTAGCCTATAAAGGTACGCCAATGATGATTCTCAAATTTTACTACGTCACCAAGTTCTAATTGGGGGCAGTGATCAACCTCAAAAATTCCAAAACAATGGCACAAGCAGTTTCAGAAATATAAGAGTGGTCCCATGAAACTTGTAACCCCCTGTACACTTTTTACTAGGACAGTGACCGAAACTGAGCTGGGAGGAAGGAAAAAGCTGATACACATCTATATAATAACAGTTGAGCTATTTTTTTCATCGATTTATTCGACTTGGCGTGCAACCTGCTGGTTTTATGTAAAGGACAAAGTAGCATTGTTGTGTGATATAGAAATATTGACCCCAACATATATGCCTATAAGGTTATCTTTATTATGAAATGATTTATAGAGATTCCCTGAAAATATAACGGATACCTTCGCAACAACGTAACTTCATTTCACCGGATATTGTATAAATATCCATAATGGAGGGTGGTATGAGGCGATGGAATGAGGCGAGTGGAAGACTTATAAGTTATCTGAAAAGAATCCATCCGAAACGCAGAACGTAAAAAATTACTTCATCAAAAGCGTATAATATCATAATCGAAAAATCCTGTAACATAATATTTTATCACGAATTAAGCGAGCATCATAATGAAATATTTGTGTAAGACGGTTTACAAAAATGTATATTAACAGTACGAAGGGAATAAGATGATTTACAAAGAAATATAATTAAAAATGTGTGGAAGAACATCGAATCGAGCACTGGAATCGAGTTTGGAAATTAAATAGTAAATGAAGATTCTTTAAAATTACATAAATTTTATTGATAGAAGATTCCGGGTAATTTGTAAACATATGAGAAAACATTCCAATAGAGGTGGTTTCGGAATTACTTCCTAAGCGAGCTAGCTTCCTATCGGATCAATGCATTAAAATGAATGTGCACATGTTGAACACGTGCCTTTGTTAATTTTTTTTTTTATACATTTATTTAACGTCGGTCTATTTCCGCTACTGAGACCTAACACCGATGCCTGTAGACGAGCTACCCCCATCCAGGAATTTTGCCGAACCTCTTCCCTTAAGAAGAGTAGGGATCTTTTACTTGCCACATTCATTTAATAGATAAGGGACCGACGGCTTTACATGCCCTCCGAAGGAAGGTATATCCCCTATACAACTGTCACCTAAGGTTGTATAGCTTCCGCGCATACACTGATATACAAGCCGCTGGAAGATGTGTGAGGCGAGGATGCGGTCTTCGTTGGAATGGTCACCCATCCAACTACTAACCGCGCCTTACGTTGCTTTATATCACATATCGAAGTATGTACATAGTAAAGACGCACCCACGCTCGCCCCACTTTGTTAAATTAAATTATTTATTTTCAGAAGTTTTATCAAATTTTCATCCCAAGGGCCTAGGGTCCCTAAAATGTTCTAAAAAACCTACTCTAATATATCACTTCCCATCAGTTCCCTTAGAAAGCATTTCCCAACATATGTATATAGGAATTAATAACGGGAATTTGAGGACACCCTATATAATATATAATCTACTCTAAGTATGTAATCGTTTGGTAAGATAACTTAGAGCTGTATTTCAAAATTACCGTTACCTGGCAGATAAAAGCACCAAATTCGAGGCCCTCAGGAATTTCTAAAAATGTTCATGTACAGCACTAAAATCCTAAATGGCCGACAAATCCGACAAAATCCCACTTAGCGCAATGCATTATACTGTTAATTTTGAATTACAGCTTTATAGGCTATTGATTATGTCATATAGAAAGGAACTAAGAGGGTTTTTATAACATAAATCGTTCAATTGGTCATTTAAGATGAGAAAACAGCGGAGTGCTATTAAATTATAGGGTACAAATGGGAGATAGGGGTAAAAATGCAACCAAACATTTCAGTTTTTTAAATATAACTCGAAAAGGAAGCAAAATTTAGGTATAGTTATTAGGAAACTTTTTGTAGAGAATCAAATTTCCCATCGATATGGCTTATTCAAAAATATTAAAACAATTTTTTGTGCGACCAAATAAACAATTTAAAAAAAGCAAAAAATCAAATTTTTTGGTTTTTCTTTAATTTTTTGCCTACAACTTTTTTTAAGCAAAGATAGGTATAGGCATTGCTTTATAGAGAAAAAAGTTGATGAAATTTCCCTTAAAATGGTGGGTTAAAAAAGTTTTTTCCATGAAAATTTAAAGTCGCTCAAACTTAGCCATTTTTTTCCTTTTTTATCGCGTTTATCTTGATATTATTTTAAATCGTATTTTTTTATAACGAAATTGATTTTTACTCAATAAAACAATGCATTTAGTTAATTTGTTAATAATGAATAATTATTTCCACAAATGTATAAAACTGTGGTGGTTTTTTAAACAATGTGATAATTAATTATACTAAAATATTGGTTTTTTTATATATCTGATATATAATGTTATAATATCCTAAATGTTTAAATTGTTCTTTTTGTTATTTCAATATGAAGATGTTTTTTGCGTGAGATGTTTGGTGTTTTGTGTGCAGCCAGCATTATAACACCAATATAGAGAGCTGAAATATTTGCCGGGGTGAAAGGTGGATTGTCAAGATTTTTTTGACAGAGGAAGAGATAGTTTAAAATAGATTGAATGGTCATAAATTTTGGGAAGAAGAAAACGAGAAGGTAGTAAAAGAGATTTGAAACAAAATAAAAGGATATATAAGACAGCGGAGGAGGATAGATAAATAGAAGAGAGAAGTTCTAATTAAAAGAAGATAAAAGGAAGAGTTGGATATAAGAGAATAGAAGATAGAATTTAGTAATAAGAAAGATGAAGCATTAACGTTTTGATGGTAATATGCAATTATTACACTTAACGCGCCAGGCATGTAACTTGTAATTCAGCGCTCGGCGGGGCACATAACCCGGAGAGTAGCTGTTCGTTGCAGTCTGGTTACGTTCCCTATATAAAATAAGGATTTTATAGAGGAGTTTGCGACTAAAAATATTATGTTTGAACTATGCTAAGCCCAGTCAGGCTATTTATTTTTCGATTGCAACAGACATTGGACTGCTAAATGACGCCTGCTGACTATTTTACACTTCGCTATCCCAAAGATACCGAAACGTACTAAATAGTCAAGTGATCCTCGTGTCGGTCGTCACATGCCTACCTTGCACTGACGAGAGCCAACAGCTCGAAACTGCAGTCTGCAAGTGGTGTGTGACGACTGGCACTAGAGCTCCTTTAAGTAGGATCAATCTTTCGGCACATTTGAACAATTCCTTCTTGTTCATTGAGTCATGGAGAAAGTCCTTCCAATTTCGTGGCAGTTTGATGTTGCCAGATATTTTCCTTCGAATTCCCTCGCGCCTTTCTTCCCAGGTAAACTCCTTTAAATTGTCTGAAATCTAGGTGTTTCAACAACATCTAACCTTTGGGCATTCTCCAGCTGCTTATTAGGATAAGGTAGAAATATATTATCAGCATACTGATTGAAGGTGTCGACACTAGTAGTAGGCAGACAGTGGAAGATGACGGCTCCGCCCAGAAATTTGGAGTCAGTTGAAAGGGGCTCTGATTGACCTGGCTGCTCAATGCATTGCAGTATTCCAGCATTGTTGGTTGGCAAGTGAAGCTTACCAAAGTCTGAAATGGACGGAGGGAATCAGATCAGATTCCCGATTCTATGTAGATATGTATAGTTGACTAAATAGTTCCACATTGTTCTGAAGCACATTCAATTTCTTCCCCTGCTGAGATATTGTTTTATGCTTTTTTCTCTTGAACAGTGCAAGAGAATTCCTCTTGATTGGGTTATGTATAGAGAAGGTGCGCTCATCAAGCACATTCTTGACAAAGTCCTGATACTGCCGTTTGCCTATGTCCACCAAGGCGTGTAAAATTACATCCGCCGACTCACTGGTGCAGTTGCTATTGTGAAGACATGCCAAACTAGGGAAATCATCCAAGAAGAGGTTGCTCATTTCATTGATGGTTTTATATAAACTATCAACCTCTTGCTGAAAGTTCTTCTGCGATGAAAGTCCCTACTCATGATGTTGGAAAGTCTTGGAATTATCTGTCATCATTATTCGGAGAATGCTCTTCAACTGTTTGATCATTCTGACGATCTCAAGTCCTGAGAGCGTCCATAGGCGAAAGTAACAGGGTTTTCTGTGATTCCAACACCATCACCTAATTTCTGTGGTGTTATATTATTATATCACCTGAATCTATCTGTGAGAAACACTACAAAAACAGGAATGAAATCCAAGATAGCCAACATCTGTAGCACAACATCACAGATCTCATTTTTTGTGGTCTTTGCAGTAGTGGTACCACGAAAAGAAAGACTCACGTGATATTTTATCTGCCATGTTGGATTTTAATGCTGTACATGAAAATTCCAAGGGGCTCCTAGGCTAACCTTTGTTAGTATAACCTAAGGTACCCTCGTACCAAATTTGGTGATTTTATCCGCCAGGTAGCGGTAATTTCAACAAGTCGCCTCACTAGTTGAAGTGTTTGAAGTTACAACAGTATGTATCTAGTAAAAACTATCATTTTATTTTGTCTTTATCCACATTTATGTCAATACAATCCAACTTATGTGATATTATTTAACTACTTTAATTGAACAGATTTATTGTATTGAGCAAACTCCTATATCTTTAGCATCTACGCTAACCAAATCTCATATTTCTCCAAGGGGTAGACTGCTGTCCTGATTTTGTAAACCAGATTTCCATTTTGTGATGAGGATGAAAAATCTAGTAGACTTTTATGAAAATTCAATTTAGTCGAGAATATTTCTCTAATGAATCGATGAATTAGAGTTTTCGTCACAATCAGATCCATATCACGAAAATCAGATGATGCCTAAAACCTGAAATCTGCAAAAAACTATGGCAATATGAAAATGTTTCGTTATATTAATAAACAAAGAAAAGATCTAAAAAAAGATCATGTTTTTTGGGCTTCAAACGGCCTGTAACTGTGTTCAGTTATTTTAAATAAACTAGAACAATTGTACGATTTTTGCAAAAAAAGACTAAAAACCAAGCGTTTCGACAGATCATTTTTGAGACTTTGACAGCCTGTAAAACTTAACTATCAACTGCGTTGCTTCTTTTGTTACATATCTACATTACTTTAGAATATTATTAAGCAAGTTGTGTGATTATAAAGAAAGCTATTTCTAAATTTCATAGTTTTTACTGAGCATTTTGGAAATATTTTGGCTTATCTTTTAAGGTCTATTCTAGATTGTTGCATTTTATATTTTTACTTAATACTAAATAATTCCTATCCAGTTGTTAGTACATAAGTCCCTACTGTATCATAAATATTTTAAAATTGTAAATTGTAGAACCAACTGTAAAAATGTACATATCCATTAAATATATCAAATCATAAAATTATAATTACTAGGCAACAACCTAAGTAAATCCTATCAGTAATTTTACATTTTATTTTGTACCTATTTCTATTGTAAGTCAATTGTTGAAATGTGCATTGTGAATTATACAAGAAAAATTGTAAATAGTCGATGTAGTTCTTTAAAATATAAATATGAGGGTGGTGAAGTTTAAGTAGGTACATAAGTATAACGATTAAAATGGGATAATCTATTGAATTATTTAAAATGGTGCCAAAATGAAATTTATTTATAGGAATATGTATATGCCATCAATAAATGTGAAAAATTATGCTTGTGTTTTATTATGTGATTTAAGAAATTGTCATACTATACTTGTTCATTGCGAATGTTTTACCAGCATTAATAATCGGGTACAGTTTTACTGAGCAATCAAAAACGCAACAAAAACCTGTGAACCATTCAGCATGGTTTCATCAAACAAGCCGACGTACATTAAAAACCTATAAGGTAAATGATTCAATTTGCAGGCGAGATAATACAGAGATTAACGATATTTAATGAGGTCGTAAAGTTTTTGTTGCGTTTTTTGACTGCCCAGTAAAACTGTATTCGACTAAACAAATTGTTAAGCAAACAAGGTGGCAGATAAAAAGCAGTGCCTAAAGCAAAAAAAACAATCATAATATTATGGTATTTTTGGACAGGCAACTGATAATAAGGGCGTTGAGAAAGAAATAGAAGCAAATGATAACTTTTGAACAATTGTAGATATTTAAGGTGTCCAAGAGAGAAAGAGTGAGATTCATCAAGAAAAAAATATTTACTATTTTTGGCCATAACTATTTTTATTAAACCATGTAGTACAATGAAACTATAAAACTACCTAAGTAGAATTATACTGTTATGTACACGACCACGTCTTAGTAAAAAGAAACCTGCCTAATTATCTACCATAGAATAATAGTTCACCAATCAGCCCAGAGGAGGCGCTTCATCATAGTTCATATACTAGAAGGGAGGAGAAGTCGTCTGGAACAATTTGGAGTGAAATGGATGAATCGAGAATAAGCGCCACGGAATATATAAGAAGCAGAACCAGCGCATTGGGACTTAGTTTAGTACAGTTCTGAGATGAGCCAAATGATCAGATAGAATAAAGAACAGTAACAAGTTGTGAATTATAGTAGCGAGTCTATAGTAGATAAAAGTTATAATTAGTGTGTTATTATAAGGGCTAATTATTGTAATTTAAGTGATTCCATAAATCAGTAGTTACTGACGATCCGTGTTGCAATTATTGCACCTAAGTTTGGGGGTGTTTAATAGAGGCAGTAAACACATAACAATTCTTGTGTATATCCTTTAGTTTGCTGTCCAAATTCGTTTCCTCTGACTGGGCTTCTTCCACAGGGTCAGCTCGTAGCTTGTGTCATAAGGAATCCATGTAGGCGGCCTCTATCTCAAATGTATGGATCAATGATTAGCTACTACTTATGCCGAGATAGTCTAAGGACCCGCCTGATCTTCTCGTCTTTTATACCATTAATAAGTCGTTCTGCTTCTCCTTCAACTGCACGAAATCTTCATATCTTTCATTTTTCCGTCGACGTTGATAATTTTTTCTTTAATGCCATTAACTTCCCCTTCAATATCACCGACTTTTTCTTTCATTTCATTGACTTCAGTTTTTGCATCGCCTATATCCTCTTTAATTTCATTTTTGATTTAATCAGTGGTTAGGAGGATAGCACGCTATTGTTCCTCTATAACTTTTCTCGACTCCTCCTATCATATCATTTCTTCCTGTGTTATTTTCATGAAGTCTCATCCCAGATCTTCCATCATTTTCTTTAATTCTTCTTGACATCGTCGCTCTTATTAATGTTTTTCTTCTTGACGTCTCTTTTCCTAATCCAGTTGTTTTTTTCCTGGTCTAGCATCACTTTAATCAATTTTGCGACCATACCTTGCATTTGTTTTTCTGCAGCTATACTTCTTATTCCCATTAATAGTTCTAGGAATTGTCTCAGATTGTCACAAATAGGTTCTATTTAATGTCTGTATCACTTTCCAGTTGAGAGAACTTATTAACTGGACTAGTTTCTAAATAGAATGTTCAGGAAATCTCCTCACACTAGCACAACTATGTCTTCAAAGCACTTCACTATCTCCAGTGGTTTCCAAATACTTTGGAACTTCCTCGAATTCTAAAGAAATCCTGTAGAAATTCCGCTTCTTACACCAATTGTTACGTGTTTACATCCTGTAGTAAACACCCTCAAACGTAGATACAATAATTGCAACACGGATTGTCACTAGTTACTGATTTATTAATCACTTATATTATAATAATTAGTCGTTATAATAACACACTAGTTATAACTTTTATCTACTATAGACTCACTACTATAATTCACAACTTGGTACTGTTCTTTGTCTTATCTGATCACTTGGCTCATCTCAGAACTGTACTGAATTAACTCCCGATGCACTGATCCCCTTCTTATATATTCCGTGGCGCTTATTCTCGATTCATCCATTTCACTCCAGGCAAACTCCAAGTTGTTCCAGACGACTTCTCCTCCCTTTTAGTATTACTATATGATGAAGTGTCACCTCTGAGCCAACTGAGGAACTATTATCCTATGGTAGTTAATTAGGCAGGTTTCCTTTTATTCTGCTACTAGGGATTAAATCTCTCTTCATAAGAGGGCGTGGGCGTGCACATAATATATATAACAAGACTAATATTACGAATATTTACTCGAAAACTTCGTTTGCGAAATCAATTCAAAGCAACAAAATAAGGAGTTAATAATTATATATTGCCTTTATTTATGGCGGAGTTTAGCAAAGCTTCTTCTCCACTTAATCACATAAGAATACAAGTTGGATGCACCAGTTGCAATACTAATAAATTGTCAGTGTTTTTCTTGTATTACTACTATTTGTCTCTTCTTACTTAGGTATGACTTCATAAAATTTAAAACTGCTTTGTATGAACCATAAACTGCATATATATTTTTACAACCATAATTATTATTAAACTAAAAAATTAAAGAACAGGGCCATTAGACATAATTAAAATGGATTATATTTTTATTCCTGCTGGATTCAGACAGATTTAAATACGATGAACTTGGAAATGAACCAAGTCTAATCAGAGTGCGGATTTATGCCCGTTTCGGAAATGCAACCAAATACCAACTCTGGAGAGCATATCATATTGATGACGATGTAATCCAACAAGCTAACGAACAAGATTTAGTTGAAGATAATGAACCGATCTTAGGGTATTGCTGCACTTGTAAAACTGGAGCCAGAACACTTGGTTCATGTACACATGTTGCAATCGTATTGTGGTTCTTAGGATATGCCAGACATCGGCCACGAGTTAAATATCCTAGCACCGCAATGCTTGCAAATATTATTGATGCAGGTCATAGACCGTGACAAGAGGATATACATCCAGTAGCAGTTATGGAGCAGGAATAAAATTATAATCCATTTTAATTATGTCTAATGGCCCTGTTCTTTAATTTTTTAGTTTAATAATAATTATGATTGGAAAATTATATATGCAGTTTTAAAAATAATAGTAATTAAACAGGAATGGTGTATAAAAGAAATTCTGGTGACACCAGTGATCGAACCCGGGGCGTTTCACATGCAAAACGAACGCAAGCAAGCAAGCAAAATAGATTTGTTAGAATTAAATGGTACAGAACAATTCCCTAGCCAGGATCTGCCCCGGGGCCGATCGTGCAACCACCGCGCTGACGCGGTGGCGGGTTGCATGGTCGGACGGGCTGGGTTGGCGAAAACAATAATTAAGAACAACTAAACCTAAACTCCTATTTTATGATGAACAAATAAAAAATAGGTAATACAATTAAAATATATCCAAAAAACAAATTTAACAAAACTTAAAAACTACACTATATTTAGAAAACTCTGGCACAAAACACTTTTTAATTTCGCAGTTGACGCTGGCACCTCAAATTAAAACAAGGAGCCTTCCGCGAGGTGTGTAACATCGGGCTGCGCATAGGGTGGCCTAAATGTAATTTTAAAAATTTGGATTATAGTTTATTTTAAATTTTGATGGAAACGAATTTAGAAACAAAAATGTACAAACAGAGAACGAGAAAAAAAAACGCGACAAAAAGGTTACAAACAGAATTAAAGAGGGGGACAGGAAAGATTTAAAGATAGACAAAGTTATGAAATACTAGTAAAGGTGGATAGGGTAAGCGGAAGTTATAGTTGGTAAGGGGCGTTTGATCCGAAATGAGGCATTATGCTGTCTAATTTGTGTTATGTGTCTTGTTAGCGGACTATCGTCCAGTTTAAACGAGTAGAAGTTTTGAGAGATGCGTTGGACGTAGTCCGCTATCGGGGTTATGTCGTTGCATCGTGCGTATAGATCTCTGAGGGAGGTGTACCTTCCAGAATTTAAAATGAGGCGCATGAATTTGTGCTCAAACACTTGGAGTTTTCTCATTATCGTGGCCGGTATGCTGCACCACACCGGCGCCGCGTATGTGATGGACGGTCTGACTACCATAGTGTACAATAGTTTTTTATTCTGTCCGTTAAGTCTGCTATCCCTGACCATGAGCGGATACAGACTCCTGGACAGGGAGTAAACCTTCCGTATCGTCTCATTGATATGTGTGTTGAACGTCAGTCGTTGGTCCACTCTGACCCCCAAGTACTTAACGCATCTTTTGGTCGGAATTTGGTTTCCCCGGATCAAAATTGGAGTAATAATTCTATTCTCAGTAAAGCGACGCGTGAAGACTATCACCTCGGATTTCTCAGCGTTCACCCGAATCTTCCACTAGTCGTAATAAGCCGTGGCACGAGCCATGTGCGCCTTCAGTAGCATATTTGCTGCTTGTGCGCTATGAGAATGCGCGTACATGGGTGTGTCATCGGCGTACTTGGCCAGCCGGGAACACTGGGAAGTCGGAGACGTACAAGTTGTTACAACTTCGACGACAGACACGATCCTTGTGGGACTCCCGCGCGAATATCCCGCCGTGTTGAGAGTTTATTATTCACTCGAACCTGCAGGGATCTGCCTGCCAGGAACGAACGAATGAGCTTGATGAAGCGAGTCGGGAAGTTATAGTGATGCATATTGTACAGTAACCCCGGAATCCAGACGGTGTCGAACGCCTTCTCAATATCGGGGAGCACCATGGTGGTGTTCTTCCCGAAGTTGTATTGTAGTTTGACGTCGTTAACTATCCTAATGACCTGTTGCATCAAGCTCCTGCCCCTCCTGAAACCAAATTGGGACTCGTCGTAGATTGGAGCTCCTCATGAACAGGTTCTAGTCTGATCAGGACGAGCTTCTCCACCAACTTGGGGATCGTCGACAGCAACGAGATGGGCCTGTAGCTGCCGACGAACTTCGCGTTTTTAGCTAAACGAACGCTCTGCCACTGAGCTATATCCCCGCTACGATACAGTTTAAACAAATCTCATAGTAAATACACACCTTCATCCATACTATCTTCTTACAGTGTAGCTCAAAAACTCTCCATTTTCGAAGGTTGCCCATTGAGGCTCTTGTTCACAACGACAAGAAGTACAACATATTCGAACTTCAGCTTATTTGACCGAAACCACTTTTACCTAAAAAATGTGGGTGGTCCTTTAGATTTTAAGTTTTCTGAGCGCTTTAGTTACGTCATCAATTGTGAATGAAAATGTGTGAAGTGCATTACCGGTACGAGTATTATTAGTATACATAGGCGATTTTTTAGAGGCTGAAAAACTAGCTTCGAAGAAAATAGTAAATTTTATCTACAGTGTGTTTAAGATTATTAAGCTCTAAATCATTATACGAAAGGTTATCAGGTATTGCTGAAGTATGTTTTTTAGTATCGATGTGTCTAAAACAAATTGCTTTTGATCTTATTTTGTATATTGATTAAATAATTCTTATGAGAGGTATCAATGTCTTTTTTATTTTGGATCTTAGAGTACATAATTCTACATAAACATTATTACACCGATTTGATTTGAGTCAACGTATATTTTACTTAAATATGGTTAAATCTAATTTTGCAACTAAATTTATTATACATAATTTAGGTAGTCTCTACGTTATATTAAACCAAAATGTTTGCTAGGTAGTTAATATGCATATGCTTCGAAGTTCAAACGTTGTCAAAATTTATGAAAATCTAAAAAAACAACTCGATTCTGTTGAGTGCCAACCGAAAATTCATTTCCGACCATAGTACAATCAACATATGGACCATATTATATAGTATACCCACCCAAAATCTAAAATCTATACCTCCGTTTATAAAAAGGTTATAAGCCGTAATGTATAAAATTTTATCTACTAGCGGCGCCTCCGGCAAAACATAAAAAATTATGGGCCAATAATGTTAACCATCCTAAATGTGGTTTGGTATTCTGCAACAGAGAAAGTTAAAATTTAACGGGGTGTTAAAATTTTAACCACGCTGATTGTGGTTTGGTATTCTGTAAAACATTTTTTTGTTGAAATCTTTAACCTGCTCCAGTAAATTCATCAGTTAAAACAATATTTTTAGCGGTGGATAAACAGTACCCCTTAATATTTAATTTTGATGGTTTATTACATCTTTTAATAGTTGATAGCGCAGAAAATGATTTACAGAAGTAAGTCAAGGAAATACATATATCCCATTTCTAATAAATATTTCAGTAATAGACAAAGGTTTTAATAGTATATGAGAACATAACCTCACTTTGCGACTGTTTTCAAAAATATATATATAAACACTTATATATACCTATATCTATATCTAAATTTTTGTTATAGGCATATAACCAAGATATTTTTTATTAATATTATTTTACACTAGAGAATTTCGAATCCGGCAATAAGAATTACGAGACATAAGTACTAATCCCTTTAATAACCCAAAAAAGATGTTCCTTAAACTGTTCAGACTCGATAAATATTGCTACCAAGAACTGATAACAGTATAGGGCCCTATATGAATCAACCACATAGCCAAACAAGAATACAAACACATCTGCGAATTTTGGCGGGACTGTACTTTTTTTATCAAAGGAGTTACCAGATAGCTACTGGTCATGGATATTCAATTGACCAGAGTCAACCAGCTGTCAGTAGGTGCATAGCTGAAGTTTTTGATGTTATAACCGAACGTATTCTTATTGCTTGGATTAAATTTACAAGTTCAATTGAAGCCAGACAAGCCACAAAACGGGGATTAGCGGAAATAACTGCATCATTCTCTCACCTTATTGGTGCAGTAGATGGTACATAAATACAAATAATAGCACCAAGTGCAAATCATCCAATAAATCTTGGACAACGTTACTATCCCCGGAAGAATTTTTATGCCATTAATACTCAAATTATTAGAGATTCTGTGAATGATACGGTTATCTAGATGAGGTCTATAAATTTTCTTTGCCAACTGGTTCCAAAACTTCAAAATGAATCCTCGTGTTCATTATTTCCGACTTCTGGTACAGAAATGCCTTCAACGACTATTTTCGCAGACACTACTACAATTCGCTCTTCTAGGGCCGTCAGATATTTATATTTCTTTGTTGGGCCTCCACCTGTGCCCACCTCGTAGTAGTGCAGTACTCTGGCCTTCTTTCGAATGTTGATCAATAATTCATTAAAAGTCTGCAAATCATTACAAACTGTTTTGTTTTTTAAACAAATTTGTGTCGAGTTAGGTAATTATGCTCAATTCCAATAATGATTACGTCCGCACTTATCTACCTCTCTCCACTGTTTTGCTCATTTGTTGGCACCCTCAAGTCTATTTAGCTTGTCCGCCAAAAAGCAACAGCAAACTTCATACTTGGAGGTGTTAGTTTATAATAATAATAATAATAATAATAATAATAATAATAATAATAAATGTCTTTATTTTCGGCAGCAGTAAAAAAAACATTAACAGAAACCTTAACAAAATAAATACATTGAGACAAAAATTACCGAAAAAAGGCGAAGTTCACAATTAATGTGCTCTACCACTTAACCTATCGTATTTAAATTGAGTATAATGATAACCTGAAGGAAACAATAATAATAGTAACAATAACACAATAATGACAAAACATAAAAAAACAACTAATAAAAAACTAATTTTTCTGGACTAAAACCACCCATTAAAATACATAATTACAATTATTACATTACGAAATCACTAATTACTGCTATTGACTAATATATTTTTTAATTTCTTTTTTAAATTTGGATATCTTGAGAGATTTCATTTCAGTCGGAAGGCCATTATAGAGAAACGCAATGTTGTATCGAAAACTCCGCTCATAAAGGTGGGTTCTGTGTACAGGAGGGGTAATTAAACCTTTGAATCTAATATTGACGTTATGGACATCGCTTCTGAAAGTGATTTTATTGTATAGATATGGTGGCGACTTAAATAATAGTAGCTTGTGATACAAGCTAAGCGTGTGCACTTTAAATCTTTCATTCATTTTTAGCCATCCGAGTTCCGAGAATTTATGAGAGATGTGTTGAAATTTTCGTATACCGTAGATAAAACGAATGCAAGAATTTTGCACTCTTTGAATACGATTCATATAATCTTGATCCAAGCAGGGTGAATATATGGGCGAGCAGTAAGTGAACTGAGAGAGTACAAGAGCATCGCAAAGCGATTTTTTGACCTTTGCATGGAGATGACGTCTATGCGGAAAAAGCAGTCTAAGAACATTATAAGCATTTTGCATATTTTTTTGGGTATGTTGGCGAAAACGTAATAAAGGGTCAAGAATAATACCAAGATTTTTAGCACTATCCGAAATTTGTAAAGGCGTATTATTAATTGTGACGTTAAAACTATTTCTTAATAACAAGCTATCATGCCTTTTCCCGAATAACAGTAGACTAGATTTAGAAGCATTTAGTAACAGTGCATGCTTAGAAGACAGCTCAGCTAAGGATTGTAAATCATTATTAAACCTTTGTTTAGCAATTTGTGCATCTTCGAGAGCAAAAGAATGGTAGATTTGCGTATCGTCAGCGTACATATGTATTTTTGAGTATTTTATGAACTTATGAAATTGCGATGTGTAAATAGTGAAAAGTAAAGGCCCCAGAATAGATCCCTGTGGCACGCCTGTCAACACAGTTCTACTAGTGGAAATAACTCCATTTAGCCGTACTTGCTGGCTACGCTGTTCCAAATAAGATGACAATAAACTCGTTGCATCGTTATTTGCACCACTTGACTTCAGTATTTCAATAAGTATTTCGTGGTCAATGGTATCAAAAGCTTTACTGAAGTCAAGCAGCGCCATTGCCGTTGAGTTTCCCTCGTCACTTGCCTGAAATATGTCATCAGTAATAGTTAGCAGTGCTGTTGTGCAGCTATAACCTGGCCTAAAGCCTGACTGTGTGGGCGGCAAAATATCGTAGCTATCAAGATGTTCTCTGAGTTGCGTTTCCATTACTTTTTCCATAAGTTTAGAGATAACCGATAAAACACTTATTGGTCTAAGTTCGGCAAAAGTTTTTGGAGAAGATACTTTAGGAACAGGAGTTACGATAGCTTTCTTCCAGGCAGACGGAAACTTTCCCTGTAGTATAACGGAATTAATAATATTAACTAGAAACGGCAACAAATAAGGACAACAAAGTTTTAGAAATAATGCCGTTACACCATCAGGTCCAGCTGAGCAAATTTTTAAATTTAAAATAATTTTTCGTAAATCTTCAGCATTAATAAGCTTAAATGAGAATTTGGATTGGCATATAGGATTTGTTGAATAATAATTAATAATTTCCCTTCTGTCCCCAAAAATTTTTGGGATACTATCTATAAAATAATTATTAATTGCCTCAGGATCCTCCATTACATGCGGTAACTGGTATTTAGCTTTTGTAGATATATTTAATAGTTTAAGTTCCCTCCACAATTGTTTAGAATTCTTATTAGCAGCGATATAACTAAAGTAAGCTCTCTTTTCGTTGGAAATTGCATGTGTTGTTAAGTTGCGCATTTGCTTATAATAGTTCCAATGTTGCTGTAACTTAGTTCTCCTAAAAGTTGTTTTTGCTCTATCCCTTAACGTCATCATAAATCTGACATTTTCAGTCAACCAAGGCGCCCTTTTTTTTGTTATTTTAATAGTTCTTGTTGGCATGTGCTGATCAAATAAAGTTAACAGATGATGATTAAGATAATCGACTTTGGAATCAACATCACGAATAAAAAAAATGTGTTGAAGTGGAAGACTTTCTAAATGTCGTTGAAATTTGTCTTCATCGAAATTTTTAAAGTCTCTAAATGTATATAGAAATGGTTCAACTTTAGGTATCGTATATCTTATAGTGCACTGTATCAATTCATGATCTGATATATTGAGGCCGCCAACACTCGAAGTTAATATACTGTCTGGATCGTTTGTTAAGATTAAATCAATTAATGACACACCAGTATTAGCTATTCTAGTAGGATCTTTCAAAATTTGTTGCATACTAAAAATTTCAAGCATAGACAATAAATACTCGGCACTCGGGTAATCAATTTGGAGAAGGTCGATGTTTAAGTCGCCAAGGCAGTAAATAATATCAGATATTTGTAAACAAATACTAATGGACTCTTCTAAAGCATCAACAAAATGTTTTGCGTTCATCTGTGGAAGCCGATAACAGACTCCTACAATAACAATTTTTTCATTAAACCGTATAGAAATCCACATTTGTTCAATTACATTTGAAGTATGAATTAAGTTATACTGAAAATCACTTCTCAAATAGATAGCGACACCCCCTCCTCTAGTTAACCTATCAGCACGCAGTAGAGTGTAGCCACCGATATGAACGGAGTCATTATTTACTGTATTGTTAAGCCATGTTTCAGTTAAGCAGAATAAGTCAATATTCGAATTTGTAAGAAAGTTTTGAAACTCATTAAATTTAGGAATTAGTGAATGAATATTCAAATGAGCCAATCTTAAAAAATTGTGAATCATACTAAATATTATCAATATCTAAAAAAAGTGAAAGATAAGAGTATAGAGGCAAAAAGATATAACATAAATAACTATTAAAACTACAGTGCCGTTGCAGAAAAGTGCAAATAGGGGGTCAATACAAATAAATAAATACACACAAAATACGTTTCCACAACTAAATCAGTATAAAAATATCAAAATTAGATACAAAAAGAAAAAAATATATATTTATATTATAATGATTTATAATTACTGTATTATTATTGTTTTTCTCACATGAGACTTCTTGTATCACGACAGCGCCTACTTATTTAATATATTTCGCAAATGATTACGTGTTCCTATTCGTTGAGGTTTTTGTGATCCTTGCCTAGCCTTTGGAGCGACCTCACTCTGATTGGTACTCGGATTTACTGATACAGATGTCTGTTTCCCACGAATAGTATTATCTTTATTTATGCAACCTGTATCAGCTTCGGCTTCAGAGTCGCTGCCTGAGTTTAAAGACAGTAAATTCTCAGAATCAATGTTCTTCAGATCTGCAAGCATGAATGCTTCACCATCAATTATGAGTTTATTTTTTTTTATTTTTGTTTGTAAGTTTTTAGATTTAGCTTTTTTCATATACTCTATCAACTGTTTTCTCTCGAGCCTATCTTCGTAAATGAGGTCATCAGTAAAGTAAATGCCAGTGTTCTTCAGTTTTGATAAACCGTTGAAAATCTCCTCCTTTTTAAGATATGAAAGGAGCTCAAGAAATATGGGTTTATCTTTAATATGGCTAAGCTGATAGCAGTTATTTATATCTCCTACAGAAATTGTTACACGTAGATTTTCACGAAGAATTTTAAGAACTGCCTCCAAGACTGGTGTTTCTTCCCTAACCTTTACGCCGAAAATAAGACAGTTATTTTTACGTATTTTTCTTTCCGTTGACAGTAATCTAGATTTCAGTAGCGAATTTTCAGCCTCTAGTTCCTTAATTTTATTTTCAAGTTTTCCAGTTGCAGAATATAAATCTTGCTTGATACTATTTATATCTTCCTTAATATCTTTGAGAAAAGCAAGAATTTCGGCATTTGTAGGTTCTTTATTACCCATTTTAGAAATCGGCTACAAAAAGCTCACATTAACGAACCGCCAATGACTATTTAACAGTGAACTGCTCGTTTTAATAATTCAGCAATGGAGAATATTGATGACAATAAGGTAACTGTATAAATTGTAAATTGCTTAGTACAAGAAATTAATCACCCAGATACTAGATGGCAATTGAACAGCGAGCAGGCAATCTGATATGCAGACCAATAAAAAATAGGCAAAAAATCTAGCACTGATGGGAATGTCAATATTTACAACAACTTAAAACTGCATTTTACTGAGACTGATACACTGCAAAGTCATACCTTTTATATTGAATAACGTAAAGGTTTATTTAAGACCACTATGCATAATCACAGTTATAACTACACGGTTTAATCACAGTAATAAGACAATTATTATCACAGGCGATCAATACACGTTCACGTTGTAAGAATTGAAATATATTGATTATGATATATTATCTTTATTTAAAAAAAACTTGGTTTTCTCTATATAATTGATCATATATTTTTTTTATACTTTTGTCATCCTTGGGCCCTGCGATTTTATGATTCGTATTTTGCATCACAAAACACAAAAGACAAATAAGAAAACGACCACAAGATGACAATAACTCATTGACAATTGACGGCTGCTGAAATGGTTATTACTCTCGGCGATTTGAGTGCATTTGCAATTACAGCTGGGTCTATTATGCCTACTTATACGGATATGCACGACTATTTTAGAGGCTTCCTCTAAATTTTATTTTTTAACGGTCGGGTTAAATTTGAATTTGTAGAATATGAAAGAAGGTTAAAAACATAAATTTAATGCCCTGTTAAATTATAACTTTTACCTTACAGAATAGACCTTAATATGTAATAAAATTAATTTAGTTGAGGACTCAATTGTGGCAGTTGCCCTGACAGTTGGGGCATGCTGGCGAACAATTTAATGATGCCTTTCTGCATCTGCAATCTTCCGGAGTCACAATCTTTTTTGCACCGACAAAATATAACTTGCAAAATTTCGTCGGGTGCAGCATTTTTGTCTGTTAGTTTGAGCACCAGCACCCCATTTCTCTCCTCCCAGCCAGGAACTCCCAAACCCCATACATGTGAGGGCAGTATGGTTCCCATCCACTGCTGGATTTGGTACATCTTGTAGGAATGGTACTTCGTGGCCCCCTCAGTTGGTAGAGAGTGGAAATGTCTGGCTTGATCGAAGCGATTGATTTTAATAATGACCGTTATTTATAGTCATCTAAGGACATCTTCTTAGATGGAGCACCATATCATCTAAGGATGCAATTATGTCCTACTCTATCGACCACAGATTGTGTCGATGAATAGTTGGGAAATACCTAAACTGCTTCTTTGAGCGATTTGTCTTTTTTGTATAATTTTGCAAACCTGACTTTGCTCTCCCTGAGGGCTGCGGAGGTAGTATCAGAGCCTATAAAAGCATGTACTTCAGCCCCAGCTGCTGTAGCTCTTGTGAAGAGTATGTTGCTGTACATACTTTTCCTTTCCCAGGTTTCACGAGGAACATTTCGCCAACAACAGGACTGCTAAGTACACAGCTTCGCCTATCACAACTACTGAAGAGAAAACTGACTAAATATACCAAATGCAACAACTTACAATAATAAATAGATTTTAAAAAAAATCCAAGTGCATGCAATAAAATGTAGGTATGATTTCAAGCAATAACCCTATCACATTTCAGCAAATAATCTTGAAATCCATTATGTCAGACATTAATTATATGTAAAATATACAGTTTTCAAGTCAGTCTAATCCTCTCACTTGATTTGGAGTCCTAGGGTGGGGAATTTTAGGACGCTTACCTCCTAACTACCCCATACCCATTCCTGAAGTCAAAAATTTTGCCGCCCTCCATGTAGTTTACACCCCCATATTGAAAAATTCATTGATTGGACTAAGTAGCAAAAAAGAAAGTATAATTCTAACATATATTTTGTGTATTTCTTTAAATTTCAAAAATCACAAACACTTATATTTGTTACTTCTCATATTGAATTACAAAATATATATATTTCTGTTTTTATTTTTTCAAATCTTATAAATTGTAAACAGCTATTTAATTACGGGGCTAAAGTCTAATTTAATTGCGATTCCTAAAATAAACCATGGACAGACAGGTGTTAAAAATATAACATACCTCTGAATATATCAATACGAATTCAACATGTTATTAAAATTCGCGTTTTTAACTACCTACAACTTTTCACAACGTGTGCTCTACTTTATTGTTTGGAAAGAAATACGAATTAAGAACTATTTGTTTTCTTTTTCATTATTATTCTTATTGACATGCATCCAAATATTTACAATGATGTTTGCAAGCTTTTCTATTGCACACAAGGTCCACAAATTATGCCCATTTCCAAACACATTCTAGCTGTAAATCACCATTCCAACCCATTAAACAAAAGGAGGGCATAAAATTGTGGTGGGCATTTTGTGGTTAAACTTAGTTGTCCTCGTTGACATGCACTGCGTCAACCAGTGGCTTACAGAAGGCTGATTTGGTTAGTTTCCTAAAAACAGAGCGTTTAGTTGGATTATGTTGATCTTATTCTACAGGGGCAGATCTGCTGACAGAAATATTTTCTATTTTTATCATAACTATTTTTCTAATACAAGCATTGCTTGACAGTTATTTCAAAATGTATTGCATTTATGAAATTGTTGAAACTATAAAATAGACAATTTGTATGATTTAAGTTAAGGAAGTCCTTATTTTCCAAAACGGTGGGTTTATCGTAAAATATTGCATCATTCTTGTACACACTCTCAGAGTGTTCCATATACAGGGTTTTTTGTAGGTCGATATAAACCTTTTAGGAGCTGATAGAATACGCCATTTAGAACCTTTCTGTGACAGCTCCTCTCACCACTACTATTATCCCCCACCAAATATCTCCCCACCATTGATCCCCGCCTCTTTTGGGAAGGGGGAATGTCATAGAATTCCCATAGGCTGGATCATTCAAAAGAGAAAGAGACATGCTATATGACTGACTTGTTAAGTTATACTAATATATATTATACCAATGGCAACTTGCATCTTAACTATGTATTTTAATTGTTTGAGAAATAGAGAATTACAACACTCGAATTACTTTTTATTTTTTATACTTATGATATAAATATTTTCAAGAAATAAACAATCTTTTCTCTACATATAGTACATTCTTCAAAAGTAACTGAACAATCACTGCAACAAACCAGATGTTTAAAACCACAGATAATTCATTTGTGAAACTAATTTTACATAAAAGTTTATTATCACAAAATTCCACTTGTTTATTTTCTACATCTTTTATATCAAGTGGTAATGAGGAAATATTTTGTACGTTCTTAAGTTTATTAAATTCACGCGGGTGTGCAGGTTTCCATATATCATCTTCAGGACCCTAGTCCTTTAAACCTATCCCGCATTGAAAGCATACAACTCGATCTCCTCTGCCGGCATAGTAGAAAAGTAGAAACCTGCTTTAGCTAATTTTCTAGGTTTTGGGTGTATCTGAGTTGGCCAATTCTCAAATGTTTCCATGTGACTCTCAAAAGTCACTTTATCTTTATAACACGGAATTACCCCCCTTTTAATATACCGAGTATTAGAAAAGTATGGGAACGGTGGAAAATTTCGAACAGTTTGCATCAAATCGAAAAATAAAAAAATACTTGTCAAAAATTTTTCAAAAAACTATCTACTGATACCAAAATGACCTCCCCACCCGCCACCCTGTGGGTGGGATGAGAGGCAACTTTAAAATTTCAAGTGGAAACCGCTATTTTTTATTGCGGAATCGGATTCTGCGGCAAGAAATACGTAAATTTTATTCCGCACATTTGTTTCGATTCTTGCATGGTGTTGCTGTAATCGCAAAAAATTAAAAGAAAACATTACTGTTTCAAGAGTAGCGTCTTGTGCCCATAAAAAAACGTCCAATTCAAAAACTGAAAAACACATATTTGTTATTTTTACGAAATCTATCCAATGACATTGGATTCGACTCTCCTACCCCTAACCCAGTGGGTGAGGCGGGCCGCAACTTTGAAATTTGTAATGAAAATTCCTATTTTTTATAGCGGATTCGGATTCTACGGCCAAGAATACGTGAATCAGGCACTTTTTTCGATTCTCGCAAGGTGTCGCTGCAATCGCACAAAATTGAAATAAACCTTAAGCGTCCATAAGTTTGTAAATATTTACAAACTCTAGCTACTCGTGTTGACAAAAAAACATTCAGTTTAAAAAACAATATCTGTGATCTTGGTTTTATGAACGTTTTTTTTAAGTGTTCTTAATAACAGTATTTGTTTTGTGAAATTTCTACGAGAACGTTCAGTTCCTTCCAGCTTTTGTAGAGGCAGGAGCGCACTATTGTAAGGAAAAAGTTATTTCATTATCGTTAGTTCTCACGTTTTTTTTCCTGCATAATGGCTACTTTAACAGAGGAAGAGAGAGTTTCTCTTTTAATGGGGCGATAAAGAAAGGTCCTATGATGAAGTTGTGATTTTATTCAACGAAACTTTCATGTAGATAAAGTGGGAATTTCGAAATCTACTGTGTCCCGTATCATCAAACGATTCCTAGACACAAGGACAAATAAAAATCGCCCAAAATCTGGAAGACCAAAATCTGAAACATCGGAAGCTCGACAAATGGAAGTGGCCCGGGCATTTGTTGAAAATCGAAGGTTATCAATCAGAAAAGCCAGTCAACAGCTTGATATGAGTGCATTTTCAGTTCATAAGAATTTGAAACTTTTGAAATTTCATCCTTACAAAATTCGCCTTCACTAAGAGCTAAATGAAGATGATTTTGACCGGCGACTTGAATTTAGTGAATTAATGATGGAAAGGAGTAACCAAAACCCAAATTTTTTGTCATCTCTACTTGTCTTCTCAGATGAAGCAACTTTCGAACTCAGTGGAAAAGTTAATCGCCATAATTTCAGATATTGGAGTGTTTGGATACTTGAAACACACGCAGTATCCACAAAAATTAAATGTTTGGTCAAGAGTTTTCAGAAATCGAATCATAGGACCGTTTTTCATAGATGGAAATTTGAATGAAAAAAATACCTGGAAATGTTAACAAATCAAATAGTTCCCGCAATACAAGAGATTGCTGGTGATGAGTTCGATAATGTTTGGTTCCAGCAAGATGGGGCTCCTCCAGACTATCGGAATATTGTTAGGGACTATTTGAATGGTACTTTCAAAAATCGAAGGATAGGTCGAAGAGGAACTATTAAATGGCCAGCAAGATCTCCCGACCTCGCGCCACTTGATTATTTTGTTTAGGGATACGTGAAGGATAAGGTTTATTTCACTAAACCTCGTGATTTGGAAGAGCTGAGGCAACGCATATTAAACATTTTTGCAGAAATACCACCTCAAATGATAAGAAGTGCTATTGAAAATTTTTACGTTCGTCTCGGACAATACCAAGAAGTCAATGGGCACCATTTTGAACACCTGCTATAATCTTGAAATTAAAACCTGCCAGTGTAGCAGTTAAGCTGTAAACTAATTGCCTCAACTGGCCGAAATCCTCACCTTGCTTTAAATGGCTGAGTTACCTCCTTGCCTTCACTGGCTGGGATCAAGAACTTGTCTGAAGTGGCTGAATTAAGGGGTAAAACCACTGTTAGTTAAATCGAGTTTTTATTGCCCTGTAAAAAATGTAAATTGAAAATTACTAGCTGCTAATAAATTTACAGAATGTTAATAGTTGTTGTAATTTCCGCACGACCGTGTAAAATCACTATTCTCAAAACAGCTCGGAAAATCATTCACTCTGAGATCAGTAGTTTTACTTTTCGTATTTTTTAAAGTATGCGTTCAAAACTTTCATGTTTCTACTCAATTTTTTGCGATTGCAGCGACACCTTGCGAGAATCGAAAAAAATGCCCAATATAAAATTCACATATTTTTGTCCGTAGAATCCGAATCCGCTATGAAAAATAGGGATTTTCATTACAAATTTTAAAGTTGCCCCCTCCCCACCCACTGGGTTAGGGGTGGGAGAGTCGAATCCAATGTCATTGGATAGATTTCGTAAAAATAACAAATACGTGTTTTTCAGTTTTTGAATTGGACGTTTTTTTATGGGCACAAGAAGCTACTCTTGAAACAGTAATGTTTTCTTTTCGTTTTTTGCGATTATAGCGACACCATGCAAGAATCGAAAAAAATGTCTGGAATAAAATTTACGTATTTTTTGCCGTGGAATCCGATTCCACAATAGAGAATAGGGGTTTCCATTTGAAATTTTAAAGTTGCCCCTCACCCCACCCACAGAGTGGTGGGTGGGGAGGTCATTTTGGCATCAGTAGATAGTTTTTTGAAGAATTTTTGAAGAGTATTTTTTTATTTTTCGATTTGATGCAAATGTTCGAGATTTTCCACCGTTCCCATACTTTTCTAACACCCGGTATAATGGATTCCCATCAAAGAATGGACAATTAGGACTCCATCTCAGGTGATCTGCTGTGGGATCATCACCTTCCCACCAATTACACAACACAATTTGACATATTGGACACATAACGATATCATTTTGACCGGTATAAACTAAACCGGCTAGAGCAATTTTAATCTTTGAGCACTTTGATGACCAATTTTCAAATGTTTTGAGTCTGGCCTCGTATAGATCGCTCATGTTTAACAGCTCACAAACTACTGAACAATGCAATACATTTGAATAGCGTTTGGAAATAGATCCCCCCCCCCCCCCATCATTAATGTTCCACCTATTTTAGGGAAGGGGGATGTCATAGAATTCTCATGGGTAATGTCGTGAAGTACAAAGGAAGGAAATAAAAATAAAACAGTGTGCTTACTATCTAACCCTCCGGGAGCCATTCCTAGCGGGAGCAGTTGGACCACGCATCATACACCAAAAAAATGATCTTCTTCTACATATTTACAGGGCTTTCTACTTGACATTTTAATTATGTTATGATTTACAGATGTTAATTTCTTCGCAAGAATAAAGTAACATACTGGGTGTTTCAAATGAATAATAAAATAAATAACAATTACTGCGTGACACTATCACCAAAGGAAGAATGTAGTGTGCGCATCATTTCACTACCTATTCATACTCGATTAATACATTGATTTTGAATCATTCAACGAGGGTTTTGAAAAAATTGGTGGACACTAATCACCATTACAATGATATGTGAACGTTGACCCTCCTAATAAAACTAGGTCTTTCCGTCACTGAGCGAACAATTATTGTCCTGTCGTGGATGTAGGTGTATTTCATATAAATCAGCCGTTGAGGGTTGTAAATCACCCTCTGGAAGTTGTAGTTGCGGCACATACGTTCGAAACAATACCTGTTAACATGCCAAAATTGTATGTGAATGTTTTAAGTCCACAAAGGACTTGACTACATCATTATTCATGGACGCAGCGCCTATTTAATTAGTTCAACTGCGTTAATCCGTTATAAATTATATAACATTTGATGTAGCAATCATAACTGAATTTAATTATATGTAATGTAATAAATAATTCTATAAATATCTATGCTTATTAGGTACTACTGTTTTCAACCAAATAGTAATAATAAACCTTTATTTAGCACATTACTATTTTCTTACAAAATCCAGCACAATCCTTAATAAAATATTAGAATGTAAAACCAAGTAAAACAGAAAAAATATGCATACAACTATTTCATATTATATACAGGGTGGACCATTAATAATAGGCCATAGTTCAGGGGTAGATTCTTTGGGCCAAAATATGAGGATATAACCAAATATGCTTTAGTAAAATGTTGCTGTGGAAAAAGATACAGGGTGTCAAAGTTCAAATTATTTCTTTGTTTTTTTTTGCAATAATTCAACAGTCTCTTGACTGATCTTCGCCAAATTTGCTAGAGGAACTTTTTTTATTATAAGAAACAATAATTTATGTATTACATCATATTAGATCATGGAGGGCGTTGCAGGACATGTATCTGATGCTGAATTTTTTTAATATTTTTTTTTACGAAACGTTGTGGTACCTCTGACCAGAAAATCTGATGAGGGCATCATTTCCACGTATAAAAGGTACACTTGGTAAAACTCGATAACTCCAACAATGTTCGAGGAAAGTGCCGTTAAACATTTCAATAATTTTTTTTTAAGACAAATTCAAATTTAATCAAACAAAGTGTATTTATTGAATAAAATATAAAACGTAAGGGAAAATAAAATCGTAAGTTATACCACCGTAACCTCTTTCTCACTTTCTTGTGAAGTAATGGATTATTTTCATTGTATTGAGACAAATACATAAATCAAAAGATTGTCTAAAATAAGGTTCTAATTTTTTTTGTCTAGGGGCTTCGACATCTGAGGTCATTAGCCCTTCATTATTATATCAACCATCCTCATTATGTAAGCATATATGTCGTTAGGTAGTTGATTAAACGAGGAGCAGCAGTAAGCAGCTTTCAGTGAAAACCTGAAGATGGCAGATGAGATTCTGCCGAAACGTTGTTTAGACAACCGTGACTCCTGGAGGAGTCGACGCGGAAGAGCACCCGGAAGTACAATAACACTGCATATATATATATATATATATATATATATATATATATATATATATATATATATATATGTTATTACATATGATTTGCAGGAAACAACTACTCAGCGGGCAAATACCCCGACCTGCATTGAATTATACCTTACAAATCATGAAAGATTGGTAGCCAATATCATTTGTCAACTCCCATACCATATATATATATATATATATATATATATATATATATATATATATATATATATATATATATATATATATATATATATATATATTAAACATAATATTTTTAGTCGCAAACTCCTCTATAAATCCTTATTTTACTATAAGGAAAATAACCAGACTGCAACCAAAGTTACAAGTCTGGCGCGTTAAGTGTAATAATTGCATATTACCATCAAAATGCTAAAGCTTCGATTGCAACAAACACCAGCCGAAAGACTGATCCTACTTAAAGGAGCTCTCTTGCTAGTCGTCACACACCACTTGCAGACTGCAGTTTCGAGCTGTTGGCTCTCGTCAGTGCAAGGTAGGCATGCGACCACCGGCACGAGAATCCTTTGACTACTTAGTACATCCCGCTATGTCTACAATAGCGACATGTAAAATAGCCAGCAGGCGCCATCTAGCGGTCCAGTGTCTGTTGCAATCGAAAAATAAATAGCCTGACTTGGCTTAGCATAGTTCAAATGTGCTTTTAGAGGGCGGAATATTAAACATAATATTTTTAGTCGCAAACTCCTCTATAAATCCTTATTTTACTATAAGGAAAATAACCAGACTGCAACCAAAGTTACAAGTCTGGCGCGTTAAGTGTAATAATTGCATATTACCATCAAAACGCTAAAGCTTCGATTGCAACAAACACCAGCCGAAAGACTGATCCTACTTATATATATTATATATATATATATATATATATATATATATATATATATATATATATAAAGAAGAAGGGTAGTCTTGACTGACTAGTTAAGAAAATCAAAATTAAACACACGTGGTGTATCTTGAGGTTGCAGTCAGAGGTGAAAAGTTTACGGCCACAAAACAGAAAAAGAAAAACTCTTTTGTTACTTTGTCAAGCTTTCGGAAATTATTTATTCCCTTTATCAAGACATTAACTTGAGGTTAAAAGTTAAGGTCACATGTATTATAAAATAGTCGCATTTTTTAACTTAATGTAGACAAATTCATACACAAATTCCTTTACAGGTACACAATTTAAGGTAAACAATTACTGATTATTTAAAATTAAGGATTAAAACCATGATTAAAATAGATATAACAAAATGAACATGAATAACTATCACATGTGAGTGTAGAACTCACATATATATATATATATAATGTACTGTTCTACAATTATTGAACTTAATAATTTGCAGTACTAATCAAACTTTAACTTGTTTATTTCCAATAGATAAACCCAAAAAAAAAAACTTTAAAACCAAAGAAATCAAATTAAAATCTCTTACCTTTTGATCCGAAAGTATGTCAAATTTATTTAATGGGCCGGCTAGCTTATCTTTTCCTTCAGGAGCAGGTTCAAATTCAGTTCCTGTTTTAAAATGAAATTTTATTAAAGTAAAATTTTTAATCTGATATAAGTAATTTATTTTCCTTGATATTTAGATAATTTAGCAGTTTTATAACAGGTTCGAAAGTCTAATACACTATTTAAATTTTAATATACAACCTTGTCCAAAATTAAACACACAAAACCTTTCTTCCTCGTAGCTACACTCTTCTCTTTCCAAATCCAACAATTCTCCCTTCATTAATTCTTCACCTTATCTCGTCCTTGTCTCCTCTGCAATTCCTATCCACAATAACACCTCTTCCCTCTTATTTACAGTCTATTTTTACTCTTCTTCGCTGATCTCCACAATTTCTGCCTTTTTTATTCAATTTCAAATTATTAATTTCTGTTTATTATTTTTCTCCTTCACTCCCTAATTTTCACTTGTTCTTTTTTTTTCTTAAATTTCTTTTTCCAATTTTACAATCTCTCTTTTATCTGTTGTTTGTTGTTCTATATCACTAAATATCAAAGTACCCAAAATAAACAAAACAAAACACCATATGAATTTTGATTAATTTCATTCCAAACATAAACTAACTTAAACCTCCTTGTCTTTCTCCAGGAAAATATTTACCAACTATAAAAATAAAATTGCCTACTTAAAACAAATGTCATAATGACTTAAATGTCAGAAATTATTTCAACTACAACTTAATAACCACTAACATAGATGTCAGTATCAAACTTAGTGTTGACATCAAATAAAACTTAAAAACTATTAAAACAACTCTAAACAAGTATTAACATTCTAAAACACATACCTTTCGGATCTTTAACTAATTTAAATAAATTTTGAAAACCATCAAAAGGAAACAAACAAATTCAAACCTTGATTCAGCAAATAACACAAACATGCAATCTTCGTAATCGTCCAATATGCGAATACATAGCTAAATATATATATACATATATATATATATATATATATTAAAACCTAATATTTCAGTCGCAAGCTCCTCTATAAAATCCTTATTTTACTATAAGGAATGTAACCAGACTGCAACCAACAGCTACTCTCCGGGCTATGTGCCCCGCCGAGCGCTGAATTGCAAGTTTCAAGTCTGGCGCGTTAAATGTAATAATCGCATATTACCAACAAAACGCTAATGCTTCGATTGCAACAAATGCGATATATGCGATCTAATATGCGATTATTACACTTAACGCGCCAGGCTTGTAACTTGTCATTCAGCGCTCGGTGGGGTACATAGCCCGGAGAGTAGCTGTTGGTTGCAGTTGGTTGCATATATATATATATATATATATATATATATGTGTGTGTGTGTGTGTGTGTGTGTGTGTATGTGTGTATGTATATAGGACAGTTCACAAATAGATATAAATAGAATATACGAAAATAGGAACAATACTCAGACAAATAAATATATACAGCATACACATGCACACACATATGCGTATTATAGTTTATAAATATCACAGATTATTAAACAGGCCTATTTCCCTAACGAATTTTAGAACACTTTGAAGGTTGTGTTCAGAGTTGGCCAAGATCTGATATAGAGGACCTCCAAGGCCATATCTCATTCTTGTTGCCACGAGATTGGGGCACTCTTCCAGGTTGTGGCTTTACTATTAGGGTGATATCGCAAAAGTTGCATTGGGGAGCATCCTCACCACGTAGCAGATATGAGTTTTTCATAGCAGTGTGCCCAATAATCTAATCTTATTAGAAGACCAAAAAATAACGTAAAAGTTGACTTAATGACATTATAAACTTTTCTCCTATGCAAAAGCCCCATTGCTGCAACTTAGAGTAAATGTTCGATATGGTCTCCACCTACTTCTATGCCTTTTCTTATTCTATTCATAAAAGATTTTCTTACATTGAAGAATACATTTTCCTGTCCTCCAATAAAATTCGCTGCGTTTTGTATTTTGTCCCACATTTCTTCCGTTGAGTTGATAGTATTTGCATAGACTAAGCACTTCATGCGTCCCCACACATAATAATCCAAAGGATTATAATCAGGACTCCTTGGTGGCCAAATAAACTCACTTCCTCGACCGATCCATTTGCTTGGGAAAGTCTCATCAAGATAATTCATTACTTCAATGGAGAAATGAGGGGGAGCTCCATCTTGCATGAACCACATTCTGTTCCGTATGGCCAGCATGAAAGTATGTAATATATCAGCAAGGGCATTTTGAAGAAAAACCAGATGACTGTCCACTTAAATTTGGAGGAAGGATAAATATGGTCCCAATAATTGATCACCGATGATCCACACCAAACGTTAACCTTAAATTCTTGGTGAAAATGCCTTTCTTTAATAACATGAGGATTTTCTACTTCCCAGTAATGGGTATTTCTCCAGTTAAAAATGCCTCGGCGAGTAAAAGTTGCTTCGTCGGTAAATAAAGTGTTCTTAGCAAAATTTCGATCCCTTGTGCTTATTTAGAACAAATTGACAAAATTGTAGAGTTTGTGGAAGATCCCTTCGAAGTAAGTTTTGTACAGGAGTGAGATGATATTGGTAGTAGCGTTCTTTACGTAAGACTTTTAGGATAGATATTTACTCGCCCCTGTTGCCGCTACTAAATGACTTGAGCTGACTTGAGGATCTTCATCCTCACGAACTAAAATTTCTAGTTCTTGATCCGGAGTAATTCGTTTCGATCATCCTACATCGTTTTTATGGCGAAAAGAACCCATTTCTCCCAAACGACGAAACAGATCTTTGAAAATCTTATGGTCTGACTTTATTCTATTTGGATATTGCAATGAGTATCTCCTCGCTGCAGCACGTTCGCTAAAATTATTTTGTGCGTAAACACATATCATATTCCTCATTTCCCTATTTGAAAAATTATTATGTCTAGGCATTGTAAATAAGGAAGTTAAAGAAATTAGCTCGAGGAACACAAGAACAAAATAAAATGATTAAATGACGTAAATGACAGAACTAAAACGTAACCAAAGCACATTTTTCAAATGAATACACTTTGTTTCATTAAATTTGAATTTGTATTTCAAAAAATTATTGAAATGTTTAACGGCACTTTGCTCCAAACCGGTTGGAGTTATCGAGTTCTACCAAGTGTACCTTTTACGTGGAAATGACGCCCTCATCAGACTTTCTGGTCAGAAGCACCACAACGTTTCGTCAAAAAAATATGAAAAAATTCATCATCAGATGCAGGTCCTGCGGCACCCTCTATGACCTAACGTTATGTAATACGTACATTATTGTTTCTTAGAATAAAAAAAGTTCCTCTAGCAAATTTGGCGAAGATCAGTCAAGAGGCTGTTTTTTTAGCATTTATTTAACGTCGGTCGTATTTCTGCTACTGAGTCCTATCACCAACGCCTGTAGACGAGCTAATGAAGAAGAAGAAAATCGAAACTCATGTTCTTCTAATTATTAAAGATTACGTAAATCCTCCCCACATTTGAACGTCAACTGTAGTAAATGTATGATACATAATTGATAAATAAAGATATAATTAAAATTTATTTACTCTCTATTCCTTTTCTTCTTAAAATATAATTTAGATATATTAGAATATAATTAAAATATACTTAAAGTATTTCACAACAATTTTTTAATTACCTACACGAAGCACGTAAGTATTATTAAACGAATATATTTGATAAATGTGTTAATTAACAAATAATGCAAATTATTCATAATTATGGATTTTTTAGTGATTAATTAACTTTAAACGACGTATTATTTACCGGGACTGACGGTTGACCTTGCATTATACTATGTATGGCTAAGCGCTGCGCGCTCATCTCAAAAACGGTTAAGAGAATAAAGAAATGTTTGCAACAAAATATGTAGAAAATTTTATGCTCTACAATTTTCATAATAGATGCAAATATCATCAAAACCATAGGAAGCGAGATATCTGCGAAGAAACGATTTTTGTGACCCTTGACCTTGAATATCTTAAGACGTCGACACGAGATTTTATGAGATAACTTTTAGAATTCCAAAATAAAGAAAGGTTTATACAAGTTTACAGCTTATTATCTCTCATTCCGAAGTTTTTTTTTTTTTATACATTTATTTAACGTCGGCCTATTTCCGCTACCGAGGCCTAACACCGACGCCTGTAGACGAGCTACCCCCAACCAGGAATTTTGCCGAACCTCTTCCCTTAAGAAGAATAGGGATCTTTTACTTGCCTAACATTTAATAGACAAGGGACCGACGGCTTTACATCCCCTCCGAAGGATGGTATATCTCCTATACAACCCTCGCCTAAGGTTGTATAGCTTCCGCGCATACACTGATATACAAGCCGCTGGAAGATGTGTGAGGCGAGAACGCGGTTTCCGTTGGAATGATCACCATCCAAGTACTAACTGCGCCTGTCGTTGCTTTACATCGCATACCGAAGTATGTACATAGTAAAGACGCACCTACGCTCGCCCCCATTCCGAAGTTGACCCTTTTTTTTTGGCTTAAGTAACTTCCAGAAATGTTAGACTGCATTATGGGGCGATTGTACCAAGTATCAATAATTTATTTGTAAAAATAAAGACAAAACTGGAGATTGTTATATGATGTTCATGTTATACACCTAACCCCTTTATGAAGCAAAATGCATAAATAATAAACAATTAAAATATTTAATACATGGGCAGTTGAAAATATTTTTACTTAATAAAATTATATTTTAAACATTAGATATCTATTATTTGACAAATTTATTACATTAGAAAAGAATGAAACTTCAAATATGTATGCTACCATCTGGTGAGAGACAGTTAAATTAAAATGATTATTTTTCCATGTATACAATTTTCTTGAGAAATATGAATATACCTATGTGGTAAAAGGATTTCTGTATAAATTGAACGAAACTTTACATCTATCTTATAGGAGATGGCAGCAATATTAAAGAAACTTACTTTAGATAATACTGTTTACTGCAATGATTCCTTTGTGGCGTCATCTAGTTACTGCAAGTTGAAATACTTCGTACATAGTAACAACATACAGTTTTCTGTAAGTTTTAGGGATTTAATTATTATTTTGATTTAACAGTGACATAAACGCTGTTTATAATGCAGAAAGAAGTCTTTTTTAACATTTCTTTTTCTTATATTTTTTAAGCCCAAAGATTTGAGCAGAACTATATAGATGGAGCTTATAGAATTTACGAACCTCGCTCCCAACTAAGATTTCTTTAGAACCATCTGACAGAATCAGCTGTTATTGTTATGATGTTATTTGTAGCCAAATTACACGTCATTACAAAAACGTCAAGACTTAAAACTTACCAGTGAATTTTTACCCATATATACGAAAAATGGGAGATTATATTAATACAAATCAATCGGAATTCTACTGGCACCAAATGAATCAAACGCCAGGTGTAAACCAAAATTATTACGAGCAAGATTACTCACAGTTTACAAATCAGCAATTAGGTATGGAAAGTTAGGTTAGAAAGCAACATCGAGACTAAATTATTTTCATTTCAGAATTCAACACATCGGAAGATTATGCAGATCAAAACTTTGCTAACTATCCTACGCAAATGTTAATACCTGACCAATATGAAAATCCACCAAAAGGAACTGATGAATTCGATGAACCTCCGTTGCTGGAAGAACTGGAAATCTACCCTGATCGAATTCTTGAAAAAGTTTTTGCTGTTTTAAACCCTTTAAGAGGACACAGTCTTGCTGACGATGCAGAATATCTTACAAAAGAGTCTGATTTAGCTGGACCTATATCATTTTGCTTAATATTAGCGGTAGGATTATTTTTAGCGGGCAAAAACGCTCATTTTGGATATATCTATGGCGTTTCCATGATTTCTAGTATTTTAATGTATTGCCTATTATCTTTAATGGCCTCTACAAGTGACACTTTTACGTTAAGCACAGTGGGAAGCATTCTAGGCTATTGTTTGATACCGATTGTTGGACTATCTTTATTAGGAGTGTTTTACACGCTTAGTGGCCCAATAGGGCTAATTTTAGCCATTTTAACTGTAGTTTGGTCAAGCGTGTCAGCTTCCAGATTGTTTATAGCAGTGTCGGGGGACAAGCAACAACAGCCATTGATAGCATATCCTTGTATGCTGGTATATGGTGTATTCATTTTGCTAGTGGTATTTTAAATATATTGAAATGTTTTGTAAACAGTTTCATAAAATTGCATAAGTTTTGTATCTATATTTATTAATAAAGTAACATTTAAGTGACAAATTTTTGCGAAATAGTGTATGAAAAATTATTAATCCCTCTTTGAATTTTTTTTTTCCTTATTGCTCCCTAAATTGCTGAGTCTAAACTGCAGATAAAATACCTATATCGCTGCTATTTGAACTTGGAACTTTTAACCGTAAATATTATTAGGTGAAAAAATTTATATCGATTCATAATTCAACCAGTAACTGAGAAAGTATGAAAAAATTTGTAAAAAATGCAATGGGGAACGATCCAAGCCAGTTCCTAATATATCCAATAGGTGACGCCATGCGTACTCGGTTTAATGTAATATCAGAGAGTTGGAATAGACTAGAGCACAAACTACTTACTCTTGTGGACTAGAGATATAATCCGTATATGCCCCTACTTGAATTGTTTGGTATACTACATATATAAATTGAATATATGGAGCTGCGGGGCGACGGCGGAACTATTTTTCCACTTTTTGTCGGATACTATCGATGCGGTTGTTTCATATTTTTGCCATTTTCGTAAGTGGGCAAACAAATTTGTCTCGAGGCCAGTTGTCACGCCCACTTTATTACTCTATTCTATTTCAATGACATATTAAACAATAATTTCCCGATTTCTGAGAGCTTCCCAATCTCTGAGTAGAAATGAGCCAAATTGATCAAAAGAATGAGGAACAATCCAAGCCAGTTCTTAGTATATCCAATAGATGACGCCATGCGTACTCGGTTTAATGTCATTCTCAACTTGTATCATATGTAACCTCAGTCTGAGTATATACCTTTGTTTAAATTTCTCGATTTCCGAGTTTCCCAATCTCTTATTCGTAGAAATGAGCCAAATTGAATTAAAAGGGTTACGGTAGTTGGTCATTAAATCGTTTAAAAGCGGAGCTGAGAAAAAGAAGTGCTAGAGGGTTCATCGAAAAAAAGCTGATTTGGTTGAAAGGTATATAATTACATTTATGAACTTGTTGAATTTTTTGTTTATAAATCCTCTTTTATTCTAGATTAATCAATCATGACAATATTCTAGTTAGTACACTTGAAGTAGAGCACTTTGGTACACAGTAACAAGTTTTCATTTTACATCCTAATTAACTATGTTTATCAAAGACATATTTTTTCGTATTGACATTGACGGACAAACAACCGAGTACAGCTGGTGCACTCTGGCGGTTAAAATAAAAGAGAATGTTCCCCAGAGGTGCCATCAGCTTCGGATCAAATACAACATATTCAAAATAATGCAGTCTGTCGTAAAACTTCAATAAACAGATGAAGAGTATGATGTTTAACAAATGTATGTGTAAAATCTCTGATTCATGATTTAAAAAATGAAAAGATTAAATGGCAAAATCATAAAAAATAGAGAGAGAGGGAGTATGCAGTATAAGATACATTAACAAGATGGCACTGGCGCTGATGTCAACGAAAGCAGCGAAATATAAGTACAGCCGTTTTTCTTTGAATACGTAGTAAGATAAGTAGCCAAAATTAAACGATTAAGTATTGGAATAATTTTATTACATATTTTAAACCGGTAAATAGTTAATTTGAAGCAAATATGTTTAAATGTAAATGAATGTATACTAATGTTGACCAAAATAATAGTTCTTTAACAAAATTGCTAATACACTGGACATATTTGTTTCTTTGTGCACTTAAATATTTTTGACATTATATAATTAAAATGTCATAATTTAAAACATGAATCGTAATTAAAAGCTGAATGTAAACAACTAGATTTTTGCAAAAGTGTTGTATTGATGATGACTTGTCCTATTATTTATTATCAACGATTGTACATGTCCGCATAGGTGTCGTGGTCTTTCTTTTACTAGCATCGCCATCTTCTTCATAGAAAACCTTATAATAACACAGTTATTATAAGATTTTTTATGATCTTTCACCACTTTTGCGAGCATACTAATCACTGTCTCCACTTTTGCCAGCATACCAATCACTGATCTAAGTATATACACGATCAGTGATACTAATCGGTAATAGAGAGAGCACCTTCGCTCCTTTTATCTATGCACCGTTCGTGGCGTTCGTGTCCATCATAACCTTAAAAGATATGAAATTGAGAAGGAAAAAATTCAAAATCAAGATGAATTTAGCGTAATTTATTAATCATAAAAAAAATTGTAAATATAAGGGGATAAGTATGGAAATTGCTTCGTTTAATTTTTAACGAACATGGACTTATTTTATTTGTTTTTAGATAAAACATTTATTAGCAAAGTTTTCTGTGTTGATCAAATACAAATATGAAAAGAATCAGATAACATTAATAATTTAATAAACAAAATTATTTTAAAAATGTATGATGAAACAGAAGTCTTAGCTGACCTAGCCTCAATACCAGCCGACCCCCCTATTATGCGTGATATTTGCTCACAATGTTGGTAAGTAAAAATATTGGAGCTTCAACTTTCATTAGAAGATATATTTTTAGTCGGCCTTCAACAGTTTGTTATTGTGGTTCTGTTCCAAACCCTCCCTTGTGCCCAAGAAGTAGGATAATTCTCTTGCAGCATCCTGCTGAAGAAAAAAGGTGCCTTAGAACTGCAACTATGTTAAAATTAGGCCTAGAAAACGAGAAATGCTTAGTCGTCAAAGGAAAACGTTTTCCGGGGCGTTATGAGCAACTAAATGACATTTTAAGTGCCCCCAACACACTGTTGCTTTATCCGAGTCCATCTGCCATAGATATCAACGAAATAGCCAAGGATAATGAAGCCATTTCTTATAATATTGTCATCATTGATGGTACTTGGCCTCAAGCAAAAGCAATTTACACTGCGAGCCCTATTTTACACAATATAAAACAGATTAAATTGCTGACAAATATTACTAGTAGCTATATTATAAGAACCCAACCTGCTGATGGTTGTCTAAGTACTCTAGAAACAGCCGCTCAAGCGTTGTCCGTTTTGGAGAGAAATGAAACATATATAGAAAAGTTGTTAGCGCCCCTTAAAACAATGTGTGAATTTCAATTACAGAATGGAGCTGTCTCTCATCAAAGTAAAGAGTTTAGGATAAAGAACAACTCCTATCCTAAGTTGATAGGCAAGCGGCTGAATAAGGTGCTAAAAAATGCTGAGAATATGAGGACTTCGTAATGTTGCAATATTAGTTTTTATAGTAGTTTAGCATTTATGAATGTTTTTATATGGTATGTTAGTTTGCTACTAAAACTTCTTGGTAAGCTTCAGAAAATAAAAAGTATAAAAGCCTTACTCCATAGTTTTATAATATACCTTTAAAAAAAACTTGTAGTTAGAAACATTTGCTTGTTTATGTCACAATTCACTGCTTATGCTTATGTTATAGGCCTTGGACTAAGGAGTCCTGAGCTCGAGTCCCGGTTAGGGTATTAAACACATCGGCTGCCACGTCGGTCAAATATGAGCGACATTTGTATTTACTTGGGTGGGATGTCGCCCATATGTGTCCAGCATAGATTTGTGTTTTTTTAACAAAGCACTCTAAAAACACAAATGGTTGATTTAGGCAATCAACAGAAACAGTATAAACCCTCTTCGATTTATTTCTAGCGGTTGTTCTTCCTTCTGATTCTTTCATTTTAGCATGGCAGGAGGTGCACATTCGCCCAATTTCTCTCATATATGGCTGACGCGGCCTGCAACCTATATGAGCGACAGTTTTTCAAAGGAAAATTAAATTTTATTTATAGAAACGAGGTACTAATAATTGAGCAGTACTTATTTTGATATAAATAATTTTTGTATGCATGAAACTCTGATTTGCCTTGCACAATTTTTTTAAAAATGCGTATGGCAGCCAGTGTTAATGTTAAAGAACACGGTAAAACCCTCGGTATACTTTTCGACGTTGTAACAAAATCCAACTTAGGAAATATTTCACATGAAAAGCGTGCTTCAAGTAAAAATATCGTGGAAGAGGTTTTTAATATTCATATCATATTTTCGCTCTACGGGGCGATTTTTATGCAAAAATTTCAATAACTGCTCAAGGAGCGTCATTTTAGAAAGTGTAGCAAATGTCGCTGCACAGGGACGTAATGTCGCCCCGACACCAAAATTTTATAAACTATAACAAAATTTGACTTTAATTTCGGAAATTTCAAAATTAAAAAACCTTTTACGAATCCACGTTGTTAAGCACTGCAACTCATGCGGGGTATTAAATATGGGAACAAGTTAATCCAGCCTCTATTCAAAGTATATCGTGAGTTTTAGCGAAAATAGCCCTTAGCGACATGGGACCCCCATCATTTCCTAGCAGTCGATTTTGACGGGGAAATGGTGAATTTTAACGGGGTTTGCCCTAAACCGGTTCCTCAGTGATTCGGTGTCAGAAAAGTATCTTTACCATGTACTCATATGTGCATGGGACCGCCTTGCCTGAACGTATAAAATTGTAATTGCAGAATACAATTCGAAGTAGAAGCGCTTCAAGCATTTTCAAGCTCTGAGGAGCGACCAAAATTGATATTGAAATAAAAATACGTGTATAAGACAGGCAAGCAAAAGCCCACCAAATTTCAGAAACATTGAACTTTTCTTGAATCTTTTTGTGTAATCGTTAGCTCACAAAACTGCATATTGGATGGTAGTTGGTACATTATAAATCGTTCCGTTCCTCACCATGTGTTGTACACGGGCCAGACTATTGTTTGTCAAACATTTTTCTTAAAAAGTTGTTGTAAAACCATAAATTTTTGAAGATTTAATATATATTTTTGAACTTTATATTGTCTTTTAATTGTGTTTTCTATCTAACAAAATTCCCTTTCAGGTATAATTTTAAGAAAGTGTTATAGTACTTCCAGTGTTAGGTTTATAGTGTTAGGTTTATAGTGTTATAACCTCCAATAGATAACATCAGAGCAGCAGTTAAGCATAAACGAACAGTAAGTATAAATTTTCATATTATTCTCCAACTGAAACAGTCGTTTCGAACCCTTATTTTGGTATATTTTAAATATATATAAAGTCCTTCAGACCACAAAAGATGAATCGTTCACATTAACAGCAAGAAGCATTTTCAATACCAATCTGGTACCAGCAGACTGCATATGGTTGTGTGAGAAGCAACATAGCTAGTTTTTGTATCACTCCGGAGTTGGAGTCGCAGCTGCGACAGATGACAATATTGTGTAATTCTGTGTGTGTCCTGTATCTTTTCATGCCCTAAAAGATAGAATGGAATTTATAATATATCACGGTTTTTTAAATTTCCCATAGTTGTACATGTGCTCTATATTTTATTAAAAAGTTGTTCTAAAAAACTATTGTACATTTACAGGTGAAGCCTCTGCAGTTTGCGACATACGACAGGCATTATACAGTCATCTTATCAGATTCTTTCAGTTTTAATTTTTAAAAAAATTAATTTTCCATCCTATTAATAAATCATTCCTAAGTTTACTTTCAACAGGAACTTCTGAGAAAGTCATGGATTGAAGTGAATGGGAACAGACTCATTACAGCAGCAGGCCTGGGAAACTTACCTATTGTACTGAGTCAAGGACTGAGCAGGGTACTCGAGCTGGCATATATAGTGACATGAGGAGCTCACAGTTCAGTATAATCACTTGGACAATATCTCTGTCTTCCATGCAGAGATATATGCAATTATTGCATAAAATTAGTCATTACAACTGACTTAGTGATGTGTGGGGATTATTTCTTATTGTCTCTAGAGGTATTAGAGACAATAAGAAATAATTCAACAGCAGAAGGGTGTTTTCTTCATTTGTAGCTCTTTTTCACGTTAAGGTTTGTGGTTTTCAAAAGTTCCATTATTAACTAAATTATCACATAAACTTTAAATTGTTTTGTGTCTCAGGTCTCAGGAAAAACGTCTTCCATATAAGACACAGCTTCAGAAGCATTTTTATAGCATTCTCCGTAAATTAAAATTATATTTAATATGTGTAGATTTGTATGTAAAGCCATTTCTTATAACAATTTAACCAACATGTACATAAAAATTAGATACACAGCAGTTGGCATTTGAAGTTGAATCTAAAACATCAAATGCCAAATGTTTCCAATGGATTCTAAAGGCACCTGCAATTATTAGATTTTGATTTTATTGAAGTAGGTAATAGTGACTATCCCATTCGTAATATTTACAACAATGCTAAAGCGCCATAGAAACGATGCATATCAGTGGGTATTTAGATGCGTAGAAATACCATTTGGTGTTACATTAGTGGTCGAAGTGAGTATTTTACTCAAAAATTAATTAAAAGTAGGTATATTCATCAATTTCACATTCTGATTTGTCACCAAACTATTTTGAACTAGTTTTCATATCAGAACACAATTTACTTCCCTATTATTCTTATTAAATTTGATTTTTTAAATTGACAAGTTTGTTTACTCGTTTCTATGAAAACTACGATTACTTGATTCACTGAAAACTAATTTAAAGAAATGGTTTAACTCTTGGAATAGTCCTCCGAATACCATTCATAGTCAAAGTTTGCAGATTATTTTTGTGGTGATATCACTATGTTTCCTTGCGCTTGCAAATAGGACTCGTGCTTACGCACTCATCCTATTAATATTCAAGCGTAAGGAAACATTCGTGATACCATCACAAAAATAATCAGTAAACTTTGACTACTCGTAGAATTATATATGATAATTTGTATTTCATTAATATTTCCTTTATTGTCGAGTTTACCGCTATTTCTTTTTTTAACATTTATTTAATGCCGGGCCTATTTCCGCTAGTGAGGCGTAACACCGACGCCTGTAGACGAGATATCCCCAAGGAGTTTTGCCGAAGCTCTTCTTTTATTAGCATAACATTTAATAGACAAAGGAACGAAGGCTTTAAATTCCCTCCGAAGGATATATATCCACTACACAATCCTCCCCTAAGATTGCATAGCTTCCATGCATACACTGATATACAAGCTGTTGGAAGATATGAGGCGAGGACAGTCGCCCATCTAAGTAACCGCACTGCGTTTTACATCGCGTATTGAAATATGTATACAGTAAAGACGCACGCCTTTAGTTTACCACTATCTTTATAAATATTTGACATAATTTTTAGAATGTGATTTTCTTCAATATTTTGTGATAAAATACAGAGTGTCCCATTTAAGAGTCCAAAGTCAGAGTCATTATGTACATAAATGCACTGAAAATAGGAAATCAGTTGGTATGCTCTTTTTTTGACATGTCAAGAGCGTTTGACTGTCTTGATTTTGAATTTATTGAATAAAAACTGTATGCTATAGGTTTTAGAGGCGAATTCCTATCATGGATAGCCTCCTATCCAAAGTATCGGAAAATATCAGTTAAAATTGGAAATATTTTTTCTGACAAATTTGAAATTCAACTTAGTGTTCCACAAGGATCTGTGCTGGGTCCTCTCATATTTTTATTATTTATTAATGACCTACCAACACATATTTCTGAAAATTGCATTATAATGTATGCAGATGATATCACACTAGGATTCGATGCAGCAATCCAGCCTTACTTCAAAATAAATTGAACTATATCTCCAATCAGTTTACCAACTACAGCTGGAAAAACGCATTAATTGTCAATGCAGAAAAAATAGTTACCATGAATTTTTAAAACAGGAAAATAAGTGATTATTATTTCAATATAAAAGTTAATGTGACGATAGACACGTCACATTCAAAGAAATTTTTAGGAACTTATTTTGATGCTGACTTATAATCGCCACATCGAACATGTGTGTAAAAAAATTAATAGTAGTTACTACGCTATATTGCATTTAAAAAATGCAAAAACTATACAAAAACTTTAATCAATTTACCATGCATTTGTTAATTTGGTGCTTTCATATAATGTCATCCTGTGAGGAAATATGACTGTTTGCAACTTTAATAGAATAGGTACTTATTTCACAAGAATAATTATAAAACCAATTTTTTCACTAAAACTTACTGATTCGTGCCCAACATTATTTTGAGAGCACGAGATATTAATATTGATGTGTCTTTACATTTACAGTTGTATTCTGTTTGTAAAAAAGAATATTGGAAAGTTTCAAAATAATGCAGCTAATCATAATTATGGTAAGAGACATGGTTCTCTTATAACACTACCTAAACATCTCTTGTTTATATGAAAAGACCCCATCTTATGCTGGAAGGAAATGATATATTATATATTTGCCTCAAAATATAAAATTAATAATCCCTTTGCACCAGTTCAAGAAAAAACTAAAATTATTGTTTATTAATAAATCTTATTATTCAGTGAGTGATTACCTGAATGATGGGCGATAAAAAAAAGTGATAATTAACTACTGTGATAAGTTGTTACTTTAATATTTTATTATATATATAAATGTATTTCTTTGACTTGTCTGATATAATGTATTAATCAAGAGGATTAATAATTTTTTTTTTTGCAAAAAGCCAGTCACCCTACTCTGTGGCTCCGACCCTCACAGAGGGGAGCTGGTAATAAATACCAATAGCCACTCCTCACGCCCATGGGGTGAGTGACTACCAAGTCCGTGAATCGTGTGCCCTGAGTAGACGCAATGAACAGCCTTCTGCATTCTGCCGAATCTCGGCATGCCGGTATGATCTTTAGTTCTAAAAGCAGCGTCTGTCTCATTCCACCGAGGCCTCCTATAATCAGTACCACTATTTTAACAGAATGGCCTGGATAAAGCCTGTGAAGTTCGAAGAGCAAATCTCGATATTTTGTCCGTTTTTCCTCCCCTTCCAAGACAACGTTGCTCTCAGCGGGGGGCTGGTCAAGAGGATTAACAAATTATTATTATTATAATGAAATTCGATCGAAAATTATTATTTTTTTAATTGCCCTTCATTGCAAAGTGCTTGTCATCGAAAAATTTGTTTGCAACACAGGGCAACATTTTAACATATTAAAAACAATCTGCATTCAAAGATAAAGCCATTTATACATTTTAGCAATTGGTTTTTGCAGAAACCAAATATCTATATTATTTTCCAAAATGTTATGTCTGGGAGTTTTTTTCCTAGAAATGTGATATTCGGATCCTTGCAAAATTTTCATCCCAACAGTTTCATTACTCCCTAAAAAATACTACTTGTTTTATATAACATTATTATTATTAATATACAATAAAATAAAAATGTATACATTGTAAAAAAAATTGTTCGTTTGTCAACTGTCACATGATTTTTTCCATCACATCGCCTACTTCCATTTTTCTTGAACACCTTTCAAGTGCTCGTGAGTCCTCCTCGTAACATTCAGTTCACAAAACATTTTGCTCAACCCGTCGAAATTCATTAAGCTCAAACCAGCCAATCCAAAGTATGTATGCATCGGATCAGGAACAGTGTTGACCCATTTCGAGAAGCCTCCATATCTGTCCTGAGTCATTAGCACAAACTGATTGTTTCTATCGTCCTCTATAAACTGATATGCTCCGAGTATCTTTAGTGCCCCACCCGTCCAGAAGGAATAGCAAGTGTCTATGGGTTTGTTTGGCCTTCCGTTGAAGCCCGAATCAAAGCGAGACAAAAGCCAGTAGCGTAAAGCGGAGAATTGTGCTTTGGTTAGTCTGTGCAAGTTCTTACTTAACGCTAGTGAGGCCACAGCACAAAAGGTTGAGCCACTGTGCGACTCGAGATCTGGGCCTTGGCCTATGCCACCGTCATATGACTGTAAAGAAAAATACACTGATTAGCCCTTAGAAAAAAAAAGGTAAGTGTAAAGTAGTGCCAATTTGTGATTTTCAACACCCTGTATATTATTACATTTTTCGATTCTATATGATTTTCTGAATGTAATCGTACGCATCCCTGCCAAAAATGTCTCATTAAGACATATGATAAAATATAAACAATTTATAAGTCTCCATTAAGGATTTATAGTTTTAATCTGTAATGTATAAGTATAGTCTAGTATACTTTAACTTGGCGTGTGTATGTATGAGTTAATAATAACAGAGGCGAAATGCAACAGGATGTCAACTTCTATTTTTATTCAGTGATGAGGCAACTTTTCATAAAAATAGATTTGTTAATAGGTAATATGTTCATTATTATGCTTCGGAAAATTCTCACTTTTTTATGCAAGTTGATAACTAACACATATGGTCTATAAAAGTTTGGGGAGGAATTATTGGAGAACATGTAGTAGGGCCACATTTCTTTAATGGTACATTGACTGGAGCTATTTATCTTCATTTTTTGGAAAACTATCTGCCACAATTATTGGTAAATCTCCCTGAAAGAATTCGAAATAGGATGTAGTTTCAGCCAGATGGTGCTCCACCACATTATTGCAATGCAGTTAGAGACCACTTAAATAATACCTACCCTAATCAACGGATTTGAAGAAATAGACCCACTAAATGGCCTGCTAGATCCCCAGATCTTACAAAAATGGATTTCTTTTTATAGGGATACGTGAAGGAAATTGTTTATAGAGGCACACCAACAACAGTAGAAAATATGAAGGAAAGAATAATAACTGCCTTTACATCTATCACACTGGCAGTTTTAGGAGCAGTGGGAACCTCATTTCAAAAGCGCATAGAGATGTGTGTCAATCAAAATAGGCAACATATGGAACATTTATTATAATATTTTCTGCTGAGTTATTTGACCTCTTTTTTTAAGTTTATTCTTGAATTTGACACTTGTTTATTTATAAAATGAAATTGGTTGCAATTAGCCCCAGGGAAGTACTTACGAAAAATGTTCGTTTTTCATTTCTACATCATATCGTCGAAAAATATACCGGGTGTTCCATTTGAAAAAATTGAGAAAATTAAATTTAAAATGTTAATTGAAAAATAATTTTTGGCCACCCTGTACATTTTTAGGAAATGAAAATGATTCAAAAACATTAATTAGATGTCTCGTAATTGGTATTCACATAAGTTTTTCTTAAAACCCATAATTGTGCCTGTGGTGATTTTTTTAATATCCATCTGCAGATTGCATTATTTCAACAAAAAAATTCATTGCATCCAAGTGGTTCGGAGATATTCAATGCCAATATAGAAATGAATAGAGCCTAGAAAAAGGCTTCAAAAAATGTACTGATATACATGGCATTCCATTTTAAAAAAAGGCACTTGGTCCTGTAATTTCGTCGTCGTCAGGCTCGGCCTGTATGTTCGAAAATAATTTCCAGTTATAGACATTTTTATCTAGTTTACTTGCAATTTTTTAAAAAATTTCTAGCTATCGTAGAATTCGAGATATCGAGGTCCGGCGCACTATTGCCCCACCGTGTATATATACTCATAAAGATAACTTATACAATTTCATTGATACAGATTATTTAGGTTTCTCAGATAGATCCTCATAAGTAGCATTTTAAGACCACATTAAGTCTCAGTCTGATAAATACCAGCTAATTCCATTATTTTTCCCGCATACATTCTCAAAAGATTTCATGATAACTATTTCCTGTTTTTAGTGAAATATCAAATATTCAATGACTTGTGAATAGGGAAATTACAATAAACTATATAATAATTTATCTGGATTTCCTGTTGTTTTTACATAAGAAACTAAACCGGTGTGAAATCATCCACAACCACATTCTGATGTAGGACTATAATCGATAAAGTCGTGGCAATGAAATAATACGAACTATTTTACCTGGTTTTAATTTAATAACAAACAGTAATTTCTTGTCTCTTAACTAATGCAAAAAATGTAAAATTTCACGAAATTTGCTTGTTTTAAAAATGAAATTTTTTTTATAAAGAGGATAAAAAAGTCTTACATTAAATGGTTCTAAAATTTAAAAAATTTGTAATTTTCTAAATAATTGCTGATGCGTCAAAATTTTAACGTAGACTTGTTACTAATAGAGCAGTGGATTGTTTCTAGGTATTGAAATCATTTGTCAGGGGGTTTAAGAGGGTGAGAAGGGGTAAAAACGGTATATATCAATAAACAATTTAACAATATTAATCTGGTAAAATGTTTATGCAGTGACGTTGCAAATAACAGAGCAGCTAACAGAGTCATTCGTCAGGTCGTGTTAGAGGGTGTGAAGGGGTGAAATTTGTTAATAATCGGTAAATACTTCAACAGTCTTTGAATTGTAAAATATTGAATTAACACTTGTCATAAATAATTTTATTAATTGTTTTTAACTGCTAACATCATTCGTCAGCCCGCCTAAGGGGGTAAAACGAGGGATGAAACGTATAATAAATCGTAACTTTCTAAGCCGTTATTGACGCGTCAAAATTTTAACGTAGACTTGTTACTAATAGAGCAGTGGATCGTTTCTAGTTGTTGAAATCATTCGTCAGCCCGTCTAAGGGGGTGAAGCGAGGGATGAAACGTATAATAAATCGTAACATTCTAAGCTGTTATTGATGCGTCAAAATTCTAACGTAGACTTGTTACTAATAGAGCAGTGGATTGTTTCTACTTGTTGAAATCATTCGTCAGCCCGTCTAAGGGGATACAAGGGGATGAAATATTTAAAAAATCGTAGCTTTTCAAATAATTATTGATGCTTCAAAAGTTTAACGTAGACTTGTTACTAATAGAGCAGTGGATGGTTTCTAGTTGTTGAAATCATTCGTCAGCCCATCTAAGGGGATGCAAGGGGGTGAAATATTTAAAAAATCGTATCTTGTCAAATAATTGTTGATGCATCAAAATTTTAACGTAGACTTGTTGCTAATAGAGCAGTGGATTGTTTCTAGTTGTTGAAATCATTCGTCAGCCTGTCTAAGGGGATGCAAGGGGATGAAATATTTAAAAAATCGTAGCTTTTCAAATAATTGTTGATGCGTCAAAATTTTAACGTAGACTTGTTACTAATAGAGCAGTGGATTGTTTCTAGTTGTTGAAATCATTCGTCAGCCCGTCTAAGGGGATGCAAGGGGATGAAATATTTAAAAAATCGTAGCTTTTCAAATAATTGTTGATGCGTCAAAATTTTAACGTAGACTTGTTACTAATAGAGCAGTGGATTGTTTCTAGTTGTTGAAATCATTCGTCAGCCCGTCTAAGGCGATGCAAGGGGATGAAATATTTAAAAAATCGTAGCTTTTCAAATAATTGTTGATGCTTCAAAATTTTAACGTAGACTTGTTACTACTAGAGCAGTGGATGGTTTCTAGTTGTTGAAATCATTCGTCAGCCCGTCTAAAGGGATGCAAGGGGGTGAGATATTTAATAAATCGTATCTTTTCAAATAATTGTTGATGCATCAAAATTTTAACGTAGACTTGTTACTAATAGAGCAGTGGATTGTTTCTAGTTGTTGAAATCATTCGTCAGCCCGTCTAAGGGGATGCAAGGGGATGAAATATTAAAAAAATCGTAGCTTTTCAAATAATTGTTGATGCTTCAAAATTCTAACGTAGACTTGTTACTAATAGAGCAGTGGATGGTTTCTAGCTATTGAAATCATTCGTCAGCCCGTCTAAGGGGATGCAAGGGGGTGAAATATTTAAAAAATCGTATCTTTTCAAATAATTGTTGATGCATCAAAATTTTAACGTAGACTTGTTACTACTAGAGCAGTGGATGGTTTCTAGTTGTTGAAATCATTCGTCAGCCCGTCTAAGGGGATGCAAGGGGATGAAATATTTAAAAAATCGTAGCTTTTGAAATAATTGTTGATGCTTCAAAATTTTAACGTAGACTTGTTACTACTAGAGCAGTGGATGGTTTCTAGTTGTTGAAATCATTCGTCAGCCCGTCTAAAGGAATGCAAGGGGGTGAGATATTTAATAAATCGTATCTTTTCAAATAATTGTTGATGCATCAAAATTTTAACGTAGACTTGTTACTAATAGAGCAGTGGATCGTTTCTAGTTGTTGAAATCATTCGTCAGCCCGTCTAAGGGGATGCAAGGGGATGAAATATTTAAAAAATCGTATCTTTTCAAATAATTGTTGATGCGTTAAAATTTTAACGTAGACTTGTTACTAATAGAGCAGTGGATTGTTTCTAGTTGTTGAAATCATTCGTCAGCCCGTCTAAGGGGATGCAAGGGGAGGAAATATTTAAAAAATCGTAGCTTTTCAAATAATTGTTGATGCTTCAAAATTCTAACGTAGACTTGTTACTAATAGAGCAGTGGATGGTTTCTAGCTATTGAAATCATTCGTCAGCCCGTCTAAGGGGATGCAAGGGGGTGAAATATTTAAAAAATCGTATCTTTTCAAATAATTGTTGATGCATCAAAATTTGGTAATACTAAAGGAGAACGGAAACCTCGAATTTTTGCGTGATTTTTTCAGGATACCCTATTTTGGGGTCGTAGAACACGAATCCGAAATTAGTTTTGCGTGCATACGAGCCGTTTCTCAAAAAAAAATTATTGAAAATTTTTCTTATGACACGCACTTTTTCATGCGCTAATTTATACACCAACAGCACTTGTATATTGTCTTTTTCCTTATTAAGATCACACTATGGCCTTTATAGAACAATAAACCCTTCACTTATGGCAGAAAACTCATTTTCTTTTAGATAAAAATAAAAAGATAGTTTGTAAAACGTCACAAAACAACTACTCAAAACTATACAACTGTCAACCTGATGCGCATGCATTTACAAAGTTGTATCTAAAGTACCGACACCGACCAATATCACAATGCTTTAACGCCATCTACCCCAGATTTAATAAGGTGCTAAATTACTATTATATATCCCTTACCTTTCAAGACACGTTCGCGCCCGTCGACGCTTCGAAGGTGTCTTGAAGGGCAAGGGATATATAATAGTACTTAGCATCTTATTAAATCTGGGGCAGACGGCGTTAAGTATTATTTATAAACATACATATCCCTTGCCCTTCAAGGCGCGAATGTATGTACTTAGAGCCGTCTGCCTCAGATTTAATAAGGTGCCAAGTTCTATTTTATATCCCTTGTCCTTCAAGGCACTTTCGAAGTGTCGACGGGCGCGAACGTGTCTTGAAGGGCAAGGGATATGTATGTTTATAAATAATACTTAGCGCCGTCTGCCCCAGATTTAATAAGGTGCTAAATTACTATTATATATCCCTTGCCCTTCAAGACACGTTCGCGCCCGTCGACGCTTCGGAAGTGTCTTGAAGGGCAAGGGATATATAATAGTACTTAGCATCTTATTAAATTTGGGGCAGACGGCGCTAAGTATTATTTATAAACATACATATCCCTTGCCCTTCAAGGCGCTAATGTGTGTACTTAGCGCCGTCTGCCCCATATTTAATAAGGTGCCAAGTACTCTATTATATATCCCTTGCCCTTCAAGACACTTTCGAAGCGTCGACGGGCGCGAACGTGTCTTGAAGGGCAAGGGATATGTATGTTTATAAATAATACTTAGCGCCGTCTGCCCCAGATTTAATAAGGTGCTAAGTACTATTATATATCCCTTGCCCTTCAAGACACGTTCACGCCCGTCGACGCTTCGAAAGTGTCTTGAAGGACAAGGGATATATAATAGTACATAGCATCTCATTAAATCTGGGGCAGACGGCGTTAAGTATTATTTATAAACATACATATCCCTTGCCCTTCAAGGCGCTAATGTGTGTACTTAGGGCCATCTGCCCCAGACTTAATAAGGTGCCTTTAGACACCAAACCTTACACATGCGCAAACAACGCATGCGAATATATGTAATCAAATGACAGATGGAGGTTCATCTAATACAGTTTCTGTAAATAAAATTCTGATTTTTATACAAAAGAAAGTGAGTTTTCTGCCATAAGTGAAGGGTTTATTGTTCTATAAAGGACATAGTGTGATATCTTAATAAGGAAAAAGACGATATACAAGTGCTGTTGGTGTATAAATTAGTGCATGAAAAAGTGCGTCATAAGAAAAATTTTCAAAATTTTTTTTTTGAGAAACGGTTCGTATGCACGCAAAACTAATTTCAGATTCGTGTTCTACGACCCCAAAATAGGTTATCCTGAAAATATCACGCAAAAATTCGAGGTTTCCGTTCTCCTTTAGTATTACCCAAAATTTTAACGTAGACTTGTTACTACTAGAGCAGTGGATGGTTTCTAGTTGTTGAAATCATTCGTCAGCCCGTCTAAGGGGATGCAAGGGGATGAAATATTTAAAAAATCGTAGCTTTTGAAATAATTGTTGATGCTTCAAAATTTTAACGTAGACTTGTTACTACTAGAGCAGTGGATGGTTTCTAGTTGTTGAAATCATTCGTCAGCCCATCTAAAGGGATGCAAGGGGGTGAGATATTTAATAAATCGTATCTTTTCAAATAATTGTTGATGCATCAAAATTTTAACGTAGACTTGTTACTAATAGAGCAGTGGATCGTTTCTAGTTGTTGAAATCATTCGTCAGCCCGTCTAAGGGGATGCAAGGGGATGAAATATTTAAAAAATCGTATCTTTTCAAATAATTGTTGATGCGTTAAAATTTTAACGTAGACTTGTTACTAATAGAGCAGTGGATTGTTTCTAGTTGTTGAAATCATTCGTCAGCCCGTCTAAGGGGATGCAAGGGGAGGAAATATTTAAAAAATCGTAGCTTTTCAAATAATTGTTGATGCTTCAAAATTTTAACGTAGACTTGTTACTAATAGAGCAGTGGATGGTTTCTAGTTATTGAAATCATTCGTCAGCCCGTCTAAGGGGATGCAAGGGGGTGAAATATTTAAAAAATCGTATCTTTTCAAATAATTGTTGATGCATCAAAATTTTAACGTAGACTTGTTACTACTAGAGCAGTGGATGGTTTCTAGTTGTTGAAATCATTCGTCAGCCCGTCTAAGGGGATGCAAGGGGATGAAATATTTAAAAAATCGTAGCTTTTGAAATAATTGTTGATGCTTCAAAATTTTAACGTAGACTTGTTACTACTAGAGCAGTGGATGGTTTCTAGTTGTTGAAATCATTCGTCAGCCCGTCTAAAGGGATGCAAGGGGGTGAGATATTTAATAAATCGTATCTTTTCAAATAATTGTTGATGCATCAAAATTTTAACGTAGACTTGTTACTAATAGAGCAGTGGATCGTTTCTAGTTGTTGAAATCATTCGTCAGCCCGTCCAAGGGGATGCAAGGGGATGAAATATTTAAAAAATCGTATCTTTTCAAATAATTGTTGATGCGTTAAAATTTTAACGTAGACTTGTTACTAATAGAGCAGTGGATTGTTTCTAGTTGTTGAAATCATTCGTCAGCCCGTCTAAAGGGATGCAAGGGGGTGAGATATTTAATAAATCTTATCTTTTCAAATAATTGTTGATGCATCAAAATTTTAACGTAGACTTGTTACTAATAGAGCAGTTGATCGTTTCTAGTTGTTGAAATCATTCGTCAGCCCGTCTAAGGGGATGCAAGGGGATGAAATATTTAAAAAATCGTATCTTTTCAAATAATTGTTGATGCGTTAAAATTTTAACGTAGACTTGTTACTAATAGAGCAGTGGATTGTTTCTAGTTGTTGAAATCATTCGTCAGCCCGTCTAACGGGATGAAGCAAGGGGGTGAAATGTTTAATAAATCGTAACTTTCTAAACGGTTGTTGATGCGTTTTAACGTGGATCTGTTACCAATACAGTACTTGACAGTTTCTGGGTATCAAAATCATTTGTCAGGGGGTTTTAGAGAGTGAGAAGGGGTAAAAGCGGAAAATATCAATAATCAAGTTAAAATATTATTAATCTGTAAAAATATTTGTGCAGTGACGTTGCAAATATTTAAAATAAGTCTATTGCAGTTAACAGGGTCGTCTTAGAGTGTGTGAAGAGGTAAAATTTGTTAATAATCGATAAATACTTCAACAGTTCATGAACTGCAAAATTTTTAATTCACACTTGTCATAATTTTATTAAATCTTTCTAACTGCTAAAGTCACTTGTCACCCCGCCTAAGGAGGTGAAGCGAGGGTATGAAATATTTAAGAAATTTCAGCTTTTCTAATAATTAAAATTTGGGGATAAAGGGGTAGAATATATTATTAAACGATAATCAGTTTATCAGTTGTTAATTTTAATAAAGGCTGGTCATAGATAGGAGGATTAATTATTTCTAATCACTGAAAAGATTGTTCAGCCCATCCAAAAAAATGAAGCAAGGGATTAAGATGTTCAAATAATAACTTTCTTTCTAAATAATGTTTGTACTGGCCAGTATATTGTTGATTGTTACTGAAATCATTTGTTGCACCAGGTAATGGGCAGAGTATGCTATATAATTTAGAACATTCTACGCTATAAATATTACGGATAGAGTTCTTACTAAGCTGGTAGAGTAGGGTATTAGTTAGATTTTAATCTCGTGTGTCTTAAAACAAATCCATCATTAAGAATAACTGGATTGGTAAGTTACATAGCCATAATCACTGATGCTATTATACCAGGTGACCATCTTGTCTACGTGATTTTCTAATAAATTATTATTGAGATGTATATGAATGAAGCAAACATGATATAGTAGGGAATCCATGTAAAATAGGCCTCAACTCGGATGTAACTATTTTTTTTAAATGTTACTCTTTGTATGTGTTATTGTACTCAACTACTAGCGTCTAGAATTCGGTACTTTTTGAATTTTTTCTTTAAATTTCTTAAGAATATTATTTTCTAAGAAACGTTACCTTGAATCCATTCCATTATAACATAATTTGAAACCGATCGAAGGTAACATTTTTTAGAAAGAAAATATTTTTGAAAGATGTATAATAGGTCTTTTCGAAAACTGCCAGTTTCTAGATCTATTACTTGAATATGACAACACTCATACAATAAGCAACAATCAGAAAATAAATTAGCGAATTCCGAGTTGATTCCGATTTTATATGATTACCTGGCTGTAGCCTTTGACAGCTGACTTCAGAGAAAGTCAGTAAATCTGCTAGTCAAAGTATTCAAATGTGAAATTGTTTGCACAATTCGCATATGTTGTCGGGAAGTTTGGTGCATATCGTATGAAATTGTCTCGTACAATATTTGCATTTATTGGGTAAATCATTTGATAAGTATGACTGATGGTCGAGAGGTGAGCGCACTTGCCTCTCATCCAAAAGTTCCGGGTTCGATCCCCGATCGTGGCAGTGGAAAATACTGTGAGAGGGATTTTTCCACTATACACGGATATTGGGTGTGTGTCCCTTGTCTCTAAATGTGTAGCCCCCTCCCACACAAGGCTCTTCTAGAGCGTTCCGGGATAAAGGGGGTCGTCATTACCTGTGATGTATTTATTTATTATTTAAGTCGCCACATATAAGACACATATTTACGTTATGTTCGGAATTTTTTATTAACTCGCTTTTTAGGTCATCTCTAAAATTGTCCATGTGTTCAAGTGTTGTAAATGGTTTGCCTTTAATATATACATACACAAAATATATTACATAAGCACCACAGTTATGTGTATCCCTTTGTTTAATATGATCTTTTATGGTATTTTTAAAACCACAAGGCAATTTGGTACTTTTAATTTTATTATACTTTTCGACAAACTCCGAAAAAATGCTCTTGTAACGCTCCGACGTTTTTGAAATAGTGCTGCCTCTTGGATCCAGAAAGAAAAAGGTGCTTTCCTTAAAATTCACAAAAATCACACACCAGTGGTTTCTGTTAATATGAACTGGTATTACTAATTCCATTGTTATTGTTACCTCTTCAAAGAATGATATTTCTAGTTCATCTCCATAATTAAAAATCGCATACGATTGGTCACTTGTAAGCACAGTACACTGTTCCTTATGTTTCACTAGTGTATGTAGGCTAGCGTTAATTATAGCTTCAGTAAGCCATTGCGTCCCAGTAAGGGTATCAAAATCGTCTATATTTAAGTCTTTGTGAATTAAAGGATTAAATTTACATACAACATAATTTTTATATTTGTCGCATTTTGTGTAAAAGTTTGTGTTTTTGACCAATCCGTTGTCAAAAAATTTTAACGACAAATATAAACCCCTACTTTCGTAACATGAATTACTACTTCTAACGATTTCAGTGTAATTCCAGTAACGCTTTGTAATTGGTTTGGGATATGCGAGATCCACTATTTCAGGAAGTAAATAATATAAGCAAAATTCTTTTAATCTAACCAGCATATTTTCTTCCCAAAAGCATGCATTTTTGTAAATTCTTTCCACATGCAATCCCAAGGAACTATATACTACTACACCACACCACTCGCGTTTTGCAATGATCAGTATTCCCTAGACCTGGTAGTAATAATTATGAGTTAATCTTAGTTTCCCTTCAGTCGAGTAATAATTTAGCAAACCGTTGGTAATTGCTTCTTGAGGATTTAAGTTTTTAAGACTGTATGGACATTTAATTTCAATGACTCCATCATCATCAACTAGTCCGTCAGGAGAACACGCTAAAAATGGAAAACACTCATCTACAATTAACCCACAGCTAGATATTCTTCTATTTGGGTTCAATTTACAATATTCTTTTAGTGCTTTCTTTTCATGCTTAATTCCATATTCGATTGCAGCACATTTGATATTATTGTCGTAAAGCAAATAAGCGACTTTTTTGCACAACGAATCATTATTCTTTGCCTTACAAATCAATCCAAAGTTAGATGCCGTCAGTCGTTTTTTCTCTCGTCTTTCCATAATTGGGACAAATTTTGATTTGTAGTCAATGGCAATATACCAATTCGGGCTTTACCGACTGCAATACCGTCTGTTACACTTAAAATTTTTATTTTTTTATTTCAAATGTGAAACATATGAAATAGTATGGTAGGATACTCTGCAATATTTAACATACAGGGTGGTCGCCATGTTTTATTGCAATTTTAGAGCAATATGTTACTAAGGGTTTTTGTCATTAACCACACAAGATTCTGAATATGTGCAAAATGTCAAACTACTACACTCTCTCAGGTTCAAATTAACTTCTATATAGATTGGCTGATTCTTTTTATTCATTTATTTGACGTCGGCTTATTTCTGCAATTAAGGCCAATCACCGACGACGCATGAGACGGAATCTTTTATTTGTTTAACATCTAATAGACAAAGAATCGACTGTTTTACATTCCATCCAAAAGATGGTATATGCGCCACGGAATTTTCGAAAAAGATTGCATAGTTTCTGCGTTTATACTGATACACAAGTCACTAGAAGGTGGAACGAGATCGTTGTATTTCCCTGGACGTCACCCATCCAAGTTATAGCCGCGATTGCATTTCTTTTCGAGTATCGTAAAGGCGTACCTGCGATGGCCCCAGATTTGATGATATATCAATTTAAAATAAGATTATTACGAAACAAATGAAAGTTCCAAGAAAGTGTAAAACGAAATTTTTACCAATTTTATTTGAAATGCGAGTGTATGTAAAACAATGCAGCTGAAAATTCACTAGTGCCCTCTAGTACCCCAGTAAAATGACGTGTTTTTTATTTTGCGCTTAAAAAAAGATTTTTAGGGACTTTGTTCTTTTTTTGTTTTCCAGTATTTGGGGTACCAATGAACGGCAAAAAGTTCTAGCGAGTATCTTTGGAAATTCACCCTCGAATTCACACCCCCAAGAAAAACAATTCATGTTTTTGACATCTTTCTCTAAACCCGTTAATTTTTGTGAAAATTATCAAGTATAACAATATTTAACATTTTTGAAGCACGACACTTTGAGCTGTTACCCAACCTGATCTAGTCAAGAACTGTCAAAGTAGATATCGATTATTAACATACTTGACCACTACAAAGCCTCTAAGACGACCTGACGAATGGAATCGTTAGTTGAAATCGACTTTTGTATTCTCACTATATAAATATTTTCATATATAAATAATCTGTCAATTTGTTTATTGGTATTTGCTATTTTTACGCACTCTCACCTCCTTAAATCCACTGAAATTATTCCAGTGATTAGAAAAATCAACCGCCATATTGGTAATAGGTCCACGTTAAAATTTTAACACATCAACAATTATTTTGAAAGCTACGATTTCTTAAATATTTCATCCCCTTGCATCCCCTTAGACGAGCTGACAAATGATTTCAACAACTAGAAACGATCCACTGCTCTATTAGTAACAAGTCTACGTTAAAATGTTGATGCATCAACAATTATTTGAAAAGATACGATTTTTTTCATATTTCACCCCCTTGCGTCCCCTTAGACGGGCTGACGAATGATTTCAACAACTAGAAACAATCCACTGCTCTACTAGTAACAAGACTACGTTAAAATTTTGACGCATCGACAATTATTTGAAAGGCTACAATTTTTTAAATATTTCATCCCCTCGTTTCACCCTCTTAGACGGGCTGACGAATGATTTTAGCACTTAAAAATAATTAATAAAATTATTTATGACAAGTGCTAATTATTGGACTTTACAATTCAAGGACTATTAAAGTTTTTATCCATTATTAACAATTTTCACCCTTTCACACCCTCTAACACGACCTGACGAATGACTCTGTTAGCTGCAATATTTTATTATTTGCAACGTCACGTCACTGCATAAATATTTTTACAGATTAATTATCTTTTAATTTGTTTATTGATATATACCGTTTTATCCCTTCTCACCCTCTTAAACCCTCTGACAAATGATTTCGATACCTAGAAACTGTCTAGTACTGTATTGGTAACAGATCCACTTTAGAATTTTGACGCATCAATAACCGCTTAGAAAGTTACGATTTATTATACGTTTCATCCCTCACTTCACCCCCTTAGACGGGCTGACGAATGATTTCAACAACTAGAAACAATCCACTGCTCTATTAGTAACAAGTCTACGTTAAAATTTTGATGCATCAACAATTATTTGAAAAGATACGATTTTTTAAATATTTCACCCCCTTGCATCTCCTTAGACGGGCTGACGAATGATTTCAACAACTAGAAACCATCCACTGCTCTATTAGTAGCAAGTCTACGTTAAAATTTTGATGCATCAACAATTATTTGAAAAGATACGATTTTTTTCATATTTCACCCCCTTGCGTCCCCTTAGACGGGCTGACAAATGATTTCAACAACTAGAAACGATCCACTGCTCTATTAGTAACAAGTCTACGTTAAAATTTTGACGCATCAATAACCGCTTAGAAAGTTACGATTTATTATACGTTTCATCCCTCGCTTCACCCTCTTAGACGGGCTGACGAATGATTTCAACAACTAGAAACAATCCACTGCTCTATTAGTAACAAGTCTACGTTAAAATTTTGACGCATCAACAATTATTTGAAAAGCTACGATTTTTTAATTATTTCACCCCCTTGCATCCCCTTAGACGTGCTGACGAATGATTTCAACGACTAGAAACAATCTACTGCTCTATTAGTAACAAGTCTACGTTAAAATTTTGATGCATCAACAATTATTTGAAAAGATACAATTTTTTAAATATTTCATCCCCTTGCATCCCCTTAGACGGGCTGACAAATGATTTCAACAACTAGAAACGATCCACTGCTCTATTAGTAACAAGTTTACGTTAAAATTGTGATGCATCAACAATTATTTGAAAAGATACGATTTTTTAAATATTTCACCCCCTTGCATCCCCTTAGACGGGCTGACAAATGATTTCAACAACTAGAAACGATCCACTGCTCTATTAGTAACAAGTCTACATAAAAATTTTGATGCATCAACAATCATTTGAAAAGATACGATTTTTTAAATACTTCACCCCCTTGCATCCCCTTAGACGGGCTGACGAATGATTTCAACAACTAGGAACGATCCACTGCTCTATTAGTAACAAGTCTACGTTAAAATTTTGACGCATCAATAACCGCTTAGAAAGTTACGATTTATTATACGTTTCATCCCTCGCTTCACCCTTTTAGACGGGCTGACGAATGATTTCAACAACTAGAAACAATCCACTGCTCTATTAGTAACAAGTCTACTTTAAAATTTTGACGCATCAACAATTATTTGAAAAGCTATAATTTTTTAAATATTTCATCCCCTCGTTTTACCCCCTTAGGCGGGCCGACGAATGATGTTAGCAGTTAAAAACAATTAATAAAATTATTTATGACAAGTGTTAATTAAATATTTTACAATTCAAAGACTGTTGAAGTATTTATCGATTATTAACAAATTTCACCCCTTCACACCCTCTAACACGACCTGACGAATGACTCTGTTAGCTGCTCTGTTATTTGCAACGTCACTGCATAAACATTTTACCAGATTAATAATCTTTTAAATTGTTTATTGATATATACCGTTTTTACCCCTTCTGACCCTCTTAAACCCCCTGACAAATGATTTCAATACCTAGAAACAATCCACTGCTCTATTAGTAACAAGTCTACGTTAAAATTTTGATGCATCAGCAATTATTTAGAAAATTACGAATTTTTTAAATTTTAGAACCATTTAATGTAAGACTTTTTTATCCTCTTTATAAAAAAATGTTCATTTTTAAAACAAGCAAATTTCGTGAAATTTTACATTTTTTGCATTAGTTAAGAGACAAGAAATTACTGTTTGTAATTAAATTAAAACCAGGTAAAATAGTTCGTATTATTTCATTGCCACGACTTTATCGATTATAATCCTACAGTCCTATGTGGTTGTGGATGATTTCACACCGGTAGAAACTAAGCGAATTTTTAGTTTCCCGTCCATCAGTTAACTTATACAGATGTTTAATAATTACTCATAGAATTACCATTTCAAACTTATTAAGGGTTCCTGTTATGAACTAGTAAAGTTCAATGAGGGCTTATATAGAATTGCAGTTTCACTATTCAACTCAAATCTTATAGATCCATGTCTATATATATATATATTTCATAAGTTTCTACGACCCATTTTTGGCAGGGATAAGTGACATTTATTTAATAGATACTATAACATTAAACTTACTATGCTTTTTAAAATAAAATCAACCATTAAATCGACATCCATACCACTCCAATCGTCTAAGATATAAGAAATGCATGCTGCACAAAATACAAATCGCATATCGTCTTCTACTCCATCTTTGGCCCCTTTAAATGATCCATTAGGAAGTTGAAGAGTCTTCATACCTTAAACAAATTGAAAGTGTTGCTGGTTTAATTGAATCAAATCCATTAACTAAACTGCTAAAACTATTGTTTAAACAGATAAGAGCTTGCGAAGTAAAATAATTCAAGAACAAAAAAAAAGTTAAATATAATAAAGTGAGGTATCAAATATTTTTTCAAATAACTTCCACATTTAAGACTCTTTTAAGTTTTAAGCTTGACCAAGTACACTACCACTTGTTTTCTTCAAGAACGCTACAAGAAATAATAATTAAATTATTGTCATACTAGCGGTACTTACTATTGACTATTGCTTGTCGATTGACTCTACTTAAATCGTCACCTAATATAATTAATGATGCTAAACACGAATACGTGTTTGCAATGTGCGCCCATTTATAAGGACTATTCTCTCCCTTATTTTCTTTGGTATTTAATGCTGTGGATCCTTGAAAACCACTTACAAGATCTGCAAAATGAAACAATAACTATAACTGATTACTGCACCTAAAGTCTTATATAACCTTTTTCGTTTTCGACTTGCAAAGAATAAATCCAGTCGATAATAGATTTCTTTCTTTCGTTAGATATATTTTCGATTTCATTCAATACGTCTAAGCCGGCCAAAGCGAAGTACATTAAAACAGCCCTGTAAAGGTAAACCGATTTATTATTATTACACGCATATAATAGATATTTGATACTTACCTGTTGGTTTCCATAGAACTCAAATGTGGTAATTTGCCATTTAAAATAAATAATAAGTAATGTTTGTGCAGTTCAGGAGCGAACTTTAGTGTTGACTCTATATCCATAACTGTTGATTCTCTGAAAATCGTTAATGTAATGTATAATTTATAAAACAAACAATATTTGGCGACCACACCTCCTTTTCGATATCACAAATTTGAGGTTAAGGTCACGTTCATACAAGAACAGCGATAACTATTAGAAAAAATGATTTTTAGCGAGTTATTAAAACATTCGTTATGCACAAAAAACTAAAAATTTACACCGTATCTATTTCTATATTATCATTATCAAACAGAATTCGAAATGTCAACAAAAGAGACCATTTTTATTATTTGACAGTTATAGTAGTTCAAATAAACAAAACCGTAGGTGCTTTCCGATTGACGAACTAAGTAGTAGGTACGTACTTATCACTGCAGATTGAAGAAAATGCAGTGGTATTTGTTGGTCGAACTTTTTATGCACTGGTCTACAAACACTGTGTCAAGTATGTTAAAATTTTACTATTCAAATACCTATTTGTCTATGATGGCCTCTTCTCTCTGCTGGGAGAATGTTATCTGTAATTTTGTGTTATTCAGCTGATTTTAAATTTGAAAAAAATATATAGAATTTCTTATCACAATCTTACAAGAAATTTACCTCTGCTTTAAAAAAAAATGAAAAAGTTGGACAAACACGCCCAAGAAGTAGGTAACCTACACCCAATAAAAAGATTTTATTTCCAAAAATAAAAAAGTTACGTACAGGGCTTAAGTATATATATGCCCCCTTGTATATAACATCACCTGGTATAGCTTAATTAATTAATCTACATTATTCATTAACTTCCAGTTACCTATTACAAGAAATTCAAATTTCGTCACAGAAGGGTTGGACAACAATCAGTGTCTATCTAGAGAAATCACTGAATTTCATTAGATCTGGCTAGTATGTCCAATCTAGATAAGATAATAATGATTGTTTTATTGAGTACACAATTTTGAACCTGGCACTGTTTTATTTGCTCCGTTATTAACTTTTTGATTTACTGTATACATATAGATGATAGATGTTTATCAACAGAACTTCATCCATTCTAGTAGGTATTTGTTGTCACGGCACAACGGTTAGCTGTGAATATGAAGTTTTAGAAACCTGCCCATGCATACTGAGAGTTTTTAACATAATATATTGTTCAAATAACGAATTTTATAAACGTTGGAGGTACCTAGAATAAAGCTCTTTATATGGTAACTATTTTAAGTATTTCAAATTTACCCCTTATATATATGTGAAACAATATTAATATAATAATAATCTTTATTTCAAATAGGAACTCCTAATAAACAAAATTTTACAATAAAAAAATGTTAAACATTAAACATGAAAAAAAAAATAGTTGTACATGTATTTATATTTACACATATCCAATAATAAATATTAACAAGGGATTTATTTTGAAAAATACAGTAATCCAAAACTAAACAAATATTATCTTACATGAAATTAAAATATTAATTGTCTACCAAAGAATAATGTATAAAAAACATACAACCATGAAATATTAAAGTAAAATAGTAAGAAAATATAGAAAAGTAGAATAACAAATTCAAAATTACAAGTTTAATTTTGTATATTTTTAATGTAGGTTTATTGACTCCCTTTTAATCACGTTTAGAGACGAATCTGATTCGGCAACTTATTAAACTGATCGAAACCTTTAAAAAACAAAGAATTCATAGTGTTCTTATAATTAGTCCTAGTAATGTATATGTTCCCACCATTACGAGTAAGATGACGATCATGTATATCTGCATGAAAAACAATATATTTATGAAAATAAGAAGGTGTTTATTGTTTGCAATCTTATATACTAAAATCATGGTGAAGGAAAACCATCTTTGAGTGGCAGAAAACCATTCCACTGAATCTAACATTATATTAATTTGAGTATATCGGTTTGCTTTCAAAATAATCCTCATGTCACAGTTTTGAAGCTTTTGTAGTTGTGCAAGTTTGTTTAAGTTGAATTGGTAAGATACAGGAACAATTTCAAAATGTGGCTGGACAATAGACTGATAAACAGTAATCTGGGCCTCAGTCGATAAATTGTTAGCAATTCTAGAGAAAAAAAATTGTTTTTTTGAAATTTTTTTACACATATTCAAAGTGAGCATCAAATGTTAGAATATTGTCCAATTGAAATCTAAGATACTTCACCGATGTAACTATTTCAATTTGTTCATTATAAATTGAAAGATTTATATTATTCACATTTACATTCCTGTATTTATATTTAGTGCTTATACTATATTACCATAACTTTAGTTTTCGATACATTTAATTTCAGCTTATTAATTTTTAATAATAGTATATTTTTTAATTATAGTATTTATATGTTGCCAAAGAAGATTCATTAACAGTTCTTTTATAGGAAGTTCAATCTTACATCAAAAGTAATAAATACCACTATCCATTGATCCATGATGGTTAACTAAAGGCGCATCAAATAGTGTATCCAAATGTACAGGGCCGGTCTTAGATATTTGCCGTCCCTAGGCACTCATTTATTTGCTACCCTATATTGTATACCGATTTTAAAATGCCTGTGTCAGTCTCGTATAGGAAATAAAACTGAGTTGGGCGGAATTAAGAAAATAACAAGTAAGCAAAAATGAATAAATGGACTTACTATTCAACACTGATTTTTATGCACTCGAATCTTCAGTTTTAAAAATAATACGTAAAAAAGTTTGTAGCAGTTAGACCAGAGCTTTTTTGCACAACTTCATTGCGGCAAAACTGTCGATTATTGAATCTAAGTCCATTGATCCAAATGTTTCACCCTCAATGTACATCAGTGCTAAAGAGTTTAGTCTAGCTTCACTGATTAAGGATTGTAATTGGTAGCTGGTTTCCAAAAAAGATTTTCAGTGCAATTAATATATTTGGATAAATTTCTTGCAACTCTCTTTCATATATCACATTTGATAAATCCATTAGTGGAATTAATTTTTCATTGGTGATTGTGCTTAAACATTCATCTACCAAGCAGTCTTCTAATTCGTTTGAATACATTTTTAATGTTATTAACTGACTGTCTTATTTCATGTGGTGGTGCTGTTTTTATTTTTTCCAGAAAATGAAAAATGAGAGAGCAAATTTTCGTACACTATTTTACGGCAACTTAATTCTTGCTGCAAATTATCTATAATAACATAGAATTAAAGTATTAATTTTGAAGTGATGACTGCCGTTTTTAAATGATGCCTCTCCAGCACGACTTTCATCAAATTGAAATTTTTTTATTTACTCTTTAAATCAAATTGGTATACATGAATATCAGAACAAGACTTGACCAAATTTTTTAAGAATCCCGTCAAGGAGTTATAAAGAATGACCACACTTGCAAGATCAATATTAATGCTTTGTAGCTTTTTATTGACTACATTAAATCGCCCCCGAATAGATGTCCACACTTTTGCCAAAATCGCTGATTCAAGTTTATTTAACTTTTGCACAAGACCTCTTGCCTCAGACTTAGCAGCTGATTTTTCATTTGAACCATTGCAATTTGGTTCAAAGCTTTAATAATATCAGAAAACTGCTTGCTTAAAGCTTCACAAGCATCATGCCTAGCTGACCAACTGGATTTTGATAGTGTTTTGAGTGTTAGAAACTTCTTATCTTCGTTAATAGAAACAAATATTTGCCAATAGTTGAGAGATTGGAATGGATGGTGAAAATCCATGTTACAAATACACAAAAACCAAGTTTAATTGGTTGAGTATAATACTCAAACATAATCATCATAATACAGTATTATAATTTAGAATTATATATAATACATTATTATACTCAACATCTGAAGAAGCCACAGTCAGTGTGGCGAAACAATTGTCATGTTATGTTTTTAAGTTAAAATAAATTTGTGAAAATCAAATAATTAAATTTGTTGTTTGTATACTTGAAATATTTGCCATATATGTGTTGATGCCGAAAACAAATTGTAAAGTTCTTGCGAAGTAGAAAAAAGAAACTTGCAGCATCCTGGCAAGATTCAGAGGCACATGAACCAATCAAATTTAGTGATTGTGCAGCACATGGTACATAATTAATGAAGGGATTTCTGACTTCTTTCATTTAATCTTGCTTGTAAACCGGAATATTGTCCCAACATATCAGATGCATTGTCATATGATTGACTGTGGCAATTATTCAAGTTTAAACCATTTTCTTCTATGAAGTTGACTCTACTGCAACTTCTGGATCCTCACTTTTATAACCGGGATTTAGAATAAATGCTAAAAATGTTTCTTGGGGTATCCTGCGGCATTGCTTACATATCTAATAATGAAGGTTAACTGGTCAATAAGAGTAAGGTCAGGAGTAAAATCGACATTTATTGAAAAGTATTTAGCTGCTCTAATTGTTTCCAAAATCTCTATTTTCAATTTTTTTGTCATACATTCTATAAATTCATCGCAAATTATTTTCCAAAGTTAAGACGTGCCACCAGATCCAAATTTATTTTAACGTTTTAAGTGTTCATTTAAGAGGGAGTCAAATTCCGCTATCAATTACAAAATTCCAAGAAAATTACATTATGCAGATCGACAAGTACCACTCTCTGCCTTCTGCCAAGTAGAAAATAATAAACTAATTTCCAATGTCACATAATGTGATTCGACTGATTTGGGATTCGGGGGAATTCCAGTATCATTTTACTTTCAAGAAATAATCCATATGGTCTCTCTTGAAGCCAACTCAACCACCACCAGGCGCTGCTGAACCAATACAATTTTATTACTGTTTATACTCTTGTTCCTTATCGTTTATTAGTCTTTACATTATACCAGTTATCCCTTTAAAAGTTTTTGACAAAATTTAACCGTAATTTACATTCAGCTTTCACTTTGTGTTATATTTGTTACACTTAAGTTGGTTCAATTTGCCCTTCTTAGATTTCAGCTTCTATTTACTTTGCCTGATGTTATTATCCCCTCGATTTTATGGAGTTCGAGGTAGGTATAAGATAGTATTGTCTCTTGTCAACACACATTGACCACTTGCTTATGAAATGAGCGAATTTAAGTAATATTAAAGATACCATATATAACCATATTAATCTAATGTCAACTAGGTATATACTTACAATAACTAATATTATAATAAATAAACACCACAGAAATTAGACAACCCCCAATTCCAGAAACCAGGGCTTGTGCGGAAGGGGGTTACATATTGAAAAAACGCGGACATACAACCATTTCCTCCGACAGTGCCAGTGCCGGAGCCAGGATTCGAACCCGATGTCCGTGTGATTAATCGCGATTGCCACCTCGCCAATTAGCAATTACCAATTAAAAGAATTTTGCCTTAACCCACTCGGCTATCGACCAGATAAATGTTGATATATACATCAATTTATGCAGAATTATTTACATTTTAATCCGATATAATTTATATCAGTCATGAAAATTTACATATTACATGCAAAAGTTACCATGAAACAAAAAAGTTTTAAAATATTATTAAACTTAAAATTTTCCGCCCTAGGCAATTGCTTTGTCTGCCTATAGTGGTAAGACTGGCCCTGCAAATGTACCTAGTGTTCAGAATATTTTTGATGTTTGCGGAAACTACTTTAGAAGTAATCTCACATTAAAGGTAATCGGACTGCCTCCAGAGTTAATAAGAACTTCATCAGGATTAAGGACTGTGCTGTTTGACGCCAGATCGTGAATCCAATTTCTTGAAAACTATTGCATTGAAGCAGTTCAATAAAAAACTGTACTTGATTTTATCGATAATTTTGAGGTATGTTTAAGTCAACTTATTACAAAATTTGATGGTATTATATGTGGTGGGGATTTTAATATTGATTACTTGGATGTTACAAGCAGTAGCTATAGTAGCTTGTCGAATGTATTAGATAGTTTCGATTTAGTACAGATTGTCAATGAACCATCTAGAGTGGGGCCTACAAGTGCTACAATTTTAGATCTTTTAATTTGCAGTGAACATCTGTATGTTTTGGACTCGCAGGTAGTAGATTTACCAAATATGTCAGATCATAACTTAATAGAATGCACAATACAATTAACTGGAAGTAAACCTGAACAATTTTTTTGTACTTATAGAGACTATACAAATTTTGATCATGATATGTTTTATGCAGAGTTAGAAACCAGTGATTTACACTCTATATTATATGATGACAATATTGATGACAAAATTCAGTTTCTTAATACTATTCTAATAACGTTATTTAATAAATATGCACCTATAAAAACTGCATGAATCAGTAAAAATAAATCGCCTTTGTTAACGGCAAACATAAAACATATGATGTCACTCAGAAACAAAGCATTGCAGAAATACAAAAAAACAAAAAGACCGGAACATTGGGAATTTTACAAACAGTTAAAAACATAATAAATAAATAAATAATAATGAAAAAAAAGCTTACTTGCAGTTTAAAATACAAAGCAACAACTACAAAACATTTTGCAGAGACCTTAAGGACCTAAACATATATAGTAAATCTGCTAACATTGACATGTTAGTAAATGTTTTTTTCCCTGTTTTCCTCTTCGTTTTTTTTTTGCCAAAATAATAAAATAAAATTTAAAATATATAAAAAAAATTATTTTTCTTTATTTATGTAAATATAATTTAAACGAGTGATAAAATAATTGTGGAATTGATATAACTTTTATTTGAATATTATATAGAGTAATAGGGTTAAGTGGAAGAGCGAGTTTGTCACTCTACGAACAAAAACGAACTTCGCCCTTTCATCACCGAATTAACATGTTGAAATATATTAAGTTATTTTGTATCCATTGGTGATGAATAAAGGCATTATTATTACTATTATTATTTGACTTAAAATGTTTTAATGTATGATTTTCTGATATAATGAAAGTTATGCAAATGCCTGTAAAATCTGCGTATATCTGGTTGCCTGAAGCTGGGGCGAACACATCCTATTAAATTCCTGCAGTTTAGTTCTGTATCCCTAAAGAAAACCGGTGTGAGCTTTCGTCATCATAGCCTTCTCCTTGTCTGGAGCTTTTAATAAACACTGGTAGCTTTGTCCCCACCCCATCAGACAACACCAATAGTTTTTTGTCTTGTTTATACTGACAGTCAACAGCACACTGGATTGGGTCGCATCGCATACGCATACTCTAAATTCTTCAGTTCGTTTCCAGCAGGAAAAGAGAGAGGTTTTGAGTTGAAGCATAAATCTAGCTGGCAACTGACAGTTACCTATTTGTGTTTTGTTTTAGTCATCTGATAAAAGGACTGTGGAGTGTGCATGTGTTTGAGCAATAAAGCGAAAAAACGGGGTTAAGTGCTTGTGAGTTGCTGTGACAACCCGAATTAGTAATCAATTTTTACCTGGCTACCTATTTGGTGAGTAAAACAATTGTTTACTGTGCTTGAATTTGCATGATTCGGGATTACTAACAGAATATGATTCATCAGATTTGTTAAACTTGCTTTTGTTGCTATGTTTTCTTTCATAAATTCAGCATACCTATATTAATGTCGAGATTAAGGTATTAAATAAACTTATTAATACCTATAAAAAAAATTTACAGTTTTATGTACCTATTTATATATACCGAAGTAAGGACGATATAAGTAGCTATTGTTATATATAGAAACATTTTTATAACAATTAACAATATAATAATGACAGTGCCCATGTTATGATGAATCAGTAATCAGTTAAAATTGTAGTTTTCGTATAAAATAAACTGTTTTATTTGTAAACTAGCTACTTCCTACTTCCGTTTATTATTCATGCAGGAATTTGATAAAAGCGTGTATGCATGAGGATAATATTTATTTTATATAGAAGAAAATAGTTTCAAATAAGAGTGTGTTAAAGTGTGTTCTGTACTTTAACACACTCTTATTTGAAACTTTTATTTTTATACCTGATGTAGATAGATAAATCTGTAGAGGTATAGTCGAGCTTAATTTTACGGTGCACTCAAAAAAAAAGTAGCAAAAGATTTACCATCTCATTATTATCACCGTTGGACCATTCGGAATGGTGTCATCAAACAAGCCGATGCACATTAAAAACCTATACCTAAAGGTGAACGAGTCAATTTGCGAACGAACTAGTACAGAGCCGTACTTACAATTCGTATGTATTAGAATGCACATATTAATAATACTAAACCGTAACGCGCTGTAGAAATTGAACGACTGAGTTGCTGGCCTAAATATTTCAAGTGCGTACCTGGGCTCAATTACTTTTGCGAATAGTTTAACGGTATTTTAATGAAATCGTAAAGTCTTTATTGCCTTTTTTGAGTGCACCGTAAATCTGAGCTCGACTAGCAACCTGTGAATTTACCGTCCAAATAAAAACTTTAACGAGTTCATTATTAACGCCGGTGAACCAGTCGGTATGGTGTCATAAAACAAATCGACGTAAACCTATAAAGGTAAATGATTCAATTTGCAGGCGACATAGTACAGAGTAACGGTATTTTAATGAGGTTGTAAAGTTTTTATCGCGTTTTTTATTTGCACAGTAAAATTGTAAACGCCTATACAAATATAGCAATCAAGATGCTTAAAAACTTTTTTCGAGAAACTGTAAAAAGTATCGCCATTAGAATGTTCAACAATTAAATAAAAACCGCAACGAGAGTACCTATATACGTTTACATAATAAACGAACAAATCCTTGAGAATGATATATAGGCAATAAATAAATGCGGTAAGGAAATGGGTATTTATTATTTTAATGATGCTTTTCTTTCTAATATTTTCCCCAAGTTCTATCATCAGAAAATATCTACCTTAGAAATATCAATGTTAATTAATATTCTTAGCTGGTTATAAAATAAATTCAACATCTAAGGATGCAGGGCCGCGCCAAGAAACTTAGCCGACTTTGTGCATAGATCTCATTGGCGCTCCATGACAAAAAACAAAAAAAATCTAGAAATATTTCTTTCATTGCAAAAAAAAACAAAAGTCTGAACCCATATATAAAAACCAAATAGCATAAATTATAATAGTAAATAATCAAGTATACAAAAAATTAATTTTTTGTGCTTTATTTTCGGCAAATTTCGATGTTTAGACTGTCTAATATATCGCTTTATATAACATAGTGGATCGTAAGTAAGTAATTCTTTACAATTTTTAATCTAGAAAAAGTTCTCTCTTCAGAAGCAACAGATACAGGTAATGTTAATAATATTTTATTTCATACTGTCATGTAATTGTTTGATTACGTCATTAATTTGAGTCCGGAAAATGGGTTATTACGGGATCAGAGCCGGAAAAAGGTTACTAGACAACTGTCTCCGGACTGTTTTCTTAATATTTAAAGTTACTGAAAAACATTAAATATCTTGAAGTTCAAAATATCTTGAATTTGCATTTTGACGTTTCTTTGAATAATCAAATAAAAATAAGATATGATGCGTCTTTAGTTAAATCGCCGAATATCAAAAGTACAGTATGTCATAAAATGTTGTAAGTTACACATCCGTTAAGTGATATGTTTAGAAATCATCTAACTCGTACCGTAATACATCACTTTCCGGACTCTTAACAGTCTTAACGTAAATAGCTATTTTGCTATAGAAATATTTGGAAAAGCGAGAAATTGGTTTTCAAATATATACTGAAAACTGATTCCGGGTTAGATAATGGTTTTAAATGCAGTCTTAACGTCTTGATCTTATATTATTTAACATGGCTCTTAAAGTCAGTATTTCCCCAAATTTGGGAACTAGTCCGAATCTGTCCTGTGCTCAAATCTGGCGATTCATCTTAATTATAATAAGATTTATACATGTGTTAGAAATATAATTTCATCCCTTCAGCACGGTTTTATGGAAAACCGGACCACAGTTACAAACCTGGTATAGTTGAGATTAGCAGTTTCCGGCACATAAAAAACGCAACCAAAATTTTACGACCTCATTAAAATACCGTCTCATTTTGTGCTGTCACGACCGTAAATTGACTCGCTTACCTTTATAGGTTTTTAATGTGGGTCAGGTTGTTTGATGACAGGCATGCCGCATGGCCCGCGGCGACAATAATTATGTCATAAAGCTTTTGTTGCGTTTTTTGAGTGTCGGAAAGTGCTGACTTGGACTAACTATAACATTTTCTGAATACGAATCTGAGACAATTGACGATCTAGGTCAAGTAGACAAAATATACATAGATTTTTCTAATGGTAAGAATACACGTAGGCATTTATGTGTCTAGATCAGATGTCTAGATCGAATGTCGCGGTCTATACACCATGTAGAACAGGGTCACTAGATTGGACACTCGTTAGTTTCACAATGTGAATACACTGTAAAGTAATTTAGACACAAGTGTCGACATTTAAGTGTCTACGTGTACCCTTAGCTTAAGGCTTTTGACCGAATAGACCATGAAATCATTATTAACAAATTAAAAGCCAACGAATTTAGTGATAGCATTTTAACACTATTTACAACATACCTTAACGAAAGATCTGTTTTTGTCATAGAATGGTTTTAATTCAAAATATTTTTATTCTACATCTGAAGTCCCTCAGGGATCCAATCTTGAACCCTTGTTATTTTTATTATTTATCAACGACTTCACTTGTCATTCACTGCAACTTGATTTTATTTGCTGATGATTTAAAAATGTATTATACTAATATTGAGGATTGTGTGTTTATTCAATGTCAAATGGGAAATCTTTAAATTTGGTGCCAGGTGAATAGATTACAGTTAAATATTCAAAAATATAGAGCTTTACTCTAAACTGTAGGTATGGTAGGATAACCCGATAATCGTTTTGCTTGGTCATTTTTACTTCCACGTCCAGTGGAAGTATAGTACCTAACGCAAAGAAATATATATATATATTTTTTGTTGAAATAGGCTTAAAATGTCATGAAACGCCGAGATTTTAAATTTGAGCGACAAGAAAATTCTGTCAGTCGGTCTGTCTGTGGGTCTGTCTGTTCTCAATTTTTTTTTGCATTAGGCGCCCCCCCTCCTATTATAATTATGAAAGAGATAAAAAAAATAAAATGTAATTTAGTGTGTATGTATACAAGAACGAAACGTTTCAAACATTTTTTTTGGCGTTAGCTACCCCATCTACCACCCCCATTGGCAGCCCCACCCTATTATTAAAAAGAGTAAAAATTAAATTGGGATTTAGTGTGTATACGAGAAACTCATGTCAACCATTTCTTTTTGGGAATAATTCATATTTATTGCACTAAACTTGTGTGGATGATTTTTTTTCTGACATTAAGGACATAGTCCATGTACCCAGTCGCAATAAAATATCTAAGAGAAAATCAAACCTGTATTATAGACGAAAACAAATGGGAAAAACTAGGATACTGGCTTTAGACCCCATTTCTGCGGCTTACTGATGATAATCAGATGCTGATGAGGCCATGTAATTTTGAACTTAAAATTTAGAAGCGGCAAAAAGTTTAAATAAATACCAATAATTTTATCTCAAGAGGGAAACAAAAAATTAAAAATAGTGAAATGATATAGAGCGAATAAATAGAAAGAGAGAGCTAGAAAGAGAAAGGAAAAGAGACACTAGAGAAGAGAATTTAGAGGCAATAAGGTACAGAATGACGACACAAGGAAAGGTATATCTACATGAGGAGGTACACATGAAAATGAGATAACTGTTGCGCAAGGAGATCTTTCTTTAATTTCCTTTTAAATGAGATGCAGGAGGGCGAGAAATCGATAATTTTGAATTTGTTAGTGTAAGAAGCTATGTTGTATGAAAAGGAACGTTTAAAAATTTCTTTACGATGTACAGGGATGGTTAAAATATATCTTCTACGGATGTTCAAATTATAAATGTGAGTGCGGTAAATAATTTTATTATGAAGATAAGGAGGGGATTTAAACTTTAAAATTTTATATAAAAAACAAGTTGCGTGTAGTATCTCTTCTTCTGTTGTACATATTTAACCACGCTGCGCCTTTTAGTTTGTGTGATATTCTCTGTCTGCGTCTAATTCCAAATATGAATCTTAAACATGAATTTTGTAATTTTTGAATGCGCCTAATGTCAAAACTGTCTAAGCACGGTCCATATTATTACAATTATTAAATTTAGAGAATATAAGAGAGTCACATAGCATTGTTTTAATATTTGTATTTAAGTAATATCAAATCATTTTTAATGTTGAATATCCTTTTCACAAGAGATTAGTTACATGTTCTTTAAATCTAAGCCTGCAATCGATCACAACACCAAAATTCTTTGCAGAGTCTTTAAATGGAATATGATCATTACCCACCTTCAGCCGAAGGGTACCAAGCAATGCATTTCTGACATTTTCGCTACAAAATTAACTGCAATTTATTTCTTTGGATTAGTTTGAGTAAATGATCTTTCGATGAAGATAGTGCGGCGAGATCACTATTAATATTGGAATTGCCTACTGCTGCGTCAGAAATGTGAAAGGAGTAATAAAGCTGCATATCATTCACATGCATATGATAATCACAATATTTTATGGATTTAATTAAATTTAATGTGTAAATGGAGCACAGAAGTGGGCCCAATGTACTTTCCTGAGTAACTCCTGTAGTTACACAGACCGTATCTCATTTTTTATCTTTTAATAATATTATGCTCTTTTCTGTCAGCTAGGAATGAGCAAATAAATGATGAAGCAGAATGATCAAATAAGAATTGTGGCTTTGCTATTATCAAATGCGTTAAAAATATCATCAGTAATATCAGATAGTGCCGTAGAACAGCTAAATCCACGTCTAAAGCCAGACATTTCATAGGAATAATATTGTAAATATTCAGAAAAGGAGTAACTTGCATTTCCATAACTTTTTCTAGAATTTTAGACAACGTGGGGAGAATTGATATCGAATATTAAATGTCGCTATAGAATTTCATTAATATTCGTTGGAAAGTTTTTTTTTATCTCATGAAATCACAGTATCTTTGATCTAGTATGGCGTATTAACGAACAGATATACGACCACAAAGACATACGAGGACGGATCCCGTTAAGAAAAAGTTACTGTGGTCGAATCAGAAAGATTTATAAATGCAGACAAAACGTCACTTATAACACGTCACTCAGTGTATCACTTAATCTTCATTGAAGTCTATTTTCGAGCCCATAACTTGAAAAGCTTGTTAAAAAGTGTGTTAATGCATTAATAAAATATTCATTTAAGTGCACGCTTTTTGCTTTCATTGCTCTCATGTGTACTGTCGACGATAAAAAACATCTTAAGACTCGAGACGGTATAAAGATATGCAGTGTGTACAGAGACAAGAATTTTTTCTGTCTCTTTGAAGAGAGTAATGACCGAAATGACGCTAAATGGCTTGAACGGCGGCTACATATACATGAGACTTGTGCTTGAAAGATGTGCAGAAGGCATACGACAGTACTACACGCTAAGGTGATCTAATTTAGAATAATAATAATAATAAAATATTATTAAAGACACAATCAGCAACTGTTCTTCCACTACCGCCTAAATATGTGACAAAAAATAAATATAGGGCTTTCAGTTTATATCTAGACAATCATAAAATGCATAATATAATACATCTAAGCAGAGAGGAAAATAAAGAGAAAAACATATAACTAGAGCAGAGAAAGAGGAAAGAGAGGAGATGGAAGGAAAAAAGAACGATTTATTGGTTTCACATTAAATATATTTTATATGTTTTTTAAAACTTTCACATGTAAGGTTTAGTCCATCAAAAGGTAATTTATTTATACAGGTAGCAATGTTATCAGAGAATCACCTTTTGAAAATTTCCTTACTATGTTGAAGTACAGTAAGAATATATCTGCGTCTAATAATATTATAAACATCAGCGTGAAAGGACAGCTTGTTGAGGAGATAAGGTGGTGACTTAGTAATATTGAATTTAATTATTTATCACATCCATACGCTTTTGATTTTATGTTTTGAATTATTTTAATAACGTCTAAGTCAGATATCTGTTTAAAAGAAAATAAACCATCTCATTGGTATTATAAAAATTAATTAACTCGTCTTTAGGTGTCTCATAATTATTTGAGGAATTAATAAAAAAAATCATTGATAGTATCCACATTATTTAACTGTTTAACGGTTACAGCGGTGAAGAAAATAGAGTGCCTATCCTATCCTATTAGTTATTTATTGATACATCTAAATTCATCGTGTTATGAACGAATTTTTAAAATCATTGCATTAAAAAAAAGTAATGTAGTTGACATCCTCTCGTAATAAACACATATTCCTAGACACATTCCTTTTTACATAAGCTGATACCGGAACATCACTTTCTACTAATTGTGCATTGTTAAATATTAATATTTATATTAATCAACCTCGTATTCAACAGAGTTTCCAATGAACCAAATAATGACGCACAGGATTAGCCTCGTTAGAAAGTTTTTATTATGTATATAAAACTGACTGTTATGCTCGTTATAATACAAAAACCTATTACAATCGAAATTTTATAGAAAATCGATAGCATTATTAAAAATAATTGCTGTTAAATCAAGGCAGTCTAAGCACGCACAGGGATCAAAATATCCTAACCGCATATTAGCGTCAGACTTTTCGACATATTCTCATTATTTTACATGGTTATTTTTAGATGCAATACCAGGTTCTCTTTGTTTTTAATTGCTTTGATGATGGACTGGTTCATAGGTTTTGCTTCCTGAAGTCGTATAATGCTTTTAATGTGTTGTAAACGGATTTATATCTTCACTTGTGGGTGAATAGTGTCTTCAATTTCGGCACCATAACTGTGTAGTAACGAGACCACACTACTATTTTACAATCAATTGGACCTAGTTTTTAATATTTATTTGCCAAAAGTAGTTACATCTAATCGTCGTTATCCGCCTTGGTTCAGCTACTCTATAATAAAGAATATCAAAAGAAAGCATTCACTATGGAAACAATATAAATCCTCTAAGGATATTATTTGTTACAATGAATTTAAGCAACTAAAGGGTAAGGTCAAAACTCGCTGTGAAAAATCATTTATCCAACATAGAAAATTCTTATTTTACTATAAGGAATGTAACCAAACTGCAATCAACAGCTACTCTCCGGGCTATGTGCCCCGTTGAGCGCTGAATTACAAGTTACAAGCCTGGCGCCTTAAGTGTAATAACTGTGTATTACCAACAAAACGCTAATGCTTCGATTGCAACAAACACCAACCGAAAGACTGATCCTACTTAAAGGAGCTCTCGTGCCAGTCGTCCCACACCCCTTGCAGACCGCAGTTTTGAGCTGTTGGATCTCGTCTCCGTGCTATGTGCCCCGTCGTGCGCTGAATTACAAGTTACAAGCCTGGCGCGTTAAGAGCGCTCCGGATATAAGCCGGAAAGACGGTTCAATTTACTCATATAAATCATTATTTTAAAAAACGGCTTTCATTAAAAGACATTAAAAACATGTTACAATGTGGGATGACGAGAGAAAAAAAAGTATGTATAAAAAAAATATTTTTTTTTCTTCTATTTTCGATTTGCAAAAATAATTCTTATCATCCCACATAGGTATTATTAAAATAAACATTTTCCTTTTTGTAGAACTAAAATAAAATTAGCCCTAATGTCCTCAAATGTACCGAGAAATTTAAAGATTAGGTATAATAAATTTGTCCAATGTCATATTCTATTACATCTCTATCTCTCTCTTTCCAAGCACACCGTACATTATGCTGCGTCATTTTATTGACGTGAAGTCATTTACAATTAAAATTGGAAGCATGGATGACTAATACACTCCGAACAACTCTTAAGTGTAATAACTGTGTATTACCAACAAAACGCTAATGCTTCGATTGCAACAAACACCAACCGAAAGACTGATCCTACTTAAAGGAGCTCTCGTGCCAGTCGTCACACACCCCTTGCAGACCGCAGTTTCGAGCTGTTGGATCTCGTCTCCGGGCTATGTGCCCCGTCGAGCGCTGAATTACAAGTTACAAGCCTGGCGCGTTAACAGCGCTCCGGATATAAGCCGGATAGACGGTTCAATTTACTCTCATATAAATCATTATTTTAAAAAACGGCTTTCATTAAAAGACATTAAAAACATGTTACAATGTGGGATGACGAGAAAAAAAAGTATGTATAAAAAAAATATTTTTTTTCTTCTATTTTCGATTTGCAAAAATAATTCTTATCATCCCACATAGGTATTATTAAAATAAACATTTTCCTTTTTGTAGAACTAAAATAAAATTAGCTCTAATGTCCTCAAATGTACCGAGAAATTTAAAGATTAGGTATAGTAAATTTGTCCAATGTCATATTCTATTACATCTCTATCTCTCTCTTTCCAAGCACACCGTACATTAGGCTGCGTCATTTTATTGACGTGAAGTCATTTACAATTAAAATTGGAAGCATGGATGACTAATACACTCCGAACAACTCTTAAGTGTAATAACTGTGTATTACCAACAAAACGCTAATGCTTCGATTGCAACAAACACCAACCGAAAGACTGATCCTACTTAAAGGAGCTCTCGTGCTAGTCGTCCCACACCCCTTGCAGACTGCAGTTTCGATTTGTTGGCTCTCGTCGGTGCAAAGTAGGCATGTGGCGAACGACACGAGGATTTAGGATATAAACTGTTCAATTTATCCTTAAAATCCAATATTTTTCTCTCTCAGGGAAATTATCTAAGCTTCAGTTTTCAAGAAAGGTGGCCGGTCCGATATCTGCAAGTATCGTCCAATTGTCATAATTTGTAACTTTGCAAACTGTTTTGAAATGTTATAATTTGATTATTATTTTTTCATTGCACACACTTGATCACAGATACGCAACATGGTTTTGTTAAAAGCAGGTCCACTGTTACCAACTTATTTTGTATGACAGAATTCTTAACTAATGTCATCGATGAAGGACTCCAAACAGACGTGATATATACCGATTTTTCAAAGGCATTTGACAGAATTGACCACGGTTTCTATTGAATAAACTGACTAATTTCGGTTTCTCTGTAGAAGTTTTTAAAATCCTACTTCTTAGATAGGATCCAAAATGTTGTACATAGAGGTTATAATTCTATACAAATATCTGCTACGTAGAGTGTGTACCACAGGGATCAGTTTTAGGACCTCTTATTTTGTTGGGCCTTTATTTTTTATAAATATATTTTCCAACCAACTTTGATAACTGCTTCAATTTTAGGAAAGCTAATTTACATGTGCTATATCAAACTCATTTAAATAATGAATGGTCATTTATTATCTTATATGATGATATTAACGAAACATGTGATATGTTTTACGAGAAACTGCATTCGATCTTTGATTTATGTGTTCCAAGGTATCGCCCGTCGCAGAAATATAAGTATAACTTCCTGGTTTAACTTCAATATTATAAAAGTCATCACATTAAAAGCTAAAATCTGGCATACATACAAAACTTCAGGTGACATTGATTCTCTTAATGAATTTAAGCGTTTAAGATCGAAAATTAGATTTGATATTAGTGCCTCGTATGAAAACTTTGTTCGGATATCAGAAAGAAATATCAAAACTGATCCTTCTAACTTCTGGGCTTTTATTAACAGTAAAAAAGGTGTGACTAATATTGCATTTTAACGGTCAAATTTTAACTACTATAAATGATGTACTAAATGCTTTTGCTAATTTTTGGTGATTCTTATATACCTGATGGTGGTGACTCAGCTTTAAACTTCAATGATGCATTGAATAATGTTAATATCCACATACGAGCCTTTGACGAATCTGACGTATTTAAAGATATAAAAAAAATTAAACCTAAAATAACAACGGGGCCAGATGGCGTTCCAGCATTTCTTATTAGGGACTGCGCTCAGATATTTTCTTATCCGTTAATGGTTTTATTTAACTTATGCCTTAACACCTGTTCATTTGCGGTCATCTGGAAGCGATCTAAACTATGACCGATTTATAAAAAAGTGGTTAAATTTATTTAAATTTAATTTTAGACCTATTTCAATCATTAGAAATTTCTATAAAATCCTGAAAATACTGCTGCATGACACAATTTATCCAAGTGTTAGCAATCAGATCTTGCTGTACCAGTCATGGTTTAATGAAAGGACGTTCTACTAATTTATTGTCCATTACATAATACATAGCTGACATTTTAGTAGGTTTGTCTTATTCACTGCTACAATTATTTAGATCTTGTGTGTCAAATCGAGTACAATATGTAGCGTATAATAGAGTTAAGTTTGTCGAATTCTTGGCGTCATCAGGTGTCCCTCAGGGCTCAGTACTAGGTCTCTTAATATTCAATATTTTTATTAATGATATAGTGGATACTCTAGACGTTTGTTGTCTGCTATATGCGGATGATTTAAAGATAAAACCTACTTTTTTTTACCTACAAACCTTTATGCCGTTTTAGGCAAGTTTTCAAGTGAAAATTTCCTAACCCTAAAAAATGGAAGAAATACCAATGATTTGAAACTTAATTTTTTTTTACCCTGGATAATTTAGAGCATAAAAATTAATCTTAGATTGAAGTTTAAGGTATAAACAAGCTATATCTACAATGATTTTTTTTTAATTAGTATTTTATTTAATATTTATGTTTTAATATACAGTGGCAAAAAATGATAAAGCTTAACTTTCACGTGCAGTTTATAAGAAATAAAAATTAAAAGTAAATATACTATTCGAAAGCTGAATTCTTCCTCTTTAAAATGCGCTACCGTTTTGTTTTTTTTTTTTTGTTTTATGGGTCGTCTTTATTATGTAGCGGCGGTCGAGAAATGCTTCATTTCTCTGTGCGACGCGCTTAAAATATTGAGCAAAATTTCCCGCTGTTTCACATGGAACTATCCGTTTTTTTATTATTATTTTTCGAGATATTAGCAAAAAACTGAATTTTTCCGTTTCAGAGGGTTGTTTATAAGGGCTCGCGAGGGTAGATTTTGGTAAACTTTTTTGAGCCACTTTCTACTAGCAAAAAATTAGCCTTTCACGAAAACATTAGCGAGGTAACAATTAATTCCAACTTTTCATCAAAATTAGTCTCTGGGCTACTATTATATCTCATATACAGGCTGTCCATTTTATCAGGGCACTCGAGAATATCTCACTTAAATCGGCCGTACAAAAAAAAAATATTTTTACGAAAATTGTGCCGATTTCTATAACCTACAAAATGGTTTAAAGACATTTGAAATCCATGGCCTTCTTTAAGAGTTATGGCGGAAAATATCGAAAATGCGGAAAACGTGTAGGCCAAGTATCTCCGTTATTTGAAGAGATACAAGAAAAATTCTAAGGCGAAAATTTTTTGCAAAACAAGGTGTTTCAACGAGGTTTTATCTAATTTTTTTCAAAACCGCTGTATTTTGAGATTTACTCTTCAGGCTGTTAAAAAAATTATTTTGAAACGGGCGGGAAATGGCGCCATTAAATAGAGTATTTTCCTCCCTTTTCAACGATATATCACATGCCATATTTATTCATTGGTACTATATTAGTAATTATAAAAACATTTTTAACACAATTAAGAAGAATAAAGTAAATTCAGGTAACAAAAACAAAATAATAATCAAGAAAGCAACATGGAGCAATTATGGAAAGAGTATTCGCAGTTATGCCAATGTATATAGAGGTTCTCCATAAAAGCGTCACTCCTTGCTCAGAAAGTTAAAATGTCTTTACCAATTAATTTAAGTATAATATCCATTTGTTTGTATTTCATGATTTCACTATTATTTCAATTATTTTAAAATAGTTGGCTATGAACAAACTTGACAATCTAATTTTTTGACAGATCATCTCAGTTAATACTTAAACTCACACTCAATCACACTCGTTTAATAATTTACAATTTTCAAAAATGATTTTCACTCACATTGATCGTTATAATATGTTCGTTACATATTGCCAATGCAATTTTAACTCTGGATTAGCTCAAGTAGAATATAGAAACAGATTTCCACAAGCACTACAGCCGAATAAAACTCTGTTCAGAAAATTAGCTATGAACCTGAAAAATAATGGTTTATTTTTAAAGAAGAAACAAGGTTGAACAGTGTTACTGATAATGTAAATAAGGTAAACCGAGTTATTAATTATGTAAGAAATAAAAATACATAAAATTTGGAAACATCATTAAGAGAAATTCAAATTGCTTGTCATATAAATAAAACAATTGCTAGAAAAATTTTAAAGAAAAATAGTTACCGGTGTTATAAAGCCAAAACATAATTTACAAGCGGGGGACAAACCAAGGAGGACGACTTTTTGTAGGTAGCTGTTGGAAAAGAATCGTGCCGATCCATTAATATGTAGTAAAATATTTTGGTCCGACGAGGCAAATTTTTCCAATAATGGAGTTTTTAATCGCAGTATTCATTACAAATGGACTTCTGAAAATACCACTGGCATAGACCGACTGGGTTTCAAAATCGTTTTTCAATAAATGTGTGGATAGGTATTTTAGGCACCAATTTAATAGGTCCTTATTTTTATGATGTTCACCTCAGTGGTCAAAGAGGTACCTAAACTTTTTGAGAAATGAATTTAATGAATTCTTAGATGACCTACCTTTAGAGAATCGACACAACTTTCAATATTTTCAACAAGATGAGCTCCTCCCCACAATTCCCAGATTTGCCTAGATTATTTAGACGAAATTTTGCCTCAACATTGGATAGGTACCAATGGATTTATTCGATAGCCCCCTCGTTCTCCAGATATAACCCCAATGGATTTTCTTCTATAGGGGGTATATTAAAGATAAGGTGTTTTCGACGACACCGCAAAATGTAGAGGACCTAAAAGGTCGAATTCAACAGGCATGTATTACAGTTACCCCCGAAATGCTGAGTAATGTTTTAGACGTTTGTCTAGGCCAAATGTCTTTAAACCATTTTGTAGGTTATATAAATCGGCACAATTTGCGTAAAAAAATTTTTTTTGTACGACCGATATTAAGTGAGATATTCTCGAGGGCCCTGATAAAATGGACAGCCTCTATGTTATAAGCATTTTGTATATGTATTTTTTTTGTACTTTTCTGTTCTGTAATTTGGGTGTTTACCTGTTGAATAGTGTATATATAAATAAATAACACTTAAATGAAGATTCAATGGATGCTCCAGTAATAAAATTTTGAAAAAGTGCTTAGTAACCACGAGCCTTATAATATCAGTGTGTAGTGCGTGAAAATAAAAGCAACCTTTCTATTTGCAAATTCTTCTCGAAGGGTTAAACGGGACCGCGAATCGGCCAGTTTAAGACCTTTGACTTGACACTATATGCAGTGACAGGGCGATTAGTCTGCAGGAAACATACACCAGGACAACGGCAACGGAGTATATTATTATCTTGGACATGGCCTGAAATATCTGTATTCTGAATGGCCAGAAGCAAGCCGTGCGCATTCCAGCCGGGTCAGATTCCGGTCTTATCCTATCTCGTCGTTTATAGCCACATTCACGTGTGTATGTGCTCTCGTGAGTACATGCCACTCACTTCAGAGACCCCATCTCGTTGATTTTCATGTCTTTGGAGTTTTTTGCTGCTCAGCTTCTTTCACTTACGGATATTTTTTTACAGCGAAGGATTGACTTGTGGCCCTTACTCTACAGAACTTGTGTGACTCACTACGTATTGTCTTATTTTAATTTGTAATACAGTGGGCAACAAAGTATGACACAAATTCATTAACCTTGAAGCGATTCATTTTTCGCTGAATTTGTCCATTTTATTGGATAAAAAAAATCGATTTTTTTAACTTGCTTTTCCTAAAGTCATACTAAAGAGTAAAAAATGATTGCAAGAAAAGCAAGGTGTGCAAGTTTAAAAAATATATATATTTTCTTATTTTCTACTTTTTAGTCATATTTTAATTATTTATAACGTATAATAGTTATTTATTGTATAAGTGTTTGAGATAGCGTTTTATCCACGCAAGAAAGTTTAAACTCGACAACGAAGTTCGATGATAGTTTAATTTTCTTGAGTGGATAAAACGCGACTAAAACACTTATACAATACAACTACATTTTATCCACAATCACGGTCATTTAGAATCAGATTTCATCAAAGAATGATTTGACATTTCATTCTGTCAGCAGCTGTAACGTGAAAAATTATTGAAATTAATTTTAAAAAACTTGGAAAGCGTTGAATGGTTGTCATTAATGGAAACGAAGTGAAATATGATAAAACAAATAAGGAAATGTCTATTGATATAAATGTTAATATTAATAATAAATAAATAAAATATAATTGATTTAAGATTGTATTTTTCATTATTCCACTAGTGGATAAAGTGGTACTTTATATGCTTCATAAGTGTGGATAAAACTCCAATTATAATATAATTGTGAATAAAACCAATTTGCGGTATTCCATTATGTCACCGGAACTAATATGGTACCATTTGTACGGAAAAAAACGGACGTAGAACTCTCTGATTAGGCGAAAACCTTTTGTATTCTACGTTTTGCCGGAGGTGCCGGTTGGATAGTAAATTTACTCAATTTTCACCCCCGCGCCGCCTACGTGCGGATATTTGCAAAAGTAACCGTGGAATACTGTATTGACATCCGATCATAGTAAGTAACCGTGCAAAATTTCATCAATTGTTTATAAGAAGTGTGTTAAATAAATTATGCAAGATTTGAGGACAAAGATAATTCATTCATAAATACTACATTGTGAGTTAACAAAAAGCACGTAAAAATACAAGCTTCATATTTGAGCCAAGAAAATATCTAGCCATTTTTCTTAATTTGGCCAAGGCATTCGACAGTGTCACACGACATATTACTACACAAGTTACATAATTATGGTATCCAAGGAACATTGAACATTTTGCCAGATTACTTATCACACAGAATACGAGTAAAAATAGAGAATTGCATAAGTGAATCTCGGGAAGTGACTGTTGGTGTACCACAGGGAACGGTGTTGGGCCTAATATTATTTCTCGTATAAATCAATAACATTAATCTATACATTTTCTGAGAGCTTATTGTATAATCTAGAGCCTAAGTAGATGCAATATTTTTTTGTCCAACCATATATAATAATATATAGTTAGACATTTATATACTCATAGAGCAGGCGAAGTTTATAGCCAAGTGACTATTCTTACACTTAACCTATTCTACAAGTAATCAACAGTCGTAGTATATTAGATTATTTAAATGTTATCTACTAAATTATAATTTAAAATGGCTTGAAAAAATTGTATATGAATAAGGACACATAAATTTGTTATTTTTAAGAAGTTATTTCTGACGGTCAATTATCGTATGCTTCATTTGGCGACGAAAGGCATAAAGGCTTAAACTCATATTAGGTTTTACAGAATTGTACTGTCGTGAGCAGAAAAAAATAGGACAACTTTTTTTTACTAATGTAAATCTGTCTCTATTTGAATATGTAATGAGTAGCCGAAATAAAACAGATATCACTTTTAATTTATTTTTTTATTTTAATGCTGTAGTTATTGCCATGGTAAATGATGGATGGTTAATGAGACAAATTGCACTGCGTTATAACATTAATAAAAATTTGGTGTGTAACATTTTAAGAAAGTGGAGAATAAACGGTACGATTAGTAGAAATCCTGGATCAAAGGACAAAGGATATCCTACTTAACAAGAAACTAACTATTAATATTTCGTTATTGCACCATTTCTATTTATAACTTCTATAAGTCTGCTTGGCATAAAACTAAATAACCTTATACAATAATAATTAGTAATAATATTTTCCCATGCATTATTTACCATTTCCAGTAATTCTTCGGCATTCCGTGGTCTCACATTTCGTTTTTGGATACTTCTACGAGTAGTCCCCATACTTCTTCCACAGGGTTAAGATCTGGACTATGACTGGGCCAATTAAGAACATTGATGTTGTTATCTTGAAACCATACGGTATGAGCAGTATGAACGGAACAATTGTCTTGTTGAAATATGAACTCATTATTAGGAAATAATTGTGACACAGAAGAGAACATAAATTGTCTAAAATCCTAATATACGTTTCACTATTAAATCGTTCCTCAATATGCCACAAAACACCAGAACCACGTGCCAATATATAAGCCCACATATTGACGGAAAATCTACCACTTTTATCATTGTTAGATACACATTTCTCATCTAATCGAGTATTCGGAGGGCGGTAAACACGAATACGGCCGCTGTGTGTTGACTGGAAAGTTTTTTCGTCAAGTGCAAATCCTACTTGAGCTTCTTTATGTTTAGCTTTAAGTAAGTATTTCTGTGCTGCTGCATGACAGCGTAGCTCCGATTCTCTTACTCGCCGGCGACCAGTACTACTCGATCCAGGATTTCTACTAATCGTACCGTTTATTCTCCACTTTCTTAAAATGTTACACACCGAATTTTTGTTAATATTATAACGCAGTGCAATTTGTCTCATTGACCATCCATCTTCTGCTTTAGTAATAACTCCAGATTTAACTAAATCGCTTATATGAGGCATATTAGTTTTTTGCACACTTGCAATAAATTATGACAACTAACTGACAATGTCAGAAAAATTAAAGTTAGATGTACACAACTAGTTTTTAGCAAAATACCGTTATATAACTTGTCCTATTTTTTTGCTCACACCGTACAGTATTATAGCGAAAATTTTGATCTAAGAAAACACCAAGATTTTTTGTGCAGTCTGAAGAATTTATATTTCCGCCGTCTATAACCGGAGAAAGCTGCGTTTTTAGAACCTCCCTACGATTTTTCAAGCTAAACAGTAGTGCTACCGATTTGTTTGGATTAATTTTGAAATTGTGCTCCGTAGAATATCTGCAAATACAATTTATGTAGTCATTTAGTAAGGTATTAGCTAGGGCGATATTCGATGGACTAAACTCGTACAAAAGTTGAGTGTCATCGGCCTATGATTCCAAATGAGAATGATTAATTTGGCCAAAAATATCACCTGTATAGATAACAAACAACAGAGGTCCGAGAATGGAACGTTGTGGAACACCTGGTATTAATTGGGCTGAAGACATAGAATTATTGACGGATACTGAGTGACGTCGATTGGATAAGTACGATTTAAAGAAAGCTACAGCACTTTCATTAAACCCATAACAAATAATTTCGCTCATAGCAAAGCATGATCAATAGTATCAAATGCTTTGGAAAAATCGATACAGCAGCTGCCCTCCCTTTATCACATAGATTAAGCAGTGCAGTGGTAGTACTGTGATACTTCCGGAAGCCAGATTGATATAAGGGAAAAATTTTATGCAAATTTAAAAAATCAATAATTTGACTATGCACAATCTTCTCTAATATTTTGAATACGGCTGATAAGAGACTGATGGGACCCAAATCTTGAATAGTTGTAGGATTTTTTACTTTAGGGACTGGGCAGACTAAGCAATCTCTCCATTTAATATAGGAAAGTGAAAGTAACCTTTTTCTAAGCATACATTTATTAGATGAGTTATATGATCGATATATGATTCAGGATAACAGGGATATAATTTAGTCATAAATAAACTAATTTTATCAACACCAACAGGATTAGATCGTAAGCAGTTAATAACTTTCATAACTGCTTCAGGCCCTACGAAAGCAAAGCTAAAACTGTGCTCATTACTATATCTTACATTACTATAACACTACTATAACTTTTTACATACTTTATTTGGATAGTTTTTAAAAGGTTTAATGTTAGTTGTATTTCCACCTTCCCAGACTATAATAATACCATATTTCAGAATCGATTCTGCCATTCCATGGTATATGATTTTAATGCATTTTTCTTGTTTAATATTTATTTTAATTTTTAAATCCGTATAATAAAAACCTTAGTTTTTTACAGTATTAGTGACATGATGATTCCATTTTAAATGAGAATCTAAAATTATTCCAAGATAATTGATTTTTTCACAGGTGGTTATGACCAAATTCGTCTACAATGACGTATGGACGTAATGTTTCGAGATTGACACGCTTATAGTATAGTACAGCGCTTCCCTGCTGATAAAAAACAAAATAAAAACTTTACGGGCTAATTATTAACAAAAAATAATAGTAATAATAATAATAATAATAATAAAGGTTTTTAGTATTCTTTACGTACAGAAAATTTTCTATATTATACATATATATAAAAAGAGAAAATAGATTAATTCGGGCGAGGTTCAGTTCAGCAACCTGAACCACAGACGATTCAGGTGATTGTCCGTTCTTCCAATCAAGCCGACGCACATTAAAAACTTATAAAGATAAGCGAGTCAATTTGCGAACGAAGTAGTACAGAGCCGTACATAAAATTCGTATGTATTAGAATGTACATATTAATACTATATCGTAACGCGCTGTTAAAATTTGACGATGGAATTGCTGATCTAAATATTTCAAGCGCGGATCTGAACGCAATTAGTTTTGCGACTAATTTAACGGTGTTTTAATGAGGTCGTAAAGTTTTTGTTGCCTTTTTTACGTGCAGTGTAAATATGAGCTCGACTATACCTAATAGCCGTGATCGCTGCAAAAATATCTCTCACTAGATTTTTTCTGGCTATTTGTCAATAGGTGCAGGGGAGGAGGAAAGTAGGGGTCATAGCCTAGGGTGATAGGAGCAGTCATGTTTTTTTATTAAATTCGAAGTGTAATTTGATATCAGATTTTTAACCCTTTTGGGTGGCACAAAAGCTTGCTGTCAATAGCATCATAGTTTCTTTATTTTTTTTAAGTGTAATGTATTTTTTTTGTATATTTCTCCTATTCTGTAATTGGGTCGCACGACCTGCTGAATAGTGTAAATAAAAAAAAATAAAAGTCACGTTTAAGCAATATCTCGATTTTTGACAAAAAAGCTCCACGTACCATTATGGCACCGGACCAGTTTTCTCGGAATTTCGGGAAGTTGACCACCAAAACTGCTGTCAAGAGTAGTGTTATAATTTTCAGGACATCTGCAAACATGTATAACATGGAGGATAAAAAAGACCTTTAAAAATTCGATTTCACATTTCAATTAGAATTTAACAAGAAACTTGACCGCTCTGGGCTATGACCCCGCCCTCCTCCTTCCCCGGGACCTATTGACAAATAGCCAGCAAAAAACTAATGAGAGACATTTTTGCAGCTGTACTACGGTCTATAAGATAAGAAGTGATAGATTGCGTTTCCAATATCTTTTGATATGTATATGTTTTGCATTTTCAGGATTATATGAAAATTTAAGATCGTAATAGATTATTTCTGATTCTGATACAAATTCATATACATTTAACTGTAAGCTTCTGTCTGATTTTATTCGATTCATGATAACAATAAATTAACAGTATATATTTTACTGATTATCAAACCAAAATTGTAAGAGATAAAGCATGTTACAACTCTTTATGAATAATTATTAATGATAAATATCTATGATAATGACATTCAGAACATGAATACTAACTATAAAATTATAGCTTCTAGTCAAACAGCTTTTGATAAAACCGGTAGGTAAGTAATTATTCTTATTTTAGTCGCTCTCCAATTTTTTTGTTGATTTTTTATTGATTTACCATTATTTAAATTTTTCATTACCGTCTCATTCTTTTTGCAAATTGAGATGTTTTATAAAGCATAAAAGTAATAAGTATAAAGTTATATTATTTATTACCTGTAAAGGACCCCGCACAAAAACACGTGGTTTGGGACCCCGGTGAAAATGGTCGAAATTCAGATATGTTGTTGTTCAGACCTTCCCGATGAAAAGTTCAAATGGGACCAGCGTTACAGCACGGGCAAAAGTCGAAAATTCGTAAATTCGTGAAAAATCTTCAAAAATATACATATACATACTTATTTATATATTTATGTGTACGTATATATGTATATACATATACATATGCGATATACGGATTTTATAATCAATTAATTATAAAAGCTACGTTTATAACTCTTATAAGAGCGTTTTTATTTTACATTTGTCTAGTTCAGGTTTTTACTCTTCCAAATCTATGCGTTTTCCAAATGCGGGTATTATAAAATAAAAGTAACTTATAGTCCAAGTAATGACTTCTCGAGACATAAAAAACGCAACAAAAACTTTACAACCTCATTAAAATTCCAATGCTCTTTGTGCTGTCTCGACCGGAATTGACTCGCTTACCTTTATAGGTTTTTAATGTGCGTCGGGTCGTTTGATGCAGCATGCCGCCATGGCCCGTGGCGATAATAGTTATGTCGTAAGTTTTTGTAGCGTTTTTTATGTATCGGGAACTTATTACTTGAACTATACATAAAGAACGCTATATGGACGGTCGATTTTATTCTATTTATCTGTGATAAAATCTCATTTTTTCAACAAGATATTCAATATTCGAATGCCTATTCCTATCCTCATTTTTATCAACCAAATATATAATTGGTATTTATTTTATGTTTTACTCAAAACTATTGAGTGCGAAAATTGTCACTCAAAAAATTGGAATATGTTAGTAGGAAAATTCGAAAATCCCTACATTGTAGGAGCTTTTTGCAAATAACAATTTTTTACGCTCCTCCGAGTTTATTGATTTTTATCCTTGGCATGAAGATATTTTATTTTTAATTTTTTAGCTTCTTCTCTCTCATTTCTAACATCAAACATTGAATATGGCTAGCTCCTGAACTCGATGACCATAGCGTTACGTATAATCTCATTTACGCATCCGCTGCATATCTAGCAGACGACGCGCTTGGTAATTTTAAATTCTACTTGCATTATGATGTTAATATCGCATGACTGTTACCTAGTACCGTATATATAATAATAATAATAATAATGCCTTTATTAAACATTAAAGTTGACAACGGCGAAGTTAAGATGCAATATCTGCTTTTCCACTTAACCGACTAACCTAACCTAATAGATTTGTTTTCGAAAAAGAAAAAAAACAAACCTGCCTTTTCTCATAGTTCAAATGTGCTTTTAGAGGGCGGAATATTAAAACATAATATTTTTAGTCGCAAACTCCTCTATAAAATCCGTATTTTACTAAAAACAACGTACCAGACTGCAACCAACAGCTACTCTCCGGGCTATGTGCCCCGCCGAGCGCTGAATTACAAGTTACAAGCCTGGCGCGTTAAGTGTAAATATTGCATATTACCATCAAAACGCTAATGTTTCGATTGCAACAAACACCAGCCGAAAGACTGATCCTACTTAAAGGAGCTCTCGTGCCAGTCGTCACACACCACTTGCAGACTGCAGTTTCGAGTTGTTGGCTCTCGTCAGTGCAAGGTAAGACATCCTTAATGAACGCAAATGTGGATGCTAATTTACGTAAGAAATAACGTGAACAATAAAGGACTGGTTATAGATTTCAATCTATAGAAACAATATTCATTTTAACGTAGAATATGAATTTATAATTGATATAAATTTGTGAGAAGCTCAAGTTTTCAATATAAAATATAAAGCATAAAGTTTAAAGCATCAGCATAAAATATATAAAGCTGAATTTCAAGTTTGAAATATATAGCTGAATTTCAATTTTGAAGAAATTCAAATTTTCAATATGAAGAAGAATTTTGAAATTATCAATATGCAGAACAATAAGCTGATTCGCAAACTGGTTGTTAACGCGGATATAAAAATGAAAAATTAATTACTGGTGTCACACAGTTAAGTTTGTATAGGTTGGAATCACTACAAAAGCTGCAGGCCAATGATTTCTTGGTGAATTTTACTAATAAGATAAACTTTATTTATCCCACTTTCTGCAAAATAATACCAATACACAAACTTGAAAAATCTACTTTTACTAATTAAATGGAAATCTGTAAAATGTAGAAGATGGTACAGGTATTGCCATCTGTCAATTGGTGAGTTAAGCGCACAAGCTCGTTCTTAGGTAGATTCCCTTACTCAAAACAAGTTACAGAATCGATAAAGGGAATCTATAATTTTCTATACCAAGCTTTACTCGACAGTGAAAAATGAAAATATAACCTAAGAACGAACTGCCCTAATAAATAGTAAATCGTATACAAACCGTTGTGTAAGAATTCAGCAAATATATTACATCTTGTAGGATATACTATATAACAGGTTAATGAGAAAGGTAAGAAAAATAACCACATGTACTTACATAGTAAACAAGAATATAAAAATTGAAATATAGGTATATGTTTCCTGAGGTGCTGTAATATAACGGAGATATATAATAGTGTAAAAAAACATGAGTGAGTTCCTAAGATATAAAAATATGTACATAAAACATTGTGAAATGATTAGCAGTTATACAAGGAAAATTCTGATAGTTGAAAACAGTTTCACTTACAAAAACTTAATCAAAATGCCATACAGATCGTGCTAAATATAAATAAAATACTAGTTATTATATAAAATTGTTAAATTGACATAGGCCATGTAACACTTCACATCTTTGTTATTGTAGTCAGAGATGCCTCTACAGCTCTTAATTTATTTATAAGAAACCACTTTCTGTTTTTGCTACCCATAAATAATTACGGAGCCATTTAACCCTCTTCTTATTACCCTCGACCTAGTAGAATAAAAATTTTATTAGCCCATTTGTATCCGCAACGAGAAGGCGTCGATTTTCGACAAATTATTAACGGACTGCGATTGCTGGAGCCTCAATTCGTCAACTTCCTTTATTGATTTTTTATAGAACATGAACCTACACTCATCTAAATATCAAAAAGTACACACAATTTGAACCGTTCTTCAAAAACCTTTTACCGATGTAACGGTATATACAGATAAAATACTCGCTGCTAAACTTTATACGAGGACAATTGAAACTGGTGTTAAAGCACAGGACCGTGCGCACTGAACTTAATATTTTGTCCTATATATTTAGCAATGGTATCGTGATTCGAATGGTAGTTGAAACTGTGCAGGCGAGTCCGACACTATCAATGTAATCAGCCTGAATGAACCATCTACGACTGCACTGGTTTAAAGGTAACAAAAGTGACGGGCCTACTAGCATGAAGAAAATTCGTAAATCGTTTCTCAGAAGTAACGTGGACTTGTGAGATGTGTTGTCAATGTGCCAGTGCAGTGCATAAATACCTATTATAATATCAAGCGTAGGAGTTTAGTTAGTTATTGTTCATATTAATAAATATTTACTACTATATAAAAGGTAAAATATTTTAATTATTTACTAATTTACCATGGCTTTCTCGAGACCATTGAAGCAGAGGATAATATAATAATGTCCGAAAATCTTATCATTTTCTTATGACAAGCATTTATTTCTATTTACCTTCGCCCATGTACAACAAAGAGATGCCGACTGTTTTTGTCGGCTTTTAGTTTTTATACGGTTTCAATTAAGTTCGTATACACTTTACCCTTTAGTGACATCAAACCAGTATAATGTCGTTTCAATTCACGTGTTATTAATATCAGGGCCGGTCATAGGCCCAGTCAACCCAGGCAGCTACCTAGGGCGCCACACGATTAGGGGCGCCAAACGCCAAACAAATCTCGAGTAGACAATTAAAAAAAAACAAAATGTTGTCTGTATCAAGTAATTAGAAGATAATAAAAAACCCGACAAGACTGTCCGATTACAGAATAAGTTGTTTTGTTATTTTGGATCATTTCAAACATATATTTTAAAAACAAAGTGCTTACCTTGTTTTACTTTAAGTTTTACTCTAATGCCTGTAGAATTAATGTGAACGATAACTTAAAATTATAACATTGATATAGCGCAGTAAAAATAGCACAAAAAGTCAATATGAAGGAACTTTTCCATAAGCAATTTTGTGGTTGAATCTTGTTGGGGAGGTGCTCAGGAGTAACCAAAAAATTTTTGTACTTCAACGACCTTGTGCTCTAATTGTTATTAACAATTTAACTTCTTTAACAGTGTTTTTCAACCTTAAAATGTGAGTAACTCGAGATATATAAGTCCTATCGGGACAAAAAAATCTTTGTAAATAAATATTCTACAAATCTGTGTTTACTGTAGGTCTTAGGAGCGCAACCATAACCTACAAAAGTGAAAAAACTGGCCAATAATCGTATTTTTTTTCATTTTGCTGCCCAGAGCCGCTGGGTGAACCAACCAGCTTCAAGGAAAGAAAATCTGCCTTTTACTCTAACAAAAAAAAACCTGAAAATTTGGTGCAAAAATATTAAATCCAGTGTGTTTAATTGAATTTATTTAAAATTTAAATTGGCCGCCACTTTATGCCATTAAGTTCGAAACGGATAATTTTTTCTTTCAACTGTTAGGTTTTGATGCCGTAAACAAATTTCTTCTTTAAACCTATTTTTGCCATTTCTTTTTGCATTTGTTAAAAGCCAATAAAAAAAATGAAGTTTTTCGGCCATTTTGAAAAAATTTTGAATTTTTTTTTATTAAATCATAAAGAAAATTTTAATACTTTTATTTTAATAAAAAAAAGAGTTTATTTTGATCACAATTTTTTTGAAAATGGGCGATAAAATTAATTTTTGTTAATTGGGTTTTAAACAAATGCAAAAAAAATGCCAAAATAGGTTTAAAAAATTTTTTTCACGGCACCAAAAAGCTGGCGTCGAGACTTAACTTTTGAAAAAAAAAATGATCCGTTTTGGACTTAATGCCATGCGGCCAATTCAAATTTTGAATAACAAATTCAATTGCGCACAGTGGGTTCAATATTTTTGCACCAAATTTTCAGGGTGTTTTTTGTTAGAGTAAAAATCAGATTTTCTGAAAGTTTGAAGCTGATCGGTTCACCCAAAGGCTCTGGGCAGCAAAATGAAAAAAAAACAACGATTTTTGGCCAGATTTTTCACTTTTGTAGGTTCTAAGACCTACACCAGACGTAGATTTGTGGAAAATTTAATTACAAATATTTTGTTTTTTTTGTCCCGATCGGACCTACATATCTCGAGTTATTCCTATTTTTAGGTTGAAAAACGGGGTTAAAAAAATTTAATTGTTAATAACAATTGAAGCATAATTTAAATGTGCTTTTAGAGGGCGGAATATTAAACATAATATTTTTAGTCGCAACTCCTCTATAAAATCCTTATTTTGCTATAAGGAACGTAACCAGACTGCAACCAACAGCTACTCTCCGGGCTATGTGCTCCGCCGAGCGCTGAATTACAAGTTACAAGTCTGGCGCGTTAAGTGTAATAATTGCATATTACCATCAAAACGCTAATGCTTCGATTGCAACAAATACCAGCCGAAAGACTGATCCTACTTAAAGGAGCTCTCTTGCCAGTCGTCACACACCACTTGCAGACTGCAGTTTCGAGCGGTTGGCTCTCGTCAGTGCAAGGCAGGCATGTGACGACCGGCACGAGGATCCTTTGACTATTTGGTACATCCCGGTATTTTTACATTGGCGATATGTAAAATAGTCAGCAGGCGCCATCTAGCGGTCCAGTGTCTGTTGCAATCGAAAAATAAGTAGCCTGACTAGGCTTAGCATAGTTCAAATGTGCTTTTAGAGGGCGGAATATTAAACATAATATTTTTAGTCGCAAACTCCTCTATAAAATCCTTATTTTGCTATAAGGAACGTAACCAGACTGCAACGAACAGCTACTCTCCGGGCTATGTGCCCCGCCGAGCGCTGAATTACAAGTTACAAGTCTGGCGCGTTAAGTGTAATAATTGCATATTACCATCAAAACGCTAATGCTTCGATTGCAACAAACACCAGCCGAAAGGCTGATCCTACTTAAAGGAGATCTCTTGTCAGTCGTCACACACCACTTGCAGACTGCAGTTTCGAGCTGTTGGCTCTCGTTAGTGCAAGGCAGGCATGTGACGACCGGCACGAGGATCCTTTGACTATTTGGTACATCCCGGTATTTTTACATTGGCGACATGTAAAATAGTCAGCAGGCGCCTCTAGCGGTCCAGTGTCTGTTGCAATCGAAAAATAAATAGCCTGACTAGGTTTAGCATTGTTCAAATGTGGTTTTAGAGGGCGGAATATTAAACATAATATTTTTAGTCGCAAACTCCTCTATAAAATCCTTATTTTGCTATAAGGAACGTAACCAGACTGCAACCAACAGCTACTCTCCGGGCTATGTGCCCCGCCGAGCGCTGAATTACAAGTTACAAGTCTGGCGCGTTAAGTGTAATAATTGCATATTACCATTAAAACGCTAATGCTTCGATTGCAACAAACACCCACATGCCTACCTTGCACTGACGAGAGCCAACAGCTCGAAACTGCAGTCTGCAAGTGGTGTGTGACGACTGGCAAGAGAGTTCCTTTAAGTAGGATCAGTCTTTCGGCTGGTGTTTGTTGCAATCGAAGCATTAGCGTTTTGATAGTAATATGCAATTATTACACTTAACGCGTCAGACTTGTAACTTGTAATTCAGCGCTCGGCGGGGCACATAGCCCGGAGAGTAGCTGTTGGTTGCGGTCTGGTTACGTTCCTTATAGCAAAATAAGGATTTTATAGAGGAGTTTGCGACTAAAAATATTATGTTTAATTGAAGCATAAGGTCTTTGAAATACAAAATTTTTTTGGGTACTCCTTACCACCTCCCTAACAGGATTCAACCATAAAATTGTTTATGGAAAAAGTTCCACTTCAAATTCTATTTTGACTGTATTAATAGGTAAGTGTTTATTGTATTGCTCTTTGACCTTTTTTACAAAACGATTTAAAAATAGGGGGGGGCGCCAGAATTGAACTTTGCCTAGGCTGAAAATAGTAATTGGACCGGCTCTGGTTAACATTTATTTATTTATTTTCTGAGTGGATTACAAGTACCTACTTTGAAAAGGGCTTGTTGCCAATACAAGTTGGCGTCCCCATGTTTAGTCCCGGTAGGTTTCAATATATTTATATTAATCATTTTCTCTTGTTTTAGCTGTGTCAAAGACTTTTCGAAATCGATTAAGCACAAAAACACATGGTTATTCACGTTTCTGCATCACTGATCTAATAACTAATACTTGGATATTGAACAATGTCTCGCTAGTACCATGACCTTGCGGATACAAGAAGGAATAAATATAGTGCAGTGAAGCTAATGTTTTTTCCAATATAAGTGTCTTATAGTAGAGATTTTTTTTTATCGTTCGATATGAACATTTGAAAAGAATATGTCCATGACTTAATTTTTTATTAACCATTTTTTATTTCAAAATAGGAATTTTATATTAACGACTATATTTCGAATTCTTTTAGTCGGATTAGGACCTTTTACATATTATTTAAAACTGTAAATAACTTGCACCTCTACCATACTTTCTCTAGACTACGTTCAGCACATCTCTCAGAATTTCTTCTAATGCCCCATTTCGGATCAAACACCCCATACCGTACCAGACGTTACCAACTTTCCGGGTATTTGTTGGCTAAATAGAAACTATTAAATGAAATTTTAAAATAATTAGGGCTCCCCACATCGTTGTTGTGTACCCTTTAATCCGGCCCTGTATGCCTCATTGAAGCCGCCCCTAATAGTCTGAAGAGAAATTTGCAAAAAGCGTTTTCTAGAAAACTTTCTCTGTAAAATTTTTTAAAAGTGTTTCAATTAGAGAAAAACTTGTTGTTTTGTATTGAGGCCTTCTCTCCGAGCAATTAGCGCCCTGATGAAGAATTTTTTCGAAGCAGTTTTTACCCTGGACAATTTTTGTGTAAAAAAAACCTTTTTTTTAAGTAAATGAGATAGCGACAAGGACAAAAGGCAATTTGAAATGGATTAAATTTTTATGACCCGTGCAGGTAAAATTATATCCAAGAACTGGCATACGACAGACATTTACAATTAAATTTCTGTAAAAGTGGGAGATTACAAATATAAAAGGTGTTGGTATCGACGAAAAAAAAAGTGAGCCGAACTCCTATAGCGGAGGAACGTATTAATTACTGCATACGGAGGAAATGATTTTAAGATTTCTTTGATAAATAACCTACATTACGAACTGCTCCAAAAAATCCTTAACGAAAAGCAAAGCAAATCTTTCATCGTTATCGCTAACATCTGCAGCCTTTGAACCAAGACGTCAAGAGAACTTATCAACAAATGCATATTAGGTTTGGCAATGATTTGGATCCGGAAAAATAGAGTTGGCATCGAATAAAACGTGGGCCTTAACCAATTACGACTGATCAGAAACTTGCCCCCATTGATCTGTTTCAACTTATTTCGTGCGCATGCAATATTAAATTTGGAAAATGTGCTATTGGAGAAAAGCAGGAATGAAGTGTTTGAACATTGTGTGTTGGAACATTGTATTGGAAAAAATACGGTAACGTCCTGTACATCAATAATGTCCGTGAATGCGATGAAAAGATCAACGACGATACTTGAAACGCAAACTTGTTTCGAATAAATACAGAGAAGTGACGAAATCGACTGACATTTTTGTCGAAGAACAAGAAGAAGCGGAAACCTGAACCATAAAAAAGTGAAAAAGGTATAAATGATAAAAAGAAAACAACTAACACTTCAATTGCTGAAGAATCCATCGGGAGTCCATGTTAAAAATACGCTTCGAACTCTGCCTCAATAGCGGAAAAGGGTTTCAATGAAGTACAGTTTGCCACAGCAGTTTAGTCGGTATAAAAATCATGCAAAAAATCACCAACCGTACCACTCGCCGCCTAGGTGCGTGGACACGGTCTTCTTTGGAGTTAGTTTTGCGACTGTTTTATGATCTTATTAAAATACCCCATGTTCCACTGGAGTACAGAATCGGCTCCAATGCGTACAATATATAGCTTATTACGAAGAAATGATATGATTACTGTTGGCCAGGAAACATTAAGAGGGTTGATAAAAACTGAAGCCAGCCCTGTCCTTCCTTCTCTATCTCTGACTAGCGGACGCGGCATCGTTGAAGATGTTGTGCATTTTATGCAGACTAAACTGCTATGGTAAATTGTATTTATGCGTATGTAGATTCACGTTCATTTAGCAGCGGGCGTACAGAGGGGCTCGCTACAAATATTGCATTTATATATAAGAAAGAAATAAATCCGTGATTTTGTAGTTTTCCTCATGAACTACAATATTTATACATACTAGGCAGTTTTTTACTAGAAGTCACTCCAAACGAGAAAAAAAAACAACAAATGTTGTAGTATAACTAAATAGTATTAGGACATTTAAAAGTTTTTTGTATTGTCTTTTTATAAAAATGTAAACATATTCTTGTGAACCTTTTTCAACACACTTTGTCTGTATAAGTGTATGTATTGTATATTGTGGCTGTTTGAAAATAAAATTATTATTATTATTATACTATGAAAAAAGGAAGTTGCGTTTCCGAATCCGACGTCTTGGACCATGATTGCACTACACTAACATGACATTTTTTTGTATGTTTCCCAAATTATCCGAAATACACCATCAATTACCAACAATAAAATAAATGGATTTCTTCAACTGTCCCGCCCAACAACAGTAATTCATGATGCAACCATAGAATTGTTTTTGCGCAATTACATAAAAAACAGCAAATTGTAGGATGCTTAACCGTGACAGGTAACTTTAAATACTGGTCGAGACAGCTTAGGGAAAGAAGTCGAATACTTTCAACTGAATTTGGCTATTCCAACGACCTTGAATTGTTTATTGTTAACCTACGCGTTCAGTGACGTATCGTGACCGAATAATGCGGTGATGCTATTGTTCGTTAAATGGTTATTAGCATTCGACAAAAGATATGGTATGTCAAATATAAATAAATTATTTCAACTCTAATTTGCAATTCTCACGTTCAATAGCTTGGTTCTAGATTTGTTTATGGATGGCCTACATTGATAGACACCGTTAACGGTCAGCCATCTCTTGATGGAGAACTGTTAATGAAAAACATAAATAACGGTTATTTACAAAATTACCATTAAACAAAAAAGTAAAATAAAAACAAAAAATAATGAGTTAGAAAATCAATATTTAATTATTATTAAAAATTTGTATATTTTGTTCACAGCTCTATCGAGGAAGGAGCTGAAGTTCACGTAGTATATACCGATTTCAGCAAGGTCTTTGAGAGAGTAAATTTCGACCTGCTCATTGAAAAATGTCGTAATTTGGGATAAGTTAAAATCTCCTAAAATAGCTTCCTGTCTATTTAATAGATTCCACCATGTTAATGGTTAACTTCTTTATTCTGAGTTCCGGGGTACCACAAGGATCACACTTGGGCCCATTGGTATTTAACTTATTCGTCAACGACATCATTGCAAACATTCAGTTCTGTAAAATATTACTTTCACGTTTCTACCATAAATAAAGTATTGTTATAGTATGCGAAATTATATGTTTAAATATTTAAAAACAATCAAGTTTACTAATAGCCTTTCTCTGAGGCCAGGAGCAGCTAATTAAAAAAAATATATCATCTGCATGTTTTTTTAAATTACGAAATTTCGCAAGGAATTACAGTACCTGTTTTTTAATCCTCGTATTTTATCGTTTAACGTAAACAAGTTTCCACGTGCTATGGCCAGCGGTTCTACTTATTTTATATTTTATCAAGATTTCCTTTTGTATATCTTTTTATTCTTATATAGAGTCTTTGTAAAACGTACTTTTTTAAGATTGTTATTTAAATGGACATGATTATTCAAAAAAATTAACAAGCTTAGGTAAATAAGTCGAACGTTTTCTTCTGGAGAGTTGATATTATTTATAGTATTTCAGTCAATAGCAAAAGCATTTCTGTATATTAAAATTTCTAAAGCTACTGAATTTTACTATGGCTTTGTCATCATAACCATTCAATATTAAATGTCAACGTTGTGGTCAGAAAAATACACATCTAAGACTATCAGTTTCTTAACAACCAGTTTAGTGGTATATAATTAAATCTATAATGTTTCGCTTTGGGAAGTTAATCTAGTAGCATCATTAATTGCTTATAATAAAAAACATGTAACGAGTTATTTAGATAATCACAATTTTTTCTTGAATGATTAAAACATTTAGTTTGATTTTTGCAGTTTTGTATTTGGGAATCAAAATGACTACATTTAAAATATCTATAGTCACTTGATATGTCAATCTGTTGTTGTGCGAGACACGAGTAGGGTTTAATGTTCGGTGATTTACAGTTTGTAAAAACTGCAGCTGCTAGATTCTAAGTTGCTATCGTATCGAGTCGATACGATAGCAACGAAATTTCAAACACATCGTTGGAAATTCTAAGATGCTATCGAGTTAACTGTTATAATATCGTACTTTGGTATCGAATGAATTCTGTTGAGTAAGCGTCAAAGTTACGATACAGTAGTATATCTAGAATCTCTAGTATCGTATCGACTTGATATGATAGCAACTTATATCCCACCGCTGGTGTTGGTTTTAACTAATTTATTGTGATTGCATAACTATAGAGATACACTGAGTAGTATGCTAGTACACGTAGTACTCCTTTACTTATTCTCAAGATAGCTTATGAAAAGTAGAATTTCAATAACATTAAATAGTTTTGCAGTTATAAATTCAACGACATTGAATCAAGGAATGCAACCGAGTTTGTCTGTGATACCGCTCGAACGACACCACTGGTGTTATGAAGCAAATTTGCAGCGATCTGAAGGAATCGCTGAACAGATAATGTCTCTCCACACACCAACATTCAAGAAATACCGATAATTCCTGTTAGATAGGAATTTTTTCATACTGTTCTTGGTATCTCTGTTGAAGTATGCAATGATGTGTTGTTTTTTATGGCATCACCGTTTAGCTTTATCTCTGATATCGTTCCGTGCTGCAAAACTGAGTAGGTACAAGGTGAACCCTAAGACATTACTTTTTTCAGAATCGCTTTGAAATCCAACTAAATTATACAAGACTTTTAGTTATTTACATATTTGCATTTACATAATGAAATCATCATATTGAAAATACTTGTAACAAATCATCATATTGAAAATACTTTTATAGTTCAAGTAGGAATAAACCGAGACATAAAAAACACAACAAAAACTTTACGACCTCATTAAACTACCGGTGCTCTTTTTAGTGCTGTTAGCAAATTGACTCGCTTACCTTTATAGGTTTTTAATGTGCGTCGGGAATGTTTAATGTCAGGTTTGGCGCCATGGCGCGCGGCGATATAATTATGTAAAGTTTTTATTGCGTTTTTTATTTACTGGGATCTATTTACTTCAATTAGCGCCATGGCCCGCGGCGATAATAATTATGTCGTAAAGTTTTTGTTGCGTTTTTTCTGTCTCGGGAACTTATTACTTGAACTACAACAAATCATCATGTTCTTGTTATGTACGTTCTATTCTAACCAAATTTCTTAAGCACGGGCTGCTATTTACTTGAATGACTAAATTGTTCAACTGCTGTCCCTGTAGTTGCCTATAATTTCGGAATTGTTGACTGGCTAAGAAGCGACATCGAGAAATTAGACAGGAAATCCAGGAAAGTCTTAACAATGCCAAAGGGCGAAATTCTCCATCCAAAGGCTGATGTAGATAAGAGCTAGATAAAATCTGTGTACAATTCCTGTCGTAGGTCTGAATGCATATATCCGACAATGAAAGGACAAATTCACACGACCAGTCGCATACAATTCAGGACGCTTACCTGGGACCCCGAATCACTGACGAGAGGGCCGAGAAGAACATTAAATCCAGCATCGAAAAGAGGAAAAGACAATTCTTTCGAGATATCGACCGACCAGCAATTGATTAAAGGGTATATACGAGATATGGCTGAACGGGGCGGGCAAAAAAGCGGAGAAAAACTGTTTTCGAAAATTCGAATGATTTTTTTCCGAAAACTAGAGCGCTCATGGACCTAAGAATTTACAGAATAGTTAGGCATTGTAAAGTGATGTTATAGTAAAAATATCAGGCCCAATTTTCCTTAGGGCAGCCAACCTACCTCTTTCGTTTCGCCGGTTCCAGTAGTCCCCCCCAAACGTTGATCTCTGCGTTTGCCGTGCATTGTCCATTCCTTTCGGAGAAAGCAGAATTTTTTGGAAATTAAAATCATACATTATGTCTCACTTTCCATGACTCCCACATTGTAGCTCCCTTATTAACCATGCGATTTTCTTAAAATTTGGGTGGCAGGTACTTACATATAAGGAAATTGTGCCACGTTAAAATATTTAAAAATACACCAGTGGCGTTCGTCGTTATGAAGAAAAATGTATCTAATTTTCCAAAAAAAGATATTAGGCAAAGTTTTAACTGTAAAGCAATATCATAATCTTATTCGTCATTATCAAAAATCCACCAGTCCGAGTTTCAAAAAGATAGTGTATGTGGTGTTCATATAGTAAGTAAATAAAATTTAACTTTTAAACAAATTTAACATTCCCAATTTTAATGATAAACACCATATGTGCACTTTTTACGAAATTTGACCGATATCTAATTGCTTATGTTACATGATGTTCGTAAAGAAAATAGCAGCGAAGCACATTTTTTGTGGGACTAAATTTCTACATGTGCCTTTTAAACATAAGTTGGCCATGATGATTCAAAATTACTTAGAAGTTTGGGTGACATTTCATTATTTTTGTGTTACACAAATTTAAGTAAAAGATTTGTGATCTCATGCAATTTTTTGTCGCATGAGATTATTACAGTGCAACCCCGCGAGTTAATACATTCGAGTCACGCATTTTCTATAACGCTTATTTTTCGCCTCATGCGACAATCACATTCACCAAAGACTTTCCTTCCCCTACAATTTCGGCACAAATTTAACTTCATTGTAATTTCCCTTTCGCATGCGACTTTCATCAAAGTTTCGTGGTCTCATGCGATTTTTGGTCGCATGTGATTCTCTTCACTATTCGGCTAAAAACAAAATTTACTTACAACTTTCTACACATTACTTACTGTCGGGAAAGACTATTTTGTCGGATGCGACTCTCGTCATAGTTACACTACATTCGCGCTTGTTTTCGTCGCATGTTCGTGGTCGCATACGACTTTTTGTACCATGCGATTTTTGGTTGCATGCGATTTTTGGTCGCATGCGATTTTTTGTCGCATGCGATTTTTGCCAGAAGCGATTTTTCCTGCATTCGGCTAAAAACTAAATTTACTTGCGACTGTAAGTCGCGCGTTACGTAATGTAACCCAGTACCCCTATTCACTCCACCATCCCGTTTGCTTGTTGCTTATTATTATTATTATTATTTTTTTTTTTACAAAAAACCAGTCACCCTACTCTGTGGCTCCGACCCTCACAGAGGGGAGCTGGTAATACCAATAGCCACTCCCCACGCCCGTGGGGTGAGTGACTACCGGGTCCGCGAATCGTGTGCCCTGAGTAGACGTAATGAACCGAGGATGACAGCCTTCTGCATTCTGCCGGCTAAGATCTCTGCCGAATCTCGGCATGCCAGTATGATCTTTAGTTCTGAAAGCAGCGTCTGTCTCATTCCACCGAGGGCTCCTATAATCAGTACCACTATTTTAACAGAATGGCCTGGATAAAGCCTGCGGAGTTCGAAGAGCAAATCTCGATATTTTGTCCGTTTTTCCTCCTCTTTCAAGACAATGTTGCTCTCAGCGGGAGCTGAGAATTCCACGACATACATTGTCTTGAGTTGGTGGTCGAGGAGTACTATGTCAGGCTTGTTGGCTTGTATTTGCCTGACGGTGGGAAACGAGTAGTTCCAATAAATTAGGCACTTCTCATTCCCCACAACGGACTCAATATCCCCCGGAACCACGACCGACACCAGAGGGGAAGATGCTTTCCCCTCCCGGGTGCACTAGGGCTGCCGGTTCGGTTTTGCGGTTATTATTATTATTATTATTATTATTATTATTATTATTATTATTCATTTGCACAACATTTCATTGTCACCAAATGATTCATAAGACACTTTACTACAAGATTGCGAAAATAAATCGCCAAAAAACGAGAAGTGGATATCCTGGAGAATTACCAAATAATTTGTTATTATTTGATAATGGCACGTTTAACATTTCGTGAAAAAGTGAACGTAATTCGTATTGTAGGTGAAAATATATTATTCGCAGAGGCTACAATAATTTTTAACTCACGGCATCCAGAGCCAGCAAATATCTACGTTAAAACAGTAGCAATTACTAATAATTTGTTCAACGATACCGGTAACGTTCGAAAATCTAGGTCAAGAAATTGTGTTATAAACCTATGACGGACTGATAATTGCAGCATTTAGGCAAGATCCTCAAGCCAGTATTAGAAATGTAGCACGTCATTTAAACATTGACAAAACTAAAGTATGGAGATACCCAAAAAGAAACAGATTAAAAGCGTTCAAACCGAAGTACCTACATACTTTGTTCGAAGGCAACAATTTGAGAAGGCTAGATTATTGTTTTTGGGCACAAGGAAATTTTCTCAATGATATGAATTTTTTAAAGAAAATAATGTTTACCGATGAAGCTACATTCAATACAAATGGTGTGGTCTGCAGTCAACATATCTCGGCTGCTGAAAATCCTAATTGGATGATAAACTTTACTGTAAAAGTCAACGATCGCAAAGAGCGAATGTTTGGTGCGCTATTTTAAATGAGCAGAATAGGACCTTTCTTTTTTTGAAACATTAACGCCGAAACATTTTTAAACTTTCTTGAAGGGGATTTTACTGATATTTTGGATAACATGCCTCTTCAAATAATTCAGCCATTTAATACTGCAACTGGACGGAGCACCAGGTCATAATGCGAACATTGTTCGTAACTGGCTTAACACACATTTCCTCCTAAAATGGATAGGTCCAAGATGTCTTCTTCAAGAATGCCACTCCGGTCTCCGAATCAAACACCAAAAGACTTTTACTTAAGGAGGCATATTAAAAATTTAGTATACAAAGAGAGACCTCGAAACAGAATAACTACGGGATAGAATAAGAGAAGCTTGCCCAAAAATAACACCTGCAGAAAAATGTATTCACATGGATGGAGGATATGTTGAGCAAGCTGTGATTTAGTTATCTATGTAGCCCACAACGGACTCAATATCCCCCGGAACGTAAGGCAGCACTGGTGTTTCGTCTATCCCATACGAGTGCCTTAGATGATAGTAAAGCACTCGTAATGCTGCGTTGTGTCTATGAATATAGGCCGAGACTGCATATGTCGGGCAAGCCGACAGTAAGTGCATTACAGTCTCCGGCGCCCTGCGGCAGGCCCTGCAGCTGACATCAGGGACCTCCATACCCATGACACGACGTCGATAGACGAGAGTGTTAAATACACCATCCTGGCAAGCCATTATGAATCCCTCGGTCTCAGACTTCAGCCCAGCTGACCTTAAGAAGGCGAAGGTCAGCCTTTCGGATAAGCCGAGGTCTTCTATATTTTTATAGAAGATTCCGTGCAATGGCTTATCCTTATGGAGCTGCAGAAGGATGTTGTGTTCTGCAGCTCTAATGTGGGCTTTTAGTCGAACGGGTTCCAACTCGGTGACAGAGTCGGGGTTTACCCGCTCGACGTCGAAGATGAGACCAAGTTCATCGGCTGCTCTCCGTGCTGCCTTAAAGAGAAAAGCTCCTACCTCTGCATTTTCATGGTCTCGGACCATGCAGAGGAGGGGATCCGAACTCCTGATGACCTTACATGCTCCCTCCAGAACCATCCTGCTATGGAGACTCTCCAAGCTCAAGAGTCCACGGCCTCCCCGATGTCGTGGGAGATATAACCGTGGAACGGATGATTTAGGATGCAAGCTCCTATTGAGATGCATCTTCTTGCGGGTTACTACATCGAGTTGACGCAGCTCTTCTCTAGTCCACTTCACTACTCCGAAAGAGTAGAGAAGGATCGGAACGGCAAGCATATTTGTAGCAGACACCTTGTTCTTCCCCGACAGTTCTGAAGACCAGATCTGTCGGAGTAGGTGCTGATACTTGCCGCGGAGAGCGTTTTTCACTACACTCACTTCTTGGGTGGAGCGTTGCTCGACACCCAAGTAAGTGTACGACTCTCCGGCATCTAGATGGTGTAAGATGCTTCCGTCCACGAGCTGCGCGTCCTCTCCATAGTCACCGCATCGTCCTCTCTTGAGATGGATCAGTGCGCATTTGTCCAACCCGAACTGCATACCGACAGCCTGCGTATACTCCTGTACCACCCTAAGGGACTGTTGGAGATCCCTCTCTCCAGAGGCATAAAGTTTAAGGTCATCCATATAAAATAGATGGGTGACCTTATGCCTCCTGTCGCCGGGGGTACCGCAGTTGTAGCCACGGGTTTTCCGGAGCGAGACGGATAATGGCAGTAGTGAGATGCAAAACAGAAGGGGGCTGAGGGAATCTCCCTGAAATACTCCTCTTCTGAATGTTACCGACTCTGTTTGGACTCTATCGTTACCCGATGTTATGGTAAAGCGAGTCCTCCAGAGCGGCATCAGTTCTTCAATACATCTCACTACGGGACCGGGTACCACAAGACGTCGGAGCAAGTGAACAATGAGCTCATGCGATGTCATGTCGAATGCCTTGCGGTAGTCGATCCAGGCCATAGAGAGGTTCCGCTTATACTGCATGGAGTCCTGCGTGACACATCTGTCAATCAACAGGTTCTCCTTGCAGCCAGCGACACCTCTCTTCGACCCTCGTTGCTCATATATCCGTTCGTAAACCGGTTCAACTGCGTGGAGCACCCGCATGTACAAAATGCGTGTAAACACCTTGTAACATGCGTTTAGACAGGTTATCGGTCTGTAATTCTTTGGGCTGGACAAATCTCCGTTCTTGGGGATCAGCACTGTCCGCCCCTCAACAACCCAAGAAGGGATTTGCTGCTCCCCATTTAACCAGGAATTAAAAATTCTGGCCAAATGGTGGTGGGTGCTCGATAACTTTTTCCACCAAAAGTTATTTATCCCATCGGGACCTGGAGCAGCAAAGTTCTTACAGCCCTCAAGAGCCCTACGAACCTCTTCTGGGGTTATTGGTTCGCACACTTCCTGTGGTCGCTGAAGCCTTTGACAAAAGGCTTCAAAGTGTGCAAGGGCAGGAGAATCTCGGTTGAGTGGAAGCCTCTCCTCGTACAGCGTTTTCCAGAAGTTCTCCACCTGATCTGCAGTCGGCGGATTTTCTACAACACGCGGAGGCGGTTGGAAAAGGCGCGAGGGCTTTTCGCGGAACAGTTTATTTTCCGCAAGCCCTCTCGCCCGCCTCACTAATGACTTTTTGCAAGTCACTAGCATCCGTATCCTGTCGAGACAGTGCTGTTTGGTGGTTCGCAGCACTGCCTCATTAAGTGTGTGATGGGCGCGTCTTAAATTGGCGGCTAATCGACGCACTTTAGGCGTGAACGGCCTGTTGGCCGCCATATAGTCCATCACACATTGGATACGGGATGCGTGTTGCCTCGCCGACCGGATCTTGGCTTCCATCTTTTGTATGCGCCGCTGCGCTCTCTCCTGTGGGGAAGAGGTATTTCGCCTCTCCACCTGAGACGAGCGTTGAGCAGCGGCATACACGGCACAATTTATGTGCCAGATGTCAGCCTCTTCTGGTAGCGCTGTGCGAAGTTCAGCGTCCACTCTGGCCAGGTCTTGTGGCCCGGGGGTTTTCAGACGGTGTAACCCCCTTCTGGTACTGAGACCCTCTGGTATTGGCGGAACGAGGAGAACTACGTCCTCAACCGGTGAATGTGGCGGTCCTTCGACCACCTCATTCACCGGTCCAGGAGCAGTCCTCACGTAGCCCCTACTACGAAGGTGGGATACATAGTCACGCAGATTTTGTGGCGTGAAGGCGCTATGCTCTGGTAGCCTCTCACACCACAGAGCATGCATCCGCGCCATGTATCCCCTCCGCGCGGGCTCACTGCTTTCATAGCAATGCAGAAGTTCATCCCTCAGCTCATCTGTCCACTCAAAGCGTCCTTGGACATTGCCAATTTCGTCAACGGGCGGCCCGACCGGTTGGGCCCCACCACCTTGCCCTTGACCCCTATCCGAACGGGGTCGATCGTGGGGGCCCTGTCTTCGGCCTATTGGAACCAAAGATTAGGGCCTGTGGGTGGTTAGCCCAGCAGGCCCACGACCGACACCAGAGGGGAAGATGCTTTCCCCTCCCGGGTGCACTAGGGCTGCCGGTTCGGTTTTGCGGTTATTATTATTATTATTATTATTATTCATTTGCACAACATTTCATTGTCACCAAATGATTCATAAGACACTTTACTACAAGATTGCGAAAATAAATCGCCAAAAAACGAGAAGTGGATATCCTGGAGAATTACCAAATAATTTGTTATTATTTGATAATGGCACGTTTAACATTTCGTGAAAAAGTGAACGTAATTCGTATTGTAGGTGAAAATATATTATTCGCAGAGGCTACAATAATTTTTAACTCACGGCATCCAGAGCCAGCAAATATCTACGTTAAAACAGTAGCAATTACTAATAATTTGTTCAACGATACCGGTAACGTTCGAAAATCTAGGTCAAGAAATTGTGTTATAAACCTATGACGGACTGATAATTGCAGCATTTAGGCAAGATCCTCAAGCCAGTATTAGAAATGTAGCACGTCATTTAAACATTGACAAAACTAAAGTATGGAGATACCCAAAAAGAAACAGATTAAAAGCGTTCAAACCGAAGTACCTACATACTTTGTTCGAAGGCAACAATTTGAGAAGGCTAGATTATTGTTTTTGGGCACAAGGAAATTTTCTCAATGATATGAATTTTTTAAAGAAAATAATGTTTACCGATGAAGCTACATTCAATACAAATGGTGTGGTCTGCAGTCAACATATCTCGGCTGCTGAAAATCCTAATTGGATGATAAACTTTACTGTAAAAGTCAACGATCGCAAAGAGCGAATGTTTGGTGCGCTATTTTAAATGAGCAGAATAGGACCTTTCTTTTTTTGAAACATTAACGCTGAAACATTTTTAAACTTTCTTGAAGGGGATTTTACTGATATTTTGGATAACATGCCTCTTCAAATAATTCAGCCATTTAATACTGCAACTGGACGGAGCACCAGGTCATAATGCGAACATTGTTCGTAACTGGCTTAACACACATTTCCTCCTAAAATGGATAGGTCCAAGATGTCTTCTTCAAGAATGCCACTCCGGTCTCCGAATCAAACACCAAAAGACTTTTACTTAAGGAGGCATATTAAAAATTTAGTATACAAAGAGAGACCTCGAAACAGAATAACTACGGGATAGAATAAGAGAAGCTTGCCCAAAAATAACACCTGCAGAAAAATGTATTCACATGGATGGAGGATATGTTGAGCAAGCTGTGATTTAGTTATCTATGTAGCCCTTATTATGTATTGAATGTTCATGAATTAAATTTTGTAATATTTAATTTTTGTTTGCCTCCCACGTCAATTATTGTTTGATTAAGTAAAGCTGACTAACGTCACGTGACTAATTCTAAATGGAAAGCCTTTCTTCCTCCATCTTAATTAACTCTTAATTGCTACCAAAAATAAAGTTATGATTCTAATAATTGGTCTTTTAAAAAGTGAAATTTTATTTTTCTTACTACATGAACACCACGTACACTATCTTTTTGAAATTCGGTACTGGTAAGTTTTTGATGACGACGATAAGATTATAGATATTGTTTTACAGTTAAAACTTTGCCTAATATCTTTTTCTGGAACATTAGGTCCATTTTTCTTCATAATGACGAACGCCCCCAGGTAGAACAAAATATTGGCTGGACCGTGGTTCATTATTGGATCAATAGATACAATGAAATTGTAACAAAAATATTGAACTAATATTAATATACACTGATATTAAAATATCGGCGTGCCTATGTTGGAGTATATTGTTTTAACAGATTCCAATCCAGATATACGCAGACAATATTGATAAATATATGTTGATATTAATTTTACAATATTGAAAAGTCTATATTCGCGTTATATTTTTATTACATTTTTTTATAATATTGTACAAAAAATATCGATTGATAATGATAAATATTGATTCTAAAATATTTGAAAACTCATATTTAACTCATATTTGTCAACTATGTGTAAAATTATATTGTTTAAGGAATATTTACCAAGAAATATTGATTTTCCAATATTGAAAAATGTATATGTTATTGAACTTTTTAGTAATATTGCACAACAAACATCGACTGATAATGACAAATATTAATTTTAAAATGTCGGGATATTCTTATTGAGATTATATTGTTAAACTCTCTTAAATGATATTGTTTAACCGATTTATATCTATATTGGATAGTCATGCTGCGCCTAGGCTGATTGCAGTAAGTTGCATAGATGGCTCTCCTTGCAATATGCTTGTACAAGCATACAATTTCTGACTTAGGGTCTCCAGGCAATGTGATTCAATAATGACAGAGAAATTCACTGTGGCGATGCTCACCTAATCTGTACTAGCCAAGGCCCAAGATGCCTTTAGTAATTTTACAGATGATGTAGTTGTACCTACCGTACACAGGTATGGAGGTATATTTCAGCTGGGGGTTTTACTACAATCACTTCTAGATCTTGTTAGTGAGGTTCTTAAAATAATAATTATTCAAAAATTGTACTTATGAAAATAACAAGAAATAGCTTTACCATCTTTGGGCATTAGGCTAAATTTTCATTAAATATTGGACCAATATATAATTTCAAATAATAATTTATATTGGAATAAAATATTATATGATATGACTTTTAAATATTTGTTGAATATAGCTTAACCAGTATTGAGTATGTACAGAAATGTTCACATTTTTTATTGATTCAATGTTGCGTTTTTTACATTGAGCCAACGTTTTTGTAATATTAAAACAATATTGGTTCAATATTAGTGTTCTACCTGGGCCTCTTTATAATTGAAATTGAATATTATAAGAGGCTGGGAAACTGAATTAGACTTTGAATAAGATCAATAGAAATTAATGGAAGTTAAATGATATTAATGTGGATTCGTGCAGCGATTTGGACGAGAGTGAATTTCATATAGGGGACGTTGTTTTTTAGGGCTATTGTTTGTAAGTTTTTGGCTAAAAAATGATTATTTGAAAAGTTTGAGAGCTGTTATTGGTTATGAATTATCGAATGTTTGGTGAATTTTTTCAGAATTTGACTTAGTAAAATGTAGTTTTTGATTGAATTAAGTGAACATCTATAACTTTTTTATTTTTAATATTTAGAGCTGAGACTGGAAAATTTGTTTACACCGTAAATTTTACTACTTTATAGTGAATTGAAATGTCATGACTCAACTTCTGCAATTATATGCGCAAACTCATAAAGACATACCTAATAATTTTAAAAAATTACCTTTCAGCTGAAAAGTGCTTTGGAAAATTCGGTCTGGTCTTAATTTTCGAAGAATCGGTTGAAGATTATACTCCGAATATTTATTATTTTTCAAAGAGAAACATTAATATTTCGCTGAGATATTGCGAGTTAAGCACGACATATTTTACTAAAATTTTGACAGTGTTCCCCCAATTTAAGATGGAAATAAATTTCATATTCGGATGCAGCACTATCAATAAAATAAATTGTGACGAAAATTTGCGATTAGTTTTGATCTAGTCACTAACTACTGCCTGCTTTTGACAACACCTCCTATGAATCCATACAAAAAGCCGCGGAAAAAAGGGGAATACAGTCACCTACAATTAAATGGATACAATCCATGCTCAAAAGCAGAATTATTACAAGTGTGGGGGATGTGTCGGCTACGGTGACTGCAATCAGGGGTTGTCCACAAGGTGGAGTCCTATCACCCTTGCTGTGGTCAATGGTGGTCGATGATCTCCTACATAAAATGAGTAATTCAGACTTTAACGTCCACGGATATGCAGATGACCTGGTCGTCACTGTAAGAGGCAAAAATGAGTTCATGATTTACAACCTCATGCAAATTGCCTTAAATATAATATCCAAATGGTGCTCGTCAGAGGGACTCAATGTCAATCCGAGCAAAACAACTATTGTCCCGTTCACTAAAAGGAGAAGACTCAGTCTTAGAATTCCTGTACTGAATGGAACGATAATAAATCTTCCCAGTGAAGTAAAGTATCTAGGAGTAATCCTGGATCAAAAACTTACCTGGAACTCACATCTGGAACGGACTCTTACTAAAGCAATAGCGGCAATATGGATGTGCCGTAGGTTGTTTGGTAAGACTTGGGGTCCAAGACCGAAAATGACACATTCGTCTTATCTTTCGGTTGTCAGCCCTATGGTAACCTACGCATCATGCGTATGGTGGCCAAAAACAGAAGAAAAAAGAGCACAGGGAACGTTGCAGAAACTGCAACGCCTTGCCTGTTTAGGGACTACAGGAGCAATGCACTCGTGTCCCACAGCAGCTATGGAGGCTATGCTTGACCTACTTCCCTTGCACTTACATGTGAGGAAGGAGGCGGCACTCAGTGCCTTACGACTGCACCAAGCATATTCAAACCAGGTGATCTGGTTGGTCACTTAAGGATTCTGGAGGTAATCCATCTGAAGTCCATGACCAAACCCATTGACTCCATGCCAGTCAAACAAGACTTTGACTGCCCGTTTGACGTGCTAATTGAAAGTCGTCAAACGAGCAAGATGGAGTCACTGCGATTGGAACAGGGGTCACTTATCTGGTATACAGATGGATCCAAGATGACTGAAGGGGTAGGAGAGGGAGTAGCAGGGCCGAATTGTAGGCTATCCAAAGCCATCGGTAACACCCCAACCATCTTTCAGGCAGAAATTTATGCCATAGATCTGTGTGCCCAGGTATGCCTAAATAAAGGCATCCGAAGGGCAAAGATCTATATACTAGCACAGGCAGCACTAAAGGCTCTAAGGTCCTATACCTTTGAATCTAAAGTTGCCTGGGAATGTAGACAATCCCTGAAGCAACTGGCTAATAACAACAAGGTTACCTTGATGTGAATACAAGGAAACGAACTTGCTAATAGCCTTGCAAAAAAAGGAGCTGAAGCACCGTTCATTGGACCCGAACCGTTCTGTGGCCTAGCCAAGGGATATATAGCGGAGGAGATCCAAGAATGGGAAAAGGATCAGAAAAAGTCCTACTGGAGGAATACTTCAGGACAAAGACAAGCGAAAAAGTTTATAACTTATTCGACAAAGAATGCCACAAGGCTTCTCGAACTGGAAAAGTCCGAATTAAGGCTAATCACAGGCCTTCTAACCGGCCACTGCCCCTTGAGATACCATCTCAAGAATATGGGCAAGGCGGTAGATAATAAATGCAGATATTGCGATACTGCAATTGAAACTGCGGAACACATACTTTGTGAATGCAAGGTGTTAGTCCACACTAGGCTAAAATTCCTAAAACAGGCGGAATTAACGCCGGAAGACATAGGGAAATTATCCCCCAGGAAAATCACAAGCTTTGCAAAAAGTCTGGGAATCCTGGGATAACCACTAGATGTAGGGTAAATCACAAGAGATCTTTTAGGTCGAAGTGAAGTAAGGCTGTGCGAAGCCAAACGACCCCGTAAAACAATCTACATCTACAACTACCACGTCATTTGGGGGTAGCTTCCGCTCGCCTATATCTGTTATTATTAGAGTCCTGTTTTCAAGTTGATTAATGTTTTCATGTAATAGAGAGAGGATGTTAATAAATCTCCAATATTATACTTTTATGAGGTATAAACATATTTCTCTTCGCAGAAATTTAAATGCCATACGTATCATTGCATTGTATATATAAGCCGTGTAATGTAACATTTAATGCACATTAATAGGAAATAATTATTTTCTAAATCTATTACAGTAAAATTGCAGATCTGTCTTACATGCCTGTAATTTTACATTATATTTTTAGTTATTACAAAGGCCGATATTTTCATTTTAATTAAACCTATGCAGAAATGTATTTAAATAATTAGAAAGCCGACGCTTAAATGAGATTTTAATTAATAATTTTGTATGAAATTAAACAACAGCCCAGATACAGGGAATTTAATTTCAAACCTAATTTCGTTGTAAAAGAAGTTTGTCGTTAATTATAGTCCGTTTAAAAAACGTTTTACATATAAACTAATGTATTATTTATTACACGTTTTACCACTTGCTTTACTGGCTGTACGTATATACGTTCTACATAAATAAATAAGAGATTATTTGAAACATTATTGTCGGGAATTAAATTAAATTCCATTATTGTTAATCTTTATATTGTAATTGTATCATTTTTGACATGAATTATGTAAAACTAGGTCCAATTTTCCACTTGAAATGTTATTCTGAGCTGTGGGGCATGGTTGAAGAGATATTTTTTACATGGTGTTGCAAGATGTAGTGGTTGACTAAAATTTGTCTTTTATTTTTCTAATCTACATGATAAAATTTTACATAATCGTTTTAGAAACAGCATGTAATCTCTATTAAAGTCTAAACCGCAAATATGAAATAGATTTTTTAGTTAATGCTTATTTATTTAAATTATGAAATTAATAAACGCCAAATTAAAATTATTTGATTTGATCTTTATACGATAATGATTTACAGTGTCAGCATCATCTGGAGATGACTCTAAACGCGCGTCGGGAGTATTCAAGTGTTTTGGCGTTGTGTAGACCAAGATGGTCTCGCCAGGACCATAAGATATAGTGAATATATATTTTTGTTTGCTGCTGCTTTTGTTAGCCGACTCAGAGGGCTTATCTTTCGAAAGGGGCGCCAGTCAATGAGTCCCGGTTGCAATACATTTACTCGCTTTTATAGAGTTAGTGTGCTAGAGGGAGCTATCCCCTTTACCTCTTTTGACGTGCTGTATATATGGAAAATTTCTTATTCTGGTAGGTATACGGTTTGGTTTTCACACGGCTCCACACGTATATTTTATAAACACCCATTCACCCTCTTTGGGTAGTGAAGCGCAAGTTATAGCCTCTCCTACTCAATTGTTAACCTCACCTTCGCGATGAGTTCAATTTGAACTTGGTGCACCCTGTTTTCACTAACGAGGCTCTAACGACCGAGTAAGGGCGGAATAACCCTTACCTTTTGCCGTGAGCACATCCACCTTCTCACGAAGAGTGCGGTAAAAATAACTCACCGCACACAAAGGTTGCTTTTGGAATCGTTTAGTTACCCCATCGTCGCAGTCTCCTTCTGTGCCATGGGACCACACCACTCGCCTTCCGCAACCGAGCTGGTCAGTTGCATACCTGCTCCAGCTAAAACCTCAAATGCAGCTTCGTTTTCAGTCGATTAAGGCTTTAAAAAAAAATGATGGAACGTTCAAGTGGGACAAAATCATCCGGAGGTAAAATACCCTCCCGATCGGATCTCCGGGGGAGGGTGCCCACAGGGACACCTCATCGAATGTCGAAAAAACACCGACAAGTTAAATCCAACAAAACTAATTCTTTCATCTACGGCGCTTGGAATGTTCGTACTTTGAACGACAGCACTCGCACCGATCGGCCTGAAAGAAGAACTGCTCTAATAGATAGAGAACTTCACCGACTCAATGTTGACGTTGCAGCTCTCAGCGAAACTCGATTTTTGGAGGAAGGCTCTCTCACAGAAAAGTACTACACCTTCTATTGGAAAGGTCTTCCCACCAATTCAAGAAGACAACATGGAGTAGGATTTGCCGTTCGGAATCAACTTGTATCCAACTTAACACAAGTACCACAAGGCCTATCCGAGCGTCTAATGCTGCTACGCTATGAGCTATCAGATGGCAACGCGGTAAATCTAATAAGCGCCTACGCTCCCACTCTGGATGCAAGTCACGAAACCAAGGAAAGCTTCTATCAACAGCTGGAAGAAACCCTCCGTAGAATACCTAAAACAGAACGACTCGTTATTCTTGGCGATTTTAACGCTAGAGTAGGGAGAGATGCAGACACCTGGCCAGGCATCATAGGCAAGAACGGTTTGGGCAACATGAACGCTAACGGTCAACTACTCCTAACTAAGTGCGCCGAACATGATCTAGTTATAACAAATACCATTTTCCGACAAAAGGATAAATTTAAAGTCACCTGGCGTCACCCCAGATCAGGCCACTGGCATCTACTGGACTATGTTATCGTACGTAGGAAGCATCTCAAGGACGTCCAAATTACAAAGGCGCGCATTGATAGCGAATGTTGGACCTATCATCGTCCTGTTGTCTCTAAAATGAAAATTGTTATGAGACCCAAACACCGAAGAACTCAAGTAAAACGTAGACTCCGTCTCTGTATTAGTAAATTGCGTGACCAACAAACCGTCGAACAGCTAAAGCAAAAAGTTCAAGAGAATTTGAGTGCACTAGAAGAAACCAATTCTGTAGATGTCGCTGCTACCTGGACACAAATTAAAGACAGTTTAAAAAGTGCGAGTGAGGAAATTCTTGGCACTGCAGCAAATAAAAAACAGGAGGACTGGTTCAATGATAATGAAGCTTTTATACAAGAACTTCTTGACCGCAAACATATTGCCTTCCAAAACGCTATAAACCACCCCAACGATTCATCAAAAGCAGAAGCTTTTACCCGATCTAAGTATGAAACGCAACGCGAAATCAGAAGAATAAAGAACGAGTGGTGGGCAAGCAAGGCCAGAGAAATTCAAAGGTACGCCGATTCACACGACTGCAGGAATTTCTTTCAAGGGGTAAAAGCAGTGTACGGCCCCAGTCGGAAAAATATGTGCCCTATTAAAGATTTAAATGGAAATCTCCTCAAAGAAGACCAGGAAATAAGAGCCCGATGGAAGGAACACTACTCTAACATTCTTAACCAGCAAAGTCAAGCCGATCACGATATTATAAATCTTATCCCTCAATATGACACCTTCGAAGACTTAGATAAACCACTAACAACGGAAGAGATCTTAACCGCCATTGGGCAGCTAAAAAATAACAAATCTCCCGGCGCCGACTCACTCCCAGCTGAGATCTTTAAAGCTGTGTCGTCAGAGCTCATACCCTACCTCAAAAAACTGTTTGATGTCGTGTGGGAAAGTGGTCAAGCTCCGCAGGAGTTTCGTGATACACTCTTAATCAACCTCTTCAAAAACAAAGGGAGCGCTGCGGACTGTGGAAATTACAGGGGTATAGCTCTCCTGACTGTTGGAGGGAAGATACTCACTAAAGCGATGGCAAATAGGCTAACACCCGTTATGGAAAAGTTACTTCCTGAAACACAGAGTGGCTTTAGACCAAACCGAGGCACATCGGATTTAATCTTCACACTTAAACAGCTTCAAGAAAAAGCACTCGAACATCAAGGAGAAATTCACATGGCCTTCATTGATTTAACCAAGGCGTTTGACTCGGTGGATAGGGAAGTGCTCTGGAAAATTATGTTCCGCTTAGGTATCCCTAGAAAATTTGTGGTAGTATGTCGCAGTCTACATACAAACAACAACGCCCAGGTTATGTATAATAATGAGGCAACCGAACCTTTCCAAACCCTCACTGGAGTTAGGCAGGGATGTGTCCTGGCACCCCTACTCTTTAATTTGTTTACCACTGCTCTAACAATTATTGTTGACAACAAACTGACAGTCAGAGGAATAGGTCTCAGATACCGTTTTGATGGCGGTCTCTTTAACATAGGGCGCTTTAGAGCTTTCACGAAGACACGCACACGATTCATTTGTGATCTCCAGTATGCGGATGACTGTGCACTTTTAGCCTCTACGCCGGAAGAGCTTCAAGAACTTTTAGATGTGTATGCCCAGAGCTATGATTCCTTGGGACTTAAAATCAACATTGGAAAGACTAAGATTATGTCAACTCCTCATCAAGTGAACCAAATAGACATTACACTTAACGGAAATTCTCTTGAAGTGGTGGATCAGTTCAATTACTTAGGCAACGTTGTTAATGACAAAGCAAACATGGACAGCGAGATTCGCAATAGAATTAACGCTGCATCTGGAGCACTCTGGGGACTTAGAGAGAGAGTATTTGACAACCACGACCTTGCTTTGTCAACGAAAATGGCTGTCTACAGAGCAGTTGTCATTCCAACACTGCTATATGGATGTGAAAGCTGGGTCACTTACCGTCGTCATGTGAAAGAATTAGAACGTTTTCAGCAAAGACACCTCAGAAGTATGATGAAAATCCGTTGGTTCCATCACATATCAAACGTGGAAGTAGTCAGGAGAGCAAACAGCCTTCCAATTGAGGTGCTTATTTCAAGAGCACGCCTAAGATGGGCAGGTCACGTTCATCGTATGCATGATAACCGCCTTCCTAAATGTACACTTTATGGTGAATTGCTAAGCGGTAGAAGAAGGCGTGGCGGTCAACGAAAGAGGTTCAAAGACGCTCTCCATGAAAATCTAAAATCCTGCGGTATTGCAGACGAGCAATGGGAACAACTTGCAGCGGACAGAACCGAATGGCGAGGGGTTGTGGCCAGCTATCAAGGAAATGTTGTTGCAAGGAGGCCGAATCCGAGACCTAACCAGGTCTATGTTTGTCCTGACTGCGGTCGACATGTGCTCTCCCGAATTGGCCTCTATAGCCATAGTCGTGTGCACCATAGATGAATGGGAATTACAATAGACTACACCTTTTACTTGTTTTTTATTGTACACAATTTATCGACTGTAACATTTTTATACTCGGACTCGAGTAACGGCTAATAAAAATAAGTTTATATTACTCTAAAATTATGTATGGATATTTTTTTAAACATACTGGGTGTCAACGGATCATGGTAGACTCTTTTTTATTTATTTATTTTTTAGAATATCAGAATGAAACTGGGTAGATGTATTATATGACTAAGAAGACACTCTGTGGCATAACTGTCATTATTCTCCCCTTCCGGTTTCATCGGAAATGACCCCAACATTTGATTTTTAAATGGTATATTATTTTATTTTGGGAATTCTTGAAAAATTCTGAGTACTGTAATTCTGAGTAAGTTTCTACAGATTTACTTTTTGAATTTCGGTGTTTATAACATACCATCTGTCTATTTTACGAAAAAAGTTAAAGGAATGAAAGTTGACGGCAAAGACAGTAAGAACAATAATGTGTATCAAAAAATTTGAAAAACGCAGTTGACTTTGAAATACGCTCTTGTGCAAAAATGAAAAGAACAAATCTCAAAGTGGGCTATGGCTGTGTTGTGTGGGTACAACTAATTAAATGTTCTTCAGAAGGATTTATTTATTAAACAAAACTTTAACAAAAAGTGGTTACGAATTTTAAGTTTAAATATACGAAGTGAATGGTTTGAGAACAGAAATATAACTGACCTCTTTTGCCTGCATTTCGGCGGTCTCTTGTATACCTCTCGAGGGATTGGTAAATGAGCGTAATTTCCAATTTACGGTTGGCTATTGTAGTTGGCCATTACTTCCTCCAGCCTGTCGGCATTTTGCCTTAAAGGTATAACCTTAGTGTTAGTTAATTCTGTATCTCTTGCCTTCTTCCTTGAGAATTACGTCTTCAACACGCAATGTGTTGAATTTTCTCCGTAACACAAAGGTTCCAGCCGACATACCGACCACAATCTTTTGGAGGAGAATAAATGCAGTGTGATTTAGTGGCATTTTGCCATATGCAGTTAATAAAACAGTGCGTAAAATTTTTGTGGTTTCGTTGGTCAGCGCGGTGAAGTGAAACAAGAATTAAAATTTTTCAGTTTGTCAAGGATGTGTTCTTCATTGTTTTTCGTTGTATAAAACTACTGGGAAATTTCAAAACGACCTTGTTGGTATCAACCTTTTAAAACCATCACTTTACGGCAACACTCTAAATAATAAACCACCGGTTTCACCGTATTTATATTGTTTGTATTTGCGAAAGATACTTCTCAAAAGTATGCATGGCAAGGTAATTCTTCTTCTTCTTCTTATGACTTTACAACCCTATGTGGGTCTTTGGCTGTTCGACAGTTTTCTTTCATTCTGCCCTCAAACGGTTCTTCTCCTTCCTCTCACTCCCATTGTTCTCATATCCTGTTCCATATCGATATTTTATGTGGCCTTCGTCTATGTTTTTTCCGATTCGCTTTCTTTGCGTTACCTTTTTTTTATTGTTCTTTCCTCGTCCATTCTTTGCAGATACCCAAGCTACTCTAATCTCTTGCCTTTTATGAACCTAGCAAGCTCCTTTAAAACAGTGGATCAGGTTCATGGTTCATTCTTATTCTCCTCTTCCTCCTGGATGGGGACATATATTATTCGTAGAATCTCTCTTTCAAAGACTCAACTGATTCACATGAGCACTGGATAATGTGTTTATTTCTATAGACTATTACAGTATTGGAATTGTCAAATACAAAATAGAACAAAACAAAAAAAAAAATTAATATATATACATATATATGCACGCATATACAGTTAGAAGTAGATTACACAACATGAAAGTAGACAAAGAGACGTACAACTATGATCTAATAAAGATATATCAATAAATGAGTGATTTAAATTATCACTGCATTTGTAGGTACCTGGTACAAATTTTAGAATCAGATGGAGAACATTAGACAAAGAGGTAGTATTCCTCGTAAGAGCAGAAACAATGTTCCGCTAGGAATCTTTTACCATCTTCTTGAATATCACAAAATTACTTGCATCTTTTATAAATTGTGGGAGGTGGTTATACATTTTTATTGAATAAATAAAAAACCCTCTTTTAGTAACTATGGATCATATCAAGGATTTATAAATTTTAAATTTACGGCTTTTGTTTCTTAAATTTAATTAGTTTTTCGTGGGAAAAATAGCTCCTGTTTCAACTCAGGATGCGAGCCTTTACATGTTCAAAGTTAAATCTTCCTATATGTATATTGTTCCTATTAATATTTGTTCTTTTCGTTTATTATTAATTAAAAGAACTACATCATACACTCTGTGAACTATCTAAAATCAGTACAGAAACGAGTAACGACATTATTAAAATACGATATAAACAACAAAAATATTTATACAACAGAAAGTTACAAGAGACAAAAAGTTCTTATAATAATAATAGAATTGTAAATGCAAAAAATATAATGAGAGAAAGTTGGAAAATCATTAATGAGACGAGGGGGAAGTTGAGTAGAAGTATTCCAGATGAAGTTATATCGACAAAAAATGAAAAAATAACAGACCTTCAAAACATTTGTAATTCCTTTAACGATCATTTTATGGACTTTGAGTGTCTTGGGCCAAGGTATGCTTGCTGAGTTGAGACTTCCTCAATACGAAACAGAAGCTTTCTATTTAACACCAATAACTCCAAAAGAAATAGAAGAACTATTGGCAAGCACTACCTCTAAACCTGCAGCTGGTATAGATGAAATTGGGGGACAGGTATTGAAAGCAGTCTAGCAGCAGCAGTCTAGCAGAAGTGTAATTTCTGAACCATTATCTTACTTGATAAATGAATCATTTATTAACGGTCAATACCCAGATGCCCTAAAACTTTCAAAATCTATACCTGTATATAAAAACAAGGGATCTAGAAATAAAATTTGCAATTATAGAAACATATGTCTTCAAAGTCAGCTTGCTAAAATAATTGAAATGGCCTACAACACAAGATTAAACTGTTTTCTAGAATCAAAAAAATTGTTATCTATGTCTCAACATGGTTTTAGACGAAACAGATCCACATCTACAGCTATAGCAGATTTTAGTAAGTTTATATACGACTGTCTAAACAATAAACAAACTTCATTGGCTTTATATTTTGATTTAAGTCGGGCATTCGACACTATAGATCATGCTTTGCTTGTTGAAAAATTAGCTCGTATTGGAATTCGTGGAATAGCTCTTGACTGGGTGGCATCTTACCTAAATCATGGAAAGCAAACTGTTGTAATAGGAAATGTTAAATCAAAGTTACAAGATGTAAATATCGGTGTACCGCAAGGTTCAGTCCTAGGTCCCTTGCTTTTCTTAATATTTAAAAATGATATGCCATCATGTATATCTTCAAATTTAACAGTCTTATATGCAGATGATTCAAACTTTGGAATAACAGATAAAACTATCGTATCAACTGTAAACCGAGCAAACACATGTACAACAGAGTTTTATGAATATTGTTTAAGCCAGGGTTTATTAATAAATATTAGTAAAACTTTCGTAATGTCATTTCTGCCCAAAAATATTTGTCAAGACTCTAGTTCCCTAGTCAAACTATATCACCAATCTGTGAAAGAAATAAATTCTATAAAATTTTTGGGAGTGACCATCGATAGTAAAATGACATGGGAGCAACATGTTGATAACGTATCAAATAGATTAAGTTCAGCTTGTTTTCTTATAAGACAATTACGAAACACTGTAACTCTAGAGGTTTTAAAACTGGCATATTTTGGCTTGGTACAGTCAATCCTATCATATGGAAATATATATTGGGGCAACTCAGCCCATATTGGTAAAGCATTTATAATGCAGAAAAAAATTATTAGGCAAGGAACTTTTTGTTAATTTATCTATTCTTACATTGCCATCGTTGTACATGTATTTATTAATTTTAAATATAAAAAAGGAATGTTCATTAATTCGGAATACTTAACTCTGTTCATGATCATAATACGGGTAACAAAAATAATTTGCATCAACCGTTCTCTAGGCTTACTGTGTGTCAAAATTCTCATACTTATCAAGGTGTTATTTGCTATAACAAGTTTATAAATTTGTTTGGTGATGTGGGCAATTTTTCTACTTTTAAAAGTAATTTATACAAATATTTAACTATTATGGCCTTTTACTCTGTAAGCGAATATTTAGAATTTTAATGTACAAATTTTAAATTTTTAATGTTATATATTTTCAAAATTATTGTGTTTTGTTCAGTACTTAATTTAAATGTATGGATAATGTTTAACTAGTGGTGTATATACTGTATACTTCTGTTATTTCGAGGAAAATTATATGTATCTAACTTCTGACTAGTCTGATAAATTTTTATATATTTAAGTATGTATAACGGTATGCGATGTAAAGCAACGACAGGCGCGGTTAGTACTTGGATTGGTGACCATTCCAACGGAAACCGCGTTCTCGCCTCACACATCTTCCAGCGGCTTGTATATCAGTGTATGCGCGGAAGCTATACAACCTTAGGCGAGAGTTGTATAGGAGATATACCATCCTTCGGAGGGGATGTAAAGCCGTCGGTCCCTTGTCTATTAAATGTTAGGCAAGTAAAAGATCCCTACTCTTCTTAAGGGAAGAGGTTCGGCAAAATTCCTGGTTGGGGGTAGCTCGTCTACAGGCGTCGGTGTTAGGCCTCAGTAGCGGAAATAGGCCGACGTTAAATAAATGTATATATAAAAAAAAAAGTATGTATAAAAATTTGAGTGATGAATAAACTGTTTTATAATTATTTTATTATTATTATTATACGTATTTTGTCTTCACAATGTCTAGCCCTCTCAACTGCGCTTCCTCATTCAATTGTGTTAATGATTATTCCCCAAATACGGTCTTATTTCGACTTATGGCAATGGTATCGAGATATGTGCAGAATTGTACTGATTTTGTGCCTATATGGCCGGATATTTGAAGTTTTAGGGTAGATGCTTCTAGGGTCAAGTTGAAGGCTAAAGTGGATAATGTGTCACCTTGTCTTACTCCGGAGTTTATGTCATAAAAGCAACTACTTTGTTCTTTTTTACAAGAAATACCCCGTCAGCCTCTTTTTTCAATAATATTCGACACAGTACAACAACGAAATACTCTGTACTCAATTTCATGTTGGCATACGCAAACAAATTTTGCAAGGGAGAGTGGTAATTGTAAATAATTAATATCCCTATATAGTGCAGAGGTATTGACTTTTTCCTACTAATTAATTTATTAAAAAGTATTTAAAGAAAAATCGATCTAGCCTGCTACCGATGTAATGATTTCTATCAAATTATCTGTTAAATTTGCTAATAAGATTTTAGTAGTATTGTCCAGTAGACTTCTCGGACTATGAGTCCTTTGTTAACCGAAAGTATTTTACGATTACAGAAATTCAATTCCAGTGAGTAGAACTCAAAGCAATGCTTTGCAATTTGCTACATTTTATTATGCGGATGTGGTTTATGTTCCTGCTCTGGATACGGCTACGCATAATAGAAACTGAAAATCTTCAGAAATATTTTGTAATGTTTATTTTTGAACTTAGGAAGTGCGGCTGGACGATTAGGAAATAATTTATGAACGTGCGTAATAATAACGCTCATACATAATAAATTGTAATTTCTCTGTATTTTTCATAAGTGTTAAAGGCAACAGAGTTTTTTAGACGAACTTGAAAAAACATGGCTTTTGATATAGATATAAGAATATAAATATATTAATGTTTGTCAGGAGAATTTCTATACGTGCATCACTGAGAGAATGATTTAATTGAGATAAATAAATTTTATTACCCCCAACTAAATGATTTATTCGTATTTGGCCGATTAAACATTTAGTTGGGGATACTAAAGCATTTATTTAAAAATTAAAACTAAATATTTAGTATTGTCAAATAAATTCAAATACTCACTAGTAAAAAATATATAGTTCTGAGAAATAAAGATTTATTTCTCATAAACAAAGCTTCTTACAAAAGTTTCATTGATTTATTCGTAATTAACAAAGTTTGTTTCATGTAAATGAATTTTCCTTTCAATTTATGCGTAATAAAAAAATATTTCTTTTTTAACAAAAATCGTTTTTCCTGAGTACTCTCTAAATTTGTTGCTAGTAAATATGCTTACTTGTGGTTAATAAATGTGTATTTTCGATTTAGTTGCAATATAGAAATATTTATTTTATGTTAATATACAGTGTGTCCCCGGATTATCTGTCGGAGGGGAAAAATTGCGTTAATTTCAACAATTGAAAAAATAACTGGGGAAAAATGTTTTAATATTTACTGAAACAGAAAGCAACCAAATTAGTTTGACTTTTGTATAAAAGCAAAATGTCAAATAAGTTGCAAGATACGGTCATTTCTATATAAAATTTTGAAATCAAATAACAACAAAAATTTAAATATTCTATATTTTTTTAAAATTTTGCATATCTATTAACTTTTGTATTTAACTATCTATGTGTCTTGTCATTCCAATATATTTGGCATTTGGTCGTAAACGAAAAACGAAGGTATAGTGTAATCTAGCTAGATATTTCTTAAGTTTTTTTTGATATGTACATTATACATTATACATTATCAAACAAATCAATAGATTAACATTAAATTCTGCTTTTCATTATACGACTCTTTACCTTTCAATAAATAAAACCTTTTCTTCCGCACTGTCATTTTTTTCAAACATTAAAAGAAAACAATCTTCTTCGACGCACAAACCGGGAACACACTATATATGCGATAAACAAATATTGCTACCTTAAAAATAAGGATTTACATTTCTACATACCTGATGTGTAAAAAAGTTCATCTTGAAATATTTAAATCACTTTTTTTTTAAACTATGTAAATCAATTGGAAGAAAATATGAATCTATTGATTTGAGTATCATAACGTGTTTTATCTTAAAAAAGGTTTATATTTTTATATATCCACTCTATATGTTTCTAATGATAATAAATGTAATACCTGTATTTTAATGCACTATACTCTATCGGGATGACTTTCACCGTTTATTTAAACCAATTAAATATAGCATGACGTTAGAAAATTCAATTAATATACAATAAGTACCGAGTAAATTTTTGGATTCAATAATACTAAAATAAAGCATTAAACAAACAAAAAAACAATATACTATATTACAATGTTTTATTGTAATATATCTGCATTTAAAAAATTACAGAACAAGAAAATTTATAATCATATAGGTAAGTAGACTGAGGTTATCTAAAATGTACTTATTAACTTTTAACTTTTTTAGTATACTCCATTGTGTCCCAAAACTGCGACAGAATTTACCAAAGTAGGCCGATTTTCGTAAACGGACTTATCATCATAAATAAAATTATGCATATTCGCATTCTAGGACAATCAGATATAACATAATGCACATATAATATAGAAAATTTAATAATCCACGTGCATGATAACTTTACTTTTATTAATAGTAGAATGAATACAATGGCGACTACAATACCTTTAAAGATCAAAATTACATTAAGTTCATTCAATTCAATCACTATTATCCATTCTCAAAAATAAACACCGTAAACTGACTAAAAACACCACGAATCGCGAAAAAAAACTGGGATCACTTAATGGCGTCTATAACGAAAACGATAAAGTACACAGTATAATTTTTCGACGGCAGAGGGCGACATTTGAACATTTAGTTTTCATAAGTAAATTTATTAATGAGTAGTAAATATAATACTATACGGAACTAAATATTTACTTCACGTATTATGATTAACTCTTTGCTGATATATTTATTTCTAGGAAATAAATGGAATATTGCAATAGATTTGGGAGAAGCAAATATCTTTCTCTCAACTAAATCTATCATTTTCGCACAGTAATTTACTTAGGAGGAACAAATACGGCGGAAATAAATCATTTAGTTTTGTCAACTAATTGAATATTTGGTATATTCTTGTCGGAACAAAATTTTTTTAAATAATTATTTGTCTGTATTAAATATAATAAAGGATAACAAATATTTACTAAATTGAAAAAACTAAGGCTTCTTACTTATTTCAAGCCTCATATTTCCCTCAGTGATGCGAAAGATTTAGAATGCTATATAGAATAAATGAAAATGTTGTCTTTTTGACTGGCCCAATAGACAGCAAACAATAATCTATAATTTATGCTAGAGAAACATATTGATTCTTTTACACTTACCACATTATAGTCGACCCAAGGTAAATTGCTTCTAGCTAGCATAGATATACAGGGCCGACGCGCCACGGTTAGACAAAAAAGGGCTTGTTTTATTGCTGTTCATATTACACACTATCTACATACCTACAAGTCACCATATAACTTGTCTGTTAATACCGATAGATTATATAACAAAATCGTATACACACATTTTGAAGTTTTTGTAGACTAACTTTATCTCGTTGCAATAAAGCGGGTCAATATACTATATCGCAATATGAAGATATGACAGAGTCAGAGAATTGCACAATTTCAGTTTAATATAATTACTCAAAATATCTGTGTGAAGTGAAAACATTTTTAGTTTACCAAATGACTTTTGCAATAGATTGGACACATGCTTTGAAAATCTTAATTGAACATTTAAAAAGACACCTAATTTTTTACAATTATCTATAGGGTTCAATATTGAATTATTTAACATTATTTTAAAAGATGGTGAAATGGATGGTGGGTTAAGTCCAAGTCTATTAAAGAAAACTACTTTATCAATTAGCCGACGATATTTTAATTTAATTAATATAGTAGTTTTCTTTAATAGACTTAGACCTAACCCCAAAAAATTTTCACCATCTATTGAGTGGTCTAGAAACATTCTATCAAATTGTTTTAAAATCTGCGTTTTGCAAAATTGTTTCCCTATTTGTAGCAGCTAACAAAATTTGGGCTTTAGATTCGTTTAAAACTTGTCCATGCGCTTTAGATACATTAGATATGGATAATAGATCAGAACTAATATTTTTTTAAGCTTGAATGCATTCGGTTGATAAAAATGAATAATAAATTTGGGTGTCATGCGCGTATTGGTGTGATGGACAATACTCTAAATATTTATAAAAATCGGCTATGTAAATCGAAAATAGTAACGGACTAAGAGGACCTTGTGGAACCCCTTGCATTATATCAATAAATTCTGAGAAATTGTTATTAACTCCTACTCGCTGGCACCTTCCTTGAAGATAGTTTTGAAAAAATGATATATCTGATGTACTAAGTCCAAAGTAATGTAAGTGTCGAAAGCCTTACTGAAGTCTAAGAGTACCAAGTGTATATTTTTATGTGGATCACACTCCTTAAATATGTCATCAATATTTTATTTATACTCAAATAATCACTCAGTTGTTCCTTGACAATTTTTTCAAGAATTTTCGATATAGTAGGGAGTATACTAATAGGGCGAAATTGAGACACATCAGTAGGATTGTTAGTTTTAGGAATTGGAATAATATTTGCCCTTTTCCGTGGACGAGGAAAAGTACAAGTTAATAGGCATTTGTTAGTTATGAAAGTTAAATGTTTGCTTAACTGATTTAATACGATTTTTTTTTCAACTTGATCTACAGATACCTCCGTAAAATTAAATTTTGTACTACCTAATATTATAAGTCACTTTATTAGAATAAGAATCAGAAATAAAAGTTTTATGATTATTTCCACATAAGAGTTATTTAACCACTTTAGCGTACGCCAAAAATTTTTGGGATCAGTTTTAAATTTGTTTTGTAAGTAAGTTTTTTTTTCTGTTTTTACACATGTATATTTACAAAATTACGTAATGATCTGTGATGATCAGAAATTTAAGATTAGGTGTTAACCAAGGCGCAGGTGGTTTTGTTTATTCTAACCGTTTTAAAAGGAGCATTCATGTCATAGAGTGACGTCAAATCATTATTCCAAAACTCTTATCATATCATCCACATCTTCCAAGCTGTAAGTAAAGTCCCAGTTAACATTTTCTAAATCATTTAAAAGAGCATGATAATCAAAATTAGAAAAGTCTCTGTAAGTACGAAAAAGCGAAATTTGTTTATTTCTTTCAAGATTTAAGTTGCAAGTTACTAGTGAATGGTCAGAAATATCATCAATCATCATTAAGGTTATTCTAGACACAGGGGTTTTGAACCCTGTGTCTAAAATAACCGTATTACAAGAGATCTAAAAGCTTGTACGAGTAGTTCTTATGATTACTTGATGTAATCCATATTTATTTAGAAAATTATTAAATTGCTCCAAGTTATAATCTTGGTTCAAAAAATCATAATCTGGTAAAATATCGACCACATTTTCAAATCATCAAGGCAATTTTTTAATTTGTATTTGGTGGCCTATATGGTGTACCCAAACACAATTTCTTACCTGCTATTTTCATACTGATCCAAAGTTGTTCCAAAGAACTATTTGCGTGGGGTGTAGCAAGTACAGAGAGATTTACACCATTTTTTATATGAAATGCCACTCCTCCTCTGCCGTTGCGATTATTTCTAACTAATTTCAGCCCTGAAATATTAATACCTACATCGGAGACATTGGGACTTAGCCATGTTTCTAATATACCAGTAACACAATAGGACTCCCTTGTAATAACTTCAGAAAAAACATCAAACATAATGATCTAACATTAAGGTGTAAAGAGTCTCATTTTGAAAATTTAGATAATTACTAATGTCAGTGTGACCAATCCAACTAAAATAATTACAAGCAGCTGGCACTTCCGCTTATACCGGAAGTCGATACCAACTTGCTTATTTCAAATGGAACACCCTATATATTTTAGGGTTTTCGAGAAGAGCATAAAATTCTGAGTCGAAAATATGAGCATATCCTATACCTAAACCTAGCCGTTTCAGAGATATTTGACATTTTATAGAAAATTTGACAGGTGCAACGGTTTGCAAGAACCGTTATAACTTTCTTCGTGTAAAAGATCCTCATTTGCTTCTTGTCACATAAAAAGAACACAAGGAGAACTACGTTCTACAACTGAAATAAATTCAATAAGATCATACCAAGTGTTCCGTTTCTCGCGTTGCATTTTGTCAACTTCAAACCGCGAGAACTTGTTTAGGTCAAATGGAACACCCTGTATTTTTTACGTCAGGTTGTGTAAAATTGAATTCCCTTTTTTCTGATATTAGCATTGTGCGGGTTAAAGTTACAACTTTTTGAAATATTTGCGATTTTATTAGAAATTCATGAATTGTTGTAATCATTTCATCAAAATAGCCATGATTATAAACAATGAGTCATTATCTTATGTCAAAAAATGCCAGCATGTTTAAATTATACCAACGAAAACTTCTTAAATTTGTTTATTATTTATGGAGAATGTGATAAAGTAATATCAAGAACTTGCAGCACATTTCCTACTCGATATCCACAAAAACGCAAAATAACACTAACACTGTAACATGCGTATTAATCGAATTGAAGATATGGCATGAACTAAAATAGCAGAGATAAGATCAATTTAAAATATGATTTCATTTTAATTTAATAATTGCTCAAAATTCCGCCCTCGAACCTCGACACATTTTTTGCACCTTCGGATTAGTTCCTCATGGGTAGCTCTTCTAATTGAATCCTGTGATATGTTTTGAAATGCATTTCTTACTCTTTGCATACAATCTTCAATGGTTGTTAATGGGCTCTCATAAACTTTATTTTTAATAGTTCCCCAAATGAAATAATCCAGAACTGATAAATCGGGCGAGCCAGGAGGCCATAAGAAAGGTCCATTATTGGCAATCCATTGATCATAAAAAGTTTCTTGTAAATAATTATTAATTAAATATGCGTTATGTGGGGGAGCACCGTCGTGCTGATAAAAAATGTTTCTATGCTCGGCGAGAGGTAAATTTTCTAAATAGTTATTATTCAAATTTTGTAAGATATTCAGATATATTTCACCTAAAAAAAAAAACAAAAATTTACCTATACATATTATCAGAAGAGAAAATTTAATTTACCGTTTAAATTTTTCTGATAAAATTGTAATACCACCACTCTATCGTTTCTTATGGCACAGTAAACATTTAACTGCCAACTTTCCTGAAAGTTTCGCTCTCTGAACATATGAGGATTTGAGTCACTCCAATAATGCGAATTGTATCTATTAAAAAGTCCACTTTTAGTAAATTTTACTTCATGTGTCCATATAATATTTCCCAAATAAGAATCGTGACCCTCAGACCTTATTAGAATAAACTCACAAAAATTCTGTCTTCTTAGGAAATCTTTCTCTTTTAATCCTTGAACCATATGGAATGAAAACGGGTGAAACTTACATTTTAATAAGATTCTGTGAATTGAATCCTTGCATAGTCCCGATTCCAGAGCAGCTTGCCTTAATGACATCCTTGGAAATGCATGAAAATATCCCAGAATGACTATTTCAATGTTTTCGTCATAAACAATAGGCTTTCTTCTTTGCACTTTTTGCCTTCACAGAGCCATAATTTTTAGAATTTTCCGGTATGCGTTTTACAGTGTTTGGTGACGGTTTCCGTTTTTCTGGATATCGAGTAGCAAATGTGCTGCAAGTTCTTGATATTACTTTATCACATTCTCCATAAATAATAAACAAATTTAAAAAGTCTTCGTGGGTGTAATTTAAACATGCTGGCATTTTTTGACATAAGATAATGGCTGATTGTTTCTAATCATGGCTATTTTGATGAAATGATTACAACAATTCATGAATTTCTAATAAAATCGCAAATATTTCAAAAATGCTAATATCAGAAAAAAGGAAATTCAATTTTACACAACTTGACGTAAAAAATACAGGGTGTTCCATTTGACCTAAACAAGTTATCGCGGTTTGAAGTTGACAAAATGTAACGCGAAAAACGAAACACTTGGTATGATATTACTGAATTTATTTCAGTTGTAGAACGTAGTTCTCCTTGTGTTCTTTTTATGTGATAAGAAGCAAATGATTATCTTTTATACGAAGAAAGTTATAACGGTTCTTGCAAACCGTTTCATCTGTCAACGTTTCTATAAAATGTCAAATATCTCTGAAACGGCTAGGTTTAGGTATAGGATATGCTACATATTTTCGAATTTTATGCTCTTTTCGAAAACCCTAAAATATATAAGGTGTTCCGTTTGAAATAAGCAAGTTGCTATCGACTTCCGGTATAAGCGGAAGTGCCAGCTGCTTGTAATTATTTTAGTTGGATTGGCCACACCGACATTAGCAATTATCTAAATTTTCAAAATATTCTGATGCGTACTTTTCTCTATATCGATCGATTCATTTCCCGGTGAGACACCCTGTATACATTAGTATTTCAGTCGCAATGTATATCATGTTCATAGTTATTTGGGCTTCTGCCTTAATTGGGCTTCTGCCTGATGGGTATAGACTCAAATAAAGTAAACTATAGTGAGAGTCGATTTCAGTTGCATATATTTAGGACATACTACTTCATATGCAAGTCCTACGACATTGGTATTTTCTATGGGGTCTACAAATTCTGTTTCGGATAAACAATTTTCCGTGCCTAGTAGACCCACCCTGTAAATCCTTAGAACTTGAAGTGTTTGTGAATAATTGAAGCGAATAAGATTGATCCACATGATAAAACACGGGTCACGTTTGCAGGGTATGATAAATTTAATTTCCTTCGAATGTGGGAGGCAAAAATACCTCATATTGTCAGTCGTCCGTCGCGAACGATTTAAGATCTACATTCGTTACGAAAGCAAAGGTATAATTAAAAATGTACCTGTTCTTATTACAAAGATTGCATTTTTATGAGTTCAGGGATGAATATAGTCCGGGAAAGTCCCGTGGATATCCGCCATGGTATAATAAAGAAATCATAAGCAATATTCCAAGCACAATAGGACATAGTATACAAGGATATTCAGAAAGACTTTGATCATATCGACCTATATCAATAAAAAAATTAGATAATTTTGGATTTTCCGAAGGCTTAATTAATTTATTTACGTCATATCTATTTAAACGCAGGCAGTTTGTCGAATAGGTACGGAGGTTTTCGATCGGGTTACTACATTAATACGCCCGGAGTACAACAAGGCCCAATTTAGGGCCACTTCTATTTCTCATTTACATCAGCGATATTAATGATGTCATTAGCTGATCAAAGTTAATGTTCACGGGTGATTTGAAAATCTATAGAGCGGTAAGAGCGATCAGCGATTGTAGAATAATCCAAAATGACCATAAAGCCATATCAGAGTGGTGTAGTGCGAACCACCTATACATTAATGTTAAAAAATGTTACATGTGACAGAGCCTTGGGACACCCCATGCCTAATAATAATAATAAACACCACAGATATTAGACAACCCCCAATTCCAGAAGCCAGAGCTTGTGCGGAAGGGGGTTAAACATTGAAAAAACGCGGACATACAACCATTTCCTCCGACAGTGCCGGAGCCAGGATTCGAACCCGGTGGTGCGATGTCCGTGTGATTAATCGCGATTGCCACCTCGCGCCTTAACCCACTCTATCGACCAGATTAGCTTAGCAGAAAGTAATTATGAGTTTATATTATCGACAGATACACTGTTGTCTATTGTGCAGATAAGAATGGAAAAAATTTAATGCCAAACCTCTAATACCATAGAAACTCATCTCTTCCAGAAGAATTTCATGTGAGGCACAGTCGAAGACCTTGAAGAGATCACATAAGCTAAATGCCACATGCAAGGTCTCCGAATCTGTTTCACACTAAATTAAAAACAGCCATAGTGGTGGGCATTTATTCCTAAGACCAAACTGACGACAAAAAGCCTTTTTTTATGTTACGCTTCACGTAAATATTTCCAATTAAGTACCCTAATAGATTTTTAACAAGCCTGCATGGTGCTGTTCCCTAGTGTAGGATTAATTAAGTAGTTGTGGGTCTATGGAAAAAAAAGGGGGAAAAAAGAAATCACTTGATTCCGATATCTAGCGATGGTGGCGTGTGAAGTACAATTAAATTACGTAAATTACGGATAGAACTAACGCAAAGTAAATGATAGATGGTATTGTGAAGATTTGGTGGTTTCGCTAGTTGGCTCCGTTGAGGGAGGTTATAAGTATTTGACATCGAGCGCAAGGACGTCTCCAAGTCATTTATGGTGTTTCAATGGTTGGAGATGAGTTTGTTCATTCACTATTTATATGATATGCAATCGATATGCGGTTTATCATACATCGGAATATCTTCTTTTAGGTGTTTTTTTTTGCCATACCCTGAAATTTCGATTTGGGTTTATTACGTAATAAGAGGAGAAGCCCTGGAAGCTGGGTTGGTGCCTCCTGAGGAATTACGGAATAATACGTGAACTCGTAATAGCTAATAAGTATACTTCGCCATGTAAGAAGAAGGTAGAACCGTAGAAGTCATCAGGTTGACTCGAACGCCGCTCCCAGGGTAGGGATAAGTACCGCCTAGCGGGTTCTTCTCACCTTTTGTTTAGCTCTAAGTATATGTTGATCTATTTGATTGTGTATGGACAATATCATATCGCCTGTGTATACCATTTATTTAGTGTTAATTTAGGTACTAGTTGAAAGACAAATTTTAGGAAGTTCTTTTAGTATTAGATGTAAGAACCGAAAATTCTATTGTCGCGAGGGTTTGATCGTGCACGATACTCGCTCCATTTAATGATTTTGATTCTATGATTTTAACATAGTTTTGTAACCGCCATTCTGTGCAAATACTGTAGTATATTTCTTGTGATTTAGATATCTGGGTGTTTTATTAAGGAATTAAGTAAGAGTAAAATTTAGGGATTCAGTTACTATTGTATAGATAACTTTTGGGGCAGGTAAATAGAATTCCTTGGCGCCCCCTGTAATAGCATTATTGAGACAAGTGTGAGAACTCGCTCCCATCTCCACTGCAGCGAAATCGAGAGCCGAAGCCCCAATTACAACCCATTACCTATAGACGAAATAATCTCGTAACATTTAAATAATTCTATAATTCTTCCAAAATGCTAGACAAAGCAGACGAAGATATCTTTCTAAAAATCATCTTTAGTGAAATGATTCCATGCTTTCATTTTCAGTTCCCGCTACGCCACAACTCTTGTTTTCTACTATTTTCGCGACTCGATAGAGACTTTTCCATTTACAAGCTAGTTTCACTTGTTCCGATTGCGAGTTTGAAAGTTATTTTTAACATCACCAAATCACCTACCTTATAAGATGGTGCTCGAAAGCATTTGACTTCAAAACGTCCTTTTTGTTGCTGTTTATCACAACGGACTTTATTTTGCATATCCCAGCGAACCTCAGTGACATAAAAAAATAAAATAAAAAATAAATTTATTTAATATATTTCCAGTAAAAAGTCAACCCTAACTCTAAATATCAAAGCGCTTGGCTTTGAGAGACACCGATAACGTTGTTTATAGTACCATTAATTCCCACTTGAATCTTTCAGGTCAGGAGCATCCTGAACGTATACTTGTCCTCGATCTGAAACAATTCGATGGGGAACAACAAATGTCTTGGCCATATCTTTTAAACATTCAACAACGTGCGTAGCTTCGTATTTTTGATCGGGTAGCCTACTAAAAATGTTGTGAATGCATGAACAGTAACAATGGCTCCGAAGCATTTGATAGTGTGGTTTTCCTAAAAGTCAATAATGATGATGATCTTTCTTTCATAATCGTACATCGAATCATATACAATTTGTAGAAACACAAAAGACATTAAATATCTTATGAAATTCGGCAGCGTTAGGGCCCCCTACTATCTTGTTTTTACACAGGGAATATATTAAAAAATTTCTAAAGTTATAGTTAAAGTTAGCAGTTAATAGAGCATGATAAACTTAAATCAATTGAGTATATCCATTTACTTGCAAATTTGAAAGAACCAAGATAGCGTTATTAAGCATTTTATTTATTACGACATCGGATTTTTAGCTTGTTCGTGTCTAGACATAATAATCATAAATCTAATAACGAAATACAGACATTATTTTTGTAGAAAGAGTATCCAAGAACTAACTGCGTAGGGCAGCAAAAGTTGAGCTCTATAAAGTATTTTTTGTTGAAAATCTACTTTTAATAATTAATTTTTACTTAATCGTCAAACCTACTTGATAAAGGAAAAGGAAATCCACTATAAATTTCTTTCCAACTAAGCAGGAATGAAGTCCCAAGTATGAAACAAATGTAGACATTTATAGTCTCAGAAAAACAGAAAAAGCAAAATTAATCGAATGAAAAGGCGTATTTCAACATTTCATTTCGTTTTAACTTATCTTTTATATCAGATAAGTTCGACCTCACCTTTGAATTCACTCATAATAATTTTAATGTTTTCTCTGAAGTTGCGAAGATTATTATTAATTCACTTCCCACAATAGATAATAGTTACCAAGTTAAATGGCATTCCGAGTACTTTCGACTCTTTTTTCTAAGGCCAGTTACTGTTAAAGAAATCACTGCTGATAAATTAAGTTTAATTCATTCTATCTATTAATTTTTATGACCTAAATAGGAATCTAATCAAACCTACTATTGATATTATAATTATTCCGTTAACATTTATAATTGATTTATGTTTTGCAGAAGATAGTTTTCCAGGAGCAAATAAATGAAATATACAAAAGTAACTCCATTATTTATTTTAATAGACGTGATTCATCCTAATACATAATTATTGCCCGATATCAATCCTTTTGCTTTGAGTCAAAATCTTCAAATACCTAGTTCGACTTCAGAAATAGTTGTAATGAACAACTCAAGCTGTTTAGTTTGTTCTGGGAGACATAGTCAGCGACCTGGAGAAGGGCAAGCATACATTAGTAATACTTTGCGACCTTTTTAGTGTCTTGGACTGTGTTTCTCATGACGAATTTATTACAAAAATTAAATGGTACAGGATAAGAGGTTTACTACTAACTAATTAAAATCTTACCTCCCAAGTCGAACAGTGTTTTATAATAATAATAATAATACTTAAAAAATAATGCTATTAACCAGGAGTGTCTCAGGGTTCTGTATCAGGGCTACTTCTTTTTATAATATATTGCTATGATATTCACTTATACTTAATTACAAACATGAGGAATATGTTTTCTAGTGTGTGGAATTAGATGAATACCCTGTATTATACACAAATTATTATTATCTTTGAGTACTCTTGGTATTCTCTGTAGGAATTCGAGTCTGTAGATCGCAATACACTGAAAAGTGTTTTCAGTTTATACTTTCAATGGGGGTTTTTAGTTTAAAAAAAAAACTTATCTTTATGAGTATTTGAATTTAAAGTATTTATACTTATTGCATGTTATCTATTATATTTAACTTACATTTGATGGGATATTGTACTAGGTTTTATTATGGTAGATAGCAAGAAGGACTGGTATAGATAAAGGGAAAGGGACAAATTCATATTTTATAAGCAATGGAATGAATTCGAATAAATTCTATGGTATATTGTGTTTGTGATGCAAACCATTTTAATTAGGGAATCTGTATGGATAGTTATTGGGTTTTATTGCTATTTTAAAGCAAATTTTAATATATGGTTTTGACATAAGTCAAATAATTTCTTATTTTCCATACAATTTCTTAATTTAGCCAATATAAGCAATTAGAGATTATATAAACTGTTTAAGAAGAGTTGAATTATGATATTAATAATTTTTATACATCTGGGTATCTGTATGGACAGTCATAAAACTGAGATTACTCAAAATCATCGTTAGTGATCATAATTCTACTTCTAAACCATCTCTAATTGTTTATTGCATTTTTATTGTTCTATTATTTTTAAATTTGTAAATTAATTTGTGCGTGAGTGCGAATTTTGACACAAAAAGGATCTAAGCTGTACCAGGAAATAAATACTCACAGAATAAGATAAAAATTAGCTCAAAAGATGCGTAAGACTCTCGGTCACACATTTTATTAAGGAATGTCAACCCCAATATAAAAGGGGTAGACAGAAAACGTATTGTTAGAACTGTAACCTTTGCGTTGCTATGGCAATATTAAACGTCAAACCGACCCTATATAAAGAGCTGCAATAGCTGAAAAAAATGTTTTTTCAATTAGACCACGAATCTGAAAACATGTAACAACGTAACCTGAAAATTGGAGATTTGACAAGAGTTGTCAAAAATATAATTTTGAAGAAAAGTCTAAACATTTTGAAATTGGTATCATAGAAATTTAATATTGGAGTGGAAACGAAATAGAGTTGGAGTTTTTTTTTAATTAATAATTTTGGAAAGCTAGGAGAGAGTACATAGACGTTTGGAATTTATTTTGAAATCTAATATCCTTTTAAAGCATTCGTGAGTTTTATTAATTTTAATACTGAACTTTTATCCATTTGTTGTCATTTTTATTTTTTATATTTTAAGTTAAATCAGGCAGATTAAGTTAATATTGTTGTTTTTATATTTTACATTTTTATAAAAATACAATATATTGTTAGATTTGAATTCGAATTTGTTTCTTTGTGTGTATGTCGAGTGTCAAATTTGAAGATCAGAATTCATGCTCTGAGCATTAGGAGTATTTTTGTTAGTAATAATTTAAAGTGGGAATATAATTCCAGCACATTAACAAAGTTTTTTTTTTTTTTGAAAGGGTTGTACAGGTGTAATTTGAATTTCAGATTTAAAAGGGGTAAACACGGCAATATATATTAATGATTTTATAGATCTTGTATCGTTATATCGCCAATAAATAGCATATTATTTGCTGATTAAATATAAATATAGCAACATCTAATAAGCTTCTCTTTATGTCCACGGACAGTGTATCTGTAACAGGATATATTAAATTACTGGAAATAGTCATAGATAATAATTTGGGTCATGTTGGTTGTATTAGAAAAAAATTATCAATTATTCCTCTTTTAATTTGACAGTTAAAACCTCCTACTTTAAGAGCTGTTGATTATTCTGTTTTACTCAACATCTGACAGTGCTTTATATGACGGGGTAATTCGTCACACTACAAAACGTTTTTGACAATAAGACGCGAGAAACGCGGGGATAGTTTGGAACCATGTCAGTCTTTAATAATTTTACTAGTCATTGTGCCCTTATATTACCACCTCTATATGTTTTCTCTAGTCGCCTTGAGATACATAATAAAGGCAGTTTTGACACCTACTGAAAGTTCCACTATTATAATATTAGAGCTTCTGATTTACTTGAGCCACAATACTTAAATTATTCAATAGTTTTCCCCTTCACATAAAAAAACTTAATCGTAGTAAACTTAAAATTACTGTTAAACAATTTATTCTACGTCATTAATTTTGCTCGTTATTATAGCTTTATCAAGATTAAGTAGGTGTAGCAGAATCGCTCTGACTGGCCAATCGTAAGCTAAGTGTCTTCAGTAATAATCTGCGTACATGTGTACGTGTACGCAAGATCAGCGGAAAGAATTTAATTAGGCTGGATAGTTTTTATTGACAGGCACTGTATACTTACTTATTCTAATAACTCTCCATAATCAAGTGTTGCAAGCGTCTTCCGACGTTATGCAAAATATTGTAATCGAGACCTTTTCACAGGCAAACGAATGCATCAAAACTGAAACTATACCCGCTCCATTCGTGTTTTCTTGGTATAACTCAATTTGCATGAGCTACGTCTAGTCCTTGAAACGAAGGTCGAAATTTACATACGCACGCTTTGATCGACCCCTACACCGCCTCAGATCAAAGGGCACGGTAGAACAGATTAATAATTAGATTGCCTGACAAGGACTGTGTTATGTTAAACATGGAAAACAGCACCAGCGCTTTGCATTGGTCTTTAATGGATTTTGGAGCAAAGTATCTCTGTCAATGGGCTTTTACGCAGCAACATAGCTGGTTAGTTAGATGTTTGGCTAAACTGAAAAATATAAATAAAAACAAAAATCGAATTACTACATTTCTCAAATATACGTCATATATTTATACTGATGACGCCCTCCATTAAACTGTTAATTTAAGAGGGTTCTTGATATTATACCCCAGTCTGTGTAAAAAAACAGTTGATTTAATTTATTACATGATTACCAAATAGTTAAAGGATCCTCGTGCCGTTCCTTACATGCCTATCTTGCACTGACGAGAGCCAACAGCTCGAAACTGCAGTCTGCAAGTGGTGTGGGACGACTGGCACGAGAGCTCCTTTAAGTAGGATCAATCTTTCGGCTGGTGTTTGTTGCAATCGAAGCATTATCGTTTTGTTGGTAATACATAGTTATTACACTTAACTTGTAATTCAGCGCTAGGCGGGGCACATATTAGCCCGGAGAGTAGCTGTTGGTTGCAGTCTGGTTATGTTCCTTAGAGTAAAGTAAGGGTTTTATAGAGGAGTTTTGCGACTGAAATAGTGTTTTAATTTATTACAGGTATCTGAAGGTTGTAAGTCATAGGGGGGATTAGTAAATGATAAATAAATATAGAGGTACAGCCAGATTTGCTCAATTTTTTTATAAACAACGACCAATGTGAGAAAATTCAGTTTTCGGGTCGTAGAATTTTCCAATTGCATTTTAGAGAAAAGTTGTATTAGTAAAAATTTGTGGGCATTAAAAATACCGTTAATTTAATTTTTTATGGGTTAAAATCGACAAATAAATTATCGAGATAATGGCGAAAGCTCTCTTTTTTGCATTATTTGATAAATGTTAATAACTTTTGCAATAATAGCAGTAAGTGAACGGAGTTTGTGAGACCCAACATGGTGAGTAGTCGCTGTACCAGTACTGGGTTCGAATATCAGCTGCAACAGATGGCAATGTCACAGGGAATGATCGTTGTGTAATTATCTGTATGTATGTGTATGTATAATTGAGTGGTAGGGCAACTAATGCTAAACATCAGGATGTAAATATAAACAAGATGATTAATTGAATAAATAGTGCAAAAAAGAAGGTTTTCGTCATTATCTCGATAATTTATTTATCGATTTTAACGCATAAAAAATGAAATTGAAGGTCTTTTTAATACCTACAACTTTTTGCTAATAATACTTTTTTTCTAAAATGTAACTGGAAAATTCTAAGGCCCGAAAACTGAATTTTCCGACTTTGGTCGTTGTTTATAAAAAAAAAATAGGGCAAATCTGGCTGTACGTCTATACAAATTTGTCATTAGTAACTCCCCTTTATGATCTACAACCTTCAGAAACCTGTATTATTTTTTTGCGTGAAATCGATCAATTTTCTATACACAGGCGGGATTATTATATTCAATTTTACATAGAACGATGTGCAAAGAAGTTGTTGAAATATATCTTTCAAGTGTGTCATTCTCCTGAACCATTTTTTTCAAGATAATAACCAGCCCCCTCCATCGAAATGAATGGTATAGACATTTTAAAAAAACATGTTCCTGTAAAACGCAAACTGAATTATAGCAGACAATTTCCAAGCGGAAGGCAAAATAAAAAACTAAAAGATAATATAACTCTCAAAGAAAGAATAAGAATATAACGAATATAAACGTCGTAGCCATACTTTAAGGGACGCTCTCAACTTGTGTAATATCGAGGGTTTAGATCCAACTCGTTTCATCAAACTTCAGGTGTTCCCCAAGGATCAGTTTTGGGTCCCCCTTCTATATAATATCCATTAACGATATTGCCAAAAACGTCAATGTTCACTACCTGCTGTACGCTGTTGACCTTAAATTGTATTCCCTCTGATTGTGAAAGCCTTCAGAGGAATATTACTAAATTCTGCAATTGGTGTCATAAGTAGAAACTACCGCTGTTCCATTCTCGCGGTATTTTTAAAAGTATTTTCGCGGTTACCCATTTTGTTTAAAACTTTATGGGCCCATCAACGCATGACTTAAGTGCGCATGTGCAGAAAAGTTCGGAAATTATAGACCTAAAAATATCGAACAGATTTTGATTTGAAACTTGTGGTGAAAGATGCGCCGTAACGCTCTCCCCGTTTTTTAATAGTTTTTATACACATTTTATGCTGTGTGGTATTCCTCCCCCTTGGATTTGTATCAACAAGACCCCCAGAAATCAAGAAGTTGATGTGAAACAACCAGATATTTGGACGTTTTTCGGAGTGTTCGTTGCCACCAAAGGTCTTAAACTTATAACTTGTAATTATTTAAAGTTGGTGAACAAAAGGTTTGCCTGGTCCTTCGAATATTTTAGTCTTGATTTTGGGGTTTAAACATAACAACCGCTGAATCCCAATAGCGCTACGTTATGTCATTCTGTCGTAAAAAACCAGCACTTTTATTTTATTATTTACTTGATGATGAAGTTCGCGATGAGCCTCTGCTTTAAAGAGTTAGAAGCTCACTTTGACTCTGAGATCAGTTTTTCACATCGCATAAATGAATGTTTGGCTGGTGCGTGTGATTTTGTTTTACGTAATTCTAAAGATTTTGAAGATGTTTTTACTCTATGCTTACATTTATTAGTTTTGTCATGGTCTACTTTCAGTGTCGATCGGTCTTTCACGGATTAATTAAAAACCGGTTCATCACATTTCACTTTCATTGTATCATGATGTTCTTTTTACTTCGTAAATATTGTGATCATGTAAAAAATCGACTTTAGGAGTTTTAGAATCCAAAAAAGTGATTCTTAAAGAATGTCTATCTGTAGTCTATGTCTGTCATTTGTGGTCGCATCTAGAGCCCAAACCACTAGATCGATATCACTTAAATTTAAATTAAATTTATCACACATACTTCTATAATACCAGTATGAAATGGCAGGACCATGCTCCAGGAATATTCAAGGAGGGAGGTTCTGAGGGGTAAGTTTTAAAGAATTTAATATTTTTTCTCTGTAATGCCTGAACCAATTTTGATTAAATTAAATTCACAGATACGTTCTTAATACCATTATAAGATGACGTAACAAGTTCCTCGTAGAAAATACAGGGGAGGGTCTGCAGGGGTAAGGTTTAAAGAATTATTTTTGTTCTCTAAAACGGTTCTTGGTTCTAACAATTTTGATTAAATGTAACACTTGAACACTCAGTGTACGATGGTATAACTAATTGCTCCTAGTATAGAGAAAATACTGTAGAAGGTAGGATTTATAGAATTCAAAAATTATTTTCTCTTTTCCAAAACTGTTCTTACTCCTAAATGGAAAAGTTTGCCCGAGGTGTGACAGACCAATTTTTAAGAATTGATTTTCTTGTACTCTTCAGTTTTACTGTTCAATTCAATACAAAAATACTTTAACAATATGTTCAATAATTCAATAAAATTTTTCAATAAACTTTCATGGCAAAGAAATGGTTAGTCCATCCCTGGAAGTCAACGCTGACTAGATAAGTTCATTCGGCGGATCATCAATTCGGTAGGTCAAATTTCAAGCAATAACAGAGTGGCATTGGCCTACGTCCTCAACTTGTTAGAAAATATGTAATGACCATTTTTTGGGATGGTTTAAAAGGAGTCGAACGCCTGCTTTATGGCCTTGTTATAACTGATTTTTTTTTCTTGGCTTTCGGTCGAAGACCATACTGCCAGTCACGAAATATCTAATTAAGAGTCACATAAGGTTAAATTAATTTATTAAATATACTTGATTGATAATGATACCAAACAGTATGACAAAATATCATATGCCTAATTCTAACCTAAAAACGAAGAAAAAAAAAAAGGAAAATAAATTGAAGACAACAAAAAGGGATACAACAGGGCCACACGCTTCCCGTCCTGGGGTCTGTCAGGACATTTAAAAATAGACAATACAGGGAGGACCACGGTTGACAGGGAAAAAACAACAGAGGGAAAAACATACAGTAGCCAAACATAACCTAAAGCCAAATACATGTTTCTTTTACGAAATCAAAAATATACGTATAAACTTTACGAGATCCTAAGGACAATAAGAACAGAATATTAAAGGGAGCCAATATATTGCAGTTTTGTGCAATATTAGTGATTAATGTATTAGAAGCATTTTGATATTTCACACATCCAAAAAATATATGGTCGAGATCTGCTATGATGTTGCATTGATCACAATTTGGTGAGGTATATATACCAATTTTGTATAGATGTGCGGGATAACATGCGTGACCAAATTTTAATCTAATAAGAGACGTTACATATTTTCTCGATGCTTGAAGGTCTTCATGCCAAAGTTTGTTAGGTATACTGGAATGAATCATCGTGTACCTGGTAGGGTTGGTAAAGCAATACTCTTTCCATTGGTAATTCCATTTGACTCTCAAATTTAGTTTAAGAACACTATACATGTCTGCTAAACCGATTTTATGTTCTAGAATGTGTCTTGATGAAGGTCCTTTTTTAGCTAATGTATCTACGTGCTCGTTGTGTTTAATTCCTATATGTGCTTTAACCCAGACGAATGTAACTTTTTTTCCCAGATAAGTGTATTTGATGAATGATATTTTTTATTTTGAAGATATATGGATTGACTTTGTAGCTGAAGGTATTTGTATTACTTAATGCATTAATTACAGACAAGGAATCGGATAAAATAATTATTGCATTGGGGGGTTGTATTGTTTAATAAATTGTAATGCCTCATATATAGCTATGGCCTCCGCCGTGAAGATAGAGCAATTAGTGTTCAGTTGGAAATAGTTCTCAATATTCAACGATGGAATGAAGTAAGCCCCACCAGTCTGAGAATTAATTTTGGATGCATCTGTGTAAATAAGCAGCGGGTCATCAAATGGATTCAGCAAATTTTTAAGAGTGTTGGAGTTGATTAAATAATTTTCCGTATAAGATGGTATGGTGAAATCCGTATCGGTGAATAAATCAAAGAATTTAAAATTATTAATAGAAAATCGCTCAAGGAACTGAAACTGATATGCGTTCGGGCTCCTTTACGCTTTTTGCAAGCTTTTTTATATCGCTGTATTTTGTACTCAATTATAATCAGTTTTTTACATGTTTCCAAAAGTATGTAGGTCTGGTCATAAAACTACTTTTTATAATTTTGTCCTGTACTTGGATTAATTTCTATTGGACAATAAATTAAATAAATAAATAATCGGTGTTGGAATCGTATATTGTTCATAATTTTGTTCCTTGGATGGCTGATATAAACGAGAGATATTGTTTTAAGGAAGACGTCTCCTTGAACTTAGTCATGGATCCGTCGATTAACTGAAACGTGTTTACCGCTAGAAATATTTTCTTCAGGCAGGAGGTAGCATAAGAGACACCTTCTCAAATTCCATGTTTCTGGAACAAAATAAGGCAATGAAAAGCAAATCATCAGTTATTATTACTTATTTTAGTTTTAAAACTGGCATGTGATTAGCGAGATTGTTATAATCGAGCTCAGATTTATGGTGCACTCAAAAACACAATAAAAACTTTACAACCTCATTAAAATACCGTTAAACTAGTAATTGCGCTCAGGTGCGCACTTGAAATATTTAGATCAGCAACTCAGTCGTTCAATTTTAACAGCGCGTTACGATCTAGTATTATTAATATGTACATTCGATACATAAGAATTTTAAACACGGCTCTGTACTATTTCGTTCGTAAATTGACTAGCTTAACTTCATAGGTTTTAATGTGCGTCGGCTTGTTCGATGACAGCATGCCGAGTGGTCCAATGGCGATAATAATTAATTCGTAAAGTTTTTGTTATCTTGTTTGGGTGCAGTGTAACTCTGAGCTAGACTATAGTAATCTCTGGCGCATCTTTTCTGTCACGAGCAATAAAGTTATCGAATTCACTTCTTAATTAGTGTTCTTCTAACTTTATTCATATTCTGCTGTAGATCAGCCATTTTAACAGTATCCTTCAATTAAACATTAATAAATTATTTGTTAATGTACCTACTTACATTGAGCAAAACATGCAATAAATAACTTTAAAAAAGACACTTTATATTCTACACCTCTATGTCTTCAAACGAAATTATATAATCATCTAGTCTGTGGTTTCCTCCATAAATTCATTTTAATTGAAATATTAGACTCGGAAGAAACATAATCCCACTCGGAGCAACAGAACAAATAGGAATGGCATTTCGTTTCGGTATGTTATTAAAATATTCAGTTTGTAAGGGGGAATTCAACATTCGTATACTTCTAGGTCAGGGTTGAGCCGCCAACAAAGTAAGGGATAACCCAGATCCCAGTGATAAGCGCTTGTGTTGCCGGTTACATCCACTCGCCGATATTACTTGACCTGGTATCAGTAAATGGAAAAAGGCTTAAATGGAAATCGATGGACTAGAATTCGATATGGTATATTTAAATTTATAGTGATTTGCAAAAAAATGTTATACCTGAAACAGGAAATTAAAACTAGATAGACAACGTGAGGCTAACAGTGATAAACATCAATCGATACGTACAAGTTCAGTGCAATGATTTTCAAGCCGAAGAAAAATTGTGTCTTTCCGGTGTGGTTTCAGTACTGGCTACAGAGACACTGCCAAACAATAAAAATTAATGTATAAAGAACCCCTCGCACAACACTTCCAATGTATAATACTACAAGCTAATTTTCTATGCGGCTTCCCCGCACCCCCTGACCATCCATCATGTTTATCTTTTTGACTATACACTTCATGATGAGCAACATAACCTTTGCTTAACCAAACTGGAAGACAACTAAAAGCGCTTTACCGTTATCGTAGTCCCTTGTACTTTCTGACCACCTTTACTTTCTGACACAGATTAAAAATTCATGAAATCGTGAAAGGTCATTTTTATCTTTATTTATTTTATTTTAACAGACTAAAATTTCTCCTATTAATGTGCATTGATGGTAGAGAATAAAATATAACAAAAATCGCTTTACTGTTACCACAACAAAATACAGATTAGAAAATATGAAATCATGTAGAGGTGATTTTTACCCTCATTTATTTTAACAGACTAGGTTTTTCTATTTTCCCTATTAATATACACTGATAGAAGGTAAGGAATAAAATATTATCGATCTGAAATATCTGAAATCGTGTAGAGCTTATTTTAAACCTGATTTATTGTGAAATAAATTAAATTAAAAATCTGAAGCTGGATTTCACAATTGGAATCTAACACGGGTCTTGTTAGAGAAAAACTTAATTTTCCAAACGTAGGTAAATAATTGAGTACTTTATTTGAATTTCTATTTTGTCTTTACTTCTAGTAGTACTACCGTAGCATAGGGGTACCTTTTTCGTTGGTTGGAATGCCCATTGAATTATACAAGAAAAGCAGCAGCACAAAACATTCCATATGTAATAGAAAAAATTAGCGCTACTCATTTTTTCCACGTACAAACAATTCCAAAGAATTTCCTTTACATACGAAAATACATATATAGTGTAATACACGTACAGTCTAGCGCAATAATGCCTGGTTCTTTCGATATCTTCCGTCCTTTTCTGTCATTATATGAACCTTAATGCCAGAAGAGGAAAGAAAATTTCGAAAGTACCAGGCATTACTGCACGGGAGAAAATAAATTAGTGCAGAACTTTCGAATCGAAAGGGAGTAAGTATCGACTATCGACACCGAAGATGACAGCACTTCACTACCGACACGCAACACTAGCGACATACAGTCTTTCAGTTCCGATATCAACAGTAAATTACTCTTATTTGGCGTTATTTTCACAACTGCAGCACTGTTTTGTCGGCAGTGTTTCGACTCGACAGTGTTTCAGTTGCAAATGCCAACTGGATTTTTTTCAGCAGGGCCGCTACATTTACGCCCGCTTCACAGGCATAAAGAGTTGAGTTTTTGTGCCTGTGAAAAAAAACCGTATCTGTTCGTTGCTAGGAATTTTTAACCTGCTCAAAGTCATATCGTCGTCGGCCTGATATCCGACACCTTCAGCCCGTGCATCAGGTCTACAATGTACCCTCTTAATGCACGTGTTACGGGAAATATAAATATACCCAAATGACCCATACTCATAAATGTAGGTCAACTAAAAGTATATAAATAGAATTTATTACAAATAAAAATAATGCTTTAATCCAGTCAACAAGTACAGTGAAAAAATGGGTAGCGCTATTTTTTTTCTATTACATATGGAATGTGTTTTGTGCTGCTGCTTTTCTTGCATAATTCAATGGGTATTCCAGAAAGCGAAAAAGGTACCCCTACTATAGTACTACTACTAGAAGTAAAGCCAATATAGAAATTCCAGATATCAATTATTTATCTACGTTTGGAAAATAAAGTTTTTCTCCATGTCCCGTGTTAGATTCCAATTCTGAAATCTAGCTTCAGATTTTTTATTGTATATATTTCTAAGAGATTATTCTTCTCTTCTATGTTCACCTCGCCTTCCCCAAGCATTTCGGGATTGTTTTCGCAGGAGGAGCCATTGCAATAATAGCAAATTTTAGGCCCGTTTTGCGGCAACCACATGCTCTTCCACAGCCCGTTTTGCACTTGCACGAAATACTTTTAAGCAAGAAATTCAGGGCAGGTTGTTTAGTGTTTCGCACAATATCGAGACCTGTCTGGGTTTTCCACCAACCATACCCCACTACATTTTTTTCAACCCCACGCCGTAACTGGACTTGGTGGTAAGACCGTAGGTAATGTTGCCGCGTAGCGCCTCTTGTTGATGGCAGTGAGGCTAAGTTGACCTTGTTTTTCACCACGATCCGATGATTTTGATTCAAGAAAGCAGACGTTGTATCATAACAGCTGAATGCATGCAGAAACAAAATATTATTGCCTACAGAATTTACAAACTGTAGGCTGTGCGATAAATATATCTCCTTCCTTCGTTTTACCCCGAGCAGGTTTTCGTAAGAACATATTGTCATGCTCGCTTGCCAGTGCAGTCATCAGAACTAATAAATCTACATATTCACTTAGCCCACATTTAAGGAGACAATGCAAAAGCGCCCCACCGCTACATTACCATTATTTGCTTGCGTTTGGCGCGCAGTATCTTGAAAACTGTTGGTCAGACGGCAATAATGCGTAGAACATATTTTCTGTACAATGTTTTGCTTTTCAACTTTTTTTTCCAATGACCAATAGGAACGGAGATATTTGCAAATCCCAATGTCGCAAATTCAGGGTTATTATCGTTACGGTAAATTTTACCCCACCAAGTTTAATCTCCTTACGACTTTTGCGTGGTAAAACTACCAATTGCCTGGATGAATGCTTGTTTTTATTTGAATAAAAATATTCTAGAAGTAAAAGCAGAAGCAGAAGGACTTAATGTGAACTTTAAGGAAAATTGTGGATATTTCTTCTTATCAACAACCCAGTGAATTTTTGAGAATAGAAACCTTCTTCGTTGACACCATAGCAATTAATTGCTCACTTGTATACAAGTGGATCAGTCAAAATTAAGTTGGAGTCTTGGTTTAAAATCCAAAATTACAATTTCTTAAATAATATTAGGCCTTAGGGTTTTTGATATATTTTTCATTCCGCTGTTTTTAAGGAAAAGATGTACTTGTAAAAATTGTATTTTCTTTTTTAATTTTTATTCCTGTGATTATAATATACTTACTGGGTTAAATGAAATTGTGTTAATAGTAACTTTATTATTATAGTTATTTATAGTTAAGCATTTGCTTAAGGGTAACTTTTTTGACCTTTAAAAACGTTGAATTAAAAATGTCCCGCTACAACGAAAAAAAATCGTTAAGTGTATTCCCATTTCGCGTGTAGCATGCCATTTCCCGTCACCCATAATATATGTAAAATTCGTTATTACCATTCTTAATTATATATTATTTTATGTAAATATTCTAACTATAATTCTTGTTGGTGTAACGTAGTTAATATTTCTAAATAGGTACCAGTGAAATATATTGTACACCAAATGGGTTAAGGAGGTTTGAATAATTATTTCCATTAGGAGGAATATTAACAGAAAATATAAATACCTAATACTAAATGTGTACTGGGATCTGACCAATTCTTTTAAAAATCCACTAGTCCAATATTTGAAAAAAAAACATTTATTTCACTATTTAATATTTATTTTATTTTAAATACCTCCCAATCGAGGGGTCAACCACCACCGGCAGTCGCTGTACAAATTCTAGGGCTTTCTGCAGTCTAGTAGGCAGTCGCGGCAGTCTAGTCGGCAGTCTCGGCAATTGTACCGGCAGTCGCGGCAGGACTGGCAGATTTGAACAATATAGACAGTCGCCGTACAAATTTTCACAGGTGGTTTACTCCTCGCTCCCAATAATATTTTCGAAAAAAAATTGTCAAAAATTCTAGTTTTTTGTATGAAGGGCAGTGCCTGCAGATTTTCTATTTGCAAGACTGTTGAGTTATGTAGGTTGACCCCTACGTTCCTGTGTGCTACGGATCAATTATTCAAATGCAGTGTAAACATAAATGAGCGATTCTAGGACTTATTGGTATCAGATCACACGATGGTGGTCAGGCCATCCATCACATACGCGGCGCCGGTGTGGTGCAGCATACCGGTCACGACAATGAGAAAACTAAAAGTGTTAGAACACAAATTTATGCGCCTCATCTCTAATTCTGGAAGGTACACCTCCCTCAGAGACCTATACGCACTTTGTCACGACATAACCCCAATAGCGGACTACGTCCAGGATTTCTCCCAGAAATTCTACTCTTTCAAACTGGGCGATAGTCCACTAACAAGAAACATAACACAAATTAGACAGCATAATGCCCCATTTCGGATTAAACACACCCTACCGTACCAGACGTTACCGATCTTCCGGCAACCTCTGTAGCCAAACTTCAACAACTATAACTTTCGCTTACCCTATCCACCTTACTGATATTTCATACCTTTACATCTTTAAATCTTTCCTGTCCCCCTCTTACTTTCTGTTTGTTTCTTTTTGTCTCGTTTGTTTCTCGTTGTCTCTTTTTGTATTTTTGTCTCTAAATTCATTTTCCATCAAAATTCTATAACAAAATCAAAGTTTTCCGAAAACCAAAATTTTTTTTTAAAAACCAAAGTTTAGGCCAGCCTATGCGCAGCCCGGCATTTGCACGTCTCGCAGATGGTTCCTCGTCCAGATTGAGGTACCAGCGTCAACACCCAAATTAGAAACAGTGAAGTGCGCGAGCTACCTTATAAAAGTGTAATTTTAAGTTTTGTTAAATCTGTTTTTTTAGATGTTTGTAAATTTTATCACCTTTTTTAATCTGCATTATGCAGAAGGAGCCTAGGTATAAGTTTTAATTGTTTTAAAACCGAACCAGGCCTAGTCCGCCCGGTCCTGCTATCCGCCACAGCGAATAACGCAGTGGTTGCACGGTCGGTCCCGGGTTAGGCCTTGGGGAGGTAATTATTGTATAAGTTACTGTTAAATAAAGAAGTTTTGAATTGAATTGAATTGGTATCAGATCAGGAACCTATACACTAATCACACGGCTTCGATAAACCAAGCTGTTAATAACACCACCTCGACAGGCTCTATTTTTATTTATTATTGCTATTACTATTTCACCATTTTTCATTCCGGTTTCCCGATATTGAACAGCCTTCTTCTATAATCCAGTCAGTAGGGCTCAAACGAGGCCTTTGCCTTACAAGGCGGGGTAGTAATGATTTTTAAATATGTTGTTAAGATCTGGGCTGTGACAAATCCAAAGAATGTACAGAAAATAGTTTTTTGAAATAACTCCGCAGCGGTTGATCCAACGACGAAAATGTCTTCAACAAAGTTAAAGAAGACAAATTTTGTTGTATAAAGTTTATAAGTATGTAATTCTAATATGTAACGAGTAGCGTAAGTAAACAAAAAGCAAATTCAATCTTGCTTCTTTGTCACCAATGAAGAACGCTGCGTGGTATCATGCGTTCAGGAAGTACAAAAATAGTATGGGATCCAAAAAAATCCAGAAGACTGGGGCTGGAAACGTGGCAGCAATGGGCTCGCTCCACTCATAATGACCAGCACCCGAGAACTTATTAAAATTCATTTCATGCACTTGTCGAAAAGGGTGCGGCGGAGCATGTGGTTGCAGGAAAGCAGGGTTGAAGTGGTTTGTTGTGTGTGGCTTTTGCTGTGGTGAGTCATGCGAAAATGTACCGGAGGTTCGTATCGACAGTGAGGACGAAGATGATGAAGATGTAAGAGTGGAAGAACAATGGATTCTCAGAAGCACCGACGATGATGACGTTGAGGACATCAACCAACCAGGACTACCAATAAAAGGGAAAACACTAACAATATAATTGCGTGGTAAGCGTCATTTACATCTAAGATCGCGAAGCTGTGGATTAGGGCTATCGGAGATACTGTTAAAGAACGCTATAACCCCGATATACTTTTCGACGTTGTAACAAAATCCGACTTAGGAAATATTTCGTAAGAAAAGCGTGCTTCACGTAAAAACGCCGTGGAGGAGGTTTTTAATTCTTGGAAATATATTTTTGCTCTTCGGAGCGTTTTTTATGCCAAATTTTCGCTAACTCTTCGAGGAGCGTTAATTTGGTAAGTGTAGTAAATGTCGCTGCACAGGGACGTAATGTCGCCCCGACCACCCAATTTTAGAAAGTATCATAAAATTGGACTTGAACTTCCAAATTTCCAAGATTAAAAACCCTTTTACGAATCCACGTTGTCAAGCACTGCAACTCTTACGAAGTGTTGAATATGAGGACAAGTTAGTCCAACGACTATCCAAAGTATATCGGAAGTTATAGCGAAAATAGCCCTTAGCGACATGGGACCCCCATCATTTCCTAGCAGTCGGATTTGACGGGGAAATGATGTGTTTTGACGGGGTTTGCCCTAAACCGGTTCCTCAGTGATTCGGAGTCAAAAAAGTATTATTACCATGTACTCACACGTGCATAGGATCTGCCTTGCCTGAACGTAAAATTTGTTATTGCATAATACAAACGAAGTAGATACGCTTCAAGCAATTTTAAGCTCCGAGGAGCGACCAAAATTTATGTGAATTAATAAAATACGTTTATAAGACAGGCAAGCATCAGCCCACCAAAATTTCAGTTACATGAACTGTTCCTTGAATCTTTTTGTGCATCGTTAGCTTATCAAACTGCATATTGGATGGTAGTTGGTACCGTATGAATCGTCCCGTTCCTCACCATGTGTTGTACACGGGTCAGACCATTGTTTGTTAACATTTTCTCTGAAGAAGTTGTTGTAAAAACATAATTTTTTTAAAAGATTTAATATACATATTTTGAACTTTATATTGTCTTTTACTTGTGTTTTCTAACAAAATTCCCTTTCAGATTTAATTTTAAGAGAGTGTGAAACAGACAGTGTTAGATTTATAGTGTTACGACGTCTTCCAATCGATACCATCAGAGCCGCAGTTAAGCATAAACGACAGTAAGTATGATTTATCCATTATTCTCCGCCTGAAACAGTCACGTTGAACCCTAAAAATTTTGTGAACACAATATTATTATTTAGAATTTAAGAAAAGGTTGAGGAAAAAGAAAATTAATTTTTTCTTTTTCCTATTTTTTTAAATTTTTCTAAGTTTTTCGAGCAGAAAATACGTCCTTCAGACTTCCATCAAAGCATGGATCGTTCACAATACCACAATAAAGAAAAACGCGGCGCCATTTACTCTACCTCAAGGTGGTGTGGAAATGAGTATACTTTGAATTTACAAAATTAATATAACTATGTAATAAATAGCGAGAAACAGTTGAAAAAATCACAAAAAGTGGGTTTTACTTTTTTCCCGCCACTGTAACTCGTTGCATATTAGACTTTTATACAAAAAATGTGAGAAGTTTTGTTTTCTTTAACTTTGTTACCGATATTTTCATCGTAGGATCAACCGCCGCGGAGTTATTTTAAAAAAACTAATTTTTTATACCTTCTATTCAAGATGGCGGCTCGAGCGCCCCCCGCCCCCCAAGCCGAAAACTTAAATTTTTTTTGTCACAGCCCAGACCTTAACAATATATTTGAAAATTGGTCCTGGGTTTCCCAAAAAACCTGTATATGCAAGCTATTGGCATTTTATTTGCGCTTCTTCCTACATACCCTCACAGTCAGTTTGAAACAAGAAATGCACATTATTTTTAATCAACGAGCCATTTACTGTAGTTACATGAATTAATCTTAAATTACCATCAGTTAACCTCAGTTTATTTTCCATTTAATGCACCAAGCTATTATTATCTGCCAACTGTAATTTGCTCATGTTAAATAGTATATTGCGTTCACTGTAGGATGAAAATAATAAAACTCGCAATGTCAAATAGAGGTGTTTGTGATTTGCTTCGTTTAATTTCTTTTATCTTTTTGTTATGAATATTTATGAAACAAAACTGCGAATAAGGATGTTCAATGTCAATGACCTGTAATAATTTCACCTGATTAAATCGACCTTGTCAGCACACTTAAGTAAAATCGTTTTTATATACCTATTCAAGTATTCAATGCTTAATCTATTAAAAAAACTGACTGATAAAATGATTCATAAAAAAGTACTTTCGACGATATATCCTTCGTTTTGCGACATAGTTATCTCGCCGGGAAATAATTGAAAATGTAATATCTCTCGAGGGACAACAGTTCATATTTTATATGCATATATGCCGAAGCTTTAATACCTCCCCTTTCGCTTAGACGGCAGTACTTTAGTGAAAAATGTATTCACAAAATTCATATTAATAATCAACAGCTTTTACATAATGTCTCGACCCATAATACAATCTGACTTAACAAATAAATTTTGGAGTAATAAAAATTCTCCAACTCTACGTAGGTATAGCTTTTCGAGTATCCAGTAATAACTTCCCACTATTGGACAGCCCTTAAAATTATATCTCGAATTTTTAATATTTAGATCTTTTTTAAAGTGTGTCAATAATAACACCGCAATACAGCGATCACCCTAATTTTAATACGAACATCATAAGTTCTGGAAAAGTGGGATAATCCTTTGCTGGTATTCTCATATGCTTCTAAATCGCCTTTAGGTATAGTTGGAAAGAAACATGTACGAGACTGTTTACATTTCCATAATTAGCACAAAAAGTTAAACTGAAGCGTGCCGCTCAAAGTGCCGCGTTTACTAGTCGACCAAAGCAAAAAACGCGGCACTTTGAGCGGCACGCTTCAGTTTAACTTTTCGTGCTAATTACGGAAACGTAAACAGTCTCGTATATGTTTCTTCCCAACTATACCGGCTGTGCATGTTACATTTCTTCCACCAATAACGCAATAAAAGACAAATTGCCATCAAACGTTTCCATTTTTACAGCAGACGTAATTTTTATACATACAAATCGCTTAAATTTATTTAGGTACTCTTATAATGCTTTGGTCTGGTTGATAGCCGAGTGGGTTCAACCAGACCAATTACAATTGTAAATTGTAATTGGTCTGGTTGATAGCCGAGTGGGTTAAGGCGCGAGGTGGCAATCGCGATTAATCACACGGACATCGCACCACCGGATTCGAATCCTGGCCCCAGCACTGTCGGAGGAAATGGTTGTATGTCCGCATTTTTCAATGTGTAACCCCCTTCCGCACAAGCCCTGGCTTCTGGAATTGGGGGTTGTCTGATTTCTGTGGTGTTTATGTTTATTTATTTAGATATATCCATAGCGTTAACTGACGATTTACCTATTAACTTCATTAGGAAATAGTGTCTCGTTCCATATCAACACCAGTCCATACATATCGTAAATAAAAAAATTATTACATAATATAATAGAAATGGGATAACAAGTTCATTTCGTATGGGTAAAAGCACGACATATTGGCATAAGAAATAACGAAATTGTTGACCTTTTAGCCAGTGCTACAAGGAAGAAGCCTCTTGTAGTGATACCATAGGGGCAAGCTATAAGTTAGTTCGAAGAGGGCACAGAGTGTAGCATAATGTCATGGCACGATTAGCCCGGACTTGTGATGTAGTGCTCACGACAAAAGCAAAATTACTAGCTCAGTATCTCGGGGCGTACCTCTACCCTATTCTCATGTGATCAATTATCAGTTGCTCTCGTTTCCCTTGGCGTGGCAATAAAATAAAACATCCTGATTCACAAATACAACATTTTAATATCATAACAACCGACTCAGGACAGACTATATATTTAAAATTTTACAATGTGACACTCGATATGTAATTAATAGGTTATGCATTGCTATGTGACAAAGATTAAAATATACAATGACTTCAGAAGTCGTTGAAAATATACATTTACAATATTTGAAAATTAATGTTTTTTAATGTGAGAAAAATTTGTATTTATTCTTTGAAGCTTATACCATAATATAGTGTAGATATATTTTGTTATTCTTTGGCTTAAGTGCTTGTTTTTTAATTGTTAAGATGTGCGAGCGCGCGCGTGCAAGTCAGTGTCACGATGATATATATATATTATTATGTATAGTATTATTTTGCGTACGTGTGGAATAAAACTTTAATTGAATAATATCCTATGCACGTCACATGCCTTGTACTTGCATATCTTGAGACCATCTGCGCAAACATATATTTGAAAAAATGTAATATTTTCCAGATACATTGAATTAGATCTAACACGTTTTAGTTACAAATAAAAGGATAATCTCCGTTGAAGGTAATAAATTACTATCCTTGAATTATGGGGAGGAGCGCTATCTTATTGGAAATACATTCCCTGTCCTAAATCTAAAGGTAACTTATCTAAAATGTCCTCAATCTCATTTTCCAGGAATCTCAAGTATCTGGCTCGAGTCAGAGGTCCTTCAAATATTATTGGACCAATGATTCTACTACCGATTATTCCAAGCCAAACATTGAAACCGCACTTGAAAGTTACCCTCCCGTAATACATTTTGATTTTCTTGTGACCAATATTTTGTATTTTGTCGGTTAAATAATCCCAAATTTGTAAACCTAGACGCGTCCGAAAATAAAATCAGTTCCAAAAAATCATTGTTTGGCTGCACGTTATTATACAAAATCCAATTGCCAATATTCCATCCTGCGTTCGTAATCACTTTCGTACAAAAGCTGGTGCAATTGGTATTTAAAAAAATTTATAGTGGTAAATACCACTATAAATTTTTTTAAATACCAAAATTCGGCTTAGTGTGTGGTGACTCATATCCAATTCAAACCCAACTTGCCTTAAAGAAACAGTTTTATCAACTTCTATTCGAGCCAAAACATTAATTTCCGTTCCTTTGTCAATAATGAAGTTTTCTTCGGGATCATTGTTGGGCTCTCTTCGGAATTGGTTTTCAACACGTTTAAAATAGTTTTTCGCTGGACATTGTCTATCCGGATATCGTTGGGCATAAAGGTCGGTAGCCGTAGCTGCATTTCTATTACATTCCCCATAAATAATTAACATGTCCACTTTTTCATCTCTTGTATAAATTTGCAGCATTTTGAACACAATAGGGTTTTCCCAGAAAAAAAATTATTGCTGAAATACTTAACTCACGTAAAAAAATTATTTATGGCATATTTATTATCTTATTAATTTTACTAATAGTAACAAAAAAAACTTGAAGTTTGAAAAATATTGGGTTCATTTTAAACAGCCATAAATTGGCGCGTTGTGACGTCAACACCCTGAAATCCAATCACAGAATTAACATCACAGATTAACATCATCTCTGTTCAAGATTGTTTATTAATCTTGGTCTCTGTTAACATAACATAACCTCTATTTATTGACAGCACTCAGCATTTTTCTACTTTAGGTAAATTATCAGCGGCACCTTTAACATATCCCTCTTCCACTTGATTCCATTTTGATTGTAGAATTAATAAAACATAAACCAGAAACTGATAAAATAATATTTTCACTCCAAACAATACAAACATAAAAATATAAATTTAACGTTTTAGGTTAGTCATCTGATGTGTAATGTCGGTGAAGGCTAAACCTAAACTACAGTGCAAAATATTAACGTCCGACGCTTTCACGAATAACTTGTGCGGCATTTATCTGGATTCTGATTGGCCAATATTTACACATCCGCTGCTTTAGACCAATCACAGTACAAGCATTACAAATTGAAATTCTGAGAAATTTTAGAGGAAAGCTTTCTTTAACACACAGTTAGAATCTATTACAAACTAATTATATCCATAATCTCATTGGTTTTCCGGGTAGATACGTAATTCTGGCGCGTAAAAATGTCCGTTTTAAAAAGCAGTGAAATTATCAGCAAGTTGTTTTAACGACATTTTCTTAGAAATAATTCTTATTAGAAAAGTAAATTGTTGTAAATTAATAAAATGTTTGATTATATCATTTTCACGACACAAATTGTTAAAAGAAAATTAGTGGTAAAACCCTATTAACAAGAATTTTAAACAATTTTTAAAGACACAATAAAAACATCGTTAAACCAACAAATGTTTGATAAGCCAAATATTTCATTGTTTTTAAAGCCACCCTAGTTCTTAACATTTAATTAGAATAAAATTGTATTTTCTTATTTTCTTTGAACTGTAATTTTGTATTTAAGTTATACACACTAAATCCCAATGTAATATTTTATTCCCTTTAATAATAGAGTGGGGGTGGTAGAGGGGGTGGCTAATGTAAAAAAAAAATTAGAAGCCCTTGGTTCTCGTTACACACTAAATTCCAATTTAATTTTTTATTCCCTTAAGCAATAGGGTGGTAGAGGGGAGGCTAATGCCAAAAAAATTTTAGAGTCCCTTGGTTCTTGTATGCACAATAAATTCCAATTTAATTTTTTACTCCATTTAATAATAGAGTGGGGGTGGCAATGGAGGGTGGTAGAGGGGGTAGCTAACACCGAAAATTTTTTTTGAAACGTTGTGCTCTTGTATATACACTAAATCACATTTTAATTTTTTTTACTCCCTTTCATAATAGTGTGGAGGTGGTATTGGGGGTGATAGCAAATTTTTTTTAACACCTTGACTTTTCGTACATGGCTTAAATTGCAATTTTATTTACTCTTACCTGCTTGCTTTGCCTATTTATCCCATTTACCCTCGAACCCTTCAACGGAATTAGATTAAAATATAATCGAGATCTAGATCTCGTTACAATAGATAAGTGTACCAAATTTCAAGTCAATATCACAAACGGTTCCAAAGTAAACGTGCTCACAAAAAAAAGTCACAGACAGACCGACAGACAAGAAATTTTTTTCGCTCAAATTTAAAGCTTTCATGACATTTTAAGATTTCAACAAAAAAAAATATATTTTTGCGTTACTATACTTCCACTGGACGTGGAAATAAAATTGAGTTTTGCCCCAAAAACAATTTTGGTGAATTTTATTTGCTCATAAAAATCACGTAATTTTTAACGGGATTTCTATTTTTGTAGCATTACACGGGTCATTTAGAATAAATCGGAACCGTCATGGCACACTTAAATGGAAAACTAAAAATTATATTATAAAAAAATTGATGTTTGAAATGTCACTTATTTAGCATCGTTGGATTCAGAAAATTATGCAGAATTCAAAAATGCGATAATGTACAGAGTATTCCATTTAAAGATCGAAAGTTAGTGTCACTTCGGCGAAACCGGAGGTGAAAAAAAATCAATTGTATGTCAAAAAATGCCGCTTATTATGTATGTAGTATATCCTAAATTTCAACCAATTTTCTTCAAAACTAAAGGAGAAAAGGGGGGTAACCATGATCCTGTTACACCCGGTATATCAGATAGATAAAAAAATCAATATTTTAGTATAATCAATTGTCACATTGTTTAAAAAACCATCACAGTTTTATCTATTTGTGAAAATAATTATTCATTATTAACAATTTAACTTGAAATACAATGTTTCATTGAGTAAATATCAATTTTGTTATAAAAAATAAGATTTAAAACAATATCAAGGTAAACGCGATAAAAATCGAAAAAAAATGGCTAAACTTGAGCGACTCTCAGTCAACTTTCATCGAAAAAATTTTTGAGACCACCATTTTTAAGGAAATTTCATCAACTTTTTTTTCTACAAAGCAATGCCTATACCTATCTGCTCAAAAAAGAGAAAATTGGATTTTTTGCTTTTTCTTCAAGAAATATGTTTTGACAAACAATAATCTGGCCCGTGTACAACACATGGTGAGGAACGGAACGATTTATAATGTACCAACTACCATCCAATGTGCAGTTTTTGAGCTAACGATTGCACAAAAAGACTCAAGAAAAGTTCAATGTTTATAAAATTTTGGGGGGCTTTTGCTTGCCTGTCTATTCACATATTTTTATTTCAATATCAATTTTGGTCGCTCCTCGGAGCTTGAAAATGCTTGAATCGCAACGACTTCGAATTATATTTGGGCAATTACAATTTCATACGTTCAGGCAAGGCGATCCCATGCACATATGAGTACATGGTTATACTTTTCTGACACCGAATCACTGAGGAACCGGTTTAGGGCAAATCCCGTTAAAACTCATCATTTTCCCGTCAAAATCGACTGCTAGGAAGTGATGGGGGTCCCTTGTCGCGAAAGGCTGTTTTCGCTAAAACTCTCAAAATACTTTGACTAGAGACTGGATTAACTTGTCCTCATATTTAATACAACGCATGAGTTGCAGTGCTTAACAACGTGGATTCGTAAAAGGGTTTTTAATTTTGAAATTTCCGAAATTCAAATTTCAAATTTTGTTACTGTTTCTAAATTTTGGTGGTTGGGGGGACATTACGTTGTTGGATTTTGTTACAGTTTCGAAAAGTAGATCGAGGGTTTTATCGTGTTCTTTAACAATCCGATGATAGTAGTATTAGTTTTTTCACACCATATAAGTGATTATGCCATATTTTTTATTTTAGTTCAACTTTAACTTAAAAATCATTTATAAGGTGCCGCCGTACGCCTAACAGACAACCACTACAAATAGCGAATAGCTGTTAGACGTAGTACACAACAAATGGATGTCAACTAGAATACTGTATTAACTACAAAATATATGTAAAATGCATTCTGAGTAAGAACTTAAATGGAGCTTCGTTTGAAATCAGCTTTGTGTTTCTGTAACTTTGGCGTTTTATAGGTACGGCATGCCGTGATTATACAGAAATGTTTTTACATGTAAACATGTAAAAAGTATTTTACTGGGATATGCCATAAAATTGCAGTAAAAATAAACTTACATCAAAGAAACATCACTCTAATTTCAAAACGATCAATCATGTATAATCAACATTAATTTATTAAATGATTTCACAAATTTCAGTATAAGTGACTTAACGACTTTTAATATATAATTATTTAACACATTCATATATTACATATACAAATTACTCGACAAAGGTGTTATTATAGATCAGGCGTCAGGATTTTTTTTGTTATAAAAATTCCTATGGAAGCTTTTTTTCTTCTATCGCTTCTTTTTATGTTTAGAAAGAGATTTATTGAAAATGCCCCCACCAATTCGGCCCGGAACATATTGTTTAAACAATTGAAAGGGGAAATTTTAGCGTTTTTTTTTAAATATCTCCGAAAATATCGATAATAAGACAAAAAATCAAGAATAGAAATTTATTTTCCACTAAATTCTACATAAAAAAGGGCTCTACATTTTTTTTAGATTGATGTAATACTTTTGAAAATCAATCAAATCAAAAGATTGTCTAAAATAGGGATCTAATTTTATTAGAAGACCAAAAACTAACGTCAAAGTTGACTTAATGACATTATAAACTTTTCCCCCATGCAAGAACCCCATTGTTGCAACTTAGAGTAAATGTTCGATATGGTATGCCTTTACTAATTCTATTCATAACAGGTTTTCTTACATTGAAAAGTTTTCCTGTCCTCTAATAAAATTCACTGCGTTTTATATTTTGTCCTACAGTTCTTCTCTTGAGTTAATAGTATTTGCATAGACTAAGAACTTCGTATGTCCCCACACATAATAATCCAAAGGATTATAATCAGGTCTCCTTGGTGGCCAAGCAAACTCACTTCCTCGACCGATCCATTTGCGTGGGAAAGTCTTATCAAGATAATTCCTGATCTCCTGGAGAAATGAGGGGGAGGTCCATCTTGCATGAACCACATTCCGTTCCGTATGTCTAGCATGAAAGTATGTAATATATCGGCAAGATATCGGTCCCAATAATTGATTGCCGATGATACCACACCAAACGTTAATCTTAAATTCTTGCTGAAAATGCCTTTCTTTAACGGCATGGGGATTTGCTACTTCCCAGTAATGGGTGTTTCTCCAGTTAAAAACGCATCGGCGAGTAAAAGTTGCTTCGTCGGTAAATAAAGTGTACTTAACAAAATTTCGACCTCTGTTGTGTTTATTTAGAACAAATTGACAAAATTGTAGCCTTTGTGGAAGATCCCTTCGAAGTAAGTTTTGTACAGGAGTGAGATGATATGGGTAGAAGCGTTCTTTACGTAAGAATCTTAGGACAGATTGTTTACTCACCCCTGTTGCCGCTGCTAAACGACTTGAGCTGACTTGAGGATCTTCATCCACACGAACCAAAATTTCTAGTTCTTGGTCTGGAGTAAGTAATTCGTTTCAGTCGTCCTACATAGTTTTTATAGCGAAATGAACCCGTTTCTCCCAAACGACGAAACATATCTTTGAAAATTCTATGGTCTGGCTGTATTCTATTTGGATATTGCAGTGAGTATCTCCTCGTTTCAGCACGTACGCTAAAATTATTTTGTCCGTAAACACATATATCCCTCATTTCCCTATTTGAAAAATTATCATGTCTAGGCATTGTAAATAAAGAAGTTAAAGAAATTAGCTCGAGGAACACAAGAACAAAATAAAATGATTAAATGACGTAAATGACAGAACCAAAGCACACTTTTCAATAAATACACTTTGTTTCATTAAATTTGAATTTATCTTTCAAAAAATTATTGAAATGTTTCGGCATTTTCCTCGAAAACGATTGGAGTTATTAAGCTCTACCAAGTGTACTTGTTATACGTGGAAATGACTCCCTCATCAGATTTTCTGGTCAGAAGTACCACAACGTTTCGTCAAAAAAAATATGAAAAAAATTCATCATCAGATGCAGGTCCTGCGGCGCCCTCTACGATCTAACGTGATGTAATACATAAATTATTGTTTCTTAGAATAAAAAAGTTCCTCTAGGCAAAAAAACGAAAAAATGATTTGAACTTTGACATCCTGTATCTATTTCCACAGCAACATTTTACTAAAGCATATTTGGTTATATCCTCATATTTTGGTCCAAAGAATCTACCCCTGAACTATGGTCTATTATTAATGGTCCGCCCTGTATATCCCGTAGAAAAACTGTTTATCCAACTACGATTGTATAATAATACAGTTTGTTTATTTAGTATTTATTTGCGATTACTATTTTGATAACTGTCGGTTATTTTGTTTATAGATGCTGTAAAATGCATTTGATACTCGCGAAACTGTTATTTTTGTAACCAGATAACAGCAGTAGTAATAATCTATGAATGAAAAGGGTAATTATAGCTTATTTGTTTTAGTTATTAATGCTATTAGGCTCATACAAATGATGGAGATATGAGTTACGAGTTTGGAATGCAAATAAATCTAAACGATTTATGCAAAATAGATGATTAATTACTGTATAAATATTTGTAGTGTTGTTTGGTTAGATAACCAGTTGAATTATAACGGGAAGTTCGACAGTATTCAAAATAACGTTAAAGGAGGATTAAAAAAAATTGAAATATAGCTTTTCAGCGAAATCAAGATAAAGAAAAAGCACATTTAAAATAAAAAACATCTATTTATTTTTTAAATTTATTTCTAAGTTTGTATGGTGGGTGATAGCCAATAGACAATAGAGACAAAATTATTATTTAAAGAAGCTCGCTATGCCATATTGACAACTCGTCCAACATATTGTCATGAAGTAACGGATCGCACTTTCTGACTTAACAATTCACCATGTGAACGAGTTTTTAGCTATTTATTTATTTTTTTGGCAAAAATAATCTCGCAGTGGACTTTTGGCATATTTCAAAAATTGCAAATGTAGAAACAGACGTCAGGACTACAATTTTTATGGGTCGTCCACAAATGATATCACACTAATTTCTGAGATTTTGCTAAGGAAGCAACGCCGCTCCCATTTTTTTTTTTTTCGATTCCATTTTGATTATATAGAATGTAAATTTATCTTACTGCATAATTGTGCAAATTATTTAGGCAATTTTAGAAGCAGATGAGGAGAAATAAAAAAAATAAGTACATGAAAGTTTTACTGTCAAAAGAAAATGAATAATCCAATCCACCACAATGTAATAGAATTTATTTGTGAATGTAGATAAAGTTGATAATGAAAACTAGATATGTCTAAGGTGGTACGTATACACTAGAGATTTCCTATTCTTCATCAAATTTGTAAATTCAGTTGTAAAAAATGATGCAGATCTAGACACTGTCCCGTTATTTCAGACAAATCAATATGAACATATTACTTCTAGTCTGCGATTGCCGATTGTTGGAATCTGTATGTTGTCCACCTAGTCTTTCACTTCACGTAGATATGGAGAGGTGGTAAGTCTAGGAGGATTTCTAGAGCTGCTGACGGTGTGGTGCTTATGGTACCCATTATTGAAAAGCATGCTTGTCTCTGTAAACCAGAGAGTTTGGCTTTGGCTGTCTGTTGTAGGCCTTTCGACCACCAAATTATGGAACCATACGCTATCATTGGTCTAAGGACTGTAACATATATCCAGTATATTTGTTCGGGACCCATGCTATTCCTGTGAGTCTTTCCCAAGGCAGACTTGGTCACTTTCCAGAAAGATTGCAAAACAACTAAGATGTAGTATGTCTTATTTTTGTGTTAAATGGCAGGCAAAATGTATAATGGGACACTCTACACAGAGAGATTGCTTCGGAACATGTCATACAAAATACTGTTTTTGCTAACACAAGAAATTATGTATAACTAGGTACCTATGAGTACTGTATGCCGCCGTCAAATTTTACTGCCGGGAGCCAATAGTTCCAAGCTACCCCCCTCTAAAACTCATCGAACAGAAATAATCCATCTTTTTACAACTGTGGGTGCCCAACGAAAATAATAACAATAAAAAATGAAAAGGCGAAGTGCAGCTAGAGGTTTCCCTAGAGCTGTTTTTACACTTAACGGCATAGTGGTAGATAACACGTAAAAAAATATATATCCATAACAGAAATACACAGAGCAATGATGTATCTACAATAAGACCTAGATTTTTGCTTCCTCGGTGACTGGTACGGGTATATCATTTATTTTAATGTTAATTTCTTTAGCTAATCTGGCTTTGTCTATTGGACGACTAAACAACATTGCCATAACATTTATTAGGATTTAAAGTTAGCGAATATTCTAGTGAAACTTTGTATATGATTTCGAGGTTCTTATTTATAAGCTCACAACTATTCCGGATATTTTCAGGGTTAAAGGAGAAATATAATTGTGTATCATCTGCGTACATCTGGGTGCCACAATTTTGTATAAATGTCGGTAAAGAACTAGTGTATAGAGTATATAAAAGCGGACCCAGCATAGATCCTTGCGGTACACCTTGAAAAATATTTGTTTTCTATCTGTTAAGTAACTGGCAATGGAATTTACTGCCTCAGTACTAAATCTTACATATTTTAATATTACTAATAATGTCTTGCGATTTAAAGTGTCAAAAGCTTCGAGTACTCAAGCAACACCAGCACTGTGTATATAACCCCGAAGAATCTGTTGCACGAAAAATACGATCAATTACATTTAACAAAAAATGTTAGTTAATATTCACAAAGATATAATTTTAGACAATGTCCGATATAATGTACACAATAAGAAATTATATTAGTAACGAACCTATCTTTTACCCTTGTATCGCCTGAGAGGGTTTAGAAAGCATGTAAGTGGAACAGCTGACGATCGAAGGAAACAAATAAAGACGGTTGGCTTCTTGGGGCCTTGTAAATACTGCAAAGGCCACCTGGTATGTTACGCCAGGTGAGATCCTGAAGTTTGTAACGGTCGCGCGGGCTCGTGCCATGAACAATGCCTGCCTTCTATTTGTAGAATAATCAACGTCAGTGGCGGCGAATGTAAAAGTAAAGAATATTGTCATCTTCCAAATGAGCCATATGACAAGATTTTGTTGTATTTTACTGCTTTGGATCACAGATAGAGGTGCAATACTAAACGATTTCGTTACGGATTAGTGAATTATGAATTATTACCAGACTGCTGAGAGTATCGTTTTCGACAATGTTGTATATATGTATGACACTAGGTAGGTATATAGATTTTGAAAAAAAATCAAAATGAATTTTATTATCAATCTAAAAATATTAAAATCTCTGATACCCGTCGTGTGGGGTTTTAAATTAAAAGTCTTGACAAGGCGATTCCAAAAATATATAAGACTTAACCTGTCTCCGCCCACAAAATAGAGTAGTTAATTTTTTTCAGTTAATTAATCGAAAATCCATTTCTTTAAATAAATCCCACGATGGTCAGTTAATTATGATTTGCATTCTGTGTATCGTGTATGATAATTCTTATCATTTTCCATTGAATATCATGAATGAAAAAAATAAATAAATAAAAAAATTCTACTACTTAAAAGACAAACTAAAATAAACCAGACAAGACGACCTTAACTCACAATTAAAATTAACGCTTATTGCCGCTGTCGGAGGCTACTCTCTTCAAATTAAACATACCAGTCATTGTTGGGCAAAGTGTTATCGGAATGATGATTATGATCGAGATTACGATTAAAAGCCGTAATCTCTAGTGATTACAGATTAATGAATTTAATCAAAAAAGTAATTATTTTCATTGATTACAGAAATTAAGCAATTTGTAATTATAATCACGATTAATGATTATTATTTTTGATTACATTTCATATTTAACTTACCCATAAAATGCTTGGCATTCGGAGATTTCAAAGCAATGTCCAATTGATAAAAAGTAAGAGATTGAAAATTATCGTGCCATGACAATACTAAATAACTTTATCAAACTATTTGAAATTGGCCTATATAACTTTATTTATCCCCAAATTTCTCAACAAATATCCGAAAGCCAATATGGTTTTGTATCTCGTCGATCCACCGTTACTAACTTAACTTGTGTTACGCAGCATCTATCTGAATTTCTTGACCCTGGAAAACAGGTTGATGTCATTTATATTGACTTAAAAGCTTTCGACAGACTGGATCGTGGTATACTTTTGAATAAACTGAAAAAACTGTGGTTTGTTAAACAATTCTATCGAATTTTTATCTAGCTATTTATTACATAAGCGCTAGTTTGTTCGGTACCAAGGCTTCCAGTCTGCCATTTGCATGTCATCCTCTGGCGTTCCGCAGGGATCTGTCCTGGGTCTCCTATATTTTATTATCTTTATTAATGACATCTATCTGGAGCTGAGCTGTGAAACACTGCTGTATGCTGATGACGTAAAAATATTTAGAAACGTAAAGTCGATCTACGATTACGACATGCTTCAATCAGACCTTATCATTCTTGAGCATTGGTGTGTCATAAACAAATTATCTTTAAATATAGGAAAGTGTAATGTCATCTTCTCGGTCATATCATTCATCAGACGAAAAACAACAACTCATCGCCTACGACTATAAACTAGATAATACGAACTTAACCCGCCTAACTTCACTGAAAGTTCTCCCACACAACATCTTATGGATATGTATGTTTATAGCATATATATAAGTTGTTAGAATTTAGACGTATATTTTTGAATATACATACGACATGAAATGTATATGCAACTACTGGATATTCATCAGTGGCATATATCATGTATATTGTTGGAGGTATATACATAAATAAATATACATAATATGTCTGTTAATGTATATCATTTTATATTATTTTTGAAAACAACAGGAGCCATAACTATTTCTAGATCTTGACAGACAAAAATCTGATGAATATATGAACAAAATTCATATTTTTTAATTTAAAAAATATATATATTCACATATTTCAATAACATATATAGAACCTAGTACGAATAATTTAAACATTTTTTTATTTCACACAAATATCAAATATTGAAACTATGAAAGTTATCTGCTAAATGTACCAAATTAACATTTTTCAATAATTATAGAAGCTGTTTATTCGTACATTTGGATTACATATTTATTTAATATTTTGGTAAATCGAAAATTATATTAAGCGATAAGATTAATTTAATTGTAAAAGTATTTTAAATAAGAACATTTTAGCGAAAACTTTTTTAAATTAAATTGCGCGCGCACCACAAACCGTGGCGCGATTTTCTAAATCCTGTGTTCAACTTAAAAAAGAAATGGCTGCCGTCAAAATTGAATCATCGACTTTATGGTCATACGTTTCATTTGTCGTTTCATTAGATCTCTTCAGGATATTTCAATTATTTCATATAGTTATATCTATTTTCGAAAGCCTGTGTTGATTTAAAGAGCCGCCGGAATTGAATTTAAAATGTGAAAATTTTGATACTTCGACTTTATATGTACATTTTTTACTTGTTTTTTCATTACGATCTGTTCAGAATCTTTCGATTGCCTCATTCACATATCTATGAACTCACATTTTTAAAAAAGCGCTGCCGAAATTGAATATTTATATGAAAATCCTGAACAATTTTATCATTTTCGCAGCCACTTAGATTAATACCTAAAGTTCTAATTAATTTTCTGGCAAGTCTATATGTTTCTCAAAATAGTGTAACCCAGTATGTGACGTTGATTTAAAAAATGTAATAATGTAGTATGGATTTTTCTTCTACATGTTTTTTTTGATAAGCAAACTCGTCTCAAATTATGGTAATATTGATCACATCACAGAGCATGATATTATAAAGGCGATAAATAAACAAAAAAAAAAAAAACTTCCGGTATAGATAATGTCTCGAGTTTTCTTCGTACAAAATTGCGCCATGGCATTTGTTAAACTACTTTATATTCTATTCAATCTTGTTCTTGTCTGGTCAATAGCCGAGTGGGTTAACGCGCGAGGTGGCAATCGCGATTAATCACACGGACATCGCACCACCGGGTTCGAATCCTGGCTCCGGCACTGTCGGAGGAAATGGTTGTATGTCCGCGTTTTTTCAATGTGTAACCCCCTTCCGCATAAGCCTCTGGCTTCTGGAATTGGGGGTTGTCTAATTTCTGTGGTGCTTATATACGTCTAGGTTTCCAGACATTTGGAAAATTACAAAAATCTGCCCAATTTTGAAATCTGGCGATCCCTCATGTCTTAATAACTATAGATCCATAACAATCTTAAGTAATTTTGTGAAAAGTTTAATATCCCCATCTCAACATGGTTTCATGACGAAAAAATCAACCGTAATTATTTTGGCTGTCATTACACAGTTTATTTGTAATACCCTAGACGAGCAGGGCCAGGTTGATAGCTTTTGATACAATTGATCACAATTTGCCGTTAAATAAACTACAGATTACTGACTTCTGTGATAGCTTAATTAAATTAATTACATCATTCTTATCGTTGCGTAATCAATATATGGTCGCATATCTCAAAGATATACTGCTACATCGGGTGTTCCGCAGGGGTCTAACTTGGGCCCGCTGCTATTTTTAATCTTTATTAACGACTTACCATCAGAAATTAAATGTGATAACCTTCTGTTTCCAGATGACCTCAAAATTTATCTAAAAATAACAAAGATGGAAGATTACATGAATCTACAAAATAAGCTCGATAGAGTAGTCTCATGGTGCACCAACAATTCATTGAAATTGAATGTATCTAAATGGCAATATTATTGATCGTTATAGGGAATTTAAGGATCTAGGAGTTATTTTAATTCTCAATTAAGTTTTTCGCAAAACATCAACAATGTAACTCAATCAGCGTCTAAGCTATTTGGATTTTTGTCAAGAAACTGGAGTTGCTCTTCTAAGTTCGAAAGCATTAAAATGTTATTTTATTGATTTATTCGAAGTAAACTGGAATATGCAACTCTCATTTGGTTACCAATTTAATAATGATATCCACTCCATCGAATCAATCCAGAGAAAGTGTATGAAATTTCTTTTTTTAAGCACCTCGGTTTTTATCCCCCGAGAGGCATCGACGATAAAATCTCACTTAATAATTTTAATATGATTTCCCTGTATGATCAAAGAAAAGTTATTGCTGTCTCGTTTCTTTATAATTTATTAAATAATATCATTGATTGTCCAGCACTATTAAGCAAAGTAAACTTTTTAGTTCCTAGACCTACGCCACGTCGATCTCAAGCACTCTATTGTTCTTTTGCACGAACGAAAGTAATGTATAAACATCACCAATCGAAGCATTAGCGTTTTGATGGTAATATGCAATTATTACACTTAACGCGCCAGACTTGTAAGTTGTAATTCAACGCTCGGCGGGGCACATAGCCCGGAGAGTAGCTGTTGGTTGCAGTCTAGTTACGTTCCTTATAGTAAAATAAGGATTTTATAGAGGAGTTTGCGGCTAAAAATATTATGTTTTAATTATCTGCCCTCTAGAAGCACATTTGATCTATGCTAAGCCCAGTCAGGCTATTTATTTTGCGATTGCAACAGACACTGGACCGCTAGATGGCACCTGCTGACTATTTTGCATGTGGCTATCGTAAAAATATCGAGATGTACCAAATAGTCAAAGAATCCTTCTGCCGGTCGTCACATGCCTACTTTGCACTGACGAGAGCCAACAGCTCGAAACTGCAGTCTGCAAGTGGTGTGGAACGACTGGCACGAGAGCTCGTTTAAGTAGGATCAGTCTTTCGGCTGGTGTTTGTTGCATTCGAAGCATTAGCGTATTGATGGTAATATGCAATTATTACACTTAACGCGCCAAGCGTGTAACTTGTAATTCAGCGCTCGGCGGGGCACATAGCCCGGAGAGTATCTGTTGGTTGCAGTCTGGTTACGTTCCTTATAGTAAAATAAGGATTTTATAGAGGAGTTTGCGACTAAAAACATTATGTTTTAATATTCTACTATACTATATCAGATCCATATGATATCAATTTTAACAGCACAAAATTCATCATTGATATATACCATAAAAATGTAATTGAATGAATGCAGTTGTATGTAATGTTTCATCTATGGAGTAACTAAGTATTTGTTACTGAGGTACTAGTACACTAACATATTATTAAGTACTGTATGTATTAATCCTTTATGTGTCAGTTTTTTAATATTGTCATTGTTTCTTTATTGTATTGCTTTTCCTGTAATTGAGTTTTACACCTGTTGGAATTAAATTATTATTATTGTTATTATTATCTTTTATATCTCTCCAAGCATGATAATCGAGGGGGTCAAGATTGGAGATCCGGAAGGCCACAGTATTGGCCCATTTCGCCCTATCCATCTATCAGACAGATCCTGCATTAACTTTATTTCTGACCACACTAATAAAACTTGACTATTATATGTAGAACAAAATGTTACCAATACTATAAGGTATCATTTAAGCGAAGAAATATGAAAATTCATATCATGAACTTATATATGTGTAGAAATAACAAGTTGACGAAATTATAAACAGTCGAGAGTATGCCTAAATATTTCGATAAGAAATGTAGACAAAAATCTGTTTAATTTTATCTGAATGTTTTGTACAATAAGCAATTTGTAATTATAATCACGATTAATGATTATTATTTTTGATTACATTTCATATTTAACTTACCCATAAAATGCTTGGCATTCGGAGATTTCAAAGCAATGTCCAATTGATAAAAAGTAAGAGATTGAAAATTATCGTGCCATGACAATACTAAATAACTTTATCAAACTATTTGAAATTGGCCTATATAACTTTATTTATCCCCAAATTTCTCAACAAATATCCGAAAGCCAATATGGTTTTGTATCTCGTCGATCCACCGTTACTAACTTAACTTGTGTTACGCAGCATCTATCTGAATTTCTTGACCCTGGAAAACAGGTTGATGTCATTTATATTGACTTAAAAGCTTTCGACAGACTGGATCGTGGTATACTTTTGAATAAACTGAAAAAACTGTGGTTTGTTAAACAATTCTATCGAATTTTTATCTAGCTATTTATTACATAAGCGCTAGTTTGTTCGGTACCAAGGCTTCCAGTCTGCCATTTGCATGTCATCCTCTGGCGTTCCGCAGGGATCTGTCCTGGGTCTCCTATATTTTATTATCTTTATTAATGACATCTATCTGGAGCTGAGCTGTGAAACACTGCTGTATGCTGATGACGTAAAAATATTTAGAAACGTAAAGTCGATCTACGATTACGACATGCTTCAATCAGACCTTATCATTCTTGAGCATTGGTGTGTCATAAACAAATTATCTTTAAATATAGGAAAGTGTAATGTCATCTTCTCGGTCATATCATTCATCAGACGAAAAACAACAACTCATCGCCTACGACTATAAACTAGATAATACGAACTTAACCCGCCTAACTTCACTGAAAGTTCTCCCACACAACATCTTATGGATATGTATGTTTATAGCATATATATAAGTTGTTAGAATTTAGACGTATATTTTTGAATATACATACGACATGAAATGTATATGCAACTACTGGATATTCATCAGTGGCATATATCATGTATATTGTTGGAGGTATATACATAAATAAATATACATAATATGTCTGTTAATGTATATCATTTTATATTATTTTTGAAAACAACAGGAGCCATAACTATTTCTAGATCTTGACAGACAAAAATCTGATGAATATATGAACAAAATTCATATTTTTTAATTTAAAAAATATATATATTCACATATTTCAATAACATATATAGAACCTAGTACGAATAATTTAAACATTTTTTTATTTCACACAAATATCAAATATTGAAACTATGAAAGTTATCTGCTAAATGTACCAAATTAACATTTTTCAATAATTATAGAAGCTGTTTATTCGTACATTTGGATTACATATTTATTTAATATTTTGGTAAATCGAAAATTATATTAAGCGATAAGATTAATTTAATTGTAAAAGTATTTTAAATAAGAACATTTTAGCGAAAACTTTTTTAAATTAAATTGCGCGCGTACCACAAACCGTGGCGCGATTTTCTAAATCCTGTGTTCAACTTAAAAAAGAAATGGCTGCCGTCAAAATTGAATCATCGACTTTATGGTCATACGTTTCATTTGTCGTTTCATTAGATCTCTTCAGGATATTTCAATTATTTCATATAGTTATATCTATTTTCGAAAGCCTGTGTTGATTTAAAGAGCCGCCGGAATTGAATTTAAAATGTGAAAATTTTGATACTTCGACTTTATATGTACATTTTTTACTTGTTTTTTCATTACGATCTGTTCAGAATCTTTCGATTGCCTCATTCACATATCTATGAACTCACATTTTTAAAAAAGCGCTGCCGAAATTGAATATTTATATGAAAATCCTGAACAATTTTATCATTTTCGCAGCCACTTAGATTAATACCTAAAGTTCTAATTAATTTTCTGGCAAGTCTATATGTTTCTCAAAATAGTGTAACCCAGTATGTGACGTTGATTTAAAAAATGTAATAATGTAGTATGGATTTTTCTTCTACATGTTTTTTTTGATAAGCAAACTCGTCTCAAATTATGGTAATATTGATCACATCACAGAGCATGATATTATAAAGGCGATAAATAAACAAAAAAAAAAAAAAACTTCCGGTATAGATAATGTCTCGAGTTTTCTTCGTACAAAATTGCGCCATGGCATTTGTTAAACTACTTTATATTCTATTCAATCTTGTTCTTGTCTGGTCAATAGCCGAGTGGGTTAACGCGCGAGGTGGCAATCGCGATTAATCACACGGACATCGCACCACCGGGTTCGAATCCTGGCTCCGGCACTGTCGGAGGAAATGGTTGTATGTCCGCGTTTTTTCAATGTGTAACCCCCTTCCGCATAAGCCTCTGGCTTCTGGAATTGGGGGTTGTCTAATTTCTGTGGTGCTTATATACGTCTAGGTTTCCAGACATTTGGAAAATTACAAAAATCTGCCCAATTTTGAAATCTGGCGATCCCTCATGTCTTAATAACTATAGATCCATAACAATCTTAAGTAATTTTGTGAAAAGTTTAATATCCCCATCTCAACATGGTTTCATGACGAAAAAATCAACCGTAATTATTTTGGCTGTCATTACACAGTTTATTTGTAATACCCTAGACGAGCAGGGCCAGGTTGATAGCTTTTGATACAATTGATCACAATTTGCCGTTAAATAAACTACAGATTACTGACTTCTGTGATAGCTTAATTAAATTAATTACATCATTCTTATCGTTGCGTAATCAATATATGGTCGCATATCTCAAAGATATACTGCTACATCGGGTGTTCCGCAGGGGTCTAACTTGGGCCCGCTGCTATTTTTAATCTTTATTAACGACTTACCATCAGAAATTAAATGTGATAACCTTCTGTTTCCAGATGACCTCAAAATTTATCTAAAAATAACAAAGATGGAAGATTACATGAATCTACAAAATAAGCTCGATAGAGTAGTCTCATGGTGCACCAACAATTCATTGAAATTGAATGTATCTAAATGGCAATATTATTGATCGTTATAGGGAATTTAAGGATCTAGGAGTTATTTTAATTCTCAATTAAGTTTTTCGCAAAACATCAACTATGTAACTCAATCAGCGTCTAAGCTATTTGGATTTTTGTCAAGAAACTGGAGTTGCTCTTCTAGGTTCGAAAGCATTAAAATGTTATTTTATTGATTTATTCGAAGTAAACTGGAATATGCAACTCTCATTTGGTTACCAATTTAATAATGATATCCACTCCATCGAATCAATCCAGAGAAAGTGTATGAAATTTCTTTTTTTAAGCACCTCGGTTTTTATCCCCCGAGAGGCATCGACGATAAAATCTCACTTAATAATTTTAATATGATTTCCCTGTATGATCAAAGAAAAGTTATTGCTGTCTCGTTTCTTTATAATTTATTAAATAATATCATTGATTGTCCAGCACTATTAAGCAAAGTAAACTTTTTAGTTCCTAGACCTACGCCACGTCGATCTCAAGCACTCTATTGTTCTTTTGCACGAACGAAAGTAATGTATAAACATCACCAATCGAAGCATTAGCGTTTTGATGGTAATATGCAATTATTACACTTAACGCGCCAGACTTGTAAGTTGTAATTCAACGCTCGGCGGGGCACATAGCCCGGAGAGTAGCTGTAGGTTGCAGTCTAGTTACGTTCCTTATAGTAAAATAAGGATTTTATAGAGGAGTTTGCGGCTAAAAATATTATGTTTTAATTATCTGCCCTCTAGAAGCACATTTGATCTATGCTAAGCCCAGTCAGGCTATTTATTTTGCGATTGCAACAGACACTGGACCGCTAGATGGCACCTGCTGACTATTTTGCATGTGGCTATCGTAAAAATATCGAGATGTACCAAATAGTCAAAGAATCTTTCTGCCGGTCGTCACATGCCTACTTTGCACTGACGAGAGCCAACAGCTCGAAACTGCAGTCTGCAAGTGGTGTGGAACGACTGGCACGAGAGCTCGTTTAAGTAGGATCAGTCTTTCGGCTGGTGTTTGTTGCATTCGAAGCATTAGCGTATTGATGGTAATATGCAATTATTACACTTAACGCACCAAGCGTGTAACTTGTAATTCAGCGCTCGGCGGGGCACATAGCCCGGAGAGTATCTGTTGGTTGCAGTCTGGTTACGTTCCTTATAGTAAAATAAGGATTTTATAGAGAAGTTTGCGACTAAAAACATTATGTTTTAATTATTAACGTGCAGAATTTTTAATACTATATCAGATCCATATGATATCAATTTTAACAGCACAAAATTCATCATTGATATATACCATAAAAATGTAATTGAATGAATGCAGTTGTATGTAATGTTTCATCTATGGAGTAACTAAGTATTTGTTACTGAGGTACTAGTACACTAACATATTATTAAGTACTGTATGTATTAATCCTTTATGTGTCAGTTTTTTAATATTGTTATTGTTTCTTTATTGTATTGCTTTTCCTGTAATTGAGTTTTACACCTGTTGGAATTAAATTATTATTATTGTTATTATTATCTTTTATATCTCTCCAAGCATGATAATCGAGGGGGTCAAGATTGGAGATCAGGAAGGCCACAGTATTGGCCCATTTCGCCCTATCCATCTATCAGACAGATCCTGCATTAACTTTATTTCTGACCACACTAATAAAACTTGATTATAATATGTAGAACAAAATGTTACCAATACTATAAGGTATCATTTAAGCGAAGAAAATTGAAAATTCATATCATGAACTTATATATGTGTAGAAATAACAAGTTGACGAAATTATAAACAGTCGAGAGTATGCCTAAATATTTCGATAAGAAATGTAGACAAAAATCTGTTTAATTTTATCTGAATGTTTTGTACAATAATGTAAAAAAAAAATTTCTTGGTATATCGTAACAGATTTTTTACTTTTTGAGCTATAACTTTTTTTAACTGTTCTTTTTACATGTTTAATGACAACTCTATCAAATTACTTTGCAAAACGAAATATTTTGGAGTAACCAAGTAAAGCAATTGTTACCCCACTATTCGCAGCGATTCGCGAATACAATAACGGAGCGCTCGCAAAGAGCCCTAAATGTTGTCGACAAATGGTGTTGTGAGGAAAAACTCTCTATAAATCCCCACAAAACCACAGTCGTCAATTTTACACGGAGAAGAGCACTGCAAGGCCTAAAGCCCCTAAGGCTCAATGGAGTGGAAATTCCATTTGCCAAAAATTGACATGGAACTCTCACATCCAAAAAGCCACACAGAAAGCCATAATCGCCCTGGGAAGATGTAGGCAAATGTGTGGAAAAAACTGGGGGCTAAATCTCAAAGTTAACCTGTGGTTATACACCAGGGTAGTAAGACTCATGATAACCTATGGATCGGTGGTATGGTGGACTAAGACGATGCAGGCTGTTAAGTGGCGTACAAAGGGTTGCTTGCCTGTGCGCCACAGGGGCTATAAAAACTGCTCCTACGGTTCTCTTGGACCTGCCACCATTACACATATTCATACAAGGCAAAGCTCGGTCAGTGATGCATAGGTTAATGCACAAACAGTCTGGTACACTGACGGCTCCAAGACAGAACAATGAGTTGGAGCCGGGATTTACGGGATAAGGTCAAAAGCCAGTATCCCGATAAGTCTAGGGAAATACGCAACGGTGTTTCAGGCTGAAGTGATCGCCATACACTGTTGCGCAAGGGAGATAATAGGACAAGGCCCTGTTAACCAGTCAATTGCCATTTTCTCTTATAGGCAAGCGCCAATAAAAGGAATTAGTTCCATGCAAATCAACTCAAGATTGGTGTGGGACTGCTTGACGGCCCTTATAGAGCTGGGAAGTCAGAACAGAGTGACCCCAGCATGGGTACCAGGACACGAGGGACACAGAGGAAACGAAAAGCTGATCAACTAGCTCAGGAACGCGCATTTGAAGCTCCAATAGGACCCGAGCCCTTTTGTGGCGTGGCAAAGCCATACATACAAACAACCATTAAGGAATTGGTGCAAAATAAATCTCTGGAATGGTGGAGGAATCTCCCAAGACAGAGACAGACCAAAGAGTTCATTAAAGAAAGTTCGGCCAAATTTACGGAAGATCCACTAAGCCAGAATAGGAAGGCTATCAGAGTAATAGTAGGCCTTCTAACTGGACACTGCCGGCTCAATAGACACATGAGTCTAATGGGCCTGGCATAGGGCGCAACATGCAGGTTCTGTCAAGAGGAAGAGGAAACCTCAGATCACGTATTGTGCCACTGTGAAGGTCTGGCGAGACTGAGATTCCAAGTACTCGGAGAAGAAAAACCAAAGGCGGACAGCTATACAAAAGGCCCTTTATCAAAGCTGTGGAGTGTAGTACAAAGGACAGAGCTCGCGGTGGTAAAGGCTAAATAACCAGCTCCTTTGTTAATCTAATCTAATCTACCCCACTATTAGATCCAATTGACTTGGTGGTAGTGTCTTCGAGAGGTCGCGGTCGGCCGTGACTCGGAAAAGCATTCCGTGATGTGCCGAAACGTAGCATGCCGAATATTGACCCATAAATAAATAAATTGTTCTCTTGGCATTGAATTATTTCTATTTTAATCATAAGCCAACAAAAAATAATTCAATTAAAATGTATTTCTTTTATTTCAGATGGTTAATAATATTTTCACTGCCGAAATCCTTGCCTAAATAATCATGTCGACGATGGTAGAACTAGAGAGCTGGCTGATTTACCAATATATTGCCACAGAATGCAGTAACTGTCTCTGTAAGTACTTTTAAATTTAGATTTTCGCTAATAAACAGTTATCGGGTGCTTTAGTTTATTTTATTTATGACACAGTCAATCTGTTTCGAAATTAAAATAGACTCCATTAGTCTATCACAAGTACACAGTTTACACCATTACAATTATAGTTTTGTTTATTTTTTTATTTTTTTTATAGGAAGTACTGTTCCCATATTATTTTTGGTGCTATTTTTTTTCCTCAATTACCAAAAAGCCCTCAATGTTGGATTCAAGTAAGTTTTATTTTTATTTATTTTTTTTATTTAGATTTAGTTACTAACAGACGTAGTTTTCTAACTGTGGTCAGGACTAACACAGAAAACTAAATTTTAACAATGCCTTGTAATATTTAACGTTTCAATTTGTAAATATCAAACATATTTCCAATCATACCTAGATGATGCTGACGTGGTTAGCGAAAGGCGAATTCAAACTAACTTATAAACTGGAAGAGTTATTTCAATTTATAAACTAAATTTATAGCATATATTTTTTAAATTGTCCATGAGAAACTACGAAGGTGTGGAAGGACTTCTATTTTATTTTTATTAACCACCAAATTTCGGTCATGATTTTTTTTAATATCCTTATTATTTACACAGCAAAAGGATATCGTATATAAATGTAGTAGATTTACGTATTTGGATATTGAACATCTTAAAAATATACATAAATGGGACTATGCGTATTATACGACTTTATACATATGGATTAATAAAACCTATGTAATGTTTATACATATGAACTATACATGTCAGAACAGTTTGTCAAGGGTATCTGAAGCACTCAATATTCCTCGCGGATAATTCAGAGAATCCATGCCTTCATTGTTTGAAATAACATCGTGGATATTATTAAATATATTTTCATCGAGTATTTCTAAAGCCAACAGTAATTCGAAAATGTAATGTGTTTTCCAACACGTCCTTTTCCACAAGTCAGATAATTGATGACTTGTTGCACCAAAATTGGTTCTAATATTTATACTAGTGCAAAAATTATTTCGTAACGGTAAAGAAGATTTATTACTTAATAAATAAAGGTACTGCAACTGAAATACACCTTCACGGTGTGGGCTAGATGTGAAAGGGACGATGAATGGGGAACATCGAGAGGCTAGCAGTATATAATAGTAGACAAAATGAATAATGTTGTCATTGCTTCTTATTAATTACTATATCTTGCTTGTTATTAATGTTAAAAATATGGGCCAAACATCTCAGGAAGGATGACGCAATAACTTTGCGAGAAACTAATTTTGTTTTAAGGCTTGGTTTTCGAGCAATTCGATGAGGAAGGAAGAGAATTAATTCTCGCAACAAATCGAACAAGGATCTGAGATGTTAAGTAATTGGAATCATATTTTCTTTCAGTATTTTAAAATTAATAAACTCTCCCTTAGTCAATAAATAAAATTTTGATTGTATCATCAGTTTTTTTAAAGAAACGAATATGTTATATGAACTTTACGAGTAAATGTTTCAATGGTTTAGCTCCATATCGTGTGTTGTTTTTGCTTTACTACATCCATTAATCTTTAGTGGTAAATTTATTTGTTTAAAAAAAATGTCTCTAAGGTGAGGAACATGCGAGAAACAAAACATTATTGACCTTTGCTTAACTTTAACATTTGCCCTTCTATGTCGTAGGCTAGTCTGGTTTAAATTATTTTTAGTGGTTGTTTGCATGGCTAATAGCCGAATACCCAAAGAAAAAATCTGCAGCGGTGTTTTTGTGTCACACTTTAACAACTGACTGTAATGAAAGATATTTTGAAAATTGATATTCGCAAATATCTTAAGAACCATGAGTGTTAGCTTTTAGAACATTTTTTAAATGAAAATAACCTATCCAAAAACATAACGGAAACGTTCACGAAACTTATCGATGCAAAATATTGTAGTATACAAACATATAATTTTGGTTTGTGTTTGAACTACATTTTCGTTATAATATTTATATAGAAACACTAATTTCCACGCTTTTTCCACTCACAATTTATTTCATAAATCGGGCAGCACATTACTTTCACAAATCCAAAAGTGCTAAATACTCATTCCACTGATGATATTTTTAAAAACAAATCATTGTGCACTAACAAAGCTGTGTTGGTAATTTTTTAAAATAGTAGACTGGACTGAGCTTCCACGCAGATTTGAATTGAGGCTCCATGCATTTGATGAAATACCGGCACCTATGCTAAATACCAACTGTAATGCCATTCTTGTGGTTGAGTAGATGCTGTTGTGTGACTCAATAGGCATCTTACTGACCTTTTGAAAATTAACATAATTTTGCAATTTTCGGAATTGTCAGCTTTCGCAACAGTTTTTATGTATTTGAACATTTGAAGTAGTATTTAATAATAATAATAATAAGTTTATTCTTAGTTTTGGAAAATACATAATAAATGATAAGAATAATGTACCTAAACTCCTGGAAAGTTTGTCATATTTTATAAATCAGGTGTCCAGTATAAATGACTGATTCAGCAAGTGTAAAAACTAAAAAATTGTAAATGATGAATGTAAGAGAGATAGAGAAAATGTTTTTCTTCGAGGTATAGTATGTTTTTCAAAGTTTTAATATTAACTATGTACATTTTTGATTTTCGTTTGTTTTATTTCATATGGTAAGTTGTTATGTAGATTTGTTCCTATGTAGTCTATGAATTTGAGATAGGAAGTTTCCTTTGGTTGTGGTGGTTTTCATTAATTTTTGCTCTAGTTTGATACTTGCGATTTATTCTATCTGAGAATTGTGGATATTTTTGTACGTAATTTATTGCATTTATAATAAGTAATCCTCCTACTTCTAATACTTTAGATTCTGCATGGACTTTTGTATTTGTGTGAACTTAGCAGAACAACTTTGCAGAATTAAAAAAACTATAGGCCTATTATTTGCTGCTAATTAATTGTGAAAGTAACAATTTTACCGTTGCTAATTTTTTAAAAATGTTCGCGTGTTCTGCTAACTTCGCATGGAAGTTAGCAGAACATCTACCAAAAATTTTTTTTTATTAAAAGTAGATAGCTCATAATTTGCCGTTTTTTAACCGTAAACAAATGGTGCAAATGAAATTAAAAAAAATAAAAACTAAGGCGGTAAAACCAAAAAAATCATTTTTTAGAATCAGCAAACACTTTGCAGAATTAAAAAAACTATAGACCTATTATTTGCCGCTAATTAGCCGCTAATTAATTGTGAAAGTAACAATTTCACCGTTGTTAATTTTTTTAAAATTTTCGGATGTTCTGCTAACTTCACATGGAGGTTAGCAGAACATCTACCAAAATTTTTTTTAAATTAAAAGTAAGTAGCTCAGAATTTGCCGGTTTTTAACCGTAAACCAATGGTGCGAATGAAATTTAAAAAAATAAAATTAATACGATAAAAAAAACATTTTTTGAATCAGCAGAAACTTTGCAGAATTAAAAACCCATAGGCCTATTATTTGCTGTTAATTAGCCGCTGACTAATCGTAAAAGTAACGATTTTCTTGATTTTTTTAAATTTTTCAAGTGTTCTGCTAACTTCATATGGAAGTTAACAGAACATCTACCAAAAATTTTTACAATTAAAAGTAGATAGTTCAGAATTTGCCGTTTTTAACCGTAAACGAATGGTGAAAATGAAATTTAAAAAAAATAAAAATAAAGGTGGTTAAAGCAAAAAAGGGAATTAAATTTGACTATTTCTTCAGGAATTTTCTATTCCCGCTTTTATAATTAATCATGATATTTTCGAATTTGTCTTGCGAATTTTGCAGTTTTTTATTAAAAAATTTTAAATTTCGTTCAAGAATTTACCGTTCCCTTTTCTATAATTAATCATGTCGTTATCGAATTTGCCGTGATGTCTTTACAATTTATTTTGACATTTTTTTTTATTTGTTTTCTCTGGAAGTCAGCAGAACAGCCATTAAGCTCGTTTGATAATGGCTTTTGGGGGCTCAGTATTCCTTCAGAAATTTACCGATCCCTTTCTTTAATTAACCGTCCCGTGATAATTTTGCAATTTTTTTATGCAAATTCAACAGAAAGGCCATTAAGCTCGTTTGAAAATGGCGTTTGGTAGTCAGTTTTCTTTCACCCTAGTTACAATTAATGTTTTAAAATTCCCCCAAGTATGTACTTTTAAATTTTTTTAAGACTTTCTCGTTTTTCAAGTATCGCTTCAAATATTTCTTTACTCTGCATGTTATTCAGTTTTGTCTCATTCAATTATTTGTTTCTGATTTCACGATGTTTTGCCTGTCTCATTAATGTTCTTCCTTTAAAAATCTTTAATTTAATACTCGAGTCTGTTGCAGAGACTTTGATTATCATTTTTCTCTCGTGTTTATGTGTTTTTTTTCCGTAACTTTCAATTCTGGATTAGTTTGCTGATTTAAAAAAAGTTAGCAGAAACCCGAAAATGTTTTCAAAATTAACAACGGTAAAATAATTACTTTCACGATTAATTAGCGGCTAATTAGCGGTAAATAATAGGCCTATAGTTTTTTAATTCTGAAAAGTTGTTCTGCTAAGTTCACACAAATGACTTTTGTTGGCTTTTTGGCTTTCCCAATATGATTTTCAAAATATGTTTCTGAACAATTTCTAAATAATTTAGCGTGACTTCGTAAGCACATCCCGATACTATTATAGCATAATAGTAGAGTTTCTGCCAATGCTCTGTAATGATTAACTGTTTTAATTTCAGTATTTTTGTTTTAGTTGGTACCATTTCTGTAATAGCCTCCTCAGTTTATCCGTTGGAATTTCTATATGTAATGATTTTTGTTTTTGATTGATTTTTATAGTAAAATAAATTATTATATATCCAGTTTTTGATTTGCCATAATCCTAATTCAGCTTTTTGTTCCGTCTCTTCCCAGTTGACTTCATGGAAATAATCATCTCATCTGCGTAAGATACGATCTTACAGGGATACCTACTCAACTGGACCATATCATTTATGTTTGAAATAATATTGGTAATGACTGTACATTGAGGTACTCCATAGATAATAGTTTTCTCTTCACTGTTTCCTGATTTAATACTTACTACTTGCTGTCTATTGGTTAAATCATCCCCGATATGTTGTCCACATACATACACCTCTCATTCCGTAAAAATTACAATAATTACAATTTGTACAGCAAATTTTCGTGGAATGTCGCGTCAAAGGCTTTTGACCCTTATTTAAGGTCAGATATGTTGCTTACTAAATCATGCATCACATCTGTTGTGGATAGCTCCAGATATATGTAGCTAACTATAAATCATGCATCGCATTTATTGTCATAATTAGAGCATATTTATTTAAGTGGTCCAAAAGTCTTTTATTTTAAAAGCTTTTATTAAACTTGCAATGTTTGTTGTTTGTTTCAATCAAAATTTCGATTAATTCTAATTAAGCTAGAGCTTTGAAATTTTGTACATGTGTATAAGTCCGGTGACAATACACTTTAACATTTTCATATAAGAAAAACACAAGATGGCGGCTTCAAGATGGCGAACGACTTTAACGTTTATGATCCGATTCGTCTGAAAATCGATATCTGGGGATTACAGCATATTAAAAGACTAAAAAGTAAAAAATAAAATTATATTTTTAAAAATAGCTCTTATTTAAACGCTCTAAAAAGTAGAAAATAAACTTTGAAATAAATCAAACCCATCATTTTGTTACATTATATAATTTTTTTATGATATAAAAGCTTGTCGCGAGCAATCTCCTTTACACAGGAAAATCTCGCGGCAAGCTTTTATATCATAAGAAAAGTTATATAATGTAACGAAATGATGGGTTTGATATACTTCAAAGTACCTATATTTTCTAATTTTTAGAGCATTTAAATAAAAACTATTTTTAAAAATATCTTTTTATGTAGTTTTTTAACATTTTTCTACAGTTTTAGCTATATTACTTATCAATATGATATTGACCGTTAATTTGAAATATCTGTTACGTCGCCTTGCTTTATTGTGTTTAACTATTAAATCATGATGACCAGGGGCACTACTATTCCTTAGGTTGTTTATGGTACTTACCATCTTCGGACACTGAGGTTGACCAAATTATTTATTAATTATTTAAGTCGAGAGGAAGGAAGGAATTTGTTTTTAATATCAATATTACGATATAAAACGAACGTGTTTTTCTGAGACCATCATTGATTTTCATTAAATAGCCTATATTTGTCTATAATAAAATTCTACATAAGTTATATTTTAATTTGTTAATAAAGTAAGTAATATATTAATCGGCAGAAAAATATGAAAAATGGAAAAATATATTATCTATCAACAATGGATATCCTGTAAAGATAAACAGAGTACTGACCGATCCTTGTTAAAACCCACGAATTTGTCGGCTTGATAAGCACAATTGCATCAGTAGTGCTGTTTATTTTGTGATACAGATTGAAGTTGCATAGGGTCGTATTGTTCGTAGCCTTAAATCTACAGCATTATCTTCAACAAAATTAACACTGGTAGGCGCCTGGCTTTGTAGAATAATCATTGTCTACTTCTTAAATAAATATTTTGTAGTAGAGCTTATGTCAAGAAAGTTGTAAAATTGGAAACTAGAGCAGGCCATATTTAATATACAATAGCAAATTTTAGTTAACAAATAAACTAATACTCGTAGAAGTATGTAAAAACAGAAGGGATTTTTGGAGGTTGACAATGATTGGATCCTACACAAGACCCGAGTATATTTTTAAACGAATTGCAAATTATGTGTGATACCTGATACCTCTGATGAATGTTTATGTAGGACTCGGTTTTCAGAAATGACGAAATTATCCGGGTGTCTTCATTTTAAATGGGACGCACTGCATAAAGACTGAATTTTTTTTATGATAGAGGCGCATAATAATGTCAAGAATATACAGGGTTACTGGTAATTCGATACATTCCTTTGGAGATGTGATGGGGCATGATCTACTTAGCCCTAACATATATTATGTAAAACTCAATAGTTTTTGAGATATTTAATTTTTTTTGTTTTTCTCAAAAAGTAGATCTTAATGTCCTAAAAGTTAATTTTCGAAAAATCTATTTGACATTTTTAAATTTTTTTTACTGGATTGTCCAATATTATAGATATCCGTTTGGAATGAAAAATATCTGGAAACATTTCGATCATGTGAACATCTGAAATAAAAACTTTAAATTTTTTTTTTTAAATCAGCTATGAAATTTACCTATTAGGCTTTTTCAAAAAAATATTAACGTAACACGCTTATAAATTATTATAAAAACTGCCTTATTTCAATAGCTATCTAACAAGGTACAAATGTTCAATGTACCCTTGATAGTTCTAATAAAAAATTAGTAAAGATAATGCTGGTGGAGGAATTTATTAAACGACTAATCGTTCATTTTCATTTAAGTCAGTCTGTCCTTGACTTTGACGTTTGTGCATATATGTCATTAACTGACATTCTTATCTCCGTGTCCCTTAAGTTTGTTGGTCTTGTTAAATTAGTTATCAAAGATTTTGATTTTGCTCGTAGTTGTTGTTATTAGTTGTTGTTATTGTATTTTCTGTGCCATGGCCGCGTATGCCAACGCAGACTGACTTAAATGAAAATGAACGATTAGTCGTTTAATAAATTCCTCCACCAGCATTATCTTTACTAATTTTTTATTAGAACTATCAAGGGTACATTAAACATTTCTACCTAGTTAGATAGCTATTGAAATAAGGAAGTTTTTATAATAATTTGTACGCGTGCTACATTAATATTTTTTTGAAAAAACCTAATAGGTAAATTTCATAACTGATTTTAAAAAAAAATGTTTACAAGTTTTTATTTTAAATGTTCACATGATCGAAATGTTTCCGGATATTTTTCATTCCAAACGGATGTTTATAATATTGGACAAGTAATCCAGTAAAAAAAAATTAAAAATGTCAAGTAGATTTTTCGGAAATTAACTTTTAAGATATTAAGATCTACTTTTTTGAGAAAAACAAAAAAATTGAAATATCTCAAAAACTATTGAGTTTTGCATAATGTATGTTAGGGCTAGATTTACTCCTTAGCTCATGCCCCATCACATCTCCAAAGGAATGTATCGAATTACCAGTAACCCTGTATATTACCTACTATTTGAATTTGCTTTATTTCGGTACGACTAAAATTCAACGAAGTTACAGAGGAAATACAAGAAAAGCACTGTTTTCAAAAAATAAACATTCTTGTAAATTTTTTACGGTTGTTTTAGAAACGAAATGTGGGTTTGTTAGCTTTTTAAAAATCATATAAAAAATACATCTGCACATGATGGCATTGGCCAAGGCAGATTTTATAAAAAATGACTTTTTTGATTTTTCGCAAAAATGATTTGCCTTGATATGATGATAAACTTAGAAGAATCAGTAGGGAAAGAGATAAAGCATTTAATTTGTTTAAAAATGTATCAAATAATATGAATTGGCAAGATTACAAACAAAAACGTAATGATGTTAATTTGATAAAAAATACAAAAAAGTTTGTTTTATTTGAATCAAATTGATAAATAATATTGTCTGAAAGTTATTTGTGGCATTCTATGAATATTCTTTCCTATTATTTGGGTTTTCTACCACATGTATTATTATCCTCTTCAAAACAAATCACCGAATCTACAAAATAATAGAATTATTGGAAAAAAGCCTCTGCGCCCGTGACGTTTACGCCAAAGGAAAAGTCAGAGGTTATGTTTTGCAAATAATATAAATCGGAATAAACACAGAAATAATGTATTTTGCTGACGTTTCGGAAAGTAATCTCTTTCCGTTTTCAAAGCTATTTTTTTGGAAGAACTCTTATTTTGCTGTGTATGTCAAATACACAGCTTTAAGATTCTGTTTATGTTATTTCCATAGATACTTACTACTTACACATAACATAGAACTGATGATATTTTCTTTTATATAATGTTGAGTTTGTTAAGTTCTTCTTTTAACATTGGTAGCCAGGTTGTACAAATATCTACAGAACAATTCGATACGCACTTATCTTCATTTAATAAGATTATTGCTGATTCTTTAATTTTTCTTTTTTTGGTATCTGTTTCTTTTGTTAAAATTTTTGCCGAGTCCCAGTTTATTCATGTCCGTTTTCCCAAGCATGTTCACAAATCTTTGATTTCTGAATTTCATTCTTTCTAATGTAATTCTTGTGCTCATCCAACCTCACACTGAAAGGTCTGGATGACTCACCCACATAACATTTATCACATTCGCACGGGATATTGTAAATACAGTTTTTTGAATTCGGCTCCCTGTTTATCGGTTTTGTTTTTGTTAAAATAAATCTTAAAGTGTTCCCTGTTTGAAATATCGTCCTAACATCAAATTTGTCACCTATACGGCGTAGCTTTTCCGATAGTCCGTATACATAAGGAATTATTGCTGTATAATGACGTTCAGGTTTTTGTCGTACCTGATTGTCCCTATTTTCAATATTTATGAAAACTCAACAAAGGCTTCAGGATATTGATTTTGTACTAGAACCTCTTTGATAAATTTTTTCTCGTTATTGAATATTTCATTATTAGATGAAATTATTTTGGCCCTATCGTATAAACATTTTACAACACCCCTTTTAACATTTATTGACTGATTTGAGTTAAAATTTAGATATCTATTAGTATGTGTTGGTTTTCTATAAACGCTTCTTTCAATTGTATTATTTACCCTTCTAATTAAAACATCTAAAAACGGTAGTTCATTCCTACTTTCTACTTCTAATGTGAATTTAATAGACGGTTCCTTACTATTTATATTTTCTAAAAAACTATCTAGTAAATCAACACCATGAGGCCAAATTGCAAAGATATCGTCAACATATCTCCACCAGACAACCGGTTTGTTTATACAATTTTGAACATGTGTGTTCTCAAAGTTCTCCATAAATATGTTGCTTAAAATTGGTGATAATGCAGGCCCCATAGCCATACCAAAATCCTACTGATAGAACTCATTGTCCAATTGAAAATAGGTTGCTTTTATACACAGTGTTAAGAGTTCCATTATGCTATTTACACTTAATTTAGTTCTAGTTTCCAAATTATTATCATTTAGCAACCTGTCTTTAACTATTTTTAAGGTTTCATCTACCGGAACATTGGTAAAAAGACTAACTACATCAAAACTAACCATCAGGTGTGATTCATGAATATCGTTTTCATAAATTTTTTCTATGAAATGTTTACTATTTTTAATATATGAATCGGTATTTCCAGATAATGGATCAATAATTTTAAGTAAAAATTTTGCCAAATTATGACATGGTGAATTAATAGAACTAACAATTGGTCTTAAAGGAATATTTTGTTTATGTGTCTTTGGTAAGCCATAAAAATGAGGAGGCTTACTATGATGTGGTGTAAGTTTCCTTCGTTCAGAATCATTAAATTCATGTTTGTATTTAAACAGAGTTCTGTAAATTTTGCTCTCTATTGGTTTTGTTGGATCTTTGTTTAGTTTTGAGTAGGGTCCCTCATTTACAAGTCATGATTTTTGTGTTATATATATATCTTTATCTATAATGACTGTGGCATTACCTTTGTCTGCTGGCAATATTTTTATAATTTCATCGCGTTTTAAAGAATTTATCGATAACTTTTCTTCTGGAGTTAAATTATCTTTAATTTTGTATTGCTTCTCTAAAGCAATTTTTGCCCGTATGCGATATTCATTACCACTATCTGTTGATAAATTTTGAGCCGTTTTTTCTATTGCCGCTACTATGTCAAATTTTGGAACAGTTTTCGGGTTTATTGCAAAATTTAAACCTTTTGATAGTACAAGCCTGTCTGAAATGGACAAAAGTCTTTTTGACATATTAATGACAGTCCTGTCAATTAAAGGATTATTATTTATATTTTGTAATTGCCTAATCTGTTTTTCCCTTATTAAGTTTCTAAATTTATGTAAATGCGTACCTTTTTGCAGATTAAAATATTTTTCGTAACTCAACATGACATTCTGGATTATAAACTGATAATCCTGTTCTATAATATTCCTACTTAATTCATTCTCCGTGTAAGTAATGTCGCCAATAGTTCGTTCTTTTTGGTATCTATGATATTGAATTCTTTCCCTAACCATGGACTTGCTTGCCTTGTCCAAAATTTTTCTGGTTTTCGCATTTTGGAAAGGTACTTTTAGCCGTAAAATCTTCGGAATTATGTCATGTTCTCGACATTTACACAAAAAGGTTATACTATTTTCTGATTTGGCTAGTTTCTTATAACATTTTTCTAAAAATCTGAAACATTGCTTTATATTAGGCCCATACCTGTTATCTAAATATTGTCTGAAAGTTATTTGTGGCATTCTACGAATATAATAAAAAAATAAATAAATTAAGAAACTTTAACAATTCTTTCACAAATGGTATCAGTTTGAAGTAAATGGGCAAGTTGCTTTTGTGAAAAGTCCTTCAGAAATCGCAGAATCTTTTAATAATTGCTTTGTAGATAGCGTGGAGGAAATTGTAATAGTATTGATAATGTAACATTTCATTGTAATATCATTCTAAATGATACAACGATGTCTGATTTTAAGTTACTAAATATACAAGATTTTAAAAAATTGGTAAGCGACTTGGATAATAAGGAGTCCATAGCAATATTGCAAGTAGTAGAATTATGAAAAGATCTTTTGAGATTATCAGCCATGTCTGATTACTTTTCAAAAACGCATCTTTAAAGTTTGATGAATTTCCGGAAGACTTAAAAACCAGCATAGTCACGCCTATTGAAAAAGTCATTAATACAAATAAGTTCTCGGAATTTAGACCAATAAACACTTTACTAAGTGCAGAAAAACTTCTAGAAATGGCTGTTTATGATGCAATATTTTAATAATAATGATCTATATTTTTTAATAGTCAATCAGGATTCAGAAGTAAACATTCGTGTCAATCTGCATTACAATTATCAATAACCGTATAGAAAAATAACACGGACAAAGGATTATTCACAGTTGCAGTATTCCTAGACTTAAAACGAGCATTCGAAACCATAAATCGTGATAAATAAACTATATAATTATGGTATTAGGTGTAAAGTATTGGCTTGGTTAACAGATTATCTTAGTGAGATCGCAAACAAATCACTAGAATAAATAATGAATTTTCCTCAGCTAAGATCATAAAATATGGAATACCCCAGGGAAACATTTTAGGGCCCCTTTTATGTATCATTTATATAAATGACATTCAAGATTATCATGATTGTGATTACATACATTTATTTGCAGATGACACTCTTTTATCAGTAAGCAATACAAATTTAGACATTGAAATAACTAAAATGAACTCTAATGAAGTAGATTCTTCCGGGTCTTGCCGTGGTCGTCGAACTTGACTTGACGTTTCGCTGATCATCCTGTCACCTTCTTCAGAAGGATTCTAAAGACTGAATCTGTTGTGTTACACTCCTCGTTATATACCTAGGCGCCGTTTCGCTTCGCTGGTCATTGGTCACACTTGATTCGCTTGTTTCTTGTTTCCAAGAGGGACATATTTTAATGTAATACTTATATACCTATCATCATCCGTCTGCCTTACACGGCCACACCCTCAAAAAATTCAAATGGCAAAGGGGGTCGAGTGATACATCTTTTGAAACGTCTTTCAATTCTCTACGTAACTGTGTATTTTTAAAACTTTTATCTATTCGTTCCTGAGAAATAAATTGTTTCATTATTTTAGGTTCGGGAAATAAGAAAAGAAGCAATTTAAATTATCGTATGTATTGTTCAAAATGACCCCCACCGATTTCCATACAGTAGTATAAATCTGTTTTGAAATTCTGTACGAACATTTCTGAACACATCTGGAGTCAATAAACGGCATTCTCGAACAATTCTTTCACGTAACTCTTCCAGAGATGCGGGTTTTGTTGTAAATACCTTCGATTTCAAATGTTGGGAACATTTGAAATCGAAAGAAATCCAAGGGGGTTAAATCGGGTGACCTAGCGGGCCACTCTACAGGACCTCTTCTTCCAATCCATCGCTCAGGAAACCGGTTATCCAAAAATTGACGGACTGCTATAGCAAAATGTGGGGGTGTCCCATCCTGTTGAAAAAATAGTTCGCCCTCTAAAAGATTATCGCCTTCTTCGAGGATTTGGGTAATCATTGGGTCCATGTTATTTTCTAACAGATCGAGGTACCTCTCGCCATTTAAATTGTCAAGAATAAAAAACGGCCCGACAACGTGATGCCAGCCCAAACATTTAACTTCTGAAGCCTTTGGGTATGAGTTTCCATGAACAAATGTGGTTTATTTTCACTCCAATACCTACAATTGTGCCTGTTTACCTCCCCATTTAAGTAAAAACTCGATTCATCAGAAAAACACGTATTGTACAGTAGATTGGCATTACCGTTTAATTGTTCATTAAAAAACTCACATCATCTGCAAATGACCCAGAACTGCCACTTCCACTGCTTCATTCCTAATCGGTCGCTGAGGTTCATGCTTTTTGTTTCCTACAGAATCTGTTTCCATGAATTTTTTCAATAATTGTAAAACATACTGAGAACCAACCTTTCTATCTGGGTGATTTCTACTGAATATGCGCTCCGTATAGCTCTAGCACAATTGTCGTTTTTAAAGTAAATGCTGACCATTTCTATTCTCTCCTGAAGGGTATAAACCATTTTGAGAACTCACTCTGGTAAAATGTATCTCGATTTAAAATTGGTTGTGAACAAATTAATGTATAACTGTCAAATACTTATGAGTCTTTTATTATTCTAAAACTAAACGGACAAGGAAAGTGTTTTTTGTCGAAAAAATTCATGTTGATTTGAGAGCACTAAAAAATCTAGTTTATTTTATAAATTCCAATACACAGTGGCGTGTATTTTAGATTTTTTAAACTATTTCGATTGTGTGTAATCATCAAAAATAAAATTTATTTTCCTTAAGAACGAATCGATAAAAGTTTTTAAAAAATACACAACTATGTAGGGAATTGATCTTTCAAAAGATGTATCACTCGACTCCCTTGCCATTTGAATTTTTTGACGGGGTGGCCGTGTAGGGTAGAGGGATGATGCTAGATATAAACGTACTACATTAAAATATGTCCCCTTTGGAAACAAGGTCGACGGACACCCTGTATTTAATCATAAAATATATAGATATATGGGCGTATGTTAGTATGCATCTGTATATATGCATGTCAGTATGTATGTATAGTGAGTGTATATGTGCGTATTTTTACTTAATACATTGTGTATGCCCTTTTTATTAACATTTTCTTACCGTTTCTTTTCTGTTAGACATAATGATTTAAATTTTGTATACAGTTTAGATAAAGTCGAGTAAACTCTAACTTGGCGAGTCCAAAGGTCGCTTCGTCGTATGAAGTAAGAAACTATTTACCCGATAGCTCAGGTATGACAGTGGTTCTCAAACAGTTTACAACAATTTACAAATGATTATATGTCTGTTAGTATAATGCAATCGCTAAATAATTATACAAAAATATTAAAGGTGTTATCATAAAATATTAGGAAATATGAACTTCATCCCCATCTCACGCAGCAGTTCGTCAACAAAGTACATTTTTTCCTTCTTATTACTCCTAGCAAGATTTAACAAGTCTGCTTTCAATGCTGTAGAAGGAAAAGGAATATTATTTTTAGTTAACCATTCTGCAATATCATGCTTTTTCCATTGGGTTGTTTATTTAATTGTCGGGTGTGATACGAAGCATTATCCATTACAATTAAACTTGGTTCTTCAAGATTTGGCAGTAGTTGCTGTTGTATCCATTCTTCAAAATTGTCACAATTCATGTTATCGTGATAATCCATACTTTTATTGGTAGTAGAAAAAATTAAGCTTGCTCCCGGAATAAAGCCATCTGATGTTCCTGCATGCAAAATAATGAATCGATTTCCTACAGTTGATTTTTTTGTGTTTGGCACTTTTTTTTATAAACCTTGCCACGATTTTCGAACACTTCCATTGGCAAATACCCATGTTTCATCTATAAATACAACCCTTCGAATGCTACTGTCATAGTTTTCCATATATTTTCTTAAAAATATAACCCTTTGCTGAACTATTTGCATTTGTTCACATAAACAGCGACGGTTACAATCTTTTTTATACCTAAATCTTATTTTTTAGCATTTCCTTCAAAGTATCTAATGTAAAATGTGTTTTTGATTCATAAAAATTATAAATTACTTCCCTTATTTGCATTTTAACGCCTTCACGTACATCTTAATGTTTTTGGTTTCTTTTTAATTCGTTTTTTTATTTTCAAGGATACGTTATTAATATATTGGTGCTTAATTCTGCTAACTGTTCTGAGACTTATGTTTAAGGCTTCAGAAACTCTTTCATGAATTCGTTCAAGAGGTACCAAGGGTCCCTTGTTTTCCTTTTCTTTTGTAAAATAATCTATTAAATTTAATACCAACTTCTTTGACTGTTCATTTAAGACGCCTAATTTAGTTGCCATATTTAAGAAATATTGTATTTTTATAATTTAATGTTATTCGAAATAAATATTTACACACGTATCTAATTTAGAAACCCGGACACATTTAACGTTAAATAGAATGACCGGCTTAGCGACCCTCCAAACCGCAAACTGTAGATGGTACGTCTGTTTATTGTATAAAAACTATAGATACACCACGCCCATATCATCAGCTGATATAGGAATGGGCTGTAAAAAACACCTTAAAAAATATTACAGCTTTGGCACACCGCGGTAAACTGTTCGGTCTAACTATTTATTTAGCAAGAAATAAAACACGAAGGATTTTGAGGGCCTATGTAATGTATAATAAATTTTTAAAAAATGGCTGTGGATATTCGTCTGACAAGCGAATAAATAACCAGACCATTAAATACCAAGGGATAAACTCGCGCGGAATAATACAAGAAAAATGTTTAACGAAAAGAAAGTTTTAACAAAACTTGCGGCGCGGATTAATAAAATAAAATGTTTAGAAGAAAAATGTTTAACTTTTAATATAATAAAATTTTAAAAAGAATCGGTAGGCAACAAGATTTGAACCCGGATGTTTTATTCCCTTTACCTTACTTAACCATTAACCATTAACCATTAAAAATCTTTTATTTTATTTAACTGTGCTTATAATTCATTTGGTATTTTATTTATTTCATTTATATGATTGTACAAATGCACTAAGTGCAGAAATCCCGACTGGATACAAATTTTATAGAAAAACGAATTCAGTTGGGACGGCGGATCTAATGCCTGTAACGAAATGCAGTACCAATGATTTTAATTTATGCTATACTGTCACTGCCCTCCTATTATAGTTTAAGCAAATTAAGATTTGTTTTCCCAAAGGTTGAAATAATGAAATAAAAACGTGCTCTAAAATTAAATGAAATTTACAAATTATAAATTATTCATACAGGAAAACCTACGAAAACCTGTTTTAATTAAGCTATTTACATATATACAACAACGATTTTGTGAGTCAAAAGGGAAATTAAAAGTAATTCTTGAAACTAAATGAAACTCTAACGTAAATAAATGAAAATGAAAATTGTTCTAAATGAGTAAAATAAAATGAAATTCTGTTTAAAATAGTCAATTCTACTACAATCAGAAATTGCGCATATCACAAACGTGGTCATACCCCTCTTGCAGGGTTAAGCCAGTTCTAAGTACTATCCCAGTGTTACCTCTGATGGTAGAGGGGTAACCCCTCATGAATCAATTTGTGCGTATGAGGTGTCGCATTATGACTCCTCATCATGGTCAAGTTAGCGGTAAGTATGGAATTACCCACTTTATATTTAAAAAACCTGTCCGCCGTTTCTTGTATATAATCTCTGATCATTTGAATATTTGCATCATTGTGAATTTGAATAATGGGTGTGTATCTATTAGACTCTGTCAGTAGTCTAAGGATCTTATTTTGTGTCCTCTGGAGGCGGTTGCATTGCGCATCAGAAATGGTATTCCATGACGCACATGCATATGTGAGGATAGGTTTAAAAATGGTTTTATATAATGTTATTTTGTTGTCCTTAGATAAAGTGCTCCTTTTGTTGACTAAAGGATATAGTCGACTTAAGGCAGCATACGTACTGTTTATAATATTAGTTATCTTACTTACACCTTACCTTACTCACACACTGATCTATTCCACAATGTACAATTCAGCTGTAAAACATGTAATATGTAGATATTAGAAAATTGCAAGTCCTAGGTATAGTGGTTTGGCAATGTCCGTTTGTCGGATGAATATCCACTACCACTAAAAATAGCTTATATATTTCATATAAAGATGAATTTAATTCTAATATGAAACGATTGTTAAATAACCAATGACAAATCTTCAGTGTTTGAGAATCGCTGAACTTATTGAAAACGTGAAAACGTAGATTAAAATTTCTCTCTCTTCAGTGTGTATCGCAATATTTCTGTCTCAAAATAGGTGAGAGAGAAGCTTGGCAGACATACGCGACAGTGTTTTTGGGCTATTACTTTAACTTTGTGTGCGAGAGAAATGAAATCGTACGCGCATTATCAACTCATACACATGCCAGTTTAGAGTTTACTAGACTTTAGGTATCAATAAATATTAATTATAAATAAATTTTGTATATTAGGTAGTATCATAACAAGTAATAAAGTCATTCATTTTCAATGATTGATGTTAAAAATAATGTTTTGATAACTCCCCTTTCATGTTTCCGAAGTTCGATCTAGCTATTGGGCTAAAACAGAGTAGATTTGATGCCTAAAAATCACTATCCACTTCATGATAAGCAATGAGAATGAGTAATGATTGTTGATGTTGATATTTTGTAATTGTTTCTCCACCGTAATCGATTTACTTGCATAAAGAAATTGCCAGATATCTTATCGTAATGTACATTCAAGTATCCGTTACACAAACACCATAATTTAGATATTATTTTATTTGCTTTATTTGTTTGGTTAATCAACGAACAATAGTTGGAAACATACCAGTCCGTAAAATATACCCAACTGTAGAAGTGTTTCGTTCTGTTGCAGTTATGACTGAAAGCGCTTTCAAAGCCAGAGACATTGGGCTCAGAGCCCAGAAGAAAATTCTGTCCCGGATGGCGGGGAAAAATATCGCCAGAGCCTTCATCGACGACACCACGGCCTCCCTACTCGATAACTTATACCGTCTTGCGAAACAATACGTAAGTAGATTTCATGTTTATTATTATTAGTGACAAACGAGTGTGCCATTGTGCTATTGAATAAAAAAAAATACGTGAAATGTCATAATATTCATAATACGTTTTAATATTCCTTTGCATCTTACGTTATGTTTAAACTTTCTTTAATACTCCAGTTGAATTAGCATTTTAACAAAAAAAAATGTTTCTATAAGCCGAATCCAGAATGTTCAGAACGATGGTAGGGATGGATGTAGGTTTTCATACAATATTTTGCGTGGCAAAATTTTTCATTAAACAATTAAGATCCGAAACAAGTTTCATATACTTCTTACCACAAAAAGAAGGCTCTTGTAGCATAGAAAAGGCACGCGAAATCGGGAGCCACATGGTCGAATAGTTTTTGCAGTTCATGATATACCGGGTGTAATAGGATCATGATATACCCTCCTTTTCTCCTTTAGTTTGAAGATAATTGATTGAAATTTAGGATATACTATATACATAATAGGCGGCACTTTTTGACATACAATTGATTTTTTCACTTCTGGTTTTGCAGGAAGTGACACTAACTTCCGATTTTTAAATGGAACACCCTGTATATTATTGCATTTTTGAATTCTGCATAATTTTCTGAATCTAACGATGCCAAATAAGTGACATTTCAAACATGTTTTTTTTATATATTTTTTAGTTTTCCATTAAGTGTGCCATGACGGTTCCGATTTATTCTAAATGACCCGTGTAATGCTACAATAATCTAAATCCCGTTAAAACACTAAATTACCTAATTTATGAGCGTTTCAGCATAAAATTCACCAAAATTGTTTTTGGAGCAAAACTCAATTTTTTCAAATGGAACCCATATCGGTACCGTGATACCATTTATTAGTACTATTAAAGGAATTTATTCATATGTTAAAATGTGCGATAAATACAAACAAAATTACAGCTATTAATGGAATGTATATTTCCTTACTCAGTGTATTTTAAACAGCAAAAATACATTGGGATTAGTCATCATAACATTAAAATTTTTTCTAAAAACAATAATTTATCTGAGTTCCCAAGAATCGTAACAATGTCGTTATTTTCACAACAGATCTAGGGAATAATATTTAAGACAGCAAAGTAAGGACGATGGTGTTAAGCAGTGGCGGCCGGCGCGGGAGGGCTCTGGGGCGCCGCCCTCCCTGCCAAATTTAAAACTATAAATAACAATAGACAATAACCTATCTCTCGATAACCTACTTTACGACTATTTTTTTAAATAATAAAAAACAAACGGCATACTCTCCTCACTTGCGATCAATTTAATTTAACTTCCGAATTGTATGTAAAAACGCTGAAATGCGCTCCAGATATTCCGCCTAAAATATATACGGCGGTCGTCATGGCAACAAGTGAAAGAATTCGAGGGGGTTACGCGTGGTTTCGTTATCTATTGTAGCTCTGGTCAGTCCGCCCACGGCTGTGTAGGAGTTAATTACTTCGTCGTTTCTGTTTTCTTTGCTTTTTTACGTAAGAAATTGTTTTGAGGTTATCTCGTTTTTTTAAAAAGTGTATCGATTTGTTGCATATATAATGTAATGTAATTTACATTACAGATTTTTTTAGTTTTATTAAACATAGACGGCAAAAGTGCAAAAGACATAATTAATTATGAAAGTGAGTAAAATTTAAAAAACTTATATTTAGCCGCTTGGGCTTAAATGAAAAACTTGAAATAAAACAAAACGGTCGTCCAACGCCAGTTTTAAATATAGTGCAAGAGCAGCGACAGTGCAAAAATAAAAATGCTTTTATGCGTAAGTTTGACAAAAAGATATACATTAAAACAATTTGGATTTGTGTGATGATAAGTGGACAAAAAATGGCGTAAACGATTTAAAGCACATTTCTATAAAAATTAAAAAACACGAAAATAGTACGAAACATCTAGATAATGTTGTCAGTTTTTAACTTTTAGGAAAGACTAATATTGCTACATTTCTAATTAGGGCTTATGCGGATCAAATTCGTAGGCATAATGAGACCGTGATCAAAAATCGACATGTATTCTCAAAAATAATAGACATATTAAAACTGTGCAGAACGTGTAATCTTGCCCTTCGCGGTCACGACGAGAAAAAAGTATCTTCAAATAAAGTGGTATTTTTAGAATTGGTTGATTTTTTAGCAAACGCTGATAGTGCCTTTAATAGCCATATTCAAGAAGCAACAGTGTTCAAGAGCACATCAAAATCTATTCAGAATGTAATTTTGCAATGTATGTTCGAGGTTTGTCGTGAACATATTCTTGGAGAAATTCAAGAATCTGCGTATCTCGCACTTATGGCTGATGAGACTACGGATGTATCAACTCAAACTCAAACTGTATTACGTTATGAACTAAATGGAAAAATATTTGAGCGGTTTTGGGGGTTTGCAAATCCGAAAAGTCAAGATGCCGATGGACTGTCTCAATGCATTTTAGAACAGATTTCGCCGATTTTGCCAGATTGCCCAGAAAAACTAATTTGTCAAACATATGACGGAGCTGCTTATGCGTGGGGTGTTAACGTGAAAATTCGCCAACAGTACAAAAATGCACATTTTGTATATTGCTACGCTCATCAGCTTAATACAATACTAGCAAGCAGTTTCAAGCATCAGTACGAATATTTTTTTCAAATTTGAATGGCATATCAACTTTTTTTTCTCAATCGCCAGACAGAATGGCAGCTTTGCAACATATTTGTGACAAACGCATTCCAAGAACTTCTCAAACACGATGGAATTTTAACTCTCGTATAGTACAGAGTGTGTACAACAATAAAGACAACCTTACTGAATGCTTTGAAAATATAATGTCAGGAATTCCAAAACAATACAACTCTGAAACAGTGACTCAAGCGGCTGGATTTATTAAATGGCTAGAAGATGATTCATTTTTATTTTGGTTAAATTTTTTTTCAAAAATCATGTCACATGTTGATATTTTATTTAGCCAGTTACAAAAAATTGAAACAGACGTTATAAAAGTCCAGAAATGCGTAGATAATTTTGAAAAAGAAATTGTACAAATTAGGAATAACTTACCTCCCTTAACAAATGAACCAGTGAATACAGAAGTTCCAAAAAAGCGACGTAGACTGAATCAAGAAAATGTTAACATGTCTGTAAGAGAGGTATGTGATATAATTACTTTAGAAGTGAGAATTCGGTTTTCTTTTAAAAATTATTTATGTGGTGCAAAATTATTTTTAAAGGAGAAGTATAAGGAATATGAAAAAACACCACCTTTGGAAGATATCAACCAATTTTGTGAAGCATACCCTATGACAGATAAAGAAATTCTGAAAATGCAACTAAGTATATTTTACTCCAGGAAAGAAATAACAGGACAAGATTCAGAAAATTCCAGTGAAATTCAAAGTTCTTCTGGGTGCTTGCAAACATAAAATTTTCTCATATCCTTCGGTTTAGACGTTTTCGGGGAAGTTGTTAAAGTTTTGAAAATTTTGGTTACTATTCCGATGATAACATCTGAAACGGAAAGATGTTTTTCTACATTAAAATTAATTAAGACATATGTAAGAAATACTATGAGTGAAGACAGACTAACATCACTTGCAATGTTTACAATTGAAAAGTCAATGGTACGAGAAATTCCAAATTTTAATGAAAAAGTTATTGAAAAGTTTATCTCCGACAAAAATAGAAGAATGGAATTTCACGTCAAAAAATAATGGCGAGTACTTAGTTAATCGCTTTAATTTATATTTGCGAACTTTTTAATGATTTAATTAGAACCTCAAAAATGTGTCGCCTGCGATGCTACTGTTCATTGACCCTACTACTTTGATACCCGCGAGCCGCCACTGCGCCCTCCCAAGTACATAAGGCACGAGCCGCCACTGGCGTTAAGGTACAATAACGAACAAATCAAGAAATGTGGAAGGTGTGTATTTTATAATTATAAAAAGAAATCGACGGCGATTAAATATATATACCTATACAGGGTGTTCCACTTAAAACTCCCAACGCCAATTACTCGAAAACTGAAAGAGGTAGTAAATTTCTGCAAATGGCAGATAATTGGTGTGAGCAAGAGCTATATTTCGACTTATAATACATGCCGGTGCCTTTGACGGTTTAGGCGTCGCGACGACCGGAACAAAATTTTCGATGGCAGGAGTTTGGAAAACTAGAGATACCAGTAGTACTTTTCATTCTGAAGTTTTTTTTATTATTAGAAATTTTTTTATTTTTTTTTTCGTTTCGGAGTTATTTGATATGGAAAGTGTAAATACCCTTTATTAAAATTTGCCAATTTAATAAATGCATCTAATGGGCTGTGACTATTCTGTTAACCTAAATTTTAACAATGAAAACAGACAGATTAAAAGATAGGAAGTGAATATCACTTCATCATTCATCATTTTTTACAGTCATTTTTTTATCTAAAATCTAAAGTAAATAAAATATTTTATAGCAATTGTTCAAAATTGCAGTTCTTAACAGAATTCTTCTATTTATAGCAGCACAAGATGCAATTATTTTATTTTGGAGATCCGCCATATCCTCAATAGGCTCTACATATACAGTGTCTTTCAACTGATCCCAAAGAAAAAAGTCAAGAGGGGTCAAATCCGGTGACCGTGCTGGCCAGTGTGAGGTACCATACATTTATATCAAAAACGCGCTGGTTACCTCTTTCAGTACTCCAACGGGGATTGTTTTGTGCCCAGTAATTGCAATTATGTCTATTCACAACACTCCATTGTTATGAAATCTACTTTCATCGCTCCAAAGTAATTTTTTAAAGATATTTTCATCACGATAAAGTAAATAATCAAATTTTGCCAGAAAATAAATGCGCCTTTCGGGGTCATCTGGCTCTAACGTATGTACAACTTTCGTTTTGTAAGGATGGTATTTATTTTGCTTAAAAATTCTTCTGGTATAACTTATTGAGATATTAGTATTTCTCTTAAATTCTCTCAATGACATCTTCGGATTATCATTAATCTGTTAGAGAACCAATGCAACGTTAAAATCATTTGTTGCTGGTTTTGATCGTTCCCGTTTTGGCTTTTCAGATGCACCGAAATTCACTAAATTTCTACATAAATTCAAAATTGTTTTATGATCTGGATTTCTTCTATCAGAATAGCGCTGTGCGTAAACACTTTTCGCGTGCCACGCATTTCACTTACACTCACCGTAAACCAACACCATGTCTAGCTTTTCTTGTTTTGTGTATTGACCCATTTCTTTTCCAAAAAGTTAATCAGATATTAAAAAACTACTTGAAAATAAACACCAAAATAAAAAATTTACACTGTTTTTAACTAATGACAACTGTTTTCACAGTTAAAATTAAGGTCAACAGAATAGTCACAGCCTATTAGATGCAGACAATTTATTAAAGTGGCAAATTTTAATAAAGCATATTTACACTTTCAAAGTCGAATAACTCCGAAACGGACAAAAAATTAAAAACATAAATATAATATAATGATAAAAAAACTTCAGAATTAAAAGCACTATTGGTATCTTTTATTTTCCAAACTCCTGCCATCGAAAATTTTGTCCTGGGCGTCACGACGCCTAAACCGTCAAAGGCGCCGGCATCTATCGAAATATAACACTTGATTACACCAATTATCTACCACTCACAAAAATTTACTACCTCTTTCAGTTTTCGAGTAATTGGCGTTGAGAATTTTAAGTGGAACACCCTGTATAGAGATTGTCTTTTAAAACCAGTGTCCCCTCTCGGGGGAATATTTCAAGTTTGTTTTTGAATTTTGTACTTATGTGTTATAAGTACAAAATTAGACAACCCCCAATTCCAGAAGCCAGGGCTTGTGCGGAAGGGGGTTACACATTGAAAAAAACGCGGACATACAACCATTTCCTCCGACAGTGCCAGTACCGGAGCCAGGATTCGAACCCGGTGGTGCGATGTCCGCGTGAGATTAATCGCGATTGCCACCTCGCGCCTTAACCCACTCGGCTATCGACCAGACAACAAGTCGATAGTGGTTACAAATAAACACTAGTTTTCCTTTTGGATTTCAAAACTAGATTTTTTTCTGAGTTAGAATGTCTAAAAAGAGTATTAGGTTAGAGGAAAGTTTTTGAGATAATGTGATTTTAAGGTTTTGGGTGTTGAGGTGAGATATACGAACCACTAAAAATCGAGTTACCCATGGAATGGTTTTTTTTTGGCAGATTAAAAATGCTGTTAAGACGCATAGTAGGCGCATGTCAAGTCAATACAAGTTTGCGTTGTCGTCTTAGAATTTAGCATTTCAAAGTTTTCTGTCGTCAGTTCACAAAAGATTGGTGAAGAAAATGGAAAAAAAAACAATAAACATTTTTATTTCAAACAGTGAAGCTGCAATAACAAGGAAATTATCACAAATAATTTTCAAATAAGCCACCATTTTACTCTTAACACGTTTCAACTCTCTGTTGTGTTTTCAATAAACTGGGGGCAGGCGCGGTCATAGGGGGGGAGGGCGCCATGCTATCTCCATTCGGTCATTCTGCAGTTTATCCACTTCTCGATTTTTGAGTTTTTTTGTGAATACATTAATAAGAGAGTTATATGAAGCGTTTGTGACTAATGAAATGTTGCGCAAATGTATAATAATCCAGGAAATTGACGGGAAAGTGGAGCGAATGGAAGTGCTGAGTGGGTAAAAATGAGTGAAAATACGATATTTTCAAGTCACTTTGAAAAAGTCATTCAGGACAAGGGTAAATAAGATAAGAGTAATTACAGCATTATATCTACTAAATACGTCTAACATAACATAACCTAACTTTTTCAATTTGCAATGACCAATACATAAAGGACTAAAAAGGGGGTAAAAATACGAGAATTTCAGGTCACTTTCACATTAAAAGCATTAAAACAGTCATTTTAAGGCAACGAAAAATAAGCGTCATGACAAATTTGAATGTTTATTGGGGTACGACGGGACTCAATGAAATTAATGAATTGCAGTAATAAGCAATCAAATCCCATAACTCTTATTTACCCTTGACCTAAACTGACTTTTTCAATGCTAATCGTTTCAAAATGACCTAAAAATGTCGCATTTTCACTCGTTTTTACACACATATCACCCCTATTCGCTCCACTTTCTTCGATTATTAAATATTTGCGTAACGTTTCTTTTAGTAACAAATGCTTCATATAACTCTCTTATTAATATATCCACAAAAAAAACTCAAAAATCGAGAAGTTGATAAACTGCAGAATTACCCTTCATTCAACTCTAGAATAAATTACTGTGTTTAGACGGCCGTATTCCTATTTTTTTATTTAAATTTGAAAAATTACCATTTTGCTATAAATTGACTACTTAGTGATTGCTAAAATAATAATAATAATAATAATACTTTATATATAGCATGTCGCTCTTAGGAGTGTACGCCCTTAATTTTTTTCTATTTTTTCCGATTTGAGTCAAATTTTACTCAGATATAGAACAAAGTAAGATCTACCTATGGCCAAAAATATATTTGCCCTCTACAAATGCAAAGCTACCTACGATACCAAAATTAACGGAAAAAAATCAGAAAATCTTATTAGACATTTCTTCTCGGAAATTTTTATTATTGAGGGTTGTTCTGAATTGTCTAAAAACCTTGAGTCTAAAATTTCATCAAAATTTAAAAAATATTAAGGTTTTGTTTAAAATAATGTCCAAGTCCAAAAATATAATTGTAATCTGTTTCTTTCCTTAGAAAAGTGTGTTTTGTTTTAAATTAAATGCAAGCTATCAGGTGTTTGTCAAATAAGCCTGTAAGTTATTTAAAATGATGTTTTCGGACTGACATTATTTTAAATAAAATTATTTTTTTAATTTTCATGAAATTTTGGACTAAAGGTTTAAAACAATTCTGAACAACTTTCACAAATAAATTTTTTCGATAAAAAAATGCTTAATATAAGTTTTTTCGTTTATCTTGGTATTACAGGTGACTTTGGTAGGGGCTGGATGTTTTTTAACTATAAATATTTCTTCAAATCGGAAAACAAAGAAAAAAGTTTAACGCCCCCCCCCCCCCCCCCTTGAAGAAGATGACCGCCCCTGACTGGGGGTTCATCTCTTGGCAGATTTCACGGATACGTGCTTTCAGAACCGCTCTTGTTTCTCGTTCGAATTCATAAACATTATCTTTAATGTGACCCCATAAAAAATCCAATGAATCGAGATCCGGAGACTTCGCTAGCCATCAAATCGGCCCGGAGTTTTCGGATCACCTGTCCTCAAAAATAACTGTTAGAAGATAGCCCACCACCCTTGCATTGTGAGGTGGGGCTCCGTCTTGCATAAAATAAATTTCTCTAAGCATTGACAAAGGTACCTAAATTATCTAGATAATTTTCTTCCAAGAAAGGCAATATGTTTTGGGAATAAAATTGCATTGAGATTTTGGTCATAAACAACAGGTACAATCAGTTGGTTTATTTCAAATGTGCTTCTAGAGGGCGGAATATTAAACAATATTTTTAGTCGCAAACTCCTCTATAAAATCCTTATTTTATTATAAGGAACGTAACCAGACTGCAAGCAACAGCTTCCCTTCGGGCTATGTGCCCCGCCGAGCGCTGAATGACAATTGACAAGCCTGGCGCGTTAAGTGTAATAATTGCATATTACCATCAAAACGCCAAACGCATTAGCGTTTTGATGGTAATATCCAATTATTACACTTAACACGCTAGGCTTGTAACTTCTAATTCAGCGCTCGGTGGGGCACATAGCCCGGATAGTAGCTGTTGGTTGCAGTCTGGTTACGTTCCTTATAGTAAAATAAGGATTTTATAGAGGAGTTTGCGACTAAAAATATTGTTTTAATCAGTTGGTTGTTAGTTAATAAGCCCAACACAAACATTGAACTTCCAAACTATCTGAAAGTTGCTGGGTTATATAGTTAAGTGTAAGTTAACCGTGGATCAGTAGTGTGAGTTATGATGATTGAAAATGCCGTTATTGAAGATGTAGTATATAAATATTTGTTAATACAACTCGTTATACCCCTGCTTTGTTTTTCTTTTTGATTGTCAGTGTTTGTAAATTACATAAATATGATTTAAAAAATAACAAAAAAGAAAATTAAATGCATAGATGTAGTCAGGTGTATATTTACTGGGCAGCATTATTAACGCCGGTAAACCATTCGGTATGGTGTCATCAAATAAGCCGATGTATATGTATAAAATCTATAAAGATTCAATTTGCAGGCGACATAGTACAGAGAATAACGGTCTTTTAATAAGGTCGTAAAGTTTTTGTTGCGTTTTTTGACTACCCAGCAAATGTACACCCACTTATACATAAATTATTATTTTGTTTATCTTCGTACTAAACAAACTTTCGTAATTTTCATAAATAACTAAATGAAAGCAGGTATGGATAATAAATTTTACAAAAAAATTTTTATTAAAAAAAGTTTTAATTAAATTTTTTATTAACTTCAACGACGTGGTTTCTTAATATTTTCAAGATAATAGTTGCCTAAATAGAGTTGTGACAGCTTGTATTAATCCGTTACATTATTTCTATAATTCATTTATCAATAATATTAGTTGTAAACATTTTTATAATTTTTTTTTATTTTTCCAGTCGAATAACAAAAAAGAAGCAGAGAAACTGGTCAAGAACATAATAAAAGTGGTGATAAAGCTTGGAGTGCTCCACCGTAACAACATGCTATCCGAAGACGAAATAAAGCAGGCCGAAAGATTCAAATCAAAGTTTCGAATGGCCGGAATGGCCATCATCTCTTTTTACGAGGTCGACTTCAGCTACGACCGAAACTACGTCGTCAGTGCCCTGAACGAAAGCCAAAAGTGCCTTGAAATTATCGTTTCCAAACACTTGACAGAAAAGTCCTTATCGAGGATCGAAAGCGTTTTTTCATTCTTCAGTAATGAACAGTTCTTGGATGCCATTTTTAAACGGGATTCTGAGTACAGAGAAGCCCTCGGTCGAGTTGTCGGTGACCTCAACAAGGCCATCGACAATGGGGACCTTTAGTCTTGTTTTTTGTGATTTTTTTATTAGGTGTGATTTAATTTCGATGTTGATTGGGTGGTCTTTATTTCCTACACTGAGAAAAATGTATATCGGACATTATTTCGTAAGGCAAATGTTTGCCTTGATAGCCATTTCTTCGTGTTTCTGCTATAGTCACCGTTATTTTTTTCATATACAAAGCTTGGTACAAACCTAGATTCAATATTGATGTTCGTGCGAGATTCTAACAGAAATTGTTGGTTAACTTATTTTTGATCATTCTGCTGATGGTTTAACCATCCCTTTCACTTGACAATCTTTTTTCAGTGCATATCGGTGACCACACAGAAAAATTAGTTCTGTAAATGGAACTAGAGAAAAAAATCAATGGTTATCACAGGACAAACCAATCGGAAGGTATTTTAATGTGGCTGTTTGGTATGGAATGTACATTTTTGTGTAGATATATGTCGTACTGACTGTTGTTTGATATTTTATCAGTGTTGAATCGATCTGAAAGTATTTTACTTTGATGTTTGATATGTTAATAATTTATTGGAACAGTAGCAATATTATATTTTTTTAGATGTGCTCAAAATTTTCTATCTAATTGATAGGGTGGATCGGTGTTGTGGCGAATATGTACATATGATATTACATATCCTCGTTTATATCATACTGCATGAGTATTTAGAAAATAGCATATTTTTGCACTGGAACAAAAAGTCTGTAGTCTCTATTTTGGGAATATAGATGATATTCTAAAAAAGCCCTAAGTCATAAATGTACAAAAAATATATAAATATCTCGTATTTTATACAATAACTGATATTTTACTCGAACATTTTTGTTATTGCTTATGCTTATATATTTTATAAACTAATTATAATAATAATATAATAAAGTCCTCATGTATATCAGGTGAATCAGGAACTTGGCTCATCCCATTTTCTGGGAAACTTTTTAAAGTGGTAAAGTGCTATTTTTGAAGAAAAATTCAACTCTGTAACTGGTCTGATTCTTTGGCATTTTGGGAGGGTGATCTATGTACATTTTTTTTTGAAGAATTTGGAGAAAACCCTGATATAACTCAGCCATTTTGATGACATTTTAACAACCCAAAGAAACTGGTTATGTATTTGTCTTTTTAATCTTCAAAAATTTTCAGGGACTACAAAGTTATCTTTATTAGATTAGCTGACACTAGTATACGGGGTAATTATTGAACTTTTCTTATACAGGGTGTAAATTAGTTTTATGTCATTAAAAAAACTGGTAATGGGGAACGACTAGACAAACAAGAAACCTATATAACTTCTTCTTTTAGGAACACTTTGAAAAAATGTACCTCTGTAATTTTAATAAATATGACTGCAACCTCTGCCTGCGGGTAAATATATGTGTAGTTGTGAAGGAATATAGGCCAATACATTCAGGAAAAAAATCAAATAGAGCTGAATGTTGCAGAATTTTGAAATATTTTTGGTTCTTTTACCTAAGACTCCCCAAGTCTCTGATGGGTGGAATATCCCCAAAACTATCACTAAAGGTACAATTTTTCACTTTTTAAAAATTACCTTGGTTAGATACTTTAGTAGGGGGCGAGCGTAGGTGCGTCTTTACTATGTACATACTTCGGTATGCGATGTAAAGCAACGACAGGCGCAGTTAGTACTTGGATGGGTGACCATTCCAACGGAAACCGCGTATATATCGCTTGTATATCAGTGTATGCGTGGAAGCTATACAACCTTAGGCGAGGGTTGTATAGGAGATATACCATCCTTCGGAGGAGATGTAAAGGCGCCGGTCCCTTGTCTATTGAATGTTAGGCAAGTAAAAGATCCCTACTCTTCTTAAGGGAAGAGGTTCGGCAAAATTCCTGGTTGGGGGTAGCTCGTCTACAGGCGTCGGTGTTAGGCCTCAGTAGCGGAAATAAGCCAACGTTAAATAAATGTATTAAAAACAAAAGATACTTTAGTAAAACAAGTGTGGAGAGAAAAGAAAATCATAGAATTGGCTATAAAATGGTATATTAAAAGTTACAATGCCATTGGATTAACCAATAATCCAGTGGCATACACCATAACTAAACAAAGTCGACTCCGAAAGATACAATTTTTTACTTTTTCAAATTATTTTGATTAGGGTTAGCCTTAAACTCTCTTCCATACAGGATGATTATAATTGAACATATACATATCAGCCCCAAGGGTGAGTTTCTTTATTTTATTTCAGTTTGGCTTTACTTTGGCAAAAATGCGCAAAAAGAAAAATAAATATCACAAAATTTTCTAACCATTGACATATAAAATTTACAATTTGTTTAACTCAGTGGCGTACACCGCAAGTTTTAATTAAATACATTTCTTTTTTTTTTAACATTTATTTAACGTCGGTGTATTTCCCCTACCAGGAATTTTGCCGGACCTCTTCCCTTAAGAAGAGTAGTGATCTTTTACTTGCCTAACATTTAATAGACAAGGGACCGATGGCTTTACATCCCCTCCGAAGGATGGTATATCATCTACACAACTCTCGCCTAAAGTTGTATAGCTTCCACGCATACTCTGATATACAAGCCGCTGGAAGATGTGTGAGGCGAGGACACGGTCTTCCTTGAGACGCTCGCCCATCCAAGTACTAACTGTGCCTAATGTTGCTTTACACAGCATATGTACATAATAAAGACGCATCTATGCTTGCCCCCGCAACACTGTATATAACCAAACTAATATCACTACATTATCTCGATGTATATAAAAATACAACTTTAAAATGATATACAAGTACTTATAAACCATTCTATATTCTGCATGATCGATTGATCACCCAGTAACTCTTGCTCTTCATCTATTTTATAGTAGACGTTGCTGAATGAATTCCCTTGACATGTTCGACACAAATTGGAACAGTTTAGATCTATCATTTTAAGGATAAATTCCAGAGCAATTTGCTCTGTCTGACTCCATGATGTTGGACTCAGTTTGTTGCCTAACCATTCTTGAAATTGATAAAACACTCGCAAGCTGTGCTGGGCCTCAGCATTTGACATAGGTGGTAAACAACCTAACTCAAAAGGTTCAAGCTTTGCCATGCTGTGTTAGAAAATCTTAACTCATCTGTCAGTGACCGTGCTTTCAGCACCATAAAGAGCTGCTAAAAAAATTTGTCAGCTGGCCATAAATGTTTCTTTTGTTGCATTGGAATCTAAAAATACTGCTTAAACTTGAAGATCTTGCTGTTTTTCTAAAAGCTTATACGAGGATAGCTTGCCTTTTTTGTAAAGAGCTGATGTACCACATCCTGATATTGCATAACAGAATAAAATTGAAGCTTTCATGGTACCGATTTTGCCTTGAAGTTGAGTTATGTCTGTTATGCGGTGAGGGTTTTGCAGATGTACTAGGTCTCGTCAATACAAATTATCATTTGTTGCTTTGTACAGTGACACCTGTTCAAATTTTATAAATATTGTTTCATAACAAAAAATTTAAAATAAAATTTCAATGAAAAATATTAAGTAAATATTTCAGTAAAGTATCTGGCCAATATACGACCAAGGTGAGCCATCACTGCACTCTGGCGGTGGTATATACCGTGTGTGTAAACAAGATAATTTGAAAGAACTAAAAAAGTGTATCTTATGGGGTGAAATTTGTTCAATTAAACTAGTGCTGTACGCCACTGGATTGGCCAAATTGCAACTTTGAATATACCATTTTATAGAAAATTTAATCTTTTCTTTTTTCTTTCCACACTTTTTTTGATAAAGTGAATCCTATCCAAGATAATTTAAGAAAACTAAGAATTTGTACCTTTAGTAGTGGCTTTGGGGATGTTCTGTCTACTGGAGATCTGGGGACTTCTAGTGTTGAAAAGAACCACAAGCACTTAAAAATTCTGCAGCATTCAGCTTTATGTGATTTTTTTCAGCTACAGTATATAAAAATCCGTAACTGCACCAGCCTAATAAGCAAATACTTTGAGGTTTGGTTATCATGACAATTCAATTTTATAGCCGAACAATACAAGATGTCACAGTGATAACTTCAGACATTTATCATATTCAATCAACTCTATTTTAAGTCTAAGTAAAAGAACAGAAGTTGGTAATCCTTACGCTTTTCTTTTATAAGAAAGTAATAAATTTCGATACATAAAAAGTAGTGGCAGTATTCAAATAAATGGGGCGACATTTATCTGCAGCGTCTATTAAAGAAAGGAAGATACGGATCGCAAAGAGACGCCATGCTCTTTATGGACTTTTAATGATAAGAAACTAATGACAGATAATTTTTACCAAGACAAATTTAGTTTATAAAAAATTCGACAAAATGGCTTGGCCATATCTAAAATGTTCTTCGGATTAAAGCACGAGTATTTTCTAGCTGAATCAGGAGTATTTTTAACAATGAAGCTAAATTTTTCTTTAAAAAATGGCACTTCTGTCTAACAAATCTATATTTTTATTTTGGTATTCCAGAATTTAAATAGGGATCAAGCTCCATATTCATCATTCACCTGGTGTTACAGAAAGATATTATTTGAAAGCGAATTAATATAAATAAGTATTATGATATTTGTAATATTAATATTAAACAGTTCTTTTGACAATAAAAATCACTTCACGCACATTTTTCTATACAATTATTGTAATAGAGGGTGGACCAAAAAACAGCAATCTATTTTGTACTTTCTGATCAGTGTTGTATTTTTTGAGATAGAAAAATATATTAAGGAGAAAAAACATCTGTACAGGGTATGCCAAAAGTTATATGGGTAAAGTTTGTTAAAAATGTGAAATCTGATAATTGGTCACATGACCTAGGGTTGGAGGAAATTTAAAAAATTTAATCAAAGCCTTATGGTTTTTATAAACCGGGTAACAAACTGATGTTTACCAACGTAAAAAGTATTTTCATTAATTTGTATCGTGGAAAATAAAATCTATAGTGCAAAGTCACATGCAGCCCTCAAAGAAACTAAAGGGAGACCCCCATTTTCTTACCTATGATGAACTGCAGAAAAAGTCATGGAATAGGTGGATGAATTTATTTACCAACTAGGCTCCGCCATAGATTAACTCTATAGAGTTCTGTAACTCAAGCGATTCAACTCTCCGAGTCGACTTCGACAGTGGTTTGGAAGAGTTGATTTTAAGAGTCGAATATAGACTTGGTGACAGTCCATCAGTGGTCAGCGCCTCTGAAATAATCCACTAGGGATGGTACAAAGAACTGAACCCGTTCTGTTGGATGACTGTTCCGCATAACAGTTCTTAGCTTTAAAATATTACAGTTTCAACTCCGACAGATTGATCCGGAGTATAAGCTTATGATTCACTGAAGTTTTGACTCTATCATCGATCTTTCTGACTCTGCGCAAACTGGATTGCGGGCTCGGACATATCAGCATGGTACAAAAGAACTGAACTTGTTCTTCCAGAACAGGCGCGAGCTAGGTGTTCTACGAGGCAGTTTTTAGATTGAAAAAACATGACGTCCAACCCCAATAGACCATTCCATGTTCGGAGTTATGAAACGGGAGTCGAAGTGGACTGAACTCCATATGAGGATATAACTTAACATGCTTTATTAAATTACTGTTCCGGAAGAAGTTTACAGGGTGTCAAAATTGTAGTTTTAGTTCTTATTTTTTTCAATATCTTAATTAACTCTGGGCCTATCTTCTACAAAATTGGTATGAAAACACGTTTTAATCTAAAAAAAAACAATAAGTTATGCACTTTAGCCCGCAGGGGCCCCTCATATTTTCCTCCCTTTTTCTTAAAGACTAGACTAGAAAATCTTATGCAGGAGTTATTTCTACGTAAAAAAGGTACACCACTTCATAGAACTTGATAATTCCAGTTTTTGAGAAAACTGCCGCAAAAGATTTCAATAATTTTTTGAAAATAAACTCAATTTGAAAAGGACAAATTGTATTTATTGAAAAGAGTGCTTTGGTGACGTCTTAGTTCTGTCATTTACATACAATTTCATTAGTTCGCACAAGAAAATTCCTCCGGACGCGCTGCAGCTAAGAAATATAATGAAATGTATCGAAATAGAATGCAGCCAAACCACAAGATTTTTAAAGATTTGTTTCATCGTTTGGGGGAAAGTGGTTCATATCTTCATAAAAATGATGTAGGACTACCGAAACGAGTTTCTGTAGACCTAGAAGAAGAACTTTTAGTTCATATGGATGAAAATCCATTAGTCAGCTCAAGTCGTTTATCAGCGGCAACAGGAGTGAGTAAACAATCTATTTTAAGAATATTATGCAAGGAAGGTTTACGCGCATATCACTTCACTCCTGTACAAATTTTACTTCGAAGTGATCTACCACTAAGGGTAGGGTTGCCATTTTGTTATCAATAAACACAACAGAGATCGGCATATTACTGAGAAATAGAAGATCCTCATCCTGCAAAAGAAAGATATTTTCAGCATGAATTTAAAATTAACGTTTGGTGTGGTAGATCGACGATCAGTTATTGGGACCGTTTGTTGTCCCTACAAATTTAAATGGTGAGTCTTATCTATTTTTTCTACAAAATACTATCACTTATATATTAGATATTACTCATTAGACATAAAGGGCGGCAGAATGTGGTTTATGTAAGATGTAGCCCCCTCCTCCATTTCAGTCAGAAATCATCTTTATGACACATTCCCTCACAGATGGATCAATTCAGGAAGTGAATTTAATTGGCCACCAAGGAGTCCTGATGTAAATCCTCTTGATTTTTATGTGTGGGGACATATGAAGCCCTTAGTATACGCAAATTCCATCAATTCAAGATAAGAATTGTGGGAACAAATACAAAACGCATCGAATTTTATGCATTTTTTAATATAAGAAGATCTATTATCAAAAGAATTAGAAAATGCATAGTAGTAGGTAGAGGGCACATCGAAAATTTACTCAGTAAATTATTTCATAAGAGTCGGTGGGTTTGCATAGTTGTCATTTTTATTTACGTTCTGTAATTTTTTCAATAAATACAAATTGTCCTTTTCAAATTGAGCTTATTTTTCAAAGAATTGTTGGAATCTTTTGCGACAGTTTTCTCAAAAACATGAGAGCATGAGGTTTTCTAGTCAAATGTGCCACAGATTCATAAAAAAAAGATACATGTTATTGTTTTTTAGATTGAAAAATGTTTTCATACTAATTTTGGAGGATATAGGCCCAGAGGTAGGTGAGATATTGCAAAAAGAAAAAAAAATACAACTTTGACATTTTGTATCTTCTTCCACAACAATTTACTAAAGCATGTTTGGTTGTATTCTCATATTTAGTTCAAAGAATCCACCCATATGGCCTATTATTAATGGTCCACCCTGTATAATGTAACCATATTTAAGAAACATCCTGATTTAAAAAAAAACCATGATTATTTGAACTATTGGTCGCAAGACTGTCCAATTTGGCAGTATTTCATCTCAAAAATGCAATATTCTGTCAGTGCTTGACGTTAATTGCAGGTTTTTTGTCCACTGTGTACTCCACACACCTCTCAAATATATTTACTAGTCCTAATTTTAAGTAAAGTCAATTTCTTATTACTCTCACAATTGCACGTGCAGCATTTCGGCTTAATTTGTGGCCTCTTTCTCGAGGATAAAAAGAAACTATCTACTGAACATCGCAGTGATGGACAAAAACTTAGCCTGACACTTTTTTGAAGGGTGCTTAAAACTTTAATATTTATGTATTTCTCTAATGTAGCATAGCAATATTTGTATCACTCTACTACAAAAGGGCACAAGAAACCTGAACCAAAAAAAAAGAACAACTATATAAAATGAAATATATCAAATATATTTTTAATTGATTAGTTTTAGTTATTTAATAAAATCATGACATCTGTTATTTGTATTATTATTGTATGTAGATCTCAACGAGATGAATTTTAGATTATACTTTGATGTTTTCTGTATAATTGTTTGTATACACGAAGTATGTTATATATTAATAAAAATTAGTTAAAACAAATGCTTTTTTTTCCTGAATAAAACAATAATAATCCTTCCACATTATTTAGTGTAATCAGAGGTCATCAGGCAGTAAATGAATCACATCGAAACCAAGGTTGGCTCTAGATGATGTATCACTACTTTGTGTTTGTGCCTATATGACACAATATCTTACCTTATGGTTTTTTGGTGAGCTTGGTAACAATCAATGTCAATATGAGGATAGCTAGAAGTACTGGTGAATGTAACGCTAACACACATGTATTATTAACTAGTGATCAAAAGAGTAAAATCACTAAATATTATGTGATAAAATTTCACGTAGTCTGGTTAATTAAACCTTGTTACCTAATATCGATATTAACGTTGATTAAAAATACACATGGTTTCAGTAAATTTTATTTCATAATTTTTAGCAACGTTTTGGAAGGTGGTTCAATTATTTCAACCACTTTTTTTTCCGGTCTCTTATTTAGTTTATTCGTAGTGATTAGAAAATAATATGATACTTATCTGATAAACTCCCTAATAAATATTATGTATTCACCAAATTTTCGAATTAAAAATCTAAAAGATTTGTTTTTTTCAATTCTGCTGTTATTTCTAATAAATTTGCATAAGACCACTGGGAAGCCTTCTCTTTAAAACAAAAAAACAATCCCCAAAATCAGTCTGTGCATTATTAACACATCCAACAAATACAGTAGTGTAAGAGCTGAAGATTTGTTCAATTGGATTTATACCTAGAACTTTTTTAAAAAGTTAGTTTTCATATATTCCTACAGGTGATGAATAGTCTGTCATTACGATCACACCATATACTGGGTGATTTTTTTTAACATGAAACTTTAATATATCTCGAATAATCACTCTATAAGTTTTTATTCACGTTTGCTTTACACTAGTACAGACGTGACAGGTCATTTGTGGACATACAAGTGATGAATAGATATAATGCTTATGTTATCTTTATTCATCACGGTCGTTTTCAAGAACCACTCGTTGAGTGTAGAAACATTTGCTGACAAGATAGTCCACGACAAAGTTGAAAAAACCCCAAAAGTTCTGTGAGAGGGATGAAATATGGATACCCCTCCCTTCTCGAGGACGCTGAACACAATGGTGATATTTTTAAGGTTCTGATCCCACAGCAACTACCACTATACTCGTTTTTTTTCATCGTAGGCATGTGGATCGCTTTTTTGGGCAGGATTCAGGTAGGCCGATGGAATTTAAATATACATCTGATCCATCCGCGAGGTTGAAACTACCCCCTCCTCTAATATTAATAGACATTGACCCTTCACAAAATAACATAAACGAGAGTGATACAGCGCAAATCAATCAGATAGAAAAGAATAAAACAAAATCTGACTTCAAAATACTTCATCAAAATCTGCAATGTCTCAATAATAAAATTGAGGAATTTGAAGTATTTTTAAGTGATGAAAATCCTGATGTAGTTTGCGTAACAGAGACCTGGTGCAGCGATGATGACATCAAATATATTAGGTTATTAGATTATTCTATAGGAGGGTACTTTAGCAGACAAAATTTTACTCATCGAGTTATAGTGCTTATTAAAAATTCTCTTAAATTTGTTGAAATTCCAGAATGTGTTAATCTAAGCAACGATAAGGCATTTGAATGTGCAGGTGTAAGTGTCACGAAAAAAAATGAGTCCATCTGCATCTTATGTATTTATAGGGCACCAAATAGTGATTTTGATTTGTTCTTGGATAAACTTGAGGAATGCCTAAATATAATGTGTCAAAAAAATCAGTTTGGTAAGATAATTGTGTGTGGGGATCTTAACATTAACTATTTATCTGATTCTCAAGACAAAATTAAACTCATTGTCCTTATAAACTCTTTTTATTTGAACCCAGTTTTCAATGAAGCAACGAGAATAACTGCATCATGAGAAACTGCTATTGATTACATTTTTACAAATTTCAACAATATTATCGCAAAGAAACAGATTATTCATAATGGCTTATCTGACCACTCTGCACAAGTCATTTCATTTCCCATAACAGATGAAAACAAATATACCTCATAAAAAAATCGGATCATTTTCAAAAAAAACATTGAACAATTTAAGAATTATCTTGAAACTGAAGAATGGGCATGATATTATAAACTATAATGGAGATATTGATGCAAAATTTAGCATTTTTAATAACATACTATTATATTATTATGATCTTAAGTTTTAAACTTGTTACAAAAACAAAGCACAATTTTTGCAAAACTGAAAACTGGATAACACCAGGATTAAAAGTATCGGCAGTAAACCTTAAAAAGTTACATATTAAGAAAAAAATTACAATATGTACAAAACAATTTATCGACATACTATTAGACAGGCCCAACGGATGTATTAGAACAATCAGATACTGCATTCTGACAATAGATCAAAAGTCGTATGGAATATTATAAATTCCTCAACAAAAAACTTTACACCACAAACAAATAGTAATAGAATTGTAAATGAAAAAGAAATAAAAATAAACAAACAAGATGACACCAAAATTAAAAATCATATAGAGATCAAATTATACAGACAAAACTATTTTTCTTGAGGCAGTCAATGAATCTGAGGTTGTTAGCATATTAAGAGATTTAAAAAACACGAACTCCAAAGGCCCAGATCAATTCTCTACCGCTATCATAAAGAAATGTGCAATCCAGTTAGCTAAGCCGCTATGTCATATAGCTAACATTTGTATTTCTCTAGGTAGCTTCCCAAACGCGTTAAAAACTTCTAAAGTTATTGCCCTATATAAAAAAGGTGATCAAAAATTACTCGCCAACTATCGTCCAGTTTCACTCTTGTCGGTGTTTTCTAAAGTAATTGAAAAACTTTTAGCCAAAAGAATTACAAAATTTTTAGAAACAAATAGTCTTTTGGCAAATACATCTTACTTAAAAATTAACCAAGAAAAAACATATATTACAATTTCACCCAATTATTGACCATTATATGAGCAGCCCCTTAACAGACCTTTCGCTAACATGGCGAGATCATGTCAACTATGTGTGTAAAAAATGTGCAAGTACTTGTTTTGCATTAAAAAGGGCTCTTTAACATTACCAATAAAAATATCACAAAGACCTTTTACTACTCCAATTTCGAATCTGTTATGAGGTATAGAATTATCACATATGGATGCTCGTCTTCTGCAAATAGAGTTTTCATGATGCAGAGCTATTCGCTGCATGTTTAGGTTAAAACATCGAGGGTCTTGCAAACAAGTTTTTATTAGAGAACAAATAATCACTTTCCCTTGCATCTATATATTAGAAATTCTAAAATTTGTGAGGCAAAATACATTCTGTTTTAACCTACAAAATGAGCATCACAATTATAATACCAGACATGGTCAAAACTTGCAATATGACATACACAGATTAGAACTGTATAAATCAAGTCCATACTATATGGGGGCTAAATTGTATAACAAATTACCCACCAGTATTAAAAATGTAAGTTTAAACAAATTTACTTCCTTTGTAAGAAAATTATTATTATTCCATGCTTTTTATTCTATCAATGAATTTCTTTTTTTAAATTAATTATTAATTGTTTATTTTTAAATTTTTTTGAAGTTAGATGAACAAATTTATATCTTTTGCTTGTATTTTTGCTTATATGTTTGTAATTTTTTCAAGTCTTCATTTTCTTTACTTACCCTCTATATCCTGTACTGTGGTCTTTTGGGTCAATAAATGTATTTATTTATTTAAAATATTCCTAAAAAAATGAAAATGCATGAAAATTTTTCTATCCCTGTTTTTGAGGGTCATTTCTCCACCCCTAAGACCACTCCCTTTTCATATTTCTTGATATTGGGCATGTCGAAATCCCCTTAAAAAACTCCAATCCAACAATTCCCTACATGCCCAGTATCAAGAAATATGAAGAGGGTGGGGAAGAAATGAATATTACCATCATGTTGAGCACCCTCGAACGTAGAATAATACTCTGATTTCTTGTTAGATTTAAAGTAGGTGATTCGCGTCTTTTGTAAAAATGTAAGTAAGTTATTTTACTTATGTTTAGAACTAATTTGTTACACGCACATCATGACGTAAACTCAGTTAATAGCTCATTTGCCACTTTATTTAATTCTTTCAGAGAATCAGCTGTAAATCCGATTGTATATAAAACTAATTTCATGTTTTTACTAAGATTTAGCTCTAAGTCATTGATAAACCTAAGGAATAATAAGAGAGAGAGAGAGAACCGTGCCTTGTGGTAAACCGATGTTAAGTTTTTCTCATGGGAAGAAATATTATCTATTTTAACAATTTTTCTATTGCTGATAAAAGATTCTACCCATTTCTTAATGTTACCATGAATTCCTAACGAGTTGACTTTTTTTCAGAAGGAAATCGTGAGTCAAATGCTCTAGTTAGGTCAATTAGGTGCTATTTATTATTTTCTTCTTTTTAAAACAATTCTTACGCTGTTAAATATTCCACAAATAAATAAATATACTTTGTTCATTGCTTTAAATTATCTATGCAGTAAATATAGGCAGGCTAATCATTAAATTCATTGAATTACGTTTCAATCCGTTGCAAGAAATGTGTCCTCTACTGGAATCTGGAATTGGTTGGGAGGGTGGTCATTAAAAGTTATTGAACCACAGCACTTAGGCCCCATTGGGCCCCTTGTACATCCTCCCTGTAGGCAGATCCATGCCTAGGTCTCCAACCAACCTAATCTTGCGAAATAGGTGATGATGCTGCCTACGGGCATCTCCCTTGCATTGGCCAAAGCAGGCCAACGTTCTCTCAAAATGGATTCTCTGATTGATAAGACAGCAGAACAGTCACAGAGTACATGTTGAACCGTCTCATCTTCTTGTTCACAACCTCTACAGAGAGATGTTTTGGGATGTTTCTTTAACGGACAGTGTCCAGTCTGGATTCCCGTTATAAAACGTAGGTTCCTTCTGGTCATTGCCAGGTAGTCCATTGCTGTACTCTTGTTGGAAGTAGATACCAACAATGCCTGGCGACTTAAAGGGGGAAAAGCTCTGTATGACCCATCTTATTCTGTCCTCACTCACTATTTGGTTGGCCATTTTCCAATCCAAATCGGAGGGTTGGGTGTCGACTTCGTTTGGTCACTCCTTACACGCACAGATTACTGATTACTATTATATATTATTATTATTACTATTATTACTTATCACAGATCCCGGGAAGTGCGTCTCCATGAGTAACTCTAGGCTTTCACGAAAGTCGCTGGTTCTTGTATCATCACTCCTTTTTAATAAGCAGAGGTCATGGTCTTTGTCTTTGGCGAGGATTTTGCATAACCTAGCAGTCTGTGAGTAATCTTCGATTTCCTCACAGTTGGTTCTCCACACATCTCTTTATCTTTGTCTGGCTAGTTTCTTAAACTCTTTCAGATTGGTTTTGTATGATTCCCAATTGGATTCCTGTCTTGTCAGTTTTGCTTTGTTGAACGAAGTCCTAGCCTTCTTCTTGAGGTCAGTCAGCCCCTGAGACAACCACTTGGTGGCCTCATTGGGCTGTTGCGAGGACCTCAAGGGGCAGGATGTTTCAAAAGCTTGTCTCGTGGCTATTTGCAAGATTTTGACATATTGCTCTATTCCTCCATGTTGTTGATAAATATTCTTATATTAATTAATGTTCCATTTCCATTCCAGATTCTATACTTTAAACTATGCTGCTAAATTATGTTTCATATTATAAAACAGTACTACTTTGTATTAAAATTCTTCGATTTCAAAAATAAACAATAGTTGCCTTCCATGATAAATCGCAACATCGCATTTATTGAGTCCTTGTGGATTAAGTTTAAATTTGGCAATATTTAAGTTACCTAATTAAAGCGACACAAGGTCACCTGAAATTGATACAATGGATGAAAGGTATCGACACAAATGTCGTTTCTGTCCTTATTAATCTGTAACCTAGACCTATACAACACATAAAAAAAATTGGAACTACTTTACCTTTGGCACTGTAAAAAACCACACCGACTGGCCTATTAATAATACAAGTCTCTCAGAAGGCACAGCTTTCGCAGTTACACTGCTTACGCTTACCTAGCAAATATTTTGTTTTGATTTAATGTCGAGACTACCTAAATTATGTATAATAAATTTAGCCGCAAAATTAGATTTAACCATATTTAAGTAAAATATACATTGATGCAACGTGGATTCGACATAAGCAGATTCAATAAAATAAATTATAATATTCTGAGCTAAAGCTATGTCATTTGTTGTGTATAACTTTAAAAAACATTTATGTTTTTTTTTGGCATTTTCATCCGTTTGTTCTAGATAAATTCATTTTGAAAATTTGGATTTTGGAATTGTACTCTAATTATGCTAAGAAAATATGGCGTGTTGTACTAATTCGACCTAAAAGTTAATATGACTGGAATTCTAGGTATTTTACAGGTAGCTTTTTATTAAGTTGAATTACCTTAAAGTTTGACATGTTAGTTAAAAAAAAATTACCTGTAGGTAAAATATAACATATTTAGGTCACCCAATTTTTTAAATTGCTACCTCATTTCAACTATTAAGTGCAAATTTTTATTTGATGTTGTTGACAAGCGAATTAGAGTGAATGGTGAGTCGAAAGTGGTATAGAGGAGCTCTTTGTAAGAGGTAAATATATTTATACGATTTATTGTTTTTCGCACTCAGTTCACTATCTATACCATGAGTGAATCAAGTTTACGAATGTAAAGATTTTTTAAAATGGCCGAAATTCTCAAGAATAATGAAGAAGACAATAACTAAACAACCTAATTGTTAAAATAACCTGAATAATATAAATTTTACAAATAGGACTATTTGGTTGAAATTAAGTAGATAAACAAGTTTTTCTATGATATCGACCTAATATTACTTTAAAGCAGAGTAAATGCAGCCACCAAATAGGTTACTAGGGAAATATAAAATTACGAGGGATTTCTAACCAAATCTACCTAATAGGATATTTTAGTTGTCAAAAAGGTAGAAGTTACCTAATTATGGTACCTAATTTTACTTCAAAGGAAATTTACCATTGGGCTAATTTTTAGTAATTTTTTTTAGTGTTTCCCTTTCTGATTTGGTTAAAGTTACTTTTAAGCAGATTTGTGTATGAGGTAGACTCCTTGGTATAATTTACGTAAATTTAAATACAAATTAGAACCATGTTTTCAAAATTCAATTTCAAAATTATACCTGACATTCAGTCAGGGTTTCGTGACCTACACAGCACCACTACTGCCTTATTAAATGTTACTGATGACTTTTATAGGGCCATTGATAAAAATAATGTTTGCTGTCTTGTTCTATTAGACTATAGTAAGGCATTTGATACTTTAGACCACAGTTTGTTGTGTAAAAAATTATCTTTTTTTGGCTTTGATAATACTTCCGTTTCTCTAATACAAAATTATCTATCAAATCGCTCACATAGCGTTCTCTTGGATTCTGAAGTGTCAGAAGCTTTGCCTGTTAATTTTGGTGTTCCCCAGGGGTCAATTCTTGGACCCCTGTTATTCTCTTTATATACCTCGGATTTCCATCATGTTTTTAGAAAAGTGTAATATTCATCATTATGCAGATGATACACAGCTTTACCTTGACTTTTTTCCAAGCGAAGATATTCTAGCATCTGAGGCTATTAATAATGATTTGAAATCTTTATTAGATATTTCATTAGCACATAATTTAAAACTTAATGCTAACAAGTCGGCGGTAATGCATTTGGGGTCAAAAGCAAAGAGAAACACCTTGGACCAACTAAACATTAATTTAAATGGTGAACAACTACCTGTTGTTGATCATTATAAAAATTTGGGTCTTTAATTGGATAGATTCAGACTTAAGATTCGCTAAGCATATTAGTTATTTGTGTCAAGTGGCACTGTGCGAATGGTCACGCTACCCTAGGCAAATTCTTGAGTATAGATAGATGGATATTTGTGTCAAGTTTCATACTGCACACTGAAGAAATTATTTTCTCAAAAAGATATTTTAGATCCTAAAATTAAATTGCAATTATGTGAGAGTCTAATTTTCTCTAAGATATCTTATGCAGACGCTATCTATGGCCCTGCAGTGAGAGATTCTGATGCCAAACGACTTCAATTATTACAAAATGCCTGCCTACGATTCTCAGCAGGACTTCGTAGATTTGATCATGTTAGTTATAAATATTCTGAAGTAGGCTGGCTAAAATTAGACAAGCTACGTTCTCTTCATCTTCTCTGCTTAACCCACAAGGTTCTTGATAAACAAATTCCGACATATTTGTTTGAGAAATTGTCACGGCTTAAATGTAATCAAGTGAATACACGAAAGCGGGATTTTCTGGCAATACCGAAACACTCCTCTGCCATCTTTAAACGTAGCTTTTCATATAATTCTAGCAAGTTATATAACAGTTTATCCTCTGACTTTAGGCACTACTCAATTTATAATTTTAAAAAGAAACTAAAGAGATATCTATTTTCTTCTTAATGGTCTGCGTATTACATTTACAATGCTTAGCTTAATGGTACTATTTCTTCTTTTTTTACTTTTTAGTCTCCATTTCTTTATGTCACGCGTGTCATTAATTTTAAGTTGTAGTTGTATTATTAATATGTATTTGCAATCCATGTTTTTCGTAATTATATTATTTTTTAAATTTATGTATTTGTTGTTGCTCTGGTTAAGTTGAAAATCAGACTTCGGCTGACACTTCGCCATTTCTGTAGGTAGTAGTTGTTAACTATTTATTTATACCACTTATTTTTGTTAATGCCTATGAATTAAGACGATTTATTATTATTATTATTATTTATTTGGTAAATTTAAATCGGAGGTATCTTTTTCTAGTCAATTTTATGTAATAAGCACCTTAATAAGTAAATTCGACTTTTACCAAGTCGAGTTATAGCTAATTTTATTGCTGGGTAGGAAATGTCTCATTTAGTAGTTGTACTGGTCCTACCTTTCTTTGACTACACCCCTGCAACATATCATGGAATCCAGCAAAATTTGAGCTTATTGTATCCTCTATCTCCTCGTGTTACCTTCTTTCTCTCCCCACATCCTTTGCCCCTAGACTGTAAGTCCCCCTCTTTCTTTGGATATGAGACCAAGGCATTTTTTGTAAAATATTTACTATTAATAAATATAACATAAATGAAATAACTGTTTTTAGATATATACATATTTATCAACCACTCTCAGAACATCAGCGGTGGTTAAAATAAGGAACTAAACTAGAAAATTGAAATCGCTTTTTTTTAATGTCAACTGTACAAGGTGGCCCAAAAAAATGAGCAGCTTAAGTTGTTGTTTCGCGTCGACTGTTCCCCAAAAATTTGCTAAAACTTAAATGTTTTTATTTTTAAGCATGCACTTTCTCAAAATATAATATATATATATACACAAATTAAAAATCTAAAAAATAAAATCTTACTCAATTATAACTAGAACAAGTATCCCATCACAGTCATCCTCACTCAGTCTCTATCATAATTCTACATCTACGTCTCGATTTAAAATTTCCTAGAAGATTCATTGGCTACTTTAATCACTTTACCCAAAGTACGACATTAAATATTGTACTAACGAATTGGGATTACGAAAGCTGGCAAATTTTTGAACCACTCCGTACGATGAATTCCACAATTTTTTTTTAAACTATATTCCCACACGATCTTAGATTAGAACATTATTTTATTTTACTTAAGAAACCTATATCATATTGCCGCTAACATAATTTCAGGCACATCAGCTGACTGACCGGTGTTAGTGTTTTTTCCGAATTTCTGTAGAAATCCACAAGTCTCATTGTTTTACTCTAATAGATGTGTTCACTTCATCCTCGTCTGTTGTATCAGGGTTCGTCGCAATATCTGTGGTTTTAACATATATTGGTGCTCCATTACCCATCACATATTCTTCCGTCACATGTACTTCGCCGATGTTGGCACCTGGAACTTCGAACATGGGCTCCAATAGAAGAGATTCCTAGAAATAAGATAAGACAATATATTGATGTTATTATACAATATAATGTATTTACACAGGTCAGTACATAGTCAAAACTTATGAGTTTAATTATAAAATAAAATAAAAATGGTAGAAGACAAACAGTGTTTTTAAGACAGACAAATAGACATGATATAGATGTATATGTCGGCGCCGCCAACGAACGCCCATGGATCTTGGGTATTTTGCCAGAATAGTGTCTGTTTATTGTTTACTAAGATGAACATTGGTAACCAATTAGTTTTTAAGTTTCTAAGAATTGCATGGACATATGGGAACATGCTCAAGGGAGCGAACGGAATGATACCTAGCTAGCCCGGGATGAAATAGGGTCAGAGTGCCTTAAGCTGTTGTAATATTCACACATATTAATTGTAAGGGCTAGAGCGGGTGGCGGACCGTTAGTTCCTTTTTTATAATAATTATTCAGTGGTGTCATTATACATCGTCTTATTGTTCTACCATATTTGTTTAGACTATTTAGCGTTAATAGTAAAATTAGTCTTAAGTAACTATAATTGATATAAAGACATCAGTACCGTACTTGTTAGTTGAAATGTCCAAACAGTCTAACCCTAAGTCGCGCCCCTTGTGCCTCGACATATATATATTTATAATTTTTATCCATTTCTTTCAGAAATCAGATCAAGGCAATAATGCGATTTAAATATAGAATGCATTTTCAATGAGAAATATTTTCAATCTATGCTTGAAAAGTTTAGTTGGCAATTTTCTGATTTATTGTAAAATTTTATAGCCCAAAAGTATGGTCCATTTTGAAACTTTTTTAAGCGACAGTATTTAGCAGCTAAATTTTCTTTTCCTTTGTTATCATGGTCGTGGATTTTCTGATTTACTTCATAAGTATAATAATTTTTTTTAATATGCAATTAATTGTCTAATACATAAACAGATGGCAATATTAATATTTTATGTTTTATAAAAGAACTTCTGCAATCTTCCTTAAAGTTTAACCCATCCAGTATCCTTACTGCTTTTCTTTGTAACCTGAAAATTCGTTCACGATCTGCAGCATGTCCCCAAGCTATAATAGCATACGAAATGTGTGAGTGATAGAAAGCGAAATATGCAGTCCGTAGAGTGTTGGCAAAAATAGAATTTGCTAAATTGCGTAGTACAAAAATGTTAGATCTAATGTTTTTTTGAAACATTATACATTCATTCCATTTCAGTTTTCCATCTCGATGTACCCCCAGAAATTGTACACTACTTGAATAGTTAACTATATCTTGATGATTTCTTAATGTGAATAGCATATTTTGGGGTTTGTCTTTGTTTAGGAAAGTTCATTTGTATTAAACCACTGGCCAGCTTTGACTAGTGCCTCATATGAATCCTCAAGTACTGCATCTAGGTTTTTACCAGATGAATGTAGAGTGGTATCATCTGCAAACAGTAAATGATTTGTAAGTGATTCCCAAATCGGAGATCGTTGATGAAAATTAAGAATAACAGGGGTCTTAATATAGAACTCTGTGGCATTCCGATAGTTATTTTCTTTTGAGCAGAGACAACACCTCCCCGACTTTTACCTATTGACATCTGTTATCAAGATAAGATTTAACTGCAAGCTGCAGTTATCGAAGTTGTATAACTTTAGCTTCTTTAAGAGTAGTTCATGTATGACGCATTCAAATGCTTTACTTAAGTCACAGAACGTTATTGCTGTGAATTCAAGATTTTCAAACAATTTGGTTATTTTTAGTAACAGATCTAGTATACCTGTAACCGTGCTTCGATTTTTCCGGAATCCATACTGTGAGTTGGAAAAAATATTGTTGTCTGCGGAATAACGTGTTACTCTGCTAGCAATACAATGTAGTTTGGCATATTGTTAGTATTACTTTTTCTGAAAATAGGGATTACTAAGGCCTCTTTCAGTCTGGTGGGGAAAATACATTCTTTAAAGCAAACGTTTATTAAACTAATAAACGCTTGCTACCATACCATACCATTAATTAAACTAATTAATGGTATTATAATCAAATTTTTGTACGCTTAATAATTTCTACATTAAATCCACAAATATCCTTACTCCGTTTATTTTTTAAAAAAATTATTGTATCTCTTAATTCATTGTAAGTCCCTTTAGGTGAAATTTTTGTTTTGGTATATTTAAGTTTATCATATTATCTAAATGATCAATATTTGCTTTATATCTTTTAATAAATTTTCTGCAATATTTATAAAGTAATCGTTAAATTTATTTTATTCTGTAAATTTATTTTATTCCATATGGTTTTGGTTGGGTTTTTTGATGTCTTATATCATTTGCAGAGTTTTAGCGTTAATAATGATGAGTTTATAATTTTTTTTTAAGAAATTTCTTTTCTTTATTTAAATCAGGAGATGGATATTATTTATATAAATCATTTAAAAGACTCAGTTTTTCTTGCATATTTTTTAGTTCTTCATTAAACCAGTTCACCTTAATTGCTTGATTTGTTTTGTTTACATACGTTTTTTTTCGGAAAAGCCTGTAAATATGCATTTTGTAATTTATCTACAAACATCGTTACTTTGCTTTCGACATCTAAGTGTTTATCAACAATAAATGACCAGGAGATATTCTCCATTAAATTATAGAAAGTAACTTGTCCTCTCTTAGTCACGCGTCTGCACGTTTTTTTGTTCAGTTCGGTACAGTTGATTAAAAAAAAAAAAACTGGTACAACTCTTGTAATCGAAAATCTTAATAGTTTAGTTGTGTGGATATGTCTGTAAATAGGGCTGGCCAGGCATGTCGAGAGGAGGGTGGAGAAGAGGTGATTTACCCCTGACCTGAATTTTTTGGAGGAGACCGGTTTTCTTAGTGTTTTTAAACTTGTTAAACCTTTATTTTTAATTTTATTCAAATGGAATTTTAAAAAATAATTAAAAAATAACTTTTCAAAACATTTTCAAGCCTGCCATATTATTGTTTAAAAAAAATTATATTTGTTAGGGATAATTCTAATAATGGTTGTAATTAAAATACTAACTGAATAATGATAATTCTATTTTTAAAATAAGAACACAAAAATACCACTTGAGATTAAGAAAAATGTAAACAATGCAGACTGAACATAAAAATACAATAAAAAAATAAAATAAATGAACTTCAACTACGTAATACAGAATTAACTAATATTTTGTCATTGCTCCATTAGCGTCTAAAACTGCCTGAAGTCTTGCAGGCATGGACAAAATCAGATTTCTTGCAAGGTCAACTTCTCCCAAGCGTCTTCAGTTATCCCTTCCAATTCTTGGGCATTATTTGGATGGTTATTTAATTTTCTTATATGTTTCACCATTAGTCCCCAAACATTTTCAATTGGATTTAAATCCGGACTTTTAGATGGCCACGGTATCAACTCTATGTTTTTATTAAGAAACCATTGCCTGACACGATGGGCCGTATGTATGGAGCAGTTGTCTTGTTGGAAAATAAAATTATTTTTTGGAAACACCTCTATTACTGACGGCAACATAATATTGTCTAATATTTCAATATATTTAATGGAATTGAGATGACCACCACTGTCCCAACACACACCTAACCCATTTAGGCTCATCCAAGACATTGACTGAAAACCTTCCTGATATTTGTGGATCGAAAGTATATTTTTGTCGTATCTAGTGGAAGGAGGCCTATATACGCGAACATGTCCATCGTTACAGGATTTAAAAACCTTTTCGTCAGAAAAGACAACTTGTCCCCAGAAGTTTTCATCATTGATTATATAGTTCAGTGCAAAAATAATCCTACCCTGCTTCTTTTCTTCTGAAAGTTTGTATTTTTTAGCCGCTGAACAACTCTTCAGTTCATTTCCTAGTTTTATTCTTCTGCAAGCAGTAGATACCGAAGCAGGGAAATTTGTCTCTGAAATTGCATTTACTGCAGTCTGAAAAAGGTTTTCTCTTAGGTAATTTATAAGATTTTCATCTTCTTGATTATTGCTCTTTCTGGGCCCACCGGAACCAACTTTACGGGATACCGTTTGGTTAGTTTCCCATTGTTTTTTAACACTCATTATCGTGGTTCTACTCACATTGCATTCAGCAGCAAGTGTTCTTATGGACCAACCATCTTCAATTTTAGAAACAATTCGTTCGAAACAAGTTTTTGAATACCTGTTAGATGTCGAACCATTTTTAATAATGACGCCACTGATTAACGTCAAAGTGACATTTGTAAGATTATTAATATCAATCAAAGAATGAATGATTTACATAGCTAAAAGAAAGTGTGTACCAGTTTTTTTTTTTTTAAATCAACTGTACCAACTGAATTTAAGCACACCTCAACTTCTGGCAATTATCCCCAGTGATCAAATTGATCAGGTTCAAAGGTTTTTGATTGATAGGAGTCATAGTTAAAATTTATGAATATATTGTCTATACAGTTTTGTTTCCTAGTTAGTCCATTGAAGGAGTCGGACGAACTCGCAAATGTTTGCGCCTGGGACTAGACAATGTCCCTCCCCCATTTTCGAGGGTGCTGAAACGAATTCCTGGGTTAAACCAATTTTTCCACCTCGGCAATTCCCTCAAATTGGCCAAAAACCACCCCCAAAGTCCCCTTTTCCGTGAACTCGATTACTTTCCCCAGTTCAGACTTTCGCCCCTGTAGGGGGTTGGAAAATTGATGTTTTTTGTGAGAAAAAAAAATCGAAATTTGACAGGTTTTTTTGAATAAGGTGGTAGATAACCAGGGTTGTGTAACCACCCCCGGGGGTTGTTTTCACACTGCCAAGGGATGGAAATTATTTTTGAGGGGGGGGGGGATTAATATTTTGTAGCAGGTGTCTCTTTGAGGAAGGTGGTAGGTGACCAGGATTGTGTAACAAACCACCAGGTTGGTTTCACCTTTTAAGGGGGTGGAAATATTTTGCCATCTATAATTGAATCAATCCCGAGCTTGCCCATGTGACCTATGTAAATTAGCTTTAAAATTAGTAAGTAGTGTATATCTAAAGAAAAATCAGGCACGCAAGAAAAATTTGAATGTCAACATGCTACCCCCAACTGAAGAGGCGATTCGACAACACTCTTTAAGAGTATATTTTCAATGCCACACATGGCTAGGGAATAACCTTAATCTTATTGAATGGGGATGGGTATTAGGAAACGGGCGTTTGGTACCGGAATTTTTAAAAAAGGCCGAGGAAAAGACATTGGTACCGGACTTTCTTTTCAAGGATTACAACTGTGCTTGTAAAAGCGAATGTACTAAGCTGTGCAGTTGCATAAAGTTAGGTGTAGCATGTAGTGTTTTATGTAAAAATTATAAAGGTATGGAGTGTCAAAATTGTTAAGACAGAGGAGGAACCTGACGTACCACAATTTTAGACATTAGTTAATTTTTTTTTATGAAATACTAGCTTTGATTTTTAACTATAAAGAATATTACATTACAGTTTATTCAGTTATGATTTTATTCACTTCATCTTCTGGATGTTTTACTAGGGAAGTTTGCGTTTGCAAAATAACAAGTTTATATTCAAGAACTATAGATTTTGACCATACACTACAAGTTTACAAATACTTTTTCTTAGGCGCTTTACGCTGATATAAGAGCTGTTATAAGAATCTTTGTCGACTTCAACCAATTTTATTTATTTAACTACTAAATTGTCAACGATGTAAAGTTCTCGTGACTACGAGAACGTAATTGTTTGTGAACTGTGTTTGCACAACATAACAGTAAACTGGGTGCCTTACGGACTATCGGAGTTCCATCTAAATTTAAAATTAACAGTCCGCTGTTTTAAGGACACTTGTCTACACCAATCTGTAAGGTCGTCGATCTTTTCGGCCACCCCATGTTAACATCTGTTCGGTGCTAAACACTTACTACTGCTGTTTAGTTTATCAGTCAATTGACGCAAAATTAAATTTCCAGCGTTGTTTAGATTGTTCTTTCTAATACTATTTAAGCCGATTGGTCACAACTATAAGAAAACTGGAGATTTCCACAACCATTAATTACTTGCAAAGGGGAGTTTTATTTCCCACAGCTGGTGAGTGTTTTCACTGAAGCCAGGCACCGTAGCCAACTGCTACAGAAAATATCAAATAAACTTTGTTAGGTTCAAACACTTATTTTCTGTTATGTTCGTAAACTTTGACACTGCAGTTGCGTTCTCTTTGTTTCGAAGTAACATCTTTGACGTTTGTTCACTCATGTTATTATCATTTACAGACTATTGTCACAACTGTTCAAAATAAGTATTGTCTGGCCGATAGCCGTGTTGTTTGAGATGCGAGGTGGCAATCGCTATTAATCACACGAGTATCGCGCCACTGGGTTCGAATCCCGGCTCCGGCCTTGGCACCGTTGGGGGAAATGGTTGTCTAATTTCTGTGTAGTTTAATTATTAATTATTATGTACATAGACTATTGTCACTGCTCTTATTCTTGTCTATATTAATTTCTCAATGTAGACATGTGATATGTTTATTCAGGCATTTGCCACAACTCTAATTACTATTAAAATAACACAGCATACTTTTGTATAAGTTCTTGTTATTGCATCAAAACACTCAGCATATCTATAGTATGGTCATTACTATAGCAGCGCAGATTTTCCTATTATAATATTTAGACAATTGTCTTAAATATTCGGATTACTTTTGATTTCATGTTCAACCATTGTTGCATCAATTTATATAAAATAAAATGGGTTTTTTTTACTATTTTTTCCCATCAATTATTGTCTTATTCTTTCACCTTTACCTTTTCGTCATATAAATAATAAATTAAATAAATGTTTTAATTTCAAAAGCAAAATAGAAAACAAACTTTAACTATAAAGGTACAGTGCAACCTTGAGAAATAAAATACTACATAAATAATATATCAAATTAACTAGGTATCTCAATTAATAGACAGTGTGTTCAAGTTTACCAGGTATTTAAATTAACAGAGTGATTAATTTTCTAAGTTATATAGTATCAGACAGAAACAAGTAATATTAAACTTTATATAAAAGAACCTGGGTAAAGTAAAAAGGGTTACTACACACACACACAACAAAGTTTGGGTCCTACACTAACAAAACTAGACGATCACGCAAATGGCCAATCTTATTGGTTTATCCTTCAGATAAATAAATAGTAATGAAGTTTCCTGGTGACATAGATTACCAGGATTTCATTTGTAATTAAATAGGGTACCCACAGTCAGTTTCAATATTTGTGTAATTTTGGTTTAATGTTTATACATTTAATGTTTGTTAGTTAATTTTTGTGTATGTTTGTTATATTTATTGACTTGTCCAATATCATTTTGTTGATCTCTGTGGATGAAATATATTATTATTATTATTATAACAAAAATGGTAATGAACTGAAATCACTTAATAATTTTTTGCTCACCATGATGGCACGTAATCCTCTAGCTCCTGTCTTTCTTTCCATCGCTAAATGGGCAACCGCATTTAATGCTTCACCAGTAAAATGAAGGTTACACTGATCCATGGCAAGCAGCCGTTGGTACTGAGGAATCAGTGCATTCTTCGGTTCCGTTAAAATTCTGACTAACATGCTTTGATTGAGTGAATGGAAAGGCACTAGAACTGGAAACCTTCCTACGAATTCCTAAAAATATAAAAATGGATTCACTATAGCAAGCAAAACACTCTGGTGCAGTAAGCCTTAAGGGTTTATATAAAGTGCTGGTAAAATAATCACTAAAATAAATTAATTAAGTGATAATTATCTTGGCCTTTCCATGTACATATATAACCAAGAAGATACGAACAGGGGCAATATGCAAAATAGGGTACACGCGAATATCAGTTTTACAACCAAAAGTGTTTTTATCAGATAGTTTATGTTTGAAAATGGCTAACTATATCAAAATGTAAATTGTTTAGAGATCCGATAATTAATAAATAATAATTGAAATTCAAATTACTTGAATCTTTACGAGCAACTGCCGAGTTTTGATGAGCTCACCCGACCCGTGCGTGATGTATGATCCCTTGTTTATTTCATTTTGGCTGATCATATTTACTAGTTGTTTTAAGTAAATGTTACCCTTTGTTGATTATTATGAGGTGTTTCAATGAATATATACAGATTTATCCATCTTAAAAATCAAAATTTACACAAATTTACGACCAAATAAACACTGAAAATGCTTTACTTTATCACCATATTTACGGCTCCATCAAAAGTAAACAAATGATATGACGTCACCGCGGTATATGTCAAGCGTCAAAATTCAATAGTGACGTCAAACCCGTTTTACCGCGTGGACTCTTATGCCGAATTCAACATATTTCAATAAAATTAATAATCAAAATTGTTGTTTTAATAAAAATAGAATCTAATTTTATTAATATTAAAATTTATGTGTGTTCCTTATTTACTTTTTTACCCATTGAATGTAAGCCAAGAATTACCGAACTACTTAACTAAAATGAAATTGCACACCTATCGCTTCTTCACCGCCAACAGCCAAATGTAAATAGTGCACATGTTCGTCCCTTTGTGATTTTATTTGAAAAGTATGCTTATGACATTTTTTCCTCTAAACTACTCCAGGATTTCACTTCCGAAAAAGACAAGGGGAGCTAATTTTGGTATGTATCTTCGTTTAGTGATCATCAAAGTTCCCACTCATGACTGAGTTTTTAAACTTGTAAAAGGGTGAAAAAAATCTTGGAGCATTCGATGCGTGGCTTAAGCTGTATAGTCCAGGTAAATAAGCGAAAAAGTTGGGCCAGGGCTACAAGAAATTTCTCCCTCTGTTTTTTTGGGGCGGGGGAAACAATTGATTACGATAGGTTCAAACGTGAAAAAAACCCTTCATCCCCTATTGGCGAAAAACCGTCCCCAAAACAGGTTTTCTGTGGTGTAGCAGTTTTTGTGCTGAATTTTACCCGTAAAAATGATTTTTGATACGGGGCCACCGAGAAGGTTGATCAAAGAGGGTGAAAAAGGGTCATAACTGATTTCTCCGCGCTGTTTGGAGGGAATGCTACTAAAAAAAAGTTCGAGGAGGATGAGGGAGGTAAAATCAACCACCCATCCCTTCTTTCCAGGACCACTATTCTGTAATTATGGGGAGAGTGAGCATTCATCGTGCGAACCGAGAGCTCCCATCACACGCATCTCACCCGACCACCCTAGACTGCATTCTGTAAGTGCAGTGAATAGGTGACGAACGTGAAGTGATTCACTGAGAATAGCTGAATTTACAACCAATTAGGTTGGTGCAAAAGCATCAGCTGTTCCGTTGTTGTTTTATCATGGTTACTGCTTTTCATAGTTTAGTGTCGTCACCTTCGAGCATATAAGTGAAAAGTTATCACGTATCATTAATCAGGTAAAATGTGACTAAATAAATTGTTATCCTGGTACCTGTGCTATTAGAATAATAACAACCTGAAATAGGTACCATCTTATTATTTATTGTATTCTTTCATATGGACAAATTTGGATAGTATTTACTTTATGCTCTATAGTGATTCCTGAACATTATATGGGGGCTTGCATGAAAGGAGTTACCACTTCGATTATGTCACGGGCAAGTTATTTGTTGACCCTGAATCTCCTTATAAATGCTTGGTCGGATAATGATCCAAAAGGTTTAATCACAGTAGAGAATAGGCCAGTAATTTCACTCCTCGGCGGTCCCTTTGATATTTGTTGTACTCGATTTTATTTTTTTATTCCACTGCGCATCCACTATTTCCAACCCACGCACATTTGCTGTACACTACTTGAGTAAACAATAAACATCAACCCAATAACATCACTGCTGTCCACTGCACATCAGATAATTTAAGCCCAGGAGCATTGCGCACTGAAAATCTTATCCCACTGTTCCGGCCGAGTGGGAGTACTGGTCTATTCTCTACTGTGGTTTAATCTTCTGAAAAACTTGCCGTTCCCCTTCCAAATCCTCCTCGGCGTCACGAAGATCTCGTAACACCTAGAATTTAATTATTGATAAAAAATTCTGTAAGCGGGTATATCCTCGTTATTGGCAATATACCTTTAAAAAAATATAACTATAATAATGTTACGTGTTTACAGTCTTCAGTAAACACAAATAACTTGCAACAAGAATCTTCACTAACCACTATTTTATTAATCACTAAAATTACACTAGTAAATACTTAAAAATCACACAACTAATAATAACTTAATCTAATATAAATTCACTACTTTTAAAACACTATGTACTTTACTTTTCTTCTTAAACTTGTCAACTCTTGTCTAACCTAAAAACTCTCTCTGTATACTAGAACTGTACTGTTTACTTCACTGAACTGTTCCATCTGCTGGATTCACCTCTTTATATCCACCCATAGAATGTACCAGAATCCTATTCCATAATATTCTAGAATCCTACAGAGTTTTCTACTATGAGCTAGATGACTGTTCGTCAATTGGCTCATAGATGGCGCCACCCCACCTACTGGTCATCAACAGAATAACAGGTTTCCCCTCACTTTGACCACGGACTTAATCACATCTTTCCCCGTTAGAGGGCAGCACATAACAATAAACTAAAAGAGTAATTAGATTATTACCTCATTGGCGATGAGCAAATCCGCAATGTCCATTCTGATTCACAGATTTAACAACAATTTTTGGCTGACACAAACTGTCATAAAAGTACGATTAGGATCGCCGTTGTTCCGGGAAACTGCCGAATCCCCTCACGATTTACCAATAGAAGTAAGTTCACGCATTTTTCGCATGAGGTAATCACTCCCATAGTTACAGAATAGACTTTTATTCGTTTTCAAGTGAACTCTGCCCTCTTCTCATGGGAATGTGCTTTCACACTTTTAGAGAATAGACGTCCAGTCAAGGAGGTGAAAAGTACACCCTGCAGGGCCCACGGCCCTCTTCAATTTTTTTGTCGGTTTTCCAAAAGGAATTTGATTGGGAGGTGGTCAAAATAGACGAGAGAGAAGCAAAATTCACCTCCCCCCCTTTTCCAGTCAAGGGGATGAAAACTATCCCCCCGGCAATTTTTCTGGATTCGATTTGATTGGGAGGTGGTCAAAATAGATGAGGGAAGTAAAATTCACTCATCCACCCTTTATTTCCAGTCAAGGGGGTGAAAACTATCCCCTGCCGGGATCATCACCTAACAAATACATACCCCATTTATAAAATACATATATAATTACATCCAATATAATTTATTTTATGTAATAATTTTTAGGAAAATATTTTAAAGTAAATTGTTTCCATTCATAACTTTTCTCAAAATAGTTTTTTTTTTCTAAATTACTGAATATAACTAACAAAAAATTGTTGACTTTACAGCTAGTACGTTTCAGTTAAAAATGTTATCAGGCAATGAACGACCACTGCCGTATCACATTAACAATTTTAGGTCGACATTCTATAAAATTTTGAAATATTTGGCAGGATATTTAAAAATTGGAAAAATATACCAGCCATTTTCCAAATATGTCAGGTCTTATCCTGAAAATGTTGGACAAATATCGGACAAGAATAAAGTCCAACACTAGTTTTATCAAATTCATCCGTGCATCATCTTATAAAGGGTGCCTCTAAAATGTTTGGTACAAAAAGCTACCACATATTGCTGAGACCGAAATAGAATGATTTAACCAACTTACCTCCATCTAAAAATGTTTGGTTAAGGCGTTGGTTGAATTTCTTTCTGGCCAATGGCAGTTCCTAACATACTGAATACAATCGTCCTCAAGAGCCCCAGCTTCCTTAGGAATTAATTCAGGACAGGTTTATAGGAACTTTTGTAATATTTTTGCAAATACTATAATTAATTTGACGACAGGAATTTGCAGACACCCTGTATATAATAAAATAATAAATAATAAGCCGAAAGATCATACAACACTAATTATACTTTCATCTGCCGTATATACCTCATTATATCATAAATGGCTAATAAATAAGTACCAAAATTCAGCTCGCTTTGACTTTTCCGAAATATTGGCTTCTATTTGAATATCCTTGGAGAATTGACTTAAGTGATTCTCTTCAACAACAGCCAATCAGTTTTCATTGTAAACATTTTGCAAAGCAAATACTGAAGTGAATTTTCCCCATTCATTTTACTTTTGATTGCAATATAAATAATAAGCGGAAGACCCTATATACTTACTGGAATCATTCCAAAATCTATGAGATCTCTAGCTTGCACTTGCTTCAACGCAGAGTCTTTTTCTAAATTTTCTTCTTCTGCAGTTTGGGAAGACTGATGTAGGGTTGCTTCTTGTGCCACCGCTCGTCTGCCCTGACCTCCAGTTGTTGGAGCGCCAAAGCCAAGATACTAAAAAGGAGACATAACATAAAGATAAAATATAAATTATCGTACATCATATTATGTTCTTTTTTTCTTACTACCACATATAATTTTATTGTTGATGCTTATGCAATTAGTGTGTAGAGCGATATCTTTTCTACCAAGTGTCAGCAGTTTATGCACGACAGTTAAAACTTTTAACGAATTTATAATATGAGCTAATTAGTACAATTAGTAGATTTTTGTATGTTTAAATAAATTAAGCTTTTTTGCTCAAATACAAATTAATGGCGAGGGCTGTCCTTACCCTCACACCATGCATATCTGTGACATTGACTGTTTGTTTAGTCATTAGAGAGTGACGTTATCGAAGGCATAAGTATACGAAGTAGTATTCCCTGTAAAATTAAAAAGAAACCGCAAAATTACTAAAAAGATATCCTGGATTACCAGTACCATTATTGAAGAAGGTATTTTTATTAGAGACCTCTATAAACAATTAAAATTATCAAATAATTCCGACCTCAAGTTAAGATATAACATATCACCAAGAAAATATAAAAAATTCAAAAAAGGCTTATTATCAAAACAAATTAATAAATTCTTCTAATAAATCTAAAACCATGTGGGGTATAGTTAAAGAAAACACTAATGTTGGTCGTAATAAAAAGCAATTACCTTCTAAAATAATTAATTTGAAAAATTAGATTTTAACTGAACCTCAAAATATTGTAAATGGTTTCAACACAAACTTTATCGATTCGGTAAGTGAACTTACCTCCACATTTATTTTTGAGACTTTTGATGTTACAAATGCACAAGAAGTTAATAACAACAGATTGAGACTGCTGATATTATCAACTCTGTTTGCAAGAAAAAATCATCAGGCCCAGATGATGTGCCATGTTGTTTAGTATAGGAAGTTAGTACTTTTCTGATTAGTATCCTGACATACCTCATAAATGTATCTTTCAAAAATGGAGTATTTCCACAACAGTTAAAAGCTGCGCTAATAATTCCAGTTAAAAAAAAAATGATCCACATTCCATGGAAAACTATAGACCGATAGCTCTTTTATCGATATTTTCAAAAATTTATGAAAAGGCATTTGAGATCAGATTAAATTAATTTTTAATTAAATATAACCTGTTAACCCCTAGGCAATATGGGTTTTGCAAGAATAAATCAACACAAGATGCTGTTCTCTCCTTTTATGAGAAAATCCTGCATAACTTTGATGAAAAATTACTATCAGCTGGCATTTTTTTTTATCTATCTTGGGCCTTTGACACCATAAATCATAATTTGTTGTTATAAAAACTTGAAATATACGGTATCCGTGGCCCAGCATTGGAATGGATTAAGTCCTACTTATTGGAGAGAACACAAACAGTCAAAGTTGTACTTGATGGCATAGAATATCTATCAGATAGTATTAACGTCTTGACAGGGGTACCACAAGGCAGTGTATTAGGTCCATTATTGTTCATTATTTTCGTCAACGATTTAGTAACTAACCTAAACAATTGCTTCTTAACTCTTTTTGCAGACGACACCTCCTCTATCATAACTGCTGCAAACCTAGACCTTCTAAGCAAAAATGCCACTTTATGTGTTGATAAAATGTCACAATGGTGTTGCAATAATGGCCTGATTCTAAATCAGCAAAAAACTGTGTTTTCCCCGATTCGTGCTAAGTTAGATTTCAGCCTTTTGGTCAGAGGAAATCACAATCTCCACCAAAATGATCTTACGAAGTTCTTAGGCGTTCATATGGATATGAATATGTCATGGGAGGCTCATATTGAGAATCTGACGAAAAAACTGGCTAGTTTAAACTTTGCACTTCTTCAAATAAGGGACACTGTTGAAGCTGACACACTGAAAACATTCTATTACGGATGTATTTACTCGGTTTTGCAATACTGCATATTGTGCTGTGGAAATAGTTCTGGAATTAAGAAGGTGTTCATTTTGCAGAAAAGAATTATGAGAAGTATGCTTAAACTTTCCTACAATACATCCTGCAGAGATTCTTTTAAACGGCATGGTATACTCACTATTTATTGTATATATATTTTGCAGTCTGTATGTTTTGTCAGGAAAAACATTGGTAGTCTTTTAAATTGTGGTGATGTTAATAAATTTAGCACGCAATCGCAAAAAAATATTTTTGTACCGCCCCATAGATTAGAGCAGACTAAAAGAGGGCCTTTTATTTCTTCAATAAAAATGTATAACCACCTGTGTAATGGGGTAGTGAAGCGCAAGTTATAGCCTCTCCTACTCAATTGTTAACCTCACCTTCGCGATGAGTTCAATTTGTACTTGGTGCACCCTGTTTTCACTAACGAGGCTCTAACGACCGAGTAAGGGCGGAATAACCCTTACCTTTTGCCGTGAGCACATCCACCTTCTCACGAAGAGTGCGGTAAAAATAACCCACCGCACACAAAGGTTGCTTTTGGAATCGTTTGGTTACCCCATCGTCGCAGTCTCCTTCTGTGCCATGGGACCACACCACTCGCCTTCCGCAACCGAGCTGGTCAGTTGCATACCTGCTCCAGCTAAAACTTCAAATGCAGCTTCGTTTTCAGTCGATTAAGGCTTTAAAAAATGATGGAGCGTTCAAGTGGGACAAAATCATCCGGAGGTAAAATACCCTCCCGATCGGATCTCCGGGGGAGGGTGCCCACAGGGACACCTCATCGAATGTCGAAAAAACACCGACAAGTTAAATCCAAGAAAACAAATTCTTTCATCTACGGTGCTTGGAATGTTCGTACTTTGAACGACAGCTCTCGCACCGATCGGCCTGAAAGAAGAACTGCTCTAATAGATAGAGAACTTCACCGACTCAATGTTGACGTTGCAGCTCTCAGCGAAATTCGATTTTTGGAGGAAGGTTCTCTCACAGAAAAGTACTACACCTTCTATTGGAAAGGTCTTCCCACCAATTCAAGAAGACAACATGGAGTAGGATTTGCCGTTCGGAATCAACTTGTATCCAACTTAACACAAGTACCACAAGGCCTATCCGAGCGTCTAATGCTGCTACACTATGAGCTATCAGATGGCAACGCGGTAAATCTAATAAGCGCCTACGCTCCCACTCTGGATGCAAGTCACGAAACCAAGGAAAGCTTCTATCAACAGCTGGAAGAAACCCTCTGTAGAATACCTAAAACGGAACGACTCGTTATTCTTGGCGATTTTAACGCTAGAGTAGGGAGAGATGCAGACACCTGGCCAGGCATCATAGGCAAGAACGGTTTGGGCAACATGAACACTAACGGTCAACTACTCCTAACTAAATGCGCCGAACATGATCTAGTTATAACAAACACCATTTTCCGACAAAAGGATAAATTTAAAGGCACCTGGCGTCACCCCAGATCAGGTCACTGGCATCTACTGGACTATGTTATCGTACGTAGGAAGCATCTCAAGGACGTCCAAATTACAAAGGCGCGCATTGATAGCGAATGTTGGACCGATCATCGTCCTGTTGTCTCTAAAATGAAAATTGTTATGAGACCCAAACACCGAAGAACTCAAGTAAAACGTAGACTCCGTCTCTGTATTAGTAAATTGCGTGACCAACAAACCGTCGAACAGCTAATGCAAAAAGTTCAAGAGAATTTGAGTGCACTAGAAGAAACCAATCCTGTAGATGTCGCTGCTACCTGGACACAAATTAAAGACAGTTTAAAAAGTGCGAGTGAGGAAATTCTTGGCAGTGCAGCAAGTAAAAAACAGGAGGACTGGTTCAATGATAATGAAGCTTTTATACAAGAACTTCTTGACCGCAAACATATTGCCTTCCAAAACGCTATCAACCACCCCAACGACTCATCAAAAGCAGAAGCTTTTACCCAATCTAAGTATGAAACGCAACGCGAAATCAGAAGAATAAAGAACGAGTGGTGGGCAAGCAAGGCCAGAGAAATTCAAAGGTACGCCGATTCACACGACTACAGGAATTTCTTTCAAGGAGTAAAAGCAGTGTACGGCCCCAGTCGGAAAAATATGTGCCCTATTAAAGATTTAAATGGAAATCTCCTCAAAGAAGACCAGGAAATAAGAGCCCGATGGAAAGAACACTACTCTAACATTCTTAACCAGCAAAGTCAAGCCGATCACGATATTATAAATCTTATCCCTCAATATGACACCTTTGAAGACTTAGATAAACCACTAACAACGGAAGAGATCTTAACCGCCATTGGGCAGCTAAAAAATAACAAATCTCCCGGCGCCGACTCACTCCCAGCTGAGATCTTTAAAGCTGTGTCGTCAGAGCTCATACCCTACCTCAAAAAATTGTTTGATGTCGTGTGGGAAAGTGGTCAAGCTCCGCAGGAGTTTCGGGATACACTTTTAATCAACCTCTTCAAAAACAAAGGGAGCACTGCGGACTGTGGAAATTACAGGGGTATAGCTCTCCTGGCTGTTGGAGGGAAGATACTCACTAAAGCGATGGCAAATAGGCTAACACCTGTTATGGAAAAGTTACTTCCTGAAACACAGAGTGGCTTTAGACCAAACCGAGGCACATCGGATTTAATCTTCACACTTAAACAGCTTCAAGAAAAAGCTCTCGAACATCAAGGAGAAATTCACATGGCCTTCATTGATTTAACCAAGGCGTTTGACTCGGTGGACAGGGAAGTGCTCTGGAAAATTATGTTCCGCTTAGGTATACCTAGAAAATTTGTGGAAGTATGTCGCAGTCTACATACAAACAACAACGCCCAGGTTATGTATAATAATGAGGCAACCGAACCTTTCCAAACCCTCACTGGAGTTAGGCAGGGATGTGTCCTGGCACCCCTACTCTTTAATTTGTTTACCACTGCTCTAACAATTATTGTTGACAACAAACTGACAGTCAGAGGAATAGGTCTCAGATACCGTTTTGATGGCGGTCTTTTTAACATAGGGCGCTTTAGAGCTTTCACGAAGACACGCACACGATTCATTTGTGATCTCCAGTATGCGGATGACTGTGCACTTTTAGCCTCTACGCCGGAAGAGCTTCAAGAACTTTTAGATGTGTATGCCCAGAGCTATGATTCCTTAGGACTTGAAATCAACATTGGAAAGACTAAGATTATGTCAACTCCTCAACAAGTGAACCAAATAGACATTACACTTAACGGAAATTCTCTTGAAGTGGTGGATCAGTTCAATTACTTAGGCAACGTTGTTAATGGCAAAGCAAACATGGACAGCGAGATTCGCAATAGAATTAACGCTGCATCTAGAGCACTCTGGGGACTTAGAGAGAGAGTATTTGACAACCACGACCTTGCTTTGTCAACGAAAATGGCTGTCTACAGAGCAGTTGTCATTCCAACACTGCTATATGGATGTGAAAGCTGGGTCACTTACCGTCGTCATGTGAAAGAATTAGAACGTTTTCAGCAAAGACACCTCAGAAGTATGATGAAAATCCGTTGGTTCCATCACATATCAAACGTGGAAGTACTCAGGAGAGCAAACAGCCTTCCAATTGCGGTGCTTATTTCAAGAGCACGCCTAAGATGGGCAGGTCACGTTCATCGTATGCATGATAACCGCCTTCCTAAATGTACACTTTATGGTGAATTGCTAAGCGGTAGAAGAAGGCGTGGCGGTCAACGAAAGAGGTTCAAAGACGCTCTCCATGAAAATCTAAAATCCTGCGGTATTGCAGACGAGCAATGGGAACAACTTGCAGCGGACAGAACCGAATGGCGAGGGGTTGTGGCCAGCTATCAAGGAAATATTGCTGCAAGAAGGCCGAATCCAAGACCTAACCAGGTCTATGTTTGTCCTGACTGCGGTCGACATGTGCTCTCCCGAATTGGCCTCTATAGCCATAGTCGTGTGCACCGTAGATGAATGGGAATTACAATGGACTACACCTTTTACTTGTTTTTTATTGTACACAATTTATCGACTGTAACATTTTTATACTCGGACTCGAGTAACGGCTAATAATAATAACCACCTCCCACAATTTATAAAAGATGCAAGTAGTTTTGTGATATTCAAGAAGATGGTAAAAAGATTCCTAGCATAACATTGTTTCTACTCTTACGAGGAATACTACCTCTTTGTCTAATGTTCCCCATCTGATTCTACAATTTGTACTGTAGGTACCTACAAATGCTGTGATAATTAAATAACTCATTTATTGATATACCTTTATTAGATCATAGTTGTACATCTCTTTGTTTGTTTGTCTATTTCTCATATGTTGTGTAATCTACCTCTAACTGTATATGCGTGCATATATATGTGCATATATTTATTATTATTTTTTGTTCTATTTTGTATTTGACAATTCCAATAATGTAATAGTCCATGGAAATTAACGCATTATTATAATAATGTCCACATGCTGCAGAAAGAAGTATAAAATTTAACGAAGGCAAAAGCGTCAATCGGTAAAGTTTTAAATACAATTTTTTGGAACTATAGGAGCATGTTCTTTATCAATCTTCTCATCATTAACTCTAATCTCATCAGTACTAAGAAATATTTGTGGCCATCTGTAAATAAGGCTTTAAAAGTTAGAAACAACATTGGCTCCCTGAGGGACACTGTAAATAACAATGTAAATAACTTAAACTCAATAATTAGGTTTTTAGCCGTCTTCCATGTTACTTTAATGACCATTTTTTTGCCTAGAAGATAGATGTGTTTCAGTAAAGGAGGCGGAGCCCAATAGTTTATAGTGGAATCCGAACCAATTTTTGAAGATTGCTCTTTGATTAAAAATTATTTTGCAGTAAATGAGGATTGAGTCCATTTGTTTAGGTATGCCCCGAGGCCAAGCGTAGATTCACTAGCCAATGAACTATTATCTCTCTAAAAACAAGGCTTAGTTCTAATAAGTTCAATAATTAAAATAATTATATAATCGAATTCGTGCATCAAAAATTGGATTTCAGGCAAGCTATAAATTCAGTTGGTAGTCGTTTTTTGGTAGGGTTAGAGACTTATTTGCTATGTGACATTTTGTCATTTATTAAAGAGAATTTCGATCAGCTAAGTGAATTCAACTCACATTTTCATTGTTCCTTCGCTGTATTAATCTTTCCAAACCGTTATAGGCACCACTAGCAACGAAGAGGATATTAGTTGTATCTACTTGAATGGTCTCCCCTCTAAGTTTCCGCGGGGAATTTCTTTCAGGAACGTTGACCACTGTGCCTTCCAACATTTTTAACATACCTTGCTGAACTCCCTCGCCTTAAACAAACATGCTGTTTCATTTTCAGATTATTTACGCCTTTCTTTCTTTTTAATGGTCAATTTCAACAAAACCTTACCTCCTACATCTCTTAGTTGGTGTATCCCAGGGACAGCACCAATTTTGTCGACTTCATCCAGAAAAACGATCCCAACTTGCGCCCTTTCCACGCTGTATCCAGCATCCTGCAGCAATTTTCCAATGACGCTTTCTATATCTTCTCCCACATACCCGGCTTGAGTTAGGGTGGTACAATCGCATATGGCAAAAGGCACATCTAGGCATTGAGCTATAGTTTGAGCTAGGAGCGTTTTACCTACAAAAAAATTCTTCAATATGTTAAGAAATAAGAAACCACCCTGTCCTGTACCTGATCCAGTGGGCCCCAAGAGTAAAATATTGCTTTTCTCCAACTTCAGCTCATGTGATGTTCTGTCCAGAATGTCTGATCCGGTGACAGCTGGGCCAGCTCTTCCTGTTGGATCCATGGGTCCTCCAAAATTTAACCCCATCGATGCATGTCCCAAACCTGTGAGATGTAGTTGATCTGCACATTGTAGTATATCGTATTACAAACACATATCAAATATTCCCGAGTCTAGTGTAATCGAATTGATTATTCTTGGCGACAACTTACCAGCAAAAATTTCATTGATAATTCTCATGTATTTTGATCTCCTGATTAGGAAAAAAAGTTTTCTCTAAAATGTGAGTGAAATTTCAAAAGTAATATGCACTTCTCTGATACACTTCCATGAATTTTCTAGTTATCTGCGTAATATATCACGTTCTACTCATCGAAAGTAAAATATACATATACAAAAAGAACAATCAAAATCTAGAGTTAAAAAATAAAATAAGAATAAAATTGAAGATTTTTCATTCGTAAATATCCAAAGTACAGCAAGTTAGAAATTAAAAAACTGTTGTGCTAAGTGCCCAAGTAAGTGCAATTGAAACCAGATTTTTAGGCTTTTTTTTGTGCTATGAACACCTGGAATTTCCCTTAAAACAGTTTCAATTAATCATCATAGATTTCTAGGATGACAGATAAAAATATACCTTTTTTAGTGGAGTCGTATCGCTCTCAATTTTCGAATTTGCAGGTGCATACTCTTTCCATCGAGGTATAACAGTCTTCCAGCCACTTCCAGCGCTCACGGAATGATAGGAAAAATGACCGTAGGTTAAATTACACCAAATTTTAGTATTTTATAGGCCTTGGCCTCCTGTACAATAGTTGACAGGGGCACAACGCTCAAAAGTCAATATAGCGTAAACCACTGCTTGTCAAAGATAGAACCATTAAGTGCGAAACCAAAGAACTAGATAGACAGATAGATTTATTGGTATTATGACATATTATTATGATAATGTTTTAAACACATCAATTTGTTACAAACAATAAATATGGACATATCACAATTTTGTATACTCCTCTAGCGATGTAAATAGATTAATAAACTACAATACAATACAATACAATACAAAATATACTTTATTGTCAGAAGAAAAAAATTCTCATAGACAAAGCATAGAAAACATATAAATAAACTACATAAAAATGTAAACATACAGAACACAATACATAGTCAAATTAATAACAAAATGAAATATGAAATAAGGAAGTTGTAAATAAACTACATAAATATGTAAACGTATTAAAAAGAATATACACACATACAATAAATATATAGTCAAATTAGAACAACAAAATGAAATACAAAACAAGAAAGTGGCATCCTATTAAAATATATCATTATAATATTCGTTCAAATCATAATAGGCTTTAACAATCAGTAGGCCTTTAACAGCCTTTCTGAAGTCAATATTTGAGTTAATGTCTTTCACATTATTAGGCAGATGATTGTACAACTTGTTGCCATTGTAAATAATAGAGTCTTTAACTAGAGAGGATCTCGGAATTGGTAAAGTAATGTTATTGCTTTGACGGGTGATATAGCGGGATGGAGTAGAGTTGGTATTTCTTCGGTGTTTATGAATTAAACATGCTGTTTCCAGAATGTAAATGGAGATCACTGTTGGAATTCCATGAGCCAAAAAAAGGGGTTTGCATGAATCACAAACTTTTGCTTTACACAAATATCGAACAGCACGCTTTTGTAGCACCAATATCATTTGTATCAAATGCCTACTGCATGCACCCCAGAAGGAAATACCATACCTCAAGTGTGAATCAATTAATGAGAAGTATGCAGTTTTTGCAGCTGTATAACCCAATTCAGTAGAGATTATTCTGATTGCATAACATCCAAATGCTAGTTTATTACTAAGACTAGTAATATGTTCTTTAAATTTAAGCTGGCAGTCAATATTTAGTCCCAGGAATTTAGTGCACGATTTCTTTTCAAGTACATGATTGCCTAAAGAGATGTCTAAAAGATTACAATGGAAGGATATTATATTCGTTTTGCTGATGTTAAATGAAAGTAAGTTTGAGTCGCACCAATCTTTTACTTTATTTATATCAGAGCATATTAAATCCCAAAGGGAATTACCATCCTTGTTATGCCACAATATAGTGGTGTCATCAGCAAAAAAGGTGAATTTTCCTTTAATATCAATTTCAGTCAGGTCGTTAATATATAACAAAAATAGGGTTGGGCCAAGAACAGAGCCTTGGGGTACTCCATGATTAATATTCAAGTTGTTGGAATACGTTGAAGTCTTAACTATTTGACTACGATCTGACAAATAGGACCGAAACCAATTTAGTGTAGTGCCTCTGAAACCGTAGAGCTCTAGCTTCCGCAATAATATTTCATGCTGGACACAGTCAAAAGCTTTTGACAAATCGCAGAATATTGCTGCAGCGGCCTCCCCACCATTGATTTCAGTGTAGATCGTCTTTAAAAATGAGAAAATTGCATCATTTGTATTCTTATTCCTTTGGAAACCGAATTGATGATCACTCAATATATTGCAAGAAGACAAAATTTCAACTACCCTTTTTTTTACTAGTTTTTCTATAATCTTTGCTAGTGTTGGTATTAACGATACGAGACGAAAGTTAGATGGATCTTCCATGCTCCCACCTTTGTGAAGCGGAATTACTATAGATGTTTTTAGAAAAGAAGGAAAAATTCCTAATTCAAAAGATTTATTTATTAACGAAGCTAACACATGAAGAACAGAATCTGGTAAATTTTCAAATATTTTTACTGAAATTTCATCAAGACCAGCTGATTTTTTATTATTAATTGCTTTGATGGTTTCTTTTAATTCAACTATATTTGTATTATATAGACATAAAGTATTATGATTATATATTTCATTCATGTAACTCAAGGGATCATTAGGGGGAATTATGCTTTCAGTAAGTTTACCTGCAATAGAGCAATAATAGTTGTTTATATCATTAGGATTTAAAGAAATTGTAGCTCGCCTTTGATCTTTGCCCCTAAGTTCGTTTATGATTGTCCAACTCTCCTTTGTTTTATTTCTTGACTGTTCAATTCTGGACTTATAATGATTATCTTTCGCCTTTCTGATTATATCTCTATAGATTTTACGGTATTTGTTATAATAATCAAAAAAAGATTGTTCATTTGTGTATTTTCTTATGTAATGAAGAGATCTTAAATTATTAGCTGATGTTTTTATGCCTTTAGATACCCAAGGTTTCTTACTTTTTAATTTAATTTTTTGAATAGGGAAGGCTTCGTTAAATACATGTGTTAGACATTCATAAAAAGAACCGAATGCATCCTCTCTAATTAACAAATCCTCCCAGTTGTACTCTAGACATCTTAGAAAAAACCTCTTATAATTAGTCGAGCTGAATAAACGCCCAAATTTATATTTTTTGTCTAGAATATTTGAATCTATCAGAACTGAACAGTATACACCTTCATGATCTGATAGGCCAGCTGGGATCACTGAGCAAGTAACATTTTGTTTATCTAAATTACTACAGAAGTAATCAATCGTGGTAGCAGAGTACTGTGAGACTCTAGTATATGACTCCACATGCATATTTAGATTAAAGGAAGTTAGCAGGTTGAATAGCGCTTGAGTATTATTTGATTCTTTGTCACTAAAATTTACATTAAAATCACCCGCTAAAACAATCGACGACCTCTGTGGCAACCGAATTAATAATGATTCAAGTTTAACTAAGAATACATTCACATCCGATAAGGGCGACCTATATACACACACTATGTACATGTTAATTTTACTGCAATAGATTATGGAAAATTCAAACTGCTTTTCTTCCAGAGCATCATCGTATTTGTCAAATTTTACAAAGGAAAGGCTGTTTTCTAGTGTATTGTTTATGAGAATTAAGGTTCCACCGTGAATAATATCTAACTATCACATTGATTATGCTAGTATCACAGTTTACTTTTAAATCACATGTCTAGTATTGCAGTTTATAAACTCCTGTATATTATAAAAAGCATTTTTTATCCTTTGTTGATATTTCAACTCTGGGAGATTTCTTACATAATAGGGAGTTTGTCAAAGAATACTGGGCCAAAACAGTTATTACCCAAATCACTAGACTTTAGTCTGTTGTAATTAATTTTTAAGTTTTGGTCATTTCGAGTAAAGTATTTATGATTGTCTCCTTTTCCCTCAAGCAAGTGTGCATTATCATGAATGTATGGTAAATATGTATAAATATATAAAAAAGGAAATGCAAGAAGTTTCATTTGAGTAAATTTTTGTTTAACATCATCTCTGTAGCCTAGGTTTGTGACTATTCTGATGGATTTTCTTTGTAATCCGAAAATTCTGCCGACTTAGGGTGTATGTCCCTAGTTTATTAAACCATATGCCATTTGAGACACTTTAAACAATGGTATGCAGACTTTAAAATATTTCACAGTATGGTGCAGATTTCTCAGCACAAATATATTTTACTAATTTTGTTTGCCACGCTTTCCACATGTTGACTCCAGTTCAGCTTAGGATCTAGATAGACACCCAGAAACTTAATTTTGCCTGGATTATGATTTTCTAGTGGTCTTTGAGTAAAAATCATATTTGTTTTTTTTTTTTTTTCGTTTAGGGATAGATTGTTGCTTGTAAACCACTTGATTGTATTTTTATGAGTAGCTTCCAGTTGCTATTGAACTGTATTCAATTTAATATCTGATGTTAGTAGAATGGTGTCATCTGTAAATAGCACAACGATTGCCTGCTTAAGGTCATTGACATATATTAAAAATAAAATGGGGCCTAACACGGATCCCTGTGGTACGCCACTTTTTACCTCCATGAGTTCTGAATTTTTATTATTTGCACTGGTATATTTTCGGTTCGTGAAGTACGATTTTATGAGATTGCAACTGAAGTACATACTCTATGATTCAGTTAGAGAAACATAACTAGATTATATAAGGGACCTCTATTTCTTCAAAGTTAGTGCCCCTGACTTTCAAGTAGATTTCGTAGGAATATTTTACTTTACAAAGCTCGTACTTAGTTTTAATCTATGGTTTTAGAATTAGGGTTTTTTGGAATACTTCAATGCTGTTATCAGGATTATTTCTATACATATGCCTGCTTAATGCCACACATATATTCGCATATACATGAGTATACAGCATTATTGGAATACATAAATATGAACATACGTTAATTCGTGTAGGGTAGCTCTGTTTTCAACAAGTAATGGCTTGCGCTATATTGCCTTTTGAACATTGTGCCCATGAGAATTATTGTTCGGGAGGCCAAGATCTATAACATACTAAAATTTGGTGCACTGGCTAAGTATATGATAGTTAGAGTTTCAAAGAGTAATGGCACCAACACCACCTGGGTTAAATTGTATTCAGTCGGGCACATAGCATACCGTTTTATTTACATTTAATTTGCTATACTTTCGATTTATATATGATTTTTTTTTTAAATCACATACAGAGGACGCTAAGACAACTACTTCAGAATGGTTTTTGCCGAAATCAATATTGTAATTAGTGCTGGCACAGTCGTAGAATTAGCAGCTATTGCTGCTTCTAATTGCCCGAAATTGATGTTTTTTTTAAAGTAGATTTTGAAAAGGTACCTTTAAATATGGATATTGTAAATTGTTTACATGAAAGGGGAATGAAATAAAAGAGATTACAAAAAACAATCTTGATAATAGTAAAAAAATGTATAGTGCTGGAAACTTATAACTGAGAAGGGGGTGCGAGGTGAGACGCTAAGAAGGCGAGCCTTGCAAACACATGGTTCATCTTTTCTCTCATTTTAATGCATGTGACATAAAAGACGTAAGGCATGTGATGGTGCACTACTATTCCCATTAGGTCTGTGATTGTTTCCATTTACAATCTACAATACAACTTTTGAAAAAAATAATGTGTTTAACTTTATCATCTCAAATTATGTCGAAAAACCTACGATTTAAAAGAGGAAAATTGACAGACATTACCTCGTTGATACTTGGCATAGTATTCAATATTATATTAAAATTACTCCATTTTGCCACAACGATATCCGATTTTAAATTTTTCGGCCATTTTTGGTGTTTTTTTTTTCCAAGACCTATGAATATCATTGCGAACAATCCATTTTTTCTGTTATTTTGATTCTATCTAGAACACGATATATTACAAATAAGTAGAAAACTCGTGAAAGTGTGTCAGAAAAGTGCATTTAACTTTTGAGACTCTACTTTTCGGAGAAAACATTTTTTTATAATCAGGAGGTCAAATTACATAAGAATAAACAACAAAATTTTCTTTGGAAGTTGTCGCCAAAAACAATTAATTCATATCAATTTTACTGCGCTGGTTTTTAAAAAATTGTTTTAAAATCATGAGAATTCAAATACTCGAATTCAGCCAAATTATGCTAGTTCAAAAATGACCGTTTTATTTCACCTAGGTTTGACTACAGAATGTGACTTTAATATCTAGAATAGGTACTGTCGTGAGCAGAAAAAAACAGGACAACTTTTTTTTTTCTAATATAAATCTGTCTCTATTTGAATATGTAATGAGTAGCCGAAATAAAATAGATATCACTTTTAATTTATTTTTTATTTTAATGCTGTAGTTATTGCTATAATAAATGATGGATGGTTAATGAGACAAATTGCACTGCGTTATAACATTAACAAAAATTTAGTGTGTAACATTTTAAGAAAGTGGAGAATAAACGGTACGATTAGTAGAAATCCTAGACCAAAGGACTAAGGATATCCTATTTAACAAGAAACTAACTATTAATATTTCGTTATTGCACCATTTCTATATATAACTTCTATAAGTCTGTTTGGCATAGAATTAAATAACCTTATACAATAATCATTAGTAATAATATTTTCCCATGCATTATTTACTATTTCCAGTAATTCTTCGGCATTCCATGGTCTCACATTTCATTTTTGGATACTTCTTACGAATAGTCCCCATACTTCTTCCACAGGGTTAAGATCTGGACTATGGCTGGGTCAGTTAAGAACATTGATTGAACTTTCAGACAATATTGATGTTGTTATCTTGAAAACAGTTACGGTATGAGCAGTATGAACGGTACAATTGTCTTGTTGAAATATGAACTCATGATTAGGAAATAATTGTGACACAGAAGGAGGCATAATATTGTCTAAAATCCTAATATACGTTTCACTATTAAATCGTTCCTCAATATGCCACAAAACACCAGTACCACGTGCCGATATCCAAACCCACATATTGACGGAAAATTTACCACTTTTATCATTGTTAGTTTCTTTATGTTCAGCTTTAAGTAAGTATTTCTGTGCTGCTGCATGACAGCGTAGCTCTGATTCTCTTACTCGCCGGCAACCAGTACTACTCGATCCAGGAAAATTCGTTTCTTCAGCAGCCTGAATAACTGAGTAAAATGGATTTTCTACTAAAGCATTTATCAATTGCAAATCTTGTTGTTGAGTTGATATCCTTCGTCGCCCTGACCCAGGATTTCTACTAATCGTACCATTTATTCTCCACTTTCTTAAAATGTTTCACACCGAATTTTTGTCAATATTATAACGCAGTGCAATTTATCTCATTGACCATCCATCTTCTGCTTTAGCAATAACTCCAGATTTAACTAAATTGCTTATATGAGGCATATTAGTTTTTTGCACACTTGCAATAAATTATGACAACTAACTGACAATGTCACAAAAATTAAAGGTAGATGTACATGACTAGATTTTAGCAAAATACCGTTATAGGACTTGTCCTATTTTTCTTTGCTCACGACCATACATCAACGATCATACTATCTGAAGTACAAAACCAAGAACAATTTGCATCCTATTTTTCAGACTTAAGAGCTGAATAAGTTTAGAGTGATACTCGAATTCTATATCTGTTTAGACTGAATACAGTAGCCAGAGACATGGTGGTGAAATTAAACGAGTGCTTTAATCAGGAAAAAAGTAATGGATGTTCCCTTTTACCCTTGCAAGAAATCCATGAGATCAATTGTAAAATTAAATGTGGCAACGGATGTTAAAATTCATCATTATTGTCCAGATATTTTATCACAAAATGCTTGCCTTTTGCATATGTTGATACGCCCACGTGTGTATCATTCTGTGTGACCTTGAGATGAAATGAAATTAAAGAATGATGATGTGAACGACAACATATAAGAATGTTGTTTACAGTATTTTAGAGCTTTTGAAATCGCCTTTCATTTTTGTCCATTATATTTTTCACGTTTTTGATGAAAAATCATTAACAAAAAAGTTAAGGTTCTCTCTTTATTAGACACGCCCAATGAAGTCAGTATTCGATAGTCTTTCAGTAGTTATAGTACATTTAAAAGGAAGTTATAAATTTTTCCTGAAAAACTACTTATAGGCCAAACAAAAATTATGAAAATTAGACATCATTATCCCACGTACACACCATTGACATAAATGTCAATTTTGAAAACTATTTTCATAATTGGGTCTAACTATCTTAAACTTAAAGTTAAGTAAGGTATGTGACTAAAATTTAACAAAACTATCTAAACGTCTATTTGTTAAACAAAGAGGTCCACTTATATCGAAGTGGTTCAGCCAAAATTCAGTTGAACTTGGTTTAAAATCCAAGGTCACAATTGCTACAATAATGGTATAATTGGATTTTGAATCAAGTTCAACTAAACTTTGGTTAATAAAATTTTATACAAGAAGGGCTTATTTTTAAACATTTTTTTGCAAAATAAGCAATTTCTCTTGGAATTTGTATTGTAAACTGAATAGATTGTATTAACTTACCCCTGTGTGGTATATTTTGATGAGGACCCTGTTCCATCACAGCCATATCTTGCCTTGAATGGTTTGCTTGGCTAGGATTATTATTGTAAATCCTTTTATAGTGGTTGTATACTGCCACAGATAGTACCTGCGGGAAAGATATGAAATTTTTACAACAGGTTCCATTTAGAGAACAGAGGGTTGATGTAACAATATGCACCTATATCTGCGGCGGATACGTTAGTATACACCTATACTATGTTTTTACTACGGAAATAAATAACGATGTATAGGTAGGATTTATTCCAAAGTGATGCACCGATGGCGGAAGTTGCAGGGCTTGAGAGGTCAAAACTGCTTCAGTTCTGCTCAAAACTTAAATTCTGAAGTTTTCTTCGCATATACTAAATATTAATATGTTGAGTTTTGTGTTTGATGACAGCATGCCGCTTAGCCCAACGGTGATAATAATTACGTCGTAAAGTTTTTGTTACGTTTTTTGAGTGCCGGGAACAGATGAACTCGACTATACCTGATTCGTTTAACTCTAAAATTTACAGTAACTAGAAGGATCTGATAGGTACAGTAAAATTCGTAAATAATGTAAGAAACTGAACTATACAAGTGAAAAATCTGCTGTTCACGAAAATAAATTGTATACATTTTATGTAAACATTAAATTAAATGTCAGACCTTGGTTCTGAAATATTTAGAAAAGAACAAATGACATCCTTACAAAGCACAACTGGTTCACAAGCTAAATAAGGATGGTTCTGATATAAACCTGCAAAATCACGTTGGATTGATGCAACAACGATCCACAATTCTTGTACAGTATTCTAAGATGAGGCCACTTTTTGTTTAAATGGCAATATGAACAAGCAGAATTGTCGATTTTGATACTCATTTATCAAATAATTAAATGTAAGTAAAGAAAAATGCTGTTATGTTATTGTGCCCTTAGATTTATCCCACCATTAATGGTGTATTAAAATATAAAAGTAACAATATACAAATAGTATAGTCATTGTTTCATATACTTAAAAATATATGATATTGATTGATACAAAAAAGAGTGTTTTTGAAATAAATTCATATATGCAAATCTGTGAATACCCACATCTTCCTGATATACCTAAACATATTTCATGATAATGCCCAAAATTAACTACAGAAATAAATTTTGAACATTGCAAATAGTTATCATGATGTGCCCTTAGTAAGTTTTCATTTAGTAGTATGTCTACATTTAACTGTGAGATTGTTCCGCATTCTTATTGCGCCATCGTCAAATGTAAAAATAAATGTAACAGGTAATAAAACAGAACAGTCTGATAAAAGTTAAATGTATATTGTATGTGCTAAGTGAATTGTGTTCAGGTAACAACTTCTCGACTTTTTACTTAAAAATTACCAGCCCGCAACCGAACAAAGCTGGATAAAAAAAATTATAAGAGAAGCGAGCTTATATCGTCTTCAATCATTTTTGAGAACTGAACAATACACTAACCTTTTTAGCATACTCCTGTCCGACGACGTGCTTATTCAAATAGTCGTAGATCTTCTTCGGAGGTGGCGGTGGTTTCCTGTACTGCCCTGTTTTTGCGTCAACCCCTTCCTTCTTCTTGCTATCGACCTCGCTGAGGACCACGAAAAAATGGTGGCATTTCTCACACTTCACAAACCTCGTAGAACTGACAAACGTTTCAACGTGCGTGCAAGGGTCACCACATTTAGGACACGACAGTGTGTTTTTGTTCTTTCCGCTACCGCCCCCAGAATCTTTCGTCGGAGGCGGCGGAGGAGGTTGGCTACTTGTAGGTGGCTCACCAGCGCCAATTGTTTTCAGCAATACAACGCTGGTGGAGATTCTTTTGTTGTTGTTGGACTGGTTTTTCGAATAGACGCTGGACAGGATACCTGAAAAAAATTGAAAAAACTTTTATTGACAACAATCTATTCCTGAGGTCCACATCTTCTTTTGATTAAAAATTATAGAAAAACTAATTAAAAGAAGGGTTATTGAGTTTTGTTATCTGTCAATTTGCTAAGTGACAATCAAGTTGACTATCAACGCAATAAAAGCACTAATGGTGCAATGTTCTCTTTCCTAAATACTGTTTACACCTAACTAAATGAAGGAGAGATAGCTTCTGCCATGATCTATGGTCTGTCAAAATCCATTGACTGTCTTCAACATGGAATATTGCTGTAAAAATTGGAGCGCTATGGTTTTAGAGACCCTACTCTTGAATGGTTTAAATTCTGTCAGGCCGTAAGCAAATTGTTAAAAATCCAAACAGGTTCGATGAACTTAACATAAACTGTGGGGTACCTCAAGGCTCTGTTTTTGGGCCAATTCTATTTTTATTGCACATCAATGACCTAACTACAATATTAATATCACAGGAAAGTTTACCCTATTCCTCGATGATACCATAATATTGTGGCATAGCAAGGAAAATAATATTCTGCCTGAAAGCATATGCAACGACATTAAGAAATTAAAAGACTGGTGTAATTTGAACTTATCCTTTAATATAGGGGAAACAAAACATAATAACTTTCAAATGTAATCTGCCAAATCTATTCCATGTTCTTGAAAACAAAACATGCTTGAAATTTTTAGGATTCAATATTGACTGCAAATTAATGTTTAGAGAACATATTACTGGTTTAAATAGTAAACTAGCATCTGAATGTTACGCAGTCAGGGTGGTTTCAAATGAATTAGGATATTCAGCTGCCAGAGCTGTATATTTTTCATTAATTGAATCACACCTGAGCTATGGGATTGCCTTTTGGGGCGTATGTAACGAATTTCTAATGCAACAAATATTTGTATTACAAAACCGTGCCATTAGATATTTATTAAAGCTAGGGCTCGTGATTCTTACAAGGAACTATTTCTGGTTAATAAGATACTGACTGTGATATCTATGTTTCTATTAAATAACATAGTCGTAATGTTACATTGCCAACCCCAAGAACTACACTTGGGATTCTCTTGTTTACAATGGTCCTAAAATGTATAATCATTTACCGAGCCATATTAGGGACATAGTCTCCAATCAGGGTTTCAAAGTCGCAGTGAAAAATTTACTTATTGATAAACTCTATTATGATTTAAACGAATACTTTGACGATACATTCTGACGTAGATATATATTATGTTTCTAATGTTTGACTGAAAAATGTGATTTGTACTTTGTATTACGTGATCCTATATTTAGTCTTATATATTTATATTTAATATGTTATATGGGGCGAGCGTAGGTGCGTCTTTACTATGTACATATTTCGATATGCGATGTAAAGCAACGTTAGGCGCAGTTAGTAGTTGGATGGATGACCGTCCAAACAAAGACCGCGCCCTCGCCTCACACATCTTCCAGCGGCTTGTATATCAGTGTATGCGCGGAAGCTATACAACTTTAGGTGAGGGTTGTATAGGGGATATACCATCCTTCAGAGGGGATGTAAAGCCGTCTGTCCCTTGTCTATTAAATGTTAGGCAAATAAAAGATACCTACTCTTCTTAAGGGAAGGGGTTCGGCAAAATTCCTGGTTGGGGGTAACTCGTCTACAGGCGTCGGTGTTAGGCCTCAGTAGCGGAAATAGGCCGACGTTAAATAAATGTATAAAAAAAAATATATATATATATATGTTATAAATAAATAAATAAATAAATAAATAAATAACACCACAGGTAATTACGACCCCCTTTATCCCGGAAGGCTCTAGAAGAACCTTGTGTGGGAGGGGGCTACACATTTAGAGACAAGGGACACACACCCAATATCCGTGTATAGTGAAAAAATCCCTCTCACAGTATTTTCCACTGCCACGACCGGGGATCGAACCCGGAACTTTTAGATGAGAGGCAAGTGCGCTCACCTCTCGAGTTATATATGTATATTTCTATTTTTATTTTTATGCTTTGTCAACAAGATTATTCTTCTGGACAATAAAGTATATTTTGATTGATTTATTGTTGTCAAACATTTAAGAGGAATACTGACAGTATACAAGGTGTTTGTTTGATTTATCGTTCTACAGCCTTTTAACAAGTAACACAATTTTTAACGTCTTCCTCAAGCTACACTATGACGTCTTTAAAGAACCAGAAAACGCATAATTTTAAATTCCAAACATCGTAAAAGGCCGCTCTAATTGTTTTTGACAAATATTAAAATTTCCACAAGACATTTAAAATCATTGGTCGAATTTGACCCAACTTGATAATAAAATTTTTCGATTAAATCATGGCTGACTGCATCTTTTTAGATTTTTCTTTTTTAATGATTTTAACTGTTTGATTGATCGTTCTACATCCTATAACTTATACTCCCGCAAATAAAGGTAGCTTATTGATGTAAAAAAAAACGGAAAATATCAATTTATCGGAAACGACTCCACAACTACAGCTATACTATGATAATATCTGCATTCAATATAGCAATTAATAAGTTGTTGAATACTTATTTATAAACATGCTACGACAACAATATTTTAACATACACATGCTAATTGTATCAGCACTGTCAGTACCTCGCGTCTTTAAATTTTAAGTTAAGTAATACTTTATTGATATTTATATGTTCACCAGAAGCAAAACACAAAATTTGCTGTACTACATTGCTTTGCAATTTGTTTGTTTCTGCTGCCTATTTATGGAACAAACTTCATTTTTATTTAAAATATAAAGTCCATGGGATCAAATTTTTTTATGTTACTGGGAAATAACATAACACGCTGTAACGTTTATGGCAAAAGAGGAATTAGAGGGTGTATTTAAATTAGAACAAAAATAAAAATATTGCATATTGCTGATGTTTTGTTTCCTTTTTTGAAAACTATTGTACATATTGTGCTGTGTAAGCTAAATACACCTTGGTAAAAGTTATATACAGTGAGGTCCATAAATAACAGAAAAATTCATTATCTAAGTAATTAACAATTCATGCCTTTATTTATTTATTTTGTCTTTATTTGCCCAATAGGATATATCCAATAACAGGACAAAAATTACACAAATTCAGAATAATTACAAACTTTACAATAATTGAAGAGGTTACAAAAAAAAATCACAAAGACGACTTAAAATATATATATATATGAACGTTGTTGTATAAAATATGGTATACATATATAATATAAAAATAGAATAAAACAATTTGCGTTTAACGTGTTGCTAAAATATATCTACACACATATACAGACATACACACATACATACATACATATACATTTCCATACACCCATATAGCGCATTTGTTTGCAATAAAAAAAAAAGTTTCGTATCAACCGATAACAATAGAAGAAAAGCAAGAAGATATTACTTAAAATTGTCAATAGCAACTCTCATTATCTCACCATACGAATCACAATTGATATCGGAGATATGACATATTTTGTTATAATTGTCGCACATTACATTTACGGGACTATTTAATAATACATTGGTTCTAGAATAGGAACAGAAAATGTGAAATTGTGCCTAGAATAGGGCCGTGGTACTAGGAAGCTTAATTGAGATAATAAACTCGGAACATCTATTAGGTTATGAATTAATTTATACAGGGTGTTGCATCATGAGAGGGACATAGCTTAATAGGAGGTAGAGAACATCAGTGGTAACCGGAACCTCCCATAGAAATGTCTCATTGGGCCTTCATTACGAGGTTGCTGGGTGTTAAATAATTTTTGGCCAAACCTGTTTTTTGTCATAACGTTGACAGGGAATGAAATAACGGATTCATATTTGGTACGGCTAATGTACTAACGAGCCCCAAGAGGTACATGTATAAAAAAATATATATCCAGGTCCGGACTCATTATAATTTACGTTTCTTCTTTGCATCAATAAAACATCACCCTGTATATATTTTTTTGAAATTTCGATACGATATTCGAAAAGAGCAAGAAAAAACAAACAAAATGGCCTATTCATTTTTTTGTTACACCTTCGTGGTTATTTAAATACGTTGTTAAATGTGCAAGAAAATGGATTACAGAACCCTATTAAATGAGAGGCACGTGAAATAAATAGTTTTATAACTAAAATTTGCAAAAATTCTATTGAGCCTAGGTGGTCTGGGTGAATCCTAATTCCGGCACGTTTTAAAGGTCCATCTTGGTAAAAAACTGTGGTCCTAATAAGTAATCGGGTATGAAATAACAAAATTTTTAATCAATCACAGTAGGCTTGTTCAAAGTGACAGATAATAAAAAGAAATCTCATAAACAGTTGAATAATTGTTTGTTAGTAATTTAATGTGTCAATAATCCGCATTTAGTTAGTGAAAACTTGTGAAAATATTTTAACTATGCCAGTAAAATTTACAAACGTGGAATATGCTGACATAATATTCATCTATGGTTTCTGTAATGGAAATGGTAGGTCGGCGGAAAGAGAATATCGGCTGCGTTTTCCTGGTCGTCGATGCCCTAATCATAAAACCTTTAGTACGGTGTTCCAGTATGCAAGACAACACGGAAAGTTTCCTAATTCTGCAGTTGTGGAGCGTGTTTTACAACAAGGTGTGCAGGAACAAAACAATATTATAAACGTAGTTCAAGAAAACCCAAATATGAGCACTAGACGAATCAGTTTGGCAACTGGTATTCCTCATTGGCGAGTATGGAGAACCCTAAAAAGAGAACGTTACCATCCATATCATATCCAGCAGGTACAGCGTCTTCAACAAGGCGACGATATCCCCCGCCTGGCATTTTGTCATTGGTTGTCTAACCATCGCCCAGTCATTTACAGAACCTTATTTACGGATGAGGCACAATTTACAAGGGATGGAGTAAACAATTCACGAAATAATCATGGGCACAGGAAAACCCACATGCGGTACGCCAACGCCGTTCACAACACAGGTTTTCTGTAAATGTTTGGGTCGGACTTGTGAATAGACATTTGATAGGGCCACATTTTTTTGAAGAAAGATTGAATGGTGAAATTTACTTTGATTTTCTTCAAAACATTTTACCGAATATGTTAGAAAATATCGGTATAAGAGGCATGTTGTTTCAGCATGATGGGGCCCCGCCACATTTTAACCTTCAAGTAAGAGAACACTTAAACAATGTGTATCCTAATAGATGGATTGGACGCGGGGGTCCACATGAATGGCCACCAAGATCTCCTGATTGTAACCCTTGTGATTACTTTTTATGGGGCCACTTAAAAAACGAGGTTTATAGCATTGAAATTGAAAGTAGACAACATTTAATCCAGCGCATCGTTACAACCTGCGACGAAATACGGAATAATCCAGAAATGATACGTCGAGCAATTGGTGACCTTTCTAAACGCGCAAGAAAATGCACAGAATGTGGGGGAGGACATTTTGAAAATTTACTTTAGTGTCAATTACGTTTTATTTTTAAACACATTTAGTTATTGTTTTGTTATTTATTGTTAATTGAATGGAAAATATTTTATTTATTTAGATTTTAGTTTGTTCTCTTTTCCAATTTTTATTAAGTATAAAATGTTGATGATTTTCTTGATCAAAGTAACTGGTTGCTTAGGCCCAAATGGTTTAAATTATCTGTCACTTTTATTCTTTGAACAAGCCTACTGTGATTGATTAAAAATTTTGTTATTTCATACCCGATTACTTATTAGGACCACAGGTTTTTACCAAAATGGACCTTTAAAACGTGCCGGAATTAGGATTCACCCAGACCACCTAGGCTCAATAGAATTTTTGCAAATTTTAGTTATAAAACTATTTATTTCACGTGCCTCTCATTTAATAGGGTTCTGTAATCCATTTTCTTGCACATTTAACAACGTATTTAAATAACCACGAAGGTGTAACAAAAAAATGAAATAGGCCATTTTGTTTGTTTTTTCTTGCTCTTTTCGAATATCGTATCGAAATTTCAAAAAAATATATACAGGGTGATGTTTTATTGATGCAAAGAAGAAACATAAATTATAGTGAGTCCGGACCTGGATATATTTTTTTTTATACATGTACCTCTTGGGGCTCGTTAGTACATTAGCCGTACCAAATATGAATCCGTTATTTCATTCCCTGTCAAAGTTATGACAAAAAACAGGTTTGGCCAAAAATTATTTAACACCCAGCAACCTCGTAATGAAGGCCCAATGAGACATTTCTATGGGAGGTTCCGGTTACCACTGATGTTCTCTACCTCCTATTAAGCTATGTCCCTCTCATGATGCAACACCCTGTATAGAAACAAAACCGAGTTACATTTCCTTCGGGATTCTAGACTTTTAACATCATACCTTTAAGTAGTGATTCATGATCACATCCTCTCGCAGGATACAAGCCGTCCTATTTATATACTAACATTTTTAAGAATTATCTCTGTATATTTTCAAGAGAGGATATATGACAAATGTCATATGGACACCAAATAAGACATCCATATTCAAGTTTCGAACGAACGTATGAAAAATACAGCAATTTTAAGGCTTGAATGTTATTAAAATTTCTCAAGTTTCTGACAATAAATCTTAACATTTGAATAGCTTTAACTGATATGTTGTCAATATGCTCTGAAAAGCTTAACTTTGTGTTAAATATAATTCCAAGACATTTGACTAATTCTGAGCGTGCCAGTGCGCTTCCAACGATCTTGTAGGCGAACGCTAAATTAGATTGTTATCTTGTAAAAGCTAAAACCTTACATTTAGAAATATTAAAACTAAGTTTATTGGAAACACCCTAATTATGTACTTGCTGTAAATTACTTTGCAGTTTTACACAGTCCTAAAGTGTTGATGCTCATAAAAATGTTCAAGTCGTCCGCGAAAATGAGTGTTTCATAATCAATCATGTAAGTAATGCCATTGATAAATATCGTGAACAGAAGGGGCCCAAGGTTAGAGCCTTGAGGCACTCCTGAGGTTGCTTTAATGATTGTGGAATTATAACCATTATAGGAAACAAATTGCCTTCTATTAGCGAGGTACGACCGAAAAAAGTGTATTAAAGACGTAGAAAAACCGAAGTGATCTAGTTTAGCCATGATTATGTGATGGTCTTTGCGATCAAAAGCTTTTGAATGCGAGTAAAATCCTAAAACATGTCAATTTTAATTTTAAAATGACATTTTTTGAATATCATTTTATACATCCTCCTTCAACTCCCTTGGAGTGACAGCTATCCCTTTAAAATTTTTAAATGGAACGAGGGTGCGTGTGATAGCTCATTTGAAAGGGTTTTAATTCTCTATTCAGCAATATAAGATTTTTTGAATTTCTCAAAATTATTATTGAAAAATATTACATTTTTAATGTTACTAAGTAAACAAAAAAAAACATGAAACAATTTAATCAAGTGTTCAAACTGGACGCCCGTAGCTTCTTGACAATAATGGAGGCGTTGCTGAAATTCTAAAACATTTGGTATCGTTTCCGGGATGATTTGATCAAATTTTTGTCCTATTCTGTCTTTTAAATCATTGACGTTATTTGGTCCGTTGAAGTAGACTTTCGATTTTAAGTAACCCCATAAAAATAGTCAAGAGGGGTCAAATCGGGAGAACGGGCAGGCCACTCAATTTCACCGCGTCTACCGACTCACCTATTGGGAAAAACTTGATTGGGATAAGCAAAATGTGGTGTAGCTTTATCATGCATCAGAATGGTCTTTTATCATCTTGGCATCTATTTGGCAAAATTCCAATCGGCGATCAGGACCATCGTCATTAAGTTCTTGAACCAAATGAATTTTATATGGGTGGTATTTTTAATTTTTTAGAAGACGCAATATGGACGTTTTACTAACATTATTATCGGCGGCAACTGGACTTGTAGGCTTATTTGGATTATCTTGAATATCTAACAGTATATCCAATTTATTTTCATCGTCTAAAATGCGTTTCCTACCAGATTTAGGAATGTCTATGGCATTTCCAAATTCACGACTGCAACCAACAGCTACTCTCCGGCCTATATGCCCCGCCGAGCGCTGAATTACAAGTTACAAGCCTGGCGCGTTAAGTGTAATAATTGCATATTACCACTTAAAAATTTTAAAGGAGTAGCTGTCACTCCAAGGAGGTTGAAGGGGGCGGTACATAACTTATGCTCAAAAAATGTCATTTTAGAATAAAAAATTGACGTGTTTTAGGATTTTTCTCATAAATTGTTATTTATGTAGATAATGAATGTATTCGTTACTTTTGGACTTCACTCTATAGCTATCTATTGGTCGATTTCGATCGGTTTTTTTTAAGGAGGAACACCAAAAACTGTGCTTTAGGACGAATAGTACATTTTACTTACATCAATCAAGGCATATTTAAATTTTTTGAGGGGTTAAAATTGAAGAAATAGATTAGTGTTTTTTTATCTGAATACACTCCTGCACATGTATGCAGCATACTTTTACATACTAAATTTCATTTAAAAAATACAAAATAGGTATCAAAAATTTTGTAGCTAAATTAAGAATTAGTAATTTTATTATTACAACATAACACATGGAGTAAACATTAAAAAAAACAATTTACAAAATTAATTTTATTTTATTATCACTAATCATTAATCAATGAAAATGTAAAGGGACCGTATTATGTTTACTTTGTCTGAGTACTGTATCTGCCACTTTATGACCCTTTCAAGAATTTCAGAAAATTTATATAAATAACTTGGGGATAAAACCAGTTGGTTGATGACAAATGATATAATCGAATAACATTTTCTTAAAAAACCGTGTTTTGTTGACTTTTCTCCCCAGACTTGTAAGTACAGTTTCATTTTTCTTCTTCCTTTTCCCATTATTTTGTCCTGGAAAAATAATTGCCGAAGTAATCAGACACAGTTAGAGTTATTGGCTGTTAGTATAAAGTCGGAATAAATTTTGTATGCTAAACGTCTTTAAAAATTATTGAGATGCATTAACAATAATTGTAGTTTCAGGGACAAAATTTACATAGTAAGTTTTATTAGTGGTAATACTCGTTCGGTAAGAACAGCAGCCACTGAATTTATTGACAGACAAGTCGAGTCATTAGTACTATTATATAAATAAATATTTATTGATACAGGTGCTGTGTCAAACCATATTATCAAAGACAAAAATAATGCCCATTGTGAAGTTAGATATAATGACCAAATTTTACAATATTTTCATAATAATCCAAAATCCAGTTTAAGGGGCGCTTGTCTAGATTTGAATATTCCAAACGACAGTATTAGAAGATGTCTTGTAAAAAAAAATCACGCGAAATTATTTAAATCTAAATTTTTGATTATTTCACTTCAGAGTCATGATATGAAGAAAACAGAATGCTATTCACCGACGAAGCTACTTTTTGCTACTAACGGAATGGTTTCATCTCAAATTGTCGCTACTAGTTAGCCGAAATGGATCATCAGTAGAAGGCAATATTCATACAAAGTAAACATATGGTGTGTATACCATTTCTTACTGTTCTTTGAAGAGAATTTACAGATTTTATTTTTTTTATTTCTTAAGAGATGAATTTTCGAAAGTTTCAGATATTTTATCCATCTCTATTTAAAATTTCGATTAGATGGGTATCCTGTGCATAACAAAAACCAGTGGGTAAATCCCAACGTCTCTCTAATTGAATGTCCGCCTAGGTGACTGGATTTAACGCGTCTCGGCTTTTCTTTTGAGATACCAATAAACAAAAAATTTATAATTTAAATCAAGACCCAAGAGGATTGAATAACTCTGTGACACGATAGACAGAAATGCATGCGCAGGCATGACCCCTGTATAATTAAAAAGGCTCAAATATATTCGAGCAGAAAATTAGGTATTCACAATTGTTAATTTTTATTTCCTTGAATACTTTATGATTACTGTACACTAATGTTCATATGACCTATTTTCTTACAGATAATAAACTCAATATTCTTGATTTCTCAGTAAAATTTTTGGTATTTTGCATATTTTTATGAATTTTAGTACATACCCATAGTATAAGAAAATTAATCAGAGATGTTTTCTCTGGTTAATTTTCCAAATTAGATCATAATCGTTACAACTGTTTTAGATAAAAAATATTTAATTCTTTTAACTTTGCCCCACAACCTCCGTACCTGCATTTGTTAAGGCTAATAAGTCATGTCATCTCATACTAGTACTAAGGGAGTATTCATATGTAAATTTTGATCAAAATCGTAAAAGCCGCTTTTCAGAAAAAAATTACTTTTCATGTCTTTATCGGCTTTCAAGGATTACCTCACTAGGTATATCGATTTTTTAAACGATCACAATACTTTCCTATAACTAAGTATATGGGGAAGTAAAAGGTGCACATTATACAGCTATTAAAGCCTAAACAACAGCCTGCCTCCCGAATTGATGACAGTAACTAGCCACATTATATTTAAAAGCAAAACTAACAGAACCTAACAATTTTTCATAAGCTAATGCGTTTATTCATTTAATGAGTATTAGTCAATAAAACTAGACATATCATGTATGTAAGTAGGTATGGTTATAGTACATAGTATAGCCGTGCACAGGACCTGACTTAAATCATTGAACGTACCAAAATGTCTTGACTTTAACAAAAGATATAGGTCTACACCTACGACTCTACGGTCGGATGGATCTAAAAGTCCTAAGATGACGAAGTGACGTACTGTATAAAGTCCCAGGCCTGATACGCAACCTGACTACCTATGCGTCTAAATTTATCAAAAATACAATGACATGAATAATGCATGTAAAAAATTTACATAATATATTCATTTTATTACCTATTCTTGATTAAATAACTAAAAAATACATCTTACTACACCTAATTAGAATGGACATTTAGGTCAATTACGTATGTGATGTAATATTGCGTAATAAAATACCAAGTCAAAGAACAGTAGGCTTTGTAGCATTTCATACCCACCTCACTTGTGGTGCCAGGATGCTTCTGTGCCTAGAGCCGTTAAAGAGGGAGCGCTCATAATATAAATCAAACCCTTGAAGTGCAATCATAAGGCAAATAATGAAAAAGGGTACAATATATTGCAATATTTCGCTAAAAATAACAATGTAAATCTCCCATTCATAAATTCGGTGATAAAAATCTCGGTAGCTAAGGCAGGCAGGTCGCAAATTTTTATCAGTATAAGATATCCATAACGATAAGGCAGGAAATTATTTTGATTGCAATTGTTTATTGGCATAAAGATAAGATAGGTAAACGGACCCGGCGGGCAAATGTAACTTTAGGTATTATATAATCAAGAATATGTAATAAAATGAATGTCAGTTATCTCATCGTAAAAAATATGCAGATACTATAATTGTGCGATAGGACAATACCTAATAGTAAATAGAATTATTTAGCTGTGTGTATATGACCGAATACACGAACAGGCGGACAGACAGATAAGCGAATAGATGGCAAGACGGACGGGCGGAGAGACAGATGGACCATAATTGCCTTAATTACCCTTAATTATCCCTTAATGTTAATATAATTGCCCTTAATTATTCTTATGTTACTATAATTGCCCTTAATTACTCCTAATTACCATTAATTACCCTTATTTTTACCTAAGTTACCCTTAACTACCCCTATTTTTCAGTAATTATCCATATTTTGAACTTAAGTACAATTATTTTGATCTAAATTATCTGTAACAACCATTACTTGTACCTAAATCACCCTTAATTACTCCCTAATTACCCCTACTACTCTAATTACCCCGCCACCTACAATCGTCCCCACCGCTACAATTACACCATCACTCTAATTACCACACCACTTCAATTACCTCCCGCCACTCTCATTACCCCCCACCCCTAAACTGAACTGAATTCATTTCCATACTACTCAGTTAGTGCACCCTTGAAAGTTCACGTAGACTAGTTAAGTTCGTTCGGTGAATCATCAATTCCGTAGCGCAAATTTAAAGCAATTAAGAACATAGGTTTGGGATTGACCTACGTCCTCAACTTGTTAGAAAATATGTATGACTGATGGTCGAGAGGTGAGCGCATTTGCCTCTCACTCAAAAATTCCGGGTTCGATCCCCGGTCGTGGCAGTGGAAAATACTGTGAGAGGGATTTTTCCACTATACACGGATATTGGGTGTGCGTCCCTTATCTCTAAATGTGTAGCCCCCTCCTACACAAGGCTCTTCTAGAGCCTTCCGGGATAAAGGGGGTCGTCATTACCTGTGGTGTATTTATTATTTATTATATTTTCTGGGATGATTTAAAAGAAGCCGAACACCTGCTTTATGTCCTGTTTTATAACAAAACTAAAACTGACATGCGTTCGGTCTCCTTTACGTTTTTTGCAAGCTTTCTTATATCGCTGTATTATGTATGGTGCCTACAATACTAGGTATAGAATTGATATAATGGATCAGATACTTAACCAAATTTCCAATTTTTAAACATTTTATCTATATGCACTTAAAGAGTTAGACTCTGCTCTAATGTATAGTAATTATTAGAATGTGTTACGTTATTTATTCATGTATATCATTACAGTACAGTATATTATATTACATTTGTATTTTAGTACCTGTTAAATAAATATACCTGGATTTTTTTGAATTTTTTTTAACCAATTTTCGTTCCACCTCCCTCCTTTTTGAAAAATTTCAAACCGCTGTGCTGTTTTTCGGAAAATACGAATCTTTTCAACAATTTCACAGGGAGTAAATTATTGTATTATTGTTGTTATTTATTGATAAAGGTCTTGAAAATCTTTTTTTTCATTTAATTTTAACTTGATTTTAACGAGTTAACAAATCATCAATAAAAGCATTGTTTATAACAATGATCGATAACCGAGATTGAAAAGTTATGATTTTTGATCGAGACAACAAAACAAACAAGTTGCAAAAAGTTTCATGAAAATTCATTCATTATGACAAATTTCGTAAAGTAAACGACTTATGCCTCTAAATCGACCGTACTAAATGTTCTTTCTGAATTTACGACAATAAAGATTTATTATATTATTATTATTATTTATATTTATTATTTAAGATGGCCGAACACATTAGAGGATATCAGACTTTTTCCAAAAAATGGTTAATGCAATTTCTTGAAATTGTTGCACCCCAAGAATCAAAGCTATCTTGATTGCTGTAAATAAAACATGACGTTTTGTCATAAAGTACATTTTTTATGTTCTACCATTTAACTAAAAGCTCGGTAGAAATCGCTCAATAAACATAACTCTTTCAAGGAGTTCAGGTTTTATATGGGTCACATACATGTTCAAAACAATTCTTATTATTAGTAATACAAAGCACAATGCAACAATTAAACATAATCAAACAATAATACATACAACGTTTAATAGGTACAAAATCAAATTCAATGATTGAAATTATAATAATATAGAACTTCTTAGAATTAAAAGGCGGGTCCCCTGCTTTGCACAACTGCACACCCTTGTATTAGATAATATGCCTTGCATTCTAATTGATTTTATTTTAAAAGTAAAATCTGTGCCATGCCCTTCAATGCGTATGAAATACATGCGAGGTTGATCAGAATTATGGAATCGTGGTTTTGAAATGTAGAAATGTTTAAAATGCGTAAAAATTTTATTCTGTATAGAATGCAGTAGTGGTTTTACAATTTTGCTTGCAATGTACTTAAATACTAATATAGAACACCAGTCAAGAACAATGCATGTCGTCTAATTAATAAACTCTTAATTCCTCGGAAGCCCTGACGTTTATGATTTCAAGATAATCATTTCTAAGAAATAAACAAGGAATCTCATTAAAACGTATACCGGATGGATTATAAATATATAAAAAAACGAATTTCTCTATTTCTGATCTAATTGCATTTTACAATCGATTTTAATGTGTTTAAATCTATATATAGGCAAGCCTAACTAACACGCTATTTTGACCATGATGGCCAACTTTACACCTTCATTTGGTGCCTTAAATTTAATTTTCCGGTTGCGGCCGTAAAATGTTCAATGATCATTTATCCAGTTGTTTGATCAAAGGGCCCCGCACATATCTTATAGGAAATGGCCCCCTTCGAATCGATACATGTTTATCCTCTTGAGCTCCTGGTCAAGCGTCCGCATGGCCACAAGGTCGAAAAATGTACAGTTTTATAGATATGGGGGAGCGGATGACGATTTTTCGGGATTTTTTCACTATAATATGGAGCCATAGTCAACTCGGCTTCGCTGGTGTTCTACGGGGTTTTTCGGATCGCTGATTTCAAATCAGATGTCAAAAGTAGCATTTGACAGTTGTGAGACGTTTATCAGGTAAAGTATATACGACCGGAATTGAAACCGTATAAAAACTAAAAGCCGGCAAAAACAGTCGGTATCTCTTTATTGTACTTGGGCGGAGGTAAATAGAAATGATTGTTATAATAAAATGTTAAAATTGTATTCATTTTTATTATTTTTTGTTTATTAGGTTCATTTCGCCAATAACATATTTTTGAGGTATTATATCACAGATAGATATAAAGTCTAAATATTTAAATTTATTGGCTTTAGTTAAAAGTCAACCCATATTATATTGAAATATGTTATTGCTCAGCAAGGACCAACGAGAAGGTATGAACAGGATGGGACAGGTTAGATTAACGAGGGGCAACGATTTCAGTCAAAAATAAAATAAAAATTTAAGTTTCTTCTAAAATAAAAACGTAAGTTTCTTGAACAAAGCAAAGAATTATTATATGAAAACACTTACCTATATACTTATATAAAACATAAATAAAAACAAAATTAAAATATTTCTCTAGAATGAAGTAACTTAAATTAAAATTTCTTGTCAACTAAATAAAATATATTCCACGAAATGTAACAATAAAAAAGTGAATGAAAAAATGAAGAAAAGTTAAATGTTAATAGACGCGTCCGAATCTTCACTTTCTGAGGAGGAATCATTATCCATTTGAATTAAAATCGGCGAACTAGAGGGTAGCGTTGAATATCGATTTTCTTCTCCAATTACATGCCTAACGCAATTTTTCCATAAATCAGTATTATTGTCAATGTCATTTATTACTTCTCTTATATGATCAACTACTATCGCGCTTAACGTTGGAGAGTTATTACATTTTCGTAAACGTACTTTTAGTGTTCCCCAAACCATCTCGATACGATTAAATATGCAATAGTACGGAGGTAACCGCAAAAGTGTATGACCGTGTATAATAGATAAGTTATCAATAACATATTCCTTTTTGAAATTCTGTTCTTTTATTCTTTTCAGTAATTCGCGTTTTATTGGAACTTTTACAGGAATTTCCATTTTTTTTTTCTCATGAATTTTAAAATGTCTTTCTTTTTTGTGCTGTTATTTGGTATTTTATTTAATATACGCGAGTGATAAGAAGCATTATCTAATACAATTACCGAATTTGGCGGAATATTTGGTAGAAGCTGTTGAGAAAACCATTTTTTGAATAGATCGGCTGTCATGTCTTCGTGATAGTCTGCAGAAGACTGCGATATTTTTTGGCCTACAAGAGCAACGCATTGGGTACAAACCCATTTTCACTTCCAGAGTGAAGCATGATAACGCGTTTTCCTCTAGAACACGGAGTATTTAAAACACGATTGTGTGAACTATCTACCCAACCATACTGAACAACATCATGCGTGTCAGTGTCAAACCACGTCTCGTCTAGATACACTATATGCCTGTTTAGTTTACGATATTCTCTAATTTTTTTCAAATAATCTACTCGAAGTGAAACTATACGTCGCGATTCCATAATTACCATACGACTGTCAAGTTTTTTATGTTTAAAACCGCATTCTAATAAGACATTTCGTAGTGTATCTAAAGACCTATAATTATAATCAGGATAATCGCTCAATTTTTCTTGAATCATTTTTAACCTAGGAACTATATTTTCTTCATACATATTATACATTATACGCCGGATTACATCTCTAGTGGCATCATCAATATTTTTTAATTTCGTATTTTTCCGTTTCCTCTTTGCGCTGTGATCTATAACATCGCCTTCTTGAATTACGCGATAAATTGTTGATTTTGATATTTTAGTTAATTCGTTAATATGTCGTATTATTTCTTTCTCACATTGTTCAGGATTTTCGCTTTTCAAACATTCATGTATATTTAAAATAATACGTTGACTTTGTACGTGTAAATCTTGGTTTTTAAACTCTAAATTTATTTCGGCTTTTTCGACAATAACCGGTTCAACTATTTCGGGATTTTCGGGCGTTATTATGTTATCCTCTGTTTCAAATGGTCTCCAGAAAGCCATGGTAAATTAGTAAATAATTAAAATATTTTACCTTTTATACAGTAGTAAATATTTATAAATATGAACAGTAACTAACTAAACTCCTACGCTTGATATTATAATAGGTATTTATGCACTGCACTGGCACATAGCAACACGTTGTTAGACTTCCACGTTGACTGATAAAGAAACGATTTACGAGCTTTTTGTGCTAGTAGGCCTGTCCGTTTTATTACCTTTAAACCAGTGCAGTCAGATGGTTCATTCAGGCTGATTACATTGCCAGTCTCGGACTCGCCTGCACAGTTTCAACTACCGTTCGAATCTCGATACCATTGCCAAATATATAGGACAAAATATCAAGTTCAGTGCGCACGGTCCTGTGCTTTAAAACTGACCAGTTTCAATTTTGGCCGTATTTACTATATGTGTCTTTATTACACATAAAATACTGGTAATTAGGTCACCAGTAAACTAATTACCATTTATCTGAAGGATAAATAAATAAAATTGGCCATTTACGTGAATAATGAAATATTAAATAACGAGAAAAAATTTAACAAAGAGGTTCTAGAACAAAATCAATACCCTGAAGCCTTTGTTGATAGAGTTTTCATAAATGTTGAAAATAGGGACAGTCAGATACAACAAAAACATGAACGTCATTATACAGCAACAATTCCTTATGTATACGAACTATCGGAGAAGCTCCGACGTATAGGTGACAAATTTGATGTTAGGGCGGTATTTCAAACGGGGAACACGTTGCTATTTTAACAAAAACAAAACCGATAAACCGGGAGCAGAATAATTCAAAAAAGTGTATTTACAATATCCCGTGCGAATGTAATAAATGTTATGTGGGTGAGTCATCCAGACTTTTCAGTGTGAGGTTGGAAGAGCACAAGAATTACATTAGAAAGAATGAAATTCAGAAATCAATGATTTGTGAACATGCTTGGGAAAACGGACATTGAATAAATTGGGACTCGGCAAAAATTTTAACAAAAGAGGCAGATAACAAAAAAAGAAAAATTAAAGAATCGGCAATAATATTTTTAACTGAAGATAAATGCGTATCGAATTGTTCTGTAGATATTTGTACAACTTGGCTACCAATGTTAAAAGAAGAACTTAACAAACAACATTAGCTAAAAGAAAATATCATCAGTTCTGTGTAAGTAGTAAGTATCTATGGAAATAACATAAACAGAATCTTAAAGCTGTGTATTTGACATACACAGCAAATAAGTGTTCTGCGAAAAAAAAAGCTTTGAAAACGAAAAGAGACTACTTTCCGAAACGTCAGCAAAATACATTATTTCTGTGTTTATTCCGATTTATATTATTTGTAAAAAATAACCTCCGACTGTTCCTTTGACGTAAACGTCACAGGCGCAGAGGCTTTTTCCAATAATTCTATTATTTTGTAGATTCGGTGATTTGTTTTTGAAGAGGAAACTACATGTGGTAGAAAACCCAAATAAAAGGAAAGAATATTCGTAGAATGCCACAAATAAGTTTCAGACAATAGTTAACAAATTTAATTGGAAATATAAAATCAATGGAATCCAATTTAATTTGGATATGTCTGTGTGGCTAATATTTTTACCTAAACATCTTTCACAACACTGCCTTCAAAAAACTGTTTTTTTTTTGTTAACTTCGGCGCCCTCTACCGTTCGAAATATCAACTTCTCGGCATCGCGGCAATTACCGAAAATATGTAGAGTTTTATTTACAACATTTTTTGTTCAATAACTTTTTCAGTGCGACCAATAGAACACGAGATAAAACGACTTAAAAATGTTACAATATGGCGGGCTGAAGCAAAAGGGGGGAGGTCACCTTTTTGGTTTTGGACCTTCTAAGAGGTCCTGATAGCACTGAGCATGACAAATTCGATTAATTATTATTACGTATAATTCTAATAGCAATTCTGAGGTAATCCTCGTAAACAGTACCATTATTACCAATTTATTTACAGTTATATTTATTCTAATGAGCCATAGACAAATATTGATTTAAAGGTCAAAGTTTACAAACTACTTAATGTTATGCAAAACATTTATTATTTTTTAAGAATCTAGTTCTGCAGACTACCAAACAAAAATCACAAACAAAAAATAAAATTTCTTTTGTCAAAACTTGCTTTTCTATAGTCGTACCAAAATCGAGACTAAAATTTAAAAAATAATTGCAAGAAAAGCAAGGCGTGCGCACTTTGTATGATTGTACGCATCATGCGCTCGCTTCGTTCGTATTTTTAATCTAGCCATTTGTGCAATGAAGAATGGCTTTTTACAGTTGTATCTTAATAGTTATTTAAAAAAAAAATTTAAAAAGCCATGAGTGCAATATAGAGGCTTTTTACAAGTGTGTCTTACAACGTTTTATCTTCGATCGGTCCAATTATTGTAAGAAATGGGCAAGTTTTCATGAATATTTGTAAAACTGTATCAACCTTTTGTGAATGTCACTTTGACGGTTAGTATTATTCGAGTTGTAGTTGAAGGCTCCATTCTAATTATGTTACTTCATGGTCGTGACTGAAAATCTGTTATGATAGTAACTAAGGAAACGATATTATAAATAAACTGGCGCAGTTTTTTATTTTTTTAGAAATCGTGCAATAAAAATTTTTATTGCACAGTTTCTTGTAAAAGGTCGCTTTTTACACTGAAAATGATGTAAAAAAAATGTTACTTTTTACACGATCGTAGATAAAATACATTAAAGAACAACACTGTTTTATAAACTGTGCCCATTTCTCAAAAATAAATAAACATGGCGGAAACTAAAATATCAATTTTTTAATTGCTTTTCCTTAAGAAATTTACTTGTGGTTTTATATTTTAAAAAGCTAATAAACCGTTTTCTTCTGCAAATACTTTTGCTACAAATTACCCCCCTTTATAATTATATGCTCATAGAGCAGGTGAAATTTAACCAAGTGCCTATTACACTTAATCTATTCTACAAGTAATCAACAGGCGTAGGATATCAGACTATTTAAATGTTATCTAGTACAACTTAAAATGGCTTGAAATATTGAATATGAAGAAGGGTACATACATTTGTTATTTTTAAGAAGTTATTTGTAACTGACGATCGATTAGCATATGCTTCATTTGGCGACGAAAGGCATAAAGGCTTAAATTCATATTAGGTTTTGCAGAATTGTACAGCATTATAACGAAGTAAAGTGAAATTTCGTTGGAAAAGTGCAGTCGAGTGGTGAGGCATATTGAGTGTATATTGATGTCTAATATTGGAATAATCGGTACAAAAATGTGAGATAATGTAATTTTACTATATTATTCATCTTTAGTCATGTCAATTGTATAAGTTTCTCCGATACATGATCATATTTTCGTAGGTTGAAAATCAATCGGTAACATATATTTTGGACAATTATTTGTAAACGATGTTTTGAAGTTTGATCTAGATATGAGTAGATATTTAAAAACAGGCAACACAAGTGAATCGCATTTTGAAATTTAAAATATGTCTGTTTGAACATAAAAGTTTCATTTTGGCATGTTTTTTCTTTAAATACTAAATTTTGATCTAAGAAAACGCCCAATGCGCAATCTGAAAACGTAATATTTCCGCCATATGGAGTTGTGAATTTAAACTGGGACATACTGTATGCTTCATAATTGTTCACCTTCATTTAGAAGGTTTAACATGTCAATCTGAACCAGTTTTATTGCACATCTTCGATAAGATAATTCTCTGACAACTGCAAATTACAGATAATTATCTAAAATAGCGCGACTTGAATGTTTATGGATTTAGTTTCCCCCCACGCATTAAACAAGTTGATTGTACGCTCTTGCTCTTGTACTACATAAACAAAAATATGACTCAATGCCATAAATTTGACCCAAATTGGTCAACTAACCAAGCCCTTGAAGGTCGCGCTGTTTTTGTTGACCATGCAACGCCAAATGAAAATTTTATATCAAGGACGAATGCATTTCGAAACCTGATCGACTGGGATTATTCTATCTAATTTATTCAAATAGAATTAAAATGAATATGATTATATTTTTAGCTATTATAGACAAACAAATATTGTACAGAAACACGTCAACGGTCAAGTTTAAATTTAAATACCTATCGAAAAAACATAAAAGCTTTTCGTGCAATTGATGGTGGAATTGATATTTAAATGATTTATAATGCTGCTATGAAGAAACTTCTTCTACTTACACGTTGATGATTAATTTCCAATTTATAACCAATTTGCCTCAAAGAAACAGTTTTATCAATTTCCGCTCGAGCCAAAACGTCAATTTACGTTTCCCCATAACAAAATTATTAGGAATCATTATTAAGCTTTCTTCCAAACTGATTTTCAACAGGATGAAAATAATTTGTAGTAGAGCACTGGCCGATATCGTTCTGCGTATAACTCGACATTAGTAAGTAAGTAAGTAAATAAGTTCTTTATTCATCATGTTAAGTTACACAATAGTGAAACTTATAAGACTAGTCAAAACAAATAAATACAGTTAAAAAATAATAACAGTTAAAAAGAGTAGTGAATATCTTAAGAGTAATAATACCAATAATAAAGTCATAAATACTAAGATTGTAGATATTCGTCTAAGGAATAAAAAGCATTGTTAAGTAAGTACTTTAACAAAGTATTTTTAAAAGTATTAAAATTGTTAAAATGACCAAAGCGTCGGGTAAATTTATTAAAACAGTAGATTCCCTGAAAAACATGTGAATTTTGGCCCACACTTAATCTAGAAAATGGCATCCTAAGTTCAGTGTGGCTGCGAGTGTGGTAATTGTGAACATCATTATTTCCTAAAAATAGAGTCTCTTGCTTTTTTATATTTGTAACAATCAGATATATATAAAATGAAGGGAAGGTAGAGTTAAGATTGATAGTGCAATAAATACGGAAGACCAACCATACAACGAATGATTTTCTTTTGTGCGATGAATACTTTGTAAGTGTGTGAAGAGTTTCCCCAAAAAATTAAACCATAGGACAATATAGATTGAACTAATCCAAAGTATGCTAATCTTAACACATTAAGGGAGACGGAGGATTTCAGGTATCTAATAACAAAACAAGATTTACTCAATTTCTTCAATAGATCTTCAGTATGAGTTTCCCACGACATTTTACAATCCAAAGTTACTCCCAGGAATTTTGTCACTTCTGTATGCACAATCGATTTATGATCTGCCTTGATTAAAATGCTTGAACGATGAACATAGTTCTTTGGCAAAAATGACACAAAAACGGTTTTGTCAACATTCAGTGCAAGACCATTGTTTGAACACCATTTGGAAAACTCTTTTACAGATGTATTAGCTTTAGTGATTGTGGTCTCAGAAGAGTTACTAGAAATCAAAAAGTTTGTATCATCTGCATAGACAATTGCTGCATTGGGTGTTGTACAAGAGTGTGGCATATCATTTATCAAGATTAAGAAAAGCAAAGGACCTAGAATAGAGCCCTGTGGCACGCCTGTGGTCACATGCCTGAAATCTGATTTAAAGCGATCAATTATTACGGCTTACTTTCTGTTAGTGAGATAGGAGTTGATCCAGTCGTGAGCAGGTCCAAGTACACCCAATCTAGATAGTTTATCTAAAAGCAGATTGTGATCGACAGTGTCGAAAGTTCTACTGAGATCGAAAAATAGAGCTATTGGTTGTTCTTTATTGTTTAATGAATTATAAACATAGTCACATAATTTTTCAATAGCGTTTATTGTTGATTTTTTCCTTCTAAATCCGTATTGGCTAGAGATTAATAATTTATGAAATTCTAAATAGTTTAATAACTTATTATTAAAACAAAGTTCAAAAACTTTTGCAAACTGATTTTGTACACTTATATTTCTATAATTACAAGCCTCCATTTTCGATCCCGTATTTTTATATATTGGTATAGATTTTTAAATTTTCAGTTAATCCGGATACTGGCCATTAGCAAAGGATTCATTAATTAAATAAGACAGCGGAACACAAATTTCGTCAACCACTGCTCTCAGTACTTGACCTCTTATCTCGTCAATCCCTGCAGCTGATTTACTTGTTGTTTTAAGCAACAGTTCACTAACTGGAGTGGTAGGGGTTAGGTAAAAGTTATGTATAACATTGTCAAATAGAATTAATTTGCTAAAATCAGGTTTAGGGCTCTTAAAATTCAAGAAGAAATTATTGAAACCGTTACAAATATCATAAGTATTAGTAAATATTTCATCATTAATAACAATTTCTGTAACTGATTGCTTTGGATTGTTTTTTGCTTCATTTATAATGACCCAACTCTCTTTCATTATATTTTGGGCACCCTTTATACGCCCGTCATTGTAATTTGCCCTAGCAAGTTTAATTCTTCTTCGTAGATAACTAACGTGTCCACTTTTTCATCTCGTGGATAAATTTGGAATATTTTGAATCAAATTAACAGTAATTCACAGGCCGACAGAAAAGATTTTGTGAAAACTTTTTAAACAAATGCAGCTGAATCTTATGTATTTTTGGGTGCCGAAACCCTATCTGGCATCAGTTTTTTGTATCACCTACAGTTCTCTCAGAATATGACCTCGATTGTATTTAAAAATGAGGCAAATAGGCTATACAAAAAAATAAAAATTTCATTTAACTTAACACACCATAATAATATATTAAACCGTGTTAGCTACAATAATATATTGAAGTGTTTATTTTTTTGTATTTCCTTCCTCCTTCGCTTTGAAACTTCTTATGCAACTTTTTCTCAGATGTGATGCATTTTATTGTTCTCGGTGAAGTGACCAGCAGTATTCGCCCATCATGTTGACATTCCACCGACGTTTCCCCATCACTGTGATGTCCTGTTGAAACTACTCCCCCTGATCTTTACTCACATCACCCAAGTTGTCAGGGAAAAAGTCAAGATGGTTGTGTAGAAAGTGGACTTTAAGGCTCATATCAAGCATCCCAGATTTTTTAATTTGATTATCATGTTAGCTATGATAAGCGCAAAATTTGAGTCTTTAACAGTGCCCAAAAATTTAGTTACAATTTGCTTAAATGATATCTATGTCTCCTCCTTTGTTTCAAAGTTGGAATCGAACATTATTTTACGAATGTCAGGCCCAACAAAAAACCCCTTCCTTTAGCTTAGCTTCTGATAAATGAGGAAACTTGTCACATACATACTTAAAACATTCACCATCTTTAGGAAAGGTTTTTACAAACTGTTTCACTAAACCTAATTTAATACGAAGAGGTGGAAGAAGAATTTTTTTGGATCTATTAAAGTTTTATACAAAATGTTCTTCTCTCCAGGTATTAAGGTTTTTCTTATATGCCAATGTTTTGTGGACCAATGTAGATCACTTGCTCTGTTGTCCCACTCGCATATAAAACATGAAAATTTAGTAAATCCCTTTGTTGGCCTAGAAGCATACAAACAACTTTCAAATCTCCACATATCATCCAATCATGTCTAAATTTTTGTAACTTTCTTTCATATGGACTGAATAAGCCACAGGCACTGAAGTATTGCCGACCTTATTTCATAGATGCACAGATATTAGATATTAGAATCAGGCAAGAGTTCCCTCAATGGATATTTCCGGGTCCATGTTAATAGGAATTCTCTTTATATTTTTTGACACAGAATCACCCCTAAAAATTAATGACTCAATATCTGAAACACCCTAACTGTTATCTATTTACGTACACCTTATCTTCGTTTTACAGATTATAAATAAGTAGCCTCGTAAACAGTCCCTAGTTCCCGTAAATACCCGATTATAACGTATATAGAAAGACTTGAAAAGTTCTGCATACATTTATTAATAATCTATTATGCAATAATCTATTATGTCAATAATCTATTATGCACGATTTTCGATAATTTCACAGAGGATTCTCAAAATGTATATAAATATAAGTAGGAACAACCACGTTTGGAGGACGGTAGTTCAGTCGGTTAGCATGTCTAGCTTTCTCTCTGAGTATATCTAGCGAAGTAGGTTCGAGCCCTACCTACTACGAAGTAATTTTCAAATATAAATTATCCCCAAGAAGTGGTTCGGATTCCACTATACCGGTAGGATCCCGCCTCCTTTACACAGACAAATCTAGATCTCCAAGATTGAAACTGATTTATTGTTGTTTTAAAAGTTTTTAATACCAGATTGTACCCGCCTCAATTATTTACATAAAATGAAGCGCAGAATTACACATATAGACTGCATGTATAACAAAATAAAATGGAAACTTGTTGCCCGAGACCGAACCCGATACGGTTAGAAATTGTGTATGTTATAAAGCCTCATAGTACAATAAATCTAGATCAATTTTTCACATCTTTTGGATTTTATTTCTCAGGAGATAATTTTATGATCAATCGATGTGGAAAAATGTCAGGAACAACATACTGAAATGTTTAAGACTTGGGTGTTGTAGCAATTTTGTAAATAAATAAAAACTATCAACAAATGCCATGCTCGAATTTAACGCGGTACGACGGCCATAAAATACTTCTAATAATTAAAAAATATATATCACGTTGTAGAGAAAGAAATTCTCTACAATTTTGATGCGGGAAATACCCCTCTACGATGCTTATTTTTTTTAAATCATTTTTTAAAGTTTTTTTGCCAAGTTGTTTTCGTTTGGTCAGCTGACCGTTGTCGCCACGCCCCTTTGTGACATGGCGGAACGGTGCGTGCTGCGCGCGCATCCAGAAGCGCTAAATACGCGGGAACTACATATATAAAAAAGCTCGCAAAAAACGTAAAGGAGACCGAATGCATATCATTTTCAGTTTAGTTATAAAAAAGGCCATAAATCAGGTGTTCGTCTTCCTTTAAATCATTGCAAAAAATTGTCATGCATATTTTCTAACTTGAGGCCGTATAGTAGACCGAAAAGATTTAACAGACATAAAAAATTTAACAAAAAAAAAAAAAAAGGTACTGTCTTTATAGCTTCCCGACAGCACGCGCCGCGGAGTAAACAAAATTCAGGGTGGCTATTTATTAGGAATTTTGAAATTCCCTGACTTTTCCAGGTTTTCCAGTACTTTTCAATTAAAATTCTAGTCTTTTTTTTTATTGCCAAAAAAATGTTGAGTTAAAAAATTAGGTACACAAAAAAATACTCCATATGCTAAACATATAATAAGTAACTCTTAATTACATAACTAAAGTTCAGTTGAAGAGAGTTGACCTCTTCATTGATTAGATTAGTCTCTGTGTTGTTTTCTTTTCTTTTCATCAAGTTCCTTCAATTTTATAGTATTCATTCCTTTCCTGTTTATCTCTTCACCCTCTGCTCAATTGCTGCGTTTTATTCAAGTTCTCTATGTATTTATAATGCGCGTTTCTAAAATACTGAATCATTTTCTATTGATTTCAATTTTTTTAATTTAGCCCAGAATCCAGCACAGCATCATAAACTAGTCTTTGACCAACCAATGATGATTCCAACACATTCTCAATCAAACATTGATTGTTGATCGAAAATTCGCTTTCAACACCTGCACTCCCATGAGATACTTCGAACGACGTTATTAGCAAAAATACGTTTACATCATTATATTTTAATGGACGTCCTGAGTAAAATTTAAATATGAACTGCTAAAATAAAGCAAATTTCCCTGACTTTTAGGCCTACATATCAAAATTCCAGTCCGACCCTGGATACAATAACCGTCGGCATTCATTGATTATTTTTTATGTCTGTTAAATCTTTTCTGTGTACTATACCTAGGTCAATCCCACTTCTATTTAATTACTTGAAATTTGTGCTACCGAATTGATGATTCGTGGAATGAACTTATCAAGTCAACGTGGACTCCCAGAGGTGGACTAATTGTTTCTTTGCCATGAAAGTTTAATGAAAAAAATTTTATTAAATTTTCACATTATTATTGAAGTACATAGTTTATCTTGAAATTGACCAGTAAAACTAAAGTTTTACAAGAAAATCTATTTTTAAAAATCGGTCCGACATAACTCGGACCAACTTTTCCATTTAGGAGTAAGAACAGTTTTGAGGAAAATAATTTTTGCGTGCACTAAATACTGAAGGCTGTGTAGGCGGTGCTGTGTTGTGCGGCGCTATGCTAAGCTGATAGAAGCGGTGGCTTGACTGGTGCTGTGTGAAAGAATTCTTTTGCAGTGGTTACTAGACTGTTTAACAATACCATAAAATTATATCAACCTGGATTTCAAACAACGAAGTTGAGAAGCATTTTTTAGATCTGAGTTCAGACGAAGATGACTCTGATAATGAATTTGAGGCCAATATTCTAACCAATGTATTGGTTAATGAAGTAGATTCTTCCGGGTCTTGCCGTGGTCGTCGAACTTGACTTGACGTTTCGCTGATCATCCTGTCAGCTTCTTCAGAAGGATTCTAAAGACTGAATCTGTTGTGTTACACTCCTCGTTATATACCTAGACGCCGCTTCGCTTCGCTGGTCATTGGTCGCGCTTGGTTCGCTTCGCTGCTCATTCGTCGTGTTTGGTTGACCGTGACTTACTACGGTGCTGGTACTTGGCAATACCAGTCTCCACGTGTTACTAAGTCGATACCCATCCTCTCTGTTAAAGTTGTTCACGTTTTTCATAATTTCCAGTGATTCCCTAATAATTCGCGGATAATAGCATTCTACTAATGTATTGGTTATGGGAGCTTATATTGCTAATTTATCCCAAGTGCCTTCCAGGAAGTCTTGATTTATGTCATCTTTGTCGTCAATTTTCCACAAACAAGAAGATCTACGTACTACTTCGCTGAATTTTTTTCATTTTTAAATTCTGCACAGCATATAAACACAGTTCAGTACAGCTTCAATCGGTCACAAAGCAAAATAAAACTGGGCCAGCAAGCCACAGTTTGTCGAATATGCACAGCCCAGCACGAGTGTACTCTTCGCCATTGAAATGCGTGAGATTCGATTACAAGCTGACCCCGCTTCACTCTGGCTTCGTACCGCTTCGCACGGCACAGCACAGCAGTGGACTACAGTTAGTCGTTTTAGAGAAAAAATAATAATTTTTAAACCCTATCCCCCGCAGACTTCTCCCTGTATTTTCAAGGAGGAACTTGTTATGTTATCTTATACTGATACTATAAAAGTATCTGTGTGTTAATTTTAATCAAAATTGGTTCAGCCGTTAGAAAGAAAAAAAAAATTCTTTAAAACCTACCCCTACATTTTCTAGGAGCATAGTCATGCCAATTCATACTGGTATTAAGGAAGTATTTATGTGATAAATTTAATCAAAATCGTTTAAGGCGTTTCAGAGAAAAAAACTATTATAATTTTTTTTTACCAATTTTTAGGGGCTAACTGCCTCCACATTTGAGCTAGGACCGACTTTGCGATTTTGTCTCGAGGTGTGGCCATCCTGAATATGCATGCTAGATTTGAGCAAAATCGATCTAGTGGTTTGGACTCTAGGTGCGAACACAGACAACAGACAGGCTACGCAAACAGACATTTTTAAGAATAACTTTTGGGTTCAGGGAACTTGATAATATATAAATCCGCCAAAAACTCAAAGTCGATTTTTTGCATGATCACAATCCTTCCCTATTACGCCGCATTTGGGAAAGTAAAAAGAATATCGTGATACAATGAAAATGAAGGGTGATGAGATGGTTTTTAATTAATCTGCGAAAGACCGCTCGACACTGTGGGAAGAGATTACGCCATTTCGGTGCGGTGCCAGGCAGCAGCTTGATATTGTTCCGTGTAAAGTATATACGACTGGAATTGAAACTGGTTAGTTTTAAAGCACAGGACCGTGCGTACTGAACTTGATATTTTGTCCTATATATTTGGCAATGGTATTGAAATTGGAACGGTTGTTGAAACTGTGCAGGCGAGTCCGAGACTGGCAATGTAATCAGCCTGAATGAACCATCTACGACTGCACTGGTTTAAAGGTAATAAAACGGACAGGCCTACTAGCACAAAAAAACTCGTAAATCGTTTCTTTATCTTGGAACGTGGAAGTCTAATATCGTGCTGTCTATGTGCCAGTGCAGCGCATAAATACCTATTATAATATCAAGCGTAGGAGTTTAGTTAGTTACTACTATATAAAAGGTAAAATATTTTAATTATTTACTAATTTACCATGGCTTTCTGGAGACCATTTGAAACAGAGGATAATATAATAACACCCAAAATCTTATCATTTTGTTATGACAAGCATTTCTATTTACCTCCGCCCATGTACAATAAAGAGATGCCGACTGTTTTTGCCGGCTTTTAGTTTTTATACGGTTTCAATTCCAATCGTATATACTTTAGACGACTTTATGAAAATGGCCGGCAAAATATGGCTCTTTCGCAGCTGATATAATCACGTGCCGACTGAATGAGTGACAGGTGTATATAGGAATACTGGACTCTTACTGACCACTATTGTGGGCTCTCCCTCTACAATATTAAAAAATAAAATTTTCCCCTATATTTAATACTTTTTCAGGGGCTAAAAGTCGACTGACTGGAGTATTACACTATTTTTGCATACACATAGAAAGTGTTGAATATCTTAATATTAAAATACCAAGATTTTGAGACAAGAATGACATATGTAGAGCAATAGTAGGAGCATACAAAACGCGATCTCAAAAATATGTTTTGTGAAGTATAGTTCAAGTAGGAAATATCTGAGACAGAAAAAACATAACAAAAACTTTAGACCTCGTTAAAATACCATTACTTTTTGTGCTACCTCGACCGACCCTCGACCGCAAAGTCTCTCGCTGGTTTTTAATGTGCGGCGAGTCGTTTGATAGTTTTGATGTTAGGCATCCACCGGTGGCCCGCGGCGATAATAATGATGTAAAGTTTTTGTTATGTTTTTTCTGTCTCAGATATTTCCTACTTGAACTATACGTTTATATCAACTGCCTGCTACTGTGATATCAGGAGCAAAATATGTTGAATTAGGGGGTCTCGTTTTTCCCTGATTAAAGATGTAATATTAGCTTATTACATTACTATTATTATGAATATCTACAAAAAAATAAATAACAATTCTTATCTCCATGATACGTTATCGACAAATATGAAATTCAGTGTATGACAACATATTATTGTGAAGAATATTTTATTTAAAATTATAAATATTAATCTTTATTTATATTTTTACTACACACGTCTGAACATTATCGCGAGTACTCTAGCGGAGTAAAATCGACCCGCAATTAGGCCGTTTAAAAAAAATTAAGGTATAGTTCAAGTAGGAAGAAACTGAGACATAAAAAACATAACAAAAACTTTACGACCTCATTAAAATACCGGTACTCTTTTTTGTGCTGTTCGCAAATTGACTCGCTTACCTTTATAGGCTTTTAATGTGCGTCGGGAATGTTTCATGTCAGGCTTGGCGCCATGGCCCGCAGCGATATAATAATGTTGTAAAGTTTTTGTTTGCATTTTTTATTTACTGGAATCTATTTACTTCAACTTAGCGCCATGGCTCGCGGCGATAACAATTATGCCGTAAAGTTTTTGCTTGGTTTTTTTTGTCTCAGGAAGTCCTTATTTGGACTATACCTGTTTGTATAGAAGTTCATTTTTCTTGTCTCTTCTTTCCCGCTATCTTGCAAAATAAACTCATCGTGCGTATTTCAAGGCAATCAGTACTTCGAGTTCGATGGTGTTCATTTAAACTAGTATTCGGTAAAGTAATAGGATCGGAAGACATTAACTTTTTTTTTTAATACATTTATTTAACGTCGGCCTAGTTCCGCTACTGAGGCCTAACACCGACGCCTGTAGACGAGCTACCCCCAACCAGGAATTTTGCCGAACCTCTTCCCTTAAGAAGAGTAGGGATCTTTTACTTGCCTAACATTTAATAGACAAGGGACCGACGGCTTTACATCCCCTCCGAAGGATGGTATATCTCCTATACAACCCTCGCCTAAGGTTGTATAGCTTCCGCGCATACACTGATATACAAGCCGCTGGAAGATGGGTGAGGCGAGGACGTGGTCTTCGTTGGAACGGTCACCAATCCAACTACTAACCACGCCTAACGTTGCTTTACATCGCATATCGAAGTATGTACATAGTAAAGACGCACCCACGCTCGCCCCAGACATTAACTTATTTATATTTCCTCGACTCATATACGAACTTCGACAAGATGTATGAAATTTAAAACTTTTCATAGGTACCAGACAATATTGCACTTTTATGAATAAGAATATTCTTGGCAAATTCATCTTGTCGATATTAAGCTTAGTAATCCTTTTTTTTGTTGGTTTGTTGACAATCGTGTCCTTAGAAGAGTCACAAAGATTCTCACAAATTATACATAACAAATTTCGCTCCACTTTCAAAAGAAATTGCAATTGTATTTAACTAAAATTATTCGTCCTCGCCTAGTTTTCATATAAGAATTTATAGTTCAAGTAGGAATAAACTGAGACAAAAAAAAAAAAAGAAACAAAAACTTTACGGCGCGGGCCGTGGCGCTAAGTTGAAGTAAATAGATCCCATCAGTAAATAAAAAATGCAAACAAAAACTTTACAGTTCAAATGTGCTTTTAGAGGGCGGAATATTAAAACATAATATTTTTAGTCGCAAACTCCACTTTAAAATCCGTATTTTACTATAAGGAACGTAACCAGACTGCAACCAACAGCTACTCTCCGGGCTATGTGCCCCGCCGAGCGCTGAATTACAAGTTACAAGCCTGGCGCGTTAAGTGTAATAATTGCATATTAACATCAAAACGCTAATGCTTCGATTGCAACAAACACCAGCCGAAAGACTGATCCTACTTAAAGGAGCTCTCGTGCCAGTCGTCACACACCACTTGCAGACTGCAGTTTCGAGCTGTTGGCTCTCGTCAGTGCAAGGTAGGCATATGACGACCGACACGAGGATCACTTGACTATTTAGTACATTTCGGTACGCGCCAGGCTTGTAACTTGTAATTCAGCGCTCGGCGGGGCACATAGCCCGGAGAGTAGCTGTTGGTTGCAGTCTGAGTACGTTCCTTATAGTAAAATAAGGATTTTATAGAGGAGTTTGGGACTAAAAATATTATGTTTTAAAAACTTTACAACATAATTATATCGCTGCGGGCCATGGCGCCAAGCCTGACATGAAACATTCCCGACGCACATTAAAAACTTATAAAGGTAAGCGAGTCAAGTAAAGTTTTTGTTGGGTTTCTTATGTCTCAGGATTTTCCTACTTGAATTGTACCTGTTTCTTTTATCTTTTTTGTATTATATCTGTTTTTGTTCTAACCTTATCCTGTAAATGGACATCAGTCTGTTGGTTATAGTAACTCAATAAATAAATAAATAAATACATATATTATAAATTTTATAATAGAATTGTTGTTCTCGTGTAGCTCAGTATATAAGATACTCAATTAACAATGGATATAGCCGAGTTCGAATCCTGTTGGCTTCCCCGTTTCTATAAATTTTATTATATCAAAAGTTAAAAATTTTGTTTCATTAATCCGTGCTGCCAGTTTTGTTAAAACTTTCTTTACCATAAATTTCTCTTTTATTATTCCGGGAGACCCGGGTTCGAATTCTGGTTAGAGTATGGATATTTAGTGTTGTTTATCATGTGTTACCGACTTGGTGGCAGTGCACTTGACGAGGTTGTGTGAGAGACAATGCGGCTAGCTGCTGTACCACTCCTGAGTTAGAGTCTCAACTGCGGCAGATGGCAATGTCGTAGTGAATGATCATTGTATAATTGTCTACGTGTATGTGTCCTGGTTGAGTGGTGGAATAGCTAATACTAAACTCCGCCAGGACGTTAATCTAAACAAACCGATAAAATAAAAAAAATAAAAACAAACCGACGTCATTAAAAACCTACAAGTTATTCAATTTGCTGGTGAACCAGTACAGAGAGTAACGGTATTTTAATGAGGTCAAGTTTTTGTTGCATTTTTTATTGGCATTAATAGTGGAGTCGGACAAGCAAAATATAAGGAACTGTTTCCAGAGTCATTTTTTTTTAACATGTTAGTTACATCGAATACTATACGAAATGGACATTTTCTAATTCTAACAACCGCCGCTACGCAAGTTACCGGCCATTTTGTGAAAAATCGCCCATTTTTGTCGTTCTTTCTATTTAGAGAGAATATTTATAGATATATATCTCGGTATGTGTACGTCTAAAAAAATCGAGGCTGTTCGTTATGATACAGGCTATCAGCGGTTACAATATGAAATTTTTATCTGCACACATAACCTCAAAAAAAAACCTGACAAAACTGCTAAATTTTGTTTTTTTTTGGTTATAACTTCGGACGTTTTAAGAGAAATTTGATGAAATTTTCAGAAATTATGCTTTATAATGTAAACAATAACTGGTTAAAATTTTAAAATCCTTATTTTACTATATAAGGAACGTAACCAGACTGCAACCAACAGCTATTCTCCGAGCTATGTGCCCCGTTGAGCGCTGAATTACAAGTTACAAGCCTGGTACGTTAAGTGTAATAATTGCATATTACCAACAGGACGCTAATGCTTCGATTGCAACAAACACCAGCTGAAAGACTGATCCTACTTAAAGGAGCTCTCGTGCCAGTCGGCCCACACCACCTGCAAACTGCAGTTTCGAGCTGTTGGCTCTCGTCAGTGCAAGGTAGGCATGTGACGACCGACACGGGGATCCTTTGACCATTTGGTACATCTCGGTATCTTTAGGATAGCGAAATGCAAAATAGTCAGCAGGCGCCATCTAACGGTCCAGTGTCTGTTGCAATCGAAAAATAAATAGCCTGACTGGGCTTTACCAGGTTCCTGGAAAAAATTCCCCGCAAACTGGACTATATTTTCAACAAAGAATTAGATATTTTTTCATGCTGAAATTCGCTGAAATTTGTTAGGTATTTGATTTATTAATAATGCAACTTCGCAAATGACCACGAATTTTATTACACGGTCTTTCCTTGAAATGTGTGGTCGTTTAAATATTATTTGGAAAACATAAAAATGTTTCAAGTATTTGTTAACAAGTTTTAATGTTTTGTTTTTCTTAGGCGACAGTTACTCAAGCGGACAGCAAAAGTAATTAATTTTTATATCCTAAATTAAACAATGTTATGTTTATGTAAATCCATGAAGCAATCACTTTTACTTAGATTTTCACTTCATATTTGTCCTTTCATAATACGAATAAAATTAATGTTTTATAAATATTTGTTACGATTAAACCATAAATTTCGCCACGAATACTGAAACAATCCCACAAGATAAAAATACTTTGGTGTATTAAATTCCCAGTATCTATATTTGTAAAAAAGAAAATGTATTTCTTCTGTCTAATTTCTGTGGTGTTATTTATTTATTATTATTTATTTATTAATACACCTTAAATTACTAAGCCACTTTTAGCAAATGCATAAAAAAATTATATATTTTCTTACCTTTTTGATACTTTAACTTGACATGTGTATGTATGAGTTAATATTTCCGTACGATTTCATTTTCTCCCATATTGTACGCAAAGTTAAAGCAATAGTCCAGAAACATTGTCTACGTGGACAATATTTCTGGATCTTTGTGTACAAGAGAAAATGAAATCGTACGGAAATATTAACTCATACATACACACGCTAAGTTAAAGTATACTAGACTATATCTCAATAGCTATAAATTCTCCTGTAACAATTATGACTGCTAATATTTGTCACTTTACGAAAGCTTTCAAATAACAATTTTGATTGGTCAAAAATTGGCCAGTAAATATTTTAAATCACCTTAAAATGAAAGTAGTAATTTGACTTTGCAAAAGTTTAAAATGATCGAATTTAATTTATACACTGGGAAAATATTGTAGATGCACTAATAAATTTTGATTGTTGGCGCGGGAATAATCTGAACAATAAGACCCGTTCAACGCAACTACTAAGGGCTGCGTTTTAGCTGCATAATCCTTATTTATTTTCTAGAATGTTGGCCTAAATTTTGATATTAGTAAATTTATAGGTTCAGAAATATGCGTATAGTAAAGACGCATGTTGGATTCTGAACTATCAAAATAAAATAGATACTTAACCAATTTATTCAATCTATTCAAAAGTCAATTCAATAATAATGATTTTTGTTGTTTTTTCTTTTCTAGTTATCGAGCCAAAAATATAATTTTTAGTTGACCATCAAGTGGCTAGTACGTACACGTTAGGTAGAAGTGTACCCACAGATACTCTCCCTGCATTAGAAAAAATCAATCTGCCAAATCATCAATATAACCCATTTGCCAGGGGTTTTAAGTCGAATTTAATTGTTACTTCGCTAATTGTTTCATGAAAGGCTAGTTTTCTACTACGGAAACGGAAAAATTCATTTTTTTGCTAATATCTCGAAAAATAATGGGAGAAAAACGAATAGCACCACGTGAAATTTTACAAAAAAATAGTACATAAGTTTTTTTAATCAATTTTCCTCTTAGCATGAGAAATTATTACAGTTCGCTCAATATTTCAAGCGCGTCGCCAGGGAAATGAAGCATTTCTCGACCGCCGCTGTAAAATAAAGACAATTTGTACCCAGTAAAAATGTAGCATTTTAAAGAGGAAGAATTTTTATTTCTTATAAATTGCACGTGAAAGTTAAGCTTTATAATTTTTTCCACTCTATATTAAGATATAAATATTAAATAAAATAAATACTATTTTTAAAATATCCTTGTAGATATAGCTTGTTTATACCTTAAACTTCAATCCAAGATTAATTTTTATGCTCTAAAGTATCCAGGGTAAAAAAATCATTGGTATTTTTTCCATTTTTTAGGGTTAGGAAATATTCTCTTAAAAACTTGTCTAAAACAGTCAAAAAGACTTGTAGGTAAAAAGACCTACCTTTTTTTACCCTGGATACTTTAGAGCATAAAAATTAATCTTGGATTGAAGTTTAAAAGGTATAGACAAGCTATATCTATAAGGATTTAATAGTATTTTATTTAATATTTGTTTTAATATAGAGTGGGAAAAAAATGATAAAGCTCAACTTTCACGTGAAATTTATAAGAAATAAAAATTATAAAAATTAAAAGTATACCAATCTTCTTTAAAATACTACCTTTTTTTCGTTTTTAATGGGTACAAATTCTCTTTATTAACACGCTTTTATTAGCTTCACCTGTATGTTTGTTTGTTTGTTAGTTGGTTTGCTTGTAATGGAATCTTTGAACATGATTTTCACCCACTTCAAAACATCAGATTAAACTGAAACTTTGCACGCATATCAAGGACCGATAACAGTACAATAATTTGACAACTTTGTCCTAATGTCCTCACCAGGATCATTAGGATCAAATAAAATGAAAAAACGCGACTAACCTATTGTGGAGATTTTGGTGGATGCGCCGCTGTTTATATTATATATTTTATAAATTATAGTTTAAATAAAAAAAATATAGCAAACCGAACTAAAAAGTAAAAAATAAAAAATATAGTTTAAAAAAACTAATTTCTCATGCTAAGGGAAAAATCTATCAAAAAAAAATTGTATACTATTTTTTTGTAAAATTCCCCACTCTTTCATGTGGTGATATGCGTTTTTTTTCCATTATTTTTCGATATCGGCAAAAAACTGAATTTTTCCGTTTCGGAGGGTTTTTTATAAGGGTTCGCGGGGGTAAATTTTGGTAAACTTTTTTGAGTCACTTTCTACTAGCAAGAAACTAGTCTTTCATGAAACAATTAGAGAGGTAACAATTAATTCAAACTTTTCATCAAAATCTGACAACTGGGCTAATGAAATGTACTTTTTGAAGGCGGGTTTGGCAAGAAAATCAGTAATATCAGTATGCAGACTTGACTGTCAAGACTGACAGTAAAGTGCTTCCCACGTTTAAGGACCGTTTAATAATTTTGTCGGCACGAGAAACTATGAAAAAAGGTCCTTCGTACAAAGGGGCGAAAGATGGTTTCAGTCTGACAAACGAAAATATATTTACAAGACGTGATGTCAGGACTGACGAAAATATTGTGTGCGAAATTTGATTTAGGGGATCTAAAATGTAAATTGTCGAAATAGGTTAGTAATTTAGTAATGAAGAGCGAGACCTAAATATCGATATATGACTTGATAAAATAACAACCGCCAGGGAGATGTAAGATTTGTCCGTAAACAAGCTCCGCGGATGAACAAAATATGTCATCTTTAGGCATGACCCAATAAAATAATTGACAATTCATCATACCAGTGACTTGCATTAGCCCTGGCTAACAATGTAGTCGTCAGGGTTCTATGGATTCTCTCAACCATATTATTGCTTTGATGATGATATGCCGTCGTGTGAATCCGATAGAACCTTAAAAATTTGGAAAATTCGCGAAATAAATTTGATTGTATGACTGATGTTCGAGAGGTAAGCACACTTGCCTCTCACCCAAAAGTTCCGGGTTCAATTCCCGGTAGTGGCAGTAGAAAATACTGTGAGAGGGATTTTTCCACTATACACGAATATTGGGTGTGTATCACTTGTCTCTACATGTGTAGCCCCCTCCCATATAAAGGGGGTCGTAATTACCTGTGGTGGTGTTATTTATTTGAACGGGACATCTTGACCTGTAGTGGCAGTTAACGGAACGCCGAAACGACAGATAAAATTCTGAGATAAAGTTTTGGCGGTTTCGACAGAAATGTCTTGTAAGGGGTACGTTCCTGGTCAACGTGTGAATCGGTTGACCGCAGTGAGGATGTACCGACACCCGTTGAAAGGTGGTAAGGGTCCAACGAGGTCTATGTGGATGTGTTCGAAACGCCCCTTGGGAACATCAAAATCTGAAATGGGAGTTTTGGTGTGCATATTAATTTTGGAAGTTTGGCAATTGAAACAGGTTTTTTCCCATAAGGTACGGTACGAATTCACCTTGGGCCAGAAATAGATAGAAGTTACAAGTTTTTTAGTGGCGCGAATGCCTGGATGTGCTAAATTATGAAAACGAACGTCAAATACTGTCGTAAAAAAGGTCGACATTTAGAGTTAGATACTTCGTAACAAATTTTATCAGTTGAACTACGGATTGTGAGTTGTAAAGAATACTTTACTGTTTGGGTTGGATTGTTTTGTGATTAAAAATGAATCTTTTAAAAACTGTAAATTAAAACGTCAGGCGCAGTTACCAGTTGGATGGGTGACCGTTCCAACGAATACCGCGTCTTCGCCTCACACATCTTCCAGTGGCTTGTATATCAGTGTATGCGCGGAAGCTATACAACCTTAGGCGAGGGTTGTATAGGGGATATACCATCCTTCGGAGGGGATGTAAAGCCGTCGGTCCCTTGTCTATTAAATGTTAGGCAAGTAAAAGATCCCTACTCTTCTTAAGGGAAGAGGTTCAGCAAAATTCCTGGTTGGGGGTAGCTCGTCTACAGGTGTCGGTGATAGGCCTCAGTAGCGGAAATAGGCCGACGTTAAATAAATGTATAAAAAAATTTTAAAAATAAAAACAATACTTGCGAATATATGGATTGTGTTATTAGTTAATTAGTTTCTTAACATTTCTTGTTCGTATTTATTTATTTTTCCTTAAGAGTTGGTCGGAGTGTATTAGTCATCCATGCTTCCAATTTTAATTGTAAATGACTTCACGTCAATAAAATGACGCAGCTGAATGTACGGTGTGCTTGGAAGGCGAGAGATAGAGATGTAGTAGAATATAACATTGGACAAATTTATTATACCTAATCTTTAAATTTCTCTGTGCATTTGAGGACATTAGGGCTAATTTTATTTTAGTTCTACAAAAGGAAAAATGTTTATTTTAATGATACCTATGCGGGACGATAAAAATTATTTTTGCAAATCGATAATAGAAGAAAAAAAAAATATTTTTTTATATATACTTTTTTTCTCTCATCGTCCCACATTGTAACATATTTTTAATGTCTTTTAGTGAAAGCAGTTTTTTAAAATAATGATTTATATGAGAGTAATTTGCACCGTCTTTCCGGCTTATATCCGGAGCGCTCTTAACTTGGTGACTGATTTGATGTTTTTTTATAGTTCCAAGACTTTCTGAATTATTCGTTTAATGTTTTAAATTTTAATTGTGTTTGTGACGAGTTCAATACCACTGTAACTGGTCTTATGAACAATAAATATTATTATTATTATTTATTAGTGTACAGGAAAAATATAAAGCGTATAAAACAGATTGCTTGCGCGACTGCGGAATAAAACAGGACAAATTAGGAAATTAGGTATCTATGTTTGCCAATGCTTTCAAAACTATAAATATGAAAAAAAATATTTGAATATAACTGATACCAGATAAAAGTGGAAAACCGTCTATACAGACGTGTCACATTGTGGCCACTGTGAACCTGATAGAGTTGTATAATTTCTACCTGACTGTGGCACTCAGAGGATAATGTGTTTGTTTATTCTGTTTATGTGTTTATTAGTTGTGTATGTTGTAAGCGGACGTTACGGTCTACAGCCTAAATGGATTAACTAATTTTGATAAATGATATGTCTCTTTAGATTCACCTTCACCTTCCGAGTGTCACGAAGTATATGAAAATTGGAAAATAGCACATGTATAGGGCGCCGAATGGGTATAAAATTTTAATTTTTTATTCAGTTTTTAAGCGGTCTAGTTTCCTGAATAGACCCCATAAATAACGTGAATAAAAAATTCTACCTTTCTCATAAAAATTATTTTGCAGATGCTGATTGCTGAGTTTGGTTCACCATATAACTACATAACCTAACCTCTTCCTTCCTGTTATTCCGCGATTCCCAATGCGATTTTTAAATCAAAACACAGAATATAACAGGACCACATTATTATCGCTCATATTTATTATCATCTTTTATCTAATAATTAGTATTACAACAATGAGTAGTGTAAAAATAAATTTATCTCTTACGCTACGTTTCGATTCGGCGAAAAAATACGCCGATCCCAGCACGTATCTACGTATTTATTTTGCTTTTAATAACATATAACATACATAAACGCACATTATAAAAAGCAGGTGCCAAAACTAAATATACAAAAACATTGTGTTTGTTCTTGCCAATTAAAAAATTATACATAAAAATACCTATATGTAGGTACTTTTCCTAATGACAGATAAATAAACATTTAATAAAAAATGAAAGTCAGCATACACTTTCGCTGGTGACTTTTTTACAATTTTATAGGGACAAATATCACGCTTGAAAGAGTAATTTCTTTGCTGATTTATTAAGAACAAACATAAAAAACCAGAGTTAAACACTTACCATGCTGAAACTTCGTACTTCTTGCCGCAAAGGCATATTTTCCGGCAGTGGCCAAACTGCACCGTACACTACTCATATTTTATCGATTATTTCAAGTGGATTAATTATTTTGTTTACATACACTTACTCTTGTCGGACTTTTGCAAGGGAATCAACTACAACTAGTATTAATTTTTAAACTTCTCCGAAACCTTCAGAAGTCAAGGTTCCAATGACATGACGCAATTGATCAACAATAAAAATGAGTTTTCTGAGAATTTCGACTAGCACTGTTGTTTCTGTTACTTGGGTTTCATTTGTGGCAATTTTAGGTGGGACTTTTGGTGGAACTGTCGTGTGTATCACTAGAATTTTGGTGACTGAATTGACAAAGTTTAATCAGTCACTCAGGCAGAACGACTGATTTGTTAAAATGTTTACCTCTATATTTTGACAGATGACATATGCGACTACCATCTATTGGATGATAGCAGTAATAAATATTGTTAACCGATCGTCATGTATCATGTTACAAATATCGTTACAGACTTCTGGCAGTTACATGCAGTTAAACATACACTATGCTGTATGTTGGGTAATATAAGCTACGAATAAAATTTTTAATTGTGTATGAAAAGCAAACTGTTCTTTAATAACAGTTTTATTTTGAGATATCTTTGTTAATCTATTAGTACCCAAAAACCTCAGCAATTTTTCAAAAAATTAACCAAATCGTCATAAGCTTCTCCTTTCATATTTTAATTTACGTACGGTCTTTAATTTTCCACAGACATGTTTTTCCCTATATAAATCTATAAAATCGGTTAATATTTTTTTTCTCCATTCCATGTTTCACTAAAGACACCTTTACTATTCGAACAGAATTGATATCTCTGTGTGTGTGTACCGACAGGGTTGAACCTGCAACGATCTGCCCTGTTGTATGTCACACATCGGATATTTCACCGATCAAATCCGTCCCACGCCATTAACATAAACATCATTTGAAATATCGACAACAGATTTGGTCCGTGGCGGGACAAATCATTTAAAATTGGAAGAGTCTCGGGGTCCGCAAATTGCGTACCTGAATTATGTATAATAGAGTTCCGCTAATTGCGGACCTGTATTATTTATAATAGAGTTCCGTAAATTGCGTCATCAAAACCTAACATTATACCAAATTTCTAGGTTACATAGGTAGTTTTCGAGAAAAACCTCTGTGACAGACGGACACGAGAGTGATCTTATAATGGTTCCGTTTTTCATAAAAACACAAGAACTTAACCTAAACTAACTTATTTACATTCCTAATATTTCCATTCAATGTTTAGTTTGGGTTCTTTAGTAAATATTTCCAATCAACGGTTAGGTCAGATCCTTTAGTGAACATTTTCAGTCAAAGGTTAGGTTAGGTTCTTTGGTGAATATTTGCAATCAAATATTTTGCATCATTTTGCATTTTTGGCAACAAAAACCTTGTTCCCCCGACTTAAAATCGCCTTTTACGGCAAAAACCCTATTAAATTTTGGCCATTTTCACAGAAGTCACTAAACTGAACTATTATCAGAGCTATGAGTCTACAACACACATCAAGCGGTAAAATGTATGGTTATGATTTTCGGATCCCTACAAAAATAAGATAGTAGTCCGCTATTTGAAGACCTTGAACAAATGGAAATACGGAAACGCAAGTTGCGAAATTGTAACCTACAGAATAGAGGTCCGCCAACTACCCGTATACTTTTCATTTGCGGACTCCCAAATGAACAGGATAGAGATACGCAATTTGCGGACCCCGAGACTCTTCCTTTAAAATTCCCTTCCGTGTATATTGGCCTATTCGCATCCTGTTCGCAAGACCGTCCCAATTTGACCAAGCATGTTACATAACATGTTCGGTTCTCCAAGTTTATACGCACTTTTAGACTGCGATTTTCCCTGCTTAATCACTTTTGTAAACGATTTAGAATCTTACAGGTCAGTCAGTGGGGGTTTTTATCGTACAAAATGTCGGGTAGTTCACTCTTTTTATAATATGTTGTATAGATCTAGGCCCTAATGAAAAATCCAAGTTTACGACCTTGAAGGGTTGTCGCCCGAGCCGCCATCTTGAATTAAAGGTGCAAAAAATAATCTTTTCAAAATAACTCCAACGGTTGATCCCACATAATTTTTCCACCCACTGTCTGGCTTAAGATTATAGCATGTTTAATATTTTAAATTGTTCTCTACAATTGACTCTAAATTTGAGTCCAGTTTATAATCCACATGGCCTTTCTCTGTATGGAGAACACATATCGCGTGTACCCCACACCAGTATTTCATATGAAATTACTGAGCGAATCAAACCGGCTACCAATGGATTTTGGGAGATCCTCTGCTTACGATATTTCTTAGTAGGTAAATATTATTGGATATTTTTTGCAGTCATATGCCGCATGTTGATCCCATAATAGTTTTGGGTCCAAATAAAGACCAAGAATCTTAGACGATACTGATTTACTTACTTCTTCCATATTATCTGGACCAAATATTTTTATATTTAATTGATTTGCAAGGCACCAGTTTTGTATATTTGATTGAATGTTCTTAACTTTATTCAGTAGTTACTCAAGGTTACCATATTTACATTGGATAAGTTGGATAATCAGCAATTAAAATTGACTGTATTCTGCCTACTAAATTGGGGAGATCATTTATGTATTTGGGAAATTAAATTGGCCCTAGAATGGACCCTTGGGAACGCCATGTTTCACGGACAGAAGATTTGATTTATTTCGTATTGTTGACGACCAGGCAGGTATGATTTTATAGTATATAGTATGCTTTTTGCAAATATGCCTTCGTGAGGTCTAGGAATTGAGAAGATATATATATTTCCCCTCCTCCAAACCAAGATAGCTAGTTTGTCGATGACTAATGCAGTAAGTAAGATTATTTCTAAAACCATCAGATTGGATGAAGTTAAATAGATTATTAATTTTAAAATAACTTGACATCTGTTATTAAGATAATTTCGTAGATATTAGCAAAATATGGGATACCAGAAATTGGTATATATGGTTAGAAAGATCATGGATATTATTTATTTTAATATATTGGGACCACCTCGGAGGTTTTCAGGTAGTTGATAAATATACTATCTGCTATACACATATATTGATCAATATGTCAATGGTAATATTATAGCATCCATTACAGACTTAATATTATTTGTGTTTATCTTATATACATCTTGGGATGCTCTTATTATTTAATGAGATTATAATATACAGGTGCAGGTTTTAAATAATTTAATTGCATAATAATGTTTAGAGGTTTAGGTAAATGATATGACCTTTGGATTATTGAATCATTATGGACTACCGGCACGGTAGTTCAATCAGTTAGACAGGGTTATGAGGCAAATTTTCTATAATGTGACTCTGCTGTGTTCTGAGTTCGATGGCCGCCACCGACACTGGCAATTTCGGTGGGTAATGGATATTGTCTGCGTTTTTTAAAATCTGTAACTCCCTTCCCGACAGCCTTTGGCTTTAGGGGTTCTCTTCTATACTGATGTGTTTGTATTTCTTTATATTTTTTTCATTGCTCAGATACCTATATGGAGTTCACTTCTGGAACAAAATATATTTAAATCAAGTTGCTAAGATGTAATCGCTCTACGATCTAACCCTCTCCTTGCTAAAATACTGTAGTTCCCATGCAGTTTCTATTTTCAAGGGCCATAGTATTAGTGATATAAGGCATTATGCAGCAAATATGACCAAATTCCTGTCTATTGTGCCTTGGTCTCGCTCTCTAGTGTCAATATCAGAAAAGAATGGCAGTGGAGTTAAACTGACCAAGAGTAAGATAAGATCATTCTTACACACACATAATAATAATAATAATATATAACAAACATTTCAAAAAAACAAAGCATTTAGATGGCAAGCAATGACAAGAGATAGCCTATAAAATTTTGTGGTTTACATTTTACTGCCACCAACAGCCGAATTAATAATAGCATTTGTTTTTAAGTATTCCATACTTAACTGAATTTGCAAACCTGTTTGAATCAGAAATCTCTTTGATATCAGATGAAAGTGAGTTGTATGGTTTGATAGGAGAATAGTATGTGTTAATGATATGTGATGATATCAATTAGGACGACGTGAATAATACAAGGTCTGGTTAACAACTGTTTATTCAGGCATGTGCCGAGCTCATATCATACTGTTGGGTATGCACCCCTATATACATATTGTATGTATCTACATTTGCCTGACAGTATGGTCTTTTCTCAAAAAAGAAGTAGAAGTGTGGTTTGGAATTCTAATTTCATCATCCTGCCTAGTAGATACAGACATGTCATATGAATAAAATTCTTGGAAATAAATGTAGTTTTTTAAAAAAAATTTACTACAGAGAGAAAATACAATGAGGGAACAGTTAGACATCCAAGTTCAGTAAAAAAGGGCTTACAAGATGTTCCCGGACAAACCTTTAATAAAATATGCATCTTATTATTCTTTTTTGCGTGAGGCGAGCAGCCCTAAAATATGATACCATATAGGATAATAGATTGCACACAGGACAAGCAATATATTCTTAAACCATCTATTGTAACCTGATCTCTAAGCCACCATATATAACCCAAATGGAGCTTAGTGTTGTGTTAAGTTTCTGAATATGTACATCCCAACTCAAGCAGGTGTCAATACTCCCAAGAATTTAATACTATTTAAATATTCTACAGATTTGGTCAGTAATCTGACATATAAAGATTCATTTCAGATTTGATTTCTGGGGTTGCCAAAAACTATTAGACCAGTTTTTGTTGTGTTTAATTTTATAACGTTTTCATTACACCAATTTACTATTTCTTCTGGAACTTTTGTTAAGTTTATTGATAAATCTTGTAAATTTTGATTCGTAAAGATCGCAGATGTGTCATCGGCAAATTGATACATTATTTCTACATTTAGTTTATCCGAAAGATTTTTTATATATAACAGAAAAAGAATCGGTCCCAATATAGAACCCTGGAGAACACCCTGTGTAATTCTAGTTAACTCAGGATAATAATATGAACCATCATTGTAATACAAACTATTTGTTGGTGCCCTGATATACATGCTGTCCATTTTATCAGGGCCCTCGAGAATATCTCACTTAATATCGGTCGTACAAAAAAAATTATGTGCCGATTTATATAACCTACAAAACGATTTAAAGACATTTGAAATCCATAGCCTACTTTAAGAGTTATGGCGGAAAATATCGAAAATGCGGAAAACGTCTAGGCTAAATATCTCCGTTATTTTTTGCAAAACAGTGTTTCAACGAAGTTTTATCTAATTTTTTTCAAAACCGCTGTATTTTGAGATTTACTCTTCAGGCTGTTAAAAAAAATTATTTTGAAACGGGCGGGAAATGGCGCCATTAAATAGAGTATTTTCCTCCCTTTTCAACGATATATCACATGCCATATTTATTCATTGGTACTACGTTAGTAATTATAAAAACATTTTTTTAAAACCAATAAATTTTTTTTTACAAGCATTATACTTGCCATGGAGAAGTATGATTAAATAAAACGAGAAAATAATTCAATAAGGTGTTCAAATCTTTGCTATAATAAAACATTAACACAATTAAGAAGAATAAAGTAAATTCAGGTAACAAAAACAAATTAAGAATAAAAAGAATATTATTATTATTATTAGCCGTTACTCGAATCCGAGTATAAAAATGTTACAGTCGATAAATTGTGTACAATAAAAAACAAGTAAAAGGTGTAGTCTATTGTAATTCCCATTCATCTACGGTGCACACGACTATGGCTATAGAGGCCAATTTGGGAGAGCACATGTCGACCGCAGTCAGGACAAACATAGACCTGGTTAGGTCTTGGATTCGGCCTTCTTGCAGCAACATTTCCTTGATAGCTGGCCACAACCCCTCGCCATTCGGTTCTGTCCGCTGCAAGTTGTTCCCATTGCTCGTCTGCAATACCGCAGGATTTTAGATTTTCATGGACAGCGTCTTTGAACCTCTTTCGTTGACCGCCACGCCTTCTTCTACCGCTTAGCAATTCACCATAAAGTGTACATTTAGGAAGGCGGTTATCATGCATACGATGAACGTGACCTGCCCATCTTAGTCGTGCTCTTGAAATAAGCACCTCAATTGGAAGGCTGTTTGCTCTCCTGAGTACTTCCACGTTTGATATGTGATGGAACCAACGGATTTTCATCATACTTCTGAGGTGTCTTTGCTGAAAACGTTCTAATTCTTTCACATGACGACGGTAAGTGACCCAGCTTTCACATCCATATAGCAGTGTTGGAATGACAACTGCTCTGTAGACAGAAATTTTCGTTGACAAAGCAAGGTCGTGGTTGTCAAACACTCTCTCTCTCTAAGTCCCCAGAGTGCTCTAGATGCAGCGTTAATTCTATTGCGAATCTCGCTGTCCATGTTTGCTTTGTCATTAACAACGTTGCAAAAAGAATATAGTACATAGAACATTAACATTTATCTAATCCTCAAAACAATTTTTAAGATATCATATGAAGTGTTCAAAGTGTCCACCGCGATTTCTTATGCACAATCGAGGCACTGCATTTAAAACATTACTCAGCATTTCGGGGGTAACTGTAATATACATGCCTGTTGAATTCGAACTTTTAGGTCCTCTACATTTTGCGGTGCCGTCGAAAACACCCTATCTTTAATATACCCCCATAGAGAAAAATCCATTGGGGTTATATCCATTGATACCTATCCAATGTTGAGGCAAAATTTCGTCTAAATAATCTAGGCAAATCTGGGAATTGTGGGGAGGAGCTCCATCTTATTGAAAATATTGAAAGTTGTGTCGATTCTCTAAAGGTCATCTAAGAATTCATTAAATTCATTTCTCAAAAAGTTTAGGTACCTTTGACCACTGAGGTGACCATCATAAAAATAAGGACTTATTAAATTGGTGCCTAAAATACCTATCCACACATTTATTGAAATTGATTTTTTTGAAACCCAGTCGGTCTATGCCAGTGTGTATTTTCAGAAGTCCGTTTGTAATGAATATTGCGATTAAAAAATCCATTATTGGAAAAATTTGCCTTGTCGGACCAAAGTATTTTACTCTTTTCCAACAGCTACCTACAAAAAGTCATCCTCCTTGGTTTGTCCCCCGCTTGTAAATTGTGAACTTTTTTGGCTTTATAACACCGGTAACCATTTTTCTTTAAATTTTTTCTAGCACTTGTTTTATTTATTGCCAAGCAATTTGAATTTCTCTTAATGATGTTTCCAAATTTTCTGTATTTTTATTTCTTACATAATTAATCACTGGTTTACCTTATTTACATGTAACACTGTTCAACCTTGTTTTCTTCTTTAAAAATGAACCATTATTTTTTAGTTTCGTAGCTAATTTTCTGAAGAGAGTTTTATTTGGCTGTAGTGCTTGTGGAAATCTGTTTCTATATTCTACTTGAGCTAATCCAGAGTCAAAATTGCATTGGCAATATGTAACGAACATATAACGATCAATGTGAGTGAAAATCATTTTTGGAAATTCTAAATTCTTAAACGAGTGTGATTGAGTGAGAGTTTAAGTATTAACTGAGATGATCTGTCAAAAAATTAAATTGTCAAGTTTGTTCATAGCCAACTATTTTAAAATAATTGAAATAATAGTGAAATCATGAAATATAGACAAATGGATATTATACTTAAATTAATTGGTAAAGACACTTTAACTTTCTGAGCAAGGAGTGACGCTTTTATGGAGGACCTCTATACATTGGCATAACTGCGAATACTCCTTGCATAATTGCTCCATGTTGCTTTCTTGATTATTATTTTGTTTTTGCTACCTGAATTTATTTTATTCTTTTTAATTGTACTAATGTTTTATTATAGCAAAGATTTGAACAACTTATCGAATTATTTAATCATACTTCTCCACAGCAAGTATAATGCTTGTTAAAAAAATGTTTTTATAATTACTAACCAATGAATAAATATGGCATGTGATATATCGTTGACAAGGGAGGAAAATACTCTATTTAATGGCGCCATTTCCCGTCCGTTAATTTTTTTAACAGCCTAAAGAGTAAATCTCAAAATACAGCGGTATTGAAAAAAATTAGATAAAACCTCGTTGAAAGTCTATTTTGCAAAAAATTTTCGCCTTAGAATTTTTCTCGTATCTCTTCAAATAACAGAGATATTTGGCCTAGACGTTTTTCGCATTTTCGATATTTTCCGCCATAACACTTAAAGTAGGCCATGGATTTCAAATATCTTTAAATCGTTTTGTAGGTTATATAAATCGGCACATATAATTTTTTTTATACGACCGATATTAAGTGAGATATTCTTGAGTGCCCTGATAAAATGGACAGCCTGTATATGATTTTATAAGTTTGAGGCATACTTCTCTGATTCCATTCCAAATTACTTAAAAGAAGCTGATCAATGGGCAGGTAGACAATTTTTTAATTATTATTTTAATAACATCTATGCATAAAAACAGTTGACCCGTATTTTTTATTTTATTTTTATAATAATGCCTTATAGTAAAAAAAAAATCATGAAGTTTAAACTATGTTTAAATGGTTAGATATTGCCGCAAATGTTCGAGCTATTCTATTGGCTATGACGTAATAGCATAATCAGCAGAGAAACGAGCGCTAGTGGAAAGGCGGGGCCAACAAAGTTGTGCACAATGTATGTGCGGCGCTGTCGAGGTTATATTAAATGCGCGCGTATGTGACGATATTACGTCACGAGAAACCGGCAAACTGCCGTATTTTAAATACGCTCTAATCTTAAGCCTATTCGTTTTACAATAAAACCAATAATAGTCGGTAAAACTACCTTCAAATTATATTTATAACATATTGAAGAGTCATACTATAATGCTATATTATTACTTTTGTCATTTTCGTTATTGTCTACTAGCCCATTGTATCAAATGTCTTTGAAAGGTCAAAATACAGCCCAGCTACGATTTCCTTTTATCAATGTTATCAGTTATATAAGTAACTGTATTAAAAATTGCAAGCTCAGTAGTTTTTCTTTGTCTGAAACCATACTGTTGTTTCGTCAATATATTATGATTATGTATAATAATACCAATCTGTTGTAAATTACCCTTTCAAAGACCTTTGATGATGATGGTAGAACTGATACTGGTCTATAATTATGAATATCTAATTTTGATCCTTTTTTGTATATTGGAATTACCTTTGCTAATTTTAAATCATCTGGAAATATACCTGATGTGAAGCATTCATTAATCATATCTGTTAGAAAATCACATATGTATTCAGATATTTTCTTGAGTGTATATGGTAGGATACCGTCAATACCGCAGGAATATTTAGTTGGCAATTGAGTAATAACATCAAACACTTCATTACCTACGTGTTACAGGTTGCAAGAAAATTGAATTTATGTCACCTATTGAATGGTAATAAGTATTATTATTTTTTTATTTGAAACATTCAATATTACCTGATGTATAAATACAAATTATGAACAATTTCTTGTTCATGACAAAACTAAATGCGTTTTATTTACTGCCAAAATGTTAATACATATTTCTTTTTTAAAATAAGGTCGGGAATTTGTATGTGTAAAACAAAGAATGAAACAACAAATAAATTTTATTAAATACAATTTTTGGACATGATCAATAAATTACATTAAATATAAGGTATAAATAAAATTATTAACTACATGATATTCACAATATATTCGCGGATATTGAGGACGAAAATACTTTTCAAAATAAACTTAAAATGGCAGACAACAAATGCGGACCATATATATTAAATTCAACTTGCTCAAAACAAAAAATATTCTGTAAATAAAAATCGTTTTATTTGTAAAGCTTTAAAAAAAAATAAGGGTCTGCACTAGGTATATACATTATTAGTTTTACAACTCCTGAGTAAGAAATATACACTATTATATACAGGGAGTCAGCAAATAAGAAAAAAAATGTCAATCTGTCATTTTACACAACTTTTAATACATTTTTAATGAGCATTCTGAAATATTCGCTTATCATTAGTTCTACGACTTGGAAATTTTCGAACAAATTTCATCCGTGAATTCTGAACACTTGGCTTTACCACCCAAATCCCCAGTTAAATATTTAGCATCTTTAATGGTCGCGAAACAAGCAGCTTCGATGATGTCTGCATGTTTGTTTAGTTCCATATATCTCAACATCATGACGGCGGATAACAAAAGGGCTGTGGGATTGGCTTTGTCCTGACCGGCAATGTCAGGGGCGGTACCGTGAACCTAAATACAGAAAAATAAAAAGCTGAAATTAAGATGTTTCACAACATACACTCACAAGCTGTCATATAACTCATGTAAGTTGTTCTGTCATAGTACCTTGACCTCATAGTTATTTCTAAATAAACACTACATAACTTTGCGAAATGATTTTAAATAAAATGCCATATAAAAGAAATGAGACCTATACTGTTTGGAGCACAGCAACTCAAAAATTTGTTATTACATTATTATTTATTATCCATGCCTACACAATATATCCATCCGGCAGAAGTAAAGGTGTCTGCATATATGTAAAGCAGACTCTTGGTAGTGACATTAGCTTACAAAAGTGAATGAGAAATATAGAATTTCAGTTGAATCAATCTGAGCAAAAATAGGCCTCAATGACTTGGTTTTCAATACTGTATGCATCTATAGAGCTCCTAATCTGTCAAATACAGACAATGAATCACTATAGGAGAAAATCACGGAGTGGGCGACATCTACATTTTGACTATAACTTTATATGTAGTGAACAACAAATCAATTTACTATGGAGGTTAAATGGAGCCTAATTTTGTTGATATGATAATTAAGTAACTTTAAGGATTAGTAGTAACGCCGACTGCACCACATTACTTCCTAGTAATGATAACTGCCATTTAAAGTGCCTGTGACGTTGTTGGGACATTTTCGGGAACCTTAAAGATTTGTATCTTATTAGTGACATCTTGAGTAAAAATAAAATTAATTTTGGTTTTTGTCACTCCTATTAAGTAACAGATATGTCCTAGACTGTATTCTGTAAGTGAAGTGAAAGGGTGGTGAACGTGAAGGGATTCATCAAGAATAGCCGAATTTACAATCAATTAGGTTGGCGCAAAAGCATCAGCTGTTCAGTGCTCAGTTGTTGTCATTGTCATGTGACATGTCATTAATTAAATTAGGTAAAAGGTGACAGAATAAATTTTTATTCATCAAAAATTATGTATACGCTCGTTATTGGTAATATATTTTTTAAAATATGACTATAAGAAACTGAAATAGTAATTTTAATATTTGCTAAGAATGATTACTATTATTATTACCTCGCTAGCGAAGAGCAAATCCACAATATCCATTCTGATTCACAGATTTGACAATAATAATTTTTGGCCGACGCAAACTGTAATAAAAGTACGGTTAGGATCGCCGTTCTCCCGGGGAACTGGCAGATTCCCTCACGATTTACCAGTAGAAGTAAGTTCACGCATTTTTCACATGATGTGATCACTCCCGTAGTTAAAATAGATTTTCATACATTTTCAAGTGAATTTCGCCCACTTCTCACGAAAATGTGCTTTCACGCATTTACAGAATAGAGGTCCAGTGCTGTTGCAGCTCACAGGAATTAGTAATTTTTACTACTTGGTTACATTCTGGTTACGGAATAACCGAGTCATCAACACGTAATAGCAGAAGTTGTGGAATTTTTACGTAATACCTATTCCCCATTTTGACGGATACTTCGTAAAATTTTTTATTTCCAATATGTAACAGTCATTAGTTGCGGAAACCTTTACAGTCTCTAGCTACTTCACTGAAAGATATAAAAAGTTTTGCGTTGATGGATTCCTTTTGCACCAATCTGTGATTTTGTTTGGTTATAGTGTGATATAATGCTTTCAACCGTAATAAAGGGAGGAAATGTTACAAAAATAGTTGCAAGTAATTTTTATAAGATGCCATTTATACATGCAATAAGTTTTCTAAGCTTGTGCTATATCCCGCTCCAGCCCTTCGATTCAATTTCAGGTAGATACTTTTTTTTAATACATTTATTTAACGTCGGCCTATTTCCGCTACTGAGGCCTATCACCGACGCCTGTAGACGAGCTACCCCCAACCAGGAATTTTGCCGAACCTCTTCCCTTAAGAAGAGTAGGGATATTTTACTTGCCTAACATTTAATAGACAAGGGACTGACGGCTTTACATCCCCTCCAAAGGATGGTATATCCCCTATACAACCCTCGTCTAAGGTTGTATAATTTCCGCGCATACACTGATATACACGCCGCTGGAAGATGTGTGAGGCGAGGACGCGGTCTTCTTTGGAACGGTCACCCATCCAACTACTAACTGCGCCTGACGTTGCTTTACATCGCATATCAAAGTATGTACATTGTAAAGACGCACCTACGCTCGCCCCAGGTAGATACTTGACTGATTGGTTTTCAATTATTACAAACACTATGCGTAAAACTAAGGACGTGTCTGCCAAAAAGATATCCAACCATTTCTCCTCCGGCCAGTATCATATTATTAGGAGAGGATGCTTCTAGTAAAGTGTGTAAGTAGTTTTCCATGTTTTATCTTATATTTAAATTTAGTTCTAACAGTAGACCATATCCTTTTTGCTGTCATCACATAAATATTAAAAACTGTTCTTTTGCCTCTTTCTGGGTGGAGACGGCCTTGACTTTCCTCCTCATTATCTGTAGTACTCGAGTCCAGTTGCAACAGATACTTTTCTTCTGGATATGGTTAATTTTTGATAATGTGCAGTTTATGAAGACTATTTTTCTTTTACTGTCAAAATATCGGACAATATACTCTTTAAATTGTATCTAAGCCACGTAATAAAATTATATGCCCGCCTTTGGAAACGGCTTCTTCTTATTTTAAAGGCCTCACACGATCATCAAAATATCAGAAATCAACATTTTTACTTTTCAGATACTGTGACACTACTACACAAAACTTCCATTCCACTTCTAGAAATTCCATTTATTAAAAATATGATACTTGGTTCATCTTTTAAAATATCTTAGGAAGTTATATATCTATCACAAAACACAAATTTCATCCAATAAATTATTTTGTTTAATGTTTTAAATATTTATATGGTTAATGTCAAAACTTTGTTGTTCACTACTTAATTTGTCAATTCAGAAATTAGCAGCGCCATCTATTCATGGGTAACTTTCTCCTATTGGCAGTACTAAGAGAAGTTGGCTCGAACTTTGACAACTTATTTATATTTGGAGGCTTTAACTGTCCTACTCTGGTAAGGTAGTAAACGCACTCACGGGCATCAAATTAGATTGTAGTCTAGGACCAGATGGTATCCATCAATATTTCTTATGAATATTCCTTCAATAATGGGCTACTTAACAAGTCTTATGAAACTATCATTAGAGGAGGGAAAAGTACAAAACCAATGGTTGTCTACTATCATCCTAATGTACAAAAAAGGCCGCAAATTAGACCCTGGAAACTACAGAGGCAAGTAACTTTAAACCTCTACACCTTACAAAATGATGGAGAAAATATTAGCTGGGAAACTTATTACATTCTTTCTTGAAAAGGAAGTGATATCCAGGAGAATACGGATTTTTTCCACGTAGATACGTAGTCTCTAGACTGTTGGAGAGTGTCAACTCCTGGACATAGTCAGTGCATAGTAATGAACCTGTAGACATAATTTACCTTGATCTCAAGAAAGTCTTTGACCAGGCCCACTACAACAGAGTTTTATGGCATTAGCCAAAACTTATTAAGTTAGATTGTGGACTTATTTTCTGGCAGGAACGGTAGAGTGAGAATAGATGGAGAAATGTCGGACAGTTATCATATGACAAGTGGAGTTCCTCAGGGTCCGGTACTGGGACCCATTCTATTTAATGTCTCCATCAGCAATGCTATAGTAAATTTCTCTGTTGTTGTAGGTTAGTTTGCAATGTAAAAAATATGGTGGTACAAGAAAACTTAGGAGTCACCATAGGTTAGAACTCAGTCAGTTATATGATTTATGAGTTTTTAAGAATATCTCACGGGAACTTCTTGAAAATATCTATAAATCTACATTAGGTTCTTACTTGAGTATTCTGCATCAGTATGGAACCCATATTTCATTAAAGACGTTCGTGTACTTGAACAAACCCAAAGGTAGATTACTAAATTTTTCCCAGCAATTTGTCAGCAGAGTTATGAACAACTCACAAAACTGTACTTGACAACTCTAATAGACAGGTTTCGTGGTGACTTAATAGAACCCTATAAAATATTATATGGTCATTATTCAACTGAATTTATACATTTTCTTCCTAAATACGGACAAAAGACTAAAAGGACACAACTATAAGCTAGTTCAAATGTGCTTTTAGAGGGCGGAATATTAAACATAATATTTTTAGTCGCAAACTCCTCTATAAATCCTTATTTTACTATAAGGAACCTAACCAGACTGCAACCAACAGCTACTCTCCGGGCTATGTGCCCCGCCGAGCGCTGAATTACAAGATACAAGCCTGGCGCGTTAAGTGTAATAATTGCATATTACCATCAAAACACTAATGCTTCGATTGCAACAAACACCAGCCGAAAGACTGATCCTACTTAAAGGAGCTCCCTTGCCAGTCATCACACACCACTTGCAGACTGCAGTTTCGAGCTGTTGGCTCTCGTCAGTGGTGTGTGACGACTGGCAAGGGAGCTCCTTTAAGTAGGATCAGTCTTTCGGCTGGTGTTTGTTGCAATCGAAGCATTAGCATTTTGATGGTAATATGCAATTATTACACTTAACGCGCCAGGCTTGTATCTTGTAATTCAGCGCTCGGCGGGGCACATAGCCCGGAGAGTAGCTGTTGGTTGCAGTCTGGTTAGGTTCCTTATAGTAAAATAAGGATTTATAGAGGAGTTTGCGACTAAAAATATTATGTTTAACTATAAGCTAGTTCAAATGTGCTTTTAAAGGGCAGAATATTAAAACATAATATTTTTAGTCGCAAACTCTTCTATAAAATCCTTATTTTACTATAAGGAACGTAACCAGACTGCAACCAACAGCTACTCTCCGGGCTTTGTACCCCACAGAGCGCTGAATTACAAGTTACAAGCCTGGCGCGTTAAGTGTAATAATTGCATATTACCATCAAAACGCTAATGCTTCGATTGCAACAAACACCAGCCGAAAGACTGACCCTACTTAAAGGAGCTCTCATGCCAGTCGTCACACACCACTTGCAGACTGCAGTTTCGATCTGTTGGCTCTACTCTGTGCAAGGTAGGCATGTGACGACCGACACGAGGATCGTTTGACTATTTAGTACATTTCGGTATCTTTGAGATAGCGACATGTAAAATAGTCAGCAGGCGCCATCTAGTGGTCCAGTGTCTGTTGCAATCGAAAAATAAATAACCTAACTGGGCTTATGAAGCCCAGTCAGGCTATCTACATGCCTACCTTGCACTGACGAGAGCCAACAGCTCGAAACTGCAGTCTGCAAGTGGTGTGTGACGACTGGCATGAGAGCTCCTTTAAGTAGGGTCAGTCTTTCGGCTGATGCTTGTTGCAATCGAAGCATTAGCGTTTTGATGGTAGTATGCAATTATTACATTTAACGCACCAGGCTTGTAACTTGTAATTCAGCGCTCGGCAGGGCACATAGCCCAGAGAGTAGCTGTTGGTTGCACTCTGGTTACGTTCCTTATAGTAAAATAAGGACTTTATAGAGGAGTTAAAAAATAAGACTAAAAATATTATGTTTTAACTATAAGCTAATTAGCAACAAATTTCACAAACTGTGCTGCCAGCACTTTCTCTCTAACCTAAGTGCTACATGATGTAATAAAAAATGGAAAACAACAAATGGAAATTAGTTGTTTTTGCATGACATAATGAAAGTGAATTATATGAAATATATGCAGCTGCTATGAAAATAGTACTATTCTTATCATGCGACTTTTCATCTATATAGAGAAACACCAAATCGATCTTGGAGGTACTTTTGATATCATTAACAAAATTCTAAATTTTCATTAAACAGTGTAGAGTGGTTTCAAAATCTCATGAGCTTGACCTTCATATGGGCAGAAATATAACTCTGGCCGTCGGCTCAATTACACTACTTCCTAAAAACATTAGATTTATTGTTCATAGTGTATCCCAAGCTCTTACTGAATACAGATCTGTGGTTTTGCATTAGTTTGAGTTGTTTGTTACATTTTAAATATTGTTTGAAGACTATATATACTACAATAATAGTAATAATCATCATAATTGAAGTGTGTAAGTAATAAATGTTGTCAAACTTATGTAACGAGGCATATGGTATATAACTGAGTCAAATGTTTTCAAAACGTACTTATACCGCGAAATAAGCTCCGCCTTCTGCGCATTTCACAGCTCATGAGGTTTTGAAAGTACTCTAATATTGGAGATGTGACAAAAATACTTACGGATTCGAAGAGGGCGCCATTAAGTCCAATGTTGCCAGAAGGCGTGAGACCCAATCCTCCTACAAGGCCGGCGCACATATCAGACAAGATATCACCATACAAATTAGGCATCACAAGTACATCGTAAAGAGTTGGATCCTGCACCATGTTCAGACAGACAGTGTCAAGGTACCTCTCCTCGAATTTGATGTCTGGGAATTTCTTTGCGGCATCTCTGCAACATCTTAAGAAGAGACCGTCTGACATACGCCTGAAAATTGTTTAGGTTATAGAATAAACGTTTTCTAAAATAATGTAAAAGGAATATTATCAAGGGGTGTGTTATTATTGTAGTAAACATATAGAAGAAGATCCCTGTTAACTTCATTGGGAGTCATATTATGGAACATGTTTGAAGATCTTTTGCAATTAACATGAAACTACCATTGGCAAAACACTCGTGAATGTAATTGATAAATAGGTTAAAGTTTAAGGTTAAGGTTTAAATTTGATACCTGTAGTATACGTAGAAACACTTTTATATCTATAAATGTGATCTATTGATACAGACTTTATCATATAATTAAAATAGAAAGTGTTGCCTTGTGGTCATAAAAAAATGAAGGTGTAATCACCAAATGTGATGATGTGAAGAAATTTGTAGTTCACAAAACCAGTCGCCACAGAAAAAAAGAATTTAGTGAGAAGATCTCTTTGTTTAATTCGTCATTTTTTCAAAGCGTTCATAGAGGAAATAATTATTTAGGTTTTTCCTTCTCTATTACCAGCATTTTTAATGATACAAAATTAATTATACCCTGTATAAAGGTAGGAATTTTTTATTCTCATTCTGTCCCGTCCCATTTTATTATTGTTTTATACATTGAATTTGAATAATATTTTTATTTACAACAGGAAATTTTTCAGAAATGATAATCGATTTATCATTTATAAATATTTACACATATTTAATTACTGCAAAAAGATAATTTAACGAAATTATAGGACAACTTTAGTTGTAAAAATAATAAAATTATCACAATGATTAATAGTTATTTGTGGTACAAAGGAATAAAAATATCCGTGAGCAGAATGATTAGCATGAGGCAGAGCCCATTTCTCCAGGTGGGTCCAAGTAGTGTTCTAATTTACATGTGGCACACGAAATTTTTGGCAATACTATTTCAAAATAATCAAAAAGTATTTTTTCCTTTGTTAAAATTACGTTTCATAAGTGTTGCTTTCCCTATGGCTTATTGGACAAAGCATAGCAGGGTGGGGCAATACTTGATTTCAATAAAAAAATCATGATTTATTGATATTTATGAATGTTTTTCTTAGTGCAGGGGTCGGAGTAAATAATAACAAGAAAAATATGTAAATACCAACAAATTTTTTTTTTAAATATGTACTTTATAGCAACTTTTTGTAGAGAATATACCCTAAATAAGTACCCAATTTTGTTTATGAATATAATTATTAATATAAATAAAAATGCATATAGGCACCAATAAACATTTATTCATTATAGAATTCATTATTTTTATCTCATAAAAAAATAAAACTTTTAATCTAATCTAATTTTTTTCGAAAAATAATAAGTCAGATTTTCTTTTATTTACACCTTTTTGAGCATCTTGGTTTATTCCATTAATTCCACGTTTCACACAAATCTTTATTCGCGCACACAACAGTTCATTGCATAAATATCATTAGTGCAAGATTCCCCCACAATTTTATTAATGTTCCGGTGATATCCTTTTCATTTAACCACATTAAATTTGCAAGGCTCTATTTCATTTATTCATTATAAAAACGTAAACATCAATAAACATTACATTTATTTCAAAACAATAGAACACATACCAAAATGCAAAACAACATAAAATTAAATGTTCTAAAAAGTAGAAAATAAACTTTGAAGTAAATCAAACCCATCATTTTGTTACACTATATAATTTTTTTTATGATATAAAAGCTTGTCACGAGTTTTTCCTGTGTAAAGAATATTACTCGTGACAAGCTCTTATATCATAAAAAAAAATTATATATTGTAACAAAATGATGGGTTTGATTCAAAGTTTATTTTCTACTTTTTGGAGCATTTAAATAATAAACCATTTTTTTAAATATTTTTTTATATAATTTTATTTTTTACTTTTTAGTCTTTTGATATGCTGTAATCCCCAGATATCGATTTTGAGAAGAATCGGATCATAAACGGTAAAGTCGTCCGCCAGCTTAAACTAAATTTTTGACTAGAAATTCGTAATCCGCGACCCCAAAAACCCCCAGATATCGATTTTGATCGATTTGGATCTAAATGACAAAAGTTGTCAGCCATATTGACGCGCCATTTTGAATTTCTGAATTTTGACTAAGAATTCATAATCGCGATCTAGAAAACCCCCAGGTATCGATTTTGAGTTGAATCGGATCTTAAACAGCAAAAGTCGTCCGCCATCTTTAACTAAATTCTTTAATAGAAATTCGTAATCGGCGAACCTGAAAACCCCCAGATATTGATTTTGATCGATTTGGACCATAAATGACAAGTCGTCCGCCATATTGAATTTTTAAATTTTGAAAACCTCCAGATATCGATTTTGAGTCGAATCGGATGAAAAACGGTAAAATCGTCCGCCATCTTGTTTTTTATTATATGAAAATGTTAAAGTGTATTATTGTCACGGGACTTATACACGTGCAAAATTTCAAAGCTCTGGCTTAATTAGAACTAATCGAAATTTTGATTGCAAGATTTGACCTAAACAAACTAACTAACTAACACACTAACAATAAATAAACACTTTAATAAACAAAATTCTCCCTGCTCTCGACATCCGCCGGTACCTTGATTGTGATGCGTTTCGTTCACACTCGCACTAGTAACATCTCATATATTTATCTCTGTCAAATAACCAATTTGGTTTGTCACATGTTGATACTGATAGACAAAGATATGCTTTACTGCTGGCGATAGAAGATATAATATCGCTTACTGCCCAAAACAAAAGTAGGGATATTTACGTAGAGGGCACGGGTTCTGAAGCAAGGGAAATTCATATATTTTTTTTTTTTGTATTTCTAGATACTAATTTTTTAAAATACGTACTTTTTAGCGACCTACTACAAAAATATGTACTTTTTCATAAAATAGTGACCGAGTATGAGCCCTGTTAGTGCACGGTAGGTATATTTTTAATGGCAAATGTTCATGTCTATTTTTTTAAACATTTTAATTTTACATATTACACGAATTTGAGTATTATAAAATTAAAATAAAATAAAATTCACAAAAACGCCATTCGCAGCAGGATATTGCATGTCGACACTGTCATCCAACATGTCTATGCAAGAAAATACCTGTAGCTACTTGTTTCTTACCGCTTGTATGAAAGTCCACCATTGTTCTCAGTTTATTCGCGCATTGAAGTAAACAGTGCAAGGCAAGGAAATGAAAATATAGTGTTTTTGAATTGTGTTAAAATTAATATGTCTGGAAGAAGAGAAGATCATATTTGGCAGTTTTACGTACAAAAACTAATCCCCCAAAAAATTTGGATGTAGAGAACAAGTATTCACAGTGCAAGTAGTGAAAATAATTATGGGGCATATCTTCTAGATTTCTAGGGTAAAAAATCTTAACTTTTTATTGTTTAAAAAAATTCTGTAAACATCAATTGAGGTAAGTTGAAGGGGCAAAAATAAAAGCGGTCAAATAAAAAAGTATTTTATTTTTTAGAATTTCAGATATTTTTGAAATCTACCTGTTTAATTTTTTAGATGATGATGATAGATCCTTATTAGAATTAGGAAACCTAATATACAATAATATTAAATACAAAAACAAGTGTTAAAATATATAAATGCTTAAGCCAAATATAATAAATATTTTAAAAGTTACACGATTAGCAGTGTTTATTTTATTTTAATTATATTCTAGCTACTCTTAATAAATTCTTTAAATTTGCTTTTGAAAGCGTTTAAAGTTATAGAATTTTTTATCAATTCCGGCAATTCATTAAATTTGTGGAAACCTTCAAAATACAACGAATTCATAATGTTTTGACTCTTGGTTCTTGAAATATAAATATTGTTTGTACCCCGTATGCTATATGTATGAATATCTCTGTTGAAAGTTATGTAATTCTGAAAATATTCAGGAGCCATATGATTTACAATTTTATATAAAAAAATCATAGTAACGTAATACAATCTTTTTTCCACTGAAAACCAATTAAGAGAGTACAATATTGAGATTATTGGAGTAAGGCGGCTTGTTATTAAAATTAAGGTATCCTCATTCCACGATTTTGAAGTTTTTGCAGCGCATTTAATTTGTTAAGATTAAATAAGTATAATATAGATGCACAATAATCAAAATGTGGCTGAATAATGGTATTATAAATTATAATTTTAGTTTCAGTTGATAAATTTTGTGATATTCGGCTAAAGAAATAATGTTTTTTTGATATTTTTTAAAAATATAATCAAAGTGGCTGTCGAAGTTCAATAAATTATCCAGTTGAAATCCCAAATATTTTACTATAGAGACAATCTTAATTTGTTCCCCATTAATATTCAAATTTATGTTATCTATATCAATAAAACCACATTTATATTTTGTGGAAAATATCATTGCCTTTGTTTTGGCCACATTTAATTTTAGTTTATTTAGTTAGTTTTAGTTTACTGTTATGTGCTGCCCTCTAACGGGGGGAGATGTGATTAAGTTCCTGGTCAAAGGAAGGGAGACCTGTTATTCTATTGATGGCCGGTAGGTGGGGTAGCGCCATCTCTGGGCCGATTAACAAACCGTCATCTAGCACATAGTGGGAAAACTCTAGAGGATTCCAACCTATTCTAGAATGTTATGGAATGGGATTCTGGTACATTCTAAGGTTGTATATAAAGAAGTGAAGTTGAGCAGGCAAAACAGTTCAGTGAAGTATACAGTACATTTCTAGTATACAGAGACAAAGAGTTTTTAGGTTAAATAAGAGTTGACAAGTTTGTGAAGAAAAGTAAAAAGTAGTGAAATTATATTAGATTAAAGTTATTATTAGTTGTGTGATTTTTAAGTATTTACTATTGTAATTTAAGTGATTAATAAAATATTGGTTTGTGAAGATTCTTGTTGCAAGTTATTTGAACCTACAGAGTGTTTACTGAAGACTGTACACACATAACAATACTTAAATATCTATTCATATTTACTAAGATTGTATTCATTTTTTGGATAGTTATCTCCAGGTTAACGTCATGGCCAGCTATTAAGGTGTCATCGGCAAAGAGATTAATGAATTCACATTCTACCAAAAGTTCAATATCGTTTATATATAATAAAAACAGAAGGGGGCCTAACACACTACCTTGCAGAATCCCAATATCATTATCGATTTCATTTGATATTTTACCATTAAAATGTACTTCGTTTGGGATTTTGCAAATAGTCATTAATCCAATAAAGCACCTTATCTCCAATACCATATTGATCGTACTTAGAAAGCAATATCCTTCGGTCGATTGTTTCAAAGGCCATTTTTAAGTCCAAAAACACGGCAACAACATATTTATTCTCATCTAAACTAGTTTTGATATTGCATAATGTAATTTGTAATGCTGCTTCACACAAGTATTTTTTACGAAAACCGGATTGATTGCTTATTAAAATTGAATTCACAGAAACATGGTGTAATAATTGGTAGCTATTTCTATAAGCTTTTCTAGTGGAGGTAAAGTATTGATCGGACGAAATTCTTCAGCCTTCGTGGTGTTAGCTACTTTCTGAATAGGAATAACTGTACTAATTTTTATTATGTTTGGAATTTTACCAGTATTAAGTGACATATTTATTAAATTTAACATAACATGACCAATAGTTTCAAAAACTTAACAATTCTACAGTTTAACGTTTCATATAAAGAAAATTTGCTTATCTTCTTAAATCAATAACATTTTTTTCAGAAACAGAAAGATAACCTACCCTGACAAGTGTTGCGACTTCTAAGCTCGATTCCACATCAAATTGTGCAAAATTTCAACCGGAAGTATCAGCAGAGTCAGAATCCGGGTCAATTGGTGAGAAAAGGAAAGGCGAGAATCCTAGTAACTTGTTTTCTAGTTAAAACATCATCAGCCGATAAACAAAATATTGACAAACAGATTACGAAAGCAAGGAACTGTAGCGTCCGATGCATAGAAAATATGCAAGTCAAAAAAGCAATAAAAGCACTGAGACCTGGCTATACCCCGCCATGCCACAAAACCATAGTGACAGCACTTCTAGATGAAATTTATGATGAAGAAAAAAAAATTTGTTTCTTTCCTCTAAGGACGTACTGTAAACAAAGAGCTAGTCGTGTGTGCACAATGTGAAGACTTTTGTTACTGACAACGCTGCAAATATGAGAGATAGTATTGAAGAAAAAAATTGAGTCTAAAATTATAACCTATGGCTGTTCAGCTCATATTTTAAATCTATTGTGTAAGGATCTAGAAATCAAGAATATCAAAGCAAATGTAGTCCAGGTGGTAAAGTACTTCTGTAACCATCATTTAGCAAGCTCAAAATTTAAGCAGGCACGTGGTAAGACGCTAGTTAGTGATGCCGCTGAGACGAGACATTTCTCGGTCTCGTCACGTCGACAAGTCGAGACGAGGTCAAATTTTTTACTCGTCTCGAAAAATCGAGACAAGTCGAGATCTCGCCGAGACCAGATGAGATCGAGAACTTCTTGACTTTTTCTATTATAACTTTGTTCTACGTTTGACCTTCGAATGAATAATTAATTAAAGTAAGAATATAAATATTTACATAAATAATCCTACACATATAGAATAATTTAATTTTTTATTTCTTAAAAAACATTACAAACATTAAAGTGAACAAAACAACAATAGGATCCCTGTCTCGATGCGAGACGAGATCTCGACCTCGAGACGAGATTATGGGTAGACGAGAATATGTCGAGATGAGATGACTGAAAGATATCGTCCCAACAATGTCAAGACACAAGAAAAACTAATTTCTCGACAAGACTAGTCCCGCGGCACCACTAATACTAGCGATGCCAAGTGATGTGCGGTGGAATAGTGTTACCGATTGCTTACAAATGTATATATTGCTTATTGGAACATACTGCTGTAGATCTGTGATGAAAACAAAGAGGAAATTGATAATATAATCTTCCAAAAAGTTTCAAACATTGGCATAAAACGTAAATGAATACTTAAAGATTTTAAAACCAATATCTATTGCTCTGGATACTTTACTGGATACTGTGTTGAAACAATTTCTTTGTGCATTGTTTCTTAAAACCTCGGTGGAATGGGTTTCCAGTACCTTTGGGCTAGTGCATTCAGATTTAAGTAACAGATTGGGGATTGAAAAAGCAGGAAAATCAGTATTTTTGTTCAAGTATTATAATGAGAATTAAAAATAAGTATTTCAGATTAATGTTTTATTGTCCATTGTAGCATTTGCTTCTGAAAGTTTGTTTCTTGTTTTGTAATTAAAAAAGACTGACCAAGTTGTTTATTTTCTGTCCCCAAGTAACACATGATGGTTTATTATATGAAATTCTGGTTTAAATTTCGTTATCATATATTTAATCAATGTCTATGAACAACGTTTATTTCATAAACGATTTTTCTACGTATATTATAAATGTATTTCTCCGAAAATTTTTGGAGTAACCCAGAATATTTGAGAAATAATTAATTGAGAGTTGAGACTACACTTCCGGCAAATGTTTAAATTGTAAATTGGTGAAATTGACACTACTTGCATTTTTTCAGCCATATTATAGTTTTTAATATACGATTTTTAAATGTATACGATAAATATGTATTTGCGCTACATTTTTTATAGGCATGTCATAAACAATTGTTAACTAAAAGTTCGAAGATTATAACAATATCTGGAAATATGAGTAAAATATTTACATTAATCAAAATTTGTTATAGATAGATGATAAATGAATATATTTGTTCTGTAATATTGCAGTTTATAATATACGGTTTGTGCAGTCGCCAGCAACCGGGTTAGTATTGTTGTCTTTGCTGCAGAATACATAAGCATTTCTCATAAATATATGCATCTCTCTCATTGTCTCAACAGTATAGCAGATGAGCAACCGCGGATCGTCGTGTTAATTGCTGTTTCGTGTGGTGGTAGCCAACCTTAGTAGTGTGGCCTTGTGATCAAAACAAAGAATATTTACTTATTTGTTTTTGCGTATATATTGTTTGATTAAAATTCAACAAGTGTTATGTTGATGAGCCGCCCTTATCCTTGAGTTATCATGTTGTAGTGAGTTAAAGTTACAAGAATGAACCAACTTGTGATTGGTAAGAATTATTGTTTATCTGAGCGATTTCATAGTAACTGCATTTTTTTATCACAGAAGGTGTAAAACTCTGCATGGCAAGCGTTGAAGGTGTGGGTGAGATCAGTGACAACAATAAAATTAGAGGGACGATTCAAGATTGGTTGAAGCTTGCCAAAAGCCGCTATAGTTACTATAATAATAATAAATAGACTCTATTGTTATGTGCTGCCCTCTAACAAGGAAAGATGTGATTAAGTTCATGTTCAAAGTTTTCCTCAGAAGCTTAGTTACTTCCCTGACTAGTAGGGTGGCGCCGTCTATGAGCCAATTGACGAACAATCATCTATTACATGGTAGAAAACTATGGAGAATTCTAGAAAAAAGTTCTAGAAGGATTCCAAGTGTGTATATAAAGAGGTGACTCCAGCAGATGGGGGAACAGTTCAGTTGAGTGAAGTATGCAGTTTAGTGAAGTAAACAGACAAGAGAGTTTTTAGGTTAGACAAGAGTTGACAAGTTTAAGAAGAAAAGTAAAGTGCTTAGTGTTTTAAAAGTAGTGAAATTATATTAGATTAAGTTATTATTAGTTGTGTGATTTTTAAGTATTTGCTAGTGTAATTTTAGTGATTAAATAAATCAGTGGTTAGTGAAAATTCTTGTTGCAAGTTATTTGGAATCCACAAAGTGTTTACTGAAAATTGTAAGAACGTAACAATTGGTGTCGGAAGCGGAATTGCAACAGAATTTCTGAAGAATTCGACGAAGTTCCATAGTGTTCTATTTGGAAACCACTGGAGATAGTGAAGTGAGTCGAACTGGAAAGTAATATAGACATTAGACAAGACTAATTTGTGCCATATAGTGTGAGAAAATTTATAGAACATTCTACTTGTACCTGGCATAGACTTTAAATAAAACTTGTTAGTGTTGTTTGTTAGTTTTTGAATGGAAACAAGAAGCATGGCCGCTGAAAAACAAATGCAAGACATGTTAGCTGCATTTAGCAAAATGATGCTAGAAGAACAAGAGAAACGACGTCAAGAAGATAAAGAAGAACAAGAGAAACGACGTCAAGAAGATAAAGAAGAACAAGAGAAACGACGTCTAGAAGAGAAAGAAGAACAGGCGAGACGTGAAGAAGAAAAAGAAAGAAGACGTCAAGAAGAAAAGGAAGAATTGAGAAAAATTATACAGGTGCAACAAGATGCTATCCTGTCAGCCACTAATGAAGTCAAGGAAAAAGTAGATAAAGTTGAACAAAAAGTTGGTAACGTCGAAGGAGAAATTAGTGACATTAAGGGAAAAGTTACCGACGTTGAAGAAAAAGTTACTGGCGTTGAAGTAAAAGTTACTAAGGTTGAAGAGGAAGTAACTGAAGTCAAAGGAAAATTTCGTGCAGTTGAAGGAGAAGTAGAGCGACTTACGCGACTGTTAAGAGAACAAGGAGGCCAGCTGGTATTATCATCATCAGGTCCTCGATTACAACCGCCTTCCTTTGATGGTCAAACTTCTTGGTCAACATATAAAAGACAATTTGAGGCAGCGGCATACGCAAACAATTGGAGTAATGAAGACAAAGCTATGGCATTGGTGCTAGCATTAAGGGGCCAAGCCTCAGAGTTGCTTCAGAGTATCCCAGTGACGCAGCAACGGGATTTTAAAGTTTTGGAAGCTGCACTAGATCTAAGATATGGCGACCAACACCTCGCCCAAGTATACCGGACTCAGCTCAAATCACGCACACAAAAGGCTGGGGAAAGTTTACAAGATTTTGAAGCAGCTGTTGAGCGACTGACATACCTGGCTTACCCGGATGCGCCCAAAGAATTCCAAGAACAATTAACAGTTGGTACTTTCATCGATGGCATAAGAGATGAGGAGATCAGGCGAGTCCTTAGATTATCCCGAGATAAGACTGGTAGTGAAGCCTTGATCCATGCCCTCGAGGTTGAAGCCGCTTACAAAGAGACTGCACGTCCGAGAGTACGAACCATGAAGGTAGAAGAAGAGGACCGTTTAGAAAAATCAAATATGGAATCTTTGATGGCTGACATGCACAAAATGATAAGCCAGTTGATGACAAAACCAGATGCTCCAAGGAAGCAGGAAAGAGAACAGAGCGATGAACAGTCAAGGAAGGTGATTCGGTGTTATAAGTGCGGCAAACCAGGGCATATTAAGCGAAACTGTCGGCAGCGGAGCCCTGAGAGAGGAAATGCCGCAATGACTGAAGAGCCGCAGGAAAACTAAAGATAGCCAGCACCTTGGGGGCTGTGCTGGCTGGTGAACACGGTGCCCCCAGAGAGATACGGGTTTCCCAGATTAGAAGAGTCCCGAGTAGTCTGCTTTTGGATGACTATGTAAACAAAAGGAGATGTATCTTCACTATCGACACAGGTGCCACGTCGTCAATAGTGCGGCCCGGATTTTTATCAGGAATAAAAGTTGATAAAAGCCAAAATGGATTGGTCGTTCGAACAGCCACAGGAGACAGGGTAAGGGTTCATGGAGAAGTTGACCTAGATCTGCAGTTTGGACGCCTGTGCTTTAGTCATAGGGTTATTGTGGCTGACATCACGGATGATTTCATTTTGGGGCTGGATGTTATGGGAGTACAAGATCAATTTGTACTTGACGTGGTAGAACGAGTTCTAAAGATTGGAAATGAAGAATTTATTTTGTCAACAGCAAATGACCGATTTCAAAAAGTGAGGCTACTGACGGCTCAGGCAATCAAGATTCCTGCCCGTTCAGAACAAATAATCGAGGCCATTCTGGAAGGAAACTCTGGTGGATACCGTGTTGGCCTTGTTGAAAACGATGATTCAATTAAGACAGAAAATGTAGTCTTAGCAAGAACTCTAACCCGGACAAAAGACAAAATTCCACTTAGAGTGGCTAATTTAAATTCCCACTCGGTAACTTTTAAGGAAGGTGAGGCAATAGGATCCTACGAACCAGTCCAGTGGATAGCAAGGTGCGAGGAACAAGGGGAGAAATGTTCGCCAACCAGCGTAGACAGGGAAGTTGTGACTTTGTTGAGTACCCAGTTTGAACACCTATCTGAGGATGAACGTAGAGAGGCAATCAAGTTTTTGGAAAAAGAAAGTACGGTATTTGCCAAAAACACAGACATCCTCACGAAAACTGATATAGTACAGCATCGGATAGACACTGGTGATTCAGCCGCCATCCGCCAACAACCTAGGAGGTTGCCACTAGCTAAACAGGAAGAAGCTGCTGCGATGGTTCAAAAGATGCTACAAGATGGAGTAATTGAGGAATCAACCAGTCCCTGGTCATCACCGGTAGTTTTAGTTGCCAAGAAGGACGGGACTTTGAGATTTTGTGTCGACTACCGGAAGCTGAATGATGTTACAAAGAAAGACAGCTATCCACTACCACGAATTGACGATACATTAAGTACGCTGGCAGGGTCACGATGGTTTTCAACTCTAGACCTTCGAAGTGGGTATTGGCAGGTGGGACTTCACCCTGACGACAAGGAAAAGACTGCCTTCTCAACAGGTAGTGGTTTATATCAATTCACCGTGATGCCTTTTGGACTTTGCAATGCGCCAGCTACTTTTGAAAGATTGATGGAATTTGTACTCCGAGGACTAACTTGGAAGACGTGCTTAGTTTATCTTGATGACGTAATGGTTATGGGACGAAACTTCAGGGAACATTTGGAAAATCTTCAAGAAGTATTTGGGAGAATCAGAAATGCACACCTAAAGTTGAATCCAAAGAAGTGTCTACTATTCCAAAAAGAAGTGAAATTCCTTGGACATGTCGTATCTTCGGAGGGAATACAAACAGACCCGGACAAGATCTCTGCCGTGCGTGATTGGCCAAGACCTTCAAATGTACACGAATTACGAAGCTTTCTTGGCCTCTGCACTTATTATAGACGTTTTGTGGAAGGATTTGCGGATATAGCAAAGCCACTACACCAGCTAACGGAGGAGAAAGTTAAATATCAGTGGACACCGGAGTGTGAAACATCATGGAAGAAGCTGAAAGCAGCGTTATGCAGTAGTCCTGTGCTAGCATATCCCCAACAAAAGGGCCTCTATATTCTTGACACGGATGCTAGCAACTCCGCAATTGGATGTGTACTATCTCAAGTCCAAAATGGAGAGGAAAAAGTAATCGAGTATTTCAGTAAGGTACTGTCCAAACCAGAGAGGAATTATTGTGTAACAAGGAAGGAACTATTGGCCATTGTTAAGTCCGTGGACCATTTTCACAAGTACCTCTATGGCCAACATTTCAAAATCAGGACCGACCATGCTGCATTAAAATGGCTACTGCAGCTGAAAACTCCAGAAGGTCAACTGGCTCGCTGGATAGAAAGACTGCAGCAATATGACCTCACAATCGAACACCGACCTGGAAAGTCTCATAAAAATGCAGATGCTCTGTCAAGAAGACCGTGCAAAGATGACTGCAAGCACTGCTATCGGGTTGAAAAAGCACAGGGCACGGTAATAGTAAACACAGTTCAGGTAGATGTTCCAGATGATTGGACAAAGGAAGTTCTAAGACGAGAACAAATGGATGACAGCGTAATTGGTCCTATATTAAGGGCAAAAGAAAAAGGAACGCGACCGGAATGGAAGGATGTTTCGGACAAAAGTGTGGAGCTGAAGGCATTGTGGGCACAATGGGACTCCCTTAAGGTTATAGATGGGCTATTAAAGAGAGCATGGGAAAGTCCAGATGGGAAGGAAGTTACCATGCGTCTGGTGATACCCAGCTGTCGGATCCCAAAAGTACTTCAGGAAATACATGATGGAGTGTCCGGGGGACATTTTGGTATGAATAAGACATTGGCTAAAGTACGGGATCGATTTTATTGGATAAATAGCCGTCAAGATGTGGAAGCTTGGTGCCGCAAATGCAAGGTTTGTGCAGCTACCAAAGGGCCACAGACGAAGAGCAGGGGCCAAATGAAGCAATATAACGTCGGAGCTCCTTTTGAGAGGATTGCTATAGATGTAGCGGGCCCATTCCCAGTGACAGATGATGGGAATAAATACATCCTGGTCGCTATGGACTATTTTAGTAAATGGCCGGAAGCCTATGCCATTCCGAATCAGGAAGCAGTTACTGTTGCTCGAGTTTTGGTGGATAACCTTGTATGCCGATTTGGTGTACCCCTGGAGCTACATTCCGATCAAGGGAGAAACTTTGAGTCGGGGGTATTTCAGAGAATTTGTGAGTTGCTGGGCATTCACAAGACTCGGACAACCCCTCTTCATCCCCAGTCAGATGGAATGGTGGAACGACATAATAAAACCATGAAGGAACATCTTTCTAAGGTAGTTCACAAGAACCAGCGAGATTGGGATCGACATATACCATTTTTCTTAATGGCATACAGGGCTGCCATTCATGAGACGACTAAACAGACACCGGCTCGTGTAATATTTGGGCACGAGATCAGACTGCCATGTGATTTGATGTTTGGTACACCAGATAAGAAGCCACTGTCCGTGGATGACTACGCAGACGAAGTTAGTCAACAGCTGAGGAATGTCCACGAATTGGTTCGAAACCAAGTTAGCATAGCTAGTGACAGAATGAAGGCTCGCTATGACCGGAAGGGAACGTCAGCAGGATTCAAGGAGGGCGATCTGGTTTGGCTATATAACCCACAGCGAAAGAAGGGAAAATCTCCGAAGCTTCACCCACCCTGGGAAGGACCGTATTCAGTCATCACTCGGATCAATGACGTTGTTTACCGAATTCAACGTAGTAAGAAGTCCAAGATGAAGATCGTGCACTTGGATAGGCTGGCGAAGTATGAAACATGTTGGGGAATCTGAATTGCCTGACCGGGACGTTCAGGCTTAAGGAGGGGGCAGTGTTATGTGCTGCCCTCTAACAAGGAAAGATGTGATTAAGTTCATGTTCAAAGTTTTCCTCAGAAGCTTAGTTACTTCCCTGACTAGTAGGGTGGCGCCGTCTATGAGCCAATTGACGAACAATCATCTATTACATGGTAGAAAACTATGGAGAATTCTAGAAAAAAGTTCTAGAAGGATTCCAAGTGTGTATATAAAGAGGTGACTCCAGCAGATGGGGGAACAGTTCAGTTGAGTGAAGTATGCAGTTTAGTGAAGTAAACAGACAAGAGAGTTTTTAGGTTAGACAAGAGTTGACAAGTTTAAGAAGAAAAGTAAAGTGCTTAGTGTTTTAAAAGTAGTGAAATTATATTAGATTAAGTTATTATTAGTTGTGTGATTTTTAAGTATTTGCTAGTGTAATTTTAGTGATTAAATAAATCAGTGGTTAGTGAAAATTCTTGTTGCAAGTTATTTGGAATCCACAAAGTGTTTACTGAAAATTGTAAGAACGTAACACTATTTTTGGATTTTAGTAAAGAGTAATTAACAATGTTGTGTTTTGTTATCGTTGTCAAACATCCTAGGCCCCAATAGGTAAAGCTTAATATAATATAAAAAAGTTAGTACTAAATAATAAATATTTTTAAAAAATTACTATCTGCACACATATATATATATATATTGAATTATTTTTCCTTGATATCAGTAGTTATATATAGGTAGGAGGTTTAAAATATGTACTTTTAAAAAATTGGAGATCATTATAATATTAACTTTCGAATTTAAAAACAAGTACCTCTTTTTTATAATGTTGTAGACCGATCAATTCTAAATAATTTTGCAAAGGGAAATGTATCGCAAGTCAAAAAAAACTTTAATTCTAATTTCCCTGTTATAATTACAGAAAAATTAATATATTTTACAAAATAAGGCACTTAGAAATTAATTTGTTTCAATGTCATCTTATTATTGTTATTCAGCAATATATATTAACAATTTTATCATAAGTAGCTAATGATTTCTGATTTAAGACATGATTTGATTGCAAAGTTATTTGACATCTATTAGTCTATAATACTGTATAACAGAATTTCCCATTTAAATTTTGAAAGTAAAGGTAATTTTGGTAAAAATAAAGTGATGGAAGCTTTTTTTTTTTTTTTTAATACATTTATTTAACGTCTGCCTATTTCCGCTACTGAGGCCTAACACCGACGCCTGTAGACGAGCTACCCCCAACCAGGAATTTTGCCGAACCTCTTCCCTTAAGAAGAGTAGGGATCTTTTACTTGCCTAACATTTAATAGACAAGGGACCGACGGCTTTACATCCCCTCCGAAGGATGGTATATCTCCTATACAACCCTCGCCTAAGGTTGTATAGCTTCCGCGCATACACTGATATACAAGCCGCTGGAAGATGTGTAAGGTGAGAACGCGGTTTCCGTTGGAATGGTCACCCATCCAAGTACTAACTGCGCCTGTCGTTGCTTTACATCGCATACCGAAGTATGTACATAGTAAAGATGCACCTACGCTCGCACCGTGATGGAAACTATTTAATCATTTATTAAATAAGCTCTTAGTTTATAAAACAATATAAAAAAGTCTAAAGAACTTATAGCGTATATTCATTAACAAAAATACAAGGGTGGATTTCCTTTAAAAAATCTCTTGATATTTTCTATCTTTTTATTCTAAATTTTTTGACAAAAACTAAATTCATCAGAAAAGGTTAAGATTTTCAAAAGAAAAAAAATTTAAATAAAAACAGTTATAATTTACGATTACATCTAATTTCCTTTTAACTATATAGTTCACCAGCTTTATGAGGCTTTGAAAAAAGTTTGAACGCTGAAGCAACAATATAAAAAAAAACTTTCTCAAAAAATTTAAAATAAAAAGTTTGTAAGTATTAGATATTCCATACAGGGAAACCCTATGTATGAATTGCAGTGGTTAATAAAGGTTTATTACACGTATACCAGCAAGTGGAGAAAAGGTTTTTCATAACCGTGAGAAAAATCTTTACATCATACGTATTATCGACGTATATGGAATACATTTATTTGAGGTTCCACATAAAAGTATATATCTCATATATGAAGTGACAACAATATAACATTTTCTTAAGATGTATATATTTAGAATATGATGTACCACATATATACGTTTTTTTAATATATGATAAGACAAAAACATACGTTTGTTGCGCGGACATTCGAAAGTTGAATATAGGTTGCGATAAACATTATATATACCGGTCGTATAAATGAAATCAAAACTTTTATTAAACCATTGGGTGTTGCTTGGGTCAATAAATCTTTTCAAAATTATCATTGGCTTTGATTTAAATTATGAGTGATTTAAAACAGTCCAACCCTGAAACATAGCTTTACAAATGAGATTGTAATTATTAAATTCTATGTTCTTGTTAGAAAAAACTGTCAATTTTAAACAAAAAAATTATTTATTGTCTGAAAGTTATTTGTGGCATTCTACGAATATTCTTTCCTATTATTTGGGTTTTCTACCACATGTACTATTATCCTCTTCAAAACAAATCACCGAATCTACAAAATAATAGAATTATTGGAAAAAAGAGCCTCTGCGCCCGTGACGTTTACGCCAAAGGAAAAGTCAGAGGTTATGTTTTGCAAATAATATAAATCGGAATAAACACAAAAATAATGTATTTTGCTGACGTTTCGGAAAGTAATCTCTTTCCGTTTTCAAAGCTATTTTTTTGAAGAACTCTTATTTTGCTGTGTATGTCAAATACACAGCTTTAAGATTCTGTTTATGTTATTTCCATAGATACTTACTACTTACACAGAACATAGAACTGATGATATTTTTTAGATAATGTTGAGTTTGTTAAGTTCTTCTTTTAACATTGTAAGTATCTATGGAAATAACATAAACAGAATCTTAAAGCTGTGTATTTGACATACACAGCAAAATAAGAGTTCTTCAAAAAAATAGCTTTGAAAACGGAAAGAGATTACTTTCCGAAACGTCAGCAAAATACATTATTTTTGTGTTTATTCCGATTTATATTATTTGCAAAACATAACCTCTGACTTTTCCTTTGGCGTAAACGTCACGGGCGCAGAGGCTCTTTTTTCCAATAATTCTATTATTTTGTAGATTCGGTGATTTGTTTTGAAGAGGATAATAGTACATGTGGTAGAAAACCCAAATAATAGGAAAGAATAAAAAAATTATTTGTTATTTTTCACTGGCTAACTCTCAAAATCATACCCAAAAACCATTTAATATGAACGATATGTAAAGTTACAAGGTACCAGAGTTATAATTAATAATGAATAAAACTTACATAATATTCGCCTTGTGGACAGCAGTGACCTTTTGCCTCTTGTTGTCTTTGGCATACTGGAAAGCGAATTCGGCGACTCTTCTGGATGCATCTTCGGTAATCAACTTTATACTTTGTACAACTCCATCTACGATTTCGTGTTCAATTCCAGAATATTCACCCTCAGTATTCTCACGAATCGTGACAACATCCACATGATCATACAATGTTTTGTAACTGAACAGAAAATTATACATTAAATATTGTGTAACAGTTAGGCTGTCTGCCTGCATTAAAAACAAATAAGAAATTTCGATTCAGCAGCATGATTCTTATATGCATTTTCATCATTTAGGTAGTATGGAAATAGGTAGTAATGAAAATTGGTATGGACTAACTTTAGCATGGGTTAACACGATCATAAGCCTAAATCAACAAATAAATGAATATACTTTGGTGATGGTGATACAGCTTGCGGTGAAAACAAATGAGAGATTTTAATTCATCAGCAATTTTATCACATACATTTTCGTCATTAGATAACATGGAAACAGAAAGTAAAAAAAAATGTTATGAACCAAGTTTAGTACGGATTAACACGGTCATAAGCCTAAATCAACAAGTACATTGATCGTAGCGAGAAATTACCACGAGCGAAGGGCCACATTTTGTCTTGAGTGGTCATGTGAACAAACAGAATAGCTTGTTATAGAGTGTTGTCATAACATTAGCAGCGGCCATTCTTATTATAGAATGTTGTCATAACACTAGCAGCGGTAATTCGGCATATATTACATTAAAATAATGTGCGAATAAATCTCCTAAAAAGAATATTGGCTTTAATTCTATTTTAAAGTTATTGAGGTTTGATGCATACTGCAGAATTATTTAAATATTATTATTTTTTTTAATAGAAATTTTTTACCTTACCCTTCTAAACTTCTGCAAGGCCTGACGTTAGCATACAAGTTGAATTCTTTTCGCAAGGCAAGATTTAGGGATCTGTGACCTTTCCCAACAGGGGTCATAAGGGGGCCTTTCAGGCCAACTTTATTGCGGTTAACTGAGTCTATTGCAGCCTGTGGTATTCCAAATTTACCATCGGGACCCTATAAATTAATGTCCAAATAATATATATAAATCTGGTTTTTAAAATGTTTGCTTTGCTGATATTGTGTCATTCTCATTAGCACTACCCAATTGGAAAAGCGACAAGTTATTGTACAGAAGTCCTATAATAATATACATTATTATTTCCAAGTCCAGTGGAAATATAGTAACGCAGAAAAAATATATATATTTTTTTGTTGAAATGGGTTTAAAATGTTATGAAACGTCGAGATTTTAAATTTGAGCGAAAAAAAATTTCTGTCTGTCAGTCTGTAACTTTTTTTGTGCGCATGTTTACTCTGGAACCCCTTATGATATTGACTTGAAATTTGGTACACTTATGTATTATAACGAGATCTGGAACTATATTATATTTTGATCCAATTCCGTTGAAGGGTTCGGGGGTAAATAAAGGTAAATAGGCAAAGCAGGCATGTAAGAGTCCGTAAAATTGCAATTTAGAACATCTACGAAAAATCAAGGTCTCAAAATTTTTTTTTGCATTTGCCTCCCCCCACTATCACCCCCACACTATTATGAAAGAGAGTAAAAAAAATTGCGATTTGTGATTTAGTGTACGTCTGAAACGTCTCAAAAAATTTTTTTGGCATCAGCTACCCCCTCTACCAAGCTATTGCAAAGATACATTTCAAACAGTTTTGGGAGTTTATAGTATTTAGAGTATTACGAACAATTTTCCTCCAGTTTACTGCATGTTTGTCTTCACTATTAAGAGGATATTTGCCCCACACTCCTAGGGTATGACTCTCCGCGAGGTGAAAGACGAAGACGTATTAAAATTATAGTAAAGACCGCCTTCGAAGGTCAGGTGCCAGGTTCTTTTGGACGATTTCGCTATACGTTCATAACAACGTACAGGTCCGTACTAAATATATTGCACAATAGAGTTGTTGGTTTGCGTATATGATCATGTTTTTTAATTTTATCTTTTTCTCCTCTCATCTGGCTTTAGGTTGGTTACCCTCAAATGTTGTAATTAATTCTAACCCACATCCCTATGTCCAATAATTTCCATTTGTATATTCTTGGTGAAAATACAAGAAAAAATTCGATAAAAGTAAAGTTCAAGATGGCGGTTTTAAAATGGCGGACGTTTGAAATGACTGACACAGCAAAGCCCAGCACAAACCGCAGGACCTGGCTAAGAGGGGATTTTTGAAATTCTACACCTACGCGGTAAAATGTATGTGACAAAGAAAAATAAATAAAATTTGGCCAGTATTGCTAAGGAAGAAGTTTGATATATACTTAGTGAAAAAATATACAGGGTGAAGGTCTTAGAAAATAATTAGTAAAATAATATGAGAGAGGATAATATTTGACATCTAGTTGATATAATTACAAAAAAGAAGAAACTTTCTTTACTTTAAACAAATAATATACTCAAAAATTGAAGGTAGCGGTTTAAAAATGGCTGACGTTTCAAATATGTTTTCCGATTTTAATCAAAATCAGTATCCTATATAGAGTTGTTTGATATGAACATGAAATCAGTTTTTACAAATAGCAGATTCAAAATACAGATAATAAAGAGGAATTTTAATTTTCACGGTTTTATTTAATAAAGTGCCACCATAGTATATGGGGAAGGAGCATTGCATAAATGAGACGAAGAAACAGACATGTAGTTGAATATTGATTACAAAATGGCTAATGCCTAAAAAGTGTAAAATAAAATATTTAAGAAAAATTTCTAAAGGCAAGGTTTTAGCATATATATTAAAAACTAGAAATTAATGTTTTTAACTATCACAGTAGATTCAGGCTTATATGCAATTAAAATAAAAACATAGGCAATTAAGAAAATGCAAAAATTTTCTGAAGAGAGACAGTAAAATATTACGTACAACACGCTTGTAAGGCCTCATGCTTTTATTTTAAACATATAACAGCCTTAAAATGTTGTGATAGTTAAAAATATTATTGTCTATAAATTTTTAGCGAAAGCATTTGTCTTTAAAAAGGTTTTTCAAATATCGTCTGCATCTGATTTCTTTATTAATTATAAATACAGATAGGTCAAATAAAAAAATAAAAAAAGGTAAACCCACAATAAATAAAACCACGCTAACTATTCAACAATGTTATATTGTAGAAAATTACAAAACTTTTTAAAACCATCATTGAGATTCAAAATATGTAAATAATAAATGAAGTGGATAGATAAAGATTACTGAAAAATGTAATCAGAAAATAACGAAGTGATCATTTCAGCATTTTAAATTTTTTTATAGATTTAGCGTCTTTGACATTTATAATGTGATCAGAATTTCTAATTTTCATGTTTTTGCTATGTCTGGGATAAATGATTTCAGACAATAAACAATTATAATGAAAATGATTTAGTTTAGGAACCACTTTTGTCTTAAAAGATGCAGAAACATTTTGAATGTTAATAAATTTTTTGTTGTCCACACTCCGAAATAAAGCTTTTTAAAATACCTTCTATTTCAAACTGTCTGTCATTGAGAAATGTCTTTGCAGTACAGAGCCATCTACATTCTAACATATTAATAAATGATCTGATCGAAAACTGAAGTAATTTACACATTCTAGCAAATGGCTTCTGGAGAACTCAAATACCTATATTATTTACCAAAATATTACGCCTGGGAGTTTCTATTGGTGCACCCTCTATATATCAATGCCTATTGTTAGTCTTATTTGGTCTATCTACGACTCGAAACTACAATTTTCCTCTACAATGTACTATTGTGGTCGAATTGAAGTAATCGATTTTTTAACAAGTAGTATGTTTTTTCAAAAAAAATCTGTTGTAGATGGGATTTCTTATATCAGTCATGTCAATTAAATTATTTTAACAAGAAATCATTGGTGGATATCACACAACGACATTGACACTAATAAAAATAATAAAATATATTATGATTGATTCACTGGTCAGAACCTTATTTACAACGGGAAAATCAGTCGATTACTTTTTTTTCGGCCGCAATAGTACGTATGTAAAATTTACAGAATTATAGCGAGAGAATTTCCAAGAAGTTAATAACCGCTGTTAGTCTATACATAATATAGTTTTAATTTGTTCTAGCTGTTGAATTCATAATATATTGTTACGTGCTTACAGTTTTCAGTAAACACTCCGTGGATTCAAATAACTTGCAACAGGAATTTTCACAAACCACTGATTTATTTATCACGAAAATTACACTAGTAAATACTTAAAAATCACACAACTAATAATAGCTTAATCTAATATAAATTCACTACTTTTAAAACACTATGGACTTTACTTTTCTTCTTAACTTGTCAACTTTTGTCTAACCTAAAAACTCTCTGTCTGTTTACTTCACTGAACTGAACTCTTCTAACCTACAAACTGTCTCTGTAACCAGAACTGTACTGGATACTAAACTGAACTGTTCCTTATACTTCACTAAACTGTACTGTTCCCCCATCTGCTGGATTCACCTCTTTATATACACCCATAGAAATGTACCAGAACAGTATTCCATAATTTTCTGGAACCCTACAGAGTTTTCTACTATGTGATAGATGACTGTTCGTCAATTGGCTCATAGATGGCGCCACTCCACCTACTGACCATGAACACAATACAGGTTTCCCTTCACTTTGGCCAGGGACTTAATCACATCTCTCCCTGTTAGAGGGCAGCACATAACACTGCCCCCTCCTTAAGCCTGAACGTCCCGGTCAGGCAATTCAGATACCCCAGCATACTTTGCCAACCTCTCCAGGTGCACGATCTTCATCTTGGACTTCTTTCTACGTTGTCCTATAAACAACGTCGTTGATCCTAGTGATGACAGAATACGGTCCTTCCCAAGGTGAGCGAGGCTTCGAGAATCCTTCTTCACTCCGCTGTGGGTTATACAGCCAAACTGAGTCCCCCACCTTGAATCCCGCCGAACTGGCATTGCGGTCATATCTAGCCTTCATTCGGTCACCACTCCCTGTAGGTGACCTTGTGAACGATCCATGCTTTAATGGATGTCTGAAGGACGTATTTTCTGCTCGAAAAATTAAAAAAAATAGGAAAAAGAAAAAATTAATTTTCTTTTTCCTCAACCTTTTCTTAATTCTAAATAATAAATATTACGTTCACAAAATTTTTAGGGTTCAACACGACTGTTTCAAACGGAGAATAATATAATAAATCATACTTACTGTCGTTTATGCTTAACTGCTGCTCTGATGGTATCAATTGGACGACGTCGTAACACTATAAATCTAACACTGTCTGTATCACACTCTCTTAAAATTAAACCTGAAAAGGAATTTTGTTAGAAAACACAACTAAAAGACAATATAAAGTTCAAAATGTATATATTAAATCTTTAAAAATTTATGTTTTTACAACAACTTCTTTCAAGAGAAAATGTTAACAAACAATGGTCTGACCCGTGTACAACACATGGTGAGGAACGGGACGATTCATACGGTACCAACTACCATCCAATATGCAGTTTGATAAGCTAACGATGCACAAAAAGATTCAAGAAAAGTTTCATGTAACTGAAATGTTGGTGGGCTTTTGCTTGCCTGTCTTATAAACGTATTTATTAATTCACATTAATTTTGGTCGCTCCTCGGAGCTTAAAATTGCTTGAAGCGTCTCTACTTCATTTGTATTATGCAATAACAACTTTTTACGTTCAGGCAAGGCAGATCCCATGCACGTGTGAGTACATGGTATAGATACTTTTTTGACTCCGAATCACTGAGGAACCGGTTTAGGGCAAACCCCGTCAAAACACATCATTTCCCCGTCAAATCCGACTGCTAGGAAATGATGGGGGTCCCATGTCGCTAAGGGCTATTTTCGCTATAACTTCCGATATACTCTGAATAGTCGTTGGACTAACTTGTCCTCATATTCAATACCTCGTAAGAGTTGCAGTGCTTGACAACGTGGATTCGTAAAAGGGTTTTTAATCTTGAAAATTTTGAAGTTCAAGTCCAATTTTAGTATACTTTCTAAAATTAGGTGGTCAGGGCGACATTACGTCCCTGTGCAGCGACATTTACTACACTTTCTAAATTAACGCTCCTTGAAGAGTTAGCGAAAATTTGGCATAAAAAATGCTCCGAAGAGCAAAAATATGTTTCCAAGAATTAAAAACCTCTTCCACGGCGTTTTTACGTGAAGCACGCTTTTCTTACGAAGTATTTCCTAAGTCGGATTTTGTTACAACGTCGAAAAGTATATCGGGGTTATAGCGTTCTTTAACAACCTCTTGGCAGCCACATTCGCACAAACCTTGCAACTGCGACACCAAGCCTCTACATCCTGACAGCTATTTATCCAGTAAAATCGTTCCCGTACTCTAGCCAAGGTCTTATTTCTGCTAAAGTGCTCTCTGGATATTCCCTCGTGCACTTCCCGAAGTACTTTTGGTACTCGGCACCTGGGTATCAGCAACCGCATAGTAACTTCTTTCCCATCCGGGCTCTCCCATGCTCTCCGTAGTAGTTCATCTATAACCCTAAGGGAATCCCATAGCGCCCATAAAGCCTTCAGTCCAACACTTTTACTGGAAACGTCCTTCCATTCAGGGCGGATTCCTTTTTCTTTCGCCTTCAACATTGGTCCAATTTCATCGTCATTCAGTTGTTCCTCTCTTAGAACTTCCTTTGTCCAGTCTTTCGGAACCTCTATCTTAACTGCCTTCACTTCTGCTATATCCTGCTGCTCCTTTACATTCTCGGCATTCACTTCCTTAGGGCTCCTCTGGCGACAGTACCTCTTGACATGCCCCAATTTGCCGCAATTATAACAGCGGATTACTTTTGTTGGACCTCCAGCATTTCGCTGCTGCTTCGGCTCCTGTTTCGGCGGTTGCGGTTCCTGTCCTGTCCTATTAATATATATATCGCACAGGTATTTACAAATAGAGTTAGGAGGTTGTTAGTAGCTAACAACGTCAATGAGGGCACCACTTTCCACTTATAAAATATCTCATATTTACTAGCAAGACACCTATAAGTTTGTGTATAGATTAACGGAATACAATAATTTTTTTACTAAAATGTATTTTTTTTTAATTACACAAAGCATCAATCTAAGTCCGTCTTGTGGCAGAATTAATTCATTTTGTCATTAAATATATATTTTGAAGCGTACAAAATCAGCCATAATCACCTTTTTTCCTAAATTCTATCGTATAAAATAACCAATAACTATGAGAAAATTAAAAAAATGTTACACGGGAGGCATAAAACAATCTTTCTTCTTTCCAGTACATTTTGTTCGACATTTCTATCTTAGTTATTTACATAGAAATTAGGTATTTTCTGATACTCGTTAATACATCATGTGAGCAGGGCAAATATCCTCTTAAGCCCCTAAGGACAAATCTTTATACACCCTAGACCACCTTCAAAAAATAAGACATAAAATGGCATTTCTGCAGGTCGCAAGTAGACCCAACCCACTTGCCCTTATTTTATTTAGCGATACTTCCAAAAACTGCAGCCTAATACCTGAACAAAATCAAGAACAGTAAGAAAATTCTACAAAATAATTACACACATCAAAAATCGCCAATTTTTTTTGTGTAATTAATGTTTGATATTTCTAACTTAACATAAATCTATCAATGATCCGCCTTATCAATCTAAATTCCATAAATCTGAGATAAATAGCATTTACAATCAAAAACTGATAAAGAATCTACAATGTCTCACTTTACACTTGATATATGATGCCAGACAGTTTAAATTATTCAAGGAAAACCTCATAAAAAATTGTAGATAAGAGTATATCAAGAATCAAATGAGTCATTTTTATAGGAAATATATATTAACCTTCGCCTGTTGCTATCTTTTATCAATTTACACATTGTACTATAAAATTAATAAAATATTTTTCACACCTAAACATGATAATAAATATATTTTTTTTATACAACTTCTATTATTATAGTTGCAAGATAAAATAATAATGCTTTTGTTGTGAAGTTAATCCTTATGAAGATTTTTTGACATACTTAATAAAAAAGGGAACAGAATAAAAACATTAAATAAAATAGATGCTGAGGGACTTAGAATACCATAAAATATTTAAAGTAACATGATAAATTTTTCCAAGTGTTTGCCCCCTCAGTTTTTGTCACAATATAATACTTAGGAGTCATTTTCAAATTTCTAATGAATAAGAAACAAACTGATAATGTAATACCAAATTATTTAAAGAACTTCTTTATACTTAGTGTAGACAAATCACGTCACGTAATCAGTAATCAAGCATGAAGCATGGGTATTACCTTTGAGGTAAACCAAGAAAATCATTATGGCATAACGACAGTGTATCTATTGGATAGAAATAAACGAATGTAAAATAATATTTCGTAAATGAAGCAACCAATTTATGATAGATAACTGGTTTCAAAAATAACCAACTAAATTTATACATTTTTGACACGCATTTTTTCCTTTGGTTAAATATTTTTCTCGAGATTTTTCTTTAAATTTATGTATATGAAATTTTAAATTTTTAGTTTTATCAAGTGATATATATTTATACTTTATACGAGGATAATTGAAACTGGTCAGTGTTAAAGCACAGGACCGTGCACACTGAATTTGATATTTTGTCCTATATATTTATCAATGGTATCGAGATTCGAATGGTAGTTGAAACTGTGCAGGCGAGTCCGAGACTGGCAATGTAATCAGCCTGAATGAACCATCTATGACTGCACTGGTTTAAAGATGAAACGGACAGGACTACTAGCATAAAAAAACCTCGTAAATCGTTTCTCAGTAGTCAATGGTGGACTTATGAGATGTGCTGTCAATGTGCCAGTGCAGTGCGTAAATACTTGTTATAATATTAAGCGTAGGAGTTTAGTTAGTTATTGTTCATATTTATAAATATTTACTAAAAGGTAAAATATTTTAATTATTTACTAATTTACCATGGCTTTCTGAAGACCATTTGAAACAGAGGATAATATAATAACGCCCGAAAATCTTATCATTTTCTTATGACAAGCATTTCTATTTACCTCCGCCCATGTACAATAAAGAGATGATGCCGACTGTTTTTGCCGACTTTTAGTTTTTATACGGTTTCAATTAAGTTCGTTTACACTTTACTTGTGTATTTTTCTATGATTATGGATATGTTACTGGGCAAATGCACAATTGCCTATATGCGCCGAATTTGTGCCATTTTGCTTTGTACTGTGAATTTGTACTGGTAAATAAATGAATAAATAAATAAACAATAAGAAATACATAAATTGCATCAATTTTGATGATTTTATGCAAAATTTAAATGGAGACATCACTCACAAAAAATGATAACCCTCAAAATAATAACAGAAGCAAATCAAGAGTTACTTACAGGCAAGTGCACAGAAAATAAAATTTCTGTTGGTATTAAAATATATGAACTTTATGTAATATGTACAAAATTAAATTAAGAAATTATTTTAACGAATGGATAACGATAAATTCCTATAATTTGTCTAACAATATCCTCAAGTGTGTTACTAAGCAATATAGGTACTTTTGGGAATTATTAGAGACAATTATCGTAATTACCTTTGCCCTTGGAACATAATACACTTGATCAATCAGTTTATACACGATAAGCATATTTATGTGTACAGACTTATTAGTTTAGATTATTTACAGTATCTTAACATTTAACAGTCTTGCTACTATTTTTTTTCCCTTAACGTCTTGCAACATTGAAGCTCCATCACACTCAAACTTAAAAAGCTTATAACATTCCATAATTTAATTATCTATTAGACTTATCCCTCCAAGAAATATAAGTAAATGGTCAATGGGAACTCTGAATATCTCTTGGAGTGACACAAATAGTCTAACGAAGTGTACAAGGCTTATAAGCCATTTCACGTTTGAACACCAAGTCTGGCAAATGTAACAATCCTTGCCTGTAGGGGCTGGGTCCAGTGTTCCCAACCCTACGGATTTATCCGTAGATCTACGGATTTTCAGTGCCATTCACGATTCTCCGATTTCAGTAATAAATCTACGGATTTTTAACAGTAGTAGTAGTAGTAGTAGTAGTAATTTATTGAAATAGAAAATCCTAATATACAAATTCATTTATATAACAAGTGTACTTACTTAGTATAATTGTTAATTATTGATATACATTAGGTGACATATATACACATACCTATATATATATAAATATAATACCTATCACACATACCCATACATTATCACACAAATAGCTTTGTTCAAATTTTACACGTATTCAGGTACAACTAATTCTTTGATATAAAGCAACTTTTTGTTACATCACTACATTAACCTAATGACTTAATGTAACTTACAATTGCTCTTTTAAACCCTGTTAGTGATACAGATTCCTTTACATTATTTGGTAATTTATTGTACTGGTCGAGACCTTTGTATAATAAAATTTTCATGGTTTGACTCAGATTTCGCCTGGGTATATAATAATTGTAGTTATATCTAGTATTGTACTGATGTACTTCATTAGCCAAAATTATATACTTTTTAAAGTAGTCTGGTAGCAAGTTATTTAAAATTTTGAAGATAAACACCATTGACAGATAAAATAATCTATCTTTGACACACAACCACTGAAGCGAAGTAAGCATATGTTGAATTGGCGTATATCTGTTACATCTCAAAATCACTCTCATTCCTCTATTCTGCAGTTTCTGTAGAGCAGTGATTTTATTTAAATCAAAGGAGTATAACACACTAGCACAATAATCAAAATGAGGTTGGATGATTGTACTAAAAACAGTAAAACAGTCTTGTTATAATGATGAAAATAATGCTACACATGACGTCTGTGTTCTGGAATTGGTCTGCGTTCTCTCATAATAAATAATAATAATTAAAAATAATAATAATAAAAGTTACCATGTATAAGACTGTCTATTGTTCCTTAACAGAACAACATATTTTAGAAGAAAATATGGGTTTCTGTCTAATAACAATTATTTTGTTATATTTTAATGAAATAAAGTTTTATTTTATAAAAAGGCTGTTGTATGTTAGAAAAAAGTTATATATTTTTCTGATTGGTAGGCATGATTTTGTTATGTTTTTAATAAATGATATAAAGGTTTTTATTGTATAAAAATGTATTTAAAAATTTAATGCAAAGTGTCACTTTCTCTGCCTAGGCAGAAAATACTCATTTTCCTGCCTAGGCAGAGAAAGTGATGGTCGTCATTGCAATTAAATATCTGACACTTTTTGGCAAGTAACGTTTATTAATAAACAATAATTACAGAGCATTTTCAACAAAAATTAACAACGCATTTTTAGTTATTTTTGACAATAGTAAAACTAACTACCTTTCTAATCTAATATTGTACTAATTATCAGTCGAGACAGTTAATCTACTATTTTGCTACATTGCTACCTAGTTAAATAGTATAGCTATTTTCTGTTTAATAAAAGTTATTTTATCGTTTTTGTACACCCAACTAAAGTTTTTATTATAAAAAAATGAACTTTTATGATATAGATTTTCACTTCAACATGTTTATTAGACCTAAATTTTAACACCTGAAATCATAGATATAAAATACTGCCCTACAGATATTTTCTACGGATTTGAAATTCCTGGCTGCAGATTTCTACGGATATTTTCAGCAACTTCTACGGAATTCTTGTAGCATTGCATATGCTACATTTTTCATAGTAATTAATTTAAAAAGTAAACTGGTGCATAGTGAGTTAGGCCACCCAGTATGTGGATACATGTATTACTGGTTGCAGTGAAAAATCTCCTGAAAAGGAATTTATTAGACAAATATAAATATTTTTTTAATTCTTTCTTTCCTGCAAAAACATGCTCCACATGCAGTTAAATATATAAGTAAATAATAATGAAAATAATGCGGCACCGTTTCAGACAATTAACACTGCAATTATAACTTGTTCAGGTTGAAAAGCACTTGACACCTCATTTTGAGTTAACACCAAAATATAGTAAACACACGACGTCTTCTCTTCCTGGCTGGTTTAACAGCATGTTTCTTATGGACTTGTTTTATTTATTTCTTCAGAAGCACATAGTAGCACACTCTCTATTTTAAGGTTAAATTTTGGATATTTTAAATTCATCTTCTTCTTCTTATAGTTCGATTTTGCCAAGAGCACAATTCTGTGATTTGAGTTGGTAATTAAGACCTGCGTGTAGGGATCGTTAGTTTTTTTAAATTCGCAAGACCGCGTTAGAGAGCTAAGCCATCTTAGCAGCCTTTTAAGCGTGATCCATTGAAGGAGCCGGTAGTGCTTAGGCTTGGGGCAGTAGCCTAACTAGTAAATTTGGTCAAGCCATAATTTTTATTCACGCCATAAGCTTAGGCTTATAATCGATACTGAGCCCCCACAGGTCACTTGGGGTAAGTCTTGCGAATTCGTTTGAATTTCATTTTGTAAGGTGTATTTTTTTTATATCTTAGGGTTGCCAGTATCCCTCATATGAGGCAATTTTCTTTGGTGTGATATCATTATTGGTATATCATCTTTCCGATGTAGCGGCCACACACAGATGGTATTATTTTAAGAAGCAAGAGGTCAATAAGCGAAAGAATCCGAGTCGTCGATTTTTTTTTGGACCACGTAGGCAGTGGAGACAATTTGAGAGTGGAGGCAGCGTGTTATAGAGGAGTCCCTGCAGTCATACCTGATTCTGGAACAAAGTTACACCAGGGCCTTCTGTTTTGTGGTATTATTTATAACATTTTGTTTGATTTAAATTATTACTTTTCATATATTTTTTTACTTGTAAGAAATGGTACCATTTTAATTAAATTTTAACATTTTTCAAATATTCATACATTTTCACATAAATATTTTAACATAAAATTTTCTTAAATAATACTTGTTAAACCGTCATAATTTAATATATTTTTTTATCAATCATTCAAATTTCAACTTAACTAAATTTTTTTGCTATTGCTAAATAAATTATTCAACTGTCCCATTGTCAAATATTAAAGTCAACTTATTATTAACATGTGTGTTTCCTTTCTTCTACTCATTTAGCTGGATATATATTATTGGTGAGCTTATTACATAACTTAGGTACTCAGTATTGTTTTCCTTAGCTTTCACAATACTCATGGTTCATATAGTAAGTTAAGGTGGCGCCCTGAACATCTATTTTTTTGTTTATATATATATATTTACTATTTTATATTTTTTTTTTTTGCAAGTTAACAAACGAGTAAATATCGAACCACGACCTCGCTTTCCCATAACCCAGAGCTGCCGTTCGCATAATTGAAACACTTCCTGGTTTTAAGCCAAGGGGAGTTACAAGAAAGTGGCGCATCTAACGTAGCGGGCCCGATTTGTTTAACTTTGCATTTTATAAATATCCTAGCCACCAATAATCTATTAAGCTGTTGAGTGTGAGAAAGAAATACCATAGTTAATCAACATTCTAAATTTCTTATTGACCTATCATTCTGAACTTATTTATTGACCAGTTACATTTTTTATATTTTTATCTGCTCCTTTTTTTACGTTGTTGGTATTCACGTTTTTTGTTGTTTTCTACCTATTTGTGAGTTATTTCCGATTTTACATTTTTATATGGTTTGTCGATATTTGTTGTGTGTTGATGCTTTTTTAATCTGAACAATTTTTGTAAATTTTTTCATACCTTTCATTTCATACGTTACATACATAAACATGGAACCACATAATATGAAACCAATTTATCTTCTTAGTGATGAGTTAAATTATGAATTACGCATAAGAGGTGTTAATGCTGGTAGAAAAGATGCAGCAGCAAAACGCAAGATTTTGCACCGGTTATTAGATACTGACCGCACTCGTAAAGTAGATTATGTAGATCCAAATTTTGACTATGATTCCGAAAAGGAAATTATAGAAAATACATTAGAGTCTATTAAAAGTTTGACAGTTGATTTCGACGGTCCTGCTTCGGATTCTATGTATAAGCGAATTGAGACTCGTCTTTGTCATATTCATAATCGTGTGTTAAGAATGCCTATTTTAGAAAATATGGATGGTGAGGCAATAGATTTTAAAGACGATGCTCATGCAACTTGCATAGAATTTGATGCAGATTTACGAGAAAAAGTAACTGTATCTGAAAATTCACAACTAGTTAGCATTAATAATCCTGTTGCGAGAAGGTCTATTTCACCTGTTGAAAATTATAGAAAGTCAGTACCTGTATACAAATGGAACTTAAAGTTTGATACAAAAAATATGAGTGTCCATACATTTTTAGAACAAGTAAATGAATTATCAGTATCTCGTAATGTTGATAAAAAAGAGTTATTTTCTACAGTGACCGAATTATTTGAGGGTCCTGGCAAATTGTGGGTAAAAAATATTATAAGCAAAAAATTAGCTACTGATTGGGACGGTTTAGTCAAACTATTAATGCGTGATTTCTTATCAGAGAGCTATGACGATGATCTCTGGGATGAAATTAAGCAAAGAACTCAAGGTGAAAAAGAACCTATTCACATTTATGTTGCTACTATGGAATCATACTTTAGTAGATTATCTCGTCCTCCAGCAGAAACAACTAAGCTTAAAATAATTAAGGAGAGAATTTTACCTCGTTATACATCTAGAATGGCTTTGGTAGATATAAAAGATACTGATGATTTGTGTACTATTTGTCGTAAGCTAGATGAAGTAGATCGCATAAGATATAATTATGTACCTCCACCTAAAAGTTCTAATGTGTTTCAAACTGATTTGGCATATATTGGAGAGTCTAGTGGCTCATTTGCTAGTACCTCATTCGCTAGTACCTCCACGAATAGTAAGAGGAATTACAATTTTAGGGGTAAAACCAGAAATGTTTCTGCTATCACGTGCTGGAATTGTCAGAAACCTAACCATACTTTTCAAACGTGCAGGGACAAACCTAAAATATTTTGTTTTAAATGTGGCAATCCAAATGTAACATCCAGAAATTGTTCAAAGTGTCAAAAAAACTAGTATCGCAGGCAAACGTTGTTGGTCGTCGTTTGTTACAGTTTAAAAAGACCATACCTGTAATATATTCAAGAACGATTACGAATTCCAAACTAAAGTCTCCTACGTATAATAGAAATTTTTCTCTTTCAATACCTACCTCTCAAAGAACGTCTTATGGATTTAATAAAAATATTTCTTATATGCAACCTAATTTAAATAAATGTCGAAAATTTACTTCAAAATCAGAATGGCAATCTTGGCTAGATTATGTCAAAAAATTTTATTTAGAAACTAGTAACGTAAACAGTACCTTAGAAGTATCACCAGTCTTTGTTGAAAAACCACTAGATAATCGTCCTTATATTACTGTTAACTTATATGATCAACAATTAACAGCACTTATAGATACAGGTGCAAATCAGTCTGTCATAGGAAGTGAAGGTTTGTTTATTTTAGATCAATATAAAATTAAAATTCGTTCTATTAAATCAGAATTTGTAACAACAGCTGAGGGTCGAAAACAGACAGTTTCCGGTTCAGTTTTATTACCTATTTGTTTAGAAACTAAATGTAAATTAGTAGAATTTTTAATAGTCCCTTCTATTTGTCATGGTTTTATATTAGGCAGTGAATCTTTAAAAATCTTTGGCCTTTCTCTAAATTTTCACACAAATACTTGGGAAATGGATAACCAATCAATGCAGGTCCATATTAGTGTAGTAAATAAAACATTAAATACTAATGATAGTGGCATTCAATCAACATCTGTATTATGTCCTAAGGATCAAGTTCTTGTGAATAAAACCTTGGAAAAATTTAAGACGCTGTCACCAGTTGGAAAACTAAGTAGAACCAGTAAATTTATTCAACACATAGACACCGGTGATGCTAGACCAATCAAGCAAAGGCAATATCAGTTATCACCTTATTTATTAAAAGAATTAAATAGTCAACTGGACGAAATGTTACGTTTAGGTGTAGTAGAACCCTCATTTAGTAGTTGGTGCTCACCTGTTTTATTAGTTAAAAAATCTGATAACACCTATAGATTTTGTTTTGATGGACGTAAATTAAATTCAGTCACTAAATCTGATTCTTATCCACTTCCTAGAGTAGATTATATTCTAAATATGTTAAAAGGTGCAAAATTTATCTCGAGCATTGATTTAAAAAGTGCCTTCTGGCAGATACCTCTGTCAGAGGAAAGTAAAGAAAAAACAGCCTTTAGTGTACCCGGTAGGGGTTTATTTCATTTTTGTGTAGTTCCTTTTGGCTTGACAAACAGTGCTCAAGCACAACAAAGACTGATGGATTCTATCCTAGGCCCAGAATTAGAGCCATTTGGTTTTGTTTATCTAGACGATGTAATTTTAATAAGTGGTTCGTTTGACGAACATATTAAACTTTTAGATGACGTTTTTAATCGCTTAAAATCTGCTAATCTCACTATTAACTATGACAAATGTCAATTTTTTCGGGATTCATTGAACTATCTTGGCTTCGTTGTGGATAAAAATGGTTTAAGAACTAACCCAGATAAAGTTGAGGCAATGGTAAATTATCCTAGACCTAAGAACAGTACAGAAGTTAAACGTTTTCTTGGTTTAGCTTCCTGGTATAGGAGGTTTGTTCCTCATTTTTCCACTGTAGTATCTCCTTTAAATGAATTGTTAAGAGGTGCAAAAGGAAAGAAACTTCCTATACAGTGGAACGATTCTGCTGAAAAGGCGTTCCAGGATATCAAGCAAGCATTAGTTTCGGCTCCGATATTATCTTCACCAGATTTTTCTTTAAAATTCACCATTCAGTGCGACGCTAGTCTAACTGGTCTTGGGTCAGTACTGACACAAGTCCAGGATGGGGTTGAAAAAGTTATCGCTTTCGCTAGTCGTAGTCTTTCTAGGGCTGAGCGAAACTGGTCAACTTACCAGCGTGAATTAGCTGCTGTATTATTTGGTATCACAAAATTTAGACCATTTATAGAGGGTACTCGCTTTACGGTTGTAACTGATCACTATAGTCTTTTATGGTTTCACAAATTACGTGAACCGACAGGAGTTTTAGCTAGATGGGCAACACAGTTGCAACAATTTGATTTTGAGATAGTTCACCGTAAAGGTAAACTAAATGTGGTACCAGATGCATTGTCCAGGTCACCCCTTCCGGTTGAAATAGATTTATTAGGAATCTTGCTTGATAACCTAGAGCCCTGGTATTTAGAAATGAGGGATAAAATCGATAAACATCCAGAACGCTACCCACACTGGTTAGTAAAAGACGGTTATATTTACAAATATTTACCAAAAAATATTCCTTTAATAACGAACACTTCAGATTGGAAATTAGTTGTCCCTCTATCACAACGAGAGCGAATTCTTAACCAATGCCACGATATTCCTACGTCAGGGCATTTCGGATTTTACAAAACTTTAAAAAAAATAACCGAGAATTATTACTGGCCCAAGTTAAGAAAAGATGTATTTAAGTATATAAGAAATTGTAATATTTGTCATAGTCAAAAAATGCCTAACTCGACACCAATGGGTCTTATGGGTAGAGAAAGAAAAATTTCTATGCCGTTTCAATGCATTTTTATTGATTTCCTAGGTCCATATCCACGTTCACCACGAGGTAACACTCATGCAATTATAGTTACCGATTACTTTACTAAATATGTTTTGGTAAAACCAGTACGTGCTGCTAATGCCAAAAATTTAATTTCGTTTATAGAAAATGATGTATTTTTAGTTTACGGAGTAAGTCAATTTATAGTATGTGATAATGGTTCACAAATGACTGGGAAAGAATTTGAAAAGTTCACTAAAAAGTACCAGGTACAAGTTTTATATAATGCACGGTATCATCCCCATACTAATGCAGCTGAGCGAAATATTAGAACCTTATTAACATCAATTCGTTGTTTTGTAAATAGACACAAAGACTGGGACAAAGAAATTTACAAAATTGCTCATGCCATGAGAGTTTCAACACATCACACAGTAGGGTATAGTCCCGCTTTTCTAACTTTTGGCAGAAATATACCTATATCTGGTGATTTTTATAGCGAAAAAATCCGCGATATTAATTTTGACTTAGAACCTGGATATGCAGACCAATACGCAGAAAATCTTAAAAATTTTCCTGAATTATATAGAAAAGTGCAAGAGAAATTAAATATTATGTATCAGAGAAATTCTAGACAATACAATTTACGTAGGAGAGACTTTCAGTTTAGAGTAGGCGATAAAGTTTGGAGACGCAATCATGTTCTTTCGGATGCTGAAAAACAGTTTTCGGCTAAGTTGGCACCTAGGTATGTGTTATGCAAGGTGCGTACAGTTAAATCACGCATAGTGTATGAGTTAAATAATATGGACGGTACAGATGCTGGCACCTGGCACATAAGTCAGTTAAAGCCTTATCTAGGATCGAATTCTGATTTGTCAGAGTAAAATTTTTCTGTCACCTAGATACCTCAACTAAAATTAATTTTCAACACCTCTGGTATACCGACCTTTGCTATTTAATTCACATTCACTAGGCCAATAAGTAATTTTTTTTCGTGAGATAGTCACATTTTTCTTGGAGTTGTTAAATTTGAAATTTATGGAGATTTATGGCACAAAGTCATTTTTTTTGTCACAACTTCCGATGTTGAATTTAGGTCTACATTTATCTATGCTGTAACGTAAGAAGTTTCAAAATCTTTTTATACAACAAAAGCTATAAATGTAATCTTACATTTTTTTTAGTACCGTTGTGAAACTTCTTACATAGCTAGAGTTTATTTCATTTCCTAGTAAGAAATTAAAACACTTCACTGTTTTATTTTGTTTCTTTCTTGAGATGGCTTAATCATATGCTATATTTCCCTATATTGACGTCAAATATTCTTGTCCCAAAAAAATAAGCCTTCGCTTATTCCCCTTAATCAATTGATCAATTGTCCCTCCGTGAATTCGATAAGAATTACCCCCTATTGTACATATTCCCTATTGTATATATTCTACTGATAGAAATGTAAATGATTGCATTTACTTTTCTGCACGTACTAGTAGATTTTAGTTAGTATTTAGGATCTTGTAAATAAGACTAGTTGATAGGCAGATTTGACAACTCCTGAGAAATGGATGCGTTAAAATTAGCTATATTCGGGTAGAATTATTACTAACTTAGTACTTAAGCAAAATTTGGGAACTGTAGGATTTAAGTAAAAAAAATTATAAAAACTGATAATAAGTAAAACACTCATGATTTTGTAAAAATATACCCTTCTTCAAAGGATATATTTTTAATGGTGGAGAGGGGCAGTGTAGCATTGCATATGCTACATTTTTCATAGTAATTAATTTAAAAAGTAAACTGGTGCATAGTGAGTTAGGCCACCCAGTATGTGGATACATGTATTACTGGTTGCAGTGAAAAATCTCCTGAAAAGGAATTTATTAGACAAATATAAATATTTTTTTAATTCTTTCTTTCCTGCAAAAACATGCTCCACATGCAGTTAAATATATAAGTAAATAATAATGAAAATAATGCGGCACCGTTTCAGACAATTAACACTGCAATTATAACTTGTTCAGGTTGAAAAGCACTTGACACCTCATTTTGAGTTAACACCAAAATATAGTAAACACACGACGTCTTCTCTTCCTGGCTGGTTTAACAGCATGTTTCTTATGGACTTGTTTTATTTATTTCTTCAGAAGCACATAGTAGCACACTCTCTATTTTAAGGTTAAATTTTGGATATTTTAAATTCATCTTCTTCTTCTTATAGTTCGATTTTGCCAAGAGCACAATTCTGTGATTTGAGTTGGTAATTAAGACCTGCGTGTAGGGATCGTTAGTTTTTTTAAATTCGCAAGACCGCGTTAGAGAGCTAAGCCATCTTAGCAGCCTTTTAAGCGTGATCCATTGAAGGAGCCGGTAGTGCTTAGGCTTGGGGCAGTAGCCTAACTAGTAAATTTGGTCAAGCCATAATTTTTATTCACGCCATAAGCTTAGGCTTATAATCGATACTGAGCCCCCACAGGTCACTTGGGGTAAGTCTTGCGAATTCGTTTGAATTTCATTTTGTAAGGTGTATTTTTTTTATATCTTAGGGTTGCCAGTATCCCTCATATGAGGCAATTTTCTTTGGTGTGATATCATTATTGGTATATCATCTTTCCGATGTAGCGGCCACACACAGATGGTATTATTTTAAGAAGCAAGAGGTCAATAAGCGAAAGAATCCGAGTCGTCGATTTTTTTTTGGACCACGTAGGCAGTGGAGACAATTTGAGAGTGGAGGCAGCGTGTTGTAGAGGAGTCCCTGCAGTCATACCTGATTCTGGAACAAAGTTACACCAGGGCCTTCTGTTTTGTGGTATTATTTATAACATTTTGTTTGATTTAAATTATTACTTTTCATATATTTTTTTACTTGTAAGAAATGGTACCATTTTAATTAAATTTTAACATTTTTCAAATATTCATACATTTTCACATAAATATTTTAACATAAAATTTTCTTAAATAATACTTGTTAAACCGTCATAATTTAATATATTTTTTTATCAATCATTCAAATTTCAACTTAACTAAATTTTTTTGCTATTGCTAAATAAATTATTCAACTGTCCCATTGTCAAATATTAAAGTCAACTTATTATTAACATGTGTGTTTCCTTTCTTCTACTCATTTAGCTGGATATATATTATTGGTGAGCTTATTACATAACTTAGGTACTCAGTATTGTTTTCCTTAGCTTTCACAATACTCATGGTTCATATAGTAAGTTAAGGTGGCGCCCTGAACATCTATTTTTTTTGTTTATATATATATTTACTATTTTATATTTTTTTTTTTTGCAAGTTAACAAACGAGTAAATATCGAACCACGACCTCGCTTTCCCATAACCCAGAGCTGCCGTTCGCATAATTGAAACACTTCCTGGTTTTAAGCCAAGGGGAGTTACATTCTATAGCACCAAGGTTGGGAACACTGGCTGGGTCAAACCTCAGTTCTGACCGATGAAAACGTAGATAATAAATGATTAATTTTAACCATTTTCAGATAATTCCAGCTAGACTAGCGAAACAAGCATCAAATATAATGTTCAGTGGATTGGTGTCTGTGAGAACTGCTTAAGTGTCAATTGCAGTAAACATAATACTAAATACAAATTTATTAAGGATACATTACCCTAACTGGGGTGACATCTACGCTCTCCCATTCGATAGGCACATTTGCAGCTGAAAAAATTTTCTGTACTGCGGCCGAAATTTCCGGTCCAATGCCATCTCCAGGGATAAGGGTGCACTTTTTTACTTCACTGCTAAATAGGCGAGCTCCTAAGGGTTTAGTCGTACTCTGAAATGAAGAAAAAATAAATTATGGCATGCGACATAACCTAGAAACAGACGTCAAACTGAAGCTGTCATATAAGTTATATAATCACTTACTAATTTTATGTTTTCCGTAGGATTTTTTTCAGAAATTTTGTTAATAAACGTGTTAAGTTTTGTAAAAATGTTGTTTGCGCTTTTGAAATCGAGTATATACCTGAAAAAACCACTCATTTTCTTGGAGCGAAAGCAGAAGCAAGATACCGCTGCAACTATTAATTAATGACTGATAATTACGTGTTTTGCGCCGATTTAATGATTTATGAAATATATCAAACGTAATTACTTACAAGATTTCTCAAAATTCTTGATGCCATTGCTTAACCTTTATTTAAAAATAACCAAGAGAATTTTATGTCACCCTTTTCTGTCAAAGCTCTTGGAGGGCGATCAATAATTGCGAATACCAATCAAATTATTTAAGATGGTGCGTTCAGAATATCTCTTTTTCGGTTAAAGTGAAAGTAATTTATTCTGTATCTGTAGTCTGTGAATATGAACCAAATAAATTCGAAAAGTCGAAAATAAACCAGATTTTTTCAAAATGCGCTATGCGGAAACAATTTTGGAAAATTAATGTGCCCTCTTCATCCAGGACAATCAACAATCTTTAACGACATATTCCTCAGAGTACATAGGAAGAGAATTGTTATTCCTCTAGGTTTTTCATAAATGAATTAAATATTGTATATACTTTATGCATATTTTATGAGATAAAATAGTTTAAGATACATTTGATTGTATACGTTTCAAATGCATTTCAAAATTTTCAAATTTAATTTTCTTGATAAAAGAATTAAAAACTCTTTCAAATGAGCTATCACATGCACCCTCGTTCCATTTAAACATTTTAAAGGAGTACCTAGCTGTCACTCCAAGGGGGAGGTATAAAATTATGCTTAAAAAATGTCATTTTAGAATTAAAAATTGACGTGTTTTAGGATTTTACTCATAAATTGTTAAATACGTAGATAATGAATTTATCTGTTACTTATGGACCTCTCTGTATACGTTAAAGAACACGCCAAAACTTTCGATAAACTTTTCGAAACTGTAACAAAATCTGACGAAACATTTCGCATGAAAAGCGTTCTTCACGTAAAAATGCCGTTGGAAGAGGTTTTTATATTTTAAATCACATTTCGCTTTGCGGAGCGTTTTTTATGCCAAAATCTTGAAAACTCATCAAGGAGTGTAATTTGAGAAAGTGTAGTAAATGTCGCTGCACGGGGACGTAATGTCGCCCCGGCCACCAAAATTTAGAAAGTGTAACAAAAATCGAATCGAATCGGATTCAAAATTAAAAACCCTTTTACGAATCCACGTTGTGCAGCACTGCAACTCATGCATTGTGTTAAATATGAGGACAAGTTAATCCAGTCTCTAGTGAAAGTATTTCGAGAGTTTTAGCAAAAATAGTCTTTAGAGACAAGGGTGACCATTCATTTTCTAGCAGTCGATTTTAACGGGAAAATATTGGATTTTAACGGGTTTTGCCCTAAACCGGTTCCTCAGTGATTCGGTGTCAGAAAAGTATCTTTACCATGTACCCAGACGTGCATGGGATCGCCTTGCCTGGACGTATGAATATACAATTATACAATTGCCACAATATAATTCAAAATCATTGCGATTCAAGCATTTTTAAGCTCCGAGGAGCGAACCAAATTATTATTGAACTGATAGTACGTAAAATAGACAGGCAAGCAAAAGCCTACCAAAAATTTATAAACATTGAACTTTTCTTGAATCTTTTTGTGTAATCGTTAGCTATAAACCGCACATTGGATGGTAGTTGGTACATTATGAGTCGTTCTGTTCCTCACTATGTGTTGTACACGTGCAAGACTATAGTTTGTCAATACATTTTTCTTGAACGCTTTTGTAAAACATGATTTTTTTAAAGAGATTTAATATACATTTTTTGAACTTTATATTGCCTTTTTCTTGTGTTTTCAAAATTCCTTTTCAGGTTTAAATTTAAGAAAGTGTATTTACTGTGTTAGATTTATAGTGTTACGACGTCCAATCAGTGAAGCAGTTAAGCATGAACGAACAGTAGTTTTGGACCCTTCTTTGTGAACGTTTAATATTAATTTTTGGAAAATATAATAAAATACGGATCGTTCATATATATAGGGTGGTACGTAAGTAATGGTCCAAAGAGCAACAGTGGATTTCTGCAATTCAAATACTACGATTTTACGATTTAACTAAACTTACCTTAGTACAAAAGCTGATATTAACAGAGATACAGGGTGTTAAAGTTAATATTATATTTTTAATTTTTTCATATAACTTTTGAAGTTTATCAAGTATTACGTAGAACTAAAGCACGAATTATCAAGTTAATTAATTTTATTTGAATAAAATGAAGAGAAAATTTAATTAAACAAAATTATGGTCTAAACAAGTGTTCAATGAATAAAAAACAGAATGGGAAAGGAAAATCAACAAAAGATATATTATTTCAGAGTAAATGTTCAATATGTCCACCATTCTCCTCGATACATAAAAGATCGCCTCATATTAAATAATACCATTGGATCAAAAAAGGCTGCTGCTGCATTGATTTCTTGCCAAAGTTATGAGTGGGTATTTATAGGATTTTTGTAAACAAGATCTTTCATTGCACCCCATGTACCGAAATCCAATAGTTTAAAATCTGGACTATGTGTTGACCAAGGAAATGGACTACCACGACCAATCCAGCGCTCATGAAAAAGGGTGTTTAAATAAATTCGTACTAAATTTAAAAAATGTGGCGGAGCACCATCCTGCATGAACAACATATTTTGTCTCAAATTCAGTGGTAGTGCATCCAACATATCAATAAAATCATCTTGTAAAAAATGTAAATAATTGTTACCATTTAAATTTCTTGGCAATTCATGTGGTTCTAGAAAATGGCCCCCAATGATCCCACACCAAACATTGATTTTGAACATATGTTGAAAATGTCGTTCTAGCTTTATATGAGGATTTTCAATTTCCCAAAAATGATTATTTCTTAAATTGAAAATACCTCGGCGGGTAAATGCAGCTTCATCCGTAAATAATATTTTGTTGACGAATGAGTGGTCAATATTTTGTATGTTCCGAATATCATTTGCAAACTGATATCTTAGTGGAAGATCGATAGGCAATAAATATTGAACGGGCTTAACATAGAATGGATGGTATTTTTCTGTATGCAATATTTTTAAAATGCAAGTTTTACTGATTCTTGTGGCTGCACATACCTAATCTTCTTGTTCTAACTTGTGGACCATCTGCAATGCAAACTAATATTTCTTCGTCTTGGTCAGGCGTAATAATTTTCGGTCGACCTAGATTATCACGTTTAGGATGAAATGAACCACTTTCGCTTAAATTTCTGAACAGATTTTGAAATAGTCTACAATCAAGTTGTAATCTTTTAGTCGCCAACTCCTCTATAAAATCCTTATTTTTCTATAAGGAACGTAACCAGACTGCAATCAACAGCTACTCTCCGGGTTATGTGCTCTGCCGAGCGCTGAATTACAAGTTACAAGTCTGGCGCGTTAAGTGTAATAATAGGATCAGTCTTTCGGCTGGTTTTTGTTGCAATCGAAGCATTAGCGTTTTAATGGTAATATGCAATTATTACACTTAACGCGCCAGACTTGTAACTTGTAATTCAGCGCTCGGCGGGGCACATAGCCCGGAGAGTAGCTGTTGGGTTGTAGTCTTGTTACGTTCCTTATAGAATAATAAGGATTTTATAGAGGAGTTTGCGACTAAAAATATTATGTTTTAATATTCCGCCCTCTAAAAGTACATTTGAACTAAGTTGTAATCTGTTTGAAAATTTTCGCAAATACTCATGTTGCACAGCACGTCCATTGTAATTCAGTTGACAATAAATAATAATAAATAAATACACCACAGATAATGACGACCCCCTTTATCCCGGAAGGCTCTAGAAGAGCCTTGTGTGGGAGGGGGCCACGGTTATTATACATACGGTTGGATTATGCCCGCCCCTACCAATCAGAAAACGTTTAGTGTATTGACGTCAAAGTAGACCTCGTTTACGCTCGCATATAATGCTGTCTCGTTCTCCCTCATTAATAGTCTCTTAAGTCGTTATTGCTTCCACTTATATATCTTGCAATTATTATTTTATTTCAATACAAAAAAGCAGGCATTATTTATTTTATACAAATTTGATTTAATAAGAAAGGGACGCACTAGAATTGGACAAAATTTTTTTAAGTTACTACACAAAAAGTCTGTATTTCTTATTTTAACATAGCACAAAGCGTGTAAGCTATCGTCCTATCTTATCATAATTTTAAAGCAAAATATATGTTACCCCAAGGTTTTAGGTATTAGCATAGCACACAAAAATACGAAGAAGTATAAGGAAAATGTTATATACAGTATTCTCACGTACGAACGAACTTTATATTAGGTGATATATTAAATTTATTTAAAGATATTTTTAATTAAGACTATTATAGGAAATGAGTGAAAATTTGGTAATCGAACGTTGCTGACTGCGAATATCTATCTGAGCAATGAAAATAAAAAAATATATCTAGCATTATGTAAAATTAAATAAAATAGTAATAATAAGTCTTTATTGAAACATCATAGGTTGTCATCTTTTGGAAATTTATGATAAGAAACAGCCAAATTTTCTTGCTTAGTCTTTTGTAAACTATTGTTACATATAGCCACGGCACACCTTGTTCCAGGCATAACTGTTAAAAAAACAATATTTACCTACACAATAATAATAAAAAATTAACCAACAAATATAGAATGAACCAACAATACTTGTACTTACTTTTTATTAGGGCAAGTCGACTTCCCAAAACAAAACCACAATACTTCCTTATAATAGTCTTTTTAAAGCGCCTTTAAAATACACCGAATACACAAAAGTAAAGAAACAAGTTCACAATGCACAACCAAATCACAGAGTATCTGATAAACCGTGTCTGTGGCCAAACAAACGATACAAATATGGCGCGTTCCAAGGTCTACTGTAACGTCACAGTCCCCGCCCATTAATCCAACCGTATCTATACTAACCGTGGGAGGGGGCTACACATTTAGAGACAAGGGACACACACCCAATATTTGTGTATATTGGAAAAATCCGTCTCACAGTATTTTTCACTGCCACGATCGGGGATCGAACCCGGAACTTTTGGGTGAGAGGCAAGCGCGCTCACCTCCCGACCATCAGTCATACCATATATTAACCATATCTCTCATATCTGAGTTTGAATGATTATTATGTCTCGATATGTTCTGATTTTCGTTAATTAATTAATATTAAGAAAAATAGATAAATAAAATTGCAAAAAATGAATGTCACGACAATTTTTAAACGTCAAAAGTATTGTTGGCATCGGCGCCTACTACGTTAATATTTCTTATAATGATTTATGAGGGTGAATGGTAAAATGCGATTTTCTCAAAAACGGTTAATTTCTAGGACTAATGACAAAGATAGGTTTAGGATTTTTTAATAAAAGAAGGGATAACGTTACATGTAAAAAAGTTAAGAGTACATTTACACCTTAAACAATGCTTATGTAGCGCCCTCTAGGATGTACACAAAAAATGGGGGCAGATTTGTATTTTTAATCTCAAAAAAAACCCCATTCGCCAATTTTCACAATAATACTTGAAAAACTTCAAAAGTTGTATGAGAAAATTAAAAGAATAATATCGAAACACCCTGTATCTCTTTTAATATCAACTTTTTTACTAAGGTAAGTTTAAAAAAAAAATGAACAAAATCGAAGACCATTTTATTTAATTACAGCTTTTCTGTAAAGTGTTAAATATTTTTTAAATTTTAATAATAAAAAGTAAAATTGCATTTTGAAAATTATTAATTAAGCATGGACTTTGAAATGTAGAACGTTTTTAGTCAACTTCAAATATTTATGGTTATATCCAAATTACACAGTTGCTAAACGAAACCGAACTCTTATTAGAATTGTCAAATGTAATAGACCGCAATAATATGTATATTTCAATAGAATAAATAAAATCTTAGATTCAGATAAGTTAGTATTGAATGTTGTTCTAAACTTTCTCTAGACCAAGTAAAGGCACAATTCCAAAGTGAACAATTAAATACTTATCACTGAAAAAAGCAAACTAAGGTTATGACTTTTCTAGAACAATGAAAGCCATAAGGCATCGTTTTTTTATTGTATCGGTATTAAACTATTTACAAGTTATATAAATATGTAAAGGATCACACCAATATGTAGAAATTTGAAAATTCTATTAAAATATTTACATAGTATTTGTACAGAATAAGAAAGGTACTATGTTTCCTTTTCTGGTTTATTTTAGTTTGTCGTAAACCTGTAAACCTATTATTTATTTTATTTTGAAGATAAATTAGCAAATAAAATTGGAAAGAAAACAAATAAAAAAGAAAAGTAAGAACATTGTACGTTAGGAGCAAACATTTTATTTTATAGTTTAAATAATAATAATGTTTTGTAATAACACCTTTTAATGGTTGTGTATGGACAATTAAATAATGCATTTAAGTTACACTTATCGAATTGTTTATATTGAGGAAATTAGGAAGCTAAATTATTGATTTTCTGTATGAATATATTAATATACATTTTATTTTTTTATTATCCATTAATACATTTTTTCCCCAGGCACGCGATTTTCATGAAAATGTTGCTACTCGGATTAAAACTTGGAGCGATTGAAGCGTAATTTGCACATACATTTCCAGATTTTCCCATATATAATTGAGTGTAACTGAAGTAGGTAGGTTAGCTATCTTATAAATAAAATATTTCACTTGCTAATTTCCTTAATGAAATAAAATAGTAATTTGACCCACTATATACATATACATTGGCTATTGACAGTAATAGTAGAGACTCTCTTTTAAACATGACATGCCTTCACATTTAAACGGGTTATTCGACATAAAGCCCTAATATAGGGTCCGAAGCAACAGAGTCGAAACATCTACAGCCCCATCCCCGTGTGTTGCCCATTTAAAACAATAGGAAGACAGTTCAGTGTGGAAAAGTGAAGAGTGGAGTAATGTTCATGAGGCATCCATCAGGAAACAAGCACTTTTCAAGAACAAAAACACCCGGGATCATGAGGGGAGGTGGGTGGATAAAGCTGGATGTAACCCCACAGATCAGGAGCGTACGATTAGTAAATCGCAACAAATATTTTTTTTGATCACCTATTTTTGAGTCCTCCCTATTAGGGTCGAATGTTACTCTAATAGATATAATACATTAATTATTATTTCCTGAAAATATTTACATCCCTGCCAAAGATGCCTGATTAAGGCATATAAAAAAGTATAAACAATTTATGTCTCATTAAGGATTTATATAATCTTAATTTGTAATGTATAAGTATGAGATATTGCTGTATGTGAATACGACCAGAATTGAAACCGTATAAAAACTAAAAGCCGGCAAAAACAGCCGCTTGCTCATTATATAACAAAATTTGTTTTCATCGCATCCCAAGTGTTTTTAATCGGCAAAAAATAATTATATGAATTCTTTATGAGTCAGTATACAGTGTTTATCACATCCTTCGAGTTTTTATTTGGAAAAAATACTCGATGGTTTAGGAGGGATTATTTAGGTTTCAATTTCCAGATAGGTCCTCATATATACTATTTTGGAACCACATCAAGTCTCATATATTCCATTGCGGTTTCACGTACATTCTTACAGTATCTTATATATACTCATAAAGGGGAACTTGTCCAATTGCATGGATACAGATCATTCAGGTTTCAATTCCCAGATAGATCCTCATGCACACCATTTTGAAACCACAGCAAGCTTCATGTATTCTATTGAGATTTCATGTACATTCTTACAGTATTTTATAGATACTCATAATTATCCCACAGAGCATAGAAATATTCTAAGAATGTGCACAGAATGATTGTTCGGAACGTTTCAATATTCTGAGAATGTTCTCACAACGTAAACATTATGATCATAGAATGTGTCATGCACATTACAAAGTGGTGTCTGTTAAATGTTCCTATAACATCTCAGGTATGTTTAAAAAGCACGTTTTATGAACAAAGCAGAATATTCTGTAGATGTTCAAGTATACTGAAATCCAAATACTTTGGGAACATTAATTCTATTATAGGATTTAGGTTACGGTACTTCAAGTGCCACTTTCCGAAATCGAAGTCAACTACAAAAATGTAGACTGTTGTCACCTACTCGACCACCATGTGGTTCAACTTACATTTTTGTTGTTGTTATGTCAGCGTCAATATGTGGGCAAATTGGCTTCGGTGGAATGAGTCAGACGCTGCTTTTGGAACTAAAGATCATACCGGCATGCCGATAATCGGCAGCGATCTTAGCCGGCAGAATGCAGAAGGCTGTCATCCTCGGTTCATTACGTCTACTCAGGGTACACGATTCGCGGACCCGGTAGTCACTCATCCCACGGGCGTGGGGAGTGGCTATTGGTAATTATTACCAGCTCCCCTCTATGAGAGTCGAAGCCACAGAGTAGGGTGACTGGTTTTTTGTAAAAAAAAAAACAGAAGAGGTTTGTAGGGCTCTTGATGGCTCAAAGAACTTTGTCCCAATGGAATAAATAACTTTTCTGGAAAAAATTATCGAGCACCCACCACCATTTGGCCCGAATTTTTAATTCCTGGTTGAATGTGGAGCAGCAAATTCCTTCTTGGGTTGTTGAGGGGCGGACAGTGGACGGAGATTTGTCCAACCCAAAGAACTACAGACCTAAAACGCATGTTACATTCGGTAACATTCAGAAGAGGAGTATTTCAGGGAGATTCCCTCAGCCCCCTTCTGTTTTGCATCTCACTACTGCCATTATCCGTCTCGCTCCGGAAAACCCGTGGCTACAACTACGGTACCCCCGGTGACAGGAGGCATAAGGTCACCTATCTATTTTATATGGATGACGTTAAACTTTATACCTCCAACAGTCTCTTAGGGTGGTACAGGAGTACACGCAGGCTGTCGGTATGCAGTTCGGGTTGGACAAATTCGCACTGATCCATCTCAAGAGAGGACGATGCGGTGACTACGGAGAGGATGCGCAGCTCGTGGACAGAAACATCTTACACTATCTAGATGCCGGAGAGTCGTACACTTACAGCTCCACCTAAGAAGTGAGTGTAGTGAAAAATGCTCTCCCCAGCAAGTATCAGCACCTACTCCGACAGATCTGGTCTTTAGAACTGTAGGGGAAGAACAAGGTGTCTGCTACAAATATGCTTGCCATTACGATCCTTCTCTACTCTTTCGGAGTAGTGAACTGGACTAGAGAAGAGCTGCGTCAACTCCACGTAGTAACCCGCAGGAAGATGCATCTCAATAGGAGCTTGCATTTTAAATCGTCCGTTCCACGGTTATATCTCCCACGACATCGGGGAGGCCGTGGACTCTTGAGCTTGGGGAGTCTCCATAGCAGGATGGTTCTGGATGGAGCATGTAAGGTCATTGGAGTTCGTATCCCCTCCACTGCATGGCCCGAGACCATGAAAATGCAGAGGTAGGAGCTTTTCTCTTTAAGGCAGCACCGAGAAATGGGCGTGATAGTTAAAACTGTAGCATTTAGATAGAATAGAAAGAAAATGTTTCAGTTTTTGGCCATTTTCTTGCGTTCCAAAAAATTGGTTCTAAACAAATTATATTATGACAAGCAGAGAGACTTCAAATATGAAACGTTTTTATGCGATTTAAAAGCATATGACAATGAAAAACTGTTAATATCCTAATTTGACTTTAGTAGTTGTCACTTGTCAAACATAACATAACCCCAAACTCTGTATCTTTTATTCTAAGAGCTGGCATTAATTTAGTAAGGTCCCATCTTCCGCTCGGTAGCCTGAAAGTATAGGTATAATAAACACTTTTTTATTATGCCCATAGCCCTGAGGACAGAGGGCCATAGTGTAGAGTAGTGAGACATTTTTTGAACGGACTCTCGATCGAAATGCTCGGCAGTACTTACTATACGTGTTTGAGACAAAGAAAAAATAAATGAAAGACACCGCAGAAACGTAGAGTGCGCGCGCGCGAAGTTCAAAAACAACTTAATGCCATCCGCATAAAGTAAATAGCATGCATCTTAATTATCTATAATATGATTAGTAAATAGTATGAAAAGGAGAGGCCCCAGAACAGAGCCCTCGGGAACCCCTGATGTAACTGATATTTCGAATGATTTTACACCCCGACATTCAACATATCGTGTTCTTTGGCTAAGATAAGATTTAAATAAATCTAACAATAGTAAGTCCAGCGAGATCCAGCTTATATAATAATATATTATCTGGCCGATAGCCGCATTGGTTAAGGTACGAAGTGGCAATCGCGAATAATCATAAGAGTATCGCGCCAAAGGGTTCGAATCCCGACTCCGGTACTGGAACTGTCGAAGGAAATGGTTGTAAGTCCGCGTTTTTTCAATGTGTAACTCCTTTCCGCACAAGCCTCTGTCTTCCGAAATTGGGGGTTGTCTAATTTCTGTGGTGTTTATTTATTATTATTATATATTGTGGTCAATTCTATCAAAGGCTTTAAGGAAGTCTTTGTAGGGGGCGAGCGTAGATGAGTCTTTACTATGTACATACTTCGGTATGCGATGTAAAGCAACGACAGGCGCAGTTGTACTTGGATGGGTGACCATTCCAACGGAAAAAGCGTCCTTGCCTCACACATCTTCCAGCGGCTTGTATATCAGTATATGCGCGGAAGCTGTACAACCTTAGGCGAGGGTTGTATAGGAGATATACCATCCTCCGGAGGGGGTGTAAAGCCGTCGGTCCCTTGTCTATTAAATGTTAGGCAAGTAAAAGATCCCTACTCTTCTTAAGGAAAAAGGTTAGGCAAAATTCGTGGTTGGGGGTAGCTCGTCTACAGGCGTCGGTGATAGGCCTCGGTAGCGGAAATAGACCAATGTTAAATAAATGTTTAAAAAAAGTCTGTGTAAATAACATCTACTTGGCCATTCAGATACATATATTGAGCGATATGCTGCGTAATACAAAATAAGTTTGAGACCGCGGACCTATTTTTAACGAATCCGTGTTGATGTACATTAATCTGCCCCTCTATAAGAGGATAGAGCACGTTATGTAGAGCCATTTTAAAAACTTTTGCAAAATGACAAATTATAGTAATTTGTTGATAGTTTTCTACATTCTTTTTTTCGCTCTTCTTATAAACCAGACAGTTACGAGATTTTTTCCATATATCCGGAAATATGCCAAACTTCAAAGACATACTAAAAATTATACGGAGGGGCTCTGCAAAAACATGTGCACAATCCCTAACAATAAAACCTGGTACGTCATCAGGTCCTTTTGTAAATTTAGGTTTTAACTTTTTCAAGGCAGATAAGACATCATCTGTAGAAAATTTATCAATATGTAAATTACTATTATTCGGATTGAACTATTTGTTAAACGGATCGTTATTTGTTGCTCTGGGATTAGTAAATGAGGTAAGTACTGAAAAATCTTGCAAATCCGTCCACAATTTCTTGTGTATTATTTAACTGGCCATCTCTATATACTGAATTAATAATTGATATAGTTCCAAAAGGATTTAACGTCATGTCTAATATTGTTTTGAATATTGTTTAAATATATTTTATAAGCATTTTCTGTGTTTGCCTTAATTAAAGTCCTTAATGCTTTAAATTCATTACATATTATGTTCTGCACCTGTTTGCTTAAGTCACTTCCAGATTCTAGTTTTTCTTTTAAGTTCTTGATAATATTGTTATTGAACCAGAGCGGATATTTTTTGGTTTTAAAACATATTTAGGCACGCAAGAATCAAAAATTTCATATAATGTATAGCATTATAGAAAATATTCGCAGGCTGAATTTACATCGCTACAATCTCTAGTTCTTAGAGATACGCATACATCTTTCATTCCATTAAAAAATCTTTTTAATAATATTTTATATCAATGATTGTGCATAAGTGTGTCAATTAGAAATTGATTTCATTTTGATGCTTACAAATATTACTTAAAAATAACTAATCATTTGCTGAAATCAAGTTGGACAATGCACGTCTGAAAACTTACTATATGAAAATGAATTCAATATTGGATTATACTTATATCCAAATGTCACCACCGTTTTTGGATTCATTAATTATAATTATGACTGTAACCTTTCGATGCCCCCAGCCCACACCCGAGACGAGAAAAACATGCAAACATAGTTGGAGCGCGGTCTGATTTCAATATAGCCGCATCAACCCCTTCGGGGGTGATTTTTACATCCAACTCAAACCACCCCCTACCCCTAACTGACGAGTACAATAAGGATTTGTCAATTGTACGCCACCGCGCTCTATTTGCCTGTACGATGCTCCAACGCTTGCTATGATCCATTCCGCGTATCTAGGAAATGAAAAATGTATGTTTGCCATTAAAGTCTCGTTTCAAAGTATTAATAGGATCGGTTCGGGCGGTTTCAGAGGGTTTTTATTCAGCATGCTTGGTTAATGAGTATATCTGCACTCCGCGGTTACTTTTATTTTATATAGTAGAAGCGGGGGAGGTATTTATTTTTATTTTAGGTATATCGACAAGGCTTCATTACATCAAAAATTGATATCAAATATTAATTTTTGTCATATACCTATTAAATTGACAAACTGGTAGAAACTAATTTTAAAACATACCGGGTGCACGTGAGAGGCAACCCTGCTGCTGCTTTCTTTATTTTTTAAAATTGAATTTGAAATTAAGGTACCAAATTTTGGTTTAAAAATACATCTCTTTAATGACCGGCCCAAACATATACTTCACAGTTATTTATACAGGGTGTCCCGTATTTACGTACAAACAATTTAACGGTAGATTTCCTGTCTAAAATTAAGACGGATTCTTCGTATAAAATTTTTCAAAATAACCCCTTCCTGTTCAGCTACACTCCTTTAATGGGGTGTGCCAAAAAACAGTTTTTAATTTCTATCTCAAAATAACGTAGGTAATCGGAAAAAGATGACGTTTGCAACCGTTTCCTAAAATTGCCATAGAAGCTATTTAAAACATGTGGAGAATTTCGAACTTAACTTAATTAACAGCATTAAAAATTCTCTCTCTTAAAACTTCAACTTTAGGAACATGTCGAGTAAGCAACATTCTTCCAGTTGCCCGAATAGTCCAGTAGGTTCACATCTGGGAACCGGGAAGACCATTAAATTGTGGCTTCTTCTCTCTTTCCATTAATCAATTTCTAAATGTCAGATAAACAATATTTTTCAATTGACCCCAAGAGTAAAAGTCCAATGGATTCATATCTGAAGACCGAGGGGGCAATTTAATTTTGACTTCTTGCCCCTTTCCAATCCATAGATTTCTAAATGTTGAGTGTAGCCATTCGCGAACCTCTGTAGAATAATGTGGTGGCGCACCATCCCGCATAAACCACAGTATTTGACATAATGCAATATTTATTGAAAAGTTGAGGATTATTGTCGCTCCATAAATGCTGGTTACGAAAATTTAAAACTCCATGTCGAATAAAGCAGCATTCGTCTGTGAATATTACTTTTCTTGTAAAATCTAACGGTATCCTAAATATAATTCTACAAAAATCAAGTCTTACTAGAAAGTCACGAGAACAGCTTTTGTGTTGTCTCTAAATGATAGGGGTAAAGTCCTTGCCTTTTCAAAATCCTCCATACTGATGTTCTTGTTATGTGGAATTGAAGAGCAGCCTGTCTAATACAACATTCAGGATGTTCACCAAAATAATGTAATATTTGCGGTTCCATTGCTTCTCCTATTTGTCTCCGACGACAATTATGACTTCTTTTTTTAAAACACCTCCTCCTTTTAATCTCAAGTGAAAATTGAAAAAAGTACGAACATTTGGCACAGTACTAGCCAGAATAATATTTACAAAATTTCAAGAAGGGTAATTAATTTCACCCCTTTGTGTACAGCTAGGTGGATGAAATAATTTTTTAGGTGCCTTTTGATAAGTAACCGAGGTGTGCCAAATTTCGTATTTTTATGATTACGTTATTTTGAGACAGAAATTAAAAACCGTTTTTTTGGCACAGCCCTTTGAGGGGGTGTAGTTGGACAGGAAAGGGTCATTTTGAAAAATTTTATACGAAAAACCCGTCTTAATTTTCGACAGGAAATCTACAGTAAAATTTTTTGCACATTATTAATTAAGGGACACCTTGTACATAAAATACATTAATGTATTGCTCGTAACTTGAACCGTTGTCGATATCATCTAAAATCAAACATGAAACATATAGGTTAGATGTAGTTTACAGGACACCATGTCAAAATTAAAGTGAGGCTCTCAATATACATGAGTTCAGAGTTTCTGACATTTTGCCTGAAGTTTATGACATAATCATAGCTGGAAATTTGAATATTAATATTTATAACTCAACTGCTAACTCTGCAATACAGTTATTGTCATTTATAAGTATTTTTAACTTAAACCAAGTTATTAATGAACCAACTTGTATAAATGACTATTATAGTAGTACCTTAATTGATACCAAGCTGATAAATAATATTAAATTAGTTTTAAGGCAAGGTTGCATGGATATGCACGGCCATAGATTGGTTTATTGCCATTTAAATATAAAAGAGTAGTAGAAGACGAAAGCAGTAAACTATAGACCCATATATCTCTAATATCCACACTCGCAAAAGTCTTTGAAAAAATCATTAAAATAAGATGAGATAATTTCCGTAATAAATATAAAATCCGATCTAACATGCAATTCGGATTTAGAAATAAAATGTCAACAGAAGATACAATAGTTTATTTAACAAATATTTTCTATCAATCCTTAGATAAAAAACAACCTACGCTATGTATCTTTATTGGCTTAGAAAAGGCCTTCGATTCGGTCAGCCATGTACTGTTATTAGAAAAACTGAAAAATATTGGCATTAGGGGCACTGCATTTAAACTTATGGAAAGTTACTTATCCAACCGAAGGCAGTACGTTCAAATTGACGGGACCGTAAGTGACTCGAGAGAGATTGAATACGGCGTTCCCCAAGGCACGGTTTTGGATCCTTTATTATTTAATATTTATATCACCGATCTACTAAACTTACCATCTAAAGGAAAGATATTGAGTTTTGCAGACGATACTGCAATTATATATGTTGCCGATACATGGCAGGTATTAAAAAATATGGCAGAGAAAAATAAATAATAAAAATAAATTAATCAAACAATGGTTTGCTTACAATCTACTCACTTTAAATAAGAGCAAAACATCTCCCCTTTATATCCTACCGGAACAATCTTCCCAACCTTAGTTCTTTAAATATAAGCCTAGAAAATGATATTAATATGAAGATCGAGGAGGCTGATTTTGTTAAATACCTGAGAATAATTGTGGATAAACACCTTAGGTGGAACCTACAAATAAATTACATTATAAAATAACTAAGATCTCTACTATCAATTTTTAAGTACCTTAAACAATTTCTAAATCTAAAGGAACTTAATATATTGTATTACTCCATAGTGCAATCACAATAACATATAGTATAATTGGTTGGGGAAGTGTGAGTAATAATTTCTTAAAAAACCTAAATGTATTACAAAAATGGATTCTTAAAATCATCTACACGAAAAATATTACATATAACACTGACAAATTATACGAAGAAACAAAAAAAATGGATGTAAGACAGCTTTTTTGTGAAAAAATATTATTAAAGTTATACAAGAATAGAGACCATGTCACAAATACAGACCATATTTATAATACACGAAACAAAAATATCTTAACAAATAAACCCAAAATTAGTAAAACAGTTAGCCAGAGAAATCACACATTTATTGGCTTAAAAATCTATGATGCCATACCGCCCGAAATAAAAAATATAACTTCATTAAATCTCTATAAGAAAAAAGTTAGATTATGGATTCAAAATACCCCTATACTAGTAATACATCAATTAATTGATCTTAAAAATACATATTAATAGTTAAACTTACTTATGGGAAAAACAGTAATAATGAAAAAAATTTAGTTTAATCATTATAAGGGAATATTTTATTTTGTTTTGTTTATTTAGTCTATATTATTTAATTCATGTCATATCGAATTGATCTTGCATTATAATTTTAGAATCTAAAAGAAGAAACCCATGTAACACCAGTTAGATAATTTTAGGACAACTCCAGTGTCAAGTACTTAGTACTTTTGCGGAGCTGACCTAAATATTGACTCATCCCCTTCTTGTACTACATTAAATATACACCACTTTCTTCTGCCAACTTTTCATATAAAATTAATGTTAAATAAATGCTTACCTCGAAATCAAGTACTCTGTACTTCTGCGAGGCTTTCCCCGTTTATTTACAATGTATTGTTCGTATTTTTATTCTATTGTATTTTACTCTATACTTTTTATTTTATACTTAATATTTTACTTATGTTATTTGAATCTAAATGTAAATAAACTTATTATTATATATTATTATAGTATAAAATATTATATGTTTAGAAATTTCAAAATATTTGATTATAATTTATTTCTATCTGATCTTCTATTTACTGGTTGAGATCTGATTTATCAGATTGATAATGCCAATAATAAGGTCAAATACCTTAATGAAAATATTATAAAATTATTCGACATTCAGCACCAATCATAACAATTGATGCCAGCAAGCCGAAAGCTCCCTTGACTGATTTCATAAAGATAATGATTAAAGCTAGAAATAAATTATTAGCTAATTTTAAAAATTCTAATTCAGCTGACCATTGAAATCAATACAAACAAATGCAAAATTATGTAACAAATGCGGTTAAACAAGAAAAAAGGCATATCTCGAATTTTCACATACACGGGAAACCTAGAAAGCTTTTGACACGTTAAATAGGTATACATTCACACAAAATTCTACCTTATAAACCGATAGACCGTCAGGATTTTTTTTGTTATAAAAAATTCTAAGGGTGCTTTTCTCTCTATCGCCTCTTTTTATGTTTAGAAAGAAATTTATTGAAAATACCCCCTCCAATTCGGTTCGGAACATATTGTTTAAACAATTGAAAGGGGAAATTTTAGCGTTTTTTAAAAATATCTCCGAAAATATTAATAATAGAACAAAAAACCAAGAATAGAAATTTATTCTCCACTAAATTCTACATAAAAAAGGGCTTTACATTTTTTTCGATTGGTGTAACAGTTTTAAAGATAGAACCATGCGAAGGAGCGCGCCCGACTCCCCTCGCGTGCCATGCTGCTATGCTTCTTATTTACATATTATGCGGTTAGCCGTGCACCGCGCCGGCGAGGCTAGGTGATTTGCATAAAGCGTTATTGTCCACGTAGACAATGTTTCTGGACTATTGCTTTAACTTTGTGTACAATATGGGAGAAAATGAAATCGTACGGAAATATTAACTCATACATACACACGCCAAGTTAAAGTATACTAGACTCTAAAAATACTAGCCATATACACACATATCCAAGTAAATTCGATTCCATTGATTTCAAATTTTCAATTAAATTTAAAACTTGAAACTGTTTTTTGGTAACTTCGGCGCCCTCTACCGCGCGAAACATTAACTTCTCGGCAACGCGGCAATTACCGAAAATATGTAGAATTTTATTTAAAACATTTTTTGTTCAATAACTTTTCCGTGTGACCAATAGAAGAAGGGATAAAACGATCCAAAAATTTTTCAGGATGGTCACTGATGCAAAAGAAGGGGAAGGTCATCTTTTTAGTTTTAGACCTTGTAAGTAGTCCTGGTAACATTGAGCATGAAAAATTCGAGTGTGCAATTTTTTCCAGGTCAAAATACAATTTGATTGTACTATACTGCAAATTAAATAATGCATTTTTCTAATATTTATCTATCAAGCAAATAACCGTAAAGAAAATTCCTAAAAATACAGCGGCGCGATTAATAACGTTCATTATTATGTAATAGAAATAATTAGCAATTATAATTAGCTAAGTAGGATATAAGTACTATTTCTGAAATAGAAAAAAACAAGAGAGCAATTTCGTAAATTAAAATTACATGGTTAATTCTGAATCATCTAATATCAGCGGGATAACGTTACTACAATGATAAAATATTAATATAATGTGTCGTCATTTTTACATCAATGCAGATGCATAATCTTTTTATAAGAAAGGATCTTATATTCTCGATCCCCTGCCTTATTTCTTTTTGCATTTTAGTCCATTTATACATGTAGATTAATGCTGAATAAAGTGAGTCAGAAATACGACAAAATATATAGGGAGTAAAAATGAGATTCCGAAGAAAGAATATAATTGTAGAAATCTTTAAAACTGGAAACTGGAATGTAGTGAGTGAAATGTTTTCTTAAAATGTTTTCTTAACAGTCTCTCAAGTTACCGAGGTAACCCCCTGGAAGATCTCAAGGATCTTGTGTTAGTTAAAAAGAGACAAGGCCCTACAGTTTATTGTGGACTCCGAACCACTCTTGGGGCAATTTTTTAATGAAAAATTGTGTCGCCTTGCGGGTATTACTGGATTTGTAGAGAAAACTCAATTCAACAAGCGATTACTTTTATATGAACCATAAAAAGTGTGCAGTAACTGGGAATTCACTGGCACAAAATGTGGAAGTTTAACAAGACGTGATTAAGCAAGCAATAAAACTTGAAGGTAGAAAACGCAGTTTTGATATCGACATTCTGTTTTCATGTAGGTCACGAAGTTTTTAAAAAATGGCGAAGGAGCCGGTTATTGCCAAAATATTTCTTTCTGCCTGTCTCTCTATTTTAAAGCAGTTACCGGTAGTTTTGGAGTTATGAGGCCGCACACATTTAGGTACCGAAAACTGTCTAAAATGTAGCTAGTTTCATTTTCAATAATCCGGGATTGCCTTTGATATGTGTATAAGTAAAAAATCGGTAGCTACTGAAAGTGGCTGGAACCTCCCCACCCGGTGGATCTTTGAAGCCGAAAAGGCGCTAAATTGTGTATTCCAATTCAAAAACATTCCAGTTACACTAAACATTACAAATTCGTAAAGTAACAAATTGAAAATTGGTAAAGCGATAATCTATAATAAATTCACCAACGCAGGTATAGAAAACATTTGATATTGCCATTGTTACACCTACCTTTAAAGTTTGTGACAATCCACTGACGCACAGTCACATAACTTAAACGTTTTCGATACACATCAAATATTATTGAGAAACAATATTATTATGACTAAGTCGACGATGGAAATGAGTTGCCGGTTTAAAATTGAATTTGATACTGGAGATATCGGCGCATTGAAAAAAATCAAATTCATATTATAATGAAAATATGCGCTTTGAAGTCGGATAATAACAAAAAATATATCCCAAATAACATACCGCTGTGTGCCTGTAAATCTATTTGTGTCAGTATGTTAGTCTTTTCAGTTTGAATAATAAACGTAAATTAATAACTAAAATTTTCAGTGTAATATGCCATTTTAGACAATAATTATTTAGACCTTATTTTACCACAACGAAGAAGCTTTTTATAATATAATAACGAAATAACAAAAATAAGTATATTAAATTTTTTAAAACGTAATTTTACTTAATAAATAAATATTACTTCAAATCTTATAATTGTTGAAAATATTAAATTGTTATAAATATTATTCGGATGTATTGTTGATTCTTGGCGTTGTTCAACTTCTGTGAATTTGTTTTGCCTATGGGTTTGACCCGAGGCTTCGATTGTTTCCCAAAGTTTGTTCACTTCTCATGGCGTAAATTATATTTTGGTGTTGATCCATACCTATCTGAAGGTATGGCTTTATTGACTGGAAATTGCTGTGACCAGTAATCTTAATGATTTATTGTTTCTGAACACCATTTTTTGCCAAGTTTGAGACTGCCGTGGTTCTGGCAGAATGATTTGTTACTTTGATTTTCTTAACATCTATTACTATTTTGAATACAGATTCTTTTAACCAAAAAGCAATCGTGTTTTCACCGACAGGACTATTCTTATATCATAATTTCGAAAAAAATTTCCAGTTTGGATCGACTGTTAGATCTCCACGCTTTTCCATACATTTTTCAAATAGTCGTACAAGGCATTCATCAAGATTTTTTGTGTTTCTTACCAATCACCTACTATCGGCCAGTTTTCTTGATCCGCCTTGGGTTGTTTTAGTAAACACAGAAAGTTATATCAAATTCTTCCTATGAACTCTCCCTTATTCTTTACGAAAATGTTTCACTTTAGCCATTGTCCCTTCACCACCCTCCACGCGAGTTCGTGTGATATTATGTGAAAAAACTTTAGCTGCAAGCCAGCAGATTCATTTTCATCCCATATTTTAAAAATTTTATTATACCCTTCATTAGTAAGAGCAGCAGCACAACACTAGTTTTTCTTTTTGTGGGATCTCTTTGCAATTGCTGGCGTTTTACATCACGCGCAGCTTTTACTGCAGCAAACTCAACGTCTGAGATAGAATTAAATTTGAGTTGATATTTGATGAAGCACATTTCTTGAAGTTGTTTTGTGGATGAATTCCACATAATCTGAAATAATATTAATAATAATAATTTTGGCCTAAAATTTTCTTACCGAATTTCCCTCGCTCTCTCAAGTGTGATATATCGTTGAAATCGAACCTTTAACTGCTTTTCAGTGATTCGATTTCAAATTATAGATAATTATAAAATAAACAACTTGTTGTGCCAAAACGGCACTAAACGTAATCCGATCTCAACCAAAACATTTTCAGATCTTCTAACGCGCTAAAGAAACTCTCATGCAAAGTTTCATCCAAATCCGTTAAGTAGTTTCGGCGCTATCGTGCTAACACACATACACACATACACAGATATTTTTCAAAAACCAAAACGAACCAACAAAAAAATTGAGTTCCTGGACCTCAAAATGCAAAGATTTGATGATATTTCAATATTAGATTTTGTACCAATTTTAATAACCTCTCACATTTATTGTGGTGAGGTTAGAAAATATAAATAAGAAAAACCTATTTATTATTATGTTTTATAAAGTTGAGACCTGAACGCAGGAGTGGTACAGCGACTAATTGTGTTGTCTCTCACACAACCTCGTCTAACCCACTACTACCGACTCGGTAACACATGCAAAATTCCACTAAACATCTATACTCTAGCCAAGATTTGAACTCGGGTCTCAAGCCTAACACGTAAGGTTGAGTCACTGAGCCAGCAAATCGAGTTTTTTTGTTTGTATAGCATGGATGTACGGCACAAACGTAAAATTACTCAGTTTACGTGATAAATGGAAAACTGGAAAAACTTTGCTATGACAAACGCATATTACTTCGTCTTGTTTAGCTTTCTATGTATCATAAGTGTGCTTAAAGGGGACGGTAACTTAGTAGTTGACACGTATAGCTTTCATTTTGAGCGTACCTAGCAAACTGGGTTCGAGCCACCCTTGCTGCGAAATAATTTTCTGTCATGTATTATCCTCAAGAAGTGGTTCGGATTCCACTATAAACTGTAGGGCCCCATCTTCTTTGCTCAGATAAATCCAAATCTTCTAGACTTAAGAGATCTGGAATGCAATTAAAAACATTTACAAAACAATTAGTAAACAATTACTTGATGGTATCTTTTGTTGATCTCTAGATATAAAAAAATTATGAGTGCAAAATCAAATATTTTTAATCAGTCGATAATGATAGTAAATCGTAATAAAACTTAAAACCATTATCAAAGAGTCTTAAAAATAGTTTTTAAGACTCTTTGATAATGGGCGCAAGACCGAAACATAAGTCAGACAAAACTAAACAAAACTCATGAAACAATCCTGGCTCCGGCATTGGCACTGCCGGAGGAAATGATTGTATGTCCGCGTTTTTTCAATGTGTAATCCCCTTGCGCACAAGCCCCTGGCTTCTGGAATTGGGATTGTGTAATTTATGTGGTGTTTATTTATTATTATTATTATTATTATTAATAAACCAAGAGTGTATTGTAACTGTTCTTTTGAATATTTATAATTATTTTAGTGAATATGTTTTATCAAGAACCTATCGCAGATTCAATCCAATTAATTAAAAGTGAATATTAGCAAAGCAATCAATCCTTCAGTTTTAACCAACATATTAATCGCGTAATTAAAACTTACTTTAAGTTAAAGTCATTATACCACCTAAAAATCAGTTAAGCGAGTATATAACTAAAACTAATAAAGTCCCTTATTGATCCTTACATTTATTGTTGTTCTCTAGTTTATTATCATTTTCTAATAAATTATAATATGCTCAAGTTACAGACAATCCAAAATGCGTGCATGCGTTTTATCTGTTGAAATTTACACTGACATAAGTGATGCCTGCGAACATTTCTATAATACCGTTAACAATGTCTTTAATACATGTGTTCCAGTTTACAAACAAAACAGCCGAACCTACCCACCCTGGTTTAACTTGGAAATTATTAATAACATCCTTAAAAAAGATACGGCGCACAGAAACTACAAAAAGTTTAACACTAACACATACTTGGAGCAGTTCAAAACCCTAAGATCCCTAATTAAGCAACAAATAAATGCTGCCTATGAGGTTTATATACATGATATCGAAATAAATATTAACGCTGACCCCTCCAAGTTTTGGTCATTTGTAGAAACCAAAAAGAATAAATCTAGAATTCCGGGTTCTGTACATTATAACAACATTACCTTCGAAACGCCTCAATCTGTGGTCGATGGCTTCGCCAGCTTTTTCTCGGACGTGTACCTTCAATCCGACCTCTCTCACAAAGTTCCACTTATTTCTTTTAATAATACACACGTGCACATTAAACCAATCACAGACCAGGACATAATTAACGCAGCGAAAAAACTGAAAAACCAATTAACCTCCGGTGTTGACAACGTACCGATTTTCATTGTTAAAGACTGTATCAATACTTTTGTACCACCCCTGCATTTTTTATTTAATCTTATTTTAGTAACAGGTACCTATCCAGATATATGGAAAACTACTAAACTATGTCCTATCCTCAAAACATGAGATCCCTCCCTAGTAATAAACTACAGACCTATAGCTATCCTTTGCAATTTTGGCAAAATCCTAGTGACTATCATTTACGAAAATATATATTGTGAAATCAAAAGTCAAATATCTCCGTATCAGCATGGTTTTATGGAAAAAAGATCGACCACCTCGAACTTGACCTGTATTACACAGTATAGTATATCTCGGACATATTGGACACACAAGGCCAAGTCGATGTTATTTATACTGACATTCAAAAAGCTTTCGACAAAATCGATCTCTACTCCTTTCTAAACTCAATGCAATTGGAGTGTCAGATATCTTGCTATCCCTAATTGAATCCTATTTATTTAATAGAACACAGTTCGTGGAATACGATGGATATAATTCTCGCAACTATTTTTGCAACATCAGGAGTCCCTCAAGGATCCAACCTAGGGCCTGACTTATCCCTCACTATGAGTTCTACACATTTATTTTTCGCGGACGATTTGAAAATCTACTCTGAAGTAAGCAAGCCAAACGACTGTTCTGACTTGCAAACAGCGTTAAACTCAGTTAACGAATGGTACGAGAATAACTACTTAAAATTAAATACATCTAAATGTAAGATAATGCCCTTCTACAATAACAAAAGGCCAATTTTATTCGTATATACAATTAATGATACCGTTCTTGACCGATGTACAAATTTCAAGGATCTTGGAGTAACATTCGATTCCAAGCTCAGTTTTTCTACTCATATAAGCACAATTGTTACTTCGGTTTATACAATAAAGCTGCCCCGGTTCCTTATACAATACCCGAGTACTTTCTAAAGTACTCGGGTATTGTATAAGGAACCGGGGCAGCTTTACGGATATCAAATCACTGAAATTAATACATATATCATTTATACGAAGCAAACTTGAATATGTTTCTGTCATCTGGTCACCTGTTTATCAAAACTCTAAAATACAAGTTGAATGCGTACAAAGACGATTTCTTAAATATATATATATTTCAAATCCCATGGGTCCTATCCTGTTAGGGGCTTTGATCACAATACACTACTCAATTTTGACTCGCTTGAACTTAGAAGAGATTGCACAACACTACAATTGTTATATAAAATACTGCATAACCAATAATTAGATTGTATTCACTTAGTAAATAAATAAATAGAATTAACTTTCACGTACCAAGGCAGAACGCTCGTCTGCACAATGCATTTTACGTCAATACCATCAGAACTAACATTCAGGTTAAGTCTCCAATATTCAACATGTGCAAGATATTTAATGAAGTCGCTCATATGTATGACTGATGGTCGAGAGGTGAGCGCACTTGCCTCTCACCCAAAAGTTCCGGGTTCGATCCCCGGTCGTGGCAGTGGAAAATACTGTGAGAGGGATTTTTTCACTATACACGGATATTGGGTGTGTGTCCCTTGTCTCTAAATGTGTAGCCCCCTCCCACACAAGGCTCTTCTAGAGCCTTCCGGGATAAAGGGGGTCGTCATTACCTGTGGTGGTGGTGTATTTATATGTGCGACATCAACTATGATACTCTAAACCACATTATTCATATATCCAAAGATTCGATTAATTGATTAAATCTAATTATAACAATCTAATCTATAATATCTTCCAGACAATATCTATCTAATCTTTTTTATAATTAATAAATAATAAATTTATGTAATTATGTAATGTAATGTATGTATTTTGTATGTATGCATGTATGTATTATGTAATGTAATGTAAATTAATGTATGGTCACCTCCACCCTTTTATTAAAGGGAGTAAAAATTAAATTAAAATTTAGTGTGTATACGAGAACCAAGGGCCTCTAAAAATTTTTTGACATTAACCAACCTCTCTATCACCCCCACCCTATTACTAAAGGGAGTAAAATATTATATTAGGTTTTAGTGTGTATAAGACTTGGATACAAAATCTGGATGTGGAAGTAGTGATTCATTGGGCAGCAATTTTCATTATTATTTGGCTTCAAATCTTTTGTTATTTGTACAATGGTTTAAATTAATAATAATTTCTTTCCCTAGCTTAAAAAGCCTAGACGATTTTGTATAGTGCATATTTCAATATTCTATCTGTCTGTAATTATATTATATGCAATAAACTATATTATTAGAACTGTCTTCTTTATTGTTTCTGACTCAATAAAAGGATTAGTATGTCCTTGGAACTCACATCTTTTCGTGAAACTTAGACCGTAATAAATTATATGTAACTGATAATGAAGAACCGATGTACTTTGTAACTAAATGATGTCATAACACCCCAAATCCTATTAAACCAAAAAGAGTTGAATTATGTTTGCTATTAAATCAACCAAATGTATAACAATAAACGCATTGAGTGTGCGAATTTCCAAAATAATTGGATTATATATGAATGGTCGTGAATTGATTTTATTTAATTGATATTTGATAAAACGAAGCAAAATTTGCTGCATTTACAAAAACTAATTTGCTGTGGATGAGTTATAGTTTTACTGATAAAAACCGATTGCACAGAGGCTAGAAGAAAAATAATGCTATATTGATTAAACCATATCATACGTTTTTGAGAGACGAGTAATTATAAGTTCATATTAGAGTAAAACCATTTTTCTTTCAATAAGAAGAAGCATTAATAGTTGTCTTAAACATTGAAAGAATATAGAATATGACATAGAATAAGTATAGTTTATTACGCAATTAAGTAAAGTTTACAAAAATGTGTAATGGTATTAGTATTGACATTAAATAATTACACAATTGATTGGTATTTATTTAATATTTATTTAACGCCTACCTATTTCCACTACTGAGGCTTAATACAGGCGCCTGTAGACGAGCTATTCCCAACCAGGAATTTTACAGCACCTCTTCTCTTTCGAAGAGGAGGGATCTTTTTACTTGCCTAACATTTAATAGAGAAAGGACCGATGGCTTTACATTCCCTCCGAAGAATGGTATATCCACCACACAAGATTGCATAGCTTCAGTGCATATATTGATATGGATTCTCTAATTGATGAGACGGCATACATTGATATACAAGCCGTTGGCGCTGGAAGATGCGAATTGAGGACACGTTCTCCCTTGTGAACACGAACGGGACCCCTTAAAAAAGTTTGAGTTGGAGAGCTTTGGTGGAGACTCTTGAGGGTATTTGTGCACTTTATTTTTTTGAGAGAAGCCTTAAGGCTCTATTTCTTGTAGTTTTGGGTCAAATGCTAATTTAATTTAAAAAGAAAATCTACTTGGTCTTGGCCAAGGAAGCTGGTTCTCGACAGTTTCGTCTCAGGAAAATTAGGTTGTGACCGAAGTAGGAAGCCGACTAGACGGTGGGAAACTACAACTTAAGTTAAATAAAACCGGGAAGATTTTACTAGTACATAAACTCCGAAGTTGATGCGTTGTGAACTTGAATTAGGTGCGGTTTAATATACGAATGGGATATTGAATTGGAAGTTAAAAATAAGGTAAGATATGATTATAAAATATTTATGGAAGTGAAATAAAATAATTTGAATGAGGGCGTGAAAAGTAATTTGATCTTGTTGCTTATCAAATGGGGGCGGTATTTTTTAAGTTGATCTTTTCTAACGTTTTCTTCATAAAATGGCTAATTACAATATTAGGGATTTGGTATCGGTAAATTTGTGTTATTTGCGAATTATTGAATATATATGAATTTTTTCAGATTTTATTGACTTTGAATGTAGTTTTTTTGATAATTTAAATATCTAGATGACTTTTTCATGGTTTGCTATGGTGGAATGGATTAATGTATTTATTTCGTTAATTTAGCAATTTTTTGTTTTTATTTTTTCGCTTATACATGAAATGTACTATAACACTTGAAACGGTCATCAAATATCGAAATATGTACATAATAAAGACCCACCTACGCTCATCTCGTTTATTGGAATTCGTGTGGAATATCCATCCTGTTTGAGGCCTGAAGAACATTTCACTGATTAAAAGTTTTAGTATGTCTTCCCAAGAGGAAGTATCAAATATATACAAAGGGACCATTAATAATAGACCATAGTTCATGGGCAGGTTCTTTAGACCAAAAAATGAGGTTATAACCAAATATGCTTTAGTAAATTGTTGCTGTGGGAAAGATACGGGGTGCCAAAGATTTTTTGCAATATTTCAACTACCCATGGGCCTATCTTCTCCAAAATTGTTATGGAAACATTTTTAATCTAAAAAATAATAACTTATGTATCACATCAATTTAGCCCACGGGGAGCACCTCATGAGCTATACCTTATGATGAATATTTTTTCTTTTTTTTTTAAGGAACGTTGTGGCACTAGAAAATCTCATGCAGGAGTCATTTCTACGTAAAAAAATACACGCGATAGAACTTGATAATTCCAACCGTTCTCGAGAAAACTACCGCAAAAGATTTCAATAATTCTTTGAAAACAAACTCAATTTGAAACGGACAAATGGTATTTATGGAAAAGTGTGCTTTAGTCACTTCTTAGTTTTTTCATTTACATACAATTTCATTAGTTTAACATTTTATTTTCTTTTGTGTTCGTTAAATTTAGAAGTTTCATTTACTTCTTTATTTGAAATGCCTCGACATAATAAATTTTTCGATAGAGGAATGAGGGATGTGACTTGTGTACGCACAAGAAAATTTCTCCGGGCGTACTGTAGCTGAGAAATAGAATGAAATGAATCAAAATAGAATAATAATAATAATTTTATTTATTCACAAATAAGTACACACAAAAATTATAGGTATGTATAATCAATAAGTTACAATGTGTTTATACAATGTATTACAATATTATACAATATAGAAATTATTTTTATACGCAATTTTGAGGTTTCATTTGCAAATAAATATGGAAGACTCATTTAGGCTTATTTAAGCCTGTTTATTTACACATCCTTAAGATGCAAAGACAGAGAAAATAAACTGAAAAATAACAAACAACAGTGAATGTAAAACAAGAGAGAGAACAGAAACTAAATTGTACATATAACTGTATTAATTGTTTAATAATTTGATTAGACACTGTACAACTACTGCACTAAGAAAACAGAAAATAGCGAAATTAATATTCACAAGGATATATACAAAATCAAAGTATAGTTAATTTAGTAACTACATGGGATCAATAATATTATAGAGCATATTTCCATCATTTGAAGTCATCCACGCTAATACTTTTTTCTTGAAAAGATGTTTTGTTTTTATGTTTATTAGAGATATCGGCAAAATATTAAGCAATTTCGGCCCAATGTAAACAAAGTATCTTTGACGTTTATGAGTCCTGGGTATAATAAAGTGAGTCGCTTCTTGTTCTCTGGTATTACGTTCGCGATTTATCCTACTAATGTACTGTTTATTTCGGAACAAAAATAACAGCATATTCTTAGCGTAAAGCTGCCGCAAATCTAGTATATTAAGTTCCGAAAATAATTGTTCCGTGGGGTATAGGAAGGGCTTAAAATATATGATTTTTAGAATTTTTTTCTGAATAATTTCCAGAAGTATCAGATATGCTTTCCTTACTCCTCCCCCAACCAATTATGCCATACTGAATAATGGATTCGATAAAAGCATAGTATAATATTTTAAGATGATTCAAGGGTAGTATTTGTCGACATTGATAAAATTTAAACATTAAGGCCCGAATTTTTGTTATTGTATTGTTTACATGTATATTCCATCTTAAATGCGAGTCAATAAAAATACCGAGATATTTAATAGATCGAGTTAGTGAAATTAAAAGATTATTTACTGATATGGTGCTGTAGTCAGGTAGATTATTTCACGTAAGACGTAAAGGGAATAATTTTAGTTTTATCTACATTTATTGTTAGCAAATTCGCACTAAACCAATCAAAAACTTTCTTTAAATCCCTTTCAGCCAAATGCCTCACGTCATGCCAGGTATGCCCAGTATACAAAATAACTGTATCATCAGCAAATGACATTATTATTCCAGAAGAATTCAATGTAAGTAAGCTATTTAAATATATAGTAAACAGCACAGGTCCTAGAACTGTACCTTGTGGTACTCCACAGGTTACAGTTTGCTCTTTGCTTAAGACATTTTTTATTTCAACTTTTTGTTTCCTTTCCTCCAAAAAACTTTTAAATAATTTTAAGACATTACCTCTAATTCCAAAGTTTTCAAGTTATTCTAGCAAAAGTCTATGATTGACGGTGGCAAAGGCTTTTGCTAAATCAACAAAAACACCCACACATGCTTTCTTGTTATCCATAGCATCGTATATTATTGATGTCACTTTTGCTATTGCATCTTGGGTTGAGAGGTCTTTTTGAAATCCAAACTGCATATCAGATAAAATTTTATTTTTATTTACATAATCAACTAAACGCGACTTTATAATTTTTTCAAATAATTTTGCGAAAGAAGAGGTTAAAGAAATTGGACGATAATTTGATACATCTGTTTTACTTCCTCCTTTGAAAACTGGTCTAATGATTGCCTTTTTAAAATGCGTAGGAAACTCTCCACATTCAATGCAATTATTTATAATAAAACACAGTGAATCCACAATAGTATCAATTGTTGACTTTAATAATTCATTTTTTATACCATCTGGACCTGGTGCATTATTATTTTTTAGTTCTAGTACAATTTGTTTAATTTCTGTTACATTTGTATAATTTATATACATAGAATGGGGAAAGTTCACAATTTCATTTAACATCGGTACCTGCACTATTTTAGAAGCAAGTTTTTCACCTACTTGGGTGTTAAATTTGTTATCTATTTCTTCAGGATCTATCTTCGTTTTCTGTTATGATTTTATCTATATTTTTGTCTTCATTTTTGTAGTTATTCGAAAAATCTCTTACGATATTCCAAAGTGTTTTAGTACAATTTTTATTAGTGTCAAGTTTGGATTTAAAATAATTATATTTTGCTTTTTTTATTAAACAGTTAATTTTGTTTCTATAAGGTATGTAGTCCTGTTTAAATTGTTCATTTTGGGGATACCTTAGAATACAACAAGATCATAAGTTTTTCAAAGATCTGTTTCGGAGAAAGTGGTTCATTTCGCCATAAGAATAATGTAAGACAACCGAAACGAGTCACTGTAGACCTAAAAGAAGAAATTCTAGTTAATGTGGATGAAGATCCTCAAGTCGTTTATCAGCGGCAACAGGAATGGGCAAACAATCCGTCCTAAGAATATTACGCACCGATATTTCTTCACTCCTATACAAAATTTACTTCGGAGGGATCTACCACTAAGGGTAGAATTTTGCTAATTTGTTATTAATAAACACAACAGAGACCGGCATTATATTAACAACATTTTATTTCCCGATGAAACAACTTTCACTCATCGAAGCATTTTTAATTGGAGAAACAACCATTACTGGGAAATAGAAAATCTCATGCTGTAAACGAAAGCCATTTTCAGTATAAATTTAAAGTTAACGTTTGGTGAGGTATTATCGGCGATCAGTTATTTAGAATATTTGTTCTCCCTCCAAATTTAAATGGTGAGTTTTATCTATTTTTTCTACGAAATACTATTGCTGATATATTAGATGATTAATTCTTTAAACATAAGGGGCAGAATGTGGTTTACGCAAGACGGAGCCCTCCTCATTCAATTTCAGTTGGAAATCGTCTTGATGTTACATTCCCTCACGGATGGATCGGTCGAGGAAGTGAATTTAATTAGCCGCCAAGGAGTCCTGTCTTTAGTGTATGCAAATTCCATCAATTCAAGAGAAGAATTATGGGAACAAATAGAAAACGCATCCAATTTTATTAGAGGACAGCAAAATGTATTTTTTAATATAAGAAGATCTATTATCAAAACAGTTAGAAAATCTATAGAAGTAAGTGGAGGGCACGTCGAAAATTTACTCTAAGTTGCAGCAAATTGGTCAAACACCTATAGCTTTGAACTATGGCCTATTATTAAGAGTCCACCCTGTAAATATATTCCAAGTTTCAAAATAATTGGTTCATAAGCACGGAAGATATAAGCTTGAACCGGATCTGTTGCTAACCTCGTATACCTTGAAATTCTTTCCGGAGGTGTGGACACTTATTTTTGTTAAAGCCCTCTCGTCGAATACAATTTCAAAATTTCAAAACAGATTGTTAATTTTTCAGAAAAGTCTAACGTGCACAGACTGTTAAATTTAACGTTATTTAAATTGTATAGCGTTAAATATATAGGTAAGTAACTAATTGATGGTAATGTTATTCTGAAGATAATATTTCCCACAAAACGTGGTATATAGAGATAAGTATTTTTTCTAATTTACATGAGATCCATCCAAGTTTCTAGGTAAATAAGGGTTGTGTCACGGTTCCTCCCCCTGAGAAAAGTTTTTCAATTTATAGCATCCCCTATAAATCACGCGTCTTAACGGAAATAATATCATTATAACAATGTCGGCGGCGACAGCAGAGAACGGCAAGTATTCGTTTTTGCAAAATTTATATATAAGCTAATATTTAAAGTAAACAACGGGAGTATTGTCGAGATGGGCAAGTTTTGTAATAAAAGGAAGATTTATGCTGGCTTAGTCATTATTTAAAATTAAATATTTTGTGTACAGCTCGGTCGTTTTTATTTTTCTGACATGCAAGTGTTAAGAATTTTATAAACACAAAAAGTAGCAATCTCTTTATTATTAATTTTAATTATTTCTTCGATGACCTTTAACTAAAATGATTTAATTAACAGGTTGTTATATTTACACATCGACTAAAATAAATATTTGAACAAAATCTGTGAATGGCACCACAAAATGCCTTCTACAAGTTGCCTAATAAAACCACAAATCATCAGCTAATAATGTTCCACCCTTGAAGATATTACGCACGCCCTGCATTAACAATGGGAAAAATATAATAATCTCTTGTAACATACATAAAACTACCACAAGTGTTACAGACGCCTCTACTCTGCCGAAATCTATTATAAATTTGTACGATGGGGGTGATCGGAGATGAAACATGCCTGAAATAAATTTATTGCATCTAATAATGATATTATCATTAACATTGGTTAATACAAGCTGTCAAGCTGTCAATTTAAAAGTTTATTTCTTTGATTTAGAATGGTTCACCACGACCGAACGCAAAGAAAAAATAATTTCATTTTGTTTTATTTTGAGCTTTACGATTTATTCTTAAGCATAAGTAAGAAATTTATGTGTGTAAGCAAAATAGTTTTTTTCTGCTACCGTACGTAAAGTACTCACTTACGCACGCTGTGTAGTGCGTAAAGTAAATACGTAAAAAAATGCTTATATAATCATCTATAATCATCATACCTTATTTTAAAATTACAATAAATTATTTATTTAATTTTATGTAGTTCGTTTATTTATTATCACTGGGTATATTATTATAAAGTATATCTATTTTCTGTGTTCTGTAATAGTCATGCTTGAATTATTTATAATTTTGAAGTTTCATGTATATTTTTAATTTCGTTCATTTAAAATTAAGTTGGCCAAGGCGATATCGTGATTTTGGTACGATTAAGTAAATTTGACAGTTAAACGTAATGCCTACGTTTTAACATTTTTCAAGTTAATTACATATTATTAAAATATTAAGGTGAGGTAAGCTTATATTTTGATTTTTATGTGATTTTTTAGAACAATATTTAATTTAATTTTTATTGAAGGAATTGTAAAATATATTCACATAATTTTCATTAAAGCAATTATTTTGGTTAAGTATCGATGTGTTAATTTCCTTACATAACAAGTATATCTAGTTAGAATGTAACATTATTCAATAGCTAACCTTGTTATATTATTATTTTATTTTACGCACTAGTGCGTAAAGCGAAATACTTAACGCACTAGTGCGTAAAGTAGAATTTTTGTATTTCAAGTTATTCATATATTTTGGTAACCACTGCGGTAGTAGAAAGAATTGTGTGTGCAACTCATCTGTAAAGTGCCTTTTTTCACACTTGATGCATAAATAACTATATTAGTTAACTGTGAGAATATTCTCAGAACAATATTATAAAATGGCCTTTTTTTTGCTTTAGGAACGTTCATACGAGTAGGCCTAAACGAGCAATTTGCATTCGGGATAATTTCAATATATTTATTATAGCAACAGGCTTTTAAGCAATTTTTATAAAGTATGTTTATATCTATTTTATAAGTGTGTATACAAGTAAAAGCATATCGATATGTAAAATAAATTAACCGTTTACCGGCGGTATCACGAAACACCATAGATAATTTTAACGAACCGTTAAAACTCTTTTAACGATGGTACTCAAACAGCTTATTACCATTCTAGTAGATAAATTTATCGACAGTGTTTAGACAATTTTAACGACATCTTTGTAGAAACCGTATTGGTACGTGTTTACAATCTACAGTAGACACCCTGTACGTAGGTTCAATAAATTGCAATAAGGATTTTCATAAACCACTGATCTATTAATCACTTAATTACGATTACACATTTTTATACACTAATTACAAGTTTATTCTACTATAGTCTCACTACTATAATTCACAACTAGTTACTGTTCTCCATCTTATGACTTGCTCATCTCATACATAACTGTCCTCAGTGCGTTTGAATCCACTCTATATATACCCGCGTTGAATGTACCCGATTATTCTAGTATGTTACAGTCTGTCATTCGCGGTGTTTCTGGGCCGTCCGTGAATTTTCTATGAGGCAGTGGCGTAGTTGTGCACATAACAGTATTAAGAATTTATCATATAGGTATAATGAGGTATTTTATCGACCAACGATGTTGCTGATTCGTTGAATATAACCGACACCTATTTAAGTGTCGATAGATATGTATTCCTGTCGATTATTTGACAAATGGAGTTTGAACCTCTAGTCAATTGTGTGGCTCAAGAAATAATCGGGGAGTTAGAACAGCCGTAAGTGGCAAACCATTAAATTGTATATATAATTACGATAATATTTAATGTTGACACCACTGTTGCTGAATTAAGCAAGGTACAAATACTTACTTGTTTAAGGATAATGGGAGCTATGAAAACAACACCGACAGCATCAATGGAGGTCTTGCTGGACCTCCCCCCCTCTTCAATTTATGATAATGGAGGAGGCAAGGATGGGATACTTCAGACTGCAAAAGGAGAAAAAGTAACATTTATGCAGGATTGGGGCATAACCGAATCAGGAATCGAGTAGGAGTTAGCATATTTGATATGAGAACGAGCCATATACTTCAACAGAAACTTCGAGGTAAAAATTAAGTGAATGGAAAGAGGACGACTACAAGAAAATGCCTGAGTAACTTACCTATTTTCCACCCGGGTCAAGGACTGAACAAGATACTGGAGCTGGCATATACAGTGACATAAGAAACTCGCAGTTTAGCATATCACTTGGATGATGTACTTCTGTTTTTCAGGCAGAGATGTATGCGATATTGCATTGTGCAAGAGAAAATAATCTGGCAGGCCACAATAAGATAACTCTATTGTGGGTTCAGGACACTCTGGTATCGAAGGAAACGAAAAGGCTGACGGGCTAGTAAGAAAAGAATCATCAACTCCATATATTATTATTTATTTCTTTATGACCCTAAGCCCATTTCTAAAATACAATTTAAAAAAGAAAATATACAATTTGAAATTCACAATAGTGCATATAACATATAAGAAAATATACACAAGATAAATATAAATATAACTAAATATACATATATAAGTATGGATATCAGTCATAAAATAAAAGAAAATAATATGAGAATATGGTATGCTTAACGTTGATTTAAAAAGAATAGTTTGCTAATTGAAGCGAGAAGGTTGGTGTATTTGTAAAGAACTCAAGATAATTTAAGATCGTCGGCAAATAAAAGGAAACTACCATTAGTAAAACACTCGTGAATTTCATTTATAAATAAATTAAAGGGCAAGTGTCTCAAGTGAGAACCTTGTGGTACGCCTGACATGACTTGAATTTCTTTTGATTTGAAATCGTTTACGCGAACGATCTGTGTACGGTCAAGTAGGTAGCTTTCGAACCATTTCAAAAAAGAACCATTTTTGCCTACCAAATTCAACTTGTCCAAACTTGTCCAGTAAAAATCGGTAGTTAACTGTATCGAAGGCCTTTGCAAAGTCTGTATAGATGGAATGAACCTGATATTCACTCTAAAGAGCAAATGACAGGAAGTCAGTGTAAGTGAGTAAATTTAATTCTGTGGATCTTCCTGAACGAAAACCAAATTGATTGTCGATGATGGTAATGTCAATTTGTGGTGTAAAAAAATCAGTAACAAGACTTTCCAATAGTTTTGGAATAGCACTTAAAATGCAGATGAGTCTGTAATTAGTTAAGTATCCTTTCTCTCCAGATTTGTGAATAGGCGCAATAAAACTGACTTTCCACAATTCTGGAAATTTACCAGTTTCAAGGGACAAGTTAAACATAAGAAATAAAGGTCTAGCTAGGATGAAACTACAGTACTTACAGTTACTCAATTTCTGATAAATTTCAGATATACTAATAAAGCAATTTGAGATGTTCAAGGTGTTAGTTGAGAGGAGGGTCGTAAGGGTCTCATTAGACTTTTTAGAGTAAACAGAGGAGAAATATTCGGCAAACATATTTGCTTTATCAATTCCGGAACTATTCGTTAAGTTATTATAAGATAGCTCATTAGGAAAAACATTAGTTTTGCGTTGTGAATTGACAAAGTTCTATAAACTCTTCATATAACTATGTAAAGAAGATTCCCAGAACCGACTCTGTGAGTGCTTAAAACGGTCAAATAAGGGAATGGGTAAAAAACACACACAAAAAATATTGGGAAAAAATAACCGAGGACAAACATGGGAAAACCTTTACCAAGGGACCGAAAGCAGACCGAAGAACTACTCTTACTGAGCAGGAATCTGTTACGCATAATCACAGGTCTCCTGACAGGGCATTGTGCCCTGAAAGGACATCTGTATGGAATAGGCATGTACAAAGGAGATCTAAAATGCAGACAATGTGATGGGTCAACAGAGGCAGCTTATCACATCCTAACTAAATGTGAGGCTATGGATCACAGTAAGCAGGCTCTATATAGACAAGCAAGATTATGTCTAGAAGAACATGACATTCAACCAATTCTGGGCGTGTATAAATTCGTATAAGTGGCTAGAATACTGGAATGGGTATCATAAAGAAATTGGGAAGTTAGCAGAATAAGCCCAAGAGTCTGCAATGTTTCCAGAAACATAGTTAGATGGCTCCCCAAAAAAAAAATGTTGGCATAATCTTTAGACATTAATTAACTTTACTAAGAAGAGTTCTTAGAGATGTTGATAATATGTATAGATTTGCGTAAATTGGTAACTCAATGATGTCTGGCTAAGGACAATTACATATTATATATTGATGAAGAACATATAGTAAATATTTCTATACAAGGTACAATATTTTCTTAAATTGATTAAGTCAAAACTGATATTTATTAATATTAAATTCATTTTGCAGATGATATGCCGGTGCTTGGCTTTTGGAAGAACGAGTTAGAAATAATAGTATTCAGTTTTATTTCATTTAGTAAAAATATATTTTTGTATATTTTAAAAAACATAAATGGCCCAAAAATATATATCATTTATTTGATAAAAGCAAATCGTTTGCTCTAGAAAGAGCATGAACACACAGGACAACAGGCGAAATTTCAATATATTAGTTAACATTGTCATGTATTAAGTAATGTGGAACTTCGCAAATAAAAATTATGGTAAAAATAATGTATCCTGTTAATAGACGGTTCCCTGCATCATCCAATATATTTAATGTAGTTGTAATAGAGAACCTATAATAACACTTTAAAATGGGTGGAAGCAAGAACTGAAATTTTTACAAGAAATAAAGCAATTCCTCGATGTGTATAAAGGTCTTCGAGTTCTTCACACCAACTCCAGTTTTCTACTTTTCATCCCGGTTCTACCTACCCTTCTCTTTCACGCCATTTTTGTATTCGGTAAGGACCTGGAATATGGAAGATATTTAATGCATTATTATTCATTTGACTTTATGATGAATATTTATATAAATTACAAATTTGTATCTTAAAGCTCATCTACAACACAATTCAATTGTTACCCCGCTTCTATTTCGATATATCCTTTAAGTTTCAAAGGTCCCTTGCCACTACTTTTAAGTGTATCACATTCCATTTAGTTACATAAGTCTGAATTTCTATGCAGCTTTGGGAGAATTTAGTATTACATTAATTTTTTAAATAAATTGTACCATAATTATGATTTTTTAGCCCGCTGCCGCTGTTTTCAATTGTATACCTATCTACGAAATTGTATAAAATAATTATTAAAAAGCACATAATTACCTATTATTAGAAGAACAGTTGTATTATTTGTTAGAGACGTTAAAAATAAAGTTAAACATTAAAAAAATTAAACATTACACCCTTTCATCAGATAGTACAAAAACAAAATGTTGGTAGTATATTGACGGGGGCTTCGCTAATGAAACAATCGTGAAATGGATTAAATTACAAACATTGTAACAGCACTGAAAAAATTAACTAATTAACAAACAATTGTGAATGGTAGTATACAGGGTTACTGGTAACTCGATACATTCCTTTGGAGATGTAATGGGGCATGATCTAAGAAGTAAATTTAGCCCTAACATATATTATGCAAAACTCAATAGTTTTTGAGATATTTAATTTTTTTTGTTTTTCTCAAAAAGTAGATCTTAATGTCCTAAAAGTTAATTTTCGAAAAATCTATTTGACATTTTTAAATTTTTTTTAATGGATTACTTGTCCAATATTATAGATATCCGTTTGGAATGAAAAATATCTCGAAACTTTTCGATCTTGTGAACATCTGAAATAAAAACTTTAAATTTTTTTTTTTTAAATCAGCTATGAAATTTACCTATTAGGTTTTTTCAAAAAAATATTAACGTAACACGCGTATAAATTATTATAGAAACTGCCTTATTTCAATAGCTATCTAACAAGGTACAAATGTTCAATGTACCCTTAATAGTTCTAAGAAAATACTAGTAAAAATAACACAAGTAGTACGAATTTTATTTTTAGATAAACAGTAAAAAAAAATTTAAAAAGAGTTTAATTCTTCATTAATTTCAAAGTTGTACTTTATGTTTTATATGTCTTGCTCAAAATGGGAGCCCCTATTCCGTATACAGACACGGCAGCATCTTCTTATTTCCGTCCTTGTTACTCTGGTTGTAAGATTATGCCTTATGTGTTGGGCAGCATCGACTATCCTTTGTCTAAGGTTTTCTATAGTATTGAGTGGTGTGGCATAGACCATCTCCTTCATATGACCCCATACGTAATAATCAAGGGGTGTTAAGTCAGGGCTTCGCGCTGGCCAAGGTATTGGGCCCGCTCTTCCAATCCAACGGTTAGGGAAACGTTGATCAAGTAACTGTCGTACTGTCAGCCGATAATGTGCTGGACAACCGTCGTTCTGACACATCATTCGCTGTCTGACGGCGAGAGGAACATCTTCTAAAATCACCGCCAGATCATTTCTTAAAAAATTTTCATAGATTTCCCCGTTTAAATTTTGAGGAAGAAAGTGTGGCTCTATTAAATAGTGGCCAATGACTCCCATCCATACATTACTAGAAAACTTCATTTGGAAACTAGTTTCATGTGTTAACTTGGGATTTTCCTCTGCCCAATAATGTAGGTTGTGGAAATTTGTTATACCCTCGCGATTAAATTTCGACTCGTCCGTCCATAAAATACTTTTTAAAAAATTTGCACTTTCTGCATCTGAATTTAACATAAAGCGGCAGAATTCCACTCTCCTTCCAGGATCACCTTCCTCCAAGCCTTGGACAGGGGTATAGTGGTAATGATGATATCCAACTCTACGTATCGTAGACAAACTTTCCATTGTGACGCTCCGGTTAGTCTTGCGACTTTATTAGTTGAAATAGTTGGGTCTTCCTCAAAATACCTCAATATTTCTTCCTCATCATCCGGTTCATAAACGGGAGGAGCACCAGCGTCACTTCTTCTACATTTCACGGAGCCAGTTTCAGCGATATTTCGATATGCCGTACTGAATACACGTGCATTTGGTAAGCGGCGGTTAGGGTACCAAAGACCATATTCTCGGCGAGCTTCAGCAGCGTTGCCGCCACAGTATCCATAGACAAACAAGATATCAGCGTATTCTGCGTTGGCATACGCGGCCACGGTACAGAAAATACAATAACAACAACTACGAGCAAAATCAAAATCTTCGATAACTAATTTAACAAGACCAACAAACTTAAGGGACACGGAGATAAGAATGTCAGTTAATGACATATATGCACAAACGTCAAAGTCAAGGACTGACTGACTTAAATGAAAATGAACGATTAGTCGTTTAATAAATTCCGCCACCAGCATTATCTTTACTAATTTTTTATTAGAACTATCAAGGGTACATTAAACCTAGTTAGATAGCTATTGAAATAAGGAAGTTTTTATAATAATTTGTACGCGTGCTACATTAATATTTTTTTGAAAAAACCTAATAGGTAAATTACATAACTGATTTTAAAAAAAAATTTTTTACAAGTTTTTATTTTAAATGTTCACATGATCGAAATGTTTCCGGATATTTTTCATTCCAAACGGATATCTATAATATTGGACAAGTAATCCAGTAAAAAAAAATTAAAAATGTCAAGTAGATTTTTCGGAAATTAATCTACTTTTTTGAGAAAAACAAAAAAATTTAAATATCTCAAAAACTATTGAGTTTTGCATAATGTATGTTAGGGCTAGATTTACTCCTTAGCTCATGCTCCATCACATCTCCAAAGGAATGTATCGAATTACCAGTAACCCTCTATATAGAATGTTCAACAATTATAGAAAACTTCAGTAAATCGAGAAATAACGTCATATTTACATCTAATTTTAAAAAATGATGCTGTAGAAATCTATTTGGTTAATAGAGATGCAGATGCTATAATGAGCATTTTTATCCTTATGTACATTTTATAATGTCTAACCTTTCTTTTCTGATTTCAAATAATGTAATCAGCAACATGAAATTTGGCGTTTTTAAGATTTAAAAAAATATTTTATGTTTTATGTTTTTCATTTCACGCAGAGCCATATCAAATAAATTTTACGCGAAAAGCACAATATACATAAACACCTACTTGTTTAGATGATTGTTATTCATCTATATGATGCCCCGATCTCCCCTGATATATGGGATCATTATGGCCGTTTCTATCGTGACGTGCCCTTTTTAACACGTTACTAAGGTCTGTGTCGACCCCAGATTCGCACAAATATGTAACGAGATCGGTTTGGAAATTAACCTTCCCCTTGTTCCATCCCCCATTCACGTCCCTTGGCAGTGCCAATCAACACCACTGAATGTATTCAATTTGACCACACATGGCTGATATTTCGCCGTATTGTTATTGATACTGATATTTGTGACACTGCTATGGTTTATCAATAATGGCAATATGCGGATTTGGAATTCACATGGACGAAATTCGAAAAGTAACTTTACATTTGTACATTTGAGGAAATTATATATAAAGCTAGGAAGAACGGTGTACAGTGTATTACTTACTTATTTTAGACATTTGTTTTTAGTTTTCTAAGTAAATGTGAAATTTTTATACCGGTTTAAGCCAGTATAAGACAGAAATTGTAAATAAAATGATTTTTTGAATGTTGCGTTTCTGGTTTTTGTAATAACATAATTTTTTAAATTACGATTCCAAACTATTTGATTTCGTTTCAGGTTTGCCGGAACTTACTGAAAAAATAAATATTGCTATTGTTATAAATATGAAGTGTAAGAAAGATGAAAAGAAGGAGGCCAGGGGAAAAATAGATGGAAAGCTGTATTATATTTATTTATTTATTGCATACACTGCTCAACAGGTAAAATACCCAATTATAGAACAGGAATAGAAAGTTATAAAAATAAATCATAAAAGTAAAGTACAATATAAAACATTAAAAATCGATGTAAGACAAAAAAACAAACAAAAAAAGCAATTGACTCTGCGGAAAGCCAATAGCTGGATAGATACCATCCGACTTAAACCAAAGTAGTTTAACAAACCGGTGTTGAACTGCTTCCAGGTTGCTCTTATGAACATCATAACCGGGACATCAAATAAGCGATGCATATTCAAGTTTTGACCTCACAAATGATTGATAAAGGATTCTCAATGTATCCGTATTAGTAAATTCACGACTGGTGCGAGCTATGAATCCAAAAGCCTTAAAGGCTTCAGAGGCTATGGTATCAATGTGGTTGGTAAATGATAATTTGCTATCAAAAATTACGCCTAGGTCGCGAAAAGTTGTAAGCCTCTGAAGAGTATCACTAACCAAATGATAGTCAAAAATAATCGGAGATGTTTTCAATGAGAATGACATTACGTTGCATTTACTATCATTCAAGGGTAGTTTATTTACTAAGCACCAGTTGTTTACTTTACTAAGACAAGCTTGAAGTTGAAAACAATCGTTAATATGGTTTATAACTGAGAAAATTTTAAGGTCATCAGCATATAACAGGCAAAGCAAATCAATTTCGTCCGTTATGTCATTGATAAATATATAAAAAAATAAGAGCCCCAAGATGGATCCCTGGGGAACACCAGAGGTAGCAACAAATTCAATTGACTTGAATCTGTTAAAAGTAACATACTGAAACCTATTTGTTAAATAGGGCTTGAATAAGAGAATTAATGAGTATGAAAGGCCAATTTTCTCTAATTTGATTAACAGTAACTGATGATCTAACCTGTCAAATGCTTTGGAGAAATCCGTATATATGACATCAGTCTGGCGATGTTCATCTAAGGATTCAGAAATATACTGAGGTATACAGAATAAGTTAGTCGTCGTTGAACGCCCCTTCATGAATCCATGTTGGTGAATAGATATCTTAGACTTAATTGAACAATAAATACTGTCGTGAAGTAGGATTTCTAAAACTTTGCAAAAATTACAGATTACAGAAATGGGCCTGAAGTTTTGAATATCTAATTTATTCCCCTTTTTATAAATAGGACAGACCTGGGAAAGTTTCCATAAGTCCGGAAATTGACAATTTTTTAAAATAAGGTTAAAAATTAGGGTTAGAGGATATGCAAAAATCATAGCACAGTTTTTCAATAAAAATGCTGGTATGGAGTCAGGACCTGCAGTCATTTTAGTTTTAATGCGTTTTAAGGCCTTGAGAATTTCTGCCTCATGAAAAAAATGTATATTAACAGTAGGGTTATTATTTAGACAATCGTTATCAATAGAATTATTCACGGCGTCTAATGAGGAATCAGAATATGACTGGCTAAAAAATCTGGCAAATGCATGTAATATCATCATGCGGACTGTTAAGTGAAGCACCGTCAAAGAACATTTCATCTGAAACGCCGGTTGACCCTTTCTTGTCATTAATGAACGCCCAGAATTTGTTAGGATCGCTTTTTATATTATTTTCGGTATTTTGTACAAAGTTTTTGTAGGCAGTATTAATATCCTTCTTTACTTCCCGTCTGACCTTTTTAAACTCCTCAAAAAGATCATCGGTTTCCGAACACATTTTTCTGAGACGTTCCTTAAGCCTAATTTTTTTTTATAATACTACTATTAAACTAAGAGGGGTACTTATTATTCCGCGAGGCCGATTTCTTTGGTACACACAATTCAAACTCTAAATCAATTCTATCCATAGAACTGAGTGCATATACTGTTGATGTCATTGAGAAAGGAAAGAAAAGACCAGTCAACATTAAGAAGGTTAACATATAATTTAGAGAAATCACATTTACGAGAATTGTGGGACAGAGTCGAATTTGAACGAATTAACCAGCCCTCCAGACAACCGTTCCTGGAAAACGTTTTGTGAGCCTGCAACAATCAGAAAGTTTATCCTTATTTTAATATTACCTCAAGGTAGTGTCGTTGTACCAAAGTGTATATTTTACCACAACAAATGCAGGTCACAATTCACCTACTCAAAATCTCTGGAAAAAATTACAACTACAATAGCTACGTCATTAAAAGAAGATGAATAAACTTCCACGGAAGAGACCACTCCGGAACCAATGTGTTCCATGAGGCAAACTCCAAATGATGCTGTGAAGTCTAGAGTTTATAATAAGAGTTGCATGTCTTGCAACCTTAAAATCAGCAGTAGAAGTTAGGGCTGACAAAACCATTCGTGAAATTGCTGCACAACTCCTAGATAGCAGAATATTGTCGGTAACTTCAAGAGATATCGTTGTAGCTAAAGCATATTACCATGAAACCTGTTTTGTAAGATTACAGGCACGCAAGGAAGGCCTGATAAAATGTCCGCGACGTGGACAACTTGTACCAAATAGGCGAGAACGAGGCTCTTACTATGATATTTGATACAATTCGAAATGAACTTTTCTCAAATCCTCGAATAATTCCACTAGTAGAACTAGAATATACTTCTCAGTTCATGTCGTTTATGCAATTCAAGGGCATTCCAGGCGTTCCAGATTCGACTAAGAATCAGTTTCGAAGAAATCTAGAAACGAGTCATTGTATTTCATCACAGAATCACGTCGAGTTTACGTCATGTCTGACAACTTGGGAGTCGAAGCAATTGCCACCGAATATATACTTTTGAGGAAGAAGCTTGAGGCTCAGGCTGAACAAGAAAAACAAGAATCTGTGATTAATGATGTTGCCTTGCTTTTGCAAAACCAAATAAAAGGAACAGTCAAAGAACAATCTTGACCACCACACCCAGAGGAATTAAATTCCGCATATTTTTCCTTACCTGATGGTATTCGAAATTCTCTGCATATCCTAAGCATGCTTTGATTCAATCAATACCTTGACAGGCAATGTAAGTTTGATTAGATCAATGAATCTATTAGGTAATTGACGTTCATACTCGCTTTGGAGAAGATTGAAACCGCATTGTGCATTGATAAAATTAGTACAGTAGATAAGATGGAGTTCCTCTTCCGAGCAGTGTACATCTGTTAATACCTATAGTACTGGCGTATGATCATTTTGACATAAAAGAAGAGCTACTCATTTTTACTCTGAACAACTTTTTTAAGAGGTATTTTTCGTCTGGGATCAACGACTCTTGAGATACAGACATTATTGGGTGAAAAGTAAAAAAATTTCAAAATGGCTGCTAAAAGAGCTGGGAATATGAAATGTCCAAAAGGTGATTCCTTTTAACTCATATATAGGACAATCTAAAAGCGTAGGTGCCCTTTAGTCCCACCTAATGGTAGTGACATCCTGGCTGGCTCTCGGACTATAATTTATAGAGAGTATTAAGAATTCGATACAGAATTCCCAATTTTCTTGTTCAGATAGAAGCATCTCTTCGTCTTTAGATGCTGTACTAAAACATGTTCTTGGAAAATGGCACCCAAATTAACTTCCTCTAACGTAAGTCTGATCCTAGCAAGAAATGTCTCATTAAAAATTTTAGACTGCAAAATTCTACAACTATCATATAAGTTTTATCCGTCACACGAAGTCTCCTAGCTACGTCCAGCTAGTGCGGAGAAAAATTTTGATATTTACAATATAGTACCATTTTCACGAGAAACTTTATTTATTGGCTGGTTTTATATACGAAGAGAGGGTTTTGATGTTTTGTGAAGCATCGAACATGCTGCTGAAGGCGCACATGGCTCGTGCCACGGCTTATTACGACCGGTGGAAAATTCGGGTGAACGCTGAGAAGTCGGAGGCAATAGCCTTCACGCATAATTTTACTGAAAATAAAATTATCACTCCAGTTTCGATCCGGGGAAACAAAATTCCAACCAAGAGATGCGTGAAGTATTTGGGGTCAGTCTGGACCAACGACTGGCGTTCAACACACATATCAATGAGACAATACGTACGGTCTACTTCCTGTCCACAGGAGTCTGTATCCGTTCATGGTGAGAGGTAGCAGACTTAACAGACAGAGTAAAAAACTGTTGTGCGCGATGGTGGTCAGGCCGTACTGCATACCGGCCACGAAAATGAAAAAGCTAAAAGTGCTTGAGCACAAATTCATGCGCCTCATATTATATTCAGGAAGGTACATCTCCATAAGAGAGCTATACGCACGCTGCAACGACATAATCTCGATAGCGGACTACGTCCAGCATATCTCTCAAAATTTCTACTCGTTCAAGCTGGGCGATAGTCCGCTAATAAGACACATAACGCAAATTAGACAGCATAATCCCCATTTCAAACCAGGTTTCAACAACTATACTTTTCTCTAATCCTATCCACCTTTCGCTAGTATTTCATATCTTTTCATCATCTTCAAATTTTTCCTATCCCCCTCTTCCTTTCTGTTTGTGTATTTTTGTCGCGTTTGCTTTTTTTTCGCTTCTTTTTGTATATTTTTGTTTCTAAATCCACTTCACGCCATTAACTTTTAAAAAAATTGAGACCTTTTCGGAATCAAAATTTCTAAAATCAAAGTTTAGGTCAGCCTTGCATTGGAGTATCTCGCGGAAGGCACCTTGTTCGAGTTGTGGTACCTGCATCCAGATATCAAATTTAATAGTGTTTTTTGTGCGCTAGTGTTTTTAAAAATTAGTGTAGTTTATAATTTTTTTGAACTTGTTTTTATGCATTTTTGTTAATTTGATTACCAATTTGTATTTTATATTTTGTAAAAATGCGCACAGGTTTAGTTTTGGTTCAAATGTGCTTTTAGATTGTGGAATATTAAACATAATATTTTTAGTAGCAAACTCCCCTATAAAATCCTTATTTTACTATAAGGAACGTAACCAGACTGCAACCAACAGCTACTCTCCGCGAGTTAAGTGTAATAATTGCATATTACCATCAAAACGCTAATGCTTCGATTGATGGTAACATAACCCGGATAGTAGCTGTTGGTTGCAGTCTGGTTACGTTCCTTATAGTAAAATAAGGATTTTATAGAGGAGTTTGCGACTAAAAATATTCCGCCCTTAAAAAGCACCTCTGAACTATGCTAAGTCCAGTCAGGCTATTTATTTTTCGATTGCAACAGACACTGGACCGCTAGATGGCGCCCGCTGCCTGATCTCGCTATTGTAAAAATACCGGGTTGTACCAAGTAGTCAAAGGATCCTTGTGCCGGTCGTCACATGCCTACCTTGAACTGACGAGAGCCAACAGCTCGAAACTGCAGTCTGCAAGTGGTGTGCAACGACTGGCAAGAGAGCTCCTTTAAGTAGGATCAGTCTTTCGGCTGGTGTTTGTTGTAATCGAAGCATTAGCGTTTTGATGGTAATATGCAATTATTACACTTAACGCCCCAGACTTGTAACTTATAATTCAGCGCTCGGCGGGGCACATAGCCCGGAGAGTAGCTGTTGGTTGCAGTCTAGTTACGTTCCTTATAGGAAAATAAGGATTTGATAGAGGAGTTTGCGACTAAAAATATTATGCTTAAGGTTTAGTTTTGTTGTATCGTTGTTCTCGCCCACGCAAGCATGTTCTCCTCCAATCAGTTCCGGAAGAGGTCCTGGTAAGGCAACTGTTGTTTCATTTATCATTAATAGATACTTTTTGAATTGAATTGATGTTTTGTGAAAGTGATTATCATATGCTAAAAAATATTGATTTAGGAAAGTTAAATTAGATTGTGATACAACTTCTCAAAACATTAGTAGCTATTAGTCCACTTAGGAAAAACCACGTAATAAAATATATTGCAATGCAAAACAAATTAATATTTTGGACACGGTTAATATTATCAACATTGTTAAAAAGACCTGTCTAATTTTAACTTTCATCATGATGAATCTAATCTCCCTATGTATATGTCATTTGCTTATATAATTCTGAAAGGCTGTTGAAATACGCCCGAGGTTAAAGCACGCCATACTAATTGAACTCGAAAAACGATACGCATACTATTCCACGAAATTTTAATAAGATTATAATGAAAACTCACAAGCTGCAGGCCATCACTGTAGAGCCGTATGCAAATCGGTGTTAGGATAGGTTACGCGTTTGGCCGAAACGCTTTTCAGCGTTTCGGAGTTATGTAAAATGTGTAAATTTTGTAAATATTCTCACATGCTTGATGCCGCTTCAGTTTTATGAATATTCATGCGAGGCAAATATTAACGCAAATTTTATATAAACCGCTACCCTTTGTTCTATCATCCTCTCTACTCTAGCCACATGAGGGATTAGTGAACACATGATGAGTTCGGGAATAAAAATATTATATATTGGGTTAAAAAAGGAATTGAGTCGTTTTGTTCAAATCGTCCAGTCGTAAGCTTATTAAGTGTGTATTGTAAGTAGGACGAAAAAATGAAATAAACTTGTCAAGGTAAATAGTTATTTGTGCAACAATAGTGGATATGCTATCATCAATATCGCACAAGAATGAGGTTTAATTAATCTTTCGAGTGAAATATGAATAATCATTCGAGTTGTACAGTATACTTTTTCTACGATCGGGTTAAGAAAATACTACAAAATTAAAAAATATATTAAACATTAATATATTACAAACATTTTTTATTCCCATCTGGCAAACACTAAGTAAAAGGTGATGGGGTTTTATGAGACTAAATAATTAAATAAAGATATACGTTATTGCCTTATACCTCAAAGAGAAACAAACATGCAGCTACGGATATGTGTTTCGGAAAAAATACCATTTATCGATTGTTCTAGAATGACTCATTTTTAATTATTCCTTAGCTCAATAACTACACAAATACACACTGATAATTACTTACAGCTTACGAATTTTTTAAAATGAATAGTTGTCTATGCACTTAATAACAATAATAATACAATTGCTATACAAACACAGATATGTTACAAAGTATAAACTAAGTACCTACTTAAATTTTCATAACATTCTAACAAATGAACAATTCATCAAATTTTGTTCCATACATGACAGAAGATTTGTCACGTGATTCTACTACTACCTACAATACTACATATCACGTTACTTATTTAAATATAGCTATTTTAGTCCTACTTTACATGTCTGTACATTCTTTACTTTTAAATTATTTGGTAAGTTATTATAACTAATTAGAGTCCAGAAAAGGAAGTTTTGGGTAGATTTTTATTTCTTATTATCTAGTCTAAAATTGTTAAGATTTCTTGTTTTATATGGATGGTCAAAAACTTGCAGAATCTTATTAAAATAACCGGGCATTTTTCTTTTTCTAATTTTGTGAATAAAAATTAGGGCATTAATTTCAGTTAAATTCCCAACCCAACGTGATATATAAAGCATCTCTCTAATGGGAGTATATCACCGCAAACAAAAGTACTGAGTTTGCATTATGTGAATTGCATAATAAAATTGTTAAAGCGTTAGATAATAAAAAAATTGTTGTAGGTCTTTTTGTAGACTTCTCACGAGCTTTTGATTTGGTTGATCATCAGTTGCTCATAGCTAAACTTGCACGATATGGTGTTAGAGGAACGGCGTTGGAAATATTTACCTCCTATCTTGACAATAGGTCTCAAAAGGTAAAAATGGAAGAGGGAGTGGAAAGTAAAGCTTGTGTCATTAAATAAGGAGTTCCTCAAGGTTCAATCCTGGGACCACTTCTGTATATACTATTTGCTAATGATATAATTTATTATTTACAAAAAATGCCTAATGTTCATGTTGTTTGTTATGCCGATGATACAAATGTCTTAATTACAGGAAATAACCTAACTGAGGCAAAGATGACCACTGAAGGGGTATATTATGAAATAATATGCTGGGCAAAAAAAAAACTGAAATCTAAACAAAACAAAAACGGTTTCAACTCAATTTTCACTAAGTAACAATACCGAATCCTTCAAACTCTTTGAGGGGACTGACTCTAAAATAGCAACCCAATTTACATGAAACAAACTCCAGTGATCTTTTACTCTCCGTATGTTCCAGAAAAGCTTTCTGTACCAGGGCTGTAAATTATACAACTCTCTCGATGAAGACATTAAAGTCTCTGGTAGTATACACATTTTCAAACACAAATTCGAAAGATTGTTACTCGTGAAAAACTGTTATACTATACTATTTATGAGTTTTTTAGTTAATTTGCAAAAAAAAAGATATAGGATAAGTATTATCCGTTTATATGTTTTATGCATTTATATGTTATTTTTTTTAACCTGACTTGTGTACAAAATAATTTGTATGTGCAAATACGTTTGCAATATTTGATAAATTTTTCTTTTTTCTTCGCTGATCTTTTGTACATTTTTTTGTATATCTTTTCAATGGAGAAATAAATATTATTATTATTATTATTTTGAATATTGCAAAATTATTCTCATTGTTCTATTTTGACAACTTTGGGGTCTTTCCATATCCCCCCTATTGATAGATACAAAACAGCAGATACAGATATAGTACGTCTGGCCCAGAAACTCAAATATTTAGCACTTCTGTGCTTCACCCCTAAGTTTTTTCAATTTTTTTTACGCATATAGTCTACATGTTCCCTAAAACTTAATTTTCTGTCGACTATTATACCCAAGTATTTGATAGAATTTACTATATCAATTTGCTTGTTTTCAATAATAATTTTATAATTATTATTTAACGATTCGTCTATAACATTATATTTTCCTAAAACCATTGCTTTTGTCTTTTCTGCATTCAACTTCAATTTATTTATTTCTAACCCATTAGTTATATTCCTTATTCTATTCAATTTCCTGTCAATGTCAAACTGATCCCCACCAGATATATAGATCATAGTATCGTCTTCAAACTAGTGAAATTTACAATATTTTATAATCTGATCTATATCGTTAATATATAAAAATAAGCAAGAGAGGACTCAATGTACTCTGGCTCTTCATTAAGAGGCTAGCCGAATCATGTAGTACACAGATTTCACACTATCTGTCGCCATTTCAAGAACTGCCTAGCCTTTTCCCGAAAAGCCGTATTGCACTATATACTTTTCGGGAAAAGCCTAGGCAGTTCATGAAATGCCGGCATCACGTCATTCATGAAATGCTGATGGCCTGTATCACGTCAGATCATGTTAAACTTCTCATTACACCAAAATACTAAAATTTTACGGCACTTCATGAAATGCCTTGTTATATGACGTAACATGAAGTGATTCACACTATCTGCCGGCATTTCATGAACTGTCTAAGCTTTTCCCGAGAAGCCATATTTCACCATGTGACTACGACATATACACTACTTTTTCTAAGATTTTTGCCTTTGTAGGTAACATATTAATAGGTCTAAATTCCTCCAGTCTTTTGTTCCTACAATTTTTTGCTAATAGTACAATTGTTGAAATTTTTAATTTATCTGGAACTACGCCTTTTTCTAATGAGCTATTTACTAGATTTAAATACATGAACTGTGATTGGTCGATTACATATCCATCGTAGATAGTATGTAAAATATATCCGTTCAGTTAACAGGAATTGTCCACTTATCCATTCTGCAGACTGTACAGAATACAGCAAACTTACATAAGGGAGTAGAAAAAAGACTTTCCTTGTTGACCGCAAGTTAGTGTTAATCCGATACATTAAATTTTTCTAATTTAGTTTTATTCTCAGATTAGAGACAGTTTTTTTTAGAAAACACGTCATCACGGTGGATAGTCAGTTTCTCACTTTCCACTACTATCATTATCATACGAACCTATTACAGTTAGAGAGTAATTACCTTTTTACAAAAACGTATCCTTCTGAAAATTTGTAGTCGCTAGCACTGTGCCTAAGGCTGAGGCTGGTTGTATGTAAAGAAATTGCGCCCCCAATGTGAACATTATCAAAAATATTATGTGTACCTACAGACAGAGGTCTCTGTAAGTTAGTTCCTCTTAGAGAGAGTTGCTACCAATAGAATGGTAGTTCGCTAGTCTATTTCTAACCAATTTGACATAAAGCCAATTTACATAAGAAATGTACGGGGTCCAATTATTTATTTGCATCCTACTTTTTTCATATTCTCTGGTCAAAGGTCAACAACAATGTGTTATAGCGTATAGATACTTCAATAGTATTTATTTGTATAGATTCCTTATTGAGAGCTTTATTGGACACCATACGTCTCGTAAACAAAACACGTTAAACAACTATACTATTTTCTTAATTGACGAGTATCATTCAATGTCTAACGCTCATAACCTTATGAAAATACTGGTCTTATAAGCGATACTTTCCAAATGACCTCAAAAGTAGAATTCAAATTGTTTCAGCGAGGTTAAGCGAAATAGAAAAAATAAATGAATATGGTCAGATATACCTCTGAAGCAATATCCATAACCACCATAACACTTGAGTACTATACTACCTCATCAAGTGTTTAGCAAACCATATCTTCATTATCTGGAGACGATTAAACCTCATAGCATATTATGGGTGTCTTCCAGGGCCTTCAGTCCAGATGACGCCTTTTTAATTATTCATCTATCAAGTGGTTGTGTCTACTGATAATGCCTTGGGATTGGGTGTAAACATAAAAGCCAAAGTCATATTTTAATATCTTTATTTGGTATCTGCTCATTGTTGACTAGATTATACATTAACATTAGTAATAAACAATTTTATTCTAGTAATTTATATATTAGTCACCGTATGGTAATTTTATAACCGTAAAATATTTACATTGAAAATTTAACGAAACAATAACAATTTCAGAACATCTCTTTTATTAGAAATATAACACATATTTTTTTCATCAGATCGACAATCTGCAGCTTCTTCTATTTTTAACTAAACAGTTAAGAAAATATATTAATTGATGAAAATGTTTCTATAGACAGCAACAATAGATGCTTTGAAATACGTATCTGATAATTTACAATATTACTACATTGAGGGGGTGTTTTACATTCACAGAGTGAGAACTTAAATGGTAAAGTAATGCTCTAAGAAGAATGTGGAGAAAGGTTATACTAATAATTTACGTCTTTAGCTGACATCACAATGGATTGTGACCTATACAGGGTGTCGCACCGGGAACTGAATCGATCGATATAGAGAAAAGTATGCATCAGAAAATTTTGAAAATTTAGATAAATGCTAATGTCGGTGTGGCCAATCCAAGTAAAATAATTACAAGCAGATGGCACTTCCGCTTATACCGGAAGTCGATACCAACTTGCTCATTTCAAATGGAACACCCTATATATTTTAGGGTTTTCGAAAAGAGTATAAAATTCTGAGTCGAAAATATGTAGCATATCCCATACCTAAACCTAGCCGTTTCAGAGATATTTGACATTTAATAGAAAATTTGACAGGTGCAACGGTTTGCAAGAATCGTTATAACTTTCTTCGTGTAAAATATCCTCATTTGCTTCTTGTCACATAAAAAGAACACAAGGAAAACTACGTTCTGCAACTGAAATAAATTCAATAATGTCATACCAAGTGTTCCGTTTTTCGCGTTACTTCCATCCGCGAAAACTTGTTTAGGTCAAATGGAACACCCTGTATTTTTTTACGTCAAGTTGTGTAAAATTTAATTCCATTTTTTCTGATATTAGCATTGTGGGGGTTAAAGTTACAACTTTTTGAAATATTTGCGATTTTATTAGAAATTCTTGAAATGTTGTAATCATTTCATCAAAATAGCCATGATTAGAAACAATCAGTCATTATCTTATGTCAAAAAATGCCAGCACGTTTAAATTATACCAACTAAAACTTTTTAAATTTGTTTATTATTTATGGATAATGTGATAAAGTAATATCAAGAACTTACAGCACATTTGCTACTCGATATCCAAAAAAACACAAAATAACACTAACACTGTAACATGTGTATTAATTGAATTGAAGATAAGGCATGAACTAAAATAGCAGAGATAAGATCAATTTAAAATATGATTTCATTTTAATTTAATAATTGCTCAAAATTCCGCCCTCGAACCTCGACACATTTTTCGCACCTTCGGATTAGTTCCTCATGGCTCTTCTAATTGAATCCTGTGATATGTTTTGAAATGCATTTCTTACTCTTTGCGTACAATCTTCAATGGTTGTTAATGGGCTCTAATAACTTTATTTTTAATAGTTTCCCAAATGAAATAATCCAGAACTGATAAATCGGGCGAGCGAGAAGGCCATAAGGTCCATTATTGGCAATCCATTGATCATAAAAAGTTTCTTGTAAATAATTATTAATTAAATTTACGTTATGTGGGAGAGTACCGTCGTACTGATAAAAAATGTTTCTATGTTCGGAGAGAGGTAAATTTTCTAAATTTTGTAAGATATTCAGATATCTTTCATCTAAAAAAAAAAAAACAAAAATTTACCTGTACATATTAGTAGAAGAGAAAATTTAATTTACCGTTTAAATTTTCCTGATAAAATTGTAATGCCACCACTCTATCGTTTCTTATGGCACAGTGAACATTGAACTGCCAACTTTCCTGAAAGTTTCGCTCTCTGAACATATGAGGATTTGAGTCACTCCAATAATGCGAATTGTGTCTATTAAAAAGTTCATTTTTAGTAAATTTTGCTTCATCTGTTCATATAATATCCTCAAATAAGAATCGTGACCCTCAGACCTTATTAGAATAAACTCACTAAAATTCTGTCTTCTTAGTAGGAAATCTGTTTCTTTTAATCCTTGAACCAAATGGAATGAAAACGGGTGAAACTTATGTTTTAATAAGATTCTGTGAATTGAATCCTTGCATAGTCCTGATTCCAGAGCAGCTTGTCTTAATGATATCCTTGGAAATGCATGAAAATATTCCAACTATTTCAATGTTTTCGTCATCAACAATAGGCTTTTTTCTTTGCATTTTTGCCTTGACAGAGCCATAATTTTTAAAATTTTCCAGTATGCGTTTTACATTGTTTGGTGACGGTTTCCGTTCTTCTAGTAGCAAATGTGCTGCAAGTTCTTGATATAACTTTATCACATTCTCCATAAATAATAAACAAATTTAAAAAGTTTTAGTTGGTATAATTTAAACGTGCTGGCATTTTTTGACATAAGATAATGACTGATTGTTTCTAATCATGAATATTTTGATGAAATGATTACAACAATTCATAAATTTCTAATAAAATCGCACATATTTCAAAAAATTGTAACTTTAACCCCCACAATGCTAATATCAGAGAAAAGGAAATTCAATTTTACATAACTTGACGTAAAAAATACAGGGTGTTCCATTTGACCTAAACAAGTTTTCGCGGTTTGAATTTGACAAGATGTAACGCGAAAAACGGAACACTTGGTATGATATTATTGAATTTATTTCAGTTGCAGAACGTAGTTCTTCTTGTGTTCTTTTTACGTAACAAGAAGCAAATGAGGATCTTTTACACGAATAAAGTTATAACGGTTCTTGCAAACCGTTGCTCCTGTCAAATTTTCTATAAAATGTAAATATCTCTGAAACGGCTAGGTTTAGGTATAGGATATGCTACATATTATCGACTCAGAGATTTATGCTATTTTCGAAAACCCTAAAATATATAGAGTGTTCCATTTGAAATAAGCAAGTTGGTATCGACTTCCGGTATAAGCGGAAGTGCCAGCTGCTTGCAATTATTTTAGTTGGTTTGGCCACACTGACATTAGTAATTATCTAAATTTTCAAAAATTTCTGATGCGTATTTTTCTCTATATCGATCGATTTAGTTCCCAGTGAGACCCCCGGAAAACTGCAAAGTAATAATTACTGATAGACAAAAATGAACTTAGGTTTGTGACATGTATTAGATTAAAATGGATGAGGCTTTCATTTGCATTTCCTCTTAGTATAATTGTTAGCTGCTTTCATATTTTTCAAATTTAATTGTTATTAATTCGAAGAGTTCGAAAGTTTGGAATTCACAAACTGAGTGTAATAATTTGTATAACATAATCTACCGAATTTTATCTTTCCTAAAAATTTTAAATGTATAGCTTACGTACACCGTAGAAATGGTCAAGTCCTACCAAACACTTCCGTCCAAGTTCCTAGTAAGACTCGAACCCGTCTACGGCGTGGGTAACCCTCGTACGCCACTTTCCCTAGTCTGTCAATCTGTCTTTTTCCTTGTATTCTGATACCCTTGCTAATGATTTGAATAAAACATGGTGATTGCTTTGTAGAATTTAAGCAGCAAGAATGTAACCTCACATTTCCTGCACCGTCAACTCTTTGCTATGAATTATTTATTGTAAGGAAACGTATATTATTAGCGTTAAACTCTATTGAGAAGGTTGATTTATGGCGACATATTTTTCTGCAGCGTTTTTATTAATGTTTAGTAGTAATTAGTGAGCAAACTAAGACTCCATTTATATTGATATTTACGGAAGAGAGGGAATGAAAGAGGGATACAATTTCTGACAGGATTTTAAAACCATCAGACCCTTTTCTATTTATTTAGAAGACGACGTAAATAGAAATAATTCATTAGGTACATTTTGCATTTTTACGAAGAAGAAAATAGTATCGATTAAATTATGTAGTAGGAAAATAGATTTTTTATTACCTAAAATTATCATTATTTATTTCTAGTATTATTAAATAATGAATCTTGATATTTAGGGAAGAGTTTCAGGTATGGCCATGTCATGGGCTGTAAACATTTTTTCACCTCAAAGGTTGAAAAAGCATTTTCATTATTATAGTCGAGACAACGAAGGGGAGAATTAAAAAAATGAAAGTACAGTTAGCCCCAAATATTTCTTTACGATAACATGTTAGTTAGACCCTCAGGATCATTCAGCAAACTGAAGTAATGTCTGCTGGTCATGTCCTTTTTTTAACCACCCGTTTTTGGCCGGTCCGGGTAGCAAACTATTTCTTTATGTCTAATTCATAACAAAATAAATATTTTGGCTCAAAAATGGATTCCTACAGGTTTTTTGGGCCGCTGATTACGAATCTGAGGTCAGTTTTTCGAAAAATTAACATAAAAAGCGGAAAATTGTGAAAAATGGATCATATTTCGACCCTATCGCAGTTTAAAGTTATTAGTTCAAGTTTTATATCGTTTTTTATATTTTTTTAATACACCGATTGTGAATTTTAACATAAATGAGTGAAAAACTTGAACTATCCTTGGGAAATTGTGGAGCATTCTTCGAAAATGCGGAAACTGTCATTACAAGACAGTGTAATATGTCATTTTCGAGGTTTTTTTGGTCACTGATGACGAATAAGATAATCAAAACGATAAAAAAATTTGGTTTTGCCGGGAAATTGTGGATATATGAAGTTAAAATGCAACATATCAAATGTTATGTTTTTTTAGTCGCTGATGACGTATTGGACATTATAAACGAAAAGAAAATTAAAACTTTTATATAAATCACTGAAAATTTAATTTCATTCCAAGATTGTAACATTTTAAATGTTGAAAAATTACAAATTTAAGCTGGGGAAAAATGGAGATGTAAATAAAGAAAACGTAATTTTTTCCAAAACATTGTTAATAATATTTTATTAATTATTTAAAAAAAAAAATTAAGTTGACAATTTTAAAAATCTTCATCATCGGATTTAGCTTCAAGAATAGGAATTTCTTGTCCACGTTCTCTTGCATATTCATCATTGTTGTCAATTGCATAATTCTCATTATCTTCTGTTATTTTTTCTAATTCTTCATCAAGAGGTGTGTTTCTTGACTGAACATTCGGCATTTCCTTTACAAATTATGCAACTTAATGTGTAAAACATGCCACTCTTTCGACACCCACACGCTCGGCCGCATCCAGTTTTACAGGAGCACCTAATGACGTTTAGAATATCTCCAGGAGCCGGTGAAGATAACATTCTAGTAGGACACAGGTCGCCATCAATAATCTTTCACCCCCAAACTGTAGGATTTAATAGCGAGGCTATGCCTTGACAAAAACCAATCCATGATTGAACTTGGAAATACATCCATTTAAGATGTTCTTTGAAACTATTTACAGAAGGGGGCGAACTGGCAAGATTAACAGATACTTTTTTGGTACTTTTAAGATTAGCTTGCAACTGCTTGAAATTAAAAAATGTACCTTCAGATCATGCAGCCTGGGACACAAATAAGTGTACAGCATATATCCGAGCGCGCGACAAACTTCGTACTGATATATTAGCCTTAACAGTGCAATAGCAATCAACAGTAATCCCTCCCTCTGGAACTCGAGTCGAAGGTGTCAATACCAGTATGCGCAATAAGGAATTTTTAATTTATTACCAAAATACGCGTGGTATCAAAACTAAGACACCAGAACTTTATAATGCGCTCTGAATACTCCGCTATTGCATTAACCGAAACATGGCTTGATTCCTCCGTCTTTGATAGAGAACTTTTCTGCAACGAATATAATATTTTTCGCTCTGATAGTAATTTTACTGCCATTAATCGCTCAAGGGGTGGTGGTGTACTATTAGCCGTAAATTCAGAATGTGTTTCTTCTATGGTAAACCTTAACTCTGCAGGTTTTAACAACGTGCCAGCCATTGACATCTTGGGTGTAAGAATTTCACTTAACTATCGTTCCCTCTATATATTCGTCATTTATATTCCACCGAGTGTGTCTCTTGCCGACTACGAATATTTTTTCGAGACACTAAGTACATTAAGGTATCTACAGGATAACAGCAGTGATTTTGCCATCCTCGGTGACTTTAATATTTCCAAATACGTGATTTTCTTGAAAGATCTACAACCCAACGGCCAAATCAGAGCCTTAAATAATTTTCTGGCCAGTAACAACTTATCTCAATACAATTTTGTACATAATTCCAATAATAGCATCCTTGACTTAGTTTTGCATAACAAAAATTGTGACGTAACAGTCTTTTGATCCGTTAATTAATGAGGATATACATCACTCTGCCTTGGTCATATCAATTGAGATGAATGCCACTAAAAACCTTACTAATAATTTTCCACCTAATCATAATATTAATTATAATTTTCGCAAATGTGATTTCTCTAAATTATATGTTAACCTCCTTAATGTTGATTGGTCTTTTCTTTCCTCTCTCAATGACGTCAACAGTATATGTACTCAGTTCTATGATAGACTTGATTTGGAGTTTGAATTGTGTGTACCAAAGAAATCAACCTCGCGGAATAATAAGTACCCCCCTTGGTTTAATGGTAGTATTATTAAAAAAATTAGGATTACGGAACGTCTCAGAAAAATGTGTTCGGAAACCGATGGTCTTTTTGAGGAGTTTAAAAAGGTCAGACGGGAAGTAAAGAGGGATATTAATACTGCCTACAAAAACTTTGTACAAAACACCGAAAATAATATAACAAGCGAATTCTGGGCGTTCATTAATGACAGGAAAGGGTCAACCGGTGTTTCAGATGAAATATTCTGTGACGGTGCTTCACTTAATAGTCCGCATGATATTTTAGATGCATTTGCCAGATTTTTTAGCCAGTCATATTCTGATTCCTCATTAGACGCCGTGAATAATTCTATTGATAACGATTGTCCAAATAATAACCCTACTGTTAATATATATTTTTTCATGAGGCAGAAGTTCTCCAGGCCTTAAAACGCATTAAACTTAAAATGATTGCAGGTCCCGACTTCATACCAGCATTTTTATTGAAAGATTGTGTTATTATTTTTGCGTATCCTCTAACCCTAATCTTTAACCTTATTTTTAAAAATTGTCAATTTCCGGACTTATGAAAACTTTCCAAAGTCTGTCCTATTTATAAAAAGGGGAATAAATTAGATATTCAAAACTTCAGGCCTATTTCTGTAATCTGTAATTTTTGCAAAGTTTTAGAAATCCTACTTCACGACAGTATTTATTGTTCAATTAAGTCTAAGATATCTATTCACCCACATGAATTCATGAAGGGGCGCTCAACGACGACTAACTTATTCTGTGTAACTCAGTATATTTCTGAATCCTTAGATGAACATCGCCAGACTGAGTCATATATACGGATTTCTCCAAAGCATATGACAGGTTAGATCATCAGTTACTGTTAATCAAATCAGAGAAAATTGGCCTTTCATACTCATTAATTCTCTTATTCGAGTCTTATTTAACAAATAGGTTTCAGTATGTTACTCTTAACGGATTCAAGTCAATCGAATTTGCTGCTACCTCTGGTGTTCCCCAGGGATCCATCTTGGGGCCCTTATTTTTTAATATATTTATCAATGACATAACGGACGAAATTGATTTGTCTTGCCTGTTATATGCTGATGACCTTAAAATTTTCTCAGTTATAAACCATATTGATGATTGTTTTCAACTTCAAGCTTGTCTTAGTAAAGTAAACAACTGGTGCTTAGTAAATAAACTACCCTTGAATGCTAGTAAATGCAGCGGAATGTCGTCATTCTCATTGGAAACATCTTCGATTATTTTTGACTATCATTTGGTTAGTGATACTCTTCAGAGGCCTACAACTTTTCGCGACCTAGGCGTAATCTTTGATGGCAAATTATCATTTACCAACCACATTGATACCATAGCCTCTGAAGCCTTTAGGGCTCTGGGATCTATAGGTCGCACCAGTCGTGAATTTACTAATACGGATACATTGAAAATCCTTTACCAATCATTTGTGAGGTCGAAACTTGAATATGCATCACTTATTTGGTGTCAGAGTTATGATGTTCATAAGAGCAACCTGGAAGCAGTTCAACGGCGGTTTGTTAAACTACTTTTGTTTAAGTCGGATGGTATCTATCCAGCTATTGGCTTTCCGCAGGGTCAATTGCTTGAAAGGTTCTCGTTGTCTACTCTGGAAGACAGGCGAATATACGTCTCTCAAGTATTCTTATTTAAAACGCTACCAATGATCTTGATGTTCCTGGAATAATTTGCAAATTAAATCTTCACGACCCTAGGTAATGACCAAGTTTTTTATTTACCCATTCCACATACAAACTTATTAAACAATTCGCATTTGTTCACTATCTGTAACAATTTTAATAAACTGTGTAGCAACCTCGATATTTTTAATTGCAGCCTTAATGATATAAAAGCTGAAGTTTTTAATTAATTTAAATACTTTCAAATTACTTTTATTTTTCTTACACTGAATTTTAATCTTTATTTCCTTCTATCTTTTTCTAGTTAATACTGCACATGTACCTCATTAAACTTGTTTTTAATCATTTGTAATTTACACTTTGTATTTATTGATGTTTTTGTTAGTTTGTATTATTCTCTATGCTTTTTTTATTTGTTTTTTTGTCTTATATCGATTTTTAATGTTTTATATTGCACTCTACTTTTATGATTTGTTTTTATAACTTTCTATTCCTGTTCTATTATTGGGTATTTTACCTGTCGAGCAGTGTATGCAATAAATAAATAAATAAATTAGTAGAAGTTTTTTGCGGAAAAAATTTCCTTGCAATTTAACTTCATATATTTATATAATTTTCCACAATTTTCCGGGAAAATCAAAAATTTTTCATCGTTTTAAATATCTCGTATCAATGACCAAGAAACCTCGAAAACGGCATATTACACGATCTTGACAGTTTTCCGCATTTTCCAAAAAAGTTCCACAATTTCCCAGGGATATTTCAAGATTTTCACTTATTTATGTTAAAATTCGCAATCGGTGTATTAAAAAACTTAAAAAATTATATAAAACTTGAACTAAGATCTTTAAATTGCGAAAGGGTCGAAATACGATCAATTTTTCACGATATTCCGCTTTTCACATTAATTTTTCGGAAACCTGACCTCAGATTCGTAATAAGCGACCCAAAAAACTTATAGGAACCCATTTTGAGCTAAAATATTTATTTTCTTATGAATTAGAAATAAAAAAATAATATGCTACCCGGACTGGCCAAAACAGCTGGTTAAAAAAAAGGGCATGCCCAGCAGCCATTACTTAAGTTGGTTGAATGATCCTGAGGGTAAAACTAACATGGTATCATAAAGAAATATTAGGGGCTAACTGTACTTTCATTTTTTTTATTCAGCCCCTTTCCCCCCTTCATTGACTAGACTATTAATATTAGGAAAAAAATTCCACTCATTTCGCAATTAGTAGTTAATTTTATTTTTAAGATGGTGATCGTTTAAAAAAATGTTTTTGGTATACTTTTAGATTTAAGAAACATGATTAACTTGTTTTATATTCGTCCTGTATATGTATCATATGAGTTTATGCAATATGTAAACAAACCCATCTGAAACAGTTCCCGAACAAATACTTCATATTGTGTAAATTCGCACAGTGCAAAAAATAGCTTATAGCAAAATATAAATTTGAACAGGTGTTACCTAATTCTTAAATTCGTCTTCAGCGCACCGACATAAGTTAGGAATATCTAAAAATTACCATGTCACAAATTATATGTCTACCAATGATTTATTGTACATAAATGATGATCTTGGATTTTGTAGTTAAACTATATCAATTAATCTGGAAATAATTATGGAGGTATGTCTTCATGTTATTTTATTAATTAGAAATGGATTTGTTATTAACTCCAAACATAAATATTTGAAAAATTTGAAATAAAATAACTACAGAATGTCTCTCAATCTATCCCAGAAGTGCACAAGAATTGTAATTCTTTGGAGTCATTGCTTACCAATCATTCAAATAGCATATGTCATAAAATAACTATAAATTGAAAAACTCAACACAAGCATGTCAAACAAACCTAAAATTTACTGTACTGCATTGTCGATATCTGTTTAAATTTAATTTTCGTCGTTCAGAGCTACCACTTCAAGAGCAGGACTACCAACGGATTCCACATCAGTCGAGCTAAGAGAGTCAGGATGCTGACTTCTTCCTGGTTTCTGTTTCATATAATCTACAACTAATTCTAAACCAATCAAGGCTCTTAAATCCTTTACCCGTTTCTCCCTCTCTTCCTCAGTTTCCTCTGAATTTTCTCCACCATCTTCCTTTCCTTCGCTTTTGTTAACACCAACGCTTTTGTATATGTTAGTAATGTTACTCATAATATAATTTGTGCTGGTTTTGTTTGTATTTTTATCAAACCCCATCGACTTCACGTCGAATTTTGTGGATTTACTTTCTTTTTCGCATAAATTAATTGGACTGGAGGTTTTAGTGCTGCTTGGTGTTGGTACTGAAAACGCAGAGTAATGCCTAGGTTGCCTGAAGATGCTACTCAGAGTTTCTGTTTCATTTTTTACATCAACTACTTCATTTTGATGCTTCTCTTTAGGGATGGGGCTAACAAAACTTTGTGAAGGTGACAAATTGTTATCTTTCTGATTTTTTCTGTCGTAAATGTGTCCAGAAACTCGCAAATCAATAAAAAAATGTAATGGATCAATACCATACGGTGGGGCAGGATACAGAGGGGGATACCACATGGGTGGAGGAGGGGGTAGCACCAAATTTGACGCACTATTATCCTGTGATAAATTAGGATGTAAATTAGAAAAAATTTGCTCTGATATAGCGGTTTCTACTTTTGGGTTAAAGTTCTCGATTTTATTTTGATAGGCAGAATCTCCTTCTGGTTTGTGTATTGTTAGCTCCAGAGGATTTTCCTCAATTTTTTTGTTGCTTTTTATCATCCAGTCAGCTGTTGGGTCTTGTTTTTCTTCCATTTTTGGTTCTAAGCTGGGCTTTTGGAAACGCTCCGACCTCGAGGTGGACCACGTTCTTTTCCGCGACCTTCTGATTGGTGGGTGCAATGCTGCTGAGTTCCTTTCTGCCTTGGCTTGTACGAAAGATCTTAGCATTTCGCTGAAGAAATAGGTGTTTGGCAACAATGACATGTTGTAAAGATAAGGAGGTGTGGCGGCAAGTAATCTCGACACCAGGTCTGTATTTCGGAACTCTAGAGGTGACATCCTGGGTTTTGATGATGGAGGAAGATGCTCGTTAGCTGAAGACATCTGCAAACAAGATAATTATATTAATTTATTGCCTAGTACATAGGTATTATAATTTTTAGAAGACAAATTTTATAAGAAAATTTTATTTCGGGTGCAGATTCTCGATGTGTACTGGAATACAGGTTCAAAAAGTTCCCACCTGCCTAAAACATTCATTTCTCCTCAGATATAATCACCAGTGGGAACTTACTTACAGGAATGAAAATGTTTTTCATGAAACTAAGGAATTTCCCGGCTTCAACATCGAACGTTATTTTTCAAGAGTTGAATAAAGATTACCTATACCAGAATCACTATACATGGTGTGTTAGCGGGTAGGTTTTTGTCCTTATTTTTTAGAATATCAAAATGAAACTTACTTGATAGATGTATTATATGACCAAGAAGATACTTGGCATAATTGTCATAGTTCCCCTCTTCCGGTTTTACCGGAAATGACTCCACCCTGTATATTATTATATTTTTGGAAGCCTTGAAAAACTCTGAGTACGGTGATACCCCATAAGTGACATTTCCAATCCATGAAAGAAATTTGATTCAAAATTTGTTGGTGCATCTAGAGTGGCATGACCAGAAAAAATTGCTTTTGGGCACATCCACGGGTTCCCTAGAACACCCGCTATTTCGTGGTAATACTCTACCATTACTGTTCCATTTGAAAAAATTAAGTTCTGTTAAAAGAACTGTTCAGGCCAAATTTGATTTCCCACAAGACACATATAATCAAATTCTTATGCTCGATTTGATTTTTCTGACATCACACTGGTCCATTAGAACCAATTTTTTCTGGTCATGGCACTCTAGATGCACCAACAAATTTCGAATCAAATTTTTTTCATGGACTCGAAATGTCACTTATGGAGTATCATTCAGTGTTTTTCAAGGATTTCAAAAATATAATAATATAGAGGGTGTTCCATTTAAAAACTAAAAATTAGTAGCCACTTCCGGTTAGATCGGAAGAGGGGGGGAAATGACAATTATGCCACAAAGTGTCTTCTTGGTCATATAATACATCTCCCAAGTTTTATTTTGATATTCTAAAAAATAAAGACAAAAAGAGGGGTCAACCATGATCCGTTGACATCCGGTATGTGACTCCTGGTGTAGCTATTATTCAACTTTTGAAAATAACGTTTGATGTTGAAGGTAGTTTGACATAGTCAAAAATTAATGAAACGCGGTCTCATGCGAGTATACCAAAACCGGTTGATTTGATAAAAAATGGTTAGACAGTAATTTTCAATGCAGGAGAAATTGAGGAGTAGCAAACCCTTAAACTAGTATATAATATAATAATATATAATAAGTAGTAACGATAATATTTAATTTCAATCAAATATAGCTATCAATGGCCAACTTTTAACCATTCGGTGGCAAAAAAATCACTTAGCATCCTGTCACTTTTCTCATAAACCTGTAATTTCTCTTTCCAATGCTTTTTTCGTATAAAAAATAACCTTCGAAATGGCATTTATTTGCTATTTCTAATTAGCTTTGGAATTCAGCAACAAATTTAAAAAATTTCGAGGTAGACTTTGAATTTGAATAAAAGGGTATTTCTCAACAAAATGAATGTAAAATTGGCCTGTTTTGTTCATTTGCTTGGATTTAGAAATGTTTTTCCCATTTTTCCATTTCATGGAAATTCAATTTGCCATAACTTCAATTGTTCAAATAGTACTCTGTATGTTTTATTAAAAATTGAATATAAATTAAAACAAATGTTAAGCATTTTGTAGAAGCGTTTCGAATTGTGCCCATATCTTGCAGTAAGCACGAAGAACAGATGAAAAATTGCACACAGCATCTGTCAAAACGTTATTGTTGAGTGAAATAGAGGCGTATTTATTATTTGTAATTTATAATTAGGTGCTTTATTCAAAGTAAGATGATTTACGATGTAGTATACACAAAATGAAAAGCTAGTTTTACTTTTAATTTACGGCGAATGGCAGAAAAATGCCCATGCGGCCGCTCGTCTATATTATGTAAGATATCCTGATCGACGTCAGCCATACCGGCAGTATTTTAAAATTCTAGAAGAGTCGTTCCGAAATGCAGAAAATATTGAGGTGGCAGAGAACAGATTTATAGTAAGCGAAGAATTTGAGGCAAATGTATAGGCTTACACACGTGTACCCAAATGTTTCTACAGGAGAGCTAGCAAAAGAGATAGATATTGGTCGTGAGACAGTAAGAAGTATATTAAAAAAACAAGGTCTTTAAATGCTATAAATACCAATTACATCAAAAATTATAACAAGACGACGGAAACAGAAGATTAATATTTTGTAATTGGTTTACTCGACACATATACTTAAGCAATAGAATTTTATTTAGTGATGAATCCCGTTTTACGAAAAATGGCATATACAATAGACATAATCTACATTATTGGTCTAAAGAAAATTTACACGAAATGTTTGAAGGTAACCATCAGGATAGATTTGGAGTGAATGTGTGTGCTGGAATATTCGGTACAAAAGTTATTGGTCCCATACAATTTCAAGGACCACTAACAGGCGCGCGTTACTTAAGCTTTTTGCTAAATGGAATATAAAACGAACTGGATGAACTTTCCTTGAAAGATTTCAGAAATATGTACTTCCAACAAGATGGAGCAAAATATAAATATATACATATATTATTCAAAATGAAATGACAAAATTATAAATAAAACATAAAACACATTAAATATGCAAAGAAACATAACTTTCAAAATTAAGAATTATTTTCTTAAATCTTTCTTATTTTTAATTTCAAAGTAAATTTGCGTTGTGAAACAAAATATTATTTTTTTTCTCCTAATGCTAACTAAAAAAATAAGTTATACATATTCTAAAAGAAACAAATACATTAAAAAAATAATGCTGGTTTTGTGGAAATTTACCTTAGTGCAAAGTTTGACAATTCGGTAATATTCACCTACTAATGGAACTATTAGGGGGCCTGCTAAGTCATCAGACATAACTTCACTGATTTTTTTCTTTGGGGTTATCTGAAGGGCAAAGTATACCCAACGCCGTCTGCAGTATTAGAAGAACTCCAAAATAAAATTTTAAATGCCTTTGAATGCATAACTGCAGTCATGTTACAAAGTGTTATGAGAGTATTATGTTCTGAAATGGGTAGGCGTCATTTTGAGCACCTGTTATTGGTTTGGTATTTAGTTGTATTGTATTGTTCTAATTATAATATCCCTAATTCAACATCTTATGATAACATCCCGCTAAATGATCCACAAAGCATAGTCAACGCATTTGCTAGTTATTTCCAATCCGCTTTTACTTTACCATCTACATACGTTAATACAGATGACAACGCACTCAATATCTCGCAGCTTAATATACCACTAATTAGAGATGTGCTCATAGCTTTGAAAAAGTTTAAAAACAAATTAACCACGGATCCTGATGGAATTCCATCATTTTTGTTAAGAGATTGCACTATTATCTTTCACTGACTACTATTTTTAATTTAGCGCTTCAGTCTGAAACATCTCCTCAAATTTGTTGTAGGTCAAAAATCTGTCCCATATTTAAAAAAGGCGACAAGAATGCAATTGAGAATTATAGTCCTATAGTTATCCTATTTGAAGTTATTTTACATGATATTTTATCTTTTCATGTTAAATTTCAAATTTCAGTTTATCAACATGGTTTCTTAGCTGGTAGATTAACAACCACTAATCTTAATGTATTACCAATTTGCTCGCCACGTCATTGGATCAGGGCGGTCAAGTTGATGTAATTTATACTGACTTCTCCAAGGCATTTGATAGGCTTGATTATGGTATTTTATTGAAAAAATTAGCAACGTTTGGACTAACCTCGCACTTTATTAATTTCTTTTGTTCATATCTGTCATAAGGACTTAAGAGTTATTTTTGATTCTAAACTAACTTTTGTTCCTCATATTAATTGTATCATAGCCAATTCCAATAAAAATCTGGGTTTCATTATGAGAAATTCGAGACACCTCAAAAATGTTTCAACTATCACTCTGCTATTTAGCGCTTTTGCCAGACCTACTTGGGTCTGGCAAAAGCGGCTAAATAGCAGAGTATGCTTCAGTTGTCTGAAGTCCGAACTATGAAACTTATATTTCCAACTTAGAAAATGTTCAGAAGAAGCATCTTAAATACGTGTCTTATAAATCTGATGGTGTATATCCAGCTATTGGTACCCCTCAATCTGAGCTCTTAGCTACGTTTAAATTGAATGACTTGACGTCATGAAGACTATACTTTGCTGTATTATTTTTACATAAACTTTTAACTAACAAAATTGACTGTCCTGAGTTATTTAACTAAATTCACTTCAAGATACCATCTTTCCAAACTCGCTCGTATTCTCTGTTTTACTTATCAACTCCTCGTACTAATTTATAAAAATTTTCACCTATTTACTTCATGTGCTCACATTATAACCAATATCAAGCTAACTTGAATATTTTTAACTGTAATATTGGTAACATCAGAGGATGCATTTTAGGTAATTAAGTAATATATGCATGTATTTATAGGTGTCTATATTTTGTGTATATATGTAAATATGTTAGTATTTGAGGTTGTTTTTTTGTTATTCTCAATTGGTATTGTGGATTATATTGTAAATTTTTGAATTCTATATTGTGCTTATATTACTTGTGTCTTCCTGCCCTTTAATTGGATTTTTATCTGTCTGGGCAGTTGTACCTTTAAATAAATAAATAAATATTTATAAATTTAGTAAGTAGCTGACCAGATAGGTATTATAACTTATAAATTGTTTTTGATTGTGTGAATTTTTGGTTTCTTTTTGCTAATGATTCATTAAAATCTTTGTTATATTTATCAAAATAAATTGTCTGTAATTAAAAACAACTCATCTGGTTTTCATAGCTTACTGTAAGATGTAGACAGATAACTCGAAACGCTTCTACAAAAAGCTTAATATTTATTTTAATTTATATTCAATTTTTAATCGAGAAAACCAGTCTAAAACAAATTTACCACTCTATCTGATATAAAAATAAAACATACAGGGTACTATTTGAAAAATCGGAATTATGAAAAATTTAATTTTCATGAAATGGAAAAATGGGAAAACACTTCTAAATCCAAGCAAATGAACAGAATAGGCCAATTTTACATTTAATTTATTCAAATTCAAAGTGTATTTCGAAATTTTTTAAATTTGCTCCTGAATTCCAGAGCCATCTAGAAATAGCAAATAAATGCCATTTCCAGTATTATTTTTCAACCGATTTTAAATTTGAAAAAAGCGATTGAGAGAGAAATTACAGCTCTATGAGAAAAGTGACTTAATTATACAGAGCGCAATTTAAAATAAGAAAGTTGTTACAATTTCCGGCCATACCGGAAATGATTTTTTAACCACTGAATGGTCAAAATGTGGTCGTTGATACCTATATTTGGTTTCCCACATTGCAGAATTTTATTTTTAAAACTGTAGAAAAATGTGGGGGTAGGTAGGTACTTTCTGGACCACCCGTTATATAGACTGAGAAGCACGCGGAAAGGGTAAAACGCATCACATAAAAATAACCTTGAATTTATAATAATCAAAATTGCATTTGATTGCACTAACACTGTTATAGATACCATAGTTTCATTGTGTTTGCGACTGATACAAAAATAAAGCTTATCTGGAGCGAGTTATTGCCATCAAGTAAAAAGACCCTTCGCGTGCTTACTCAGTTTTAATCTTCGTTTTTAGTCCGCGAAGAGAAAAATGATACAATTAAATCTTAATTATCTAGATTGAAAAATGCACCACGAATTTAGAATTATAATTGAACGCAGACAAATTGGCATCTTTAGTTCGGCTCCCTCGCTCATATTTCCATAAAAAAGTAGCTAATTTACTTCGAAACAACTTCTCAAGTTTTGATAAGTCATTATTCTAAAATTTCTGTGAAAAATAATGCTTTCAGTGAAATGTGACGTACAGTAGACCAAGTCAAATCAAATACTAGAGGATAATGGTCCTTGAGTTAGCTTTTGAATGGTTATGTAAATCTTTCTTATCATATTTTATATATGTTTGGTGTTATTTAGATCTGGTGTTCTGGGTAGGTGTCGTTTTTCAAATCGTTTTTTGTGTGTTTTGTGTTAAGATTAACCTACAGCATCACATAGAAAAAATGTTAAAGTTAAAAAGGGAGAGACAAAGGGCACAAGCGTGTAGTCCTAACTTTGTTTAAACATATTAAATGAAAAATCTCTATCGAAAGAGATGCTCGCTCGTCTTTAGCGCGTTTAAACAGATAATATTTTTATAATAATAATAATAATAATGGTCTTTACTGTGCAATACAAGCGTAATCTATCAATGGGGTGGATCGATTATCGCAAGGCATTCGATACAACATCGCATGCACTATTGTTACACTTATTGCAATGCCTTGCGGTACCTGCCCCACTAGTGAGATGCATCGAACAACTGATGCCGCTCTGGAGGACCCGCTCCACCATAACATCTGGTGCTCAGCGGGTCTCGACAGAGTTGGTAACATTTAGGAGAGGAGTTTTTCAGGGTGACTCCCTGAGCCCACTTCTATTCTGCATCTCACTGCTGCCGTTATCTGTCGCACTGCGCCAAACCCGCGGATACCAATGTGGTCCACCCAACAATCGGAGGCATAAGGTCACCCATTTGTTCTATATGGACGACCTAAAACTTTATGCCTCCGGAGAGTGAGAACTACAAAACTCTCTCAGGGTGGTGCAGGAGTACACGCGGGCCATTGGCATGGAATTCGGGTTGGACAAGTGTGCAGTCGTCCATATCAAGAGAGGACGATGCGGGGAATTCCTTGAAGATGCGCAGCTAACAGACGGAAGCATCCTACGACATCTGGATGCCGGAGAGTCCTACACGTAACTGGGGGTGCAACAACACCATATCCAGGACGTGAAACAAGTTAAGGACACTCTCCGCGGTAAGTACAGACACCGACTCCGAAAGATTTGGTCTTCCGAACTCTCGGGGAAACACAAGGTATCTGCTACTAATATGCTTGCCGTTCCGATTCTGCTCTACCCCTTTGGAGTAGTTAAGTGGACAGTAGAGGAGCTGCGCCAATTGGACAGGAATACCCGCAAGATGATGCATATTCACAGGAGCATGCATCCTAAATCGTCCGTTCCTCGTGTGTACCTCCCACGCCAACGGGGGGGGCGAGAACTCTTGAGTCTGGAGTGCGTGCATGGCAGAGTAGCGCTGAGTATGGCGTGTAATACATTGAGGAGCTCGGACCCACTTCTACGATTTGTGAGAGATCACGAAACCGTGGGAGTTGGCGCATTTTTATATAAGGCAGCACGAAGGGTCGCAGATGAACTCGGTCTCGTGTTCGACTTCAGGCGAGGAGGCCGGCGAGGTGCTGACGTACAGTCAGTAACTGAGCTTCCGCCAAATCGTCTGACAGCCCAAATTAAAGCTGCTGAGCAGAGAAATCTACTCAGGCAGCACGTCGATAAGCATATGCATAGTGTATTCTATAACAACGTAGAGACACTAGGTTTATCGACAAAGCTGGCCTTCGCTTTTCTACGGTCAGCAGGACTAAAGTCGGAGACTGAGGGATTTATTGTGGCCTGCCAAGATGGTGTTATTAACACTTTGCTCTACCGTAGTCGCGTTATGAATGTGGAAGTTCCTGACACTAACTGCAGGACTTGTCGTCAGGCGTCGGAGTCGCTCATGCACTTACTATCTGCATGTCCCATTTATGCGACTTCGGCCTACATCCATAGGCATAACGTGGCTTTACGAGTGCTTTATTACCTTCTACGGCACTCGTATGAGGTAGACCAAACACCAGTGCTGCCTTATGTCCCCGGAGAGATCGAGTCCGTTGTCGAGAACGAGAAATGCCGAATTTATTGGAACTTCTCGTTTCCGACCGTCAGGCTAATTCAAGCCAACAAGCCTGACATAGTACTCCTCGACCACCAAACCAAGATGATGTATGTCATCGAGTTCTCGGCGCCTGCCGAGACAAATATCATCTTGAAGGAGGAGGAAAAACGGACAAAATATCGAGATCTCCGGTATGAGCTCCACGCGCTATATCCTGGCTACTCTGTCAAGATGGTCGTCCTGATTATCGGTGTACTCGGTGGGATGAGGCCAACGCTGCTCTCTGAATTACAAGCCATACCGGTCTGCCAGAAGTCAGCCGAATGGTTGGCAGGCCAGAAGCAGAAAGCGGTCATTCTGGGTTCCCTTCGTCTACTAAGGGCACATGATTTAGGTACTTACAGTCACTAACCCCGCGGGTTGTGGGGAGTGGCTGTAGTTAATCGCTGGCGCGACTGCCGTGTGGAGTCGGAGGCCACGGCAGTCCTGTCCAGCATCGGGTAACCGAAAAAAAATAAAATAAAAATGGTCTTTACTGATAGCATTATGTCCAGGGTATCCCAATAGTGCGTCAAAGTCCAATATCGACCTTATTAGAAGACTCTGGAAAATTATTTTTTTATCGAAATGGTATAGTGCCAAAAGGCGCACATTTTAAAAATATTTTGAAATATACAGGGTGACTCGCTACAGCGGAGCATCTTCGAGATAATTTTTTTTTAATGGAACAGCCTATATACTCTGTATATTATTGTATTCTTGAATTGGCACGTTAATTATCTACGATTTTTGTGAATAATATCCAATTCCTAAAAATCGACATTTCTAGAGGTATTTTTATTTTTTCATTAAAAACCGTTAAATTATAAGACTTTTCATTTTGAACTGATTTAGTAGCCATGCTTTTGACATAAAGTGAAAATAATTGAAAGTAGTAATAATTTTAATAGTAATTTTTCTGGGTGTGTCTTTTTTTAACGTTTTTATAACGTCTTTCTATTTCCGCTACTGAAACCTATCACCGATGCCCGTAGACGGGCTACCCCCAACCAGGAATTTTGCCGAGCCTCTTCCCTTAAGAAGAGTAGGAATCTTTTACTTGCCTAACAAGGGACCGACGGCTTTACATCCTCTGCGAAGGATGGTATGTCACCTACACAACCCTAGCCTAAGGTTGTATAGCTTCCGCGTATACACTGATATACAAGCCGCTGGAAGAATGTGAGGCGAGGACACGGTCTTCTTTGTGAACATGATTTAGCCCTCAGTGTGATGAAAATAAAAGTCTGGAGCAGTGGGGGTTTAGAGCTGAGACCCTGGAGGGAGTTCGTGTACTTTATTTTTATGTGAGAAGTCTATTGGTTGGATTTTTTATAGTAATGGTTAGGGCCAAATACTACACCCTGTATATTGTAGTCTGGATTCTTTTGAACCACTGTGGTTTCAATTTTATTGTTAATTAACACTGTATAGTCTCTGAGTTTTGACAGACTCAACGGCTACACCCTGTATATGGCATTCTTTAAAAAATAACACATTTTTAAATCGGAACGAAAAATTATTTATTTAAGATTTCTTGAACAGAGTTTGAAAAAACATGGGGTAATTTTTTATTTAACAGAGTTTTTTTTTTGTAGGATGAAACTATTCGACAGCATAAATTCGGACTGTAGAATTTAGTAAAAAATTATTTTATTGAAATATTTAATTTGATTTAATCCGAAAAAATTCGCTTTGGTTTAAGGTTGTGGGCCGTAAAGGCGAGTCAAAATGGAGTCATTTAAGGCGAAATAAAAAATGGGGTCACTTAAGACGAAATAAAATGGGGTCACTTAAGACGAAAGATAAATATTTAAAAGGGGGCCACTTAAGGCGAGGTTATACTAAAACTAGATGGGGCCACTTAAGACGATTACTTAAAACTACTCTTTTTAACCAGGTTTCGGCCTGGGAAGCTAGTTCGGGATAGCTAGTCACGAGAAGTATGCTAGGACACTGTAAGAAAGCCTAACTAGACGGTGGGTATCTACAACTTAAGTTAAATAGTAACTGGACCGGAAGCACTAGCAAATGAGCTTATTACACTTAAAATCACTTTTAAATATCACTTCGCGAGTACTAAACATAGGAGTCACTGCCAAAACTGAACTTAACTTGGGCTTGCTACACACCGGTATTTATATTGTATCCCGTTTTACCCGTCTGGAAAGGCTTGAAATCGCTCCGTGCGGGCGAGGATGAGTCATTGATTACAACATGTTGCGCAGTTCTGGAAATTGTAAGATTTCGGAGATGAAAGTTACATAGAAAAATCGGCAATGAAATTAGGAATTTATTGAACTAAGAATGAAATTCGGATCTATTTTGGTTTAGAAGTTATTAAAGTTTAATTAACAAAATCTGACACGTCCCGTAAAGTATTAACGGAGGTCCGAGGTTTAAAAGTTGAGATGAAATGATAATGTTCCCGATAGATGCGTAGTGTCTGGAGGACAGGCGAGTGAGGACAACGCCACCTTCACGAAGAGACGAACGGACTGGGAATCGTACCGGCAGCACCTGCAGCAGTACATCGCACAAATTCCCAGGCTAGAAACCGTGGAGGACGTTGAGAGGGCCATCATTACCCTAGAGGAGCAGATCCTGGAAGCGATAAGGGCCAGCACGACGGAAATAGAAGTAAGAAGGCACCCAGCACCGATGGCAAACCTCCCAGAGGTCACCAGACAGCTGATAAGGGACAGAAGGAGCGCCAAGAGATGGGCTCAGAGGACCAGGCTCCCCGCCGACAGAAGGGAGTACAATATCCTCAGCCGAAGAGTGAAAGCCGCCCTCCAGGAACACCGTCAGGAGGGGTGGCAACGCCACCTTGAGTCACTGGATCCACAGGACAGAAGTATGTGGAACACGCAACGTGCCCTGCGAAACCAAAGGAAGCCTATGCGCCCGATTCACGGAGAGCGAGGGATCGTCTACACTAACCAGGAAAAAGCCGAGGCGTTCGCCGACAGCTTAGAACTGCAGTGCAGAGAGAACGAGCTCGATGACGAGGACGAGGACTGGGTGGACGACGTCGAACGCAGAGTACGAAGGATCCGTCGCCTACCAGATGACAACCACATCCGTCCGACTACCCCCGAGGAAGTCAAGGAAATCCTGAGGAGCCTAAAGCCGAGAAAAGCTCCGGGATGTGACAAGATAGGAAACATCGCTCTCAAAAAGCTGCCCAGGAAAGGAGTAGCGGCGCTAGTCAACATCGTAAACGCGATGTTAAGGTTACGGCACTTTCCAGCCAGGTGGAAAAAGGCCGACGTCATTATGATCCCTAAACCAGGGAAAGAACTAATTTTCCCGTCTTCTTACAGGCCCATCAGCCTCCTCCCAGCCATGAGCAAGGTTGCAGAACGGGTCATCTTGAAGAGGCTAACAGAGAAGACAGAAGAGCTGAACATCATCCCGGATGAACAGTTCGCATACCGAACAGGACATTCCACGGAACTCCAAGTGCTTCGCCTCACTGAGGAGATCACCAAGGGGTTCAACCAGCGTCAAGTCACCGCGGCGCTGTTCCTAGACGTCGCCAAAGCATTCGACACGGTCTGGCACGACGGTCTCTTAGCTAAAATGATGAGTATGGGTTACCCCATCGAACTCGTCAAACTAGTGAGATCCTACCTACACTGCAGACAGCTAAGGGTGAAAATCTCGGACCAACTCTCCACCTACAGGACCGTGGAGGCGGGAGTTCCACAGGGATCGGTGCTGTCACCGCACCTGTTCGCCATCTATACCTCGGACCTCCCCCGGACCGACCATACAGCCCTAGCCCTGTATGCAGACGATACCGCCCTGATTGCCAGATCCTGGAAGGCCAGAGACGCAACCAGAAAACTCCAGGAAGCGGCCACACTCCTGGAAGAATGGTGCACGATGTGGAAAGTCGCAGTCAACGCCGACAAGAGCCAAGCCATCCTCTTCAGACGAGTGCGGAAAGAAATTCCCACAGGACACGTCTCCATGAACGGCGAGGACATCCAATGGCACGACACCGTCAAATACCTTGGCGTGGTCATGGACAGAAGCCTAACATGGAGACAAAACACGGACGCCATCACAGCTAAGGCCCGAGGTACGAGAGCCCTCATCTACCCAATGACGGGAAATGGGAGCCGACTTAACTTGAGGAACAAGCTCACGCTTATCAAGACCCTCATCAGGCCGCAGCTGACGTATGCCTCGGTAGCGTGGGGCTACCAGGCGAAGTCCTACATGAAGAGAATCCAGGCAGTGGAGAACATCGCCCTCAGGACGGTAGTTGACGCCCCATGGTACGTGAGAACCGCAGACATCGTCAGAGACCTGGAGTACACCACGGTCACTGAAGTCATCCGGGAACGAGCGAAGAAGCTGTACGCCCAAGCCGAGGAGCATGGGAACCCGCTGATCAGACAGGCCACTGATTACGACCCCGCCGACGCCCCGAGGCACAAGCGACCGAGGGTTCAGCTACTGGACAACGGGTAAGTATAACCTTTATTTCCCGCTAACAGATCTGTTTCAGATACGCCAGGACGGACCACCACTACCAGAGACATGACGTTTTCAACCCTAAACCAACCTCCTTGCGGGCGTCGGACAACATACCGTCCAACGCCCGTTGTCCTACCTGCTCCGTGGAGACCGAAAGTGCTAAAAGAAGCACTTAGGTCTCCACACTCCCGAGCTACACAGCTCATCCTTACCTTTCCGACGATCCGGGGTAGGATATCAATTGATGTCCTACGTACCGGCAGTCAGTCCCAGCCAAAACTTCCTAAACCCAACTCGACCGATGACTACCCCCGGGGGTGACAAGCTGGCGAAGAAAGAAAACATCAAGACAAGAAGAGCGCCAGAAGAGACCTCAGCCAGCGAGGTTCAACAGCCAGGACCAGGGGAGGTCCGCAGAAAATACCACGACACATCTCACATTTGTGAGCTGGGTCTGGTAGAAGTACGCGGGCCCACCTATCACGAAGGCCGGTCCAGGTCTACAGAGATAATCTAGGTGCAAAGAGTAATAGTCCTACTCGGCCCTAGTTATCGAGACCGACATCCAGCCAATGGATATTGGCGCGCGTAGTGTCTGGAAATAAGTTGAACGGAAATATTGTATGCTACATTACGAGGAGTGATAAAAAATGGTGAAAATTAAAATAGCAATCGGGTTGCGAGAAATTGATGAAATTAAATTTGAGCTTTAAGACTCGAGGCACGGAACGTAGTTTGAAGTAAACAGGGGGTGATCAAAAAGTAAGAAGAATAAAATGCGAAGTGGTTGCAAGAAAATTATGAAATAAGTTTGAATGTTAAGTTTTAACGTAGTTACGTATACGAGGGGTGGTCAAGAAGTATTGAAATTTTGAAAATGAAATTGTTTCTAGAAAATTTATGGATTGAAATAAGACGTTGAAAATTTGGATTTAGATAGTGATTTGGGTCAGGTTGATGAATATACGGTGGCTGTATTTTTAAGTGACGTTTTTCGTAGTTAATCGGTTACGAATGGACTTGAATGAATATTTAAAGTTGGATATTAGTGAATTTACGTTATTTATGAATTATCGAGTGCTTGCGAATTTCCTCAGACTTATTTGAGTTTGACTGTGGTTTTTTGATGTGAATGGTGTCTGGTTGACTTTTTTTATGTAGTTTGCCATGTGGCATGGGGTGATATGATTTTTTGGTGATATACCCTACAACATTTGAAACGGTCGCCCATCGAAGCACTAACCGCGCCTAACGTTGCTTTACATCGCATATCGAAGTATGTAGGTATATAGCAAAGACGTATCTACACTCGCCCCATGGGTTGTGTGTTAGTTGTCTCAATAGTATTTTTTCACAGTTTAATTAAAACACATTTGAGTCTGTCTTAAAAATTTATAAATTATCGGTTAATATTGCAAAAAGTCGACATAAATAATAGGAACAGAAAATACGGTATTAAATAATACAAAAATTGGCACTATTTTAAAAATTCAATGTTATTTTGAATCTGGTCGATAGCCGTGTTGGTTAAGGCACGAGGTGGCAATCGCGATTAATCACAGGGGTATCGCACCACCGGGTTCGAGTCCCGGTTCAGGCACTGGCACTGTGAGAGGAAATGGTTGTATGTCTGCGTTTTTTCAATGTGTAACCCCCTTCCGCACAAACCTCTGGCTTCTAGAATTGAGAGTTGTCTAATTTCTGTGGTGTTTGTTTATTTATTTATCTAATTTAATGAAATAAATAATACCTGTGTTTATAGGAACTGTTCAAAGTGGCCTCCCAAATCGTCTACAGCAGTAGACGATTTTCGAATGATCTACCGACATATCTAAAAAGATCTACAGCAATTTCCTGAAAAACTTACTTATTCTTTCTTTCATATTTTCTTTTGTAACCCCTCAAAAAGAAGTCTATTTTGGTCCAATCAGGGCTTCTGGCAGGCCAACTATGGGGTCCTCCTCTTCTTATCCAACCATTTGGAAAAGCGCCGTTTAAATGTTTGTAAGGAAACTGCGTTCTCGCCTCACACATCTTCCAGCGGCTTGTATATCAGTGTATGCGCGGAAGCTATACAACCTTAGGCGAGGGTTGTATAGGAGATATACCATCCTTCGGAGGGGATGTAAAGCCGTCGGTCCCTTGTCTATTAAATGTTAGGCAAGTAAAAGATCCCTACTCTTCTTAAGGGAAGAGGTTCGGCAAAATTCCTGGTTGGGGTTAGCTCGTCTACAGGCGTCGGTGTTAGGCCTCAGTAGCGGAAATAGGCGGACGTTAAATAAATGTATTAAAAAAAAAATGTTTGTAAATAGCTGCAGTATGATGCACATATCCCTGGGGATATCCTCCAGTAATTCTTCTAAGCTGTCTTGCAAAAATTCCAAATGAATTTGATCATTCACACGTCCATCAAAAAAATGTGGTACTATCACGAGGACCGCGCCAACCGGGTGTGCGAGGTGTGCGTCGCACAAGGGCGGTCAAATGTGAGGGCGGCCGCGGAATCCTAATTGACACAGAATATAAAAATTCTAATTCAATCCACCTATGCAAGATGGAATATAAACATAAATCATTAATAAAATAGTCAAATCAACATTAAATTTCTACATCTGATGAATAAACTATTTTTTATCACTGTTTATTGCAGATATAGTTCATTTATGTTTTACGATTTTTTGGAAACACTTTTATTTTCTTTCCGATTCTGTGATTCTATTTAACTAGAGTCAGTTGGTACCGGCAAACGCGCAAGGACGCTATTATAGGATCACATTTATAACGTTAGTTTTTCACTGAAGCGGTTTCTTTTCAGTGTTTAGCCGTGAATATTTATGAACTATCAGATGAAGAAATTTTGAAAAACTGTAAAGACACCTGTGTTTAAAACTTGAAGATGTACCGCGTGATGAGTCAGATATTAGTGGCATAGACTTATGGCATAAGATCAAGACGTTAAAATTGCGTTTAACCCCTTCACATCCATGTCCCCAACGATTATCACATTCTATATTTCAGGGTACCATATGTGGTCCACAAATGTATTAAATGTATATGCATTAGAAAAGCTTGAAATAATTTTCGAAACATAGTTTTATGGTTGGAATATGAGAAATTTGCGTACATTTCAATAACAAATATTACAATAAAGCGGTAAACAAACATCGAGGTACCCCCAACGGGGAACATTAGTAAGTAAAATGTAACACACAAAAAAAATACAAGCAAAACAACAATAGTAAAGTACTAATCCACAAAGAAAAATCCGCGCGTGAACAGTACCTACTATTACATTATCTATTTTCTGTACAGTTTATTATTTAATACATAAAAGCAAAATAAATATTAAAACTATAATAAGCACACACACTATATTCCTAGCCTTTTTGAGAGAATTATGTTAGTTTTATTTTATTTTATATTAGGCACCTTGCTACGAGCAAGGTAATCGACCAAGATGCAAGTAAGTATCTATGTTATTTATATTTGTTTCTATTTATGTTTTATATAAGAGTGGGGTAAAGGTAGTCATAATTGACGGTGTAGTTTATTGTATTTACACATACGCACAAGTATGTTAAAAGTTATAAATATTCTTTCTATCTATTATTTGATGAATTTTTAATTTAGGGATATTTAACAACCAGTTATTGAGTTTCTTTTTCATCACTACAAGAGAACAAGCTTTCCTTATTTCTTCTGGTATCTTGGCATAAACGATAAGACATAGGTAGGTAAAAGATCTTTGACTGATAGTTTTGGTCATTTTAGGTATTAAAGTAGTTTTTTTGAAAAATCTGGTGTTGTGTTGATGCACTATTGGTGTAAGACTATTATAGCATTTAAAATGTTTAATTATTAAGCGATGGAAGAAATGCTGTCTTATATCAAGTATTTTAGATTCCGTGAATAAGGCTTCAGTTTGGAAGATATAGCTTTTCCCATATATGATTTTCAGAATCCACTTTAGTATAACCTCTAAACTTCTTAAGTGGTTATTGTTTACACCACCCCAAACCAATATGCCGTATGTAATATGCGATTGAACCAATGAGTAGTATAAAGTTCTTGATTGATTTTCTTTAAAAACCTGTTTATATATCTTAAATTATCCTAGCATTCGTCTAAATCTTTTGTACAACATAGCCGATGTGGTGGTTCCAACGCAGATGGCTATCGATGATTATTCCTAGATATTCTATTTTATTTTTAGCTGATACTGTTATTTGTTGTTGGTTTACACTGATTTCTAACTTGTTATATTCTGGTAGCGAATCTTGGTAGCAACTAAATGGTACAAAAAAGGTTTTACTGAAGTTTATAGTTAGTAGTCAGCTATTGAACCAATCAACTACTTTTATGAAGTCTTGTTAAGTAGCTTACTTTAGTTGAATCCAGTTTGAGCCATTGTAGAAAATTGCAGTGTCATCTGCGAAACTGAAGATTTCTCCTAGCGTGTTAAGGTTAAACAAGTCATTCACATATATATTGAAAAGCGGGGGTCCTAAGACAGTTCTTTGGGGTACTCCAAATTCTACAGTTTTTTTTGAAGTTACAAAATTTCCGATACCTACATATTGCGGCCTATTATTTAAATAAGTACGTAGGAGGTTAAGTGCCATTCCTCTAAATCCAATATTCTCTAGAGTTTTTAATAATTTATTATGGGATACCGTATCAAAAGCTAAATCGATAAACATGCAAATGGCGGGTTTTCCCTCATCTAAGGTTTTATATATGTTTGCTACAACACTCACCATAGCATCTTCGGTCGATCTAGCTTCTCTAAAACCAAACTGTTTGTGTGATATTATATTATATTTGTCGAGAAAAGCTGTAATACGTGTTTTGAGAATTTTTTCAAATACCTTTGCTAGTGTACTAATTAAGGATATCGGTCTGTAATTTACTAATTCTTTTTTGTCTAGGTTTTTATCTATTGGCTTTATTAGAGCTTCTTTGAGTATGTCCGGAAAGATATCTGCATCGATGGATTTATTTATAATATATGAAAGAGGTCCTGATATATATATATATATATATATATATATATATCTCCGATATAATTAATTGCTGCTTTCCTCGACACTAAAACCATATTGTAAATTCAAGTTTGGTAGGTAATTTTTTAAAGCTATTTGAAAGCAAAATACTATATGGCAAACAAAGTAACGGCAAAAAGGTAAACAACTTTATAAGAATTATTTACTGTGCTCCACTGAGAAGTTTGTGTTTCTTGGTTAAAACTTTGAAAGATGGCATCCGCCAGTCGTCTAAGTAAATGCAGATGTTAAGTAATTTCGCATTTCTCTTTGAAATTGTTGGTAACTTATTAAAATTTATAATGTAAAAGTTTCAAGTGGCTATATCAGAATCTTAAACCAAATATTTAAATTGTACCGAGACAAGTGCAAACATCTGCCGGTCGGTAAAATTAAATATCATTTTAAATAAATTTCGTTATAGCAGTGGTATGCTTTACATAACCCTCGAAATATCTATGCATATACCGTGGCTTATAACAAAAAGGAATATTTTCTTGCTTTGGGTAATAATAAACTATAATCGAATCTTAGTGTATGATTTTGTCCGCGTACATTTTAAGAGAAAAGCTATGTTCCATAAGTACATGTGAAATTTGGGGAATCGATTAATTTATTAATTGTAAATAACAAAAGGCAATAATAATTAAAAAAATTAACTGTTCAATGCTGCAATTACTTTTTAGTTTTTCCCAAAAGTGAACTGAATTGCTTATCGAATAAAATTTACGCCATGCAATGAATCATTTTTACAGGGACTAAACCGAACATTACTGTCATGAGATAATTAACAATTGAATAATCATATTAATCAGTTAATGTTATAATTAAAGACAAATTACTACTTGATAATAATTTGGATTAATTCACAATAATTAGTCCTTATAATAACACGCTAATTATAACTTTGATCTACTATAGACTCACTTGCATTTACAACTTGTTGCTGTTCTTTATCTTATCTGATCTCTTGCTCATCTAATATATAACTGAACAAGTGCGTTGGATCCGCTTCTTATATATCCGTGGTGTTTATTTCCGAGTCATCTATTTCACTCCAGACTGTTCCAGACGACTTCTCGTTCTGGTATGTCATTCCGGATGATTTTACCGTTTTCTCGCCATCTGTGGTAATGGTGCCATCTCTGGACAAACGGCAAACTACCGCTTTACTAGTAGCTAATTAGGCAGGTTTCCTTTTATTCTGCTACTAGGGATTAAACTTCTCGCGTATGTGTGCACATAACACAGCTCCCTCCTTAAGTCTGCACGTCCCAGTCAAGCAATTCAGAGTCCCCAACATACTTCGCCAGTCTGTTCACGATTTTCATCTTGGACTTCTTACTACATTGAATCCGATAAACAACGTCATTAGTCCGAGTGATAACAGAATCCGGCCCTTCCCAAACTTCCGAGATCTTCTTTTCATTCGCTGTGGGTTATATAGCCAAACCAGATCAGCCGTTGACTAACTTCATCTGCATAGTCACCCACGGACAGTGGCCCTTTATCTGATGTACCAAACATCAAGTCACGTGGCCGTCTGATCTCGTGCCTAAATATTACATGAGCCGGTGTCTGCTTAGTAGTCTCATGAATGGCAGCCCTGTATGCCATTAAGAAAAATGGTATATGTCGATCCCAATCTCGCTAGTTCTTGTGAACCACTTTAGAAAAATGTTCCTTCATGATTTTGTTATATCGCTCCACCATTCCATTTGACTGAGGATGAAGAATGGTTGTTCCAGTCTTGTGAATGCCCAATATTTCACAAATTTTCCGAATTACCCCTTTTTCCTGATTTGGAATGACCTAAGCTTCCGATCATTTACTAATACAGTCCATAGCAACAAGTATGTATTTATTATGATCATATGTCACTGGAAATGGGCCAGCTATATCGATATAAATCCTCTCAAAAGGTGCTCGGACATTATATTGCTTCATTTGGCCCCTACTCCTTGTCTGTGGCCTTTTGGTGGCTGCACAAACTTTACATTTGCAGCACCAAGCCTCCAAATCTTGACAGCTATTTATCCAAAAAAATTGTTCCCGTACTTTAGTCAGGGTCTTATTTATACCAAAATATCTCCCGGATATTTCATCATGTACTTCCTGAAGTACTTTCGGTATTTGGGTATCACCAGACGCATGGTAACTTTCTTTCAATTTGGGTTTTCCCATGCTCTCTTTAACAGTCCATCTATAACCTTGAGAGAGTCCCATTGCGCCCATAATGCCTTCAGCTCGGCACTCTTGTCTGAAACATTCTTCCATTCTGGCCACGTTATTTTTTCTTTTGCTCTCAATAGCTAAAGTATTTAAACTATAAATTTCAATAGCTTAAATAATGTGTTATCATTTGAAACCTGGGATGATATTTCAGTAATTAAAGATCCAGAAAGGGCGTATAATTTATTTGTTGAAAAATTAGAAAACTAAAATTAAATAAAAAAACGAAATTAAAACCATGGATAACGCAGGGTTTAATAAATTCAATTAGACATAGAGATCTATTAAAAAAAAAGTTAAGAAAGTCGTACTCAGTGGAGCTTGAGAATGATTATAAAAAATATAGAAATATTGTTAAAAAACTAATTTAATAATAATAATAATAACGTTTATTTAATATATCAATTTTGAGTATAAAGTTGTAAATACATGAATAATAAACGTAGAAAACTCACGAAGCATTACATAATATACAATATATTATGCTGCTTGTTTGTGATTTGTGTATATAATATAATTATAAGTACAGAGCAATAATAACTCTCTACCATAGTGAACTTACGAAGTACTATAGGGTACTTGTTTGTAAGCTCACTATGTTATATAAGAGGATATTACAACATACAATTAATAAGTACGATATAAAAGATAATTAATATAATTCGTATTTACCATTTAACGGTTAATGTTAGCATAAATTTATGTACAATTATTTATTTATTATCAATAGTGTTAGTTTAAACTATCCTTAATCTATATTTAATACAAAAAGTAGTTCAATTATTTCAATTTCACTATTTGTTTGTTTTGCATCCTTAATAATATTGATTAGCAACAATATTTTGATACATTTAATTGCAATTTTTTTCTAATATAGCATGGATATCATTTCTAGGTTTTTCAAGTATCCATTTTTTCAGATGTTTTTTAAAGGAGTGGAAGGAATTAATCTGTTTAATATTGGAAGTTAAACTTGTATACATTTTTGTCCGCAGGTAGGTGTGGCATCTTTGGCCAATAGTTTTACAACATTTTATATTTTTAGGTAGGCGAGATGTTTTTGACCGGGTATTATATTCATGTGTGTTAAAATGGCTTTTGTTTTTGTAAATTTGAAGACACATAGCAAGTCCGAATAATTGACGAACATCTAAAACACCTGCTTCTCTAAAAAGCATTTCGGTCGGGTAGGTATAATTTTTATTTAATATAATTTTTAGAGACCATTTTTGTATTACATTAAGAGCATGTAAATAATTATTATTGACCCCTCCCCAAGCGAGAATGCCGTAGTTAATATGACTCTGTATTAGTGAATGATAAATTATTTTCAGGTCGGACAAGTCCAAATACTCTTTGAGATATTTTAATTTTGGTATTATACCTCTGATTTTTTTTACAATTAAAGATGTGTGTTGATCCCATCTCATATGTCTATCAATCATGACCCCCAGATATTTTATATTGTCATGTTCCGATAGTTTAATTTTGTTTTTATTTACTGTAATCTCGATTGAAGTGTAATGTGGAATATTTACCTTGTAGGAGCTGAAAGCGATATATTTAGTCTTTTTAGAATTGAGTGTTAAAACATAAGATTGGAACCACTGAAATATGTTAGATAGATCACTTTGCACCAATGACCTTAATGCGTTCCAAGAATGACTTTTATAAAGAACCACAGTGTCATCTGCGAAGCTAATGATTTTTCCCGCGCTATTTATGTTTAGTAAGTCATTTATGTAGAGAGAAAACAATAGAGGTCCCAGAACTGTTCCCTGGGGTACACCATACCATACTTTTTCAGGATTACTGCTTATGTTTTCAATTGAGACATAATTTACTCTATTTTCTAAATAGCTTCTTAGTAGTTTATGAGCTTTCCCTCTGATTCCAGCCGCATTTAATTTGTCTAGTAATTTAGTGTGACAGACTGTATCGAAAGCTTTGGCGAGGTCTACGAAGATAGCCAATGTTGGTTCATTTTTATCTAGAGAATCATAAATTCTAGATGTTAGATCACAAATGGCATCTTGCGTAGACCTGCCTTCCCTAAAACCATATTGCATATCAGATAAGATGTTGTATTTATCGAGAAAACAAGTTAACCTTTTTTTTAATATTTTTTCGAAGATTTTAGCGAAATTTGAGATGAGAGTAATAGGTCTATAATTGCTAACCAACTCTTTATCTCCTTCTTTAAACAGAGGTTTGATAATGCCTATTTTGAAGATTTCTGGACAAATTCCTTCATTGATTATTCGATTAATAATATAAGAAAAGGGTTTTAGAATTAATGGGGCTATTTTTTTTATTATTTCAGATTTTATGCCATCAATTCCAGGAAGTTTATTATTCTTTAGTTCTCTAATCGCATCTAATATTTCAAGATCTGTGACTTCGCTAATATATATGGAGTTTGCATTGTGAATAGCACTATCAGCATTGTTTTCCTGTGGGCAGTCAATCTTATCTGCAAGAGATTTACCTACATTTGAGAAGTACTTATTAAAAGTATTTGCTATTAGTATTGGATCTGTTAATACATGGTCACCATCCTTAATGCAAGATATTATTTCATGACTTTTTCCTTCTTGACAAATACCCTCAATAGTTTTCCACAACTGAGATGTGTTGCCCTTATTTTGCTGTATTTGTTCTTTGAAATATTTTATTTTAGATTTTTTTAGTAACATTTGCAATTTATTTTTATAATTTTTATATTGTTCATTTAGGAAGGCATTATTTCTATTATTTTTTTAAAGATTTTTGTACATTGTATTTTTTATGTTGATGGAATTTAATAAACCTTTAGTTATCCATGGTCGTTTTATTTTGCTATGTTTTTTATTTGTAATAGTGATTGTATAAGTATTTTTTTTAATGTAAAACTTAATTGAATCAATAAATATATTCGTAATGTTGCTAATTGTTTTCTCATTTTTATAAATAATATCCCAAGACTCCTTCTGTAAATCACGTTCTAAGAGGTTATAATTTATATATGATTTATTTGGTATTCATATATAAATGACTTATTTTTTTTATGCACCGAGTTCTTACAATTAAGAAAAATGTGGCCTATGCAGCTACTTGAGTTATCCCCGACTCTTGTGGGTTTGTTTATGTAAGAAAGGTAGTTAAACTCGCTTAAAATGTTTAGATAGTCATCAGTATTTTTATTATTATCATTAAGTATGTCAATATTTATATCTCCTACCAGTAAATAATAATCAATTCCTTTTTTTTCTATACTTCTTAAATATTCGTTTAAGTGAATATTAAATTTTTGCTTTTCTTTTTGACAAAAAACTAAAAATGATTTCTACAAGGATAAAATATGTTTCGCATAAAAAATTATAAAGAAAGTGTTTAATGAAATAACAAACCTTAACCAAACTAAACAAAACATTACAGGTGCTAATATAGTTGATAAAAATAACTTTAAAATTTTAGATTATAAAGAAAAAGCAAACTATTTTAATAATTTTTTTATTAACATCGGAAGTGAGATGGCACAATCAATTACGAAACCCATTAGGAAGTCTGAGACAAGAGATTATATTGTTGGTAAATCTCTATTTCCCTATCCTGTTCAAGAAAATGAAATCATAAACACTAATACGTCCTCTACATATAGAATATAATATATAAGTGTGGTATTGTATTTGACATAATTAGTGGAATCCAACTCTGCATGTTTATAATAAAGAATTTACGTTCCTGAAATTAATCAGCAAGACGAATTAATATTAATTTTGTCCACGCCGTCGTGGATAAGACAATTACGGTGTGTTGAGCCCGACGTACATGATAAAATGATAAATGAAGGATGAAGGCAAATTTGTACGATTTCCTTATTGAGTAAGACGTGAGGCGGTCTATTCAGACTATTATACGAATATCAGAGATAATGGCAATAAGATAGCGTCGAATAAAGCCATTTGCAGATTGCCGAGACTAAGCAATTAAATCAGGCGTATTTGCTGTGCGCTTATGAGCGAAGCTGTGGCCTTGTTTCTTAAGAAAGGGTTGAGATTGAGAAGGGTGGATTCAGGGAAGGACTACATTGTCACTGCTATTACTCATTATTGCTTATGTATGTGAGTGGAAATTTGATATTTTGTTCCTGTTTCGTGAGCTGCCTTATGATGTACACCGACTCTCCTTATAACCACTGACTAATGGGGTTACTTTGATTCCTTGACATATGAGTATTTAAATTTATTTGCTTTTTTTTCCAACATAAACTTATAAGTTACAATTTAATAACCGTAATTTTGTTTTTAAGAAATGCTTTTTTAATACGGATGGATAATTTATTTCTTCTCTGCTAATAATGGAAAACAAACTTCGTTTTGCCTTGATTCAATGGTCGAAAATAATTGTTTTCTTCCCTAGGACGGAAAATGATAATTTCCAAGGAAAATGACAGTTAGAATTTATTATTAAATATTATTTAGAAATGGTATTTACTAAAAACAGATTAATTGCAACATACCGAGTGTAAGCGAAATCAGGCTTAAACAAAAAAATAAATAAATAAATTGGGAATTCAAAGAACTTAAATAAATAAATAAATAAACACCACAGAAATTAGACAACCCCCAATTCCAGAAGCCAGGGCTTGTGCGGAAGGGGGTTATACATTGAAAAAACGCGGACATACAACCATTTCCTCCGACAGTGCCAGTGCCGGAGCCAGGATTCGAACCCGGTGGTGCGATGTCCGTATGATTAATCGCGATTGCCACCTCGCGCCTTAACTCACTCGGCTATCGACCAAACAAGACTCTAAGACTTTTACACTCAAGTTAAAAGATGACTCTTCATCAACAAAATTAAAGCTAACTCTAATGTTTCGGCAGGAGGTTTTCACTCTTTGGGAATTTCCTCAGAGGGATGCACGATTTTAGTTTTAATTTTTTTTTTACTTCAAAATGCTATGAATTTTATATTAATATCCTCTTTTCATGAGGTTTCTCTACCACATATATCTTCTAATTACAAATTCTACGAAATAACAAAATTAACCAGTATGATGCTTACGTCAAAGGATCAGCCAAAGGTTAATTTTTGCCAACTAGCACAAATTATAACAAAAATAAGCAGATTCTTGTGTGCTGTGTATATTAAGTACACAGATTTAAAATTGTGTTTACGTCGTATACTACTTTATAAGGTGCAACAAAATAACTAGAAATGGCATATAAATTAAACCAATACGCCATACTTTACAATAAATCTGAAGAAGGAATTTGGAAAACTCCATACAATCGACGCAAACACTGGCATGGAAGCAATCAACAAAGCCGCCCAAAACATCTTTCCAAAGAAAGAAACCAGAAGAAGACCCGCCTACTGGTAGAACCAAGGAATTGCCAGTTTAAGGGAACAGTGCCACGCGGCTAAAAGGAAAAGACCAAAGCAAACAACCGAAACGACCAGATAGAAGTAGAGAAGCTACTACAAATCCAAGAGAGCAGAATTAAGAAACGCAACCATGGCAGCAAAAAAAGTATCCTGCAGGAGGACTTGCTAAGAGGTAGACGAAGACATATGGGGTCTAGAGTACAAAATTGTACCCTGAACATGACGAACAGACATGGGACCAAACGGAGTTAAATGAACAGGACATTCCCATGTTCACTGAAGAGGAAATTATAACTGCAGCTAATCGCATCAAAAATAAGAAGTGCCCCGGGCTGGACCAACTACCTCTCGAAGTTATGAAGGCAATAAAAAGAGAATTCCCAAAGAAATCATCAAAATGATGAACTATCACCTGAAAGAGGGGACATTCCCAAATACTTGGAAGACAGCTAAACTGGTGCTGATAGAAAAACCTAGGAAAAAAGACGATATAATGGGAAAGGTACTGGAGCAACTGATAGTAGCAAGACTTCTTGGCGCGGTGGAAGGGAAGCTAGCAAACAACCAATACGGTTTCAGGAAAAAATTATCGACTATAAATGCCTTGAAACGAGTCCTGGCAAGCACTTACCCAGATGAGGGTCAGTAGATACCTCACAAAAATAATAGGTAGCTACCTAGAGGATAGATGGATCCTGGTAGGGAAACATCGTATGAAAGCAACCAGTGGTGTTCCACAGGGGTCCCATATTATGGAACATCTACTACGACGATGTGCTTAAAACACACGAACCAGAAGGAGTCAAAGTTATTGGATTTGCAGATGATACGTCCATAACAGTTGTGCCCAAACAGAGGAGTTGCTAATAACAAACGCAAACATAGCCCTATACAGGATAGACCAAAAAATCAGAGCAAAACAGTTGCAGCTTGCACAAGAAAAAACGGAAGTCCTGTATGGAGGGGGAAAGTTAGATAAAATAACGCTGGAGCTAAGCGGTAAGAAAATGGAATACAGAGATAAACTAAAATATTTAGGCGTCCACTTCGGCAAGAACACCAATATGAACGTACATATCATGAAATTAGCAAAAAAACGGAAAAGACGGTTATGGCCCCAAGTAAACTGATGCCAAACACCAGCAAGCAAGCGCAGGATATTGGCGTCGATGGCACATTCAATTATGTAATATGCCGCGCCAATCTGGAAGAAAGCCATGCGTAGTAGGAAACACATGAATATGCTCACGAGTTTACACTAACGGGGATCAAGCCAATAGAAATGATGGTCCAAGAACGAAGTAGACTTTATAAAATAAGCAGAAAAGACAAGAGGCAAATTCAGGAAGAATCTATCCAGGAGTGGCAAAGGAGATGAGAAACGGATACTGGTAAAGCGAGATGGATCAAAAGGTTAATAAAAACATAGAAACATGGAACCAACGTAAGTAAGTACGGGGAAATTGAATGCTACCTGATGCAATTCCTTAGTGGTCATGGATGCTTCAACAATTAAGTATCTAAAACGATTTTGACTTAGAAACTTCGAGGAATGCTGGTATTGCGGAGACGGGCATTTACCAGAACCCACGTTCTCAATCCAACTTGATGTAATGCTCTGCAGTTCCAAATTGGAGGTGGTGAAAGATGGAGGGGTTTCAGTTGGTAGGTCCTCCCTGGTGGGAATTCAACACTTTCTGTCTACATGGGTTGCAGGAGTCTATGAAAATTTCCCCTCCTCCACGAAAAAAATTAATAATTATTACATACACAGAACTGTTTATATTTTAAATGATATTATGTTTGCTAAGTTCTTCTTTTAATATTGATAATCATGTCGTGTAAAAATCTGTAGAACAATGAGATGCGCAATACGATCACTGCAATTTATAGAGAGATAAATGATGCTATGTTTTTCGAGAAAGTTAAAAATGGTAATGGCTATTTCACTGATTTTTCAGAAGGTCGAAGCGCAGTAGAACTATGGTATACATATCTGGTAATATATGAAGAGGGCATGGTGAACGCGGACGTAAAATTTTGTGTAGGATAAAGTATGACATTTTAAGCATATTTAGAATAAAGCCAATAGAGAATGCTTCGAAATTTTAAACATGAAACACGGGAAAGATAATATCTAATGCGAACACTTAATCAGATCTACTCATTATTAAAAGAAGACACATATTACAAGAAATTGGTTTTTTAAAGACAATTAATTAACTTTATGCCTCATAAGAGAAATGCACTTTTCTATCGCTTGTATTAATATAAGCAGAAGTAATGTTTTAATTTTAAGGAGCATTGTACCCATTTTAAAACAATACATTTAAAACCAGGTTTAAACTTCATAAAAAGGTAAAACGATGTCTGCTAAATAAAGCCCTGAAAGACATAACATAACACATATGCAAAATCGCACTTTGTCGATTTTCTTTAACACAAAAATACACTTTCGCGTTCTAGTTCTAACATAATAAAAACCTTTTAAATCCTAACGCTCACTTTAAAATAATTTAGGGGAAGAGGAATCGTTTCAGAGCCATCGTTCCATCAGTCAGCGGCGAACGATCTGAAATTTCCCAAAGGAGCGTGCACTTAGCATGATAAAAAACCGGCAAACAATGTAGTTAATATATTGCCAAATAACTTAAAGATTTGAAGATAAAATGTACATTGCTCAGAAAAGTTAATGCGTAATACAAGAAAATTATATACCAAAAATGAAGTGGAATGAGTGGAATGAGTGGAATAAAATGCAGTTTTAAGTCCTTAAATTACATTTACTACTCACTTAATAAAAACGAATAGTACAGAGTATCTCCTCTTCTCATATTGATTACATCTCACATCTCCTACCCATACAAATTATCGTTGTGATTTAACTGCGATTGGCCTCTATTCATATTTTCAAAAATATCTGAGGAAGATCTTTAAGAGCTGCTGAAGACATGGGATTCTTTAGTAATCTGTTTATTGTTACGATAATGCAGATATATCTGTACTTCTTGAACAACGTAAGAACGAGCATTGGTATCCATTAATAAGAGATTGTACGTTAAAATGAACAAATGCTACGACGTATGGCTCCAAAATGTATAAACAAAATTTGGTCTCAGTGCTTCTCTCAAATATTCACGTATAAACAAAACACGTTGACAATTAATCTTTTGCAAATTATTCGTGGTAAATATTGGGTTTAACTAACTATTCTACTAATCAAATCCTATAGTGGTGAAAGCCTACAACAAACAATATGAATGGGTACACAAAAAACGCTTAAGGCATAGCAACCTCTCCTCCTTGATCTGATTTTAGTTGGTAATTATCAGTATTTGTTAGTCGAGCCAGTGCATTGGAAATTTAGGAATTGAAGCTCCAAGATGTTGGGTGAGGTAATTCTGAATGGACGCTTCATATAGCAGTATAAGAGCAAGTCACGTACTCTTCATATATTTCTCCCCAAGTTGTATCAAAGCCATGAGTATAAATATACTTGAAGAACTGTTTGATGAGGTGGATAATAGAAGTAACCACTTATTCATAGGAGATATTAATATAGACGTAAATCTAGAATTGGACTATTATTCAAAAAAATTAAAAGAGTGCATTAAATTGTATGGGCTAAAACAGCGGGTAGATCAAAACACAAGACAATTCAAATATTATCTACACAAATTGATTTAGCAATATCAAATTTTGACATTAATGTTGATGCTCTCGATTCCCCTAATATAACAGACCATAGTATAGTCAGGGTAGCAGTTAAAATCAATTTGAATAAAAATAATATTCATACAGAAGAAGAACTATAACAAATACAACTTTTAACAAACCCTAAAAAATTTGACGGAAAGGTCAAAAGACCACAGTGCTGACTTACTTATAAAGAATATTGCACAATCTCTAGACCAAGTGGCACCATTAAATTATCAAATAAGCCTACACAAAATAAATGGTATAATGAATATATAAAAAAATGTGACTGAACATACAGATAATTTGTATAGGAAAGCAAAAAATTACAAATAGGAATGATGACTGGCAGATGTACAGAAATAAAAGAAATGAAACTACAAATCTTTTAACGACAACAAAAAGGCAATATTATGAAATGGAAATTGATGGAAACAGGAACGGACCCAAGAACATGTGGAAGACATTAAAATCATTAATAAATCCAAAAACTGATACTCGGAAAATATATATAAAATTTAAATATGAAGAAATAGAAGATGGCATGACAATTGTAAATAAATTTAACAGTTATTTCGTAAATAGTATAAACGATATTGTAGATAGTACAGATACTAGAGTAATTATGGACAATTTTATAAATCATGAAATAATCATTAATATATTGACTTAAAGAAATAGGCCATGAACAGTTGCGAAAAATTCTAGAAAATTTATCACCAAAAGCTGGAACAGAAGAAGGCGTTAGTGTAAATATCCTAAAATGGCTTTTAAAGAAATAGAACGTATCTTTCTTAATATTATGAATTTGTTAACAAAAACTGGAGAATGTCCAAATAACTGGAAAACTTCAACAAGAATACCAATGGAAAAGGTCCAGAATCCAACAACTCTACTAATTTTTCGACCAGTAAATATTTTACCAGTTTATGAAAAGGTATTAGAAATAGTGATGAAGTATAATTAGATGAACGCATTGAAGAAAATAACATATTATTACAAGAACAATCAGGATTTAAAAAAGGTCATTCATGTGAAACATCACTAAAAAATATTTTATATAAATAGAAAGAAAGTATAGACTCAGACTTGTTGGTGGGTGCTGCGTTCATAGACTTCAAAACTTAAAACTATAAGTAGAGAACGGCTGATATTAAAATTAAAATGTTATGGAGTAGACAGTATAGTATTGGAGTGATTCCGATCATATGTAAGTGACAGATATCAGAAAACCAAATATTGCACAATAATTTCACCAAAAGAGAAATAGTGATGAAGCACACATGGGGTATCACAGGGTTCGATTTTGGGGCTACTCCTTTTTATATTGTACATTAGTGATATAAAAATTCTATTAATAATTGTCTTATAAATCTCTTTGTTGATGATGCTATGTTATATGTATAAAATAAAAATGTAAATACAGTAGAAAACCATTTAAATGCAGATATTGCTTGCATCTATGGAAAATTTGATGTCATTAAAAAAGTTAAAGGTAACTCAAATAAATGTAAATGTATGTTAATAACTTCTTATCAAGGATCAGCAATATAATATTTACATTGTTAAAAATAACTGTTTACAAGAGTACAATATCGCCTCACTTTGAGTGTTGTGGCACTATTTTATATTTTATGAATGAGTCTGACATTGCTACATTACAAAAATTGCAAAATTGATCAATGAGAATAATTTTACATTGTAATAGGTATACACCAATTGAATCAATGTTAGACACTCTTAAATTTGTCTGTCAAACAGATAATTTGTTGTGATACTTTATTATTTATTCTTAAAATTAAAAAATGAATATTTCCTAAATATTTAGTAGATCGAATACAGTATATGAGGGAAAGATATAATCATGAAACTAAACAAAGAGATAAATTTTATATACTATTTAAGAAAAAATTTTCGGTCCAAATTATATTTATCATAATTGTCTTTAAATGATTAATGCTCTTCCTAATGATATCAAGATAATACATAACTTAAATCAGTTCAAAAGTCATATTATTAATTATGTTAAATGTAATTTCTAAGTTTCTTTATAGGTTACCTATTTATGAATTCATTTTAATATAAATATAACGTGTTTGTTAGTTTAGAGATGTATTGTAAATAGCTTATTTGTTAATAAATTCATTCACTCATTCATTCGATTAATGTTCACGGTTGTTTATATTAGAGATACAAAACTGCCATGGTTTGTATTTTTTTAGTGAACCATTTTTCAACCAAATATGTTTTTTAACGGGCCTAAATGTTAATATTAAGTGATCACTTCCAATTAACCGAGTGACTTGGTGATCTTTTATTATTTAATTTCGTAATGTTTAGCTAAACATTTTTGAAGACTACTCAGTTTGAAAAAAGTATATCTCATCTTTTAATCGACAAATTTTTTTATGGCGATTCAGTTAAAAAAAAATTAATTCATAATTTTTGAGTTGACAGTTTTTTGAGGACTACTTGGTTATAAGAAGAATCGTCATTTTGGAGACAAAAAATTGAGAACTTTACCACGTCTAAAATATGCCCTTAAGCATCAAAATGCATTCAAAATTTTCATCAAATCCGTGTTTTTCTATGACCAGGTGGTGTATTACATTTTTCTAGATAGTGGCGGAGGATCCGGGGATATTCTAAAACTTTTTTTCCTTTTCCCTGCCTATCGCTCTACTTTGGTGGCCATCTCGACCTTTTACCTTTGTCAGTTGGTACTCGTCACATTAGTGAAAATAACACTCAAATAGTACAGTTTATCGGGGCCAAAATTACGTGATATTTTGAAAAAATGATGTGCTGGACGAATTTTGTTTTTATTATAAATTGGTAGTGAATTGGTCTTAAAAACTTTACTACCCTATATAACTTTTTAATTTTAATTGCATTTACTATTCCACCATCCAACCAGGACGCATACACAGGGACAATTCTCAATAATCATTCCCTACGACATTGCCATCTGCCATAGCTGAGATTCGAACTCAAGATGGTACAGCAACTGTTGTCTCCCATACAACTTCATCTAATCCACTACTACCAACTAGATAACACATTAATTTTCGTATAATAAATAATGAACACAAAGTTACTTTATTAAATATCATTATATTTTTCTTTTTACGACTGCAGTTTCGTAGTTTCTAGACTACACTATCAAGCGCAGCGCTTAATATCAGCCATTGAGTTTATTTGAAGCCGAAGACAGTCATCGAGAGTATCAACGGTAATAAATATTTCCAAATTATCAGCATAAATGAGGTAATTTACGTCCATGACATCGTGATAAATATGTTAAACAACAACGGTCATAGTAAAGATCCGTGAGGGATGTTGCCAAGTATTCGACAGACTTAAACCCACAGAGAGATACAACATATTGAGTCTTGTTTAGTAAATATGATTGATTAGAGAGTTAGAATATTAAGTTTATGTATTATCATATTATGGTCAAGTCTGCCGAAATCCTTAGGGAAGTTTGTGTAAATTATATCCATTTATGATTGATGTATATTGTCGCGATCCTTTAATGGGGCTCAGTGAGTGTAAATTCAGAGCCACGACGACAACCGAAGAAGACCTACCGATGCCTGGTGTTAAGACTAAACCTGCCTAGTTGATATTCCGGTCCTTAGGAATTTTGTTAGATTTTTTGACTCAGGACAATTTTATTTACATGTAATAATTTTCCTGTTTCAACCTGACCTAATAAAGTTTGTTATTTCCCAAATGTGAATTTTTTTATTGTGTGTGAAAGTCTAATGTTTCTTATCGACTCGCTAGATATTTCCATCTCTCCACTTGAGCTGCTTAGCCCTGCGTAACCAGCAACTCCCAATGACTTTCCAGTGCCAAGTGAGTTTCTCTCTTCGCAGTCTAAAGAGGTTGACAAAAAATGATAATAAAAATTAGCAAGTAAATATATGATTAGTATAATCCTAAAAATTGTATCTAATATTTTAGAAGCTACAATTAATTATTGTGCAGAATTGAGAACAACATTTCGCATTTTGCATAAATTGGTATTAAAGATATCTTTATTATTATATAATGAATTATAGTTGTAACACATACGGTACAGGGGAGAAAATAACGGCAAATTTGTTCTTGGGACAGGCAAATAAAATAGAGACGAGTGCGAGCGGATCTGCAAACTAGGAACATGAAATCTAATGGAACTAAGAATTTCAGGGTGGTCAACAGTGACATTTAAAATCTTAAAAAGGAATTCAAGAGAGTGATACACACGACGTAGTTGAAGATCACTTGTGTTGAGTCTATGTAATAAGTCACAATGGGGAAAATCTCTTTCTGAATAATTTCCAGAACTTTTGAACCAAAGGCATTTGAAAACGCCTCTGAGGCTTTTCAAAGCTATATTTATGATTTTCATAACCAGGACTCCTCCATACTATTGAAGCATATTCAAGCCTTGACCTCACAAATGAATTAAAGTGAAGTTTTAGTGTATTTTCGTTAAATTGTTTACAATTACGGATAATGTAGCTTAAATTTTTGAAAGAATAGCGGTGATTTGATTGATATGGCTAACAGAAGATAACTTTGGATCGGATATAACTCCTAAATTTTTGAGATAATTACAGGACTTCAATTCTTCATTATTAATTGTATAGATATATTTTATTGAATTTTGTGCACGAGAGCATGTCATAGATCTACACTTTGAGATACTTAACTGTAAATTGTTTACGCTACATCAATACCATAGGTGCACAAAATCGTTTTGCAAATCAGCGCAATTTTCTACATTGGTGATAGATGTAAAAATCTTTAGGTCATCGGCATAAAGTACTGTTTTGTAGTGTAAGCCAATTAAGATATCATTTGTTACAATGTTAAATAGCAAAGCCCCAAGCACAGAACCATGGGAGACACCAGATGTCGCTGAGATATCTATAGACCACAATCCACGGTATTGCATATTCAGTGATCTATTTACTAAGTAGGAAGATCAGGAAATGTTCAGTTAGTCCAAATTCGGATAATTTATTCAGCAAAAATCCGTAGTCCAGTCTGTCAAATGCTTTAGAAAAATATGTATAAATGATGACTTAGTCTCCAGCATTCAAATGTTCAGCTATGAACTGAGTAATGCACGCTAAATTGCTGGTGGCAGAGCGATTTGGTATGAATCCGTGTTGGTTGAGGCAAATTTGAGATTTGACGTGATTAAAGGGAATATCATATATCATGTTTTCAAATAATTTACTAGAATTGCACAATATTACTATTGGTCTGTAATTTTCAACAGCACATCTATAATTTTTAAATGAGTCGCTTACTTGACAAAATTCTTATTTCTTTACTGAGAGATCATCTACGGAAAATATTAACTTTTCATTTTAATTTCAAACTGTGCAATTAGGAGAAAACAGTAGACCAGTGCTGTCGACAACAATCTATTTATTTTTTCTATCTACTTTTTCTTGTCAAATCCTCACAACTGCATGCTGTCAGAATTTAGACCTTACACAAGGGAAGTTCACATTTTTACTAAAATATCTTTGTAATTTACAGCTAATAAAACCCTTTTGGAGTCCCTAGGAAATTTAAACAAAATAATGTATTTTCCTATCGTCGCCGTCGTCGTCTTGGAATGTCCCCGAACAAGACAAGTGTTTCTACTTACATTACTCATCATTATTCAAAAAATAATTTATTGGTATATATAACAAAATAATAGCTCAACACATGGAGAAATACGAATTGATTGAAATATCGAATTGTGACATTTTCGTCTAAGCTGAAGCAGTCAGTTTTCATTTCAAATTGGGGACTGCAACTGGAATTGCAACCACTACTTTAAATCAGTTTTTTATAAAGGCATAAGATGATTTTACCATATATAACAAATGGGAATTATTTTATGTAAATTTAAGAAGAGTGTAATATTTTGGTTCGAAAATCTTTTAAAAAATCTGAGTTAAGGGCGTCCCCATTTTTACTTCACTAGTTGGAGTTCTTTTTGGCCAAGCCAATAATAATAATAATAATACGGAGAGGACGCGCAGCTCGTGGACGAAAGCATCTCATACCATCTAGATGCCGGAGAGTCCTACACTTACTTGGGTGTCGAGCAACGCTCCACCCAAGAAGTAAGTGTAGTGAAAAACGCTCTGCGCGGCAAGTATCAGCACCTACTCCAACAGATCTGGTTTTCAGAACTGTCAGGGAAGAAGAAGGTGTCTGCTCAAATATGCTTGCCGTTCCGATCCTTCTCTATTCCTTCGGAGTAGTGAAATGGACTAGACAAGAGCTGCGTCAACTCGATGTAGTAACCCGTAATAAGATGCATCTCAATCGGAGCTTGCATCCTAAATCGTCCGTTCCACGGTTATATCTCCCACGACATCGGGGAGGCCGTGGACTCTTGATCTTGGAGAGTCTCCATAGCAGGATGGTTCTGGATGGAGCATGTAAGGTCATCAGGCGTTCGGATCCCCTCCTCTGCATGGTCCGAGACTATGAAAATGCAGAGGTAGGAGCTTTTCTCTTTAAGGTAGCACGGAGAGCAGCCGATGAACTTGGTCTCACCCTTCGACGTCGAGTGGGTAAACCCCGACTCTGTCACCGAGTTGGAACCCATTCGGCTAAAAGCCCTCATTAGAGGTGCAGAAACATCCTTCTGCAGCTCCATAAGGATTGCCATTGCAAAAAAAAATATTTTTTTTTACAAAAAACCAGTCACCCTACTCTGTGGCTCCGACCTCACAGAGGGGAGCTGGTAATAAATAGCAATAGCCACTCCCCACAGAGAAAGAATTATAATAAATACAGATACTGAATCTCAGAGAGCAAAATGACTCCGAGAAATCCTCATTTAGGTTAATTTAAGAACCTGTCTATGGGGCAGTTTGTTTATATGGCTGGATATTAATAACGGAATAAAGTAAGATACAATAAAATAAGATACAAAAAAGGACACAATAAGACAATATAAAATAAATGTAGTGCAGCACATGCAAAAACACAATTTTTTTTTAAAAAAAGGACTAATTCAAGATTGCCTACTATCAATGATTATATCAATTTTATATATATATCATTTAAAATTATCCAATTTTTAATTTTTTTCTTCAATAAATTTATAGAATTAATATTTTTTAAGAAAATTTGGTATCATGTTCTGAATTCTTGGGCCTATATACACAAAACATTTTTAGCAAATAGAGATTTTTGTGCTCGGTAAAAACATATTTGCTTGTACTCTAACTACCTCGTGCTTCATACGCATGTGTAACAGATTATATATATATTGCCTATTTATATGTAAAAATATCAAGGTTGCTTTACAAAAGAGTTGTCTTATGTTCATAAGCTTACTTTAACTGTACAGTAGGTCAGATAAGTACCTTAAGAGTTTTTTATACATAATTTTCAAATTTTTTTCTGAATTAGCTCTAATTATGTATGTTTTCTTGACCCCACCCCACCCAATGATCCCATATTAAAGTATGGATTCAACAAGACTGTGGTAAAAAAATTTTAAATGGTTGAAAAGAAAATTAGTGAAATTATAAAATTTAAAAATCATACCTCGCAGTTTGTTAATAACAGATTGCACGTGAATATCCCATCTCAGGAAGGAGTCCAGGTGAACTCTCAAATACTTTATTGATGTTACAAATTCAATTTTAATATTTGCTAATGCTATGTTGTCATAATCAGGCAAGTATTTCTCATATGAAGTGAAGGGTATTATATTAGCCTTTTTTGTATTAACCGTTAGCTCATTAATTTTAAAATGATCTAATATTAATTTTAAGTCTGTTTTTGCACTTCAGAACAACAGCCGTCCCCAGTATATACAATGTCAGTGTCGTCGGTAAATAATGATATTAAAGTTACAGATGATATGTATGCAAGTTGTCGATATATATAACTAATATAATTAGTCCCAACACAGTACCGTGCGGTACTCCACATGTAACTGTTTCTATATTACTCAGTACACCATTCACCTGTACTCTTTGTAATCGATTTTGTAAATAGTTTTTAAATAGATCATAGGCAATTCCTCGTACTCCCAGATGTTCCAGTTTATCCAGCAGAAGACCGTGGTTAACGGTATCAAAAGCCTTCGCTAGATCAAGGGAAACGCCTAAACATGCTTTGTTTTGTCTTTTGCTTCATAAACAATAGATGTTAATTTCGCAATGACGTCCTGAGTAGATTTATTTGCCGGAAGCCAAATTGGTTTTTACTTATCACATTATTTTTATCTATATAACTTACTAGTCTAAATAACCTACTTCCCTTGCACTTGCATGTAAGGAAGGAGGCAGCACTCAGTGCCTTACGACTGCACCAGGCACATAAATTTAAACCAGGCGATCTGGTTGGTCACTTAAGGATTCTGGAGTTAATCCATTTGAAGTCCATGATCAAACCCACTGACTCAATGCCAATCAAACAAGACTTTGACTGCCCGTTTGACGTGCTAATTGAAAGCCATCAGACGAGCAAGATAGAGGCACTGCGATTGGAACAAGGATCACTCATCTTGTATACAGATGGATCTAAGATGGCTGAATGGGTAGGAGTGGGCATAGCAGGGCCTAAATGTAGGCTATCCAAAGCCCTCGGTAACACCCCCACCATCTTCCAGGCAGAAATTTACGCTATAGATCTGTGTGCCCAGGAATGCGTAAATAAAGGCATCCGACGGGCAAAGATCTATCTATATATTATCTGATAGCCAGGTAGCACTAAAACCTCTAAGGTCCTATACTTGAGTCTAAAATTGCCTGGGAATGTAGACAATCCCTGAAGCAACTGGCCAACAACAACAAGGTTACCTTGGTGTGGGTGCCAGGGCATGAGGGAGTACAAGGGAATGAACTTGTTGACAGCCTTGCAAAAAAAGCACCGTTCATTGGACCTGAACCGTTCTGTGGCCTGGCCAAGCGACACATAGCGAAGGAGATCCAAGAATGGGAAAAGGACCAGAAAAAGTCATACTGGAGGAACACTCCAGGCCAAAGACAAGCGAAAAAGTTTATAACTTATTCGACAAAGAATGCCACAAGGCTTCTCGAACTTGAAAAGTCTGAATTAAGGCTAATCACAGGCCTTCTAACTGGCCACTGCCCCTTGAGATATAATCTCAAGAATATGGGCAAGGTGGTAGACAACAAATGCAGATATTGCGATACTACAACTGAAACTGCGGAACATATATTTTGTGATTGCAAGGTGTTAGTCCGCACTAGGCTAAAATTCCTAGAACGGGCGGAATTAACGCCCGAAGACATAGGGAAATTAGCTCCCAGGAAAATCACAAGCTTTGTAAAAAGTCTTGGAATCCTGGGCAACAACTAGATGTAAGGTAAATCACAAAAGATCTTTTAGGTCGAAGTGAAGTTACATAACGAAATCACTTGGGCTACTGTAACGTAGCAGATATCGTAGGGCACAACTTAAAACGGATAAGTGATGTACGTAAGGCTGTTCGAAGCCAAACGACCCCATAAAACAATCTACAATCTACTAATCGATTCTTAAGTACTTCTTCAATTATTAATTTCGATTTGTTGCCTCCTTGAACGGTTGAGTGATGTATTCTACAAACGCTTTCAAAAACCTCATTTGTTATACTGTCCGGTCTAGTGCTTTTTAATTTTTTAAATTTGAAATTATTTAATTTCAGTTGAATCCGTTGGCTTTAAAACTATTGTTCCAGAAATTCTACGTCCTTGAATACGATTTATTTGTGAATTATTATTCATAGGGTTAATTTTTGCAGCAAAGTTTTTTACAACATTAGAAAAGACAGTGTTATAATGATTCTGCAATTCCGTCATTTACCTCCACTCCATTATCTAAAAATGCCAATGCCGTGAAATAATAATCTCTATTAATAGTAAATAACGTACCAAATCTTTTCGTTGTAAAACAAAGGGTTCTGGAAACGTTAAGTAAAAATCTACTAACTTTCAAAGAGCCCTAGCCCCACACACAAAGTTTTCTTTATATATTTGTAAATAATATCATCACCTGACGGATAACGTTGCACAACCTGTATATACTTAATTGATAACAATTCAAGAGCCAACTTTTCTGCCGCATATACACGCCACTGGTAGAGCTTATCTGCGGTGTCTGTTACGAGTTCTCCCTCTCTTTATTGACGAAAGAACTTTAATTTGACAGATTGTCATCTTGCCTTTTCGTTATACAGTCTTTAAGTTTGTAATATCTAATAAAATGAAATACTGTCGAATGCAAATTAATTACTCTTAAAGCTTGCGAACCTCTAACGATTATTAGACTTCTTGCCGAGCATTCCATGGAATAAAATCTTTTGCATGAGGTATTACGTTTAAGCGTCGCCTTTTGTGATTTTAAGAAGTTCTCATCCGCTGTTTATATAGTTGATTTTTATACGATGTACGAGGAGTTTGAAATAAATTAGAAATATCATATTTTGTTACAAATTCTCATAAACTTTATTCAGAAAATACAACGCAAATATTTATATAACTAAAAAACAAATTTTAAATATATTGAAATAATTAATTGCATAATTAATAAACATTGTAAGAAATACCACCAAAGGAACCATTATCCTTGTTCGTATGATGCATTAGTTAACTTACACTAATACTTATTTCAATTGATGCATATAATATATGCATATTATGTATAAATACTCACATGCACACACATATACACACCATCATACATCCACACATACAGATTTACATACTTATACGCCTACATAATTTTTTTAAATAATATTTTTCTACATAATGCAATAGATAATGATAATACTGATAACGTAATTTGCTTAATGTAAATAATAGGTATTTTTGTATCAATATATTGATGAATTAACAACCTAGGCTGTTCTTTAATCCATTTATATATATATATATATATATATATATATATATATATTTATACATTTATTTAACGTCGGCCTATTTCTGCTACTGAGGCCTAACACCGACGCCTGTAGACGAGCTACCCCCAACCAGGAATTTTGCCAAACCTCTTCCCTTAAGAAGAGTAGGGATCTTTTACTTGCCTAACATTTAATAGACAAGGGACCGACGGCTTTACATCCCCTCCGAAAGATGGTATATCTCCTATACAACCCTCGCCTAAGGTTGCATAGCTTCCGCGCATACACTGATATACAAGCCGCTGGAAGATGGGTGAGGCGAGGACGTGGTCTTCGTTGGAACGGTCACCAATCCAACTACTAACCACGCCTAACGTTGCTTTACATCGCATTTCGAAGTATGTACATAGTAAAGACGCACCCACGCTCGCCCCCATTTATTTATATGTTTCCTAAATAGTTTTAATGGTGGCATAATTTTAACATGTGCAGGGAGCTCATTGTATATTTTTGGGCCCAGATATACATGACATCTTTGTCGAATTGTCCTCCGTGTACGAAAAATAACGTAGGAATTTTCTTTGTATCATGTGTGCTATAGCTATGTGCCCACAGGGACACCTCATCGAATGTCGAAAAAACACCGACAAGTTAAATCCAACAAAACTAATTCTTTCATCTACGGCGCTTGGAATGTTCGTACTTTGAACGACAGCACTCGCACCGATCGGCCTGAAAGAAGAACTGCTCTAATAGATAGAGAACTTCACCGACTCAATGTTGACGTTGCAGCTCTCAGCGAAACTCGATTTTTGGAGGAAGGCTCTCTCACAGAAAAGTACTACACCTTCTATTGGAAAGGTCTTCCCGCCAATTCAAGAAGAAAACATGGAGTAGGATTTGCCGTTCGGAATCAACTTGTATCCAACTTAACACAAGTACCACAAGGCCTATCCGAGCGTCTAATGCTGCTACGCTATGAGCTATCAGATGGCAACGCAGTAAATCTAATAAGCGCCTACGCTCCCACTCTGGATGCAAGTCACGAAACCAAGGAAAGCTTCTATCAACAGCTGGAAGAAACCCTCTGTAGAATACCTAAAACGGAACGACTCGTTATTCTTGGTGATTTTAACGCTAGAGTAGGGAGAGATGCAGACACCTGGCCAGGCATCATAGGCAAGAACGGTTTGGGCAACATGAACGCTAACGGTCAACTACTCCTAACTAAATGCGCCGAACATGATCTAGTTATAACAAACACCATTTTCCGACAAAAGGATAAATTTAAAGGCACCTGGCGTCACCCCAGATCAGGTCACTGGCATCTACTGGACTATGTTATCGTACGTAGGAAGCATCTCAAGGACGTCCAAATTACAAAGGCGCGCATTGATAGCGAATGTTGGACCGATCATCGTCCTGTTGTCTCTAAAATGAAAATTGTTATGAGACCCAAACACCGAAGAACTCAAGTAAAACGTAGACCCCGTCTCTGTATTAGTAAATTGCGTGACCAACAAACCGTCGAACAGCTAAAGCAAAAAGTTCAAGAGAATTTGAGTGCACTAGAAGAAACCAATTCTGTAGATGTCGCTACTACCTGGTCACAAATTAAAGACAGTTTAAAAAGTGCGAGTGAGGAAATTCTTGGCACTGCAGCAAGTAAAAAACAGGAGGACTGGTTCAATGATAATGAAGCTTTTATACAAGAACTTCTTGACCGCAAACATATTGCCTTCCAAAACGCTATCAACCACCCCAACGACTCATCAAAAGCAGAAGCTTTTACCCAATCTAAGAATGAAACGCAACGCGAAATCAGAAGAATAAAGAACGAGTGGTGGGCAAGCAAGGCCAGAGAAATTCAAAGGTACGCCGATTCACACGACTACAGGAATTTCTTTCAAGGAGTAAAAGCAGTGTACGGCCCCAGTCGGAAAAATATGTGCCCTATTAAAGATTTAAATGGAAATCTCCTCAAAGAAGACCAGGAAATAAGAGCCCGATGGAAAGAACACTACTCTAACATTCTTAACCAGCAAAGTCAAGCCGATCACGATATTATAAATCTTATCCCTCAATATGACACCTTCGAAGACTTAGATAAACCACTAACAACGGAAGAGATCTTAACCGCCATTGGGCAGCTAAAAAATAACAAATCTCCCGGCGCCGACTCACTCCCAGCTGAGATCTTTAAAGCTGTGTCGTCAGAGCTCATACCCTACCTCAAAAAACTGTTTGATATCGTGTGGGAAAGTGGTCAAGCTCCGCAGGAGTTTCGTGATACACTTTTAATCAACCTCTTCAAAAACAAAGGGAGCGCTGCGGACTGTGGAAATTACAGGGGTATAGCTCTCCTGGCTGTTGGAGGGAAGATACTCACTAAAGCGATGGCAAATAGGCTAACACCTGTTATGGAGAAGTTACTTCCTGAAACACAGAGTGGCTTTAGACCAAACCGAGGCACATCGGATTTAATCTTCACACTTAAACAGCTTCAAGAAAAAGCACTCGAACATCAAGGAGAAATTCACATGGCCTTCATTGATTTAACCAAGGCGTTTGACTCGGTGGACAGGGAAGTGCTCTGGAAAATTATGTTCCGCTTAGGTATCCCTAGAAAATTTGTGGAAGTATGTCGCAGTCTACATACAAACAACAACGCCCAGGTTATGTATAATAATGAGGCAACCGAACCTTTCCAAACCCTCACTGGAGTTAGGCAGGGATGTGTCCTGGCACCCTTACTCTTTAATTTGTTTACCACTGCTCTAACAATTATTGTTGACAACAAACTGACAGTCAGAGGAATAGGTCTCAGATACCGTTTTGATGGCGGTCTCTTTAACATAGGGCGCTTTAGAGCTTTCACGAAGACACGCACACGATTCATTTGTGATCTCCAGTATGCGGATGACTGTGCACTTTTAGCCTCTACGCCGGAAGAGCTTCAAGAACTTTTAGATGTGTATGCCCAGAGCTATGATTCCTTGGGACTTAAAATCAACATTGGAAAGACTAAGATTATGTCAACTCCTCATCAAGTGAACCAAATAGACATTACACTTAACGGAAATTCTCTTGAAGTGGTGGATCAGTTCAATTACTTAGGCAACGTTGTTAATGACAAAGCAAACATGGACAGCGAGATTCGCAATAGAATTAACGCTGCATCTAGAGCACTCTGGGGACTTAGAGAGAGAGTATTTGACAACCACGACCTTGCTTTATCAACGAAAATGGCTGTCTACAGAGCAGTTGTCATTCCAACACTGCTATATGGATGTGAAAGCTGGGTCACTTACCGTCGTCATGTGAAAGAATTAGAACGTTTTCAGCAAAGACACCTCAGAAGTATGATGAAAATCCGTTGGTTCCATCACATATCAAACGTGGAAGTACTCAGGAGAGCAAACAGCCTTCCAATTGAGGTGCTTATTTCAAGAGCACGCCTAAGATGGGCAGGTCACGTTCATCGTATGCATGATAACCGCCTTCCTAAATGTACACTTTATGGTGAATTGCTAAGCGGTAGAAGAAGGCGTGGCGGTCAACGAAAGAGGTTCAAGGACGCTCTCCATGAAAATCTAAAATCCTGCGGTATTGCAGACGAGCAATGGGAACAACTTGCAGCGGACAGAACCGAATGGCGAGGGGCTGTGGCCAGCTATCAAGGAAATGTTGCTGCAAGAAGGCCGAATCCAAGACCTAACCAGGTCTATGTTTGTCCTGACTGCGGTCGACATGTGCTCTCCCGAATTGGCCTCTATAGCCATAGTCGTGTGCACCGTAGATGAATGGGAATTACAATACACCTTTTACTTGTTTTTTATTGTACACAATTTATCGACTGTAACATTTTTATACTCGGACTCGAGTAACGGCTAATATATATAATAGCTATGTTCAATACAGCTTAAGTTTTATTACTTCTTATACTGTTGCACTAGCAAGTTTTGACAGAAGAGCTGCATTATATTAACACTACTTTCGCTGTACAAAAATCATTGCTTGAGTAAGTCCTGTATTTACCATAAATTAATTTAAAAATCCATTTTTGCATTGTTTCTAATGTATCTAAGTTAAAATTTGTTACACCTTTCCAAGTAATAATTCCATAAGTAAGGTGAGTTTATACTAGAGAAAAGTACATTATTTTTAAATGATATATGGTAAAGAATTTTTTGAAGTAGCTAAATTTTGACAGAAGACAAGGTAACATCGTTATGAGGTTATTTTTTGGAAGTTTCACCTTAAGTGTGAATCAATTGCTATAGATAAGTATTTAAGGTGTTTTACAGAAGTTATTTCCATCTGTTCATCATCGCATTTTATATAGAGTTTGTCAAATTCGGTCAATGTACTGAAAAAACAAGAAAATGGCAGGAAATGTGCTTTTTTTTAAAATTTATGGTAAGTAATTTTGATTTAAAAAGTGTACTATAGTTCCAAAATCTTTTTCTACATCAGTTTTCAAGCTCATCCAGGAAATATGTTTATAAAATACTGCTGTGTCACTAGCAAAACTGACTATATCTCCAAACACCTTCTGACTGAAAAGATCATGTACATATAAAGTAAATAAGATGGGATCTAACACCGTACCCTGCGGAACCATGTAGCGTACAGTTTTCTTTATCACTAAACACATCAATTAATATACATTGTTCGCTATCTGCTAGGTAGCTTTCATGATATCATATACAGTTCCCCGAAACCCACCCAATAGCTTTTAGAGTGTTTAGTAAATTTGAGTGACTCACGGTATCGAACGCTTTTGCTAGATCGACAATAATGCATAATGCTTGCTCATTTCTATCCATAACTTGATAAATCTTTGGTGTGATGTCCGCTATAGCATCCTGTGTCGACCTAGCTTGTCTGAACCCATATTGCTTGTCTGCAATTACATTAAATTTGTTCGTAAATTCAACTATTTTTTAACACTTTCTCGAAAATTTTCCCTAGATCAGACAGCAAGGATATGGATCTGTAATTTCCGACAATCTGTTTGTTACAAGATTTATCTAATGGTTTTATAATAGCAATTTTAGTGTAGTGAAGAAGATTCCTGAATCCGAGGAACTATTTATGAGATACGTAATGGGTTTCACTATACAGGGTGCCCCGAAAATGGTGGGCAATCTCTCGGATTTGGGTAGAACTAGTGAAAATAAGGTCACAAGTTGGTATATTTTTCTTTCCCCCGAGGTACCCCTACGAAGATATTCGTTCTTGAAGTTGAAGGTTAAAAATCGATTTTTCGCGATAACTTTTTTATTGTTCAATCGATTTTATTCATTTTTGGATAAGTATCATATTATTTCAATCCAGTTAGGTCAGTGTATTAGAACCTTGGATAACAATCTTGAGGGCTCGGGGGCAGGGCACCCATTGCCTTAATAAATTGAAAAAAAATTTCAGCTTATTTTCTTTTACTTCTAAGGTTATTCTCAAATTTTTGAGCCATTTTTACGTAAAAAACGTATACTTGTATCAAACAAGGTAATATGAATCGTTTTCGAGATAAATGCACTTAACGATAAAATTGCGATTTTCAATCGCACAAATAGTAGTTATTTTCAAAAATTAAATAAACACGAGGGTTATGTACAAAACAACGTTTATTTCTCTATGAGGTAGTAAGTACTTACCTAAACTTACAAAAACAAAAAATCTTGAACACACAAAATTTGCAACCTTAGTGTAGAAAACTAATTAGGGACATGGAAAAATGAAGATTTATGAAATTTTATAAAAAATGCTCAATATGAGCACCTCCTTCCACAACGAACTGACGATCGCTGGACTCGCAACAACATTTTTTCGTTTTCTCTAATTGCATTTGAATGGTACATAACTCTCTCGTATAATTCTTCTCTTGTCTCTACTGGTGTGGCATATACGAGACTCTTTAAATGCTCCCGCAGGAAGAAATCAAGGGGATTTAAATCGGGTGATCGGGGAGGCCAAGGAACAGGCCCGCTCCGACCTATCCACCGGTTTGGGTATACTCTATTCAAATGACCCCTCACTATAAGACTAAAATGCGGGGGCGCCCCATCATGCATAAACCACATGTTCTCTCGAGATGCAATGTCAACGTCTTCTAAAAGTTGTGGTAACTGCTGTTGGAGAAATTCAAGATAAAGTTGCCCATTCAATCGATTTGGTAACACGAATGGGCCAACAAGTACCGGGCAATAATTCCGGCCTAAACATTAATATGAAATTGCCTTTGATGGCGCGTTTGAATTGTGGCATGTGGGTTTTCCTCGTTCCAAACATGTAAGTTGTGGGAGTTAATGACTTCATTTCTTCCAAAGCTAGCTTCATCCGTATACAAAACCGATCGAATGAAGGTATGGTTGACTGCAGATTATGTGGCAAGGTACCAGAGACAGTAGATCATATCATATATGAATGTGAGGCATTGGCCCGCAGAAGATATAATATTTACGGGCAAACACAAACAGACCCGCAAAGCGTATTAAAATGGGCAGTGTAAATCGGAACAGGGAGTGTACAATAAGCCCAAGAGGCTGCAGTGCCTTCGGAGTATTACAGACGACCCTGTGGGGAGGGGTTTTAGTCAGTAAGAGTCTGACACTGACCCAACTCAGGTTGGGAGTCCATGAGGGTTTCCCCTCCTCGTTAAAAAAAAAAAAGGTATGGTTTTGTTCATATTTCTGTATAAACTACTGCGAAAATTGCACCCTAGCAGGAAAGTCATCTGGGCTAATGGCATGTACTTTCTGTATATGGTACGGATGAAGCGGTTGCTCTTTCAAAATTTTTCGAACGATCGATTTTGGGACATTCATTTGTAATGATAATGAACTGATACTGACATGAATTCGCAGCGACTGCATCATTGGATCTTCTACTTCAACAGTACGTGTTTTCCGCAGAGCACCCCTATTTACGTCATTTGGCGCAAATCGAACTAAGTAGACATACAATTCTTAGCTTTTTAGTTTTCAAAAAACTTATATTTTTTACCAGTTTCTCACGATCAAAAGTTTTGCGATCAGGAACTCATAGTCTTCGCGCTTTCGAGGCATTACAAGAAGCCATTCCATACATTAAATGCATATCTGGGTATTTATTGTTAGTGTAAGCCATATTTCAACCAGTTAATTACTTAATTAATGCCGGAGTAAGCTAATACTGAAAAATTATGCCACTCCAATTATCTGATATTTTGATCCATGGCAACCATAAACTGTCATTATTACTCGTTTGGTTTTGTATATAAACAGCTACATCGTCTTATCTACATAGATAAGGCGATGTAGCTGTTTTTTTAAATATTTAAAAAAATTAATATTAACACGTTCAATGCTGACCCCAGAACTTGGGCTTCGGCATGTGCGGCACCATTTTTTGTCGTTTTTTTTCAAATAATCGGCGGGAAGGTCATACATAATATGATACAGTAATACTAAGTTTATTTTTAAAAGTTACTATTATTTTGCGATTGAAAATAGCAATTTCATCGTTAGGTGCATTTATCTCGAAAACGGTTCATATTACCGACATCAAACAAATATACGTTTTTTAGATAAAAATGGCTAAAAAATTTGAAAATAACCTTAAAAATAAAAGAAAATAGGCTGAATTTTTTTGTCCAACTTATTAAGGCACGAGCCCCCAAGAATGTTATCCAAGGTTCTAATACACTCACCTAACTGGATTGAAATAATATGATACTGATCCAAAAATGATTAAAATCGATTGAACAATAAAAAAGTTATCGCGAAAGATCGATTTTTAACCTTCAACTTCAAGAGCTATCTTGCATCTTGGTAGAGGTACCTAGGGGGAAAGAAAAATATACGAACTTGTGACCTTATTTTCACTAGTTCTACACAAATCCGAGAGATTGCCCACCATTTTCGGAACACCCTGTATGCACAGCAATATTTTTTATAGTCTCTGCCCTAATTGTATCCATTCCTGGAGGTTTCTCTTTTACTTTAATTCATTCATAATATTCGCTATTTCTTTTTCATTAGTGTATGATAAGTATATAGAATTTGATTCACCAATTAGAATAGTACTTACTATTTCTAGGTGAATTGGTTTTTTTCCTATCTTTATTTTATTTGCCAAATTTTGTCCAATTTCAGTGAAATATTTACAAAATTGATGAATCTGCCAAATTCCGTATTAGAGCACCAGCGGCGGCTTCGAGGAGAGTCTACGAGAAGAGCACCTACTTTGCAAAAAACCTTGTTTTTGTCAAAAAATATTTTAAAAAACTATATAAGTACCACGAAATTTCTCATTCAAGAACCAATTTTGTTCATTAACAAATACTTTTTAGAAACCGTTTGCTATATCTGGATCAATCTCTACCAACATGAGATACCTCAAATAAAGGGTAACTAGAGAATCTTTCAATTTATTTTTAACCTAAGGTATTGCTCTTCTTGTTAAAACTTTGCAAAACATTTTTTTTTTGTTTTCTAAAAGAGTGAAAAAAGACCAACTTCAAAATGCAGCATTTCGATAATTTTAGTCTAGTCCCAAATTAATGAAAATTTTCTATAGGCATTTTTTACTAAAACACTTATTTTTCAAGATGTTTGTAAACGACCAGCAGCTTTGGAAAGGGTGAGCAAAAACAACCATCTACGCAAAGTTTCACTGGTACACTAATTCTGTCTTTTATACTTTTTGTTTTTATCGAACTAACAGACAATGAAAAAAACCATGATAATGGTTAGCATTTTAACCAGTGGTAGGGGAAGGTGGTACTATATGAGACAAAAATACAATTTGATTTTTTTTTAAGTCAGCGGTTCAATATACAAAAATACTTTTTAGACAGTCCACTAGAGGCATCCATTCGCTATGTCATGAATACATCAGATACATTAAAAGCCTCGATGCAAACGTTCAGTTTTCTTTTTTCTTAAAGCCTGCAAGCGTCTCAGTGGTACCGTCTCTGGTACTGACTGAGACAGGCATAGGTTCAAAGTGAGACAATTCTTCAGGTAATCAAATAAACGTGCGATATTTTTCAAAAAAAAAAAACTAATTATAATTCAACTTAAACATTTTAATTTAAACCTACAGATTTATTCTTTGGGATAGGTATTGATTATTACACTGAATTTATCAAAAGAATATTTAAAAAAATTGAAATCAACGCACGTCCATGGTATCGAAACGCAGTTCAAATTTTAATATCTGAGATTGCCGCTTCGTTCCCTTCCCAGTAAATGGATCAGATAGTATCATTTTTATGTCATTAAAATCGATTGCAGAAACATCCAAAATATTGGGGAACAAAAAGCTATTTGGGATCTTGGAGCTTTTTCGAGGGAATGACACTTCAGACTCCTGTAATGAATTGATATTTAGAACTTTGTCGATATAGAAAACATTCTTCTGGAATTTTACAAGAACAAATTTTTCTGGCAATATATTTTCTTCATTTATTTCTTGCATAATATCCGCTTGGGGCTCTTCGGAAATCCACTCTTCCACTTCAGATTTCTCTTCATATTCGACATTTTCATTTTCACTTGTTTCTGAAGGGGCTGTGGATGCTCTTTTTTCTTAAATTTTTCTGTCTTTCTCTTTTTGGTCTTTGGTTGGTCATTTTCTTGCAGGGATTGTATATTGGCTTTGGTTTTTTCGTTTATTTTCTCCAATTTTAACTTTTGTTTCTCTAGTTTAAGTTTTTCATTCTCTTCAATCAATATTTTTCTTGGTGTGCTAGTTATGACTGCGCTTCTACCTTTCTGCCTGGCTTTCCTTACTTGCTTTCTGGGTGCGGCTTTTGGAAGACCTTTTATTTCTTCTGGTGAAACAAATTGCTTTGCGGACTTAAGACCTTGTACACTTATATTGCTGTTATTCAAATTGGGTAGGGGTATCACTTGTTTTTCCTCACTGCAATCACGATCGTGATTTGAGTCATTGAATATGGAAGTACTGCATCTTGGCAAACTATCATTGCTTGTTGTGCCGATGTTCAAGTTTAGAGGGTTTGTAACATTTTCCACCTCCCTTTCTGGACGAGTGACGTTGTCCACAGTATTTGCCTCGTTTTGTAACGGACGATCCGTAACCGATGAGGGCAAGAAATCAGTGTCTATAAAAATGTCTGGATTATAAGGCACTATTCCACTCTTTCGAAAGCCTGCCGTTATATTTGTTGGTGTATAGGCTTTATTAAAGGCTTTAGCAATACATCCTGCTATATAATTGATCGTTAATGGGTGCCCAGGATTGACTAGCATCCACTCACCGCAAGCTTTATTAAAATAAGCTTTAAATGGACCTAGAACGCCCACGTCTAACGGCTGAATTATGTGACTGCAATGCGGAGGAAGAGTTATAATGTGCACACCAGCATTTCGAGCCCTTTGCACAACCCTGATCGAAATATGACTCTCGTGATTATCGTGAATTAGAATTAATGGATTGATCTGTGATGAGTTTGAATGTCACTTTTACAAACAAGTCGGTATTCATCCAACCAGTGGGAGCTGCTAAGCCCAAGGTGCCCGGAGGGGCATCTTTTAACATATGGCCCTTATAAAATATTAGCGGAAATATTATAGCTGGAGCAAAAAGTACTCATTCCAGATGTAGTTGAGCACATAGTAACTAGTTCACCCCGCTCCCTACTTGTTGCTTTATGCACTTGTTTGACTCCTTTTGGTGCAATTATTTTTTTTGGTGCTTGTACAGTAGTAATTCCGGTTTCATCCAAATTGAATATCCTAGAACCATCAGCTAAATTTGGGAAGCGTTACAAAACTGACTTTAAATTGTTGAAAAACATTTTAACATTATGTCTGTTGAACGATGATAATCTCTCCAGACTACAGGCTTCTGGTTTTCTGATGCTGAGATCTTAATTCCTTTTTATAAAAGCCCTAAGCCAATCATTTTCTGCCAATTTAGTTCATGTCCATGATTCTGGCATGGGCAAACCATTTTCAGCTGCAAGCTCATAAGCAAGTTTTCTCAAATCTTCAGTGTTTAGGCCATATGCCATTTTACTGCAAGTTTTCAGATATTTAGCGAGATTCCTTTCTTGTCCTTTATTAAATATCGTTCGGTGTTCATAATTAGGTCTCATAAGAATTTCATTTTCAGTGCTCTTTTTGTTTTTTGACATACCGTGCCAGCATTTGAAATTTTACTTTGCAAATCACAGCAGCTTGCCCTATAGAATACTTTTCTTCTAGTACCATCTTAACTGTCATTTTCATCGTTTCCTCTGATGCATTTTCGATGCTACGGGGTTTCGAATTTCGTGGCATCTACAACAATTAATTTAGATAACTGATGTTTTTACTTCATTTAACGAATGAAGATAGACTGTAGTACTAACTGAGATGCGTCTCACTTAGTACTATTTGGCAATTTTTTTCAATTCAATAATTTTACATTTTGCGAGACTGACTTTGAATAAATCTCCTTGGAGGTTAGAAAACAAGCCCCACAGAAATATGAATAATATCAAGTAGCATCAAAAAATTTAATGATATGGACTCAATTCACTCACTAACATTACTAGAAGTAATTTCTTACCTTGAAAAACCGTTTTTTTTGCTGTTATTTTGTCAGATATAACCACTCACTCACAAATATTCAGCCATAGCACCGAGCTAGAACAACAATACTAAACATGAAGGGATGTGAAAATATCGCGCGTAATTTAAAAGTTATTCGCCTCTGTCTCACCTAGTACACCGTCTCACTTAGTACCACCTTCCCCTATTACAATTGAATTATTCGCGTAAAATGCAGTTAACATATTTTCAAAGTCGAGACTACAAAAACACCCACACCATTTGTAGCTAACTAGAGCGCTGGTATTTGCAGAAACGAGTTGATTTTCAGCAACCGATTTCATTAGCCTATATTTGTTCAACAAAAGGGTCGCGTTTCCGTCGGTGCGGCGAGCTATCCAGAGTTCATAGAGTACACAGAATAGCCACGTTTAGTTGTGTAGGTGATAGGGTTCCTGTTGGACGTTCCACAATGACCGAGACAGCTTATTGTGATATTGTGAAGCTAGGAGATGCAGAGATCTAGTCAACTGAGCTTGCCATACAATGTGCTTACGTCCGAACAATAGTCAGGCATGCATAGCTATTTCGATGCACTGAAAACTTTGTTTTAAGACGTGGGGAGATACTCTCAGTCTTAAAAAAATACAGTACTATGGAATAATAAAGCTATATTCTTGAAAATTTGTATAAATATAATATATAACAACTATGTGAGCAATAAAACTGCATATCTCTTTAGTTATTAAAATACGCTAAAACAGGTACAATTTTTAATTATTAAGAGGAAAAATCTTTTTGTTTTTTGAAACTAACAAATTTGAGTGTTCTGTTTTTTCGACGGGATTCCCAGAAGTTTTTTATAAACTTTTACAAACTTACAAGCAGTTGTTAATACTTACAATAAAAATAACAATTCAAAAAATTGATCAAGTTATCAATGGTAGCTAACTAAATATGACGATAAAGTAATTTTTTATTTATTTATTTATTATACGGGAAAACCCCATTACAATGGTAATAAAATTATACAAAGATAAACAATAGAAACAATTAAGTATTAGTATTAAGTAACGAGAAATACTGCAAACCAATCTACTAACAACAAATAGCAATATGAATTAATATTTAAAGTTAATACAATGGAAACGACCTAATCTTGTTTAATTGATTTAATAACTTGAAGGGTTTTGTCTAAAGGCAAATGCTTTCCATAATTAGTAGATTGAAAATTAATATAAAAAACACTGTTATTTCTTAATAAACGCTTGAGAATGTTAAATTTAATAAGAGCCAGAAACTCAGGACACGACATGTAACCATTTACCAACTTAAACACAAAACACAGGTCAGTTAGAATTCTGCGAACAACCAGAGGAAACATGTTGAGTTGTGACAAAATATCATCATTGTCATGGTTGCTTATTGGACAATTCATTTTAAATGCGCAAAACCTGAGAAATTTGTTTTGAATCCACTCAAAAGTTTTTATGCGGACAGAGTAAAGCGGAGTCCAAACCATAAAAGCATAGTCCAAACGTGACCTAACGAGCGAGTAATATATACTTTTAATTGAGGAGATAGATAGCTCACAGTTTCTTGTGAGAAACTTCAACATTTTTTCAAGCATCGAACAATTTCTCCACATGGAAAATTATCTTAACGACGACATTAAATCATTAGTAAGAATATCAAATAATCACTGTCTCAATATTAACAGTACAAAGTCATCAGTTATTTTATTTGGCAATTTCAAAGATAGAGAGAGGGCCATAAACAATGTTTCTATACAGGTAGATGGATAAAAGTTGAACTATCAAGATAAAATAAAATGTTTAGGGTTAAAAATAGATGTCCAACTTAGATTCATAGAACATGTGAATACTTTTGTTAAAAAATCTTATTATTTACTAAGAAATGTATACGCCAACCTCCATTGCCTTACTCCTAATATTGTTGATACTGTAAATTTTTAATTACAGTGATATTGTTTATGGCCCCTGTCTAGATGCTCATATCGCCATGCGAATACAAAAAGTGCAAAACTCATGTGTATGTCTCATCTTTGGATTGCGATACAGAGACCATACAACTCCCTTTATCAATGACATCGAATGGCTTAAAATGTTAAATTGTAGAAATCTCCATTTGGCCTGTTTCACCCACAAAATTCTAGCAACCTCTTGCCCCAATTATCTGTCAAGTAAATTACTCCTGAGAACTTACATCCATAATAGAAACTTGAGGTATACTAATCAACTTACCACACCTCAACATACGACTTAGCTTATTCCAACGATCTTTCTCCTATCAAGCAGTAACCATTTACAATTCTATACCAGAGGACTTAAAGTCATTGTCGATGCCTTCTTTTAAAAGTAAAGTAAAAAAGCTCTATCTATATAAACAATGACAATGAATTTAATTTAAATTAATTTTTATTCTAATTCACTTTATCAGTCATTTTTCCGCTTCTCTTTGTTAATTACTGTGTATAGCTATATTTTTGTTATTATTATTACCTTTTGTGATTTTTTTTCTTGTACTATATAATATTTTCCATTGTTAATATTTATTGTATGAATTGTCTTGGTTGAGTGGTAGAGCAGCTAGACTGAACTCCACCAAGACTGAGATCTAAATAAAGACGATTTAATATTATTATTATTATTATCCACAAAATTAAGGTTAATGTCAAAAGTAACTCCCAAATCTTTCACTAAAATTACAGATTTAAGGCCAGAATTTTGAATAATGTAAGACGTGTTAAATTCCTTCGTGTTTAAGAAAGTTATGTAACAACATTTCCCGATGTTCAAATATAAACAGTTGCTACTACACCATTCACATAAATTATTAAGATCCTCCTGAATTAAAAATTAGTCACGTTCACACTTAATAGTTCTAAATAATTTGAGATCACTCGCAAATAGAAGATATTGACATTGATATCACTCACAAATAAACTGAATAAAAAAGGTGCACAGTGAGACCCTTGAGGTGAGCAAAAGCTCCCCAGCTTTTAACTCTCTGTTTACGTCCCTTCAAAAAACTCCTAACCCACTTTATGAGTCTCCCACAAAACCCCAAGTTAGTTCGCCAAGAAGTATCATGACTCACCTATCAAAGGCTTTGGAGAAATCAGTGTACACTGCATCTATTTGACATCTATTTTCCAAAGCGTCTAAAATTTTTATGTGGTAAATCAACAAATTGGTTAGGTACTTTGCATTTGCTGTGACAAAAACCATGCTGTTCATTAAAATTATCAGCGGTTTACATGACCAACTAAGCTAATCGTTTATATGGCTGTCAAATAATTTAGGAATTGATGATTGAATGTATATACCACGGTAATTTTGAACGTTGCCCTTATCCCCTGATTTACAGATTGGCATGATATAACTTTCCTTTCAACAATCAGAAAAGATGCCTATACCTAAAGACTTGTTAAAGGGAATAGTCAATGGCATGGTTTAGGAACTCTTATGCACAATCGAGCGCGGCGAGGTACTGCATTTAAAACATTACTCAGCATTTCGGGGGTAACTGTAATACATGCCTGTTGTTCGAGCTTTTAGGTCCTCTACATTTTGCGGTGTCGTCGAAAACACCTTATCTTTAATATATCCCATAGAAAAAAATCCATTGGGGTTATATCTGGAGAACGAGTTGGCCATCAAATAAATTCATTGGCACCTATCCAATGTTGAGGCGAAATTTCGTCTAAATAATCTAGACAAATCTGGGAATTGTGGGGAGGAGTTCCTTCTTGTTGAAAATATTGAAAGTTGTGTCGATTCTCTAAAGCTAGGTCATCTAAGAATTCATTAAATTCATTTCTCAAAAAGTTTAGGTACCTTTGACCTCTGAGGTGACCATCATAAAAATAAGGACCTATTAAATTGGTGCCTAAAATACCTATCTACACATTTATTGAAAAACGATTTTGAAACCCAGTCGGTTTATGCCAGTGTGTATTTTCAGAAGTCCATTTGTTATAAATATTGCGATTAAAAAATCCATTATTGGAAAAATTTGCCTTGTCGGACCTAAGTATTTTACTACATATTAATGGATCGGCACGCTTCTTTTCCAACAGCCACCTACAAAAGTCGTCCTCCTTGGTTTGTCCCCCGCTTGTAAATTGTGAACTTTTTTGGCTTTATAACACCAGTAACCATTTTTCTTTAAAATTTTTCTAGCACTTGTTTTATTTATATGACAAGCAATTTGAATTTCTCTTAATAATGTTTCCAATTTTTTACCTTATTTACATTATCAATAACACTGTTCAACCTTGTCTTCTTCTTTAAAAGTGAACCATTATTTTTCAGTTTCGCAGCTAATTTTCTGAACAGAGTTTTATTAGGCTTTAGTGCTTGTGAAAATATGTTTCTATATTCTACTTCAGCTAATCCAGAGTTAAAATTGCATTGGCAATATGTAACGAACATATTATAACGATCAATGTGAGTGAAAATCATTTTTGAAAATTTTAAATTCTTAAATGAGTGTGATTTAGTGAAAGTTTAAGTATTAACTGAGATGATCTGCCAAAAAATTAAATTGTCAAGTTTGTTCATAGCCAACTATTTTAAAATAATTGAAATAATAGTAAAATGAAATACAAACAAATGGATATTATACTTAAATTAATTGGTAAAGACATTTTAACTTTCTGAGCAAGGAGTGAAGCTTTTATGGAGGACCTCTCTACATTGGCATAACTGCGAATACTCTTTCCATAATAATTGCTCCATGTTGCTTTTTTGATTATTACTTTGTTTTTGTTACCTGAATTTACTTTATTCTTCTTAATTGTGTTAAAGTTTTATTATAGCAAAGATTTGAACGACTTATTGAATTATATTATCGTTTTATTTAATCATACTTCTCCACGGCAAGTATAATGCTTGTTAAAAAAAAATTATTGGTTTTAAAAACATGTTTTTATAATTACCAACGTAGTATCAATGAATAAATATGGCATGTGATATATCGTTGAAAAGGGAGGAAAATACTCTATTTAATGGCGCCATTTCCCGCCCGTTTTAAAATAATTTTTTTAACAGCCTGAAGAGTAAATCTCAAAATACAGCGGTTTTGAAAAAAATTAGATAAAACACTCTGTTTTGCAGAAAAATTTCGCCTTAGAATTTTTCTCGTATCTCTTCAAATAAAAGAGATATTTGGCCTAGACGTTTTCCGCATTTTCGATATTTTCCGCCATCTTTTAAAGTAGGCCATGTATTTCAAATGTCTTTAAACCATTTCGTAGGTTATATAAATCGGCACAATTTTCGTAAAAATAATTTTTTTTGTACGACCGATATTAATTGAGATATTCTCGAGTGCCCCCATAAAATGGACAGCCTGTATAGTAGTTATATCTCGTAAGGCATTATTTTTGAATAGTTTGTATAAATGTCCTTTTACAGGTATTGTACTCTAAAATGTCTTTGTAATATGCAATTTTCTATACTTGATTATCATTTTCTTCTTTTGAATTCACTGTTTATGGTCATGGCGCCCTCAACTGAACCCACTACTCTGCTTCTCTCCGTACCGTACCACTGACGCTAGCTGGCCATATGAATTCTTCATTTTATATCGATTATACGATCATAGTGCCATTTAAATAACTGAGATCACAGTATGACATATCATTAAATTCGTAATTTCAAATGATTTAAAAATTTTAAATAAAAAAAGACAGGTCGATGTTTAAAAAAATAAAGTTGATGGTCGCGCCGAAAAGACGAAACGTCATAATAAAAACTTGAACTCATTCTATTATTTAAAAAATACTAAAACTCGGTATACTATTTAATAATAATAATAATAATAATAATAATAATAATAATATGTCTTTATTTATTATTGAATATAATAATAAAAGGGCGAAGTTCAGTAGAGTGAGACACTCTCTGCTCTTCCACTTAACCCTAAATTATATATATTATATATTAAATTATTAAATTTATACAATACCCTTCGCTCTCCTGTCAGTTCATAAAATTTATAAATAGTGCAATAGTGCATAATATCGTCGATGATCGTAGGGGTTTCAAATTTCTGGTTTTATTTAAAAAATAAGTTTTTCGAATTAATTATTACATCTCGTACCAGAGAGAGAGAGAAAGAGAGAGAGAGATATTATTTACGAAGTATTCTCCAGCATTCACTTTCACTGATAACTTTGACAGAGGGGTAAGGCACAAGGGTGTCTGAAGCATTCATCAGTAATACTAATTACTATCTAACAGTGTTTAATTAATTTCATTCCATGGTTACAAGCTGGCTTGACTTACTCTAACAATAAGATAGAAGCACTGTTTCGAAGATACGCCTTTCTATACAATTAAGGTCTGTTTGTCTTTAATTAACGTATTATCAGATTTATATCATGCCGGTTTAAAAAACATACCGTTAAATTCTGAGAATTTGGTACAGGACTAGAAAGCGCTTTAAAATATTTTTATTTCATTCATTAATCAATCGTTACTCGAAAAGATTAAAATACATTACCTGCATGTTTCCAATGTATACCAGAATAATAATTCTACAATTTCCGTACACAGTATGTTTATTTAGGGATATTTTTGACGAGTGTGATGGAAATACAATAAAGTATTTAGGAAAAATTAACAAAATGAAAAAATCCCATGTTTTTAACTCTGGCACTAATAAGACCTAACGTTGTATATTTAAAATATGTTCTGATTTCTTCCTTATTAACATACTCTCGTAGGGGCGAGCGTAGGTGCGTCTTTACTATGTACATACTTCGGTATGCGATGTAAAGCAACGACAGGCGCGGTTAGTACTTGGATTGGTGACCATTCCAACGGAAACCGCGTTCTCGCCTCACACATCTTCCATCGGCTTGTATATCAGTGTATGCGCGGAAGCTATACAACCTTAGGCGAGGGTTGTATAGGAGATACACCAGGGGATGTAAAGCCGTCGGTCCCTTGTCTATTAAATGTTAGGCAAGTAAAAGATCCCTACTCTTCTTAAGGGAAGAGGTTCGGCAAAATTCCTGGTTGGGGGTAGCTCGTCTACAGGCGTCGGTGTTAGGCCTCAGTAGCAGAAATAGGCCGACGTTAAATAAATGTATAAAAAAAAAACATACTCTCAGATATCTACAGCTTTGAGCAAGTCAGTAAGATTTAAAGATCGAACAATGCTTTAATTTTTCCATTTTCATCGACTATAAATTCTAGTATTCCCTGTTCTTATATGGCTAAGAAGTCGATAAAGAACATCTTTAGCAATAGTCAAACTTTGTTATATGCTTTCTCGTCTATCTACATAAAGAATTGAACTCTAATGAAGTCTGACTTCTTCTGAATACATTTAAATTATTTATTTTATAATCAGCGATATTATAATGTGTTATTTTACATACGCAACAAATTTCAATAATGTTAAGTGTAATAAAAAGTAAGTATAATATTATTAAAGAAAATCATGAAACAAATATTAAGAATACTAAAAGTGCGTACAATCAACAAAAAATAAACAATGAACCAAACAAATCAAAAGCAATGTGGAACATTATTAAGGAAAATATGCAAGGGAAAAATAAAAACCGTCAAATACCAACAAAAATAATAAACCAAAATGGAAAATGTCTAGATCATTCACAAGACATTGCAAATGGATTCAATAGTCACTTCATCAATTCTATTAGTAAGCTCAATTCTTCTTTTGACATTGGTACCTCAACAGCACAAATAAGAAAACATAATGACAGTACGATATATTTAACCCCTGTTACGAAGAAAGAAATATCTGACATAATTAATATTGTATGCAGAAAAAAGTCATCCGGCAAAGATGAAGTCCCATGCTGCCTATTAAAAGATGTTTCTAAATACCTTTTTAAAATAATGGCATACCTTATCAACATATCATTTGAAAATGGCCACTTTCCAGATCAATTAAAATCAGCTTAGTAATACCTGTCTACAAAAAACATGATCCACATGATATTAATAATTACAGGCCGATAGCACTGCTATCCGTTTTTTCAAAAATATTTGAAAAAGTATTCCAAATCAGACTAACAAGCTTTCTTCAAAAGTGTAAAATATTATCAATGAGACAGTATGGGTTTTGTAAAAACCGATCAACGCAGGATGTGTTCTCTCCTTTTATGAAAAAATTCTCAACAAGTTTAATGACAAATTAAAATCGGTTGGTATTTTTTTTGACCTCTCAAAAGCTTTTGATTGTATAAATCACAAATTATTATTAAAAAACTTGAGATATATGGTATTCGTGGTGTGGCATTAAGTTGGATAAATTCGTACTTGAAGGGGAGAACACAGACTGTAAAAATTATACAAGATGAAAGGACTTATTTATCAGAAAATGTAAACGTGTTAACTGGAGTACCACAGGGGAATGTGTTAGGTCCATTATTATTCATAATTTTAATTAACGATATAATTGATAATGTAAGTGATAGCAGTTTTTTAACCCTTTTTGCTGATGATACCTCAGCTATAATTTCTGCTGAAAATATTGTTACACTTAGTAAAATGGCTACGAAATACGTAGATGAAATATCAATTTGGTGCAATAAAAATGGACTAATACTAAACCCACAAAAAACTGATGTCCTGTTATTCACACAAATTGGAAGTAAAAAAGATTTTAGTGTACTGGTTAGAGCGAATAATAATTCTATCTGTCAAAATGATTGTTTGAAATTTTTAGGTATTCAGCTGGATAACCATTTATCCTGGCAAAACCATACGGAAAGTGTACTGAAAAACCTTGCAAGTAAGAACTTGGCAATATTACAAATTAGAAATTCGGTTAATAATAATACTTTAAAGACACTTTATTATGGTTGTATAAACTCGATACTTTCATATGGTTTACTTTGCTGGGGTAACTGTGTAGGAGTTCAAAAAGTCTTTCTCATGCAGAAGAGAATTTTAAGAAGCATGTTTAATCTAGATTACACTACATCACGTAGACCTTACTTTAGACAGCATGGGATACTTACCATTTACTGCATGTATATCTTACAGTCAGTGTGTTATGTAAGGAAAAACATTAATCAACTACCAAAATGTAGTGATATAAATAACTATAACACTCGAACCGGCGAAAACGTCTATTTACCAGCATGTAGATTAACCCAAGTAAATAAAGGTCCTTTTATTACATCAATCAAGATGTATAATCTTTTACCTAAAAAATTAAAAGATGCTACCAGCTTCAATTGCTTTAAAAGTGCAGTTCGGGACTTCCTTATTAAGGAATGTTTTTACACCTACCACGAATTTGTCATCTTCTGTACCACTACATGTAATCTGACTTAAGCGTGATGAGAATGATAATAATTATGTGTATTTTTATGCAATTAATTAATATAGTATTTGTCAAACATCTCGTTTGTTGTTTGTTATTTATTAAATTTATATTGTTCATGTTATTATTTTGAACGTATTTTATTTATTTATTTGTTTTTGTATATGACTATGTAAAAGCAATGATTTTTATGTATATAATTATGACTATCTATTCTATTTTATTATTTATTAGTATATCATTTCTTTTTTATTGTATGTATTCACATTCTGACTTGTCCTATACTTGTATTTCAACAGGTCTAAAGGAAATAAAGTTATTATTATTATTATTTTTATTTTTATTTTTTTTTTTAAGTAAAACCAGTCGTCCTTCGATACCAGAGAGGGTACGCTGGGAGCGCCAGTAACCACTCTCTACACCGTAGAGTCAGTGATCACTGGTTCCGTGAGTCGTGTGCCCTGAGCAGACGCAATGAACCAAGAATGACAGCCTTCTGCATTCTCCCGGCTAGGACTTCTGCCGATTGTCGGCATGCCGGTATGATGTTCAATTCTGAAAGCAGCGTGTGTCTCGTTCCACCGAGAGCTCCTATAATCAGTACCACCAGCTTGACAGTATGGTCTGGATACAGTCTGCGGAGTTCGAAGAGTAGGTCTCGATATTTTGTCCGCTTTTCTTCCTCCTTCAAGACAATGTTGTTCTCCGCGGAAGCCGAGAACTCTATGATGAACATTGTCTTGAGTTGGTGGTCTATGAGGACTATGTCAGGCTTGTTTGCCTGTATTTGCCTGACCGTGGGAAACGAGTAGTTCCAATAAATTAGACACCTCTCATTCCCCACAACGGACTCAATATCCCCCGGAGCATAAGTCAGCACTGGTGTCTCGTCTATCTCATACGAGTGCCTCAGATGGTAGTAAAGCACTCGTAGTGCTCCGTCGTGCCTTTGGATATAGGCGGAGACTGCATATGTCGGGCAGGCCGACAACAAGTGCATAAGCGTCTCCGGCGCTCTGCGGCAGGCCCTGCAGCTGACGTCAGCGACCTCCACACCCATGACACGACTTCGATAGACGAGGGTGTTGAATACACCGTCCTGGCAAGCCAATATAAATCCCTCGGTCTCAGACTTCAGCCCGGCTGACCTTAAGAAGGCGAAGGTCAGCCTTTCGGATAAGCCAAGTTCTTCTATATTTTTATAGAAGACACCATGCAGTGGCTTATCCGAATGGAGCTGCAGAAAGATGGTTTGTTCTGCAGCTTTTATTTGGGCTTTCCGCCGAGCGGGTTCCAACTCGGTGACAGAGTCGGGATTATCCCGCTCAACGTCGAAGATGAGACCGAGTTCATCGGCTGCTCTGCGTGCTGCCTTAAACAGAAAAGCTCCTACCCCTGCATTTTCATGGTCTCGGACCATGCAGAGGAGGGGATCCGAACTCCTGACGACCTTACAGGCTCCATCCAGCACCATCCTGCTGTGTAGACTCTCCAAGCTCAAGAGTCCACGGCCTCCCCGATGGCGTGGGAGATATAACCGTGGAACGGACGATTTAGGATGCAGGCTCCTATTGAGGTGCATCTTTCTCCGGGTTCCTACATCGAGTTGACGCAGCTCCTCTCAAGTCCACTTCACTACTCCAAAGGAGTCCAAAGGAGTAGAGAAGGATCGGAACGGCAAGTATATTAGTAGCAGACACCTTGTTCTTCCCCGACAGTTCTGAAGACCAGATCTGTCGGAGTCGGTGCTGATACTTGCCGCGGAGAGCGTTTTTCACTACACCCACTTCTTGGGTGGAGCGTTGCTCGACACCCAAGTAAGTGTACGACTCTCCGGCATCTAGGTGGTGTAGGATGCTTCCGTCTACGAGCTGCGCGTCCTCGCCGTAGTCCCCACATCGTCCTCTCTTGAGATGGACCAGTGCACATTTGTCCAATCCGAACTGCATACCGACAGCCTGCGTGTACTCCTGTACCACCCTAAGGGATTGTTGGAGATCCCTTTCTCCGGAGGCATAAAGTTTAAGGTCATCCATATAAAACAAATGGGTGACCTTATGCCTCCTGTCGCCGGGGGTACCACAGTTGTAACCGCGGATTTTCCGGAGCGAGACGGATAATGGCAGTAGCGAGATGCAAAACAAAAGGGGGCTGAGGGAATCTCCCTGAAATACTCCCCTTTTGAACGTTACCGGCTCTGTTTGGACTCTATCATTACCAGATGTTATGGTAAAGCGAGTCCTTCAGAGCGGCATCAGATCTTCAATGCATCTCACTACGGGACCGGCGACCGCAAGACATCGGAGCAAGTGTACAATAAGCTCATGAGATGTCATGTCAAATGCCTTGCGGTAATCGATCCAGGCCATGGAGAGATTCCGCTTATACTGCACGGAGTCCTGCGTGACACATCTGTCAATCAACAGGTTCTCCTTGCAGCCAGCGACATCTCTCTTCGACCCTCGTTGCTCATATATCCGTTCGTAAACTGGGTTAACTGCTTGGAGTACCCGCATGTACAAGATGCGTGTGAACACCTTGTAACATGCGTTTAAACAGGTTATCGGCCTATAGTTCTTTGGGTTGGACAAATCTCCGTTCTTGGGGATCAGCACTGTCCGCCCCTCAACAACCCAAGAAGGAATTTGCTGCTCCCCATTTAGCCAAGAATTAAAAATTCTGGCCAAATGGTGGTGGGTACTGGTTAACTTTTTCCACCAAAAGTTATTAATCCCATCTGGACCTGGAGCAGCAAAATTCTTAGAGCCTTCAAGAGCTCTTCGAACCTCTTCTGGGGTTATTGGTTGGCACACCTCCTGTTGTAGATGAAGCCTTTGGCAAAAGGCTTCAAAGTGTGCCAGGGCCGGAGAGTCTCTGTTGAGCGAAAGCCTCTGTTCGTACAACGTTTTCCAGAAAGTTTCCACCTGATCGACGGTCGGTGGATTGTCGGCAACACGCTGAGGCGGTTCGAATAGGCGCGAAGGCTTTTGGCGAAAAAGGTTATTTTCCGCCAGCCCCCTCGCCCGCCTCACTAGTGACTTTTTGCAAGCCACTAGCATCCGTATCCTATCGAGGCAGTGCTGTTTGGTGGTTTGTAGCACTGCCCCGTTGAGTGTGTGATGGGCGCGTCTTAAATTGGCGGCTATACGTCGAACTTTAGGCGTGAAAGGCCTATTGGCCGCCATGTAGTCCATCACACATTGGACACGGGATGCGTGTTGTCTCGCCGACCGGATTTTGGCCTCCATCTTTTGTATGCGCCGCTGCGCTCTCTCCTGTGGGGAAGAGGTATTTCGCCTCTCCACCTGAGACGAGCGTTGAGCAGCGGCATACACGGCACAATTTATGTGCCAGATGTCAGCCTCTTCCGGTAGCGCTGTACGAAGTTCAGCGTCCACTCTGGCCAGGTCTTGTGGCCCGGGGGTTTTCAGATGGTGTAACCCCCTTCTGGTACTGAGGCCCTCTGGTATTGGCGGAACGAGGAGAGCTACGTCCTCAACCGGTGAATGTGGCGGCTCTTCCGCCACCTCATTCACCGGTCCAGGAGCAGCACTCACGTAGCCCCTACTACGAAGGTGGGATACATAGTCACGCAGATTTTGTGGCGTGAAGGCGCTATGCTCTGGAAGCCTCTCACACCACAGAGCATGCATCCGCGCCATGTACCCCCTTCGCGTGGGCTCACTGCTTTCATAACACTGCAGAAGCTCATCCCTCAGTTCATCCGTCCACTCAAAGCGTCCATGAACATTGCGTAAGTCGTCAACGGGCGGTCTATCCGGTTGGGCCCCACCACCTTGCCCTTGACCCCTATCCGAACGGGGTCGATCGTGGGGGCCCCACGGCCTGCCGGAACCAAAGGTTAGAGCCTGTGGGTGGTTAGCCCAGCAGGCCCACGACCGACACCAGAGGGGAACATGCTTTCCCCTCCCGGGTGCACTAGGGCTGCCGGTTCGGTTTTGCACCCCTAGCTGGAGTAAGTGGTGGCGCTACTCACCAAAGGCTTAATAGATGAAAGTTAGCCCCTCCTGCTTAGACTTATTATTATTATTATTATGGACTTAAGCCGTGCACTTTCTCGGCCGAAGCCGGAAAAAATTCACCGACCCCTCGCGCGCGCCGTTGGGGTTCGGCTCTGTGGGGACCCGGGCCTGTCCCGGGCCCATTGCTGTTGGGGATCGGCTCGGTTAACGGGGATGAAATTCATCACGTCCCATTAATCCGGTGGATATTTCGGTTTTCTATCCTTCATCGTTCAAAAACTTTCTGGTAATATGGCATGTCTGGAGAATCACCGTCCTCTGGATAATCTTCACGAGGCCTTTAGGTAGATTAAGTTGCTCCAAATAACTCAAGAACTTCTTCGTCACCACGCCTGTAGCCGAAATTATGACCGGGATAATTCGAACCTCCTCTAATCTCCACACGTGTTATTATTATTATTATTATTGAAAGTGTTTATACAGAAATCAACAGAATGATATTGTAACATTTTTAAATACAGACAGTTAAATTGTTCCTGAAAAACAGACTAAGTTGTAGATCATTTTTTAGTCTTTTGCGATATGACGCGAATTGAGAATATTAATGTTTTTCTATTCCACATCGCCTGTGTCCACACGATGATTACTCGGCCTCTAAAAGCTTCCCGTTTTCTTCTGCACCTCTGGCGTGTTATTCTCTTTACACCAGTATTGTATCATAAGATTTTATTCTGTGTATATTTCACATTTCAATTTCTCATATGGCTTTAATTTACAACTTTACAACTGCCAGCTTTTGATGCGTTCTTTAAAGCAAAGCTCAAATGCATAAAAGTGATAAAACATGATAATGTATCTGCAGTCATTTTCAGCTGTCTTCGCTCCTGTATGCACCAATACACGCATTAAGCGTGTTGTTTTCACTTATCTCTCCTTTGCAACGGCATACACAGCCGTTTGGTGCAGTGAAAGACCTAGGTACATATATCTTAGATGTTAATATAAGTTCCATTTTATTTCTAACGACGAATGTCTACTTTAGGTTTTTACATACAATGCGAGTGTAAGTGGTTTGATCAGATCTATCGTATTTAACTTCAAATTAATAGTTTTTGTATAGGTAATATTAACCTCACCTCAAGAAAATTGTGAGAAGTTACTAAAATTGATCGAAACACGAAAATTGAGATAACATCAAATCTTTACGTTTTGAGGAATCTGGAATCTGGAATTAGTTGGGAGGGTTGTCAATAAGAATTGTTGAGCCACTGCACTTAGGCCCCACTAGGCCCCTTGTACATCCTCTCTGTAGGCAGACTCTCGCCTAGGCCTCTAACCAACCTAATCTTACAAAATAGGTGGTGATGCTGCCTGGGGGCATCTCCCTTACATCGGCCAAAGTAGGCCAGCGTTCTCCCAAGATGGATTCTTCAATTGATGGGACGGCAGAACAGTCACAAAGTACATGTTGAACCGTCTCATCTTCTTATTCACAACCTCTACAAAGAGGTGTTTCGCTTAATCTCATATTATGGAGATTTTTTCTTAGCGGACAGTGTCCAGTCTGGATTCCCGTTATAAAACGTAGGTTCCTTCTGGACATTGCCCGGTAGTCATTGCTGTACTCCTGTTGGGGTATTTTTGTAATTCCCTAGCAAGCTGACAGCTGTTTGTTTCATCCCACAGCCTCTTGAATTCATTGTGGGTGTTCTCTTTAATTATTTGTATTATCGCCGTGATCGGTAACATTCCCATACTGCTCCTCTCTCTCACTATTCGTCTGTATTATGTAGGGTCTGTCAAAGATAAACCGGGGAGAAATGTCATCTGTGCACACCTGTAGAAGAGGTGTCTTCTTGACAGCCTCATTCCACAGGCGACTTCTGGCCTCTCCACAGCCTACATTTGTTGCCATTGTTGTCAGAGCCATTGTTGTCAGAGCCACTTCTCCTAGATATATATCTAGTGGTGGCAGACACAGCATTACTTCCATAGCTCTCGTTGGCGTTATTCGCATAGCTTCGGTTATGCTTAGGCAGGCAACTCTCTGCACTTGGCTGAGCTTGACCTTAGCTGTAGTCTGTTTGCTCTCAGGCCACCAAATCATAGCTCCTTCGCCACTCGTTCTGGGCACGCTTATTAACCCCTTCCAAGTTCTCCCTGAGTTGATATCGATATTTATCTCTATCAGTTCTCCGGTGATCTCGGAATGATTTTTTGGGTGCCTTGATGAGATTAATTTCAAAGTTTATCCATTGGCTGTCTGATAATGTTACACAATCAGACACATGCCAATTTTGGATTAGGCTGGATATAAGCCACGTTGATAGTGTTATATCTATTATAGTTTGACTTCTAATGTTAATAAATGTCGGCGTACAGCCCCTATTACTTACGTTAAGGTTGTTACCGGTAATATAATCATAAAGCGACTTACCTCTTGCATTGTTATCTTGACTGCCCCAGGTCACATGGTGTGCGTTCGCGTCACAGCCTATGATTAGTTCCCAGTTTTGATTGCGGCAGTGTGCTACCAGGTCCTCCATCTCCCTCGTTGGTGGTGGAGTGGCCGAGTCTTGAGGGAGGTACACTGATGCCAAAACAATATTTGTTGGTTTGCCTGCCACCAAACATTCCACCTTCCCAGCCGTTAGGTCCGATGTTGAGAGGTGTTGAAGCGGCTGGGTTTTGATATGCCGAGAAACGTAGATGGCTTTCCTCGGCCTCTCTGTTGTTGGTGAGCTGAAGATAAGTCCACTTAGTCTTTGATAACCCTGTTATCCTAATTTGAACTATCCAGGGTTCCTGAATTAGTACCAGTGTGTCCTGCTCCACATTAAGGTGTCGGCACAGTAGTACCGTCGCCGCCCTGCTGTGTTGCAGATTGCACTGTACTATGCTTACTTTGCTCTATGATGTGATGTTAAACTTGTTAATATCCTAATGGTATATTATTCAACGAGCGATAATGTAGGTAATAACTCGCATAGATGAAATTTGCAGCACGAGCCGCAGGCTTCAAGAAAGAAGGAAAAATAATAATTACCCTTGCCATCATTATCTTCACCAGAAAGTTGCTGGCTCCTAAAATATTAGTTTGAGAACTATTCACTATGTCCTATGACAATGTAAAATACCAATCTGATGTTTAATATTTTCGCAAATTTTAAAGGCTCAGAGAGTGAAGTATTACAATCACCATTATTTGATCATTATGCTTCAATACTTTGCTTTAGAATTGTAAAATTAGAGGTTAAAGAAAGTGCATTTTGCAGCAAAATAGTTTTCTCGAAAATAAGCTACTGAATATAAACAAAAACTTAATAGACTAGATTGGGATCCTGTGTTAAACGGGAAAGACATTAACATTGCCTATATAATTTGGTAAATAAAATTTAAAAAAAATTAATTAGTAATTTTTTTTAAAAAATAAAAGCAAAAAAGAAGTATAGAGAGTGGATAACTAATGAAATAAAAATATTTTGAAGAAGAAAACGGATCTTATACAGTTAAAAAAGAAATGGGAAAGTTAGTAACGTTAAATTTAACATATTACTAAATTATTTAAAAAATAGTTATAAAAGAGACAAAAAAAATTCAAATACTAAATTTACAATTAACACAGAAAATAAAACCAAAGCTGTATGGATATCAGTTAGATTTCAAAGGAAAAGCAGGCAACTGCTAAGTTATAATAATTTTTCAGAAAAGAATGGAGTCTACATGGATGCATGTCCAAAGGTAAATGAGAATAATGTAATAATCTTGCAACAATTATAAAATGTGATCAATCAGATCCGTTGGATGTATTAGAGTGTAATAGGGGTTTAAAAAATAAGAAATAAGTAGGACAAGATCAAATTCCGGTTTCATTATTAAAAGAGTGTGGTGAAATTATTTCATATCCTTTGGCACATATTACAAATCTGTCTTTTAGTACAGGCAGTGTTGTACTGACCTCATTTGACCCCGTCGTCACCAAATGTAATTTGGCCTCTACGCCTTATCCGCCTTCCCAAAAAAGATCAATAAGTTTTAAGTTTGAAAAATCATGTGCTTAAATAAACAAAAAAATAAATATTTTTGTTTCCATGTTGTTTATCTGCTGATATGGCAACACTATTATTATTAGCCGTTACTCGAGTCCGAGTATGAAAATGTTACAGTCGATAAATTATGTACAATAAAAAACAAGTAACAGGTGTAGTTTATTGTAATTCCCATTCATCTACGGTGCACACGACTATGGCTATAGAGGCCAATTCGGGAGAGCACATGTCGACCGCAGTCAGGACAAACATAGACCTGGTTAGGTCTTGGATTCGGCCTTCTTGCAGCAACATTTCCTTGATAGCTGGCCACAACCCCTCGCCATTCGGTTCTGTCCGCTGCAAGTTGTTCCCATTGCTCGTCTGCAATACCGCAGGATTTTAGATTTTCATGGAGAGCGTCTTTGAACCTCTTTCGTTGACCGCCACGCCTTCTTCTACCGCTTAGCAATTCACCATAAAGTGTGCATTTAGGAAGGCGGTTATCATGCATACGATGAACGTGACCTGCCCATCTTAGGCGTGCTCTTGAAATAAGCACCTCAATTGCAAGGCTGTTTGCTCTCCTGAGTACTTCCACGTTTGATATGTGATGGAACCAACGGATTTTCATCATACTTCTGAGATGTCTTTGCTGAAAACGTTCTAATTCTTTCACATGACGACGGTAAGTGACCCAGCTTTCACATCCATATAGCAGTGTTGGAATGACAACTGCTCTGTAGACAGCCATTTTCGTTGACAAAGCAAGGTCGTGGTTGTCAAATACTCTCTCTCTAAGTCCCCAGAGTGCTCTAGATGCAGCGTTAATTCTATTGCGAATCTCGCTGTCCATGTTTGCTTTGTCATTAACAACGTTGCCTAAGTAATTGAACTGATCCACCACTTCAAGAGAATTTCCGTTAAGTGTAATGTCTATTTGGTTCACTTGATGAGGAGTTGACATAATCTTAGTCTTTCCAATGTTGATTTTAAGTCCTAAGGAATCATAGCTCTGGGCATACACATCTAAAAGTTCTTGAAGCTCTTCCGGCGTAGAGGCTAAAAGTGCACAGTCATCTGCATACTGGAGATCACAAATGAATCGTGTGCGTGTCTTCGTGAAAGCTCTAAAGCGCCCTATGTTAAAGAGACCGCCATCAAAACGGTATCTGAGACCTATTCCTCTGACAGTCAGTTTGTTGTCAACAATAATTGTTAGAGCAGTGGTAAACAAATTAAAGAGTAGGGGTGCCAGGACACATCCCTGCCTAACTCCAGTGAGGGTTTGGAAAGGTTCGGTTGCCTCATTATTATACATAACCTGGGCGTTGTTGTTTGTATGTAGACTGCGACATACTTCCACAAATTTTCTAGGGATACCTAAGCGGAACATAATTTTCCAGAGCACTTCCCTGTCCACCGAGTCAAACGCCTTGGTTAAATCAATGAAGGCCATGTAAATTTCTCCTTGATGTTCGAGTGCTTTTTCTTGAAGCTGTTTAAGTGTGAAGATTAAATCCGATGTGCCTCGGTTTGGTCTAAAGCCACTCTGTGTTTCAGGAAGTAACTTTTCCATAACAGGTGTTAGCCTATTTGCCATGGCTTTAGTGAGTATCTTCCCTCCAACAGCCAGGAGAGCTATACCCCTGTAATTTCCACAGTCCGCAGCGCTCCCTTTGTTTTTGAAGAGGTTAATTAAAAGTGTATCACGAAACTCCTGCGGAGCTTGACCACTTTCCCACACGACATCAAACAGTTTTTTGAGGTAGGGTATGAGCTCTGACGACACAGCTTTAAAGATCTCAGCTGGGAGTGAGTCGGCGCCGGGAGATTTGTTATTTTTTAGCTGCCCAATGGCGGTTAAGATCTCTTCCGTTGTTAGTGGCTTATCTAAGTCTTCGAAGGTGTCGTATTGAGGGATAAGATTTATAATATCGTGATCGGCTTGACTTTGCTGGTTAAGAATGTTAAAGTAGTGTTCTTTCCATCTGGCTCTTATTTCCTGGTCTTCTTTGAGGAGATTTCCATTTAAATCTTTAATAGGGCACATATTTTTCCGACTGGGGCCGTACACTGCTTTTACTCCTAGAAAGAAATTCCTGTAGTCGTGTGAATCGGCGTACCTTTGAATTTCTCTGGCCTTGCTTGCCCACCACTCGTTCTTTATTCTTCTGATTTCGCGTTGCGTTTCATACTTAGATTGGGTAAAAGCTTCTGCTTTTGATGAGTCGTTGGGGTGGTTGATAGCGTTTTGGAAGGCAATATGTTTGCGGTCAAGAAGTTCTTGTATAAAAGCTTCATTATCATTGAACCAGTCCTCCTGTTTTTTACTTGCTACAGTGCCAAGAATTTCCTCACTCGCACTTTTTAAACTGTCTTTAATTTGTGTCCAGGTAGCAGCGACATCTGCAGAATTGGTTTCTTCTAGTGCACTCAAATTCTCTTGAACTTTTTGCTTTAGCTGTTCGACGGTTTGTTGGTCACGCAATTTACTAATACAGAGACGGGGTCTACGTTTTACTTGAGTTCTTCGGTGTTTGGGTCTCATAACAATTTTCATTTTAGAGACAACAGGACGATGATCGGTCCAACATTCGCTATCAATGCGCGCCTTTGTAATTTGGACGTCCTTGAGATGCTTCCTACGTACGATAACATAGTCCAGTAGATGCCAGTGACCTGATCTGGGGTGACGCCAGGTGCCTTTAAATTTATCCTTTTGTCGGAAAATGGTGTTTGTTATAACTAGATCATGTTCGGCGCATTTAGTTAGGAGTAGTTGACCATTAGCGTTCATGTTGCCCAAACCGTTCTTGCCTATGATGCCTGGCCAGGTGTCTGCATCTCTCCCTACTCTAGCGTTAAAATCGCCAAGAATAACGAGTCGTTCCGTTTTAGGTATTCTACAGAGGGTTTCTTCCAGCTGTTGATAGAAGCTTTCCTTGGTTTCGTGACTTGCATCCAGAGTGGGAGCGTAGGCGCTTATTAGATTTACCGCGTTGCCATCTGATAGCTCATAGCGTAGCAGCATTAGACGCTCGGATAGGCCTTGTGGTACTTGTGTTAAGTTGGATACAAGTTGATTCCGAACGGCAAATCCTACTCCATGTTGTCTTCTTGAATTGGTGGGAAGACCTTTCCAATAGAAGGTGTAGTACTTTTCTGTGAGAGAGCCTTCCTCCAAAAATCGAGTTTCGCTGAGAGCTGCAACGTCAACGTTGAGTCGGTGAAGTTCTCTATCTATTAGAGCAGTTCTTCTTTCAGGCCGATCGGTGCGAGTGCTGTCGTTCAGAGTACGAACATTCCAAGCGCCGTAGATGAAAGAATTCGTTTTGTTGGATTTAACTTGTCGGTGTTTTTTCGACATTCGATGAGGTGTCCCTGTGGGCACCCTCCCCCGGAGATCCGATCGGGAGGGTATTTTACCTCCGGATGATTTTGTCCCACTTGAACGCTCCATCATTTTTTAAAGCCTTAATCGACTGAAAACGAAGCTGCATTTGAAGTTTTAGCTGGAGTAGGTATGCAACTGACCAGCTCGGTTGCGGAAGGCGAGTGGTGTGGTCCCATGGCACAGAAGGAGACTGCGACGATGGGGTAACCAAACGATTCCAAAAGCAACCTTTGTGTGCGGTGGGTTATTTTTACCGCACTCTTCGTGAGAAGGTGGATGTGCTCACGGCAAAAGGTAAGGGTTATTCCGCCCTTACTCGGTCGTTAGAGCCTCGTTAGTGAAAACAGGGTGCACCAAGTTCAAATTGAACTCATCGCGAAGGTGAGGTTAACAATTGAGTAGGAGAGGCTATAACTTGCGCTTCACTACTCCATTACACCCCCACAGCTGGCAACACAGCTGTCAGCTGATTAGCATATACAGGAATCGATCTTCAGCTTCTACACTAGCGACAGTGGATAATGTATATGTCTACGTTTTTCAAAAATATATCCCCTTATATACATAGGTATATATACAGAAGCTATGTACACAGTCTTAGGCAAGGATTGCGTGGTGGCTATACCATCCTTCGGAGGGCCTAACGCCAGACGTCGGTGATAAACCTCAGTCACGGAAATAGGCAGACGTTAAATAAATGTTAATACACTCGAGACAGCCTTAGGTTTAGATTTAGGGGTTGTCTATCATATGTAGTACTTACATTTATATTTATTAGTTAAAGAGAAAATCGAGCATAAATTCACCTGATTTCTTTTGTAACTTCAAAGAAATAATAAAGAAGCAAGGGTTTTGAAATTTTGTAGAGTAGAATGTTGCACCAAGCTACTTTTCGTATTTCTAGAAATATTATCCATTCCATGCGAACAATATTAATTGTAGTAGAATGTTGAAATTAAACTTTGGTGAAAGAATTCTTACAATACAAGTATTCTGGTAATAGATATTAGTTATTTTATGTCGGAAACAATGCTCCGTGATCGATTGCAGAGGCATGTAGTGCAGAATGGTTGAGAACTATGGTAAAATACTATGGACGGACACATCGTTCAATATCGGAAATCATTCAAATGGTACACGTGAATGAAAATTTAAATGTGCACAAATAGTAAAAAGAAAAATGCTCCATTTCAAATTTAATATTAGTGAAGTTAGTTGCGCATAATATGAACCTAATATTAAGGAAGTGATATTCAGTGAATCAAATAACGACAATAACAGAGGCTTTAATTTTAGGGAGACTTTTTCAAAAATTTTATAGCAGTAAATTTTTCTTCAAGTTAAAGTTGATAGCATATCAAGTTATAGAAAACGGGTTATTACTGCCCAACATTTTTATGCATTATTCTACAAATATATGGTCAGTCTGTTAAAATTTAGATTAAACTTTTAATTTACGGTGAATGTCAGAAAACTGCCCATGCGGTCGCACGTCTATATTATGAAAGATATCCCGATCGTCGTCAGCCATTTTTAAATAAACACCACAGAAATTAGACAACCCTTAATTCCAGAAGCCAGGGCTTGTACGGAAGGGGGTTACACATTCAGAAAACGCAGACATACAACCATTTCCTCCGACAGTGCCGGAGCCAGGATTCGAACCCGGTGGTGCGATGTCCATGTGATTAACCGCGATTGCCACCTCGCGCCTTAACCCACTCGGCTATCGACCATACCGGCAGTATTTTAAAATTCTGCATAGTCATTCCGAAATACAGAAGGTATTGAGTTGGCAGAGAACCGATTTATAGTAAACGAAGAAATTGAGACAAATGTTTGGCTTACACGCATGTGTACCCATCTACAAGAGAACTGGCAAAAGAGATAGATATTGGTCGTGAGACAGTAAGACGTATATTACAAAAACATGGTTTTAAATGCTACAAATACCAATTATTTGAAAACGACGGAAACTGAAGATTGATCTTTTCTAATTGGATTACTAAATTTATACGAAATAGGTAAATCAGGACAGATTTGGAGTGAATGTGTGGGCTGGAATATTCGATACAAAAATTATAGGTCCCATACCATTTCAAGAACCTCTAACCGGCGCACGTTACTTAAGCTTTTTGCGAAATGAAATAAGAAACGAACTGGATGAACTTGTCTTGGAAGGTATCAGAAATATGTACTTCCAACAAGATGGAGCACCGCCGCGTAATGCTGGTTTTGTGGGAAATTACCTTAGTGCAAAGTTTGACAACTGGGTAATATCTACTAATGGAACTATTAGGTGGCCTGCTAGATCATCAGACCTAACTCCACTTGGTTTTTTCTTTAGGGTTATCTGAAGGACAAAGTATACTCAACGCCGCGCCGTCTGCAACATTAGAAGAACCAAAATAAAATTTCAAATGTATTTGAATCCATAACTCAAGTCATGTTACAAAGCATTATGAGAGAAACTATTCGAAGAGTTAACAAGTGTTCTGAAAAGGGTGGGCGTCATTTTGAGCACCTGTTATAGGTTTGATACTTAGTTGTGTTGTATTGTTCTAATTATAATATGTATAAATTTAGTAAGTTGCTGTCCAAATAGGTATGTATCATAACTTATAAATTGGTTTTCATTGCGTCAATTTTTTTTTTTGCTAATGATGCTAATGATTCATCAACATTTTTGTTATATTCATCAAAATAAATTTTCCCTAATTACAAATAACTCATCTGTTTTTCATAGCTTACTGATTGTCTCTAAATTCATTTTCCTTCAAAATTTTATAACAAAATCAAAATTTTCCGAAAACAAAATTTTTTTAAAACTGAAGTTTAGGCCAGCCTATGCGCAGCCCGGCATTTGCACGTCTCGCAGATGGTTCCTCGTCCAGATTGAGGTCAGCGTCAACAGCCAAATCAGCAGTGGCGGATTACAGCAGAGACGGATGAGGCGCGTGTCTGGGGCCTCAGCAAAGCAAATTTTAATATCTTCTAAAACCCATTTTCATAGTGGGTATTGGGTAATAGTCATTGATGAGAGCTAAAAAAAAACTTCAGTTTGGAGAAACATCTAAAAATGATGACACACGTTTCGATGGTAGGCCATCCTTTATAGTTAATATACATAATGTGATTTGTGATGCACTCATATCTGAGATTTTCAGGAGATCCACTGTTTACAGCGATATTTTGAATTCTTCTCAAGTTTTTTTTCAATGAGAAAATGAGTAGGGATGAAACTATTAAATGTGTGGATAGATCATCGTTGAAATACGGCAATGATATCGACATTAAATATTTTAAAGATGAAGATCTCCATTTCATTAAATATGCTAAGAAAGAAAACATATCCGATCCTGTCGACATGAATAAATTATTAATTGACGGGCTGCAGTCTACATTTCCTAACACAAAAACTATTTTGAGAATCCTCTTTACAATGCCTATCTGCAAGCAAGAGCTGATTGTTCATTCTTCGTACTTAAATGGGTAGAATTAGAATTATTTATGTAATTCATTCAATTACGCTTAAGCAATTTGTCACTCATATTTATAAGTTCATCTCTATTAATTAGTAATACTATATTACTAAAAATATTATGCAGAATTTTACCTGAAAATGTGATTTTTTCTTTTAAATGGGAACGTGATTATTTGCTTTCTAGTACCTGACAATATTTCTTTATTTCCGTAGCTTATTTTGATGTGTTTATGTTTTTGTTCAAAAAACTTAAAAGCGTTATGATTTTTTGCATTGTTCATTTCAGTAAACCATCCCATTGTTAATTGGGTCAATAGGGGGCCTCCAGATCAGGTTGAGCCTGGGGCCACACAAAATTAAGATCCGCCACTGCAAATTAGAAACAGTGAAGTGCGCGAGCTACTAATAAAAGTGTAATTTTAAGTTTTGTTTAATCAGTTTTTTAGATGTTTGTAAATTTTATCACCTTTTTTAATCTATATTCTGGAGAAGGAGCCTAGGTACAAATTTTTATTGTTTTAAAACCGAACCAGGCCTAGTCCGCCCGATCCTGCAATCCGCCACAGCGAATAGCGCAGTGGTTGCACTGTCGGACCCGGGTAGGCCTTGGGGAGGTACTTATATAGGCTAATGTTAAATAAAGAAGTTTTGAATTGAATTGGTTGATTCTATCTGATTAAAAAATAAAACATACAGAGTACTATTTGAAAATTTGGAGTTATAACAAATTGAATTCTCATGAAATAGAAATGAGAAAAATGTTTCTAAATCCAAGCAAATGAACATTTTGTTCCTATTTTAGGCCAATTTTACATTTAGTTTGTTGAGAAATACCCTTTTATTCAAATTCAAAGTCTATTTCGAAATTTTTTAAATTTGTTCCTGAATTCCAAAGCCAACTAGAAATAGCAAATTAATGCCATTTCCAAGGTTATTTTTCATCCGATTTTAAATCTGAAAAATGCGTTGAAAAGAGTTCTAGTTTAATGGGAAAAGTGATTTAAATATACAGGGTGCCATTTAAATAAGAAAGTTGTGGCAATTTCCCGCCATATCGGAAGTGATTTTTTTACCACCGAATGGCCAAAATGTGGCCATTAATACCTATATTTGATTTCCCAAATTTCAGAATTTTATTTTTAGAACTGTAGAAAAAAATTGTAGAGGAAAACGATAAATGAAAACAATCACAGACGTAGTGATAATAGTGGTGGGTAGTAGCGACGCATCATCACGTCTTTTCTTTCGCCGCTTTTTTATGTCGCGTGCATTGAAATGAGAGAGAAGGTTTGGGGGTTTGGCTTCTTAGCCTCACATCTGGCACCTCCCTTCTCAATGAAAGTTTTACGTCTTTTATGTCGCGTGCTTTAAAATGAGAGAGAAAGTCAACCATGTGGTCCGCCTTCTTGGCGTCTCATCTCGCACCCCCTTCTCAATTATATGTTTCCCGCACAACACTTTCTGGGTCACCCGGTATACATCATAAGAAAAGTTTGTAGATGTGGAATATGTCTCTTGAAAGTAATTAGCAAATGCGTCAACTATTTCTTGTGATTCGTTTAAAATGGGGTTATTATAAGAATTTTATAGCCTACTGTTCAATTTGGATGACCGCTTTTGATGAAACGCAGATGAAAACAATCTTTAGATATTTCATTGCAGATGAATCATCCGCGATGCACATCGAAAGTGTAAAGTCTATATTCGCCTTTAATGTGGTAGGATGTATAGGTTGTAAACAATGTCTTAGTATATAATGAATGTTTTTTCCACGATTAACGTGTCCACACCCTGCGGGACTTTACGTGTAGGTAACTATTTTGTTACTGGAACTAATTAAGTATTTTTATTATTAATCTGTCGCAAAATATAAGTCGAATTTTGTCTACCAGTGTTAGTAGTTTCAAATAAATAGTAAGCCGTTTAATTGATCAAATTCAATGCTCTAATACTAAATAATTTACACGTTATAGATGAATTTAGTTAATCAGTCGCTTCCACCGTTGTATTTAGAGCACGTAACACAGTCAAAAATGTAAATTCTGAAATAAGTCTATATTAAATATACTCGGTTTGTTGCGCCTCAGTCGCGTTCCCAGCGAACAGAATCAAAATCAAATAAGCAAACAATCTGTGATGCTGGCTGATACAGCTCAGTGGAAACATTTCTTTGCAATTTCGTTAAGCTGTTCCAGTCTTGTAACTCCTCACAATAAGCGTCGCCGTGTGGTAATATGGTAACGTACCGCATTCGCGGAATCTTACAAAAGGTTCGTTCCACAAAAGATTATTAAGTTTGATGAGTCCCGCTTAACAGCGGTGTAGAGTCGGGGCGTCGGACAAATCACCCTCGCCTCAACGACTAGGTTGGTGTGGGGATTAGCTGACTAGATCATCAAATCTTGATTACAAATGACATGAGTTTTATTAAGTAAAAGCACGTAACCGGTGCTAAGTAATACTTTACGTAACAAGTTCGGAAAAAACATCTTTACAGTACGTGTGGATAAATTGCAGGCTGTTGCGCCAAGCTTTTATATCATAAAGAAAATTATATAATGTAACAAAATGATGGGTTTCATTTACTTCAAAGTTTATTTTCTTCTTTTTAGTGCATTTAAATAAAAGCTTGTTTTTAAAAATGTTTTTTTACTATTAATTTATTTCAAATGCGCTTTTAGAGGGCGGAATATTAAAAAATATTTTGAGTGGAAATCTCCTCTATAAAATCCTTATTTTACTATAAGGAACGTAACCAGACTGCAACCAACAGCTACTCTGCGGGCTATGTGCCCCGCCGAGCGCTGAATTACAAGTTACAAGCCTGGCGCGTTAAGTATAATAATTGCATATTACCATCAAAACGCTAATGCTTCGATTGCAACAGAGGAGTTTGCGTTTATTTTTTTCTTTTTAGTGCATTTAAATAAAAGCTTGTTTTTAAAAATGTTTTTTTACTATTAATTTATTTCAAATGCGCTTTTAGAGGGCGGAATATTAAAAAATATTTCGAGTGGAAATCTCCTCTATAAAACCCTTATTTTACTATAAGGAACAAGCCTGGCGCGTTAAGTATAATAATTGCATATTACCATCAAAACGCTAATGCTTCGATTGCAACAGAGGAGTTTGCGACTAAAAATATTATGTTTTAATATACCACCCTCTAAAAGCACATTTGAACTATGCTAAGCCTAAGTCAGGCTATTAATTTTTCGATTGCAACAGACACTGGACCGCTAGATGGCGTCTGCTGACTATTTTACATGTCGCTATCCCAAAGATACCGAAATGTACTAAATAGTCAAGCGATCATCGTGTCGGTTGTCACATGCCTACCTTGCACTGACGAGAGCCAACAGCTCGAAACTGCAGTCTGCAAGTGGTGTGTGACGACTGGCATGAGAGTTCCTTTAAGTAGGATCAGTCTTTCGGCTGGTGTTTGTTGCAATCGAAGCATTAGCGTTTTGATGGCAATATGCAATTATTACACTTAACGCGCCAGGCTTATAACTTGTAATTCAGCGCTCGGCGGGACATATAGTCCGGAGAAAAGCTGTTGGTTGCGGTCTGGTTACGTTGCTTATAGTAAAATAAGGATTTTATAGAGGAGTTTGCGACTAAAAATATTATGTTTTTTTTATTAATTCATTTATTAATTTTATAGTTTTCGGTGGACATGTTTCTAAGTCCGTTCATTTCAATTAATGTGTCGTTGTTGCTCAGTCGCTTGCCTGTTAATACTACAGTCTAGTTCATCCTTAAGGGTTTTCTACTCTTCAAGTCCTTTCATTTGATACCCATATTAATTTCATACCTATATTAAGGAGGTTGACGAAAAATGTAATCCGCCATCTTTTGGCCGCGGCCATATTAAAATGACGTCATTCATTTTTATCGGTTCTTACTCTTAAAGCTCTTTCATTTGTTATTCATATTAACAGGGTTGACAAAATATACATCATCCGCCATCTTGTGGTGGCGGCCATTTTGAAAATATTACATTGAATATTGCACATTGTATTGTCACCAGAACTAATGGTGTTGCTAAATTTCAGCAATATCAGTTAGGCGGAACTGGTTAAATCAAATTGTGAAGAGACACCTATAGCGCGAGATGGTAGAGATTAAAATGAATATGAAGTGAAGCAAAAATAGTCATTTGGCCGATTAAAAAATTCAGATTTTCTTTGAAAGAAATAAGCATTAGTTATTTCTCGTATTCAGAACTCTATTAGAAAGCGGATAAATAGATACTACACGATTTTTACATCTTTTGAGACAGGTTCATTTCAACATAAGAAATTTGACCGCTATTTTCTTAGTTTCAAACGCACAATATTTAATCTTCGATTCTGGCTAGCCCAAGCACTAGGTTATAAGTGTTCTTTTCATTCCATCGAAAAGAAATCAGACATTGGACATTGATGGGAACATTGTGTGATGGGATCATTGGGATCATATCGTATCAACTAAAATATCAGTTCATCACGTGTACCCGAGAATCAAAACCCAATTTAGATACTAAGGACATCAAAGATTATTGGTCGATATAATGTCGCTTCTATGTGTATTTTTTTCCCTCAAAGTTATAATGACCTCAGCTACTTGCGGGCCTTGGAACAACCTTCCACTGGAAAGCAACATTAATTAGATGTTCTCTGTTACGGTATTCAGCATAAAAAAAACTTTTATTTCCAGAGCAGATTGCCTCCTTAACTTGTTCGGTGTTTTTAGCCCTCTCATAAAATCCTAATAATATTAATAATGATTTACCGAAACCGTCTACGTCATGAAAAAATTATACTGAAATTTTAAAGCCTTATTTTTAGTAAATGGTGGTCTACAATCAACTTAATTGCGAAGTTCTTTTGACACATTACGATAAAACGTATAGCTCATGAGCTATGTTTGTCTAGTTGACCAATATCGCACAATGAATCTAACAAACTGTCCATATGCAATTGTTCTAGAAACTTAACTCCGTCCAAATTCAGAGTGAACTATTTCATGATATGGATATACATACTCCTTAACGTAAAGAGGTACTTGACCCTTAGAATTGAAATTCTAATAATGACAAAACGGCGTGGTAAGAAACCGACAAGAACGAGTTAATATAAAGTTTTAACTTTAATATTCCGTACCTATAGCAACTCTTGCAGGTGCTTCAACAAAGCATTTAAAACGGAATAGCTTTTGAAAGAAGATATTAGACAATGAAGTCACTTGTGAGTGAATTGCAATTTCAGTGCGGTAATGCTAAGCTTCTTAACTTCGCCCGGGATATTTTCAGTAAGCGGTTGCTGAACAATTAAATCGCGGATAACCGTGACAGCTTGATCCGAAATTCACCACACCCTGCTGGAAGGTTTACGTGACAAGGATGGGAACAGCGACTTAAAAAGTAGAGTTTTTTTTTAATAATTAAAACATGATGGAGTTTTTGAAAAGCAAGTTTTATTGGTATTATTTTTCCCCGTTTATTCCTGTAAAAGTTGTAGTAATAGGGACGAGTTGAAATTACTTCCCAATTAATTTGGAGAAAAATAGCCTCCTACATGCTGTAACAATTATATATTAATAAGGGCCATGCACATGTCTCGGAAATAAAGTCTTCAAAATAGCAAGTTCACACACATTCTCTCCCTAATATCCCTGGGAACATCCTCCAGTAGTTCTTCCAAGCTGTTTTGCAAAAATTACAAACAAATTTAACCATTCACACGTCCATCAAAAAAATGTGGTCCTATCACATAATCTCCAACAATTCCTTCTCAAACAATCAACGACTATCTTCTTTGGTTATTTGTTCGTGAGATGTAAGGATTGGCTTTGTCGTAATAATGAAAATATTGACGATTGACATGTTCAATTTTATAAAACGTTCATTGGAAAACAGAACAAATTTAAAAAAATTCTTTGTTGTTCTATTTTCTGTTTTGCCCACTGGCAAAATTCTATTGGATTTTCATAATCCCTATCAATCAGTAGAACATGGTAGGGTTGAAATTTGTTTTTTTTTGTAGGATTCGATGGATTGAAGACCGGCTTATATCGTTTTCTCTTGCCAATTCTCGATCACGCTCAAAAGTACGGCTGTTTCATGTTCTTCATTTACTACATTATTTGTTCATTCCATTTTCTCTAATTCCACTTTCCCCGTATTGTCAAATTGTTCCATCAACTTCTCAAATGGTTTTTTAGAGGGCTGTCTTCTTTCCGGGTATCGCTTCTTATAAATTCGAGCTGATAGCAAACAATTTTTATCACTCGCACCCAGAACATAAACCATATCGACCGTTTCTTCTCTCGAAAAAAATTATTATTGAAACGTGCGAATTTTAAACTAATTTATAACATAAAATAAGTGTGTAGCGTACTTTCCCACAATTAAGCATGGATATACCATAATCTTAAAACTAACAAAGGTTATACCTTTAAGGCAAAAATGCCGACAGGCTGGTAATTTGGAAATTACGCTCATTTACCCATCCCTCGAGAGGTATACGAGACACCGCCAAAATACAGGCAAAAGAGGTCAGTCATATTTCTGTTCTCAGACAATTCACTTCGTATATTTAAACTTAAGATTCCTAACCACTTTTTGTTAAAGTTTTGTTTAATAAATAACTCCTTTTGAAGAACATTTAATTAGTTGTACCCACACAACAAAGTGTAAATACTTTGTCACAATAGTTAATAATTAAACATCAGTAACATAACTTTCAATTATTCTCACTTTACGTCAAAATCATGGCTACTAGATCAGTTCGAAACGAAAAGTATAATTTAATGGTTTTTAATGAAAAAGTAAAAATATTTCTGAAAATATGGATTTTAGGTATAGGATATTATTCACAAAAATTGTAGAGAATTAACGTGCCAATTCAAAAATACAATAATATACAGAGTGTTCTATTTGAAAAAATTGAGAAAATTCACTTTGAAATATCCTGTATTAGCGCTAGTATAAAATGTACCCGGTATAATTACAATCAATATTTGCTGGTTGTGTCGTTGTAGTACATCCCTCGTCTACATAACTGCAAAATAAATCTTCTTAATTAATAGTAATACACACACAGTGAATTAATTTGTTAAACATTGTTCCGACCAAAATTTTCATATTTTTTCTCGACAACTCGCCACGGCAAACGCCACGTCAAAAGCAAAAAATCTGAAGATCGTTGGAAAGGTAATTTTACGCTGAATTCATAAATGTAAAATATATAGGGTGTTCCATTTAAAAAAAAATGACCTCGAAGATTCTCCGCTGTAGCGAGTCACCCTGTATATTTCGAAATATTTTTAAAATATGCGCCTTTTGACACTATATCACTTCCATAAAAAATAATTTTCCAAAGTCTTCTAATAAGGCTGATATTGGACTTTGATGCACTATTGGGACACCCTGTATACAGGGTATCTCACCGGGAACTGAATCGATTGATATAGAGAAAAGTACGCATCAGAAATTTTTTAAAATTTAGATAATTACTAATGTCGGTGTATAAAAGAAAGCACACAGGTATTTAGACCAAAACTAACGGCATGCAAAAATAAACAAGGAAAAGTACTAACAGAGAAACAAGAAATAATAAGTAGGTGGAGAGAATATTTTAAGGAGAAATTATACGTAGAGAATCATGAAAATGAGAAAGTGAACTCCCATACAGCAGAGCCTAATATCAAGAATCCGACTTTTGAAGAAGTAGAATGCATAATCGCAAAACTGAAAACCATAAGGCACCCGGTGTGGACGGAATCACGGCAGAGCTGTTAAAAAACGGAGGACCAGAACTATGGCGAAGAATCCATAACTTAATAACTCTAATATGGACACAGGAGCAAATGCCAGAAGAATGGACTGTGGGAATAATACAATCAATCTATAAGAAGGGTGACAAATTAAAATGTGAAAATTATAGACCAATTACATTGCTAAATGTAATCTACAAGGTACTATCTGGTATTCTCTATAATAGGTTAGTAGTATACTCTGAAGAAATAATAGGGGATTATCAATGTGGGTTCAGGCCGAATAGATCAACAACAGAAAATATATTTATATTAAGAATAATTCAAGAAAAAGCCTACGAATATGATATAGATCTTTATAATATATATATAGATTTTAAACAAGCATTTGACAGCGTCAAGCGCGAACAAATGCTAGAAGATATCCGTGCCCTAGGAGTACCCGACAAATATATAAGGTTAATAAAGACGACATTAGACGGATCAAAGGCGGCTGTTAGAGTAGACGGAGAACTATCATCAACTTTCGACGTTAATCTAGGAGTAAGACAAGGTGACGCACTTTCAAGCATGTTATTCAATTTGGTACTTGAAGCTGTAATGAAAAGCACCAATTAAAGGGTCATATTGGAAACAAATCATCTCAAATATGTGCCTATGCTGACGATGTAGCTATTATCAGCAGAAATAAAACCCAATTAGAGGAAACATTTACTCAAATTGACCGGGAGTCCCAAAAGAGAGGTCTTATAATTAATGAAAATAAAACAAAATACATGGAAGTCAAAAGAACACCAACCAACAATAACAACAACATCCAAATCGAAAATTATAACCTTGAACGCGTGGAAGCCTTTACATATTTAGGAACGGAAATTACCCAAACCAATTCCATAAGCAGTGAAATCAAAGCACGTATAGTCAGTGGAAATCGATGTTACTACGCCTACAAAAAACTATTAAACTAGAAAACTATTAGATAAAAACACCAAGATAAAAATATACAAAACCTTAATTAGACCTGTAGTAACATATGGATGTGAGACCTGGACCATGACAAAAAGAGACGAGGAAATACTTCGAATATTCGAAAGAAAGATCCTGCGAAAGATACATGGGTCAGTCCAGGACGCTGATGGAACATGGAGAATCCGCATGAATGCTGAACTGAATCAGATAAATGAAGGGAATGACATTATTAAATATGTAAAGAGTCAAAGATTAACATGGTTGGGACATGTCAACAAGAGATTCGAGAACAACTAAAAAAATATATGAGTGGAAATCTGCTTGAAGACGAAGAAGGGGAAGACCTAGGATAAGATGGATAGATGACGTAGCAGATGACCTGAGAACTATGAGTATTAGAAACTGGAGAAGAAAAACTCAAGAGAGAACAGAATGGAAGAAAATAGCCAGACAGGCAAAGACCCACTCTGGGTTATGATGCCAAAAGAAGAAGAAAAAAAAACTAATGTCGGTGTGGCCAATCCAACTAAAATAATTACAAGCAGCTGGCACTTCCGCTTATACCGGAAGTCGATACCAACTTGCTTATTTCAAATGGAACACCCTATAAATTTTAGGGTTTTCGAAAAGAGCATAAAATTCTGAGTGGAAAATATGTAGCATATTCTATACCTAAACCTAGCCGTTTCAGAGATATTTGACATTTTATAGAAAATTTGACAGGTGCAACGGTTTTCAAGAACCGTTATAACTTTCTCCGTGTAAAAGATCCTCATTTGCTTCTTGTCACATAAAAAGAACACAAGGAGAACTATGTTCTACAACTGAAATAAATTCAATAATATCATACCAAGTGTTCCATTTTTCGCGTTACATTTTGTCAGCTTCAAACCGCGAAAAATTGTTTAGATCAAATGGAACACCCTGTATTTTTTTACGTCAATTTGTGTAAAATAGAATTCCCTTTTTTCTGATATTAGCATTATGGGGGTTAAAGTTACAACTTCTTGAAATATTTGCGATTTTATTAGAAATTCATGAATTGTTGTAATCATTTCATCAAAATAGCCATGATTAGACACAATCAGTCATTATCTTATGTCAAAAAATGCCAGCACGTTTAAATTACACCCACGAAGACTTTTTAAATTTATTTATTGTTTATGGAGAATGTGATAAAGTAATATCAAGAACTTGCAGCACATTTGCTACTCGATATCCAGAAAAACGGAAACCGTCACCAAATACTGTAAAACGCATACTGGAAATTTTTTAAAATTATGGCTCTGTCAAGGCAAAAATGCAAAGAAGAAAGCTTATTGTTGATGACGAAAACATTGAAATAGTCATTTTGGGATATTTTCATGCATTTCCAAGAATGTCATTAAGGCAAGCTGCTCTGGAATCGGGACTATGCAAGGATTCAATTCACAGAATCTTATTAAAACAAGTTTCACCCGTTTTCATTCCATATGGTTTAAGGATTAAAAGAAACAGATTTCCTAAGAAGACAGAATTTTTGTGAGTTTATTCTAATAAGGTATGAGGGTCACGATTCTTATTTGGGAAATATTATATGGACAGATGAAGCAAAATTTACTAAAAATGGACTTTTTAATAGACACAATTCGCATTATTGGAGTGACTCAAATCCTCATATGTTCAGAGAGCGAAACTTTCAGGAAAGTTGGCAGTTCAATGTTTACTGTGCCATAAGAAACGATAGAGTAGTGGCATTACAGTTTTATCAGGAAAATTTAAACTGTAAAATAAATTTTCTCTTCTGCTAATATGTATAGGTAAATTTTTGTTTTTTTTTAAGTGAAAGATATCTGAATATCTTACAAAATATGAATAATAACTATTTAGAAAATTTACCTCTCGCCAAACATAGAAACATTTTTTATGAGCACGGCGATAATCCCCCAAATAACGCATATTTAATTAATAATTATTTGCAAGAAACTTTTTATGATCAATGGATTGCCAATAATGGACCTTCTTATGGCCTCCTCGCTCGCCCGATTTATCAGATCTGGATTATTTCATGTGGGGAACTATTAAAAATAAAGTTTATGAGAGCCCATTAACAACCATTGAAGATTATATGCAAAGAGTAAGAAATGCATTTCAAAACATATCACAGGATTCAATTAGAAGAGCTACCCATGAGGAACTAATCCGAAGGTGCGAAAAATGTGTCGAGGTTCGAGGGCGGAATTTTGAGCAATTATTAAATTAAAATGAAATCATATTTTAAATTGATCTTATCTCTGCTATTTTAGTTCATGCCATATCTTCAATTCGATTAATACGTATGTTACAGTGTTAGTGTTATTTTGCGTTTTTGTGGATATCGAGTAGCAAATGTGCTGCAAGTTCTTGATATTACTTTATCACATTCTCCATAAATAAAAACAAATTTAAAAAGTTTTCGTTGGTATAATTTAAACGTGCTGACATTTTTTGACATAAGATAATTGATTGTTTCTAATCATGGTAATTTTGATGAAATGATTACAACAATTCATGAATTTCTAATAAAATCGCAAATATTTCAAAAAGTTGTAGCTTTAACCCCCACAATGCTAATATCATAAAAAAGGGAATTCAATTTTACACAACTTGACGTAAAAAAATACAGGATGTTCCATTTGGCCTAAACAAGTTTTCGCGGTTTGAAGTTGACAAAATGTAACGCGAAAAACGGAACACTTGGTATGATATTATTGAATTTATTTGTTGTAGAACGTAGTTTTCTCCTTGTGTTCTTTTTAAGTGACAAGAAGCAAATGAGGGTCTTTTACACGAAGAAAGTTATAACGGTTCTTGCAAACCGTTGCACCTGTCAAATTTTCTATAAAATGTCAAATATCTCTGAAACGACTAGGTTTAGGTATAGGATATGCTACATATTCTCGATTCAGAATTTTATGCTCTTTTCGAAAACCCTAAAATATATAGGGTGTTCCGTTTGAAATAAGCAAGTAGGTATCGACTTCCGGTATAAGCGGAAGTGACAGCTGCTTGTAATTATTTTAGTTGGATTGGCCATACCGACATTAGTAACTATCTAAATTTTCAAAATTTTCTGATGCGTAGTTTTCTCTATATCGATCGATTCAGTTCCCGGTGAGACACTCTGTATAGCTTTACTTAATTTTCGTAAACAGCCGAATGAGAACTGATTTAGAATTTTCAGACTTTGCAGATTATTCGGATTCCCCAAACTTTCAGCGGTCAGGAAATCCGCTCTGAAAATTCCAGTTTTCCATTAACAGACCCCTAATTCGTTTTACTTTTTGAATTTCAGTATTTATCAATCACGTTATATTTTTTTAAATTAAAAAAAATCTATAGATACATCGGTCACTGTTTTGTTTATCTGCGTGCCAAATATTTTTTCTTGATTTTTATAAAGACTTTTAGTAAGAGAGGATTTAATAAGATTTCGACGATGTCTGGGCTCAACTTGACCACCCGAATTTATCTACTACAAATTTTATTACTTTTTGTTGTTCCCTCTGTACGTATTATGATTTACCACACTAATACAAACCCCAGAAGTAGAACCTGGAAGTAGTAATGACCTCTACAGGTCACATCCACCCCCTTTCCCTATCTATATTAACACATGCAATGTCCAACATGACTTCCGACTCTGACAGTTGTTATGTGTTTACTATATGCAGCCCTTATAGTCATTCACCCAAAACGGTCTGATGGTGTTTTTGTTTTAAAAAAACGCAGATTAGGGAAAGGCTGTTTTTTGTCGATTTTATTTTTAGGAAATGTATAAATAGTTTACAAATACACGCATATTGTTCGGAATGAGGGATTTGTTGATCTTTGGAGACTTTTTAACCCTCCGTTGTAAGAACGTAAGAAGGGTGGTCTGTACAAGTCTCGTGAGATAAAAATAGAAGAAAATAAATAGGATTATTCCAAAAAATGGTTACCTATTACCGTTTTAAATCTAATTATTCGCTTCTAGACGAATTGAGTGAAACATTTAAAAGTCAGTTATGTTTTATATGAGTAAAGTGCTGTTCCTTTTCTTTTATTAATGTTAACTTTTATAATTTTAGAAACAGAAAGAATTGATATGTAATTTACTTCCTTGTTTTATTTCTCCCAAAATAAATAAAAAGAATTAAAGAAAAAATGTTTTGCAAAGGCCTTTTCAGTGAATCTGTTTTATTGCTTTATGTAATAGTATTTTATAAAACATTTCGCCGTATTTTTTTATTTTTATATATTTCTTAGCACGATTTCTATCGGAAAAACATATCAAAAGTGCGGAAATAAAGCGCGGGCTTTGAACGTGACGTCACGCACCCATCTTAGTGACGTCAAAGAGCCTACGACCTTGAACAGGACATACGGGTGTATTAGTACTATATTGCAAAGTTGGTTACCTGCTTTTTGACAGTTGACGTTAAAATTGACTTTGACACTTTGACAGTCGCTTCTCTTGGATTGTTGTGTTTGACTGCTTGGTTCCAACATGTACAAAAAACAACATAAATTATCCAAGCAAAATATTCGTGTACGTTCCACGAGATGAAAGCAGACGAAAATCATGTTTAAAAGTGCCAAAGTTGAGACTAAGCTGACCAAAACCAGAAACACCCACCACAGAACATAACCACAAAACTAAACGTAAACGTGTGTCAGCTGGGGTGTGATGTCAGTAGCTATAAACCATTCCAGAATGACGTCATTGACAGTTCGGCCATATTTGCTTGGTGGCGTACAAAACCATTTGCGTATGTAAACATTACGAGTATTTCATCATTAAAATGTTTAATCCTGGTCTAATTGATAGAAAATGCCACATTTTTGTATTGCTGTTAAATGTTCAATGCGTGGTGAAAGAGAACATGCATTGTTTTTCTGATTTCCCGCTATTTTCACCAATAGGGGAATCATTTTAATGTATTGCCTATAGAAAGAAGAAATGCTCGGATTAAGGCTTTAGGACGGGGGCCACTAAGTAAAAGCCACCTAAAACACGGTCGTATTTGTTCAAAACGTTTTATAACTGTTAAGTACTTAATTTTTGTACAAAAACTCCTTCTAGGTTTTATAAGGTTAGAATTAAATGATGTGTGTGATTTTAGAAAAACTAGCTGCTTTAGAGGATAAAACTACAAATACCCGCCTTTACAAAAGGCCAAACTCAATTGTATTCTATAGATTTGGAAAATCACACGAAATATTGAAATTGTACGGGTTCATGTAGAGTTGTAGGTTTGCTTAAAAAAAAGATTTTTCATGAAACAATACCCATAAAATGAGGAAATTGAGTGCATTGGATAAAATTGTCGTGGTATGTAGTGCAATCATAAACATGTGTCTTCTCAAATACCAAGTAATATAAAAAATGAATTATCTATGTACCTGTGTTTATTAATAAAATTTTTTTTTAATTATATGTACCTATTTATTTCAATATATTGCACATCAGTAATATATATTTTTTATTCACAGTACCTAAAACAAATGTTATTTAATATTCACTTTATTCTTTTAAAATATCCAAGTTCAGGTTATCAAGCCAAAAAAAGACCATAAATTAGATACGGACATAAATAGGCGTAAGTGCATTTTTATCTATCAAAAGGAGGATGTTCCTGAGACAAACCTCTTGTTTCTACTTTTTTGGCCAATCCGTATCCTGTATTCGCAACATTTCTACATTTTTCATGGACTGTACTGGCCAAACGGAAAGTCAGTGGGCACTGTACCAGGACCACTGTCTTCGATGGTATTTAGACGATCATGCAGGTAAAACAAAATCTATATATGAGTGCATACTTCTGATAAACATGTACATCTGATACATGTACAATATCTGTAAGTACTTATTGAAGAAACGGATTGTATGGCTAAAATTACGTAAGGTTCATCTGGAACATTTTTTTGGATTCGCTACAGATGGCGCTGTAATCGCAAAAAATTAACATAAAGGCGTAAGTTTGAAATAATCAGTTTACACCGGAAACAAACAAACACGTATTCAATTTTAAAAAACCTATCCAATGACACCAAAGTTGACCTCCCCACGCCCTATGCAGGGGGAGCAACTTTAAATAGTTAAATGGGAAATTTTTATTTCGAATTTGCGTTCTTCGCAAATTTGGAAAACGAATTTCTTTTCACAAATAAATATTTTTACAAATAAACAAGGACATCGTTGATTAGAAAAAAAACACTCATAATTTAGAAAATTTTCACTTCTAAGAAAGTTGGAAGAAGAAAGTTGTTCAGAGAAAAACATGTTTATTTGTAAAAAACTTTGTTTGGTTCTTTTTCCCTGAATTGTTGTTAACAACATTTCTGCAAAGTATTGCATGTAGTTTCATTATTTTTATTTTTCAATGTTTATTCCTCTTCCAACGTTCTTGGAGGCAAGAGCTCAATTTGTTCAAGTGAAAATTTTCTAAATTGTGAGTGGTTTTTTTCTAATCAATGATGTCCTTGTTTATTTGTAAAAAGAGTCTTATTTGTAAAAGAATTACTTGTAAAAAGGAATTTGTTTTTCAAATTTGCGAAGAAAGCAAATTCGAAATAAAAAATGTTAGTTCCCATTTAACTTTTCAAAGTTGTCCCCCCTACACAAGGGGACGGGGGGTCAACGTTGGTGTCATTGGATTGGGTCTTAAAATATTGAATACTGTTTCCGGTGTAAATCGTTTATTTGAAACTTACTCCTTTATGTTAATTTTTTGCGATTACAGCGCCATCTGTAGCGAATCAAAAAAAAAGTTCCAGATGAAGCTTACGTAATTTTAGCCGTACAATCTGCTTCTTTAATAAAAAATGGGAATTCCCATTTAATTTTTCAAAGTTGCCCCTTGCCCCTGCAGAGGGGCGTGGGGGGAGTCAACTTTGGTGTCATTGGATAGGTTTTTTTAAAATATTGAACACATGCTTTTTTGTTTTCCGAAAAGATTGGCAGCTTGCGATATATTTGACCGTTCCGGGACTTTTGGGACACCCTGTATAATACTCCATGTCTATTAAACATTGTTTTAAATGAGATAAATTTGTCATATGGAGCTTTTATTAAACATAAAGGAGTCTTTATTATTTACTAATATGTAATAGTTTTTTTCTTAATCACATATTTCTTGCATATATATTTATATTGAGTTTGTTTATTTATTGTGTACTATTTGAACTTTTATGAACTTTACCTTTTTCTTATATGGATGGAATTGAAAAATGGCCTAGCCAAATTTCTATCCTCTGTGCCATACATTTCTTTTTTTTTTTTGTTAGCGCAATAAATATTTATTTATTCTTAATTCTATAAATTATTAAACCCTACACCGCCTTTCCTCTCTGCATTTTTTAGGAGAAATACACCGCATGGCCCGCGGCGATAATAATTACGTCGTAAAGTTTTTGTTGTATTTTTTATGTATCAAGATGTCCTTACTTGGACTATAAGTTATTTGACTGGACACGGCTCTTTCAGAATACTTTATTATTAGCCGCTACTCGAGTCCGAGTATAAAAATGGTACAGTCGATAAATTGTGTACAATAAAAAACAAGTAAAAGTTGTAGTCTATTGTAATTCCCATTCATCTACGGTGCACACGACTATGGCTATAGAGGCCAATTCGAGAGAGCACATGTCGACCGCAGTCAGGACAAACATAGACCTGGTTAGGTCTTGGATTCGGCCTTCTTGCAGCAACATTTCCTTGATAGCTGGCCACAACCCCTCGCCATTCGGTTCTGTCCGCTGCAAGTTGTTCCCATTGCTCGTCTGCAATACCGCAGGATTTTAGATTTTCATGGAGAGCGTCTTTGAACCTCTTTCGTTGACCGCCACGCCTTCTTCTACCGCTTAGCAATTCACCATAAAGTGTACATTTAGGAAGGCGGTTATCATGCATACGATGAACGTGACCTGCCCATCTTAGGCGTATTCTTGAAATAAGCACCTCAATTGGAAGGCTGTTTGCTCTCCTGAGTACTTCCAGGTTTGATATGTGATGGAACCAACGGATTTTCATCATACTTCTGAGGTGTCTTTGCTGAAAACGTTGTATACTATCAGACTTCCATCCACCTCCTAACCTCTTGCCCAGTTTCTTGAACTTGCATAAACACATCGGCATAGGTCTCCCTGTGCCGGAGGACATAAGCAATGCTCCGCTGGGAAGGATTCTGCCCTTTGATCTGGAGTCCGGCCAGGAGGGACTTCGACTGACCAGCTAACGGATGCACAATAGGCCACAAGGCCTGAGTGCTGCGATTGCTTACCACACCGTTAAGAAGAAGAAGAAGAAAAAGAAGAATCAAGTTCAATATCTTGTGTTATAAATTTGTGTAAACGAAGATGGGTACAATCTATTTTTAAGAAAATATAATATACTCTTATTTTTGTTTATAGGAAATCTGATATCGGCTATCCAATATAACACGCGTCTTATTGTACCGCGTACAATTATCACACGTTCAACTGACCGCGGCCAATTGTTCCATGTCCAATTTCCTGCGACCAATTAACGGGGCACCCATAAATAGCATATTTTCTCAAAATTTTATCAAAATCGACACATTATATTGGAAATGCACATCAGTGTTCTTATTTTTTTCTTTTGTGTTTAAGTACATATTCAGTACAGTTTTCATATAGCTAGGAAATTTTATTGCAAATAATCTTCTTGTTCTTTGCAAACAACCAATATTACTGGAAATATTTATAGAAGTACTGATAAGAAACGAACAATTGTTTAAATAAATACATTTTCCCAACCTCATTCAAAGTCCAAATAACCTTCCAGCGATAGTTACTTCAGATTTCAGCGAACATGTTCCCCTATCCAGACACATAATTTATTTTCAATAATTTTGAGCTTTATTTCTACCGCACTATCATCATTCTACGAAATAAAAGATTCGTTTAAAAACATACACATTAATCTTGATTGTAAATTGATGTCCACTTAAGTTGAACTTTTGAATAATTGGTAATCATTGTTTTCTATTATTTGTATATTAAAATAGTTTTTTGCTAACAGAAATACAGACAGGTTGTTTGTTACCAAAGAAAAAATATTACAGATAATTTTTGATGTTGCACATACCATCACAAAAGAGGATTAATTTTAATTTTTGACGAGTAGTTTTGTATGAGCTTATTAATGCTAACAAATAGGGATTTGCAAATGTTACTCACACACACACAATAGTAACTGGATGCTGAAGTCCTTTTAAAAATTTTACTAGTAAAATAAACACAAAGCGCAGTCAAAGCTCGATGTAGGTATCTTATTGTAATGCGGCTGATATGGAAAAATGAATTTTAGAAGTAACTCATACTCATATTAGCGAATCTGAACTGACGAGTCGGCAAACAACAAAATGAAAAATAAATACTATTTTAATGTTGCATTATTTAAAACATTTGATAAAGAAATATTCTTTAGCTTCGGTTATAAGTTTCTTCTTATTATGCGTATTCCTGAAATATCTCTCTCTTCTGCGATTTATGTAAAACCTATAACCACATCAGAAATATCAATCAATCAACCAATCAAAATATACTTTATTGTCCAGAAGAATAATCTTGTTGACAAAGCATAAAACAAATAAAATTATACATATATAACTTATATAAAATATAAATATATAAAACTATAAACATAAGATCATACAATAAGACAAGCTACAAATAAAATTTTTGGTCAAACGTTAAAAACATAATATACAGGGTGTTGCATCATGAGAGGGACATAGCTTAATAGGAGGTAGAGAACATCAGTGGTAACCGGAACCTCCCATAGAAATGTCTCATTGGGCCTTCATTACGAAGTTACAGGGTGTTAAATAATTTTTGGCCAAACCTGTTTTTTGTCATAACTTTGACAGGGAATGAAATAACGGATTTATATTTGGTACGGCTAATGTACTAACGAGCCTCAAGGGGTACATGTATAAAAAATATATATCCAGGTCCGGATTCACTATAATTTATGTTTCTTCTTTGCATCAATAAAACATCACCCTGTATATTTTTTTTTGAAATTTCGATACGATATTCGAAAAGAGCAAGAAAAAACAACCAAAATGGCCTATTTCATTTTTTTATTACACCTTCGTGGTTATTTAAATACGTTGTTAAATGTGCAAGAAAATGGATTACAGAACCCTATTAAATGAGAGGCACGTGAAATAAATAGTTTTATAACTAAAATTTGAAAAAATTCTATTGAGCCTAGGTGGTCTGGGTGAATCCTAATTCCGGCACGTTTTAAAGGTCCATTTTGGTAAAAAACTGTGGTCCTAATAAGTAATCGGGTATGAAATAACAAAATTTTTAATCAATCACAGTAGGCTTGTTCAAAGAATAAAAGTGACAGATAATTTAAACCATTTAGGCCTAAGCAACCAGTTACTTTGATCAAGAAAATCATCAACATTTTATACTTAATAAAAATTGGAAAAGAGAACAAACTAAAATCTAAATAAATAAAATATTTTCCATTCAATTAACAATAAATAACAAAACAATAATTAAATGTGTTTAAAAATAAAACGTAATTGACACTAAAGTAAATTTTCAAAATGTCCTCCCCCACATTCTGTGCATTTTCTTGCGCGTTTAGAAAGGTCACCAATTGCTCGACGTATCATTTCTGGATTATTCCGTATTTCGTCGCAGGTTGTAACGATGCGCTGGATTAAATGTTGTCTACTTTCAATTTCAATGCTATAAACCTCGTTTTTTAAGTGGCCCCATAAAAAGTAATCACAAGGGTTACAATCAGGAGATCTTGGTGGCCATTCATGTGGACCCCCGCGTCCAATCCATCTATTAGGATACACATTGTTTAAGTGTTCTCTTACTTGAAGGTTAAAATGTGGTGGGGCCCCATCATGCTGAAACAACATGCCTCTTATACCGATATTTTCTAACATATTCGGTAAAATGTTTTGAAGAAAATCAAAGTAAATTTCACCATTCAATCTTTCTTCAAAAAAATGTGGCCCTATCAAATGTCTATTCACAAGTCCGACCCAAACATTTACAGAAAACCTGTGTTGCGAACGGCGTTGGCGTACCGCATGTGGGTTTTCCTGTGCCCATTTATGATTATTTTGTGAATTGTTTACTCCATCCCTTGTAAATTGTGCCTCATCCGTAAATAAGGTTCTGTAAATGACTGGGCGATGGTTAGACAACCAATGACAAAATGCCAGGCGGGGGATATCGTCGCCTTGTTGAAGACGCTGTACCTGCTGGATATGATATGGATGGTAACGTTCTCTTTTTAGGGTTCTCCATACTCGCCAATGAGGAATACCAGTTGCCAAACTGATTCGTCTAGTGCTCATATTTGGGTTTTCTTGAACTACGTTTATAATATTGTTTTGTTCCTGCACACCTTGTTGTAAAACACGCTCCACAACTGCAGAAGTAGGAAACTTTCCGTGTTGTCTTGCATACTGGAACACCGTACTGAAGGTTTTATGATTAGGGCATCGACGACCAGGAAAACGCAGCCGATATTCTCTTTCCGCCGACCTACCATTTCCATTACAGAAACCATAGATGAATATTATGTCAGCATATTCCACGTTTGTAAATTTTACTGGCATAGTTAAAATATTTTCACAAGTTTTCACTAACTAAATGCGGATTATTGACACATTAAATTACTAACAAACAATTATTCAACTGTTTAGGAGATTTCTTTTTATTATCTGTCACTTTGAACAAGCCTACTGTGATTGATTAAAAATTTTGTTATTTCATACCCGATTACTTATTAGGACCACAGTTTTTTACCAAAATGGACCTTTAAAACGTGCCGGAATTAGGATTCACCCAGACCACCTAGGCTCAATAGAATTTTAGCAAATTTTAGTTATAAAACTATTTATTTCACGTGCCTCTCATTTAATAGGATTCTGTAATCCATTTTCTTGCACATTTAACAACGTATTTAAATAACCACGAAGGTGTAACAAAAGAATGAAATAGGCCATTTTGTTTGTTTTTTCTTGCTCTTTTCGAATATCGTATCGTATAAAAAATATATACAGGGTGATGTTTTATTGATGCAAAGAAGAAACATAAATTATAGTGAGTCCGGACCTGGATATATTTTTTTTTATACATGTACCTCTTGGGGCTCGTTAGTACATTAGCCGTACCAAATATGAATCCGTTATTTCATTCCCTGTCAAAGTTATGACAAAAAACAGGTTTGGCCAAAAATTATTTAACACCCTGTAACTTCGTAATGAAGGCCCAATGAGACATTTCTATGGGAGGTTCCGGTTACCACTGATGTTCTCTACCTCCTATTAAGCTATGTCCCTCTCATGATGCAACACACTGTATATCTACATCAGAATGTATCATCTAAATATTCCTTTATTTCATAATATGGTTTATCAATAAGTAGATATTTCACTGCGTTTTTGAAACCCTGATTGGAGACGATGTCTCTAATATGGCTCGGTAAGTGATTTTAGGACCATTGTAAACCACAGAATCCCGGACAAGTGTAGTTCTTGGGGCTGGCAGTGTAATATTACCTACTTGTCGAGTGCTATACGTTGAGGTCGTATAAACATTATTTTTGTACTTATGAATTAAGACTACTGTATTTAATATGAAAATAGATATCACAGTCAGAATTCTGTTGGCTACAAATAGTTCCTTGCAAGAGTCGCGAGCCCTAACCTTACACAGATATCTAATGGCAGGCTTTTGTAACAGAAGTATTTGTTGCAAGAGAAATTTACTACATACGCCCCAAAACGCAATCCCATAACTCAGGTGTGATCCGTTTAATGAAAAATATACAGCTCTGGCAGCTGAATATCATAATTCATTTGAAACTACCCTGACTGCGTAGCATCCAGATGCTAGTTTACTATTTAAACCAATAATATGTCCTCTAAACTTTAATTTGCAGTCAATATTTAATCCTAAGAATTTTAAGCACGTTTTGTTTTCAAGTACATGGTTCCCTAGGGGTATATCTGGCAAATCACATTTGAAAGTTATTATGTTTGTTTTTCCTATATTGAACGACAGTAAGTTCGAATCACACCAATCTTTGATTTTCTTAATGTCATTGCATATGCTTTCATGCAGAATATTTTTTTCCTTGCTATGCCATAATATTGTAGTATCGTCGGCGAATAGAGTAAACTTTCCTGTGATGTTAATAGTAGTTATGTCGTTAATATATAGTAAAAATAGAATTGGACCAAGAACAGAGCCTTGAGGTATCCCACAGTTTATGTAAAGTTCGTCAGACCTATTTGAATTTTTAACAATTTGCTTACGGCCTGACAGATATGATTTAAACCATTCAAGAGTAATGCCTCTGAAACCATAGCGCTTCAATTTTTGCAACAATATTCCATGTTGAACGCAGTCAAAGGCTTTTGACAGATCGCAAAATATGGCAGCGGCGATCTCTCCTTCATTTAGTTTCATGTAAACAGTATTTAGAAATGAGAACATTGCGTCGTTAGTGCTTTCACGGCGTTGAAAGCCAAATTGATTGTCACTAAGCAGATTGACAGATATCAAAAACTCAGTAATCCTTTTTTTTTATTAATTTTTCTATAATTTTAGCTAGCGTGGAAATTAATGATATGGGCCGATAGTTGGTGGGTTTTCTACATCCCCGCCTTTATATAGTGGGATAACTAGAGAAGTTTTTAAAAAAGATGGGAAAACTCCTGACTGAAAAGAGCTATTTATAAGACATACCATACATCCAGAGCAGATTCTGGTAAATTTTCAAATATTTTTATAGACATTTCGTCAATACCGGAAGCATTTTTATTTTTTTTCTCCTTAATAATTTCTCTCAATTCAACTATATTAGTATCGTACAAATGTAGTATTTGGTTATTATTTATTTCCATCATATAACTCAGAGGATCTTTTAAAGGAATTATTTTTTCATTAATTTATCTGCAATTGAAAAATAATAGCTATTCAGGTCATTCAAATTTATAGTTGTTTTTATTGAACGGTAATAGACGTAATTGATGATCTCAAAAATATACATTTCAGTTTCTTGATGGCGTTGTTTATGTCCTTGGGGTCTATATCCATTTTTCTGTACAGATGTCTTTAAAGTCTGGTATTTCTCTTGAGATGTTCTTCTTCGCATATTTATTTTGCCCTGTGCACCAGTGTGTTGGCGACGGCCTGCTTCTGTGCTGGATGGTGGTGAGACTGCGCATTTAGATATCTGTCGGTATGTGTTGGTTTCCTGTAAACCTTGTGTCCTAATGTTCCATACTTTTTCTTATATACGAGTACATCTAGAAACGGGAGCTCATCACCATCTTTCTCAATTTCATATTTTGGTAAAGGTTGTTAAGGTAGGTTTTGAAACTCTCCAGTTCTTCCCGCCCATGCCAGGTAATGAAGGTGTCGTCCACATATGTAAACCAACTATGTCGGCTTTACACAGAGTTCTGCCAGATCGGCCAGAAGATACAGAGAAGCCATAGAAATACACAAAAATCAAAATAATTTCAACCGTGACGCCGGACTACAGCTATCGTTGACATGGAAATTAATGTTCCGGTCTACTTACCATGTGACATCACTGGATCCAAGCCACGCCTGCTGACGATGCATATAAATAGAGGAGCTCAGGCCAATAGAGCTCACTTCGCTTCAGAAGAAGACCACGACAAAATGGTTGAAACCGAAGAGAACCCGAAAACCTAATTATGGATCATCATCAGCTCCGCGAAAGCCTTAGAACCAAAAGACTTTATGAAAGAAAGGTCGCGATGGAAGGAAATAAGTATTTTATCAAGACGGCAAGAAAATACTAATGCATATGTATATCTGATTTCTTTTGTTGTCAATTACATGAAGAACATTTTGTTAAAACCTTGGGTGCCCAATCTATAAGATAAAATCTTTTTTTCTGTTTCAAGACCATTTTGCCTGTTACAGTTTAACCGTAACAGATTTAATGATAGCTATAAATTCAGATCTCATCATTTCGCTTCGTAATTACTTTATAATCAGGCAAACTTTATGAAAGGTCGCGATGTGAGGATACAAGTATTTTATCAAGAAGGCAAGAAAATATTACATGCATATGTATATCTAATTTCTTTTGTTGTCAATTACATGAAGAACATTTCGTTAAAACCTTGGGTGCCCCATCTAAACGATAAAATCCTTTCTCTATTTCAAGGCCGTCTTGCCTGTTACAGTTTAACTGTAGCAGATTTCACGACCGTTTTTTAAATTTGAAAAATTTTTGTAATGATTTATGTATTTGTAGATAAATGAGTTGGTATTGGTCATATATTCTTCAATTACACTTTACACAATGCTGTATAGTCGAGCTCAGATTTATAATGCACTCAAAAAAGGCATCAAAAACTTTACGACAAGCGCCCAATTATAGAATAAGTCTACTGCGTAGTAATTAATTACTGGCCGACGTTAAATAAATGTATTAAAAAAAAAAAATTAATTACTGCGCTTCTATTCCATGAGAAACCCTAAAATACCTACATACGGATATGTTGTTATGTCCAATATGTAAAAGAATATTAAAGCTAGATAGTAGTATGGATATGAGAGAGGATCGTGATCATGATCAGTGATCAGATTAGTGGTGGGGGGTAATTAGAGTAGTGGGAGGTAATTAGGTGGCGGGGCCTTAGCGGGCGGGACGTTAGAGGACTGGTGGTGGGGGGCAATTGTAGTTTCGGAGTCACGGTCACGTGTTGGGGTAATTAGAGTGATGGGATGCAATTAGAGTGGTGGGGGGTAATTATGAGGCGGGGCTTAGGACGTGGTATGTAAGAGGGTAGGGCCTAGGAGAGGTGGTGTGGGGAAATTGTAGTGGTGTGGGGTAATTAGTGTGGTGGGGGGGGGGGGGAATTGAAGTGATGGGTAGTAATTAGTGTGGAGGGAGGCAATTTAAGTATAATTAAGTGTAATTGCAGTAGCAGTGGAGGTAAGTGCAGTAACAGTGAGGGTAAGTGCAGCAAAAATAAGGATAATTAAGGGTAATTGCAGTAACAGTGGGGCTAATTACAGTCCTATCTTATTTACCGATATTTTTATGGTCTTTAGTTTTTGAAAAGGAGCGTTGGACTGTTATTTTTTTAGTGAAATATTGCAGTATATTTCAGTATCCTATTTTGTTTTTCTTATGATGGCAATTATCTATTAAGGGTATCTTATGGTATGATTTACATTATAAGATGCGGTAAGGATGTTTTGTATTGTCTGCACCATCATAAAAATTACCGTCACCAATCAGGAGGAGTCAATAAATTCGCTCAACAATGTCCAAATAACGTCAATTATATCGCACACTTTTACACTATCGAGTCATTCAAGCGTTCTTAGAGCAGAATTTTATCCTATGGTTGTAGATTATTTACTTCAAGGGTTTGATTTGTATTAAATGCGATGTAAAGCAACGACAGGCGCAGTTAGTACTTGGATGTGTGACCATTCCAACGGAAACCGCGTCCTCGCCTCAAACATCTTCCAGCGGCTTGTATATCAGTGTATGCGCGGAAGCTATACAACCTTAGGCGAGGGTTGTATAGGAGATATACCATCCTTCGGAGGGGATGTAAAGCCGTCGGTCCCTTGTCTATTAAATGTTAGTCAAGTAAAAGATCCCTACTCTCCTTAAGGGAAGAAGTTCGGCAAAATTCCTGGTTGGGGGTAGCTCGTCTACAGGCGTCGGTGTTAGGCCTCAGTAGCGGAAATAGGCCGACGTTAATGTATATAAAAAAAATTGTATTATGAGAGTAGCCTGTTTTTTATGATAAACATCTCTTCAACGGATTTATGTACTTACTATTGTGGATCTGAATACTGTATAAAGGTATCTTGGCATCATAAGTGGGATGGATGTAAAATGCTACAAAACCTACTATTGTGCTGCGGGTTCTTCACCTTGGTGTTAATTAATATTTTATCTATTTTTTCTAGATAACTGCAGCGTTTAAGACTACCCTGTATTGTAACATATACAGCAATACCGACTTGAACCGTCGTCAGAGGATCACATACTTCTTGTGTATCTCAATGTAGGCAATGATAGCGCTATCTTTAACATCTAGGACCACTGTTAATTAATTTTGCCTAGTTAGTACAGAATATTAAAGAATTCTTCAGAACATTGTAAAAGGATGTTATGATTGACGCGACCAAAAACCTTTTTTTATATTGGTATATGTTGTGTGTAATGAAATAAATATGTGATAAATAAAACTGGGAGGAGGTATACTTAATTTACTAAACACGGCGATATTTCATTATTATATCACGTGACTTATTCAAGCAAATGTTTTTTAATTACATTTTAAAAAATATATACAATCCTACAACATTTATACGATTTTTTTGTCTAATATTGACAGAAATAAAGTGGGTGTCAGTAATTCTGTACCAGTGTCTTTTGCAATGTATTTGCTGAGAAATCTAAGGCTTTTCAGAAAGTGGAAAAATTAGAAAGTTGTACCTAATGTAGGTTGGTGGAATTATATTAAGGTTATATGAGGTTTTCAGTGAGATAAAAAGGGCCCATTTAGGAATACAATTCCCTTAAAATCAGTTGGTGCCAAATTCGTTTTAGGTTCAAGTCATAACTCACTAAATTCAACATACATATACAGAAAATATCATAGACGAACTTAGGACCCGGGCAAGTAATCTGAAAGGGCGACAAGTTGTATTCTTACTAAAGCCAATTTTAAAATTCAGCTAAACTTAGGGCCTTTTTTGGGTCACTTTATAAGGGCTCATAGCCCATTTTCTCTGTAATCCAGCACGCGCCTGCCCACGATATTAAATCTAGGAAATTATTTTATGAATAGAAATATTCAACTGTATAATATAATTCAATAAATTGTAGATTTCCGTCTCCTTTACTTAGACAGATCTAGATCTCCTGGACTTAACAGGGTCATTCAGATGACTTGGATGGTCATTCAGATGACTTGGATGGCGGTTATAAACAATAACAGTATCAATGTTTTTTGATTTATCAAAAGCTTTCGATATTGTTATCTAAATTGCCATCTAGGAATAAGAAATACTGCCCTGAGATGAATCAAATTATATATGGAAGAAATATCATTAATAGTGAATTATAATCATATTAACTCGAGGAAAGTTAAACTTGGAGTTCCGCAGGGGTCAGTTTTAGGGCCCTTATTATTTATACTATTTGTAAACTGAAATTGAAATGAGGGCATGTTACTATGTTTGCAGATGACACTACCATTTCAACAACGGCTACAGGTTGAAAACTTCTTTAATATTTTAAGCGCTTGATGTGACAGTAATAAATTAATATTGAACACTACAAAAACTGTAGTAATTAATTTTTATGTAAGGCGATCTTTAGCTGCAAATTTTAAAACTTTAGACATTGAACTGGAAGACGAAACAAAATATCTTGGTACTGTTGTAGATTCTAAGTTATCATGGGATAACCATATCGATACTACATGTCATTGTAAGTAATTAAATAAAGCTTATTTTGATATTCAATTTTGGAAAGACACTTGATGAAAACGTCCCAACTAATAGTTATTATGCTTTGGCCTACTCACACGTTTTATTAAACATTATGTGTTGGGGATGTGGCAGATAAGTGAGTAGAGTATTTATACTAAGAAGAGGCAGAAATTCTATTGGTATTAATTTAAAATCTAGGGAAGTTGTAGAAAGATCTTTAAAGAAAAAAAATTAACTCTACTGTGTGTGTACATATTTAAATGTTTAATGTACACTAAATAAAATCTTAATATGTTCATTAAAACATCAGATACATATTCACACCATACTGGACATGACGACTCATTATCATTCCAGCTCATAAAACTACCTTTTATAACAATACCTACCTACCTTTTGTACAATGCTCTACCGGCAACAATAAGAGAAATCAGTACCGCTAATTTATTAAAAAATAAACTGAAATCATTCTTAGTAGAAGGCGGTTTCTATAGCATTCACGAGTTTGTGTCTGGGGTATCTTAAATGTTATTTTTCAAATTCTGTTTTTATTTCTTTTGTTATTTTATATTTGTAATTTTAGTTATTTTATCCATATATTTGTTATCTATATTCTAATGTTATTTATTGTTAGTTATATTTTCATTGTTTTTTTATCTTGACATGCCATATGTAACATGAGTATCTCTATGTTGTTAATAATAATAAAAAATATTTATATTAATATTATTTTGTGATAATGCTTGTGTTGTTTGTCTCTATTATGTAATATTATGTTCTATACAAATTATTTTTGTTGCTGACTTGCCATATCTGCTATATCGTATCGACATGGTTATTAAAAAAAATAAAAAAACAATGGCAACGAAGAGTGATATAATATTTCTTGCAAATATGACTGGGCTAGAAGTAGAAGTTTCCTAATTTGGTAACTATTAAATAAGAATAAATATATCGCAAAATTTGTTATTATTTTTTGCCGTATGTATCTTGTTTATATAATTTCCTTCTATTTCCTACATTTAGAAAAGATTTCAAAAAGTCAGTAAAATCTAAAATTAAGGCAACTTGTTTCAATTGGTTTAAAACACGTTCTTCTTTTGTAGGGAAAATGTATCAAAGACAATTACAAAGGTATAATATCAGTTATAAAGTTATCACACTGTATATATGTGTACACAGATATTCACTTACCTTGTAATAATTACTGACGAAGCATACACACTAATGAGCAGTACAATCGGTGAAATAATTACTAGCAAAGCCACAAAATTAGAAATTCCCAATTAGGACCGATGTATATATTTCAGTAGCGACGCGTGTCGCATGGATAACGTCGCGACGGTTTATAGGCAAGAAACCACGTGTTCTACCCTCTTCGACAAGCAAACGCGTTGTGAAGGGTGGCAAATGTGATAATAATAAAGGAGGTGGGGCGCCGGTGCACGTGGGGGCGGCGTTTACAGGTGATACACGCATCACTATTACTAGATTCCCCGATTCTACCTTAGTGGGGTTGATTTTGCACTTTCTTTGATGTTTTAAATGGTTTCTGCATAAGGGTTCAGTTTTTATTCGCGTTTTATGCGGTTGATTCGTGGCAGGTGGATTGGGGACAAACAGTACTTAGGGAAGCTTATATTTTGTCTGTCGATTTTTGCAGGATTATCGTATTAATGAATATGACAAAAATAAAAATTTTATTATTGTCCATCAAGTCATTACTTGAAAACATTAATCTTAATTTGGTCAACTTCATATTTATCAGTTGTAATTGTTTATATATTTATATTTATTTATTTATTTATTGATCACCACTCTACAGGAACGGTGTTCCCAATTACAGAGCTGTAAGAAGAAATAGAAGAAATAAGAAGAAATATATAGACACATACATAAATATAATAAATAGAGATATTCTACATTGTCAAACAGAAAACCCAATTACAGGGCAGGGATATGCAATTAAATGTACTTATGTAAATACAGGGTGGACCATTAACAATAGGCCATAGTTGAGAGGTATATAGTTCAAGTAGGAAGAAACTGATACATAAAAAACGTAACAAAAACTTTACGACCTCATTAAAATACCGGTACTCTTTTTTGTGCTGTTCGCAAATTGACTCGCTTACCTTTACAGGTTTTTATTGTGCGTCAGGAGTGTTTCATGTCAGGCTTGGCGCCATTGCTCGCGGCGATATAATTAGGTCGTAAAGTTTTCGTTGCGTTTTTGATTTACTGGGATCTATTTATTTCAACTAGCGCCATGGCCCGCGGCGATGATATGTCATAAAGTTTTTGTTGGGTTTTTTCTGTCTCGGGAATTTATTACTTGAACTATAGATTCTTTGGGCCAAAATATGAGGATATTACCAAATATGCTTTAGTAAAATGTTGCTGTGTGTGGAAAAAGATACAGGGTAAAGGTAAAGTTCAAATTATTTTTTCGTTTTTTTTTTCAATAACTCAACAGATTCTTGACTGATCTTCACCAAATTTGCTAGAGGAACTTTTTGTATTCTAAGAAACAATAATTTATGTATTACATCACGTTAGATCATAGAGGGCGCCGTAGGACCTGTATCTGACGATGATTTTTTTTCAAATATTTTTTTTACGAAACGTTGTGGTACTTCTACTTCTGACCAGAAAATCTGATGAAAGCGTCATTTCCACGTATAAAAGGTATCCTTGGTAGAACATGATAACTTCAACCGTTTTCGAGGAAAGTGCCGTTAAACATTTCAATAATTTCTTGAAAAACAAATTCAAATTTAATGAAACAAAGTGTATTTATTGAAAAGTATGCTTTGGTTGCGTTTTACTTTTGTCATTTACGTCATTTAAGCATTTTATTTTGTTCTTGATGTTCCTCGAGCTAATTTATGTAACTTCTTTATTTACAATGCTTAGACATAATAATTTTTCAAATAGGGAAATGAGGGATATGATATGTGTTTACGCACAAAATAATTTTAGCGAACGTGCTGCAGCGAGGAGATACTCATTGCAATATCCAAATAGAATACAGCCAGACCATAAGATTTTCAAAGATCCGTTTCGTCGTTTGGGAGAAATGGGTTCATTTCGCCATAAAAACGATGTAGGACAACCGAAACGAATTACTCCAGACCAAGAACTAGAAATTTTAGTTCGTGTGGATAAACATCCTCAAGTCAGCTCAAGTCGTTTAGCAGCGACAACAGGGGTGAGTAAAAATCTGTTCTACGAGTCTTACATAAAGAACGCTTCTACCCATATCATATCACTCCTGTACAAAATTTACTTCGAAGGGATCTTCTACAAAGGCTACAATTTTGTCAATTTGTTCTAAATAAACACAACAGGGAACGAGATTTTGTTAAAAACACTTTTTTTTACCGACGAAGCAACTTTTATTCGCCGGGCCGTTTTTAACTGAAGAAATACTCATTACTGGTAAGTGAAAAATCCTCATGCCGTTAAAGAAAGGCATTTTCAGCAAGAATTTAAGATTAACGTTTGATGTGGTATCATCGGCGATCAATTATTGGGACCATCTGTCCTTCCTTCAAATTTAAATGGACAGTCTTATCGGTCGAAGAAGTGTTAGTTTGCTTGGCCACCAAGGAGTCCTCATTATAATCCTTTGGATTATTATGTCTAGGGACATTATAATCCTTTGGATTATTATGTCTAGGGACATATGAAGTCCTTAGTCTCTGCAAATACTATCAACTCAAGAGAAGAATTGTGGTGCAAAATACAAAACGCAGAGAGTTTTATTAGAGGACATGAAAATGTATTTTTCAATGTAAGAAAATCTTTTATGAATAGAATTAGAAAAGGCATAGTAGGTGGAGACCATATAGAACATTTTTTACTCTAAGTTTCAGCATGGGGTTTTTGCATGGCGGGAAGTTTATAATGTCATTCAGTCAACTGTTACGTTATTTTTTTGGTTTTCTAATATGATTAGATACTTATTTTGGACAATCTTTTGATTTATGTATTTATCTCAATACCATGAAAATAATCCATTAGTTCGCATAAGAAAGTGAGAAAGAGTTTACGCTGTTATTACGATTCTGTTTTCCTTTACGTTTTGCTTCATTAAATACATTTTGTTTCATTAAATTTGAATTGGTCTTTCAAAAAATTATTGAAATGTTTAACGGCACTTTCCTCAAAAACGGTTGGAGTTATCAAGTTCTACCAAGTGTACCTTTTATACGTGGAAATGATGCTCTCATCAGATTTTCTGGTTAGAAGTACCACAACTTTTCGTCAAAAAAAAAATTTAAAAAATTCATCATCAGATACAAATCCTGCGGTGCCCGCTATGATCTAACGTGATGTAATACGTAAATTATTGTCTCTTCTCTCTCTCTTGGATATGCCGACCTTAACGTATCAAAATGCAAAACTGTTACGTTTTCAAGGAACGTCAATACAATGATACATGAATATACTCACTTGGGTTAAATGTACTGCAAAGACATGAATATATCTTAGATTTAGGAGTGCCCAGTTTCCACTCCAGAAATAATGAACTGTTTTATTTGGCTTCAGCAACAACAAATGTATTATTATACTCAATTTGCAGTAACTTTAACAATATTAGTAATTCTGTTGATATATTTATTACTATTTTTAAAGATTTTAGTTAGTTTTATTTATGGAAATATTTATATATTAAATTAGTCTCTATAAAAATGTATTATATTCACAAAACCAGTTTTGAAATATTTTTTTCTCTTCTTTTTCTTGCAACATTGTACTAATCTGTTTATGTACTTTATTGTTGGGCTGCTTTCTCAAATAAATAAATAACACTACCCTCGAATACTCTTCTCACTAACCATGGAGATGATTAAGTTGCAAATCAATCTTATTGGTCTCCTGATCATGTTGACATTGTTCTTGGATACTAAAGTTGCTGATTTGTGAAGACAACCCTCATACGAAAACGCTCCCACCGCCAGCATCCGAACCCAGTCCAGGGTTATCTCCTTAAACATGACTACCTACCAAAGAAATCGGTCCGCGACAACTTGGACAAACTTTCCCATTTAGAAGTATAGACCGAACTAATGTACCTTGGTCCCGGCATCGAATCTTTTCATTGTCAAATCTCTATCCAATCAATCTTCAATCTTGTTGAAATTTAAAACATTTTGTTTTCAGCTTCACCTACTTTCATTCTGCATTTAACTATGTATAATTATATATTATATATTGTACCTATTTAAATCTAATTAAATAGGTATATAATGATCTGAATTTCTTAGGTACAACCGGTCATGTTACCTTACGCTACTTCATGTGTTAATTTTGCTTAAAATTGTTACATCCATTTTAGAGAAAAAAGTTATGAAATTTTCTAAGAGCAACTGATCATGTCACTTCATACCGGTATTAGGGGAGTGTCCATGTGCCAAATGTAATCAAAATAGTTAGAACTGTTTTAGAGGAAAAATTATTTAATTCCTTGCCCCCTCGCAACCTCCATCCCCGCGTTACTTAGGTAGAACTGGTCATGTTACCTTTTGCTACTACTAAGTCAGTATTCATGTGTTACATTTGATTAAAATTGTTAGATACGTTTGCGAAAAAAAATATTATGAAATTAGTTAAAACTCACTCCCCCGCAGCTTTCCTCCCAGTATTTTCTAAGAGCAACTTGTCATGTCATATCATATCGGTACTAGGTGAGCGTTCATGTCCCAAATGTAATCAAAATCATTACAGCCGTTTTAGAGAAAAAAATTATTTTCTATTTTTTTTCCTGTTCTTAGGGATTTACTCCCCCCACATTTGAGTTAGAATTTTCTCCTCGATGTGTGGCGATCTTGAGTACACATGTAGAATTTAAACAAAATCCATCCAGTAGTTTGGGCTCTAGGTGCGACCACAGACAGCAGACAGACATTTTTTTTAAACCACTTTTTTGGGTTCAGGGGACTTAAAAACGTGTAAATCCGTCAAAAATTCAAAATCGAATTTTTGCACGATCACCATACTTTCCTTATATACTACGTTTATGGGAAAGTTAAAGTTGAAGCGAGTTCACAGACACCCATTTAAAAGTTCAGTATCTTTTAGTCTATTAAAGTCTGATAAAAATGCATTTGTTTCGTATTTTTAAATGACTTTTGAGGGTTTCAATTTTTTGCAATGAAAAGTGTTCAGTTTTAGTGATCTTTTCTTTATTTTTTACACAGTTAAAGAGAAAAATTGTACGTTTGTACTTAGGCCTGACGTAAACTTGCGTGTTCGCACGTATACCTAAAACATATCCTATCGAGCCGAATAATTGCGATGGGACTGTTAAAGAACACGCTAAAATCCTCGATAAACTTTTCGAAACTGTAACAAAATCCGACTTGAAAAGCGTGCTTCACGTAAAAATACCGTTGGAAGAGGTTTTTATACTTTAAATCATATTTTCGCTCTACGGAGCGTTTATTATGCAAAAATTTCAGAAACTCATCAAGGAGTGTAATTTTAGAAAGTGTAGTAAATGTCGCTGCACGGGGATGTAATGTCGCCCCGACCAGCAAAATTTAGAAAGTGTAACTAAAATCAAAATTAACTAATTTCAAAATTAAAAACCCTTTTACAAATCCACGTTGTGCAGCACTGCAACTCATGCGTTGTGTTAAATATGAGGACAAGTTAATCCAGTCTCTAGTCAAAGTATATCGATAGTTTTAGCGAAAATAGCCTTTAGCGACAAGAGTGCCTATCATTTTCTAGCAGTCGATTTTGACGGTAAAATGATGGGTTTTAACGGGATTTGCCCTAAACCGGTTCCTCAGTGATTCGGTGTCAGAAAAGTATAGTTACCATGTACTCATATGTGCATGGGACCGCCTTGCCTGAACGTATGAATATATAATTGCCACAAAATAATTCAAAGTCGTTGCGATTCAAGCATTTTTAAGCTCCGAGGAGCGCATCAAATTATTATTGAACTGATAATACGTAAATAGACAGGTAAGCAAAAGCCCACAAAAATTTTATAAACATTGAACTTTTCTTGAATCTTTTTGTGTAATCGTTAGCTATAAACCGCACATTGGATGGTAATTGGTACATTATGAGTCGTTCCGTTCCTCACTATGTGTTGTACACGGGCCAGACTATAGGTTGTCAATACATTCTTCTTGAACGTTTTTGTAAAACATGATTTTTTAAAGAGATTTAACATACATTTTTTGAACTTTATATTGTCTTTTTCTTGTGTTTTCAAAATTCCTTTTCAGGTTTAAATTTAAGAAAGTGTTTACGACGTCCAATTGGTACCATTAGTGAAGCAGTTAAGCATAAACGAACATTAAGTATAGATTTTGTATTATTCTATTATTCTCCGTCTGAAACAGTCGTTTTGAACCCGTCTTTGTGAACGTTTAATATTCATTTTCGGAAAATATATGCAAGTGGTTGTGTCATTGTAATCGTCAACTAAATACATTAAACCCAACATTTTAATGAAATACCATAACAAAAAAAATATATTAAAAACAAAAAATCAGTAATGAATGAAATATTTATATCTACTTAATAACAAAGTTCAATTATCTGCTAAAATGTACTGTTATGGTGCAATAGTTTAAATTTGTTTTTAATCAGGCATGTCACTACAGGGAGGGGGGTGGGGGAGACGCTACCCCTTGATCGAGTTGGAAGATTTAAATTTCAGATTAAGAAATTTGGGCCATATACTTGAAAAAATACGAAATTTTAAATATATAAAAAATTTTAGGCAAATTGCATAAATAATTTCCACTTCCTTAAAAACCACAAAAAAAGAGTACTTACTTCCGATTATGCGATTTTGTAAATGACAGCATTAAAGAAAGTGCTGTGATGAAATTCTAAAACGTTAGGCAACTACCTGGCTGCATCAGCCACATGTGTTCAAGTGCTTTGGATGTCATTCTTATGGGCCCAACATTTAAAAATATTTCGACTTTCGAAGACTTGCGCTTTATAGCTTGTTAAACTCGACATCAGGGGTTGGAATTTACAATTAGTAGTATATTTATTGACCCTATTTACGATGTCAAATGGTTTATAGTCTGTGAATATTTACAGAGTTCTCTGTAATACCATAAACTTTACGTGTCTCATTAAATTCTATGGCTTATTTATAAGTGCACAGTGAGAGTTTTTTCCTTTGGTATTTGTCTGATGTATTGATACATATAAGAACATTTTAAATTCCAGGTGTAGGACACCGATGCTTGCAGCAAACATGTACTTAAAAAAAATAACCATTATATTTTTATTTTTGTGTATAGTTGTAGAAGACCAATAAAAAAAATCTCCCCCAATTTCTTTTTGGTTTTTGAATAAACGTGAATCAAAAGTGTGTGTGTTATTAACAGTTTTTCTCAAAAGTGTACTTGGTAAATATTCGTAATTTTTACTTGATAATGTGGATAATAGAGCTGCCGTTTACATAAACGGGGGCAGAGTTTAATTAAAAATAAGTTGTAAATAGAGCTTCTTGATTTTTTGCATAAAAAGAAACTAAAGAGATAGATATAAAAATCTAAGAATTAAAGTGCATGCAGCATTATATTTTGCCGACAATACGCGCCAAGCAGTAAACAAATATACAGTGTGTTCCAGTTTATGTGTTATACTTGATATTCTCTATAATTTTTGAGATATATTTTTGGTTGTAAATCCAGTCTGACTTAGTTTTTTTTTTGAGGAGTCCGATGCCGTTTTAAAATAGACAATAATAAATGTTACGGCTAAATAAAAGATTTTTAAAAATGTTTCAGAACGGCCAACGTTTGCATAATATTATTTGACTATAAAGAGGAAGTAAAAACATGCATGTAAAATTTTAAACATCACTTCCGGTTTACTCGGAAATGACGTTATTTTTCCCAAATGATAAATTAAAAGCGAACAATTTCATTTTTCAAAAAGCCTCTTATTATTAAGGTGTGAAGCAAACATTGCAACAAAATTAGATTTAGGTAACGTAGTTAAGAGATGGGCTACTTAAGAAAAGACGTATCATTTTAAAATGATACGATTTTATAAGAGTTATATATATATATATATATATATATATATATATATATATATATATGTTATATAGTATTTGAGCCACCGTATACAAAGCGATACGTGACTTTTGCTTCATTTCAAATTATCCCAGAGTGTCATATTTCAGCTACGTGCGGATAATGAATTCCCTCTTATCGTTATCACTCATAAAGTATCATATTACATTCATATTACATTTTAGCTTCTCACAATCATGCTGACTATTGTATTTGCTTTCCTTTGTTCAACATTTTGTTAACGATGCTTTTAGAATGTTATAAATATACCACAAAGCACTTCTGTAACCAGTTCTGATACTCATGTCTAATTAAACACATATATTTTAACTTACTGTTTTATTCAAAGAGTCAACGTTGACTCTTATTAATTTAAATAAAGTTTTTAAAAAGTCTTTTATGAAATCCGTGATATAAAATTGGCGCAGTCGGTAGGATCCGTGAACACCAACAGAACAAGAAGCCTAACCAATAGTGACCCACAAGAACAAGGACAAACATCCAGACGAGGTGCCTAACTAGTGCAAGTTACCATTGGAACAAGGAGACCTTCATAACTGGTGGTGGCGGATTCCAATCCCTTAACGGACGAAGAATCTACTCCATGAAGAAATTCACGTAAGTGCATTCAAAGAATCATCTCGCATTTTATAATTGTGTTGAACATTTTATTTTTAACATAAGGTGTATTATACTGCTAATGCACAGCTATTAACAATTAAAACTATTTCTATTATCCATTCCCCATTTATCTTATTACAATTACAAGTGAATTAAATACTAAGTACAAATAATCTAATCGGAGCATTATACTGCTAATGCTCGACTGGCAACATAAGATTGACAAAAGTTTCGCGCATTATACTGTTAATGCCGCATTTGTATAACAAAATATAACTTTCATTATCTACTCCCTCTGTTAGTACGACACTTTGCGTAAAAATACTTTAATTTTAATTTTATTCCATTTAACCTTTATTACTTTAATTTCGATACATTCCAAAACTTGAGCAATATGACAGATAATCAAGCAGCCACGCCTCGCGCAGTCACACCAGAAATTGAGCCCTACAAATTAAGTGAAATTTTTTCAATAATTCCAGAATTTGATGGCAATCCCATCAACTTGCAAACGTTTTTGAACTCGTGTTTTCACGCACAAAATATGGCTATTAATGAACAAAAAATTTTGTTGACAATTCATATAAAAAATAAACTACGCGGCAGAGCTGCCGAGTTAATTAACTCCCGTAATCCTAATACATTTGCGGAAATTAAGTCGCTATTAGAAGCCCATTTTGGTGACTCTCGTGACCTCACGGCTCTCATCCAAGACCTACAGCGAATTCATCAAATAGCAAACGAGTCCGCTTTAACCTTTGTCACGCGTCTGCAAACACACAATGCAAAAATGCACGCGGCAGTGCAAAAACAAAATTTAACGCCAGATCAAAAGAAATCACAAACTGACTTGATAGAAACAATGACTTTGACTACCCTACTAACAGGCCTAGAACCAAAATTAGGCCAAATCATACGCGCTGGAAATCCATCAAATATGTTACAAGCCATCGCTCGAATTAGACGAGAATTGCAACTTTCATACTTCGAAAGTCAGAAATTTTCTAAAAGTAACCATATTAAAAATACACTGCCCCAACAAAAACGTCAAATTCCAAATATTCAACAAAAATTCTGTTCATTTTGTAAGAGAAATGGACATACTATCAGTGAATGCCGCACAAGGCAAAACCAACAATTTTTGTCCCCTAATTCTATACCTAACGCTTACTCCAATCAAGCGCAAATTCCCAGGCAAAATTTTCAAAACACACCCAATCAAATTAATTACAGACCACAAAACTTCCAACAACCAAGTAGCTCACAACAAAATAGACCCTCTGTAATTAGGCCCAATCCTAATTTTCAACAAAGATTCCCAAGCAACCAACAAAATTTAAATCTCAACCGTCAAAACCCACAGAGGACACACCACGTCAATTTTGACAACCACTATGATCCTCAAAACTACGAATGCAATGAGTATGACAATTTTAACCAACAATCCGATTACTTTCAAAATTACGAAACTAATTACAATGACCAATATTTGCCACAAGAGAACTACATCGATAATTCTCAAAACTTACAAGGTGATTATTCTGATAATTGGCAAAACCAATATGGGAATTATACTGCTAATTCCCAGACACAACAAGAGGATTATACTGCTAATCCTCCGGATTTTTGCTTAGGCCCGGAGTATCCCGCGGATACTCCAACACGAGAAATAGATCAAATATCGAACCAGATCCAGACAATGAATCTAAAAGACAGTTTCAACCCATGCCTGAATTTCCCAGAGCACAACTTCATGTAAATATTCTTTCGCGTGCATTGCTAACTGTAAATTCAAAAAATCTTTATTACATGAATGATATAACAGGTAAATTTAAAATTTTGCTAGACACAGGTGCAGGTATTTCAGTTTTTAAACCTAAAACAGCTGAAAACTACAGATGTAGATCCCCTGAAAACGTGATTATCCAAGGAATAACGAATGAAAAGATTAACATCAATGAATCTGTTCTCATACCATTTACCACAGGTGATCCTCACAAAGTTTATATTCACAACCTGGATATAGACTTTGACGGACTTTTAGGCTCGGATTTTTTCGAACATTACAAATGCAAAATAGATTTTGAGAACAAACAGTTAGTCACGAATTTTAAAACTGTACCAATATTTAAAGTTACCGATATTTTTCCATCGCAACCAGCCGTAACGCGAAGCTTAAGCACCACTAAAAATAGAAACTTAATTTCCATTGAACCACGCACGGAAAAAATCTACAAATTAAAATGCGATCTACAAAATACTGAGGCTATACTAGTAGCCCAAGAAAATGAAAAGGTACGCCTACCGAATGCTATCGTCAAAATAGATAACAACGGTGAATTCTTGACGACAGTAATAAACCCAAATGCGATCCCGAAAATAATAAATTTTTCAAACATCAAACTCGAACCCGTCCAAAAATTTAAGTCAATTTTTAATTTAAATACACAAAATTTCGACTCACACATACAGACCGACAGATCATCAGAAATTATGAATCAGTTACGCTTGGAACATCTAAACGAAGAAGAGGCTGAATTAGTAACGCAGCTTTGTTTAGACTTTCAAGACATATTCTATTTAGAAGGAGACAATCTTACTTTTACAAACGAAATTAAACACCCCATTGACACAAACGATTCCCGACCGATCTTCACGAAATCTTATCGCTATCCCCAAGTCCATAAAGAGGAAGTTAAGACCCAAGTTTCCAAAATGTTAAGTCAAGGTATTATCCGCCATTCAATTTCACCCTGGTCCTCCCCAGTTTGGGTTGTGCCCAAGAAACTAGACGCTTCTGGTAAACAGAAATGGCGCGTCGTAGTCGATTATCGGAAACTTAACGAAGTCACAATAGATGACAAATATCCTTTGCCCAATATCTCTGATCTTCTTGATCAACTAGGAAAATGTCAATATTTTACAACCTTAGACTTGGCTTCTGGGTTTCACCAGATAGAAATCAATCCCGAAGATGTCCAAAAGACTGCCTTTACTGTAGAGAATGGCCACTACGAATTTGTTCGCATGCCATTCGGTCTTAAGAACGCCCCGTCCACATTCCAAAGAGTTATGGACAACATCCTATTAGGAATTCAGAACGAAAGATGTCTTGTCTACATGGACGACATCATAATTTACTCACCCACTATTCATGAACATGTATCTCGTCTAACGGAAATATTTAATAATAATCTTTATTTCCATCAGACTTTTACAAGTATTGGAATTGTCAATTGTCATGTATATAACATAGATAACACACAGAATATATAATACATAAAAAGAAAACGGTACATACAAAATATATATACATAAATATTTAAAAGGAATAAAAAACATACATATATATATATATATAAAAAAAAACTCCGCAGAGACAAATTGATCATTATTTCATATAAGGACTATTAAGGAAATATTCTGGCATTCAGTAAAAACTCATCAAAACTGTAGGGACATGTTTCAACGCCTTCGAAAAGCTAACCTTAAAATACAGCCTGACAAATGTGAGTTTCTTAGGAAAGAAGTTGCTTACCTAGGACACCTCATTACCAAAGATGGTGTTAAACCTAATCCATCGAAAGTCGAAGCCATTCTCAATTTCCCACAACCTAAGAACCAAAAAGATATTAAATCATTTTTGGGACTTGCTGGTTACTACCGAAGATTTATCCCAAACTTTTCAAAGGTATCCAAACCACTGACTAAACTACTTCAAAAGGACATACCATTTAACTTCAATAATGACTGTCAAAACGCTTTTTCCGACTTGAAACAAACGCTTACTACGTCACCCATACTAATTTACCCAAATTTTGACGAGCCTTTCATATTAACCACAGATGCAAGCGCATTCGCAATCGGTTCTGTACTCTCGCAGGGACCTATTGGCAAAGATTTACCTATCGCTTATGCCTCCCGAGTTTTATGCAATGCCGAGACCAAGTATTCCACGATAGAAAGAGAGCTTTTAGCTATCGTGTGGTCAGTAAAGCATTTTAGACCGTATCTGTTTGGCAGAAAATTCAAATTAATAACCGATCATAGACCACTTACATGGCTATTCTCTATAAAAGACCCGGGTAGCAGGTTAGCCCGTTGGCGCCTCAAACTTGAGGAGTATGACTACGAAGTCATATACAAACCTGGCAAAATAAACAAAAACGCTGACGCTTTGTCCAGGATCAAAATAAACCATTTTAACGATTGTTCCCAATTCTATTCTAAAATTTTAGCAGCTAACGAAGACACAGACGATGACGAAAGCCTAAACGACGACAGCGAAATAACTAACGAACATATTGCCCAGGAATTCGACACATTTTCTAAATTATATAAAACAAAGTCCTTAATAGACTACTCGAAAATCCAAATTACAAACAGGCAATTATTGGACCGGGAAAATAAAAATATAATCACATTCTTCCAACAAAATAACCTAACAGACCTTCATCACCAAATTATCGAGGACATTTTTGAGGAAAACCCTGAATTCTACAATAATACTATTAATATCGTTTCTAGTAAGTCGACCCGACATAGAAATTATTATATCATCGCTATACCTTTTGACCCCGAATCCGTAGTAGAACACTTATTTTTAACGCTATATAAAAATCAAAATAAACTAGATCTTTCCAAGACCTACTATGTTGAAAACAATTTGGACCTCCCAATACTGGAAATTCTCTCATTCATTTTCGCAGAAAAAGATCTGAAATTAATAATTTGCCAAAATCTAGTACGGACACCTGACGAAGACGAAATACCGATTATTCTCGACCAACACCATACCGGTAAAAACAACTTACACCGCGGAATAAATGAGACGATGCGTAGAGTCAAAAATAAATATAATTGGCAAGGATTATCTAAAGATGTAGAAAATTTTGTAAAAAATTGTGAGACATGCCAAAAAAGTAAAATTTGTCGAAAAAATTTAAGTAGCCCACTAGTAATTACGGAAACACCGAAAACACCGTTTGAAAGAATCAACATCGACTTATTTGAATTCCCTACGCGCAACTATGCTTTAACTGTTCGTGACGAATTGACTAAATTCACACAAGCTTACGCAGTTCCCGATAAATCCGCTAAATCTGTAGTAAACACCTTACTACTTTACTTTCAACATTATGGTACTCCGCTAAGAATACACTGCGACTACGGAGGAGAATTTGATAATAACTTATTAAGAGACCTATGCAAACTGTACGACATAAAACTAACCTTTTCAAGTGTAGGACACCCCCAGTCAAATGGTTCAATTGAACGATTTCACGCGACCCTAGCTGAAATGATAAGAGCCAACAAAACTGAAAACCCGAATGAACACCCATTTACCATTTTGCCATATGCGGTAATCTGTTATAATAACTCTGTAAATAAAACTCATGGATTTACCCCATACGAATTAGTTTTTGGCCATACATCTGTTCGCCCACCAGAAACCTTGTATAACCAAAAAGAATTAATCACTAAATATGTCAGAGATTTAAATAACCGTATATCCCATTATTATAAGATAGCTAGAAACCGAACTGAGACTCAAAAACAAAAGGCCAAAGTTAGATTTGACAAAAACATCCCTGAAAATCGCCCCACGTATAACGTTGGTGACAAAGTTTACGTAAAAGAGTCACAGATAAAGAATAAACTTCAAAATAAATTCAACGGCCCATTCGAAATCACAGAAATTCTTAATAATTCAGCAGTCTTACTTAACCCCGAAACCAATCAAACTAGTAAAGTAAATCTCGACAGGATGAAACCGTATTTTGAAAGTTAACCTTGTTTCAGGTTACTCCTGCTGTTCGGATCAGCAACACTAGTGGTTTCCCAATACAAAATTACCCCCATAAACAACACCATAGGAATCTATTACCACGAAAAAACTGACGTAATATTAACTAATGACAAATGGACATTACTAATTCACAAAAACGTATCTTCCCTAAAGGCAACATTCGAAAAGAACGAACAAATTCTAAACACAATTCTAAACACCCTCGACCCTGCCTACCAAAACATGGTGACCTTTAAAAGCGAAGTCAAAACCCATCTTAGTCTTCTAGCTCAAATATCTAAAACCATACAATCTAAATTTGAAGAAGTCTTCTTAGATACCAAAAGATACAAGCGTGGAATCCTCAACGGTATCGGCACAGTTTTTAAATCAATCACCGGGAACTTAGATGCCGAGGATGGCGAATACTACTCTAATTGCATTAATAAACTAAACAACGATGAACATCAACTAGAAAATTTAATTAAAAATCAAATTTCGGTTACGACATCCGTCATAAAGAACTTTAATTCAACAATCCAAAATTTACAGATCGACGAGGAAACGTTTAACAAAAATATTAAAGAAATCGAAACATCTATTTTAGGTGCATCACGCGAGCTTCAAATTGTCGAGACGAAATTAAAATTCTTAGAAATTTGCGAACAATTGATGGCAAGTTACTTATATATTGAAGACACTCTAAATGATATTCTAAATTCAATAACGTTTGCACGATTAAAAATTATTCACACATCAATCATTACTCCATCGGACTTAGTCTCATCCTTACAAGAAATTTCACAGAATTTGCAGAAGAACAATTTGCCGCTTCAAATAAAACTATCAAAAGTTGCTCAATACTTGGATATTATTGAACTCCAAGCTTTTCAAACCGATTCAAGTTTAATTTTCGTATTAAAAATACCTCTAGTAGACCCACAAACATACACAACTTATCAATTATATCCTATCCCCATCCTGGATAATAGAACTGGTTTACATCACATTTTATCTGTATCTCAAAAATTTATCGCGAGGGACGATGATTCCTTAATGTATTTACCCATTCCGGATTTAGACGAATGCAAACAGCTTTACATGGGAACCAAACTGTGCTCCAACTTGTTCGCCTACCCGATAGACAATAATGCTATCTGTGAAGCAAGACTTTTCAAAAATCTTAAGCACCTGCCCGAAAATTGTCAAACCTCCTTCATATTCAGTCAAGGCTATAACGTTCAAAAACTTCAGGAAAACACATGGCTAGTCATCAACGCAGAACCGTTACATGTCACTATTAATTGTCCGCAGAAAAATTCAATAACAGAAATTATCACAAAAAACTCTGTCATAAAACTACAACCCAGTTGCTACGCCTTCGTTGGCATAACCAAAATTCAAGCAAGTTCCAATGAAATATCGGACATTAAGGACAACTCACATCCAATTCAAATTTCATATGAGTGCTGCAACCAACTCCCAGATAAAATACAACTACCAAACTTGAAGCCATTAAAGTTAAACAATTTGAACACCGAAGACCTCGAAATTGCAAAACATAAATTAGACCAATATTCCAAGGACCTAGACGACCTCATCAACGAACCCTACGTAACCAAACACATCTCATGGTTCACGTATTTTACTATAACCCTAATTGTTACCCTAGTCTTGTTCTACCTATTCTGTAAGTGCAGAAGAAGAAGCCGAAAGTTAGCCCTGGTTCGCCCATCTCACGGACCACCTCCGTCTCCATCGATGCCAACTAGAACCTTCAAAAGATTAGCTAGCATTCTACCCCCAAGGAGGAGACCCAACATTCATCAAGAAACAGAAGCAGAAGAAGAAGTCGAACTGACTTAGACTTTTATCACTGTTTTCCAAATTAACCCTCTTTGAGATGTTAACTACGCTTGTATTACTTTAATATTATATTTCATAATCTTATATTTTATACGGTCTTATATTTTGTTTTATATTAATTATATAATTGTAATTACAAACTTTACAACTTTCAATATTTCAATATTATTATCTCGCTTTTCATATTTGTAAAAGTTGCTGCATAACCATCAACTTTTTTAATAAGGGGGAAGTTGTTATATAGTATTTGAGCCACCGTATACAAAGCGATACGTGACTTTTGCTTCATTTCAAATTATCCCAGAGTGTCATATTTCAGCTACGTGCGGATAATGAATTCCCTCTTATCGTTATCACTCATAAAGTATCATATTACATTCATATTACATTTTAGCTTCTCACAATCATGCTGACTATTGTATTTGCTTTCCTTTGTTCAACATTTTGTTAACGATGCTTTTAGAATGTTATAAATATACCACAAAGCACTTCTGTAACCAGTTCTGATACTCATGTCTAATTAAACACATATATTTTAACTTACTGTTTTATTCAAAGAGTCAACGTTGACTCTTATTAATTTAAATAAAGTTTTTAAAAAGTCTTTTATGAAATCCGTGATATAAAATATATATATATATTGAGTAGTGGTGAGAGGTAAGTGAAACCTCTCAAATGGTCAATTGCTACTATACACCATAGATGTCTCTATGGGCGTATAGCGACTTGCGATTCTGCAAGTACCTGAGAGCGGCGACCTTTCAGTCCTAGGTGGACTTAACCTACTGTTATAATATATGATTTGCAGGAAACAACTACTCAGCGGGCAAATACCCCGACCTGCATTGAATTACACCTTACAAATCATTAAAGAATGGTAACCAATATCATTTATCAACTCCCTGACCAGACATAGACCGGTTTCGAACTTATTAGTTCTCATCAGTATGTCATAGGTCATGGAGCAGACAAATGATAGTGGCCAACCTGCTAGTTTTATACAAACTATAGTAAATTGAGTAGTGGTGAGAGGTAAGTGAAACCTCTCAAATGGTCAATTGCTACTATACACCATAGATGTCTCTATGGGCGTATAGCGACTTGCGATTCTGCAAGTACCTGAGAGCGGCGACCTTTCAGTCCTAGGTGGACTTAACCTACTGTTATAATATATGATTTGCAGGAAACAACTACTCAGCTCTATAAAGTTCTTATTTTACTATAAGGAACGTAACCAGACCGCAACCAACAGCTACTCTCCGGGCTATATGCCCCACCGAGCGCTGAATTACAAGTTACAAGCAAGTTACAAGTGTAATAATCGCATATTACCAACAAAACGCTAATGCTTCGATTGCAACAAACATCAGCCGAAAGACTGATCCTACTTAAAGGAGCTCTCGTGTCAGTCGTCCCATACCACTTACAGACCGCAGTTTCGAGCTGTTGGCTTTCGTCAGTGCAAGGTGGGCATGTGAACGACACGAAGATCCCTTGACTAATTGGTACATCTCGGTATCTATACGGTAGCGACATGTAAAATAGTAAGCAGGCGCCATCTAGCGGTCCAGTGTCTGTTGCAATAGATGTATACATGATTTATTTATTGTTTTCTTAGTTGTTATTACTTTTTACACGTAAGTAATTATGTAACCCAGTTTATTCATGTACGAGTAAAATAAAATTTGCAAGCAGTAGTGATATATAATTATTTCCAAGTCGTATATATTTAACCTGCGATTTGCGAAATAATATTCATTAGATAGATGCCTCCAAATAAAAGGTATTTTTCTTAATCCTCCTAAGTTTCTATATCTCAATATTACAATATATAAATATAAAAGAGGAATTGGGAAAATTCCTGTAATGCGAGTTGGGAATTATTAACTCCCTCCAAAAAACCCTAGCGACACCCCGGCTTTTAATAAGTGGGTTCACTGCCTATACACGTATTATGTAACAATTTTTTATTTTACAGTTCAGAGACAACGCTTCAGTCCTCGATTGTCATAAATTGTATTTTCTCAAAGATCGAGATATATGTAATTTTTATCCAGGCGGGATCATAGGGGGGGCATGGGGGCCAGGCCACCCCTCTGAGAATTTACATGGAATATCATCTCCATTCAACTCTAAAATAAATTCCTATTTTTTTTTTAATGTAAGGAATTACTAGTTTGCTATAACTTGACTACTTATAGTACAATAAAAATAATCTATCGTTTGGTACCTCTCAGGGAATAATTTTATTTTATTTATTTATTTATTTATTTACATACATTTCTCAACAGGTAAACCCATTTAGAGAGCAGGACAAATACACAAATTTAGCATTACATAGCAGTATGGAACAGGTACAAAACAAACAAAAAAAAAATACATATAGAGAAAAAATACAAAAAAATACACAATACAAAATACAAAAAAGTACAAAATGAAATTACCAACCAAGGAAAAACAAAGGTTCAAGTAGGGTTAAATAGTTTTTTAATATCATTGATTGAGCTGTGAAAAATGTCAAACAGTCCACAGTTTTTGTTGTAATTGTTACACATAGTATGGAGAGGAGAGAATTTTAAAACATTAGAATGTGGGATGCCGAGGTAAAAAGTTTGTGAACTTCTGGAATTCAAATTCGGAACGCGGAAGTTTAATTGACTTAAAATGTCTTGACAGTATATTGCTGTGAACAATATTGTATAAAAATACGAGAGAAAAGTATTCGCGTCTGGAAACCATCAGTGTGCATCGAGAAGTGAAAGCGTACGGACGTACACCGAGCCATCAGAGTGCACAGTGAAGTGGAAGCCCCACAGACAGTGACGTCGATAGTGTTGAAGAGGAAGTTCACACGTCTTTTTCAAGACACCATTTTCTGTTATTAATCATAACTTTTTCCCATAATAATATAGGTATTCCCTTACAGGAAACCGACAACGACGTTACCGTGGAGGACGGTAACATGGAGTACAGTGAAGACGAAACATCCCAGAGCGGTAGCTTCCGAGGGGGCCCCCCAACCCCAAGGGACGACAAGGAGACGATAAAACGTCTCACAGAGGAGAACAATGCTCTCAAGAAGAAAATAGACGAGCTCACCGAAAGGTTGGAGCAGATGCAGAGGGAACAGAAGTCCCAGCATGAAGAGCTTCTGCGTGCGATTCGGGGAGAATCGCAAACACGGAAAAGAAAAAATCCGCCCGCTGCCAACACGGACTCAGACGAAGAGGCCCCTAAGGCGGCAAAGAAGGTGGCTGAAGAGCCCCTCAAGTGCCCCCCCGAGTCCGAGTCACCTAGACAGAGCAGATCGGGATCCAGAGCCCCCCAGCAGGAGGCTAGTGTCCCCCAACAAGAAACCCGGAAAGAGGAGACCGAGGCCCCTCAAACAAGGACAAGAAGCCAGCGTGTACCCCCGGTAGTGCTGCGAAACAAAGAGACGTGGACAACGGTGAGCCGTCGTTTAACCGAAACCGGTATAAACTTCAACAAGGCCAAAGTTACCGGTGAGGGAATCTCCATCGAGCCCGCGACGTCCGAGGACTATCGGAGGATGACAAGGATGTTCGCAAATGAAAAGAGGGAGTACCACACGTATGCCCTGCCAGAGGAACGGCAGCTACGTGTGGTCATTCGAGGGATCCCGAGCGGCGTTACCTGCAAAGAGGTGGCAGAAGACCTCCAGGACCAAGGATTCGCACCTACCGCGGTCCAGCGAATGATGTCAAGACGGACAAAACAGGAGGTGCCCCTCATGCTTGTCCTAGTCCCACAGGACCAGGACAAGATACTCCAAGTAACGAGGTGCTGTTCTCTAGTTGTAAGGACTGAGAGACAGCGAGCCAAGGTAGCGGCATCCCAATGCCACCGCTGCCAGCGTTTCGGCCACGGCCAATCCAGGTGCACCGCGCAGCCGAAATGCGTGAAGTGCGGCGAGGCACACCGGACGACGGAGTGCAAAATGAAGGCAGACGAACCGGCCAAGTGCGCGAACTGCCAGGGGGCCCACCCGGCCAGCTATAGGGGATGTCCAAAGTACCCCAAACAATCAGCCAGCGCCACCCAAAGGCCGGTACAGAGGCCAACGATGACCTCAACACAGAAGGGCGGCGTAGCGCCAGGCACAAGCTACGCCAGAGTAGCCCAGGGCAAGGCAGGACAGAACACCGTCCCTGCCGCAAAACAACAAGCATCGCCAGAGGCCAAAAACCTCACAGCGGTGCTCGCACAGATGCAACAAATGTGCTCAGCGATGAGCGCATTTTTTGCACAAATGCCAAATTTAACTAATCTGTAATGCCTTTACAGGTTAAACCGGAAGTCCTGCAGATGGCGTCCTGGAATGTCAATGGCCTGCGAGAAAGGAGACTTGAAGTCGAAGAGCTCCTGACCAGGTACGACATAGACGTCATGGCACTGCAGGAAACCAAGATGACCCCGGCCAAGGAGATCAACTTCCCAGGATACCACACCTACAGGATGGACTGGGTAAACAACCCTCAGCGACCCGCGAGAGGAGTGGCCCTATTGGTGAAGAAAACCATAGCCCACCATCCGACAGTACTGCCTGAGCTAGAAAACATGAACGCCACCGCCGTAGTAGTGTCCACAGCACGAAATGGCGACATACAAGTGGTCTCATGCTACCAGCCACCCCGCAGCACGCTTACCGAGGGGGATCTGGACGCAATCTTGCCCGCCAGGACACAGGTCGTCGCAATTGGCGATTTCAACGCCAAATCCCAGGAATGGAACAGCGGCATAACCAACACTCGAGGACGAGAGCTGCTGAGGTTCCTGGGACAGCACGCCGGCGAACTGATGGTGGTAGGACCGGACCAGCCCACCTTCGACAACGGCAGACACAGGCCAGACGTACTGGACATCGCGATCCTAAAGGAGATGACCTTCGAGGCAGAGATCACCACCAGAACGGAGGGATCTACCGAGCACAACCCGATCTTCCTAACCCTAGGAGGACAGGCGAGTGAGGACAACGCCACCTTCACGAAGAGACGAACGGACTGGGAATCGTACCGGCAGCACCTGCAGCAGTACATCGCACAAATTCCCAGGCTAGAAACCGTGGAGGACGTTGAGAGGGCCATCATTACCCTAGAGGAGCAGATCCTGGAAGCGATAAGGGCCAGCACGACGGAAATAGAAGTAAGAAGGCACCCAGCACCGATGGCAAACCTCCCAGAGGTCACCAGACAGCTGATAAGGGACAGAAGGAGCGCCAAGAGACGGGCTCAGAGGACCAGGCTCCCCGCCGACAGAAGGGAGTACAATGTCCTCAGCCGAAGAGTGAAAGCCGCCCTCCAGGAACACCGTCAGGAGGGGTGGCAACGCCACCTTGCGTCACTGGATCCACAGGACAGAAGCATGTGGAACACACAACGTGCCCTGCGAAACCGAAGGAAGCCTATGCGCCCGATTCACGGAGAGCGAGGGATCGTCTACACTAACCAGGAAAAAGCCGAGGCGTTCGCCGACAGCTTAGAACTGCAGTGCAGAGAGAACGAGCTCGATGACGAGGACGAGGACTGGGTGGACGACGTCGAACGCAGAGTACGAAGGATCCGTCGCCTACCAGATGACAACCACATCCGTCCGACTACCCCCGAGGAAGTCAAGGAAATCCTGAGGAGCCTAAAGCCGAGAAAAGCTCCGGGATGTGACAAGATAGGAAACATCGCTCTCAAAAAACTGCCCAGGAAAGGAGTAGCGGCGCTAGTCAACATCGTAAACGCGATGTTAAGGTTACGGCACTTTCCAGCCAGGTGGAAAAAGGCCGACGTCATTATGATCCCTAAACCAGGGAAAGACCTAATTTTCCCGTCTTCTTACAGGCCCATCAGCCTCCTCCCAGCCATGAGCAAGGTTGCAGAACGGGTCATCTTGAAGAGGCTAACAGAGAAGACAGAAGAGCTGAACATCATCCCGGATGAACAGTTCGCATACCGAACAGGACATTCCACGGAACTCCAAGTGCTTCGCCTCACTGAGGAGATCACCAAGGGGTTCAACCAGCGTCAAGTCACCGCGGCGCTGTTCCTAGACGTCGCCAAAGCATTCGACACGGTCTGGCACGACGGTCTCTTAGCTAAAATGATGAGTATGGGTTACCCCATCGAACTCGTCAAACTAGTGAGATCCTACCTACACTGCAGACAGCTAAGGGTGAAAATCTCGGACCAACTCTCCACCTACAGGACCGTGGAGGCGGGAGTTCCACAGGGATCGGTGCTGTCACCGCACCTGTTCGCCATCTATACCTCGGACCTCCCCCGGACCGACCATACAGCCCTAGCCCTGTATGCAGACGATACCGCCCTGATTGCCAGATCCTGGAAGGCCAGAGACGCAACCAGAAAACTCCAGGAAGCGGCCACACTCCTGGAAGAATGGTGCACGATGTGGAAAGTCGCAGTCAACGCCGACAAGAGCCAAGCCATCCTCTTCAGACGAGTGCGGAAAGAAATTCCCACAGGACACGTCTCCATGAACGGCGAGGACATCCAATGGCACGGCACCGTCAAATACCTTGGCGTGGTCATGGACAGAAGCCTAACATGGAGACAAAACACGGACGCCATCACAGCTAAGGCCCGACGTACGAGAGCCCTAATCTACCCAATGACGGGAAATGGGAGCCGACTTAACTTGAGGAACAAGCTCACGCTTATCAAGACCCTCATCAGGCCGCAGCTGACGTACGCCTCGGTAGCGTGGGGCTACCAGGCGAAGTCCTACATGAAGAGAATCCAGGCAGTGGAGAACATCGCCCTCAGGACGGTAGTTGACGCCCCATGGTACGTGAGAACCGCAGACATCGTCAGAGACCTGGAGTACACCACGGTCACTGAAGTCATCCGGGAACGAGCGAAGAAGCTGTACGCCCAAGCCGAGGAGCATGGGAACCCGCTGATCAGACAGGCCACTGATTACGACCCCGCCGACGCCCCGAGGCACAAGCGACCGAGGGTTCAGCTACTGGACAACGGGTAAGTATAACCTTTATTTCCCGCTAACAGATCTGTTTCAGATACGCCAGGACGGACCACCACTACCAGAGACATGACGTTTTCAACCCTAACCCAACCTCCTTGCGGGCGTCGGACAACATACCGTCCAACGCCCGTTGTCCTACCTGCTCCGTGGAGACCGAAAGTGCTAAAAGAAGCACTTAGGTCTCCACACTCCCGAGCTACACAGCTCATCCTTACCTTTCCGACGATCCGGGGTAGGATATCAATTGATGTCCTACGTACCGGCAGTCAGTCCCAGCCAAAACTTCCTAAACCCAACTCGACCGATGACTACCCCCGGGGGTGACAAGCTGGCGAAGAAAGAAAACATCAAGACAAGAAGAGCGCCAGAAGAGACCTCAGCCAGCGAGGTTCAACAGCCAGGACCAGGGGAGGTCCGCAGAAAATACCACGACACATCTCACATTTGTGAGCTGGGTCTGGTAGAAGTACGCGGGCCCACCTATCACGAAGGCCGGTCCAGGTCTACAGAGATAATCTAGGTGCAAAGAGTAATAGTCCTACTCGGCCCTAGTTATCGAGACCGACATCCAGCCAATGGATATTGGCGCTGGAAACCAAAGAATTTATAGAAAATCTAGCTAGGAGTTCTTGCTGCGGGAAGCCAATTACCGGGTATACTCCATCCGACTTAAACCAGAGCAATTTTACAAATCGTCTCTGCACACTCTCCAAGGCGTCAATGTGAATATTGTAATGGGGATTCCAGACGAGAGATGCATATTCTAGTTTAGACCGGACAAAAGCAAAATAGAGGATCTTTAATGTACAAATGTTTGAGAAGTCTCTGCTCATTCTGATTATAAAGCCCAGAGTTTTAAAAGATTTGGCTACAACATTGTTTACATGCGGTACAAATGTTAGCTCTTTATCGAAGATTACGCCAAGGTCTACAAGGGTATCAGGTCTCTGAAGCACTGCGCCATCTACATTATAATCGAAAATAACCGGCCTTGCACTAGTTGTGTAGGTCATAACATTACATTTTGACACGTTTAGATATAAGTTGTTTCGAGTACACCAGTTGCATATGCGTGCTAGACTATCCTGCAGTGTGACGCAGTCCTCCAGAGATGAGACTGTATTAAATATTTTAAGATCGTCAGGATACTTGAATACAATTCACGATATCGTTTACGAATATATTGAATAACAGGGGTCCAAGAATTGATCCCTGCGGAATACCAGATGTTGCACCGTACTCGGCAGACCGAAACCCACCATAAGCAACATATTGCTTCCTGTTTGACAGGTAGGAGTGAAAAAATGAAATGAGTTGTAAAGAGAATCCAAAATCAGACAATTTATTTAGCAATATAGTGTGATCCAGTCTGTCGAATGCCTTAGAGCATCGATCAATATCGATGGGAAAAAATGTCAGGAATGACATATTAAAATGTTTAAGACTTGGGTGTTGTAGCAATTTTCTAACCAAATAAAAACTATCAACAAATTGGCCTTGCTCGACTTTAAGGCGATAAGACGACCATAAAATACTTCTAATAATTAAAAAATATATATCACGTTGTAGAGAAAGAAATTCTTTACAATTTTGATAGGAGAATTACCCCTCTACGATGCTTAATTTTTCTTTTTATCAGTTTTTTAAGATTTTTTTGCCAAATTGTTTTCGTTTCGGCTATCTCTTTCCCCACACGTTTTTACGACCCTCAAAATGATGAATTTGCGTCACTCCTCTCTTCGATAAAAGTCAGAAATTTCCGTTTTTCCCTCGTTCCTGGCGCCTTTAAATTTCGATTTCGCCCGTCGAATTTACTACGCGCTTTCACTGCTAGTCTCGCTCTTTCCATATCGACACGGTACGGCGTTCCGTGAAGAGCTTTTCGCGAGATATTAGCGTTTAAAAATGTTTCGCGTTTTTTCGTTCCCGGCGAAAAACGCACGCCAAGTATCTGGATGCGCGCGCAGCTCGCGCCGTTCCACCATGTCCCAAAGGAGCGTCGTGACCATGATCAGTTCACCAAGCGAAAACAACTTGACACAAAAAATCTTTAAAAATTGATAAAAAAAATTAAGCATTGTAGAAGAGTATTTCCCGTACCAATCAAAATTATAGAGAATTTCTTTCTCTACAACGTGATATTTTCTTTTTAATTTTATGGCCATCGTACCGTGTTATAGTCGAGTAAGGCCAATTTGTTGATAGTTTTTATTTATTTACAAAATTACTACAACACCCAAGTCTTAAACATTTTAATATTGTTATGTGCACGCCTACGCCACTGGAATATATAGAAAATACTCGAAGGGCGAGAAACATCGGGAACAACGCTGGATTATTCTAGAATATTCAGGTACATTCGATGCGGCTATATATGGGGACTGGATCGGCGCACTAAAACAGTTTGATAAGAGACAAGCACGTGTTTAGATGAAATAAGGCACAATATCAAGTTTTAAATTCAAATAGTGTATTTATAGTAGATTAAAAGTATACTTAGTGTGTTTTAGTATAAGGAATAATTATTGTAATTAAGTGATAAATAAATCAGTGGTTTGTGAAGATTTTTGTTGCGACTTATTGAACCTACATACTGGAGATTGTATAAATACGTAACAATATGTTATTCCTGACATTTTTCTCCATCGATTGATCATAACACTATCCCCTGAGAAGTAAAATCCAAAAGATATGAAAAATTAGTCTGGATTTAGGGTACTATTAGTGATTGCTCAAATAATAATAACACTTTATATACAGCATGTCGCTCTTAGGAGTATCCGCCCTTAATTTTTTTTTTTTTTTTTGATTTGAGCCAAATTTTACTCAGATGTAGAACAAAGTAGTATCTACCTATGGCCAAAAAAATATTCGCTCTCTACAAATGCAAAACTACCTACGATACCAAAATTAACGGAAGAAAATCAGAAAATCATTAGACATTTCTTATCGAAAATTTCATTAATTATTGAGAGTTGTTCAGAATTTGATGAAATTTTGGACTAAAGGTTCTGAACAACTTTTACAAATAAATTTTTTTCGATAAAAAAATGCTTAATATGATTTTTTCCATTCTTCTCGTTTATCGGTGACTTTGCATTTGTAGGGAGCGGATGTTTTTTAACCATAAATACTTCTACTACTTCTTGTTTTGTTTTATATTTGAGTAAGATTTGGTCCAAATCGGAAAACAAAGAAAAAGTTATAATAAGGATGTTATACTTTTAAATGCAACATATTGTATATCACCAAAACTAAAATTTAAAACAATAGAAAATATCCCATTCTATTGAATAAAGGTATTATAGAAGTCTATTTAACAATAAATGATAATTATTTATTTGGTATTATTTTAAAGTTTAGTATTCGAAGAAGATAGATGACCGCCCCTGTTTTTATCCATAGCTACTATAATTTTGTGAAATTCGACTACACAGATTAGTAGTGCCCTCTATTAAGGAGTAAACGACTTACAATTTTGACTTTCATGGTTTATTTATTAATTATTGATAAATTAAATTATTCCCATAAGGTTTCCTTTCGGGTTTTGACTAAAAGTATATGACATTTAAAAGGAAAAGAGTACGCACTTGTATTAACCTTTTATAGCCATTTTTATACTGATATATGTTTTTATACCATCTTATTAAACTTAAATAGGTATATCGGCAACCAAATATACAAATTGCATTGGTGTAGTTATAGTTCTTTGCGAAGGCAAAGATTAAATAATATAAAATAATATTTATATAATTTAATATTCGACGAGGGTGCACGAACTGAACTTATACAGTAACTTTTTTAGATTATGTTAGATAGATTTGATATATTTAAGAAAATAGGAAATATTTTATAAGCATTTCTGCTTAAAAAATTTATTTAGTTATTTTTATGCAATAAAGTTTGTCAGTTTGCCACCCTGACCTTCATCTGCTTTTTGCGCACTTGCCCAACTTCACCGGTTTATTTTTGTTTTGCGGAAAATACTAATTACCCAAATCACCTCAAGACAAGATAATTGTGAGGAAGTTATTTCCTGAATTGATATTTCAGGTGAAATAGTAAGATGGACATAGCAGTACCCTCCCGTTTTTCTTGTTTGAATATAGAGGATGAGGAATTTCGACCAGTTTCTAGCCGGTCAACTAAAAAAAAACAAGATAAGCAAGTTAAGAAAAATGATGTCACCGTTACAGCCAGCAATAAAAAACCTACTGCCCCAAAACAGGTAAAATTTAATATTATAAATTAAGAAATAATCAGAAATGATTTCTTTAAATACAGACTCAATCATCTTCCAACGATGGCCCAAAGAAAAGCAAGTCGAAAGGGAAACAAAAGCAAAACGATAAACAGTGGGAAGAGTGGAAGAAAAAGGATGACGAGTTTGTGAATGACAACTTTGAGCAAGACTTGCAGAGTGCGATATTGCAATCGAAACTAGATATGGAAAACAAAAAGAAGAATTCTGTCTCTGTCATCGTTACCTCACAGGACAAGAATAAGAAGAAAAAGTCCAAAACTATGACCTTGAATCAGTTTTTAGAAAATGGGAACCAAAGTACAGCTAAAGGTAAATAAAATTCCACGAAAAATATGAATCCACCACGGCTCTTTCATTTGCCACTATTTTTTTAAGAGGCCGATGATAAGTTGCCAAAAGAAGAAGGAAACTTTTTTGATGATGTACAGGTCTCGACTGAGCAACAGATTAAGAGGGAGAGGGTAGAAGAGAAAAGGCGAGAGCGAGCAGCTAATATACAAGAAATTATAACTCTATCCCAGTGTCAGGTAAGAACATGCATTAATTTTTATTAAGCAGCAACAGCACTGTTGTTATAATCTTTGGTCTTTAAGATTTTGTGATTATATGTGCTTCTTATTATATAACATACTTGACTATAGGAGACCACAAAGAGAGAAAAGGTGTAAACTTTTCTAAACAGTTTATTGCTCTCTCCGATGAATATTCTGTGAGCAGATATACCGTATCTCCATCAAGACTAGATCAAATCTGACGGCATTTTTGAATGCTTAATCTCAAAATTACCTAGTAACACTTGCAGACACCAAAACATGGATTGGCCTGTGTAATCACAAAGCGTGGATTTTACAAAAACACAAATTATTCATATGTCTAACGATTTTTGTTGAACGAAATTGGAGGTGATTTTTGATTTTGTGGTGGCCTCCTATATATTGCGGAGGGAGCGCCTGAGATGTTCAGCTTCTCCAATGCATTGTTTAAAATATTCTCCTGATCATACAGTAAAGTACTATGAATATTCTACAACAATATCAAATACCAAGGCGAGTGAGATCTTTGCTTTTCAAAATACAGTGTTTAAGCCTCTAATATTCATAATAAACATTACCAAGTATATTGTGTGGAAATTAAAACTTTCTAGGACTTCTAGTACTAATTTTATATACCATAGTTGACCTTCTAAAATTCTCCGCTTTATAGTGATATGGTGTAAGGCATAGTAACGTAGTCATTTGGAAAACGATTCTGATTTATTATTATCTTTAGGCCTATAAAAGACATCTTTAGACAAAATACAAAAAATTCAATCGGAATAGCTTTCCAAATAATAATTATAATTATAGTCCTTTATTTAGCACTTTGCTATCATGTTCCAAATATAAGAAAATTATACATGTATACACACAAATGTACATTATTTATATAATGTACTTTTCACATCAAAAATAAACAATTCCTCCCTTAATTTTATACCTATTCTCATAACATGTCAACAAATTAATTCAACTGTTAATTACATTATTACATGAAACAGAAAATTTATATGTAATTGTCTTTAACTATTCTTTTGAATGAAGCTATGTTACGGGTCTGTTTAGCTTCCTTACTAAAGCCATTATATGTGTTTAGACTCCTGGGTGGCTATTCTTGAGCTTGTGGGAGTAGAATGAGTAAGAGAAAGTAATCTTTTTCTACTCCCTTATGTAAAATTTGTATTCCTGAATTATTTTCCCTCAGCCAGATAGACGAAAACACTCCCTACTAATTCCCTTATTTTTAGTGAGAGAAAGTCGAGGGAAAGCAAAAGAAACATTTTTTAAGTATTTTATAGGTTATGATTGTGCCTGTGGAGACGTACACCTTATTAATTCGGTTTTATTTAAATAATGGACATTGAAGATTTAGTGGCTATACAAGTTTTGGATGATTTAGAAGATGCGGAGGAACAGCTTGAAAATGGGAAAAAGATTCGAATTTTAGAAAAAACTGATCCTTTTGAATTGTCGGATCAAATTTTTGTTAGTTTATTTAGGTTGTCCAAACCATTAGTGAGGGATCTTATAGATATTTTAAACCCATTGCTTTGTCGTGCAGACAAAGGTAAATTAGATTAAAGTGCATTACATATTGCTTAGTTTTGTAGGTTACGTTAGGTACATGAAACAGAGTACCTACCTACTTTATTTAAAACTAAACCATATTTTTAGATATTTGTTACGTTACGTTTTTTGGCTACTGGCACTTACCAAGAAATAACTGGTAGCAATCACTATACTGCAGTAAGCCAAGCCAGTGTAAGTCGCAGTATAACAGAAGTTTGTACTGCATTAACTTCACCAAATATTTTTAATACTTGGGTGCAGTTTCCCAGAGATATTGCAGAATTGGAGAGATTAAGAATCAGGTAATTAACCTCTGTCAACGTCAACTATCACGCCGCCACGAGTTGACAGCTGAAATAGTCAGATATAGGAGAGCTCTGATTGGTTATACCGTGAAGAACAATATGACAACACTGTCGACTTCTCCCTCAAACTTTCATCGCTCCCTCGTTTTTCCTTTTGTTTAAGAATACGTGTTTTTCGAATAAGGGAATTTCAAGTGAAAGGCGAGGGAATTAATTCTCCAGGGAGTAACGATTTCTCTCGCGCTCAAGAATAGCCACCCTGACAGAAATAGACCTCTGTGCAGCAGTTGTGTTTACTCTTTGTAGGAGAATAGTATACTATGCCATTCAAAATGTGTTTTAGACTAGTCTAAAATGATATTAGAAATTATACAAAAAAGTTGCTTATTTTTACAATAGTTAGAAAAATTATGTTGGAATAAATATCATTCCAACACACTGTGTTAGAATGCCATTCCTATACACACTGTGTTGGAATAATACCATACAAGGTACGGTACAAGGCGTGCGGTGTATTATTTTAACACAATGTGTTGGAATGGCATTCTAACACAGTGTGTTTGAATAACATTTATTCCAACATAATTTTTAGCTGTAGAATGTGTACTTTCTAAATAGTGTTAGAGAAATTAATTCTACCTCTAGTGTTATAATTGTGAAAATTCTCAAAAGTTTGTACATTTTCATTTTTTTATATATATACATATATAACTTTATTTATTAGTAATCAGATACATCTTTTGGCTAATGTGTTGTCTTGTGCGTGTTTGTAGTTGCTTACACAGGTGGCATGAAAAGGTGAAAATCCAACGAAATCACCTCAGTGTTCATTTATGTCTGATGGCCAGCATACCTTCAGTCTCTGTTATGTAACATCGGTTGTAGTAGCATCTCTAGTAGTGGACTGATGTGAACTTCTAGTTTATTGTAATGCTTGTGTGATTTTGTCCTGGATGACTTCCCTTATGTAGGGAATGTTCAAGTCTGTATATAATGTATGGCTCGATATATACCATGGTGCATCTGTTATAATACGGAGGATTTTTTATTGGGCTCTTTGCATAATGCATAATGGCAATGTAAGATGCTCCATAGATCCAGATCGGTCTGATAATAGTTTTATATATTATCAATTTATTTTCTGTTTGTAATTTTGATTTATATCTGATAATCCAATATATTTCTTTGACTTTTAAATCAATTTGTTTTCTCTTTTTAGCTATATGTTCTTTCCAATTTAGTTTACTATCTAGGTGGAGCCCAAGGTATTTTACTGCATCTGCTTGTGGTATCGTCTCTTGATTAAGAATGATTGTAGGACAGCATTCTTTTCTAAGAGTAAATGTTATGTGAGTTGATATCGATTCATTTACCTTTATCTTCCATTTTTTAAACCAGGTTTCAAGTGTTCTTGAAGATTGTGTGATGGGGTAATTGGGTCTGTATTTGTTGATATTAATGCTGTGTCATCTGGACCTCTATTCTGTAATTACGGGGAGAGTGCCCATTCATTGTGCGAAGCGAGAACTTCCATTACATGCATCTCGCCCGGCCATTCTAGACTGCATTCCGTAATTGCAGTGAATAGGTGGTGAACGTGAAGTGATTCGGCAAGAATAGCCAAATTTACAACCAATTAGGTTGGTACAAAAGCAACACCTGTGCAGTGTTCAGTTGTTATTTTATTGTGGTTACTGCTTTTTAAAACTCTTTGAAGGGCACTGGTACATAAAATGTACCATGAAATTTGTGTATTTAATGGATAGTATTTACTTTATGCTCAATGATGGTTCCTGAACGTCGTATGGGGGCTTGCATGAAAGGAGGTACCACTTCGATTATTTCACGGACAAGTTATTTACTGACCCTGAATTTCTATGCTTGGTCGGTTAATGATGCAAGAGGATCTTCTGAAGAACTCGCCGTTCTCTTTCCAAATCCTACTCAGCATCATGAAGATCTCGTAATACCTAGAATTTATTTATTGATAAAAAAATTCCGTAAGGATATACCCTTGTTATCGGTAATATATATTTAAAAAAATATTACCATAATAAACCAAAAGTGTAATTGTAATATTTGGTAAGAATTATTTTATTATTACCTCATTGGCTATGGGCAAATCCACAAAGTCCATTCTGATTCACAGATTTATCAACAATAATTTTTGGCTGACGCAAACTGTCATAAAAGTACAGTTAGGATCGCCGTTCTCCTGGGGAACTGACGGATTCCTTCACCATTTACCAGTAGAAGTAAGTTCATGCGTTTTTCGCGTGAGGTGATCACTCCCTTAGTTGCAGAATAGACTTTTATTCATTTTCAAGTGAAGTCCGCCGATTTCTCACGGGAATGTGTTTTCACTCTTTTACAGAATATAGGTGGTATATCTCCTGACATTGATAAGTCAGATGTGTATAGAAGATTGAGCCAAGTATACTTCCCTGAGGTATTCCAGAAAGGTTATGAAAACGGTTTTCTCCATTAACTTTGGTTAAGAATTTTCGTTGATTTAGGTATCATTTCAGTAGGTTAAAGTATTTATTGGGGAGGTTCCTATTGATCTTAAATAGTAGACTTGGGTGCCAGACTTTATCAAAAGCCTGGCTGACACATAGGAATGTAGTGATGCAGTATTGTCGATTCCCCATGGATTTGTTTAGTATGTCTACAATTCCATGGCATCGTTGAATCGTGGAGTGTGACTGTCTAGATCCAAATTGATGATCTGGCATCCAGTCCTGTGTGCCACTATCTATGTTAATTAGTTTAAGAATGATTTTTTTCAAGCAATTTTGATATTGTTGATTACAAACTTATTGGGCTACAGGATGTAACATTAGTAGCATCTTTACCAGTCTTAGGGATCATAATTATATGTGCAATATTTAGTGCTTTGGGCCAATACTCCAATTTTATTGTTGTATTGTATAAATACATAAGTAGTCTTAAGCCTTCTGCTGGTAGTTCTTTAAGCATTTTAGTGGTAATAAGATTGAGTCCTGGTGATTTCTTTGTATTGAGTATCTTAATTTCTTCTTTACTTTCACTTAGGGGTTGCTTTAATGCGTTTCATATGGACGGCTGCATTTAATTGGTCTTCTATTTCTTACTCTTCATCATCATCATGTGGGGTGAAAACTGGGATAAGAAGACACTATTTCCATAGATATATCAAAGAAAGGCCGTGCTGTCATATTCAGAAAAAAGAAAGGAGGTCCTAAAAAAACCAATGTTTTAATCGATTTGGTGGCTTTAGGTTGTAACACCACTGATTTACGTTTTTCTGTAATTAAAGAGTTCAGATTGTGAACAACTTGATATCGTGGAAGATCAAAATACTCAAAGTAATGATGATTTTGAGATTGAAAGCACTGATACTCATAAAAATGTAAATTTTGATATACCACTGATTTTCTTGCCTCATCAAACTGAAGGGATCGCTGAATTGTTTGGAGTATCTGAAGTGGAAAACATTTTTGTAACTATAACCCAAGATATCATTGAAATTGGCGGTGACGATTTTACTAATAATAAGCCAGAAGAGTTAATAGGACTGGGAACTAAACTCGATTAAGTTGCTGTGGAACACACTGAAAATATTTTGCAAACACGAATAATCCCGATATAATCATTATAAGCAACAAAATTTTAAGTAACTGTTCGTATATCAACCAAATTCAAAACTCTATAAATAAATACCAAACTGAATCGAATGAAATTTTGTGAGATGCAAATAATCAAAATGTGTCAAATTTTGTTGATATAGAGTCGATTAAAATACCCGAGATTGTTAAAAAAAAGTTAGACCAAAAAGTTCTGATCTTACCACAATAGGTTTAAAGAAAAAAATAAAAAAACCAAGTTATTGCTTTTTCCAACTTGGGTATAAAAGAAAGCAAGGGAAAATGTTGTCTTGGGTTTTAAAAGAAAAAGATGAAGCACTTTATGCTATTAACACTGGTGAAAAGGTTGAGCATTGCCATGTAGAAAATAATCCAGAAAAAGTGCCGGATGTCATTTTGGATCCTGACGTTGATTTCTTAATTCGGTAATTTTTTACCGAAAACGGCAGGAGTATTCTACAAAATATGTTGTCCAAGAAAGACGGTAGTGAATACCTGTGCGAAATGTGTGGTGTGTTATGCGAAACGGTGTCGGATTCCTGCACTACCTCAATTAAATGTAGTCTGCCTACAGTATTTTCATTTGAAGTGTGTAACTATTAAAAAGATTAAAAAAGAGGTAGTGGTATTGTCTAAAATGCTCAGGTTAGAATGTTTAAACTGCCAACTGTAGCCAAAGTCAAAGCCAACGAATAATTTTTAATCTTTTAAACAATATTTTATGTTAACAGTTGCTAGGTATATAAAGTCGGGGCAAGAATTCAGGCGATACACGTCACGAGTGACGTAATTGAAAACATTTTAATGCCAACATAATTTTTAAGTATTAATTACATTAAAAAGAGTAATTCTTGACACCAAATTATTAAGCTTTTTTCAGAAATAAGTACAGTTCAATGTGGCTTCATAATCCTTGGCATTTTTGTCTTATTTTTAGAAATAGAAGTTAATTAAATCGTATTTCATCGCCAAAGGTTGGTAGTATAAATTTACTAAATTTACAAAAGCACCGATATTTTAAATCGATTTACTGTCGACTTTATTGATTCGAATTATTTTATTGTTGATTTCATTCTCTGGTGCTTTTAATTAATTGTTGTCTCCTTGTTTTATTTACCATCAGTTCTTTTCAGAACTAATATAATTGTATTATTAGTGTTATTCTGGTAAGTGGAGCAAGATTTATTTGTGTAAAAACAAATTAATGCATTATATTTTTAGGTTACCAGTCATAATGCCGAAGGCATTTGGTAAAGATATCCAGGAATTAATTTGTTCTTTAATAAATTATTTTGAGAGAGAATGTGATGCCGGTGGACCACTGTTACCATTAACTGCTGTAAGAGAGGCAAGTATAATTCTAGAACTTAACTATATATCGTAACATAACCAGTAAATTTCAGAGAGTTGCTAATGCTTTATACATAAGTTTGAGTGCTGTTAGCAACGTTTTCAAAAAAATGCAGACTGGGGAAGCTTTAGGTAGCCCTTAAAGAACTGGACCAACAACAAAGCCTGTATGCGACATTGATAACTTTGACCAAGCAGCAATTCGAAATGTTAGTTATAAAATGTACAGAAACAGTAATTATTTATTAAAATAACGTATGGAAATATTTATTAAAGTATTTATTATTGTTTTAGAACAACATATTACCAGTCAATCCCTTTCAGAGCTGTTGATTGAACGGGACATTTACAAAGGATGTTTGAGTAGCTTGGGCAAAATATTGAAAAAAATTGGTTTCAAATTTCTAAAAGATAATCCACGTAGAGGATTAATGGAACTGCCAAATATTGTCTTCAGCCGCGTCACTTTTTTGCAGAAATATGTAAAAAATATTTCATGGGGTATCCTCGACAATAAATATGTAAATGTTTTTTCTCTTATCATGAATCGTAAATAACTGAAAAATGTATAATTGTTTAATGTCGTAGTAATTTTATTTAATTAGCAGAATTTAATTATAATTATGATTGTACTATAATATATATTATAAAACTCATTGTCCAATTATTAAATAAAGTTCATTTGAGAAATTATTTATAATCTATTTTTGTTCCAATTAATCGAATTTTGATAGATTTTTGTTATATGTATTGTGGGTTGCAGACGTTGCAGTTATCACAGGTACAGCATAAAGCTTTATGCTGTGTCACAATTCATCATTTTAATGATACATTTTCAGTTGTGGCAATACAATTTGCATGTGATCTGAATTGGGGGTTGCAACTATTTCAGGTGCAGTCGCTTTGATTGACTTCATAATCTTCATATAATTATAGTAATTTAGTCGATCTGTGACGTGCATCGCCTGAATTCTTGCCCCGACTATATACTACTTACTTATAATTAGACATATTTTCAGCATTATTTGCTACTTGCCAACTACTAAATTAAATTACTTTTTGTAAACAAATGTTTTTGAGGTGGGATAAAGTAAAAATATACTATTGTCTTATTTATTTCAATTATATAGGTACCATGTATATAATGTTTGTAACTAACGGAGATGCCATTCTTCTTATAAATTCAGGACAGGATGCAGGTCCCAAGTCGGGGCGGGATATCTGTCCCGACAAAATTACTGGTGATGTCATTTGATGACGTTATTCGAGACTGCACCTGGGTCCCGAGGCGGGATTCTAGTCACAGCGATGACTTAAAAAAAAACAGGCATTAAGAACTTTAAACTATCGTGACCCTCCAAACTGTCGCTAGCTTCAGGTCTAAGACAGAAGGATCGTGTATTGATATATATTACTTCATTAATGAAAACAAAAAAATATATATATATGATGGTATGACAGAGTATAATAACTTACCTGAGTTTGTTAAAGGGTCACTCTGTGTAAATATATTCACTAAAATGTTAAAAGAACATATACTAACGTAAAATAAATAATTGAGCCAGTTTAAATTATGTCATAAGTATGTATATTATTTTTGTTTAATTTTACATATTGATATTGAGTTACTTTAGTGTTTAACTTAGTGTTCAATCTTCGTTGTAATTGCTAAAGCCCTTTATATTATTTTAAAAAATTGTATTAATCGCTTTGCTAAATAAACAGTTACTCTTTCTCTGTCTCTCTTAGGCACTCACGATCCGAATAACTCCGTCAACTAGACTAATGTCAACTAGATTGAAGGTGAATTGGGTTTAATTAAATTTCTTCGAATTTTAGACAAAACTATTATACAAAGTGGCTCAAAATTCTCTCCCGATATTTCTGCCGCTGATAGTACATTCAAATATAATGGTGGTCATTTATATAAGCTTATTTCCGAAAATGGATAATAAAGGAGATTTACCCCTTAAAAGGGGAATAGTAAATTTCAATTTTTCTGCAATTACTTCCGACACAATTTCCACACGTACTGGCTGGGGATATATATTATAGTCACAACTCACGCGAACTAATGACGTTGCTAAGAGATTGCAATGGTTGGTATGTGTGATATGGAGTGATATCACAAGGCGAATAATTTTTTTTTTGCTAATCGACTTTTTGTGAGATGGACTTCCTAAATATGGAGTTTTGAAAAATGCTGTATGTACTTAATATCATTTAAATTAAGTGATCACAATTGCAAATGACGAATTTGCAACAATAAAAAAAAATGCAATGTATATAAAATGTTTTATTCCTAACCTTATCTTTTCTAGATCTATAAATCTATTAAAAAATATCTGATATATGTTTCTAATTATAGGATAAACTAGAAAGTGAGAAGGCGAAAAATGAAAAATTAAGACTTGAATTGGAAGAAGCGAGGAAAGAAATAGCTCATGTTAAGAAGAGGAACACTACATTATGCAGCATGTTAAGCCAAGGAGAAAGTAAGATCAATAATAATATATGCATATTTGTCATGTCTCATTGAATATTTAGTGATTCAAAAAAATATTGTTTCATGACCCCCAAAAAACATCCATATTCAATTTTTTAACATAGTAGGTACGAAAAATAAGAGTATCATATGTGTGTTACTTTACTAACACACGTGTTAGGAGAATATCAACAGTAGATAGATGTGAATCTGTGAAAGGCAGAGGGTGGTGTACTTCTAGAGGTGTCATAATAAATATCAGTATATTTTATTGGGAGCAATTATCCTGAACATATTCATAAAATTGCCAAACATTTTTTCAAAACTATAAGAAATTATTAAATAAAAAGTGGTTGTTTTAGTATTTTACACAATTCACTGAAAAGTGTCTAAATTGGATCCTGAATTGATCTGTGAATTGACATGGAAACCTCTGTTGATACATAGAATTTTCACAGAGAAAAGTTGGAAGACTCGTCAAAACGAAGCCACTGAGAAACATTCAGCTAGTACAGTAGGTGGCGCTGCATTTTTTCGAGGAATTTTATACCGAAAAATTTCGTTTTTAGCAGTTGATTAATATTCATAATAATCAGCCAAATGGGCATCAGGTGCCTCACATGCAGTGGAGCTGAATGTGACAGCATGTTAAAGTTTAAAAAAAAACATGCTACGATAATTTTCATATTATGCCAAAATTTATGAGATGACTTTTAGATCATTTTCAACAAAAAAATAATAGTCAGCTGTGGGGTGGGGGTGGCTAACGCCAAAATATGTATCTTTTGCGTTACTATACTTCCACTGGACGTGGAAGTAAAAAATAAAAGAACATATTTATGTTTTTATTTTTGTGGCAAATAATGTTTTTGAAAACGTTAAATAATGCGAATGAGTGAGAGCACATCCGACGCACACGCTTGGTAAAACTTCGAGAACGCGCACTCTTCCACGACTCCGGTGAATCGGTGATTCACTCGTTGCAGAGTCGATTCACGTGAAGAGAGCACGGAATTTAATATTTTTAAAACTTATTTTTATTTCCGTAGGTTCGGGACTGCTATTTCCCGGGAACGGGAACGATAAAAAGTGACAATTCAGACAGAGATCCTATACGTCAGTCATTTATATGAACCATATTGAAAATGTTCAAGTATAAAATCATTTTATACCTTATGAACTTTATGCCGCAAAATTTTTATACCTTTAAAATAATAGAGAAAAATGTATTTTATAATTGGAGTAAGATTGTTAGTCAGCATCATAAGCATGCTGCGCACTCAGTGCGTCTGAACGTTGCGTAGTCACTTTGACAAATGAACTGACGATCTTTCCATCCACAAACATTCAGCTGACGGTGATTTTTTTTTTAACAATAAAACTACTCTTTCAATTTCAATCAGTATCATATCAATTTAACATAAGTTATGCCTCTTTGTGCTGTGAATAACGAGTTTTTGATAGATTTTTCATACTAATCAAGTTTGTGTCGGTTTTAAATTATTGTTATGTGCTGCCCTCTAACAGAGAGGAGAGTTGTAATTACTCCCTGGCCAGAAGGGTGGCGCCATCTGTGGGCCAACTGGCGAACCACCATTTAGTAGTGCCTAAGAAAATTCTAGAGAATTCCAGTATATTTGTGGAAAGTTCTACAATGATATTCTGGACATTCCAAGTGGGTATATAAAGAGGTGAAGCCAGCAGATAGAGGAAGAGTACAGTACAGTTTAGTGAAGGATAAACAGTTCAGTTTAGCATCCAGTACAGTTCTGGGTAATCTGTGGTTCTGGTTACAGAAACAGTTTGTAGAAGAAGAGTTCAGTTGAGTGAAGTATGCAGTTTAATGAAGTAAACAGACAAGAGAGTTTTTAGGTTAGACAAGAGTTGACAAGTTTAAGAAGAAAAGTAAAGTGCTAAGTGTTTTAAAAGTAGTGAAATTATATTAGATTAAGTTATTATTAGTTGTGTGATTTTTAAGTATTTGCTAGTGTAATTTTAGTGATTAAATAAATCAGTGGTTTGTGAAAATTCTTGTTGCAAGTTATTTGGAATCCACGGAGTGTTTACTGAAAATTGTAAGAACGTAACAATTGGTGTCAGAAGCGGAATTGCAACAGAATTTCTGAAGAATTCGACGAAGTTCCATAGTGTTCTATTTGGAAACCACTGGAGATATTGAAGTGAGTTGAACTGGAAAGTGATATAGACATTAGACAAGATTTATTTGTGCTAGTGTGAGGAAATTTCTGGGACATTCTGTTTAGAAATTAGTGTAGTTTTTAAGTGGTTTCAACTGAGAAGCGATATAGACTTTAAATAAGACTTGTTCGTGCTGTTTCGAGTTAATTGTTTGGATGGAAACAAGAAGCATGGCTGCCGAAAAGCAAATGCAAGACATGTTCGAGCAATTTAGAAAAATGATGCTAGACCAAAAAGAAGAACAAGAGAGACGCGAAGAAGAAAAAGAAAGGAAACGTCAGGCAGAAAAAGAAGAACAAGAGAAACGACGCCAAGAAGAAAAAGAAGAACAAGAGAAACGACGTCAAGAAGATAAAGAAGAACAAGAAAAACGACGTCTAGAAGAGAAAGAAGAATTAAGGAAAATTATACAGGGGCAACAAGATGTTATCCTTTCAGCCACTGAAGACCTCAAAAGCGAAATTAAAGAGGATATAGGCAACATAAAGACTGAAGTAAGTGAAATCAAAGGAAAAGTTACTGGCGTCGAAGAAAAAGTTACTGGTGTCGAAGAAAAAGTTACTGGCGTCGAAGAGAAAGTTACCGATATAGAAGGAAAATTTCAGGTAGTTAAGGGGGAGGTAGAACAACTTAAGCGACAGTTAAGAACGCAAGGAGGCCAGCTAGTATTATCATCGTCAGGCCCTCGATTACAACCGCCTTCCTTTGATGGTCAAACTTCTTGGTCAACCTATAAAAGACAATTTGAGGCAGCGGCATACGCAAACAATTGGAGCAATGAAGACAAGGCTATGGCATTGGTGCTAGCATTAAGAGGTCAAGCATCAGAGTTGCTTCAGACTATCCCAGTGACGCAGCAACGGGATTTTAAAGTTTTGGAGGCTGCACTAGATCTAAGATATGGCGACCAACACCTCGCCCAAGTATACAGGACTCAGCTCAAATCACGCACACAAAAGGCTGGGGAAAGTTTACAAGATTTTGAAGCAGCTGTTGAGCGACTGACATACCTGGCTTACCCGGATGCACCCAAAGAATTCCAGGAACAATTAATAGTTGGTACTTTCATCGATGGCATAAGAGATGAGGAGATCAGGCGAGTCCTTAGATTAACTCGAGCTAAGACTGGTAGCGAAGCCTTGATCCATGCCCTCGAAGTTGAGGCCGCTTATGAAGAGACTCTACATCCGAGAGTACGAGCCATGAAAGTAGAAGAAGAGAACCATTTAGAAAAGTCAAATATGGAATCTTTGATGGCTGACCTGCACAAAATGATAAGCCAGTTGATGAACAAACCAGATGCTCCAAGGAAGCAGGAAAGAGAACAGAGCGATGGACAGCCAAGGAAGGTGATTCGGTGTTATCAGTGCAGCAAACCAGGACATATGATGCGGCAGTGTCGAGAACGGAATCCTGGGGAAGTAAACACTGCAAAGAAAGAGGAAGTTCGCTCTGATAAGATGAGATTGATTGTTATGTTAACAGACATACAGAAAATGGTCGCACAATTACTAAACGAATTAAGTTCGCGACCGGAGCTGAAACAGGAACCGCAACCGCCGAAACAGGAGCCGAAGCAGCAGCGAAGTGCTGGAGGTCCGACAAAAGTAATCCGCTGTTATAATTGCGGCAAATTGGGGCATGTCAAGAGGTACTGTCGCCAGAGGAGCCCTAAGGAAGTGAATGCCGAGAATGTAAAAACGCAGCAGGATATAGCAGAAGTGAAGGCAGTTAAGATAGAGGTTCCGAAGGACTGGTCAAAGAAAGTTCTAAGAGAGGAACAACTGAACGACGATGAAATTGGACCAATGTTGAAGGCGAAAGAAAAAGGAATCCGTCCGGAATGGAAGGACGTTTCCAGTACAAGTGTTGGACTGAAGGCTTTATGGGCGCAATGGGATTCACTTAGGGTTATAGATGGCCTATTACGGAGAGCATGGGAGAGCCCGGATGGGAAAGAAGTTACCATGCGGTTGCTGATACCCAGGTGCCGAGTACCAAAAGTACTTCGGGAAGTGCACGAGGGAATATCCAGAGAGCACTTTAGCAGAAATAAGACTTTGGCTAGAGTACGGGAGCGATTTTACTGGGTAAATAGCTGTCAGGATGTAGAGGCTTGGTGTCGCAGTTGCAAGGTTTGTGCAAATGTGGCTGCCAAGAGGTCACCTACAGGGAGTGGTGATCGAATGAAGGCTAGATATGACCGCAATGCCAGTTCAGCAGGATTCAAGGTGGGGGACTCGGTTTGGCTGTATAACCCACAGCGGAGTGAAGAAGGATTCTCGAAGCCTCGCTCACCTTGGGAAGGACCGTATTCTGTCATCACTCGGATCAACGACGTTGTTTATAGGATTCAACGTAGAAAGAAGTCCAAGATGAAGATCGTGCACCTGGACAGGTTGGCAAAGTATACTGGGGTATCTGAAATGCCTGACCGGGACGTTCAGGCTTAAGGAGGGGGCAGTGTTATGTGCTGCCCTCTAACAGAGAGGAGAGTTGTAATTACTCCCTGGCCAGAAGGGTGGCGCCATCTGTGGGCCAACTGGCGAACCACCATTTAGTAGTGCCTAAGAAAATTCTAGAGAATTCCAGTATATTTGTGGAAAGTTCTACAATGATATTCTGGACATTCCAAGTGGGTATATAAAGAGGTGAAGCCAGCAGATAGAGGAAGAGTACAGTACAGTTTAGTGAAGGATAAACAGTTCAGTTTAGCATCCAGTACAGTTCTGGGTAATCTGTGGTTCTGGTTACAGAAACAGTTTGTAGAAGAAGAGTTCAGTTGAGTGAAGTATGCAGTTTAATGAAGTAAACAGACAAGAGAGTTTTTAGGTTAGACAAGAGTTGACAAGTTTAAGAAGAAAAGTAAAGTGCTAAGTGTTTTAAAAGTAGTGAAATTATATTAGATTAAGTTATTATTAGTTGTGTGATTTTTAAGTATTTGCTAGTGTAATTTTAGTGATTAAATAAATCAGTGGTTTGTGAAAATTCTTGTTGCAAGTTATTTGGAATCCACGGAGTGTTTACTGAAAATTGTAAGAACGTAACATTATATTGTTGTGTACTGTAGAACCAAGAAATCTTAAACTGCGAACGACCTATTACTCCAACTTATCCCTCCAAAGATTTTTTTTCGAAGCTTCAAGTTAGAATTGATTAGTGGGTTTACCCTAGTCGAGTGAGGCAAACTTATACAAACGAAAGAGAAACGTTACCACCCGCTGCTTAAATTTCGACTAGTTTATTTAATTTCTGTTGTGATGTACTGTTGAAACATACAGTGTTCAAAACGTCTGTGAAAACAAAACCAATTTGTGTATTTTGCTTAAAAAAAAACGAAACGCTTCATCCATTCATTTTCGAGCAACGAGGAGCAGCAGTAGGCAGCTTTCAGTGAGAACCTGAAGATGGCAGATGAGATTCTGCCGAAACGTCGTTTAGACAATCATGACCAGGAGTCAACCATAGACGCGGGAGAGCACCCGGAACAATAACACTTCATATATATCTATTGGCGCTTTTTTTAGATTTTGAGCCAAAATTATAATTAAATTTTGGCAAAAAAAGTACATTCTAGTCTACTATGATTATTTAGTTTTATGTGCTGTAATAAATATATTGTGGGGTACATAAACAGTTAATAACATGTATTTTGCTGAATAATATAAATTACATTTTATTAAAAAAGCAAAAAAATATAGAATATTGAGAATTATGAAAAATAATTCAATCTTTATCACTTTTCATCAGTGTCATAATCATTCGAACTTTCTTCATCTGAACTACTTGAAAAATCGTCTGCCTCGTCATCTTTGTTATCATCATCAGAATCTGAAAAATTATTGATTTTTGAAAGTTATAATAAATGTAACATTAAATTGTAAAACGTTAATCATAACAACAAAATTCAGTATTTCCATACCTGTAATATTTGAAGATATATCTTCAGACGAAGGACTTTGAGGCCCATCAAACCAATATTTACCGATATTTACTTAATATCATATATGTCTCTACATTTTTTTATCTTTATATTCATCATTTTGACTTGTCCTATATTATTGTTTTAATGATCGATTGGACCAATAAATATTATTATTATTATTGTTAATAATGATGATAATTATTATTTATTATAGTCCATCCACAATTTTCCGGCTTCAAATTGGTTGGACAACTCATATAGGCGTTACACTATATACTGCATATGTATATTAAAACATAATATTTTTAGTCGCAAACTCTTCTATAAATCCTTATTTTACTATAAGGAACATGACCAGACTGCAACCAACAGCTACTCTCCGGGCTATGTGTCCCTCCGAGCGCTGAATTACAAGTTACAAGCCTGGCGCGTTAAGTGTAATAATTGCATATACTAGCGTCTATGGGCAGAGTATCACTTTCTAAGTCTTGCGCAGATGGTTCATCCGCAATTTACGTATTGATATGGTAAGAAGTATGCAAGTTTCTCATCTGCAATCCTTGGTTTAATGGATAGCATGCCCTTAAGAAATGAATTATATATAATTTTGAATAAAGATATTTAAATTGGCAAAAAAATTGGCCCGGTTTTAACACGCGAGGTCGAGGGTTCGAATCGGCTTGTTTACAGTCTTTTTTAACAACTAAAATTACACTTTTTTTTATTACTACATTTTGTTAACACCTAAAATACGTAATACAAATATTTTTTTAGGTTAGTTCGTTAAGTTAAATATGTGCAATCGAAAAATAAATAGCCTGACTGGGCTTAGCATAGTTCAAATGTGCTTTTAGAGGGTGGAATATTAACTTGCTTTTGGTTATTGGTTCACTCTTGTTTTTATTACTGAATGCCATCTCAAAAACTTCGCGTCGTCCTAAATTGACATCATTACTTTTCAATTAGTAAATTTTCCATACCTACCCTTCGATGACACGAAACATATTATTTGATGGAGTCATTTCAGAAGGAGAAATGTTGAGAAGATCAATAAATGCAAGTTGAAATTTTGATTGTTTTTTTAAAATATCAAAGGGCCTCTTCTTTCTTTTCCTGTAGAAAGCTGGATTATAATCATTGCCAGTAAATATGTGACACATAGTTAAAGCTCGTGATAATTGCTCCCAAGATTTTTATAAATTTCATTGATATTTAAAATCTCCCTTTTTTTGCTACTGCTCATGTCAATCACAATTTCCACTTCCGATTTGAGGTATTTCATTTTTGATAACATATATTTTAATTGAGTTAGGAAAAATGTTATTCATTACATATGTTTTGTAGACATTATAGAAAAAAATTAGCAATTTTATCATTAACTATTGAGTCTTCATGAAACCGATAATTTCCACACATCGGACTGGAAAATCGGAAAACATATTGTGTCGGACAATTCACTAATTGCATTCTACACACTTTCATTAAGTAATCCTGAAAAAATCAGCTGGTTATTTAAAAGTGGAGTGTATATACGTTCACAAACGTACATACTCTAAACTTTCGTAAATACCTAAAAATAAAAAATAAAACAATTCGTTTGTTCTTTATGTATAGGCTAATGGGTCCGGTGCTCTTCATAATTTTTACCAACGATCTAGATAAGACAGTCGAAACTGGATCCATTACAACATATGCTGATGATATAACTTTACTTACCGCTAGCAGTGACAACTTTACTATACTTGTAAATGATGTCAACAAGAAACTCAACAATACTTATAAATATCTTTGTGAACAATGCTTACTTATGAATCAGAGTAAAACAGTAAACATGGCTTTTTATTCGTCAAGTTGTAAACCACACCAAAGTACATTGGTGAAATTAAATGGAAGCACAATAAAACAGACTTCGACCTTTAAATTGTTAGGTGTAGTGTTGGATGAATATCTAAGATGGGATGCTCATATCGATATCTTGAGTTCTAAATTGGCTGGTACCTGCTATACCGTAAAACAGTTACGGGATATTTGTAATTTCAATGTGGTAAAGACCTCTACTATCATGCTAATTTTGAATTCGTTATGACATATGGTATTGTATTATGGGGTAAATCGTCTATAGCAGACAGAATATTTAAATTGCAAAAACATGCTATATGATACATGCTTGGAATGAACTTTTGTGCCAGCTTTAGAGAACATGGAATATTAACCCTGCCTAGTTTCTACATAATATATTATGCTTTGTAAAAACAAACTTTGATAAGTTTACGCAACATAGAAATAATCACAGCTATGACACGAGAGGTAGGAATGACTTGCAATATGATGCATACTGCTGTGAGCTCTATAAGAATAACCCTTACTACCAAGGTGCTTTATTCTACAACAAATTGTCTGGAAATCAAACAATGCCACTCCACAAAGCACTTTAAAATAAATCTCAAATTGTATCTAGTAAAAAACTGTTTCTACTCTATACATGAATTTTTAAATGCCGAACAATGTTAATAGTAAGACTATTCAACAGTTGCCTTATCAAATTTTTAATCTCGGTAATTCAGCTAGTGCTGACATTATTTTAGTCTGTTTTATCATAAATTTTAAGTTTTACTGTATCGTACTATTTTACTGTATTATTAGATTTAAGCATTGTTTTTTTGACACATCCAATGTTATATTTATAATCAAATGGGAAAATAAAAATTATCTTATCTTACTCACTGTCGGACAACTTATTCATCGTGTTGTCCTCGTCAAACCGATGATTTCCGCGCGTCGGACTGGAAAATCGGAAAATGTATTTTGTCGGACAATTTAATAATTGGATTCCACACATTTTTATTAAACAATCCTGAAAAGATCAGCTGGTTATTTTTTTTCAAAGTTGTAATTTTTACATGTTCTGTTGGTAGACACCCTTATGGTTCTAAAATTTTTGTTGGTCAATTTTGTTCTCGCGCGTTTCACGAATTTTTCTTGTAATTATATTTTATAAAAGTACAGTATCTACAAATTTTTTATACAATACCAAATTGACTACTTTCGGAAAAATTGCAGCGAAAAAGCCACGATTACGAAAATATTCTTAGAGGGAAAAGATGGTAGACTAGACGCAATTAAGCCACACAAGAAGTTATAATCGGTTATGTATGAGTTGCACTTTATGTCGGCGGGCACCCAGATTATAGATTTTGACATGGTATGAAAATAATAGTAGCATAATTTTTTTTACAACTTTAACATGCTATCACCTTAGCTTCACCGCTACTAGAGTATCTGACGTTCGGATCACTTACTTATTAGGAGAAAACTATTATTCTTATGATTTTCAGTTGATATGAAATGACTCGTCCCAATGCAGCACTACCTTCCGGTCTAAGCCGGTTAGTAATCACTTTAAGTAAGGGGCACTGTACCCTCCCAGTGAGCATTTTACTCCTTTAAGGGAAATGTGTTCTAGGCGACGTCGTTGTTACGTCGCTGGATCCTTCTTTTGCGTCAAATAGCACACAAAACTGCAAGTGACGTCACTACTGGTGCCTAAGTTGGCTTAAAAAAAAGAATAATGTGTTCCTTTACACGGAATAGGAATTGTGTTGACACATAAGGAATTGCCACTTAAATGCAAATAATGATTGACATGCAGTAGGAATAAGGATTCTATTTTTATTAAAATAACAATTTTGATTATTAATTTCATTGAAATATGTTGAATTCAGCATAAAAATGAATTTGAAAGAGTCCACATGGTAAAACAGGTTTGACGTCACTATTGAATTTTGATGGTTGACATATAACGTAGTGACGTCAAATCATTTGTTTACTTTTGACGGAGCCATGAATATCGTGATAAAGTAAAGCGTTTTCAGTGTTTATTCAGCCGTAAATTTGTGTAATTTATATTGTGATATACTTAGACATTTTCAAACATAAACTGTCTGATAAAAACACTGGGCTGTAAAACTGATATTCGCGTGTACCCTATTGTGTTAAAAGAATGCCGTAACTGCGTCTGTGCCTTTAAAGTACACAAAAACGTAATTGTGGAATGTGTAGTGTGATGCATAGTAGGCATTTTGTTCTTAAAACCATAAACGTGATTTGTGCATCACGGAAAAAACAAAAAAAGTAAAAAAAATTTGCATCAAGTAATTTTAGACATTACTTTTTACAACTTTAATTAACAACACTAACCATAAGTTGGAATTTTATCATTTTTTTTTTTTTTTTGTAAAATCAGCTTGTTAATAAGTATCTTTGCCAAATACAATATTATTTTTACGGCCCCCATTGCTATCTTTTGTATATCAAAATACTACGAAAAATTTATCGCCGCAAGTAAATTTTGGACTGATACCGAGGGAGAAAAACTTAAGCATAGTTAATGTTAATACACCTAGCTTATACTCATATAAATTGCTAATAACATATTTCTGTTATGTGTAGCCATTTAGGAAGAAATAAGTGCATGTGTATACTTTATGACGACGAGTGAGAGAATAATTTTCTAGGTGAATTTAAAAAAAACAAGAAACATAAAAAAGAGTAAAAAGTGTCTTATTTGTGTATTAGCAGTTCACTGTGACTTTTTAGTCAAGCAATTATTTAGGATTTGTTTCAGGTATAAATAGGGAAATGTTTCGGCAATGTGTTGCTAAGTAAACCTTAGGGAAAGGCACATGCATTGACAGAATTCCGAGATATTACCTAAAATGGGTTGTGTCACCGTGCTTCACTTCCCACGTATAGTGGGCACACAAAAGTTGCAGTTTCGAAACATGGGTGTGCAATGGTGAACAATCCAAGCCAGTTTTTAATATATCCAATAGATGACGCCATTCGTACTCGGTTTAATGTCATTCTCAATTTGTATCATATAATATATGATACAAATTGAGAATTACATTAAACAACAATTTAAAAGTTATGTTATTACTTTTAAATTGTTTAAATTTCTCAATTTCTGAGAGTCTCAATCTCTTATTCGTAGAAATGAGCCAAATTGATAAAAAGAATGAGGAATAATCCAAGCCAGTTTCTAATATATCCAATAGATGACGCCATGCGTACTCGGTTTAATTTCTTTCTTAACTTATATCATATATAACTTTTAAATAGTTTAAATTTCCCGATTTCCGAGAGTTTCCCAATCTTTTATTCGTAGAAATGAGCCAAATTGATGAAAAGGATTACGGCAGTTGGTCATTAAATCGTTCAAAACTTTAAAAGCGGAAAGAAAGCTGATTTGGTTGAAAGGTATTGTTACGTGTTTACAGTCTTCAGTAAACACTCTGTGGGTTCAAATAACTTGCAACAAGAATCTTCACTAATCACTATTTTATTAATCACTAAAATTACACTAGTAAATACTTAAAAATCACACAACTAATAATAACTTAATCTAATATAAATTCACTACTTTTAAAACACTATGTACTTTACTTTTCTTCTTAAACTTGTCAACCCTTGTCTAACCTAAAAACTGTCTCTGTATACTTCACTGAACTGAACTGTTGCCCCATCTGCTGGATTCGCCTCTTTATATCCACCCATAGAATGTACCAGAATCCTATTCCATAACATTCTGGAATCCTACAGAGTTTTCTACTATGTGCTAGATGACTGTTCGCCAATTGGCTCATAGATGGCGTCACCCCACCTACTGGCCATCAACAGAATAACAGGTTTCCCCTCACTTTGACCAGGGACTTAATCACATCTTTCCCTGTTAGAGGGCAGCACATAACACTGCCCCCTCTTTAAGCCTGAACGTCCCGGTCAAGCAATTCAGATTCCACAACATACTTCATACTTCGCCAACCTATCCAAGTGCACGATCTTCATCTTGGACTTCTTACTACGTTGAATTCGGTAAACGTCATCGATCCGAGTGATGACAGAATACGGTCCTTCCCAGGGTGGGTGAAGCTTCGGAGATCTTCCCTTCTTTCACTGTGGGTTATATAGCCAAACCAGATCTCCCTCCTTGAATCATGCTGACGTCCCCTTCCGGTCATAGCGAGCCTTCATTCTGTCACTAGCTATGCTAACTTGGTTTCGAACCAACTCGTGGACATTCCTCGGCTGTTGACTAACTTCATCTCGTGCGCAGATATTACACGAGCCGGTGTCTGTTTAGTAGTCTCATGAATGGCAGCCCTGTATGCCATTAAGAAAAAATGGTATATGTCGATCCCAATCTCGCTGGTTCTTGTGAACCACCTTAGAAAGATGTCCTTCATGGTTTTATTATGTCGTTCCACCATTCCATCTGACTGGGGATGAAGAGGGGTTGTCCGAGTCTTGTGAATGCCCAGCAACTCACAAATTTTCTGAAATACCCCCGACTCAAAGTTTCTCCTTTGATCGAAATGTAGCTCCAGGGGTACACCAAATCGGCATACAAGGTTATCCACCAGAACTCGAGCAACAGTAACTGCTTCCTGATTCGGAATGGCATAAGCTTCCGGCCATTTACTAAAATAGTCCATAGCGACCAGGATGTATTTATTACCATCATCTGTCACTGGGAATGGGCCCGCTATATCTATAGCAATCCTCTCAAAATGGACTCCGACGTTATATTGCTTCATTTGGCCCCTGCTCTTCGTCTGTGGCCCTTTGGTAGCTGCACAAGCCTTGCATTTGCGGCACCAAGCCTCCACATCTTGACGGCTATTTATCCAATAAAATCGTACCCGTATTTTAGCCAATGTCTTATTCATACCAAAATGTCCTCCGGACACTCCATCATGTATTTCCTGAAGTACTTTTGGGATCCGTTAGCTGGGTATCACCAGACGCATGGTAACTTCCTTCCCATCTGGACTTTCCCATGCTCTTTTTAATAGTCCATCTATAACCTTAAGGGAGTCCCATTGTGCCCACAATGCCTTCAGCTCCACACTTTTGTCCGAAACATCCTTCCATTCCGGTCGCGTTCGTTTTTCTTTTGCACTTAATATAGGACCAATTACGCTGTTATCCAATTGTTCTTGTCTTAGAACTTCCTTTGCCCAATCGTCTGGAACATCTACCTGAACTGTGTTTACTGTTACCATGCCCTGTGCTTTTTCAACCCGATAGCAGTGCTTGCAGTCATCTTTGCACAGTCTTCTTGACAGAGCATCTGCATTTTTATGGGATTTTCCAGGTCGGTGTTCGATTGTGAAGTCATATTGCTGCAGTCTATCTATTAAAACACCAGATTTATCATATAGTTGTCGGAAACGGTCATTTTTAGGAAATAAATATCCTACTGTGTTAGAGCACTTTGGTACACAGCAGCAAGTTTTCATTTTACATCTTAAATTAACTTTGTTTATTCAGACATATTTTTTCGTATTGACATTGGCGGACAAACAACCGAGTACAGCTGGTGCACTCTGGCGGATAAAACAAAAGAGAATGCCCCCCATTGGTCGCATGAATCATACGCAGTTACGTATCTGTTCCCTAAATGGACGAAATTTTGCTCACTGGGCTGGACTATACTTAGAATATGTACAAATCCTTTTACCATCACTGCTATCAATTGTTAATGAAAAGCCTTGAAAGTACCTAAATTCTTCACAACATGTTTAAGTTCCAATGCACACTATGCTTAAGCTACTAATTTGTAATAAGGGTAATAATACTCTGCAACATGCTGTTCATATCCGATGATTTCATTGATTTCCGATCCTCAAATAAAAAAAAGTTAGATAAATGAGCCTATTGTAGTTTAAAGTGCTTATCATAAATTATAATATTGCATTCTTTCTTTAGTGAAAGATAAACAAGCTGTCCTGCTGGATCTAGAAAGACTGACAACTGTGAAAGAGGAGCTGACCGAGGAGGTGGCTAGATTACACAAACTATTAGAACAAGAAAGATCTTCCACAAAAGCTAATATTAATGGGGTCTCCGACTCGCATAACTCAAAACATAAAGATAAGGTAATTAACAACTAAAATTTATTCCCTTATTTATGTAGTTTACTTAGTTTTCCATTAATTTTTTTATTATTTGTATTTTTTATTTATTTTTTCCTTTTTCAGAATAAGAAGAAGAAAAATTAGTTTCATTCTTTCTTTTCTCCCTTAGTTTGAATGTTGTTTTATTTTCGTACTACTAAAGACTGTTTCGATTAGGTTTAAATAAGTTTTTTATTTTTCTATATATATATAATATGTATATTTTTATTAAATGAATATTTTTGGATATTTTATTGAAAATGTTACATTCAGTGATGACTATTGTTTTTTCAGAATAAGAAGTAAAACTTCCCGTTAATATAACTGCTATTTCTAAGTGATAACATTTGTATTTTCATATCGATATATGTAGAATGTTCCTTCTTAATACAGTGAATATTGTATTGTATTTAATGTAACTTTAATAAATGACTATTTCATTGTAGATATTTAGGACTGAGTTTTTTTTGCAAGTTGAGGTACTTTGTAATGGCAGAGTAGGGTTGTGCTGCTAACATTTTCCCTTATAGCCGAAAATCACGGAGTGGACATCTACATATTGACAGAAGAGTCTTGTCGAGCACTAGCAAAAAGTGCTCGCAAGCACTAAGCACTGAAAAAAAGCGCTTACATTTTTCGAGCACTAAGCATTGTTAATAGTAAAGTGCTCACGATTACTAAGCACTCCGAAAAAATTCAATGAGCACTAAGCACTTCTAGCTAGAATTCAATTGAATTCAGTGTTGTTTATAATAAAAAAGGATAAAAGACCAGCAGCCCCAGAAAATAATGTAGGAAAAATATAATTTGCAAAATGTACGATATTATAATAATAATAATTATAGTTTTACTGAACTAACCTGAAGCGCCGTCTATTGATGGGTCATTTTCGCCCATTATACAGGGTTACTGGTAATTCGATACATTCCTTTGGAGATGTGATGGGGCATGATCTAAGAAGTAAATTTAGCCCTAACATATATTATGCAAAACTCAAAAGTTTTTGAGATATTTCAATTTTTTTGTTTTTCTCAAAAAGTAGATCTTAATGTCCTAAAAGTTAATTTTCGAAAAATCTATTTGACATTTAAAATTTTTTTACTGGATTACTTGTCCAATATTATAGATATCCGTTTGGAATGAAAAATATCTGGAAACATTTCGATCATGTGAACATCTGAAATAAAAACTTTAAAAAAATTTTTTTTAAATCAGCTATGAAATTTACCTATTAGGTTTTTTCAAAAAAATATTAACGTAACACGCGTATAAATTATTATAAAAACTGCCTTATTTCAATAGCTATCTAACAAGGTACAAATGTTCAATGTACCCTTAATAGTTCTAAGAAAATACTAGTAAAAATAACACAAGTAGTACTAATTTTATTTTCAGATAAACAGTAAAAAACATTTTAAAAGTAGAGTTTAATTCTTCATTAATTTCAAAGTTGTACTTTATTTTTTATATGTCTTGCTCAAAATGAGAGCCCCTATTCCGTATACAGACACGGCAGCGTCTTCTTATTTCCGTCCTTGTTACTCTGGTTGTCAGATTATGCCTTATGTGTTGGGCAGCTTCGACTATCCTTTGTCTAAGGTTTTCTATAGTATTGACTGGTGTGGCATAGACCATCTCCTTCATATGACCCCATACGTAATAATCAAGGGGTGTTAAGTCAGGGCTTCACGCTGGCCAAGGTATTGGGCCCGCTCTTCCAATCCAACTGTTAGGGAAACGTTGATCAAGTAACTGTCGTACTGTCAGCCGATAATGCGTTGGACAACCGTCCTTCTGAAACATCATTCGCTGTCATCTAAAATCACTGCCAGATCATTTCTTAAAAAATTTTGATAGATTTCCCCGTTTAAATTTTGAGGAAGAAAGTGTGGCCCTATTAAATAGTGGCCAATGACTCCCATCCACACATTAATGGAAAACTTCATTTGGAAACTAGTTTCACGTGTTAACTTGGGATTTTCCTCTGCCCAATAATGTAGGTTGTGGGAATTTGTTATACCCTCGCGATTAAATTTCGACTCGTCTGTCCATAAAATACTTGTTAAAAAATTTGCACTTTCTGCATCTGAATTTAACATAAAGCGGCAGAATTCCACTCTCCTTCCAGGATCACCTTCCTCCAAGCCTTGGACAGGGGTATAGTGGTAAGGATGACATCCAACTCTACATATCGTAGACCAAACTTTCCATTGTGACGCTCCGGTTAGTCTTGCGACTTTATTAGTTGAAATAGTTGGGTCTTCCTCAAAATACCTCAATATTTCTTCCTCATCATCTGGTTCATAAACGGGAGGAGCACCAGCGTCACTTCTTCTACATTTCACGGAACCAGTTTCAGCGATATTTCGATATGTCGTACTGAATACACGTGCATTTGGTAAGCGGCGTTTAGGGTACCAAAGACCATATTCTCGGCGAGCTTCAGCAGCGTTGCCGCCACAGTATCCATAGACAAACAAGATATCAGCGTATTCTGCGTTGGCATACGCGGCCATGGCACAGAAAATACAATAACAATAACTATGAACAAAATCAAAATCTTCGATAACTAATTTAACAAGACCAACAAACTTAAGGGACACGGAGATAAAAATGTCAGTTAATGACATATATGCACAAACGTCAAAGTCAAGGACTGACTGACTTAAATGAAAATGAACGATTAGTGGTTTAATAAATTCCGCCACCAGCATTATCTTTACTAATTTTTTATTAGAACTATCAAGGGTACATTAAACATTTCTACCTAGTTAGATAGCTATTGAAATAAGGAAGTTTTTATAATAATTTGTATGCGTGCTACATTAATATTTTTTTGAAAGAACCTAATAGGTAAATTTCATCTGATTTAAAAAAAAAAAATTTTACAAGTTTTTATTTTAAATGTTCTCATGATCGAAATGTTTCCGGATATTTTTCATTCCAAACGGATATCTACAATATTGGAGAAGTAATCCAGTAAAAAAAAATTTTAAAATGTCAAGTAGATTTTTCGGAAATTAACTTTTAAGACATTAAGATCTACTTTTTTGAGAAAAACAAAAAAATTGAAATATCTCAAAAACTATTGAGTTTTGCATAATGTATGTTAGGGCTAGATTTACTCCTTAGCTCATGCCCCATCACATCTCCAAAGGAATGTATCGAATTACCAGTAACCCTGTATAATATAGATAAGTATCTATATTTCTTTCTTAATCTGAGGGTTTCATCTTAATGGGCGAAAATGATCCATCAATAGATGGGATTACTTAATCCCATTTGAAACACATTGAAGAAAAGTGGATCCTTGATAATGTTGAGATGATGGATAGGGGAAGAGGGGGAATATTTTGGTAACCACTGCAATCAGAGACGTAGATAGGCGAAAGGCTTATAAATTAAAAAATAAAATGTTTTTTTATATCAATATGTCAAAAAATTTATTTGTCATTATATAATAAAATTGTGCTATTGAATAGACATTTTTGGATAATTTTTTTTTCCAAAATCGTGTTTAATATTTACACATGTATTTACAATATATACAGATATTGGTAATTTACAAGTTTAAGTGTATATCTGGATGGTTTAGAGCCTTCATATGTGTCTCTTCCAGGGCCCCAGGATATAAACAAACATACATGTGGAATGCGCGAGGTTCTTCCTTTTTGTGGGTACTTAAAACTAAACAGCTTTTGGTCATTTTTGCATAACGAGCATAAAATAGTTTATAACAGACTTAAAATAGCAGTACACGGTACTAACAAATATGGCGGCAGAAGAAAATAAACAAAATACAAAGGCACAGAGGTCATATGATGTTGTTTACAACTACAGCAATGAAATCGACATTCAAATAAAAACAATAAACAAGTTGTAAGTTGTGTACGGTCGTGAGCAAAAAAAATAGGACGTCTTATAACGGTATTTTGCTAAAATCTAGTTGTGTACATCTAACTTTAATTTTTGTGACATTGTCAGTTAGTTGTCATAGTTTATGCAAGTATGCAAAAAACTAATATGCCTCATATAAGCGATTTAGTTAAATCTGGAGTTATTGCTAAAGCAGAAGATGGATGGTCAATGAGACAAATTGCACTGCGTTGTAATATTGACAAAAATTCGGTGTGTAACATTTTAAGAAAATGGAGAATAAACGGTACAATTAGTAGAAATCCTGGATCAGGGCGACAAAGGATATCAACTCAACAACAAGATTTGCAATTAGTAAATGCTTTAGTAGAAAATCCATTTTACTCAGTAATTCAGGCTGCTGAAGAAACGAATTTTCCTGGATCGAGTAGTACTGGTCGCCGGCGAGTAAGAGAATCGGAGCTACGCTGTCATGGCAGCAGCACAGAACTACTTACTTAAAGTGGAACATAAAGAAGCTCGAATAGGATTTGCGCTTGAATTTTTCACATGTAAATGATGTAAATTTTTGGAACAATGTAATCTTTACAGACGAAAAAACTTTCCAGTCAACACACAGCGGTCGTATTCGTGTTTAGCGCCCTCCGAATACTCGATTCGATGAGAAATATATATCTAACAATGATAAAAGTGGTATATTTTCCTTCAATATGTGGGCTTGGATATCGGCACGTGGTCCTGGTGTTTTGTGGCATATTGAGGAACGATTTAATAGTGAAACGTATATTAGGACTTTAGACAATGTTATGCTCCCTTCTGTGTCACAATTATTTCCTAATAATGAGTTCATATTTCAACAAGACAATTGTTCCGTTTATACTGCTCATACCGTAACTAACTGGTTTCAAGATAACAACATCAATGTTCTTAACTGGCCCAGTCATAGTCCAGATCTTAACCCTGTGGAAGAAGTATGAGGACTACTCGTAAGAAGTATCCAAAAACGAAATGTGAGACCACGAAATGCCGAAGAATTACTGGAAATAGTAAATAATGCATGGGAAAATATTATTAATGATTATTGTATAATGTTGTTTAATTCTATACCAAACAGACTTATAGAAGTTATAAATAGAAATGGTGCAATAACGAAATATTAATAGTTAGTTTCTTGTTAAGTAGGATATCCTTTGATCCAGGATTCTACTAATCATACCCCGTTTATTCTCCACTTTCTTAAAATGTTAAACACCAAATTTTTATTAATGTTATAACACAGTACAATTTGTCTCATTAACCATCCATCATTTTTACTATAGCAATAACTACAGGATTAAAATAAAAAATAAATTAAAAGTGATATCTGTTTTATTTCGGCTACTCATTACATATTCAAATAGAGACAGATTTACATTAGAAAAAAGTTGTCCTATTTTTCCTGCTCATGACAGTACAAGCCACAAAATCCCTGAATGTTTATTTATCTTTATCTCTTTCTTAGGGCCGGTACGTTTATCAATAGAGGGTTACCACTTAACTATAGGATAAATGCCAAACGAAACAATGGTATTGCTTTGTTTGACAGTTATCCTTTGGTTATTACGAGTTAACCTTGCATTGATAAACCGGCCCTTAGTCTGAGATGAAACCACAGAAGACCTATACCAGAAGAGACACTTTCGGCGGAACGTTTGATGTTTCATTGACAAATTGGGGTGACTTTCGGCCATCTTGTTGGTGGTATCAAGCGGGAAATTTAAATGTCCCATAATTATATTTATTGATGCAACAAAAATTTACACCAAAATTAAAGGCTTATTAGAAGGTTTTATGCACATACAATTAATTAAAGAAATGACTGTCCAAAAACCTGTTGGACTGCACACAATCTAAAGTTATTGTATAAATGATTTGGGTCCTTATCAGCTAGATTGTCACGGGTATAAGCTATTATCCATACATTACATCTATAAACAACAACAAATTACATAACATATTTAAAAATCGTATTTTATAAACAACCGTGCAGCATACTTTGGGAATCTAAACAGCGCAATGTCTTTATTTGTTGTTCTGCTTGGGCAGCCGCGAGCAACACACACAGTTCCCCCTTTTCCACCCATCATAAAACACACAACACAATAATGAATAATTATCAAGTAAACAAACTACCAACTCTACGCTACAAACACAGTGACAATAACAATAACTCAAAATAATAACAATAACTCAAAATACAGTAAAAGATTTATAGGTTGACAATAATACCACCAAAAAGATGGCTGTCTCAGAAAAATTCAATATTGGCGGGAAGGCTGAAAGTCCATTCTGGTATAGGTTTTCTGTGATGAAACCACAGAGTATACTGTACTCTGTGATGAAAGATGAAACTATGAGCAGCTGGGAAACGACAGGCTACAGGGAATACTGGGTAAACCACTCCTTTATGAGTTCTCAAGATACTAAAAACGTGGCTACATAAGTTCTGTTTTGGTTACAAAATAAGGCATTATCCCTATTAATCGAGTGCATATTTAGCAAGCAGGAGATAATGAGAACCTATGCGAAGGAAAACAAAGCCAGCATCTGTCCTAATTATAATAAAAATAAGAGCTGTAAGGGAGTCAACAGACGGGTGTCAAAAAGATGAAAATGCCAAATCTCTTTTTATCCATGTCTTGTCGCAGGTTTACCCAAATGAAATAAAACTACTTGTCCCATCTTCACAGTTTCAAACAAGGGCCAGAAGTGAAGTCGGTTTTCTCTTTCTCTACTCTTGATCCTTGGAACACATTTTCTGATTAAAGTTCTCATAGCTGTGGATTGCGATTTTTTTCTTGCGGATTTTTATAAAATTCGTTCTGAAACAAGTCTAATTTTCTTGCAGGTGCAACGAAATGTTCGTAAGATAATTCGTTTACTTTTAACTAGAAGTTAAATTCACAAATTAAGTTCTTCAGGAACGCATATGTCAAATTTAAATAAATTCGTAACCCGCAGCTATGAGAACTAACCTTATAGCACAAACGGAGTACAATAGTTACTGTCAGTGATGTAAAATTCCCGGAATTTATTTTTGAGGGAAAATTCCCGGATATTTTCTCCCGAATTTTCCATGAATAAATAATAATAATGCTAATTTTATTGGTCCTAAATATATTATTAAAGTAAATGTATTAATAAAGTTAATTGTTAATAATAACATTTGATTTTAAATGATGTACTACAAGAATAAAAAAGATACATAATATTCTGTTATGTAAATAAATAACTAACAAAAAATAAATAAATAAACGTAAATAAAAAATAATGCTACATAATAATATTAATATATTGGTCGGGTTAGGTTAAGATTTAGTCAGTGTCAGTTTTGTTTTGTTTGGCAAGCGGGAAAATATCATAGGGGAAAATTCCCCATATTTTCCCGATTTATATTTATCCACCCACTGTGAAAATTTCTGACTCACATCACTGGGTTACTGTATTCTGTAATAGTACAACCAAGTACATTGTGTTTACTCCTTTTCTCTATGCTTCGTGGTTTGAAGTTTGACCACTGCACGCCACTGCCTTGGTTTGACGTTTGATACTGGAACTTGACATTTTGTGAGACTGACGTAGGTATGAAATATTTTTTTATTCGCATTTGCGACGTGTGTTTCTTCCTTTAAAAAGCCGGTTGTAGTGTAGTGTAAAGATCTCTGTTAATATTGTTCCGGGCATAATCAAGGTAAGACCAAAAACTCAATAGTTTCTAGTTTCCCATGACATACATTAACAAATAATGTTCATACGTACTTAAATATTTAAAAAAAATCAACATAGAACGTTTTTTTTTTGTTAATTGCTTATATTTCAAGTAGCTGGGTATAAGTAAATAAATATAAAATTAAGTTTTTACGTATTTCAATGACTAAACTTAAATTTAAAAATGTTTTTAATAAATATTTAAATATAAATTATAATATGTGTGGGCTGATGTGATGTGTTAAAATTATTTGTGGATTTTATGTGTTTTAATGTTATCACATTTTAATAGCTATAAAATCAGTAATTGTAGCAGCATTTTCTTGCTTTGGATAGTATAAATATGTCTACCTATGCATACTTTGGTAGATAAATTGCTTATATTACACAGAACATTGCACTTTACACTCATTACCTTCATATGCGTTATCCATTTTTTATACAGGCACATTTGTTGTTATTTATCTTGTGTAATCCTTCTCAAGGTCTAAAAATAGCTAGTATATATAAACACACTCAAATTACTCATGTTTAAGCAATCTGTGCTAATTTTCATTTCCCAAATAAATAACCAGATTACATATTGGAACTGGATATCTTGTTTAGCAATTCAGACCCCCATAAAGAACTTGAAATAATAGTAATGTACCACCTAATATAATTATAAATTCGTACTGATGGTTTCCTAAAATGGTGTTTAGAAAATATAAATGTAGGTATAGTTATTTAGTTTTTTTTTTGGGTAGTTCACCCCTTCAAACCCCTTTATTTCTTCAGAAGTGGGATACCTATAATCCTGTATCTAATGATTAAAATTAATTGTTTGAATTTAGTCCAAAAGTAACATAAATTTCACCAACTGTGGTGGTTAGTCTTGTCTTGCTTCAGTAACCATAGATAAAGCTATGAATATGTAAAATAAAGCAAAAGATGGAATCACTAAAGTGTGAATATCAAAGCACTTACATATATGTATATATATAGACTTCAAAGTTTAAAGTATATAAATTTATATGCTGACATGCAACTGAGAAACAGTCAACATTTTATGAAAATGAATTAGGAATCTTTTCATAAGTAATAAGTATACCTACCTACGTAGAATTTAAAATAAGGTATGGAAATAAAAGTAATGTGCGAATGGGGATTCTTATTTCTAAATAAAAATTGAAAAAGAATAACAGCAAATGAAAATTAAGGCATTAAGTTTCATTGTTATCGATAATACTATAATACATTATAATAGGTAAACAAGTTTTTAATAGAACTCTGTTGATGCAATATACGCCTCTGACATTGGAAATTAATTATTTCACTAGAGGTCAATAATTAATTTGGCTCCATTGTCCAAAAATTCATATTCTAATTGACTAGGACTACCTACAGTGCTTTTCTTTTTATGTTATATTATATTATTATATAAAACTGGTGACAGTTTGATAATCTAAAAGGATGTATAAATTATTGAATTATAGATCACTGGGCTCTAAGTTCACCTGGCTTAAATTAGGCACCATGTTGAGAAACTTCGTCATTTAACGATTTTATTTTAAATTTATTTTTTTGTACATAAGTATAATCTAAGTCAACGCATCCCTGCAAATAAAAAACGCAACAAAGACTTTACGACATAATTATTAACGCCGCGGGCTATGCGGCATGCTTGTCATCAAACAACCCGGCGCACATTAAAAGCCTATAAACGTAAGCGAGTCAACTGCGGTCGAGACAGCACAAAGAGTGATGGTATTTTAATTAGTTTTTGTTGCGTTTTTTATTTGCAGGGATGGGTTGACTAAAAACCCCCCATACACGCTCGAGCATGCTCGGCTCGAAGAAATCACATCGAACCAAATTTCAAACCGAGCATGCTTGGCGGTTTCCATACATGTACGCACCGAACTTATCAACTTCAGTTCAAAATTCAAAACGACAAACGAAAAGTGAAACCGAATACGAGAAATCGATGCAGGACCGGATGAACATGTATGGGGGACTGTAGACAAAATTGGGGCGAAGGCTTACTCAAGATCGGTGATTTTCGGAAAATCAACGTCCAGAGCTTTCTGGAATCGGGTGTAAATCATGAGGACCTTTTATGTTAGAAATGTTTAACATTTTCCATTAAACTTATAAACGATACATATCCTACACTAAATTGACCTTTCAAGATTTTTGATTAGCGAATTCTTCAATAATAGCGGAAAAGTCCAACGCTTGTAAGATATTATTGATACTCATACTAATTAAATGGTTCAGCCTACTTTGACTCATAGACGATCTTAATCTATTTTTCGTCAATTTTAGTTTTGAAAATGATCTCTCATCAATAGAATTTGTGGTCATATTACAAGATAAATTTTTAGTAGTGTCTCCACATTGGGGTACGTATCTTTTAAATTTCTATCTTAGACCAGGGCCAATCCTGTTTAAGGCAATAAAAATTCTTAGCAGTATAGGAATGGTTGGAAAATGTAGTTAATGGTGTAAATAATTAAGGAAAAATCGTCCAGACTGAGTAAAAGTTCGGGAAGGGTGGTTGGGGTGGTAATATATACGTTTTTAGGAGTTGGTACTCGTTTTTTGCGATTTGCAGCTAAACTATGCGTCCTATCGAAAAATGTTGAATATAAAAGTTGTAGATAATGAAAAAATCTAAAACTTTCTAATTGATCATTATTGACCATAACCTCAAAATTATCGAGAAAAATGCAAAAAACCGTTTTTTCGATTTTTAATTTATAACTATCGCAAAAATGTTTATATTTTCATGAAAATTGGTGAAAATGTTCTCTTTTGTGTTTGAAACAAGCCCAAATTTTTTCAAAGCGAAATATTTAATTTTCGATGTTTTAAGAAGAAAATTTAAAAAAACGACCTTATTTTCAATCGAAAAATTTGGTTAGCAAATTTTCGATTAATGAACTTTACTAGTGTTCATTTTAACCTCTCCACAATAAAATTGTGAGAGGTTACTAAAATTGGTTCAAAAACGAAAATTGAGATAACATCAAATCTTTACGTTTTGAGGTCCTAGGAACCCAAAAAAGTGGTTTTTGAAAAATGTCTGTGTGTGTGTATGTGTGTTAGCACGATAACGCCGAAACTACTGAACGGATTTGAATGAAACTTTGCGTGTGCGTTTCTTTAGTGTCCCAGAAGATCTGAAAAGGTTTTGGTTGAGATCGGATTACGTTTAGTGCCATTTTGACGCAACAAGTTGTTTATTTTATATTTACTTTCAATTTACAATGGAACCATTGAAAAGCAGTTGAAATTCTGATTTCAACGATATATCACACTTCCACCCTTTCGATTTGGTTTCCGTGAAAAAAATTAAAAACAAAGCAAATATGGCATAGATCGCATTTCGCATGACATGATCAATGCGCGTAGCGGTTACATCGTGAAACTCGTCACATCACGTGTCAATTCACGTGTGAGGATTTCTTCACTGCTCTAGAAGTAGAGCGGATTAAGTTTAGTGCCGTTTTTAAATATATATACAGACAAATCGAAGAATGAAACTACAAATATTCCTCTAAAATCTAGTAAAATTACTGAAATGCTAATGTTTGATTTAACAAAGACAGCCGCGAGCGATCGGATTGCAATGAGCAAATTTTGATGATTGTCATTGGTATCGTTTGTCATCCGATAACGTTGGTGTCATGTCATGTTAATAAGATTTCGGCACATTTGTAACTTTTAGTGGATTGTCACAAACTTTAAAGGTAGATGTAACAATATCAATATCATATGCTTTCTGTACCTTCGTTGGTGAATTTATTATAGATTATCACTTTACCAATTATCAGTTTGTTGCTTTACAAATCTGTAGTATTTAGGATAACTAGACTTTCTTAGTCGTTCAAGTGATGTTAAAGTTGTTAATATCCTAATGGCATATTATTCAACGAGCGATAATGTGGTAATAACTCGCATAGATGATTGTAAATTCATTAAGTTGAGGGTTTTTTAGTGCCCCAGAAGATCTGAAAAGGTTTTGGATGAGATCGGATTACGTTTAGTGCCGTTTTGTTACACAATTTAATGCTCTTTTCGGCTTCAAAGATCCACCGAGTGGGGAGGTTCCAGCCGCTTCCAGTAGCTGCCGATTTTTTTCGTTGAAATCTCAACTTTAATATAGAATTAAAATATAATATTGTTTATATACAAAAATATCGTTAAAAAAGCGAAAAACCGAAAAAACTATACTTTTTAAAAATCGAGTTTTCGGTGAAAATCATGAATTTCTTTTTCTTTATTGTAAATAAATGTTTATATTCATAAAAAGCGTTAATTCTCATACAATACTATGTTATACAAGTAATGTACATGTACCTAACTATTCTCGGCTTTCAAAGTCCCGATAACATTATTTAAACTGCAATTAAATAGGTAAAAATTCAAAAAACACAAAGGCTGTGAACTGAGAAAATTTGTTAATTATTTCTTGTGATTCGTAAGTATTTACAAATTATCACGTCAAAGTCTTATATTTAATTATAAAATACAAAAATTAAAAGTAAAATAATTTTATTGAAATCTTTTTTTTCTTCGTGGGCAATTTTTCATCGCCAGAATCGATCAAACTTTCGATTTCTTCACGTTCATTTTCTATATCTTCCATTTCTTGGAGTTCTTCTGGATTGTCCAGTTCAGTATCATTATTTTTATTATTATTTATTAGACAGTGGGTATTGTCTTTGTCTTCGATGTCCTCGAGATTACAATTTTATTTGTACAACGATTTTTCGGCATTAGAACATTTATCAGAACTGTGACAATTTGAGCACAAATTTGTGCACTTTAAGCCATGCTTGCGACACCCACATTTGTTATTTCTACATCCTGTTTCGCAGCTGCAGCAGATAATTTTCAATAAATTTTCAGGAATTAATTCTTGTTCTGTAAATATAGGTACGGTGCCATTAACGTGATGTTTCCATCCCCAATCTGTAGCTGTTAATTGATTACCAAGCCAACTTTGTATTTGAAAATACACCCTGTAACAATGTTACTTAGCTGCCCTTTCAGTTGGAGGTAATTTTTTCAAATGAAATGAGGATTTAACAGTAGCCGTTCGGTAGAGTTCAAAACTTTTGTAAATAGAAGCTATTATTTTTAATTCATTTTCGGTAATCGTCTGCATTTGTATTGTAAAAAATTTCTGCAAGATTAGGTAAATGTTTATCGGCCAATAATGATTTTATAATTGTTTTTTTTTCCTTTCCCAGCAAAACTGGAAGTTGTATCGCAGCCAGAAAAACAATGCAAAAATGCTACAATATGTTTATGTGATTTATGTTTAAAACTATTAGAAGTGTAATAAGTATCATTAATATTTCCTGCATCAGGTTTGTGGAAATATATATTCAATTCATGTCAACTGAATTGATTTAAAAGAACTAAAAGATCTATGTCTTGACCAATAACTACCACTATTTTATCGGAGTTTTTTGCTACTTCAAGGGATGTATTGATAATTAGCGAATCTGCATGTTCTTCATATAACTACTTTTTGCGTAGTTGTTTTGTACATAATGTAAATATTTTTGTGTTATTTCATTAATTGTGTCGTTTTTTTGCCAGATTAATTTGTGTAAGAGAAACAACGTGTACAATATTGCTCAAAGTTGGTAACGAATCGATGCTCGCAAATTCTGTATATAAATGTGACTTAACATTTTTTCTGAAGCCATTCTCTGTAAACAACGACACAGGAAATGGAGCAAGCTCGTACTGTAAATAATTTTACATATCATCTGTGCTGCTGATATTTCGCAAAATTCTCTGAAATAATAGTAATGGATCAATTGCAACAGTCTCGCCTCAGTTAGGTACATGTACATTACTTGTATAACATAGTATTGTATGAGAATTAACGCTTTTTATGAATGTAAACGTTTATTTACAATAAAGAAAAAGAAACTCATGATTTTCACCGAAAATTCGATTTTTAAAAAGTAGTTCTTATATATAAACAATATTATATTTTAATTCTATATTAAAGTTGAGATTTCGACGAAAAAAATGAGCCCTAGTAAAGTTCATTAATTGAAAATTTGCTAACCAAATTTTTCGATTGAAAATTAGGTCTTCTTTTTTTATTTTCTTCATAAAACATCGTAAATTAAATATTTCGCTTTGAAAAAATTTGGGCTTGTTTGAAACACAAAAGAGAATATTTTCACCAATTTTCATGAAAATATAAACATTTTTGCGGTAGTTATAAATTAAAAACCGAAAAAACGGTTTATTGCATTTTTCTCGATAATTTTGAGGTTATGGTCAATAATGATCAATCAGAAAGTTTTAGATTTTTCCATTATCTACAACTTTTACATTCAACATTTTTTGATAGGATGCATAGTTTAGCCGCAAATCGCAAAAAAACGAGTACCAACCCCTAAAAACGTATATATTACCACCCCAATCCCCCGAACTTTTACTCAGTCTGGACGATTTTTCCTTAATTATTTACACCATTAACTACATTTTCCGACCATTCGTATACTGCTAAGAATTTATCGTCTATTACGATATTTTAAACGGTTTGGCCCCGGTCTATCTAACAGCTGATACAAGTGAGTTTCACAGCTAATTTTTTTTTCTGCTCATCATCATCTTGAGAATGTGTTAGTATATTACGCATGGTCGTTATAGTAGGAACCACGTGCTTAACTGAAGGGTTGGAGTTTGATTTGTCATTCCAAATTTCAAAAGAAATTAGAAATCATTAATTTTTTGTTTTTAATAAAATAAATTTTCAAGGGAATTAGATGGGGGTTTCAAGGCAATGCCTTATTGCCTTGGGGTTAATCTGGCACTGAATTGATGCACACCTCTCACACAACTACCAGAAACTATTGCTAATCACCAACATGTTCGCGAAATCACCTTATGTGTACCAACACGTTTGACGCTAGGTTCGTGTTGGTAGGGATCGGCAAGCCACACAACGAGCAGAGCATTCCAACCACCAACTATGTTTGTCGTTAACAAAAAGTACAGAAAAATATAGGAGCAAAATACAAATCTGACAAATTATTATCACTAAAAAATTCTAAATTTATCCAGCAGTAATTTTTTAACTATTTTGTTTAAACATTTTTTCATTTCAGTTTTTTTATTAGGCAATTTATTATAAGTCTTAATGTCAACATATTTATAACTATTGAAGCTCTTAAAGAATTTCTAGTAGTTTTACATATGATAATCATGGTTTTTATTTAAACGATTTAGCTGATTAATTTCAGATTTTGCATATATTAATAACTGCTGTATGTAAAGGTTAAAGATGACCAACTTCAATGACTTCAGAATAGGATAGATAAAGCATGTCCTATACATTGGTTGCGTTCATCACGGTGAGCAATCAGTTAGCGCTCACTGATCATGTGAACGATTCATCTTTTGGAGTCTGAAGGACTTTTAATATATTTCAAAAGTGAATGTTACCCTGTTCGTTTTTGCTTAACTGCTGCTCTAATGGTATCTATTGGACGTCGTAACACTATAAAACTAACACTGGATGTACTACACTTTCTTAAAATTATACCTGAAAGAGAATTTTGTTAGAAAACACAATTAAAAGACAATATAAAGTTCAAAAATATATATTGAATCTTCAAAAAATTTATGTTTTTACAACAACTTTTAAGAAATATTTTTAACAAACACTAGTCTGTCCCGTGTGCAACACATGGTGAGGAACGGAACGATTCATAATGTACCAACTACCATCCAAAATGCAGTTTTGTGAGCTAACGATTACACAAAAAGATTCAAGAAAAGTTCAATGTTTCTGAAATTTGGTGGGCTTTTGCTTGCCTGTCTTATTCACGTATTTGTATTTCAATATAAATTTTCGTCGCTCCTCAGAGCTTGAAAATGCTTGAAGCGCTACTACTTCGAATTGTATTCTGCAATTACAATTTTATACGTTCAGGCAAGGCGGTCCCATGCACATATGAGTACATGGTAAAGATACTTTTCTGACACCGAATCACTTAGGAACCGGTTTAGGGCAAATCCCGTTAAAACTCATCATTTCCCCGTCAAAATCGACTGCTAGGAAATGATGGGGGTCTCATGTCCCATTTTCGCTAAAACTCACGATATACTTTGGATAGAAGCTGGATTAACTTATCCTCAGTCAAATTTTGTATACTTTCTAAATTTTAGTGGTCGGGGCGACATTACGTCCCTGTGCAGCGACATTTACTACACTTTCTAAAATGACGCTCCTGGAGGACTTATGGAAATTTTTGCATAAAAATCGCTCCGTAGAGCGAAAATATGATTAAGAATATTAAAAACTTCTTCCACGATATTTTTACGTGAAGCACGCTTTTCATACGAAATATTTCCTAAGTCGGATTTTGTTACAACGTCGAAAAGTATACCGAGGGTTTTACCGTGTTCTTTAACAATCACATGCTTAAACTACGGTTTTTTCATTGTCCTCATTGGCTTTTTGCGTAATGATATGTGATCGCTCAGTTAGCGCTACCCTGTGATGAACGCGACCATGAACACACGAGTTGTTGTGTTTCCCTACTATCTCATACATTCTATTATTAAAAAAGGATGGAGATAGTTTTGTTTATGTTTTGGAACTCGTTGCCAGTGGCGTATATGTTAAAGAGGGTGATTATTTCGTATAATTAATATATTAATTTCTCTTCGCGTATACCCACGTGCCTTAAGCCAATAGACTGCTGAGTACCAGTATTTATTTTTAAAGCAATATAAACAAATAAATGATACACAACAAACCAAGAGGATGCTTTGTCTATCCTATTCTGAAGTCATTGACCAACTTAGTCAAGATAAGTTTGCAACTTGTTAATTGATTCACACCTAGTCCAATTTACCATTTGGATAGGCAATGCTGGGATCATTTGATGGCCGCCAAATAGCCCTGATTTGATTCCATTTTATAGCTTTTTATGGGGGTTTTTAAAAGACAAAGTCAATTTTATTCATAACCACAATCTTCAGGCTATTAAAGCAAAAATTCAATAAGAAATTAACAACTTAAACAGAAACCATAATAACACTATTTGTAATATTTTCCTAGATTTAAGAAGACGCTATGAGCTTTGCATTGAAAATAATGGTGGCCAGTTTGAACCACTTCTTTAATTGATTACTTATGTAGTATTATTTTATTATAAAGATTTTCTCTTGCTTTGTTAAATCTGTTTTTTAATAAATTAAATATGAAGTTAATTCTAATATCATATTAATTATTTACACGTATTTACAACATGTTAATCATTACATCATGTATAATTTACGTCTTGAAAATAGCACTTTTCACATACTGTTAGTGTGCGTTAAAGATTTATCACACGCTATGTGAAATTAATAATTTTCATGCATAATTAGTAGTGCATAGTTAGCAGCACTTTTCAAAGCAGTCACAGAAAAAACTTTTTATTTTACTAGTGAATAAACAACTATTTATGGTTGTTGCTATAGAGTTAATAATGACAGTGTGAAATGTCAAAATGGAATAAACAATAAAATAATTATTTTCGCGGCCTACCTTGTTATTTTTATTTCACTTGTGTTTTGACACGCATGGCTCACTCGTCTTGCAATAAAGCAGCTCGATTACATTTTGAGTGTCAAATATTTCAAGAAGTATTTAAGATTGACCTATACAATACATACTTGAAGTCAGGGGAAAAAGGGCCTCTCGAAAATGCAATAATATATAGGGTGTTCCATTTAAAAAAACATTTATTTCGTATCACGTGACCTATACATGATATTGTTTTTTTTTATCACGTTTCAATAAAATATAGTAAGATCCTACACCTTTTATACTAAAGTATTTTTTCTATTTTCAATAATAACGGAAGTAAAGGGGGGTTAATATATTGTTATGTGCTGCCCTCTAACAGAGAGGAGAGTTGTAATTACTCCCTGGCCAGAAGGGTGGCGCCATCTGTGGGCCAACTGGCGAACCACCATTTAGTAGTGCCTAAGAAAATTATAGAGAATTCCAGTATCTTCTGGAAAGTTCTACAATGATATTCTGGACATTCCAAGTGGGTATATAAAGAGGTGAAGCCAGCAGATGGGAGAACAGAACAGTACAGTTTAGTGAGGTATAAGGAACAGTTCAGTTTAGTATCCAGTTCAGTTCTGGGTAGTCTGTGGTTCTGGTTACAGAGACAGTTTGTAGAAGAAGAGTTCAGTTGAGTGAAGTATGCAGTTTAGTGAAGTAAACAGACAAGAGAGTTTTTAGGTTAGACAAGAGTTGACAAGTTTAAGAAGAAAAGTAAAGTGCTTAGTGTTTTAAAAGTAGTGAATTTATATTAGATTAAGTTATTATTAGTTGTGTGATTGTTAAGTATTTACTAGTGTAATTTTAGTGATTAAATAAATCAGTGGTTTGTGAAAATTCTTGTTGCAAGTTATTTGAATCCACAAAGTGTTTACTGAAAATTGTAAACACGTAACAATTGGTGTCAGAAGCGGAATTGCAACAGAATTTCTGAAGAATTTGACGAAGTTCCATAGTGTTCTATTTGGAAACCACTGGAGATAGTGAAGTGAGTTGAACTGGGAAGTAATAAACATTAGACAAGACATTTGTGTTAGTGTGAGAAAATATTTGACTTGTACCTGGCATAGACTTTAAATAAGGCTTGTTAGTGTTGTTTGTTAGTTTTTGAATGGAAACAAGAAGCATGGCTGCTGAAAAACAAATGCAAGACATGTTCGCCGCATTTAGAAAAATGATGCTAGAGGAAAAAGAGGAACAAGAGAAACGACGTCAAGAAGAAAAGGAAGAGCAAGAGAAACGACGCCAAGAAGAGAAAGAAGAACAAGAAAGACGCCGTCAGAAAGAAAAACTAGAAGAAAAAGAAAGACGACGTCTGGAAGAAAAAGAAGAACAAGAGAAACGTGAAGAAGAAAAAGAAAGAATAGGGCAAGAAGAATTGAGAAAAATTATACAGGTGCAACAAGATGCTATCCTGTCAGCCACCAATGAAGTCAAGGAAAAAGTAGATAAAGTTGAACAAAAAGTGACTGGCGTCGAAGGAAAAGTGACTACACTTGAAGAAGGAGTAAGCGATGTCAAAGGAAAAGTAAATAAGGTTGAAGAGGAAGTAACTGAAGTCAAAGGAAAAGTTACTGGCGTCGAGGGGAAAGTTACTGGCGTCGAAGGGAAAGTTACCGATATAGAAGGAAAATTTCGTGCAGTTGAAGGAGAGGTAGAGCGACTTAAGCGACTGTTAAGAGAACAAGGAGGCCAGCTGGTATTATCATCATCAGGTCCTCGATTACAACCGCCTTCCTTTGATGGTCAAACTTCTTGGTCAACCTATAAAAGACAATTTGAGGCAGCGGCATACGCAAACAATTGGAGTAACAAAGACAAAGCTATGGCATTGGTGCTATCATTAAGAGGTCAAGCCTCAGAGTTGCTTCAGAGTATCCCAGTGACGCAGCAACGGGATTTTAAAGTTTTGGAAGCTGCACTAGATCTAAGATATGGCGACCAACACCTCGCCCAAGTATACAGGACTCAGCTCAAATCACGCACACAAAAGGCTGGGGAAAGTTTACAAGATTTTAAAGCAGCTTTTGAGCGACTGACATACCTGGCTTACCCGGATGCACCCAAAGAATTCCAGGAACAATTAACAGTTGGTACTTTCATCGATGGCATAAGAGATGAGGAGATCAGGCGAGTCCTTAGATTATCTCGAGATAAGACTGGTAGCGAAGCCTTGATCCATGCCCTCGAAGTTGAAGCCGTTTATGAAGAGACTCTACATCCGAGAGTACGAGCCATGAAAGTAGAAGAAGAGAACCATTTAGAAAAATCGAATATGGAATCTTTGATGGCTTGCCTGCACAAAATGATAAGCCAGTTGATGACCAAACCAGATGCTCCAAGGAAGCAGGAAAGAGAACAGAGTGATGGACAGCCAAGGAAGGTGATTCGGTGTTATCAGTGCAGCAAACCAGGACGTATGTTGCGGCAGTGTCGAGAACGGAATCCTGGGGAAGTAAACACTGCAAAGAAAGAGGAAGTCCGCTCTGATAAGATGAGATTGATTGTTATGTTAACAGACATACAGAAAATGGTCGCACAAGTACTAAACGAATTAAGTTCGCGACCGGAGCTGAAACAGAAACTGCAACCGCCGAAACAGGAGCCGATGCAACAGCAAAGTGCTGGAGGTCCGACAAAAGTAATCCGCTGTTATAATTGCGGCAAATTGGGGCATGTCAAGAGGTACTGTCGCCAGAGGAGCCCTAAGGAAGTGAATGCCGAGAGCATGGGAGAGCCCGGATGGGAAAGAAGTTACCATGCGGTTGCTGATACCCAGGTGCCGAGTACCAAAAGTACTTCGGGAAGTGCACGAGGGAATATCCAGAGAGCACTTTAGCAGAAATAAGACTTTGGCTAGAGTACGGGAGCGATTTTACTGGGTAAATAGCTGTCAGGATGTAGAGGCTTGGTGTCGCAGTTGCAAGGTTTGTGCGAATGTGGCTGCCAAGAGGTCACCTACAGGGAGTGGTGATCGAATGAAGGCTAGATATGACCGCAATGCCAGTTCAGCAGGATTCAAGGTGGGGGACTCGGTTTGGCTGTATAACCCACAGCGGAGTGAAGAAGGTTTCTCGAAGCCTCGCTCACCTTGGGAAGGACCGTATTCTGTCATCACTAGGATCAACGACGTTGTTTATAGGATTCAACGTAGGAAGAAGTCCAAGATGAAGATCGTGCATCTGGACAGGTTGGCAAAGTATGCTGGGGTATCTGAATTGCCTGACCGGGACGTTCAGGCTTAAGGAGGGGGCAGTGTTATGTGCTGCCCTCTAACAGAGAGGAGAGTTGTAATTACTCCCTGGCCAGAACGGTGGCGCCATCTGTGGGCCAACTGGCGAACCACCATTTAGTAGTGCCTAAGAAAATTATAGAGAATTCCAGTATCTTCTGGAAAGTTCTACAATGATATTCTGGACATTCCAAGTGGGTATATAAAGAGGTGAAGCCAGCAGATGGGAGAACAGAACAGTACAGTTTAGTGAGGTATAAGGAACAGTTCAGTTTAGTATCCAGTTCAGTTCTGGGTAGTCTGTGGTTCTGGTTACAGAGACAGTTTGTAGAAGAAGAGTTCAGTTGAGTGAAGTATGCAGTTTAGTGAAGTAAACAGACAAGAGAGTTTTTAGGTTAGACAAGAGTTGACAAGTTTAAGAAGAAAAGTAAAGTGCTTAGTGTTTTAAAAGTAGTGAATTTATATTAGATTAAGTTATTATTAGTTGTGTGATTGTTAAGTATTTACTAGTGTAATTTTAGTGATTAAATAAATCAGTGGTTTGTGAAAATTCTTGTTGCAAGTTATTTGAATCCACAAAGTGTTTACTGAAAATTGTAAACACGTAACAATATAGTGAATAACCGTCGTGTACACTTGTTATTTGATGCAGCTGACTTATACTTTTTCACACCAAGTGAAAAGTAGTGTAAGAGAAAAAAATATCTTGGGACAAGCTTCCCAATTTCTTTACATTTAAAATCATATCCCACAAACATTTTTCTTTAGTTTGCAGATTAAATCATGGCCGATCGATTAGATTTGCTGTTATTAGGCGCGACGGGATTTACTGGGATACACTGTATTCCATATATCCACAAGCTATCCAAGTCCAATGGTCGCAACTTAACTTGGGCTGTAGCCGGTCGATCAGAAGAGAAATTGAAGGAGGTATTAGAAAAAGTTGGGAAGGAAATCGGTAATCAACAATTTGTTTTTGTTTAATCTGGTCATTATCACTTAACAGTATTTCATAAAAAAATATTATAGAAGCAGATCTGGAAAAAGTCCCCATTATCGTCGTTGATATAAAAGATGAAGAGTCCTTGCAGAAAATGGCTCAGAGGGCCAAAATTGTTATCAACTGCTGTGGGCCTTATCGATTCTTAGGTGATGCTGTGGTCAAGGCTTGCATTGCGGCTGGCACGCATCATGTGGATGTAAGTGGTGAGCCTCAGTACATGGAAAAGATTCAGTTAGAGCAAAATGAAGCGGCCAAGGAAAAAGGTGAGAATTTCTTGGTTAATAGTAAAAAATTGCTAGTATTAATTTTTTGTACTACATCTGGTTGGTATTTTAAAAAACATAAATTTGGGTGGTTATATCTTGCAGAACCAAAGCTATACATGATTGGGTATAACCATTTATGTTAAAGTCTATATAAAATTCAAAAGACTTGAAACTGATGACTTTAATGCTGAATTAAATTCAGAATTCTGTGCTATTAAACTGACTGAAGCAAATTTGTAATTAATTATTACAGTGTATAGACCCTGCAATTTAATGAGTAATAATAATTTTGACACTTCTATTAAATTTAGAAAATATACTATATAAAGATTCAACAACAAATTTAAGACTCGTACTTGTGGGAGATTTTAATGTAAATTCCCGCAGCCACTCTACGCAGTTAGCAGATTTGAAGACCTAAATTGATAAAGGGGTTATGTCGCATTTTCTAAAAAAATGAGTTTGTTACCTTTTTGTATACCCCAGGTATAAACCTAACTTTTAGTAAATCACAATTATCTATTTTCTGATACTGTTCGTAACTGCCACTTGATAAAGGAGTTATGTCACATTAGCAAACCAAAGTTTGTGGTTGATAAAGGGGTTATGGTAACATAGCCCCTCTATCTACTCCAGAATGGCAAGTTTGTTAGAGTCAAACGTCAACCGTGCAAAATAATTGAAGGTTATGTTTTTATTCTCACAGTAAGAATTATGTAGTATGTAATCCAAAAGAATCTACCAATGATATCAAATTTTGATATCATTGGTAGATTCTTTTGGATTACATACTACCATATATGATTATATAAGAATTAGCAAAAATTCTTCAACTTGCATTGATAATATAATAACAAATCTAGATAGTGAGAACTATGAAGCGGGTGTTATAAAACCATGCCAGTCAGACCATCGCGGACAAACTTCTAATATTAAAATCGTTAAAAATACTGCTCAGCCAATTTATAAGAAACACATTACCAAAAACAATCTAAACAAGTTTAGAAACTCTCTAAATGAGATACACTGGAGTATTTTCTATCGCAATGAAGATACGAATACCGAGATACACACTATCTAATTAGCGGATTTTTTATGTATTACTTACTCAAATCTAATTAAAAAACATTTTCCTCCGAAAAGTTTAAATAATGCTAACCAAAAAGCTCCAGTAAACTGGTTTAATAATTCGTTATATGGCATGAGAGAGACTATCAAAAGTAAAAACTGTTTGCAATGCTAGCAAAAAAGAATCTGACTACATGATTTATAATAATTTTTGCAAAACTTATAAGCGCGCTCATACCGAGTCTAAAAAATTATCATATCAAAATTATATCTGTAATCCTGATAATAAGCTGAAAGCTAGTTGGAATATAATAAATTTTGAGAGGAATGAGGTGCTAAAACAACAAACTGTTCCAGCAATATCCGAAAATGAATTAAATGTGTTTTTTACTAGCAGTGCTGAAAACATTAGTAGTTCCAGGGGCGGTCATATATCTTCTTCAGGGGGGGGATTCACTTCAACTTTTACATACTAAACTTTTATATAGTAAATAAAATAATTATCATTTATTGTTAAAGGGACTTCTATAATACCTTTATTGAATAGAGTGGGGTATTTCCTATTGTTTTAAATTTTAGTTTTGGTGATGCTGCACTTAAAATTATAACAGCCTTATTATAACTTTTTTCTTTGTTTTCCGATTTGGAACAAATCTTCCTCAAATATAGAGCAAAGCAAGAAGTAGTAGAAGTACTTACTTATGGTTAAAAAAATATCCGCCCCCTACAAATGCAAAGTCACCTGTAATACCAAGATAAACGAAAATATAGTTTAAATTTTTTTAAAAAACATGCTTTAATAGCAAACCGAACTAAAAAGTAAAAAATAATGTTTAAATATTAAGATTTGGTTCAACAGCGATAGAAGGTCCACTAATCAATATTTTTTTTTATAACATTTAACGTCGATACACTTCCACTACTGGGCCTATTACCGACACCTGTAGACGAGCTACCCCCAACCAAGAATTTTGCCGAACCTCTTCCCTTAAGAAGAGTAGGGATCTTTTACTTGCCTAACATTTAATAATAATAAACAAGGGACCGACGATTTTACATCCCGTCCGAAGGATGGTATATCGCCTACACAACCCTCGCCTAAGGTTGCATAACTTTCGCGCATACACTGATATACAAGCCGCAGGAAGATATGTGAGGCGAGGACACGGTCTTCTTTGAAATGGTCGCCCATCCAAGTACTAACCGCGCCTTACGTTGCTTTACATCGCATATCGAAATATGTACATAGTAAAGACGCATCTACGCTCGCCCCGCTAACTCAATATAATTAAATGATTTTTAATAAGTTTAAAATAAGAATGAATAAGTGATTGACAAAAAAAAATCATTTTATTGTAAATGCGTGGGGTGCTTGATATCAATTGTTATAAATATTTTATTGGTAGCTATTGATAAAAGTAGAATTATAAAAATATAGTAAAAAGCAAAAGCTTTTGTACAATAAAATGAATTTTTTTTGTCAATCACTCCATTCTTATTTTAAACTTATTAAAAATCATTTAATTATATCGAGTTTGTGGACTTTCTATCGCTGTTGAACAAAATCTGAATATTTAAACTTTATTTTTTAGTTTTTTTAAACTATAATTCCCCCCCCCCCAATCTTCTCTTTTTTTGTGTTGTAGTATCATTTTCCATTGTTATTCCCACGAGTAATGGACAATTAAACGGTTGACCTTCCCAGAAGTCCGATAGAAGGGTAAGGCTCTTATACAACAGGGTGTGCCGGGTTTCCTGTGGGTGACGCTAGCGACATGACATTTTTAGTCATTCTCTTGCCTTTCATCCCTCGGCACGTTTCTCACCAATATATTGGATTGGGTGAATTTTAGAATTAGCATCATGAACACCGATACATGTAGAAACCAGCTGATACCCGCTTGCTTTTAAAAAAACCGCTGAGTATACGCTAGTAATACATAATTAATATTACATCATAATGTATGTATTAAAGTTAAAACTAGCATTTAACAAGGGCTTATACATCGGCAAATACGTTACAGACAATTCCGAAGTTACGTATATGTACTCTGGTATGCAATGATCACAAGTGTACTGCAGTTGCTTAGCTCTCGTCGAACGCTGGGTGTTGATGCTTATACAGGGTTACTGGTAATTCGATACATTCCTTTGGAGATGTGATGGGGCATGATCTAAGAAGTAAATTTAGTCCTAACATATATTATGCAAAACTCAATAGTTTTTGAGATATTTAATTTTTTTTGTTTTTCTCAAAAAGTAGATCTTAATGTCCTAAAAGTTAATTTTCGAAAAATCTATTTGACATTTAAAAATTTTTTTTACTGGATTACTTGTCCAATATTATAGATATCCGTTTGGAATGAAAAATATCTGGAAACATTTCGATCATGTGAACATCTGAAATAAAAACTTTAAAATTATTTTTTTAAATCAGCTATGAAATTTACCTATTAGGTTTTTTCAAAAAAATATTAATATAAAACTGCCTTATTTCAATAGCTATCTAACAAGGTACAAATGTTCAATGTAACCTTAATAGTTCTAAGAAAATACTAGTAAAAATAACACAAGTTGTACGAATTTTATTTTTAGATAAACAGTAAAAAACATTTTAAAAGTAGAGTTTAATTCTTCATTAATTTCAAAGTTGTACTTTATTTTTTATATGTCTTGCTCAAAATGGGAGCCCCTATTCCGTATACAGACACGGCAGCGTCTTCTTATTTCCGCCCTTGTTACTCTGGTTGTCAGATTATGCCTTATGTGTTGGGCAGCATCGACTATTCTTTGTCTAAGGTTTTCTATAGTATTGACTGGTGTGGCATAGACCATCTCCTTCATATGACCCCATACGTCTCACCTCTCACCCCCTTCTCAATGATAGGTTTCCCGCACTATACCTAGTCCTTAATCTAACCCCAGACGAAAAAATCCAAGGGAGTAATACCTGGTGATCGATCTGGCCATATAATGGATCCATATGTGCTGTCTGGCATAACTTGATTTAAATAATTTGTACATATTACAGCAGTGTGAGGTGGATCCCCATCTTGTTGAGAATATGAATAATTTAATCTTTTTGCTACTGTTAATTCATAAAGAAAATCTTGAAATTCGTTTTGTAGGAAATTAAGGTATCCATGAGCGGTTAATTTGCCACCATAAAAATGAGGTCCTATTACTCTAGTCAGTCCCTAAAAGACCTTCAGTCTGTAGCATCCAAATCCGTTTTTTTAAAATATTTTTCTTGCACTGTCTTTTTTTATGTGACACTTTCTCTGAATTTGTCTCAAAGAGGTTTCTTCATTTTGGTTAACAAAATTCAATACTCTACTCACTTTTCTTACATTATCCGCAACATGCCCTCGCCTGACTACTTTTTTTTAAATGAACCGTTCGGATTTCAAATTTTTTTTTACTGAAATATAGCTCACAAAAAATGGGATAACTGTTTCTAAAACTTTATTCTTCCACAATAGATATTTTAAGTGAGTGTAGCCCTCGTAAAACAGATAGATGGTATATATAGATTGTATAATGTAATGTAACGATTTATAATATCACGTGTTGTGTATTATGTTACATTTGTTTTGTATTTGTATCTCTTTTGTACTACGTATTATGCATATACGTAAGTTGTTGGGTTAGAAAACTTGATGTTATAAAAATAGACAAGTCAAAAATATACTTTTCTAAATCTTGTGTGGAAAAATCAAATGAAGACGAGGAAAAAATTAACGAAATATGTCTAGAAATAAAAAATCTGAAACTAATGATTGAAGAAAAGAATCAATTCTTAACCAATTTAAAAAGAAGAACTCAAGTATTTGAGGAGGATGTATTTGACAATGTACAAAGCTTCTTGACGGAGATTAGCGAAAATAAAATTGTTCTAAGTAATCTTAATAACTTTAAAGTATGCAATAAACCCTTGGCAGGTGTCGATGGTATACCAGAAACTACTCTTCGTGAAATAGCCGACATAATCTCCATACCGCTGGCAGCAATCATCAATAAATCTTTTGAGGATGGTAAATTTCCCCGTTCACTTAAATTATCTAAAATAGTGCCGATATATAAAAATAAAGGTGATAGAGAAGATATACAACAGTATAGACCGATATCCCTGCAAAATCAAATTGCAAAAATATTTGAAAGCTGCTTTTATACTCGGCTATATAATTTTCTTGAGAGTAACTCAATATTATCCAACAGTCAACATGGCTTTAGGAAAAACAGATCCACTATGACGGCGCTAAATGAGCTACTCAAATATGTTACAAACTCATTAAACGAAAAAGAAGCCACGATAGGGGTCTTTTTTGACTTAAGCAGAGCGTTCGACATGATGGACCACAAGTTATTGGTAGAAAAGTTAAGTAACATGGGTATTCGGGGACCAGCCAACAGTTGGATAGAATCCTTCCTCTCTGACAGATCACAGGTAGTCAGCTTAGGAACCCATATCTCGAGTAAAAAAGATATAAAAACCGGCACCCTCCAAGGCTCGATATTATCCCCTATTTTATTTTGCTGCTTCATAAACGATCTACCTGTCCAATGCAATAAATCAGGTAAAAATGTTGTCTATGCAGATGGCACAAGCATGATAGTAACAGGTAAAAATACAACTTCAACACTACAAATGTCACAAAATATGATAAATGAAATGTGTGAATGGTGTGAACAAAACGGACTCTTGTTAAATATCAATAAATCAAATTTCATTGAATTCTGTCCAAAGAACATATCCACGGACAGTAGTAAACTATTAAAAATAAATAACAAATCGATTTGTCAAGTATACAATACCAAATTCTTGGGAGTTTACGTAGACAATAAACTGACGTGGTCCGATCACATACAGCATCTCTGTAAAAAATTAAGTTCCATGTGCTTTATAATAAAACAAATTCATAACACTGTTAGTAATAGTGTCCTAATGCTTGCTCACAATGGTCTTTTCCAATCAGTAGTATCATATGGGTTGATACACTGGGGAGGAGCAAGTGGCTTGGAAAGAATTTTTATAATTCAAAAGAAAATAATCAGATGTATTCAAAAACTGCATCCCTTACAAACATGCAAGCATGAATTTTAGGAATTCTAACCATACCCGGCTTATACATATATCTCTTATTAGAGCATATTAAAAAACACACACACACACACTTATACACAGAAATCAACGCATAACCACCACACAAGAAACAATGACTTGATTCAAGTGCCATTCAGTCGTCTTGCGGTTGGCCAAACATATTGTGAGTATATAGGCATAAAATGCTACAATAAATTGCCAAAGTCGTATAAAAGTCTCAACCTGCAAGCATTTAAGAACGATATTAGGAAATTTCTTTTAGAAAAGGCTTACTATAGTCTGGATGAATATCTCAGTGATGAATTTTAATCAAGCTGCACTCTCAGTGGAAAGCCCACAAAATTCCTTCCTAATTATACTTACTTTGCATAAGACACTATAGATATTGATATTTTATATTTTAACCAAATGTTTGTGTAACATAATGCCCTTATCGGCATATGTGTTTTTTTTCCTCTGTTGATGTATTATACAAGTTATTATGTAATTTGCTGTAAAGAATAAATAAATAAATAAATAAAAGTAACAATTGGGAATGATGATATTGAAGTGGTGGAAAAAATTAAATACCTTGGTTTCGTGGTTGATAGAAATCTTACATTTAAAGAGCACACACTCTACATCATTAATAAAATATCAAACCGGAAGTACAATAATTCTTCATTTAACACCCGCGAAAACCTAAAAAACAATATATATAAATACATTATTGTTAACTACATGTCATACATAAACATATTGTCTATTTTACTGACTTGCCATAAACATAGTCTCATGTAACATGATTAAAAATAAACTATCTATCTATTGTCATTTAGGAGTCTATGTTGTCAGCGCCTGCGGCTTGGACAGCATTCCCTCTGATCTAGGAATAGTTTACCTTCAAGAAGAATTTGAAGGCACTCTGAACTCTGTAATTACTTATCTGGAGCTGTGGGAAGAGGGAGAGACAACTCCAGGCCCAGCTGTCAATTATGGTACTTGGGAGTCGGCTATTTATGGCTTGGCACATGCAAGTGAACTTAGGGATTTACGCAAGAAGTTATTCCCTAATAGGTTACCACGTTTTGAGCCAAAATTACAGTTAAAGTAGGTGTTAAATTATACATCAGTTTTTTATGTAAGAATATTTGTTTATATTACCCTTTCCAGGTCATTGCCCCATAAGTCGAAGGTGGTTGATGGTTGGGTAGTGCCCTTCCCTGGATCTGACAATTCAGTTATAAGAAGAACCCAAACACACTTCTACGAAGTTGATCAGAAGAGACCTGTACAATGCGGAACTTACTTTGTCATAAAATCATTTCTTACTTTGATCAAGCTGGCTATTTTTGGACTCATCTTTAAGATTCTAACCAAGTTTTCGTTTGGCAGGAACCTGTTACTTAATGTAAGTAATAAAATCTCATGTCCGCAAATACATTCAATGTACTATTTTTAGTATCCTGAAATATTCAGTGGCGGAACGTTCAGCAAGAAGCAGCCCTCAGAGGAAAAAATTAAGAAGTCCTGGTTCCAAATCACATTCTATGGAGAGGGTTGGAAGGAAAAGTTGGCAGACAAGGACGATCAGTTTTCCACACCTTGTGACAAGTGCATTGTGGGAAGGGTTAAGGGAAAAAATCCTGGATATGGAGCCACTTGTGCTGCTTTGGTATTGTCTGCTATCATAATTGCCACTGAAAGTAACAAAATGCCTGGAAAGTACGTATTCTAATACAAAAAAATATTAACAAATGTAATTGAGATTTCTAAAGTAGATTCAAACCTTTCTGGAATGTGCTATTCGGTTTTAAGTTTTAAGCTATAATTATTTTCATAAAAAAATTTGACAATTTTGATATTGTATCACCAAATTTATTGACAATAATGGAGGCAAGATGGAATAGATTGAGATAAAGGTTAACTTGCATTTAGTGATCCAAGTTTCTCTACATGTGTTTTTTTTTAATATGGGAGGCTGATTATTAGAGCAACTGTGATGTGGATTACCATATGATTGGATCTAGAAATAATTTACTTTTAGGATAGGATGTAGCAAAGCTGCAGTTTTGCTTCAGTATTCGGCCGCTTCAGCTATATTGAACCTTTGATTATTAAACCAGTCAGTAGGGTTCAAAAGACGCCTTTGCCTTACAAAAGGTGGGATAGTAAGAAACAACAACAAAGTTAAAGAAGACAAAATTCCTCATATTTTTCGTATATATATATATATATATATATATATATATTTTTTTTTTTTTGTAAATCTAATATGTAACGAGTTAAGAACGAATTACAGTTATTTTTATGTGTCTTCCACACTGCAATAAGATTATACAGTGATATTTATTTCAAATTACAGTGATTTTTTTTGTTACATATAAATTTTCTTACCGCCACAATAGCATAATATAAATTGGTAGAGAATATTTATCCATTTGAAGTTTCTTTCTATTTAGTGGAACAGAAGATTCCTAGAGCAGGTGTAGTAGACCTTGCCTCGTGCATGTTTTTGTTTCTTTTCTCCACTCCAAAGAGAGAGGGGCACAGCAGGATACCGCATGCTTCTTTACAGTGAATTTTGTTCGTATGTCCAGAAAACCACAGGACTCACGCTACCATTAGCATATTTAAAGATCAGGATGCAAGATTAGAAGAGATCGTAGAGGCTGGATCATGCTTTCTTGTTGCTTTGGCAACATGGAAGAGGAAACCTGGGAAGAAGTCGGCTACGGACATTTCGTCATATCTACAAAAAAAGTAAATTCAGTCTTGCTTCTTTGCCACCAACGAAAGATGCTGTGCGGTATCATGCGTACAGAGCATACCACTAAGTCCAAAAATGGTATGGGATCCAAAAAAATCCAGAAGACTGGGGCTGGAAACGTGGCAGCAATGGGCTCGCTCCACTCATAATGACAGAGCAACCAGCACCCGAGAACTTATTAAAATTCATTTCATGCACTTATCGAAAAGGATGTGGCAGAGCATGTGTTTGCAGGGAAGCAGGGTTGAAGTGCTCTGTTGTGTGAGGGCTTCTGTAGTGGTTAGTTATCTGAAAATGTACCGTAGGTTCATATTGACAGTGAGGACAAAGGTGATAAAGATTTATGAATGGAAGAACAATGGATTCTCAGAAGCACCGATGATGATGACATTGGATATCAACCAACCAGGACCATCAAAGAAGTTAAAACACAAATATAATTGCGTGGCGTGGCTATCTAAGATAGTGAAGCTGTGGGTTAGGCCTATTGGGGATACCACAATGAAAAAAAAACGCGCCATTTACTCTACCTCAAGGTGGTGTGGATATTGTGTCTTCTTTAACTTTGTTGCAGACATTTTCCTCGTTGGATTAACCACTGCGGAGTTATTTTCAAAAAACCAATTTTTTGTATCTTTTAATCAAGATGGCGCCACTCAGCGATTCCCCCAAGGTCGAAAACTTGAATTTTTTATCATGGCTCTGTCCTTAACAACATATTAAAGAATTATTACTACCCCATCTTTTGCAAGACAAAACTCCCTGCTGACTGCACTATATTTATATTTTAACCATGGGTCTTCGACTAAAGCGAATCGCAGCTTCGGCTGAAGCACAAATTTGGGAAAAGTCTTGTTCTAGTTGATCATCGTTTGAGTTACAAGTTGGAGTACCGGTGCTTCAAGTTTGCTGATGTTCTAGCACTCGGCCCTCGTTTCAACACATTCCTACTTAATAGGTTCCCAAATATTTCACTTAACGATTGTTACTGATTCCAAAGCTATGACTAGTGGAACTAGTAGTTGGATAGGAACTTCAATAATTATGAATCCATGTCGTTGCAACGATGCTTGGATCTCGAATAGGACATTCACTGTTATTATATTTGGTGTACTTTAGAGTCCCTTTCAAACATGGTTTAGACATTGATGTCGGTGTAAATGATAACCTGATAGTTCAGATCTGTTATCGAATGCATATCAACGTTGGTAAATAATTTAAAATTTCAAAAATGAGTTTCTTTTTAGCTTTTATTTTTTGCAACTTGAATTAACAGAAACAACTTTTTCTGCTCTATGAGAAATTTAATTGCGAAGGAATCAGTATTTAAATGTTTTCAATAATTCAATATGATAAAAAAAAGGAAAAAAAAACGTGGTTCAAAAGGCAAATTTCTTAAAAAGATGTTTTATTGGGTCACCATTCTACGAAATATTTTTCCAGTTCTATACCTCCCCAAATTATGATCCAATGACTATGTTCCTAAAAAATGTTTCTCTTTGTAAATTAGGTAGTTTTTTTGTATATTTTCGGGGTCTACGGTGAGTAAAAATGAAGTTTTGACCACCATTGTTTGTGAAAACGCCGCCATCTTGAAAATATGATTGAGTTCCGTTTGTTTCAAATATCTTGCGCTCCCTGTCAGAATTACCTAAAAATAGTAATTTTCAATTTTGTGGAGATTGAAGTTATCTGTAATATTCGTCGTTTTTCAATTTTTTTTAGGATTAGTATTGATAAAAATGGGGACTGAAAAATGTTTTACTCATTTTCGGTAAGCCTTAGTTGAATATAATGGTCATTATCTAACTTTTTGAACATGTATAAATGCACAACTTTTGTTTAAGATTTTTTCTCATGCTGTTAATATATGAAGTTGTGCAGCACTGCAAAACTTGCCAAATAGGTGTGGTACTTTAAATATATTTTTCAGAGTGTTACGTCATTCTGGGAAACATTTTAATAAAACGCTTTTGTCCACATCACCACAGAGTTAGAGTTTAGGGCACGTTTTCGTTTGTAGTCTCCTCAAGAGGCTTAATCCATAGTTTGCCCTCATGGCATCATATTAACTTTTTTATTATTGAATTACCTTGTTTGTTTTTATGTTCCCCATTGATTCTTGGCCATTTCTTTTTCAACACAAGCCTCACCTATAAAAACTTCATAAACAAGTGCTTTGTATCATCTGTGCATTTTTCATCCACCACTGCAGTACTTTCGTCGTCAATTTCGTATGTATCAAGCACGTTTGTGATGTCTGGTACGATCTCGCATGCTTTTCTGCTGCAAATGATGTAACATTTCATACTAGCTTTGCAACAACTACAAGCTTTTCTCCATTTCATTGCACATTTGTGAGATGTTTATTTTAGAAGTTCTGGTGGTACAGGATCAGCCTTGTTGGTATTTGGATTCAACGCACAGTTGATTCTGTGCCAGCCCTATTAATTTACATTTTGTAATGATTCTGTGATGTGCCTGTACTGTGATAAATTTATTGAATTGAAAAAATGCCGTTCTGCATTCGCAAATTCATCGAGGTGTACATTTTTATATTTAAACGATTCCAATAATAATAATAATACCCGGTCCCGTAGTGAGATGTATTGAAGAACTGATGCCGCTCTGGAGGATTCACTTTACCATAACATCGGGTAACGATAGAGTCCAAATAGAGTCGGTAACATTCAGAAGAGGAGTATTTCAGGGAGATTCCCTCAGCCCCCTTCTCTTTTGCATCTCACTACTGCCATTATCCGTCTCGCTCTGGAAAACCCGTGGCTACAACTGCGGTACCCCTGACGACAGGAGGCATAAGGTCACCCATCTATTTTATATGGATGACCTTAAACTTTATGCCTCTGGAGAGAGGGATCTCCAACAGTCCCTTAGGGTGGTATAGGAGTACACGCAGACTGTCGGTATGCAGTTCGGGTTGGACATATGCGCACTGATCCATCTCAAGAGAGGATGATGCGGTGACTACGGAGAGGACGTGCAGCTCGTGGACGGAAGCATCTTACACCATCTAGATGCCGGAGAGTTGTACACTTACTTGGGTGTCGAGCATCGCTCCACCCAAGAAGTGAGTGTAGTGAAAAACACTCTCCGTGGCAAGTATCAGCACCTACTCCGACAGATCTGGTCTTCAGAACTGTTGAGGAAGAACAAGGTGTCTGTTACAAATATGTTTGCTGTTCCGATCCTTCTCTACTCTTTCGGAGTAGTGAAATGGGCTAGAGAAGAACTGCGTCAACTCGATGTAGTAACCCACAGAAAGATGCATCTCAATAGGAGCTTGCATCCTAAATCGTCCGTTCCACGGTTATATCTCCCACGACGTCAGGGAGGCCGTGGAGCTTGGAGAGTCTCCAGAGCAGGATGGTTCTGGATGAAGCATGTAGGTCATCAGGAGTTCGGATCCCGTCCTCTGTATGGTCCGAGACCATGAAAATGCAGAGGTAGGAGCTTTTCTCTTCAAGGCAGCACGGAGAGCAGCCGATGAACTTGGTCTCATCTTCGACGTCGAGCGGGTAAACCCCGACTCTGTCACCGAGCTGGAACCCGTTCGACTAAAAGTCCACATTAGAGCTGCAGAACACAACATCCTTCTGCAGCTCCATAAGAATAAGCCATTGCACGGAGTCTTCTATAAAAATATAGAAGACCTCAGCTTATCGGAAAGGCTGACCTTCTTTTTAAGGTCAGCCGGGCTGAAGTCTGAGACCGGATTCATAATGGCTCGCCAAGATGATGTATTTAACACCCTCATCTATCAATGTCGTGTCATGGGTATGGAGGCCCTGATGTCAGCTGCAGGGCCTGCCGCAGGGCGCCGGAGACTGTAATGCACTTACTAACGGCTTGCCCGACATACGCAGTCTCGGCCTATATTCACAGACATGACGCAGCATGACGAGTGCTTTACTAGCACTCGTATGGGATAGACGAAACACCAGTGCTGCCTTACGCTCCGGGGGATATTGAGTCCGTTGTGGGGAATGAGAAGTGTCTAATTTATTGGAACTACTCGTTTCCCATCGTCAGGCAAATACAAGCCAACAAGCCTGACATAGTACTCCTCGACCACCAACTCAAGACAATGTATGTCGTGGAATTCTCGGCTCCCGCTGAGAACAACATTGTCTTGAAAGAGGAGGAAAAACAGACAAAATATCGAGATTTGCTCTTTCAACTTCGCAGACTTTATCCAGGCCATACTGTTAAGATCGTGGTACTGACTATTGGGGTCCTCGGTGGAATGCGACGTGCACTGCTTTCGGAACTTAAGATCATACCGTCATGCCGAAACTCGGCAAAGATCTTAGCCGGAAAAATGCAGAAGGTCGTAATACTTGGATCATTACGTGTCTACTCAGGGCACATGACACTCGAACTCAATAGTCACTCACCCCACGGGCGTGGAGAGTAGCTACTGGTACTACCAGCTCCCTTGTGCGAGAGTCGGAGCCACAGAGAGGGGACTGGTTTTCGTTAAAAATAATAATAATAATAATATTAATTTATTGATCTCAAGAAAATATAAAATTTTATAGATAAGTCACAGGCACAAACGTTACAGAAATGAAAAGAATAAAATTAGAAACCAAAAAAATGTTTTGGCTACAAGGCAATACATTATAACACATTGAAAATTTATTTATTTTTTTGCAATAGCTAATCAATTTCTAAACACATGTGTAATAACTACAGTGATAATCCTTGTTGTAATAACAGACACATTTACATACATTATATAATTTATCACATAATATATTTTTATGATCCAGAAACATTTCAGTCATCAAAATCGATATAGAAAAATTCATTTAGACTATATAATGGATTTTTATTTAAGACGTCTTTTATTTTTTAAATACTTTCAATGGTAACCTGCGCCAATTCACTGGTAGGGAGTTGTAAAATTTAATACCAATGTTCTCTGTTTTTTTTAATCTAGTCATTGGGGGGGACAAGATTCATTTTATTACGTGTGTTATGTTGATGAACATCGGTGTGAGTACAATATTTATTTAGATTTTTATGAACATCTAATAGGGATTGATATTCTATTGCTGAGAACACAGTCATTATTTTCAGAGATGCAATGGGATGCATTACACCAAGTAATTAAGGCATAAACCAACTGAATTAAAAAGTGAATGATAAGCAGTTAGAGCTGCATTTTGATTAACAGTCATCTTTATTCTTCTAATTGCATATACGATCTTGCTTAATTTACGTCGGAGATTTTCAATTTGTTCAGTCCAAATTAAATTGGCATCGATTTAAACCCTTACAAATTTGACACTTTACCCTGTTTGGGTTTTTTTTTTGTTTAAAAAATTAACGATAAAGTTTTACTCTCGTTTAGTAGTAGTTGATTTGGTGTAAACCAAGATTTAGCTTTATGTAGTATTTCAATTAGAATATGTTGTGAATTTTCTTCTTTGCCAATCTTTTTGCTTAATGTTGTATCATCTTTTCGTTTTGATACTGTGAGAGCTGAACATGTGTGGTAAATTGTTTATATAAACAAGAAAGAGCAATGGTCCCAGTACCGAGCCTTGGGGTATGCCTCTGACATGGCAACTTTCGACAACCTGATACCTATTTTCTAAGTAAGAACGTATAATATCTAAACATAAACCCCGTACACCATAAAAATGTAACTTACTAATAAGAATTTGATGATTAACGCAATCAAAAGCCGCCGTTAGATCAGTAAAGACACTGTATCATTATATCATTATTTTCAAAAGCATCCTTTATGTGCCTAGTAAGACTATATATAGCGTCTGATGTCGATAGATTATTTCTAAAATAAAATTGATGCGTACTTAAAATATTGTTCAGTTCAAGATAATTTGTTAACTGTTCATAAATTATCATTTCCAGAAGCTTGGAAAATGTTGGCAAGATAGATATTTGCCGAAAATTACTTGAATCTGTAGTGTCTCCATTTTTGTATATTGGGAGAATTTTAGCAATTTTTAATTTATTTGGGAAATGTTCTTCAATTAAACAGGAATTGATTATATCTGTTAATGGCTCAATTAAATAATTTGCACATTTTTTAACAATAAAGGTGGTTACTCCATTTATATCTTCAGTTTTTTTATTTTTTTATTTATTATTCTTATATCATCTGACAAACATAGACGAATCATTATTGTGTTTATTGACCATAAGATCTATGGCACTTATTTGAGACGGAAGAAAATTTTTAAGTCTGTCATTCATGTTATTAACAAAGAAATTATTCAACTGATTTGCTGTTATATTTTCTGGATAAGAGGGATATTTATTAACTCGACCTGTCTCAGTGTTGTAGATTGTAGATTGTTTTGCAGGGTCGTTTGGCTTCGAACAGCCTTACTTCACTTCGACCTAAAAGATCTTTTGTGATTTACCCTACATCTAGTGGTTATCCCAGGATTCCCAGACTTTTTACAAAGCTTGTGATTTTCCTGGGGGCTAATGTCTTCCGGCGTTAATTCCTCCTGTTTTAGGAATTTTAGCCTAGTGCGGACTAACACCTTGCATTCACAAAGTATGTGTTCCGCAGTTTCAATTGCAGTATCGCTATATCTGCATTTATTATCTACCGCCTTGCCCATATTCTTGAGATGGTATTTCAAGGGGCAGTGGCCAGTTAGAAGGCCTGTGATTAGCCTTAATTCGGACTTTTCCAGTTCGAGAAGCCTTGTGGCATTCTTTGTCGAATAAGTTATAAACTTTTTCACTTGTCTTTGGCCTGGAATATTCCTCCAGTAGGACTTTTTCTGATCCTTTTCCCATTCTTGGATCTCCTCCGCTATATGTCCCTTGGCTAGGCCACAAAACGGTTCGGGTCCAATGAACGGTGCTTCAGCTCCTTTTTTGCAACGCTATCAGCAAGTTCGTTTCCTTGTACTCCCTTGTGCCCTGGCACCCACATCAAGGTAACCTTGTTGTTATTAGCCAGTTGCTTCAGGGATTGTCTGCATTCCCTGGCAATTTTAGATTCAAAGGTATAGAACCTTAGAGCCTTTAGTGCTGCCTGGCTATCTGATAGTATATAGATCTTTGCCCTTCGGATGCCTTTATTTAGGCATACCTGGGCACACAGATCTACGGCATAAATTTCTGCCTGAAAGATGGTTGGGGTGTTTCCGAAGGCTTTGGATAGCCTACATTTCGGCCCTGCTACTCCCACTCCTACCCCTTGAGCCATCTTGGATCCATCTGTATACCAGATAAGTGACCCCTGTTCCAGTCGCAGTGACTCCATCTTGCTCGTCTGACGACTTTCAATTAGCATGTGAAACGGGCAGTCAAAGTCTTGTTTGACTGGCATTGAGTCAGTGGGTTTGGTCATGGACTTCAGATGGATTTCCTCCAGAATCCTTAAGTGACCAACCAGATCACCTGGTTTGAATTTATATGCCTGGTGCAGTCGTAAGGCACTGAGTGCCGCCTCCTTCCTTACATGTAAGTGAAAGGGAAGTAGGTCAAGCATAGCCTCCATAGCTGCTGTGGGACACGAGTGCATTGCTCCTGTAGTCCCTAAACAGGCAAGGCGTTGCAGATTCTGCAACTTTCCCTGTGCTGTTTTTTCTTCTGTTTTTGGCCACCATACGCATGATGCGTAGGTTACCATAGGTCTGACAACCGAAAGATAAGACCAATGTGTCATTTTCGGTCTTAGACCCCAAGTCTTACCAAACAACCTATGGCACGTCCATATTGCTGCTGTTGCTTTAGTAAGAGTCCGTTCCAGATGTGAGTTCCAGGTAAGTTTTTGATCCAGGATTACTCCTAGATACTTGACTTCACTGGAAAAATTTATTATCGTTCCATTCAGTACAGGAGTTCTAAGATTGAGTCTTCTCCTTTTAGTGAACGGGACAATAGTTGTTTTGCTCGGATTGACATTGAGTCCCTCTGACGAGCACCATTTGGATATTATATTTAAGGCAATTTGCATGAGGTTGGAAATCATGACCTCATTTTTGCCTCTCACAGTGACGACCAGGTCATCTGCATATCCCTGGACATTAAAGCCTGAATTACTCATTTTATGTAGGAGATCATCGACCACCATTGACCACAGCAAGGGTGATAGGACTCCACCTTGTGGACAACCCCTGACTGCAGTCACCGTAGCCGACTCATCCCCCACACTTGTGGTAATAATTCTGCATTTGAGCATGGATTGTATCCATTTAATTGTAGGTGACTGTATTCCCCTTTTTTCCGCGGTTTTTTGTATGGATTCATAGGAGGTGTTTTCAAAAGCACCCTCTATATCTATGAAAGCACACATAGCCACTTCTTTTGCTGTAAATGTCTTTTCAATGCCTTGAACCAGGCAATGTAGAGCATTTACTGTCGATTTGCCAGGTTGATAGGCAAATTGTTTTGTGTGAAGCGGTGTTCCTGTAAGGATTTCGCTTCTAATGTGTTGGTCTAAAAGTTTCTCCATTGTTTTTAGGAGAAATGAGGTTAAGCTAATGGGGCGGTACGACTTAGGCTCGTCTGGTGTACGTCTGCCTATTTTCGGAATAAACGCCACCTTAACTCCCTCCAAGCTTGGGGAATATACCCCAGTGTATAGCTTGCTATAAATATACTTCTCAGGCATGGGACAAGCTCCTCAATTCCGTATTGAAGTAGGGCAGGAAAGATACCATCTCTGCCCGGTGATTTAAAGGATTTAAAGGTTGATACCGCCCATTTAATTTTGTTATGGGTGAATATTTTTCTAGCCAGGCGTCTTCCCTCTCTAGTAGGACGATGAACATCCTCATCCAAGTAGTCCTGTAGAAATTCACCCTGAATTATGCGAGAGCCTTGGAAATGAGCGTCTAAAAGCACCCTTATGTTTTCCTGCTGACTCTCGGTGTGCTTACCATCGGGCTTTTTGAGTAGCCCTATTCCATTTGAGTGGTCTTTTGCAAGGACTTTTTGTAGGCGTACTGCTGGGGCTAGTTCATCTATCCCTTCGCAGAACCGTCTCCATGATCTTCTTTTAGACCTTCTCAATTTTGTGTTGTACTCTGTAAGGGCTGTCCTGTAGTCCTCCCAGTTTCCAGTGTTTTTAGCTCTGTTAAAAGCTTTCCTAGTCTCAGCTCTGAGATGGCTGAGATCCCTATTCCACCAGGGCACATCTCTTTGGACTGCCCGTTGTTTAATGGGACAACTTTTTTCATAACATGATGTCATGATGTTTTGTAGTTGATATGAGGCTATATCTAATTCCTCTATTGTATCGATGGAATGTGTTACGCCTTCGACCTCTGCCCTCAAGTGTTCTTTATAAACACTCCAGTCCGTCAGTCTGGGTATTCTACATTCTCCGAGGCTTGTTACAGCCACCTCCAAGTCGAATCGTATGTGTCTGTGATCCGACATAGAGGGCTGGTCTGCAACATGCCAGTTTTTTATTAAATCAGTTATGAGTGGATCCGCGAGAGTTATATCTAGAACCTCTTTCCTGACCGCATTCATAAAGGTGGGTTCATTACCTTTGTTGATGATGTCGATGTTCAATATTCAAATAGGTACTCACCTCTAATGCTACCCCACATATGATGATGTGCATTAGCATCACCGCCTATTATGTAGGGTTTGTTCTTTCTCCTGCACCAGCTGATAAGGCTTCTTACTTCCTCTGGGGGTGGATTTCCTTCCTCGCCGGGAAAGTAGGCCGATGCCACTACGACTTGCCTTTTTCCCCTTTCTGTAGGCACTTCCACTGCTGCTGCTACCAGGTCCCTTGTTAGGAATTCTGAAAGGAGAACAAAATTAATATTTTTATCGAACAACAAGACTGTTCTAGGATAGTCATGCAAGGTAGAATAAATTAACTTACATGATTGTGTTGGTAGTCCTTTAATCCGTCCTCTGTGAACCCAGGGCTCTTGGATTAGCCCTAATAAATCTCCTGCACACTTGAGGCTGCTTTTGCATGATGGAGATTTATTTGGAGACACTTTATGTTGCTTAGGGCAACTATGACAGCGAGGGGCCTTTTTCATGGCCCCTTTTCGCTGTCTTTTTGCCCGTAGGTTGTGTACTCGGCCTACCTTTAGCCTTCGGCAGGGCACTAACATCGCCTGTAGCCTCAGGCTTTTCAGTCAGCCGACTGGATTCCCCCCTGGGTTGGTCCTGTTTGTCAGGCCGTTTTCCCAGTGGGTGTCTCAGTGTTAATAATGTTCCAAACTGTTTTACTGTAGTTATCCGTATTATTTAACAGTTTTTGGTAATAATTTTGTTTGGCTATACCTCTAGCTTATTATTGTAATCTTTATTGAAGTCATTGTAAATTTATTTTTTTTTGGTCAGTAGGATTTAATGTTTCTTCCAACATTCGTTATGCTTTTGAAGATGGTAATGAATTTATATTTTCTACGGAGGACATTGTGTCACATCCGCTGAAGTTGTGAACGAAGAAAATATTGTTAAATACTGATTTCTCATATTGAAAGCTACTAAAGCATTAATTGCTGTTGGCATGGCCTGAAGTGGACAATAATACATTACATTAAGATATTATTATTTATATGCAAAAGTCGTCTCTAGAATGATATACCTTCTTCGCGCTCTCTGCTAATACTTTACTACTGTATCCCACTACTTTGAGTATTTACTTGATTATTTGTAATATATTTTTTTAAAAGCTTTTCTACAGGTTACGATATTAATTATTATTTTTTTAGGGGTGGTGTTTACCCACCAGGCGCCGCTTTTGCAAAAACATCCCTCATTAAGCAACTTAATGAAAATGGCGTTACTTTCGATATTATCGAACAAAAGGATCTGTAAACATGTCATTTATGCACCATTGTAAAGACAGGGAGTTACTGCAATTACTACTTAGTATTCTAATATGCATTTAACTTAATTTAATTATTTTTGATAATCATTTATTTAATCTGAAAAGTTTTTATATCGTTTTTGTTTATAACTCATTTCTATTTATATTTATAAGAATAATCTATATTTGCTTTTAATCGATGAAATCGGCGTTTAAATTATCAAAGAAGAATGTTTTCTTAAAGAATATAAGTATAAAAATTGTAATTTATGTGATTTGTTGAATACGAAAATTTGTTGTATGTCATAATATGTGTACTAATATATTAGATTTTTGCAATGCTTAGGTATCTTAGAGACTGATAATATGTGCTTTATAATACATTAAATTATTTATCTATGTTGTATTGTGAAAACATAATAAAGTTATTTTACTGGGAAAGTGGCTTTTCTTGATGAGTCGAATGAAAAGTGTTGGTGCATGAAGAACTTGACTGGTTTGCTGAAACAAAATGTGACAAGAAGTGTGTTGCATTTTGTACATAAAATTATTTATAAGGACTGTAAATAAAAATATGTTGGGCAAACGACACATCAATTCGAACTAGGTTTATAATAATAATAATAAAATTTTTATTTTCACAGACTTCACAGAATTAAGTTTTGAGTTTGATAAGTTAAAAAAAATAAAATTACATTGCAGATTAAAAAGCTTGAATAATAATTTAAAAAATATGTGTATAAATATATATAGGGGCAATATAATTACTTCCACGTCTAGTGGAAGTATAGTAACGCAAACATTTTTTTTGTTTGTTGAAATAGGCTTAAAATGTCATGAAACGTCGAGATTTTAAATTGGATAGCAAATAAAAAATTTCCTGTCTGTGTCTGTTGGTCTGTCTGTAACTTTTTTTGTTGTGCGCATGTGAACGATCCATCTTTCGGAGTCTGAAGGACTTTTACTATATTTTTCAAAAATGAATATTAACGTTCACAAATAAGGGTTCAAAACGACTGTTTCAGACGGAGAATAATACAAAATTTATACTTACTGTTCGTTTATGCTTAACTGCTTCTCTGATGGTATCAATTGGACGTCGTAACACTATAAATCTAACACAGTAAGTACTAACACTTTCTTAAAATTAAACCTGAAAGGGAATTTTGAAAACACAAAAAGACAATATAAAGTTCAAAAAATATATATTAAATCTCTTAAAAATTCATGTTTTACAACAACTTCAAGAAAAATGTTTTTTGCAAACTATAGTCTGGCACGTGTACAACACATGGTAAAGAACGTACGACTTATAATGTACCAACTACCATTCAATATGTGGTTTTTGAGCTAAAGATTACACAAGAAGATTCAAGAAAAGTTCAACGTTTATAAATTTTTGGTGGGCTTTTGCTTGCCTGTCTATTTAAGTATTTTTAGTTCAATATCAATTTTGGTCGCTGCTCGGAGCTTAAAAATGCTTGAATCCCAACGACTTTGAATTATATTTTGCAATTACAATTTCATACGTTCAGGCAAGGCGGTCCCATGCACATATGAGTACATGGTTACTATACTTTTCTGACACCGAATCACTGAGGAACCAGTTTAGGGCAAATCCCGTTAAAACCCATGATTTTCCCGTCAAAATTGACTGCTAGAAAATGATAGGGGGACCCTTGTCGCTAAAACTCTCGATATACTTTGAATAGAGACTGGATTAACTTGTCCTCATATTTAACACAACGCATGAGTTGCACTCTGGAACCGTTTGTGATATTGACTTGAAATTTAGTACACATGTATTGTAACGTGATCTGGAACTAGATCTTTTGATCTAATTCCGTTGAAGGGTTCGGGGGTATTTACCTTATTTAAGGTTAAATAGGCAAAACAAGCAAGTAAGAGTCCATAAAATTGCAATTTAGGGCATGTACGAAAAGTTAAGATCTCAAGAATTTTTTCCCACTAGCACTATCGCCCCTACGCTATTAAAAGGGAGTAAAAAAAATTTCAATTTGGTTTAGTGTGTATACAAGAACGAAGCATCTGAAAAAATTTGGTTGGCGTTAGCTACCCCCATTGCCACCCTCACCCTATTATTAAAGGGTGTAAAAAAAAATTAAATGTGATTTAGTGTGTAAACAAGAACGAAACGTCTAAAAAAATTTTTTTAGCGTTAGCTACCCCCTCTACCACCCACATTGCCACCCTCACCCTATTATTAAAGGGGCTAAAAAAATTAAAATGTGATTTAGTGTGTATACTAAAACGAAACGCCTAAAAAATTTTGTTTGGCCTTAGCTACCACTCCCATTGCCACCCCCACCCTATTGTTTAATGGAATAAAAAATTAAATTGAGATTTAGTGTGTATAGGAGAACCATAAGCACTTCAAATTTTTTTTTACAGTAGCCATCCCCTCTACCACTCCCACTTTATTATTAAAGGGAATAAAGTATTACATTGGGATTTAGTGTGCATAAGACTTGGATATAAAATCTGGATGTGGAAGTAGTGATTCCTTGGGCAGTGGTTTTAAACATTAGTAGTTAAAACTGAAAGCTTATATACTCTTTAACAGAATAAAAACTTTTTTCAATTAAAATAGATCGTACTTTTTTCTTAAAAAATTTAATATTATTTGTTGCCTTTACTTCTGTGGAAAGTTTGTTGAGTAATTTGATAGGCATGATATTAGGTCGTTTGGCTACTGTAGTTAACCTATATTGTGGGACTACGAGATTATAATTTACCGTTAACTGATGAACAGAATTTCCATATCTTGAAGCATAATTGTCGATATGAGATTTTACATAAGATACACATCTAAAAATGTATAATGATGGAACAGTTAATATATCAAGTTGTTTAAATAAATTTCGCGTGGAGATTTGAAAGTGATAGTACGAATTATTTTCTTCTGTATCGTAAGAACTTCTCCTATTCTAGAACAGTTCCCCCAACAAATTATGCAGTAATCAAGACAGGACTGTACATATGCGTAGTAATAAATTTTTAGTATATTTAAATTTGCGTGCTGTCGCATTTGCCATAATACTGCATTGAGTAGACAATTTTCTTAATAGTACATCTATTTGATTAGTCCATGAGAAAGCATCAATAAATAAATACAAACTTTACTGTCCTTCGAAATTTTTATAATTTATCGGCACTTCACAAAACAGATAGGTATAGTATTTATAGTACACATGGTAAACATATACATGGACATGTGTCGCTTAAATTACACGAAGCAAAAGTATTTGGCAGATAATAGCAATTACGACTCCTGCACTCCTTGCAGATAAGCACGCTGAGCATAGTATTACCAAGACCTTCGTGGTCTTAAGACTAAAACCGGGGAGGTGCACCTTGCCTCGAAAATAAATACATATGAAGTTATCTGTTTTACTGAAACTTGGATATCTATCTGACAGCATTTTCAATAATGAACTATTTTGTTGTAGATATAACTGATTTAGAGCAGATCGTAAATTTCACAACCTGGGTCTAGTAAGGGGGAGGGGGGGGGGGGGTTCTCTGTGCTGTAGATAAGAAATACACAGTCTCTACTATTGAGATAAACGAAACTACCATAAATATTCCCAGTGTTCATCTATTAGGTTTAGAAGTTAAAATTAATCATTGCCCTTTTATCTTGCTCATAATATATATTCCACCGAACTCAGCTGCCGGAGTTCATGAGGAGTTATTTGAATCTCTTATAAATTTAGAGCTAATCCAAACATGGGATTAGATTAGATTAGATTAACAAAGGAGCTGGTTATTTAGCCTTTACCACCGCGACCTTTTCAGGTCTATTATTGTGATGCTCCCCGAATAGCTTCCTTATAGTACCTCATCCAGCTTTGTACTAGACTCCACAGCTTTGATAAAGGCCCTTTTGTATAGCTGTCCGCCCTTGGCTTTTCTTCTCCTAGTACTTGGAATTTCAGTCTTGCCAGGCCTTCACAGTGGCACAATACGTGAACTGAGGTTTCCTCTTCCTCTTGGCAGAATCTGCATGCTGTGTCCTCTGCCAGACCCATTAGACATGCCTGATGGCCTTCCTATTCTGGCTTAGTAGATCTTCTGTAAACTTGGTCGAACGTTCTTTAATGAACTCTTTGGCCTGTCTCTGTCTTGGGAGATTCCTCAACCATTCCAGAGATTTATTTTGCACCCATTCCTTAATGGCTGCTCGTATGCATGGCTTTGCTGCACCACAAAAAGGCTCGGGTCGTATTGGGGCTTCAAGTGTGCCTTCCTTGGCCAGTTGGTCAGTCTTTTCGTTTCCTCTGTGTCCCTCGTGTCCTGGTACTCATGCCAGGGTCACCCTCTTCTGACTTCCCAGCTCTGTAAGGGCTATCAGGCCGTCCCACACCAATCTTGAATTGATTTGCATGGAACTGATTGCTTTTATTGCCGCTTGGCTATCAGAGAAAGTGGAAATCGACTGGTTAACTACCTTGTCCTATTATCTCCCTTGCGCAACAGTGTATAGTGATCACTTCAGCCTGAAACACCGTTGCATATTTCCCTAGACTTATCGGGATTCTGGCTTTTGACCTTGTCCCGTAAATCCCGGCTCCGACTCCTTGTTCTGTCTTGGAGCCGTCAGTGTACCAGACAGTTTGTGCTGTTATGGGAGGACCGTTTTTCCAATCCTCCCTCTCTGGTATAACAGTCTGAAAGTTCTTATTGAAGTTATACCTTGGGACCATTACATCCGTGGGCATGCCTAGAATGGGATCTGCCCTCATCTCCGAGTATAACTTCTAATACTCCATCCCGTGTTGCTGGCTAATTAACGTTTGGCCTTGCATTAACCTGTGCACCACTAACCGAGCTTCGCCTTGTATGAATATGTGTAATGTTGGCAGATCCAAGAGAACCTCAAGTGCAGCTGTAGGAGCAGTTTTTATAGCCCCCCTGGCGCAGAGGCAAGCAAGCCTTTGTACGCCACTTAACAGCCTTATTGCTCCTGACTACACAAATATGGGATGCTTACTTCATTGGTGACTTTAACTTACCATAATATATAATGAGTCTAATATTGCAAATACATCTGCGCAACTATGGGCCTTGCAAAACTGTTGTAAATTTTATAATTTTGATCAAAATAACTTAGTTTTTAATGTTAGTGGCAGATTATTAGACATAAGTCATAAGTAATATCACCTCATTACAAGTTGAAAGGTCAGAAATGTCCATGATAAAGGAAGATTTGCACCATCCACCATTATGTATTAACCTACCACAAGGAAATTACAAAGCGAGAAATATGATTCGTCACAATTAATTTTAAAAAAGCCGATTATGTCACAATGTACAATTTATTTCTACCAACAGATTGGCCTTTTCTAACAAATTACAAGGATGTTAACCTAGCTGTAGAAGACCTCTACAGTGTTATTAATAATATATTTATGACATGCGTCCCAAGGACTTATCCCAAAAGTCATTGTTATCCTCCATGGTATAACATAGACATGATCTATGATGTTAAATGTTAAGGGAAAAATTCAGCAGGAAAAAATATAAGCAATTCAACAATACTCACGACCTTGAAAGGTTTAAAACACCAACATCAAAAATAAAAAATGATATTAAGCTAGCGCATGAACAGTATATTAACCATATTGAAAAAATAACTTTAAAGACGAATCCTAAATATTTTTGTTCATATGTTCATAGCAAAAAGAATACGACAGCCATCCCAAATAATATGATCTACAATGATAATTCTTTGGACAATCCTCAAGACATTGTCGACGCATTTGCTGAGCTCTTTAAAGCTGCTTTTACAGAATCATTTGAGTATGTGGACTCTGAGAACACTGACATAGATGAAAATGGACATGAACCATCACAGTTAGTCCAATTAAACGAAGATAAGATATGTAAAACTATCAAGAAGTTAAAAAAACAAATTCACCGCTGGTCCTGATGGTATACCGTCATTTATTAGAGACTGCTAACGTCTTAGTGAAACCTCCAGAGTTATGGAAAAAGTCCAAAATTATTCCTGTCTTTAAAAAAAATATAATCGGACTGACATAAAAAATTATCGTCCCATCACTATAATTAATAATTTTAGTAAAGCCTTTGAATTTGCTCTATACGAGGAGCTCCACATACCCGTCAACGAACAAATTAGCCTAGACCAACACGGCTTTGTGGCCGGGTTAGTCAACAATCAGCAACTTGGTCTGTGTTACAAAATTTATTTCGGATGTGTTGGATGGTAAATGGACAGGTAGATGTCATTTATACAGACTTCTCAAAGGCGTTTGACAGACTTGACCAAGGTATTTTACTCAGAAAGCGTTCTGCTTTTGACTTTAATAATAATAGTACTTTATTAGTCCAACAGGAATACCCATACAGGACATACATAAAAATAAATAAATAAGTAAATAATGGGAAGTACCAATAAGCAATATAAATGGACAGAACTTTAAAATAAACACAAAACATAGTATAGGTAATAGCTTGCAAATAAAGGATCAAATTGACAAAAGCGAATTAACATATTATTGGCAATTGCTAATAAATGACTTAAACTACAATTATTTAACTTAACTGAGACTTAGTTCTGTTCTGCTCCTCCTACTTAAAATGTAGAAATCAATATGTTCAATATCATGGGCATAAATCTGAAAGTATCGTTTGTACTTCTGGGGTACCACAAGGCTCAGTGTTAGGTTCCTTATTCTTCATTTTATCTATAAATGACATCGTACTTGGTCTGAACTGCTATTTGTCTACTTATGTGGATGACCTAAAACTGTATCTAGCTATCAAGGATGAGTCAGACTGTTTGCTACTGCAAGTTGATTTGAATCTAATAAACGACTGGTGCACCTCAAATTTCCTATCTCTCAGCGCCGCTAAGTGTAACGCCTAGTTCTCAAAGCTGCGGATTGCAAATTTCCGCTTGCGGATTTTTTTTTAATTCGACATGCGTTCGAGGAGAAGTTAATTTGCTAATTTATCTTCTAGTTAAAAGGGAACGAATTGTCTTAAGAACATTTCTTTACACCTGCAAGAAAATTATAATGTTTTAGAACAAATTTTATAAAAATCCGCACAAAAAAATTCGCATTCTGCAACTATTTGAACGGGGTTTAATGCTGTCACCTAGACCACAGAAGACATACCCTGTGCCTATATTAGAAAATTGAATCCTGTGCAGTATGAATACGCTATAAATATTTAAACAAACCAGAGGTATTTAAACATCTAGGCATTAGCTTTGATAGTAAGCTGACCTTTCACCAGCACATCAATAATCATTTATCCTTTTTATCAATTTCGCTCACCTCTACGAATAGGAGATTGGGAAACTCTCGCAATAGGACATTTAAACTATTTAAAAGTCTGTGTAAAGGTTAATATGTTGAGAATGACATTAACCGAGTAGCCGAGTACGTATGGCGGCGTCTATTGGATATATTAAGAACTGGTGTGGATTGTTCCCCATTCCGTGATCATTTAGACTTTGGAAACTGCAAGAATATGTTTGCAAAAATGATTCTGTAATTAACCATCAAAAATATTATTTTTTATTTTAATCTCGGCTTCATTTACCGCAGAATATTTATATTCTTCAGCAAGTAGCAAAGTAATTCAGACACCTTTAACATTTTATTTCAATTGTAACAGCTGAGATTTTCATAAAAAATTATTTCATTAACCTTTTTCACGGTTTTTCAACAACGGAATCATAATATGTAAATATTCAATTTTTAGCTAATGTTAGGACATAATCATTGTGGTGACAGATTCGGGAATTACTAGCACAAACTGTGATTTGGATTATACTAGTGTAGTATTATTGTCCAAGCAAATAATCCCTGAGAGTTTCATGGACTTTCTCATTGCGCAAATGCGGGCAAAATATTGGTTGCAAACGGTTTCGATTTTCTCATTGTTCTCATTGCTTGAACGCTAAATTAGTTACATTTTGTACATAAGATAATGCTAACTCGAGACAGTTATTTTTGAGCATTTTGAGGTTCTTCAGTTTCTGAAATATATTCAATCATCAAGCCGTTTTGACTGTCTACAACCAGTACGTGAATTTTAAGATTCGCTTGAATAGTCAAAAACAATAGGGGAATCTTTGCACGAACGCTATTTCTTTTGTTCGCATACCTACTCCTTGATAGTTTTCAGCATTTCTGATTGTTTTCAAACAATACTAAACACTCAACCAAAACAGAGCCCAAAATTCGTTTAGCAGAAGTATCTAGTCGGTTCTCCTGTTTTCTTACTTCCTGGAGAACACCTGCTTCTATGTAGATAAAGTATTGATGCCGTTGCGAAATTCCAGATTATGATGGGGATGGACTTTTGGACAACGAGGTCTGAAGGTGTTGATTTTGAAGGCCAAAAATAGCTAACATGCTCGAATCGGCATACCGTTCTGTATATCGCTGTGTCGGCGTGTCTGTCTAGATCTGATACGTTTTTCTTGAAAATTACTCAACGGAGGGAGAAATTTTAGGCGTATATATGATCTAGATAAGGCCCCTGGCGCACCAGGGATGGCTCCAGGGAAGAGAAAAACGGAAAATCAAAAAAATATTTCTCTTTAAGGAATCATGAGGGGTTCAGAGAGAGGGTCAGAAACATTTTTTTATGAATTAAAAAGATATGCCAAATGAAAACCGTTCCGAACAAAAATTGTATTTAAAAGGTCTTTGAAAATTGCTCGAAAAAATTTTTTTATTGAAACAAAAATTGAAGATGTAGGATGATGAGACAGCTTGTGTGTCTATTTGTTAGTCCATCTGAGGGTAATATTTTCGTCTTTAAGAACTCACGAGAACGTGAAATCCGAAATTTATACATAAGGTAGAGTGCTATTGAATATTGATAAAATTGGTGCATCAGATTGGAAAACTGTTTCAAAAAGGTTTTTTTGAAATTCTCCTCAGAGAACCAGAGGCGGCTCAGGGAGGATCCTAAAACAACTTTTCGGCTGGTAAAAAATCTTTTAAATAAAAATTGTATAGAGTGGAAAATGGTATCGAAAACTTCTCGTCAGAGCAAACAAGTTTACGTCGAATAAAATTATGTTTCAAATGATTAAATCGAAAAATAAGTTTTCAAATGTCTCGTCAGAGAATCACGGGCGGCTTCAGAAAACGGCCTAAATAAATTTTTCGTTAAATCAAGATATGTTTCAAATAAAAATTGTTGTGGATATTTTTCAAATTTCTCGCCGGAACATCAAGTACGGATTCAGGAAGAGCCCAAAACAGTTTTTCGTCGAATCAAAAATATAATATTTTAGAGTGAAAAATTGTATTAAAAAGGTTTCCTGCATACGAATTTCTCATCAGAGGACCTGGGGTATTCACATTTGAATTTTTTTCTATGGAATTATTTTAAAATGACATGAAATGCTTGTGAAGTGGGTGGTTTTATTACACATAAAGTATTGGTAATTGTGTCACCAGTAAATTAATTATTAATTATTTATCTGAAGAATAAACAAATAAAATTGGCCATTTGCGTGATCGTCAAGTTTTACAAAGTTAGGACCCAAATTTCGTTGTGTGTATAGTAACACTTTTATAATTACCCCAAGTTCATTTATATACAGTTTAATATTACTTGTTTCTGTCTGATATATATAATAACTTAGAAAATTAATCACTCTGTTAATTTAAATACCTGGTACGCTTGAACGCACTGTCTATTAATTGAGACCTCGTTAATTATATTTGTTATTTATGTTGTATTTTATTACTTAAGATTGTCCTGTACATTTATAGTTGAAGTTTGTTTTCTATTTTGCTTTGAAACAAAGCCATTTATTTAGTTTTTTACTTATATATGACGAAAAAGGTAAAGGTGCAAGAAAAGACAATAGTTGATGGAAGTAAATAGTAAAAAAAAAACATTTTATTTTATATAAATTGATATAGCAAATAGCTGTACATGAAATAAAAAATAATCCAAATATTTGAGACAATAATTGTCTAAATATTATAATAGGAAAATTTGCGTTACTATAGTAATGACCATTACTATAGATATGCCGTGTTTTGACGCAATAACGAGAACTGTGTTATACAATAGTATGCTGTATTATTTTATGCTGTATTATTTTAATATTAATTAGAGTTGTAGCAATGGCCTGGTAATAATAATTTATAATTAAAGTTGTTAACAGATAAGTTGATGTAGACATAGAGTGGATTTTGTGTGTAATTTCTTGGCAAAATGACTACAGAATAATCCAGCGAGTATAGCGAACTTAAAGTCCTGTGATGTAACCCAGGTGTGTTTAAATTTTATTTCCAAAGCACAGCGAACATGAAGTCCTGTGATGTAGTTAAGTTGTGTTTCAAATGCAATCTCCAGGGAGCAACGGCGAAGATGAAGTCCTGCAATGTAGCTAAGGTGTGGTTCAATTGTAATCTCCAGGAAGTAACAGCTAACATGAAGTCCTGCGATGTAGCTTGGATGCGATTACAATCCCTATTGCATGGCCACTGCAGTTTCTTTTATATTGTACGTGACGTCACCATTCTAACCGCACTTACGCCTCCCCCTGGTCTCACGTGGGAATTGTTTACGTTAACCACATTCTAATGTTGTTTTGTGTCGCATTTTAGGCTGAAAAATTTAACTCTATCTTTCTCTACGGTTAAAATAGAAAAGAGTAGGCGGCTTCACACCTTGGGAAGGAACAGAAGTACTTAACGCTTATCGTGACCATTGTAAACAAATATTATGGCTTGCCTTACTTTAGCTAGGTTCTCTCGTAAAAATGTACCATTTCTGCTGCTTTAAAAGAATGTAATTTTATAATGCATTCTGATAACTTTACTGTGTTCAATATTTAATGGTTAACTAAATGAAAAATGAAATGAATTAAATGTATCAATTGCAATTTGGAAAATATATAAGAAAAAAATAAATTTATAAATGCCCTATATACTGGGTGTTTCAGATAAGCCACGTATTTTGAACACCCCATAAGTGATTGCTGTAAATATTTTGCAAGGTTTTTCTTTTCAAGTGATAAAAAGTTAGCTAGGGCTAGGGCTGCTGTAAATGGCACTTGGCTTAAACAACTACATCGCTGTAAAATTTTGCTTTAAAAACCTTTAAAACTCAATGTTATAAAACCGTTATAGCGAAATTGCTAAGCTGTAAAACGGATGTATAAATGTTATATAGAGGTTTATACACCTGTTATAAATATACATGGTGTGTATCTCTGTATCTATATAATAGATCTTACTAAGCCTTTTATAAATTAAAAAAAACTGCATAGGATGCCTTAATAAAGCAGCTTTATATTTATGGTGTGAAAGCATTTTACCAGCAATCTTATTGCGCCGAGTTACTTTATAAGCAGTTTAGTGTTGAATAAATCTTCAATATAACCAATTTTCTGTACAAGTTGCCATAATGTATTATTTATAAAGCTTTAAGTGTAATAAGAGAGCGTAATGTGTTACTTAGGATGTTAAGATATGACACTTGGTATCTAAATTTTATTCTTGAGAAATCAGTTCAAGAACTTCAATACCTATATGATTTGGGGGGCGAGCGTAGATGCATCTTTACTACGTACATACATCGATATGCGATGTAAAGCAACGTCGCGGTTAGTACTTGGATGGGCGACCGTATCAAGGTGTTACCGTACGTTCTCCATATTACCAATATGGCCGACGAAAAATCACCAAAATTTGACAAATAATTAAATCATTATGGTCAACTTGGCAAAACATTTAAAAAAAGTCATTAAAGCACCTGGGAACTCAAAAACCCCAATTTTCAATTAACATTTCTGAGAAAATTCACGCCACATCCATAATTCCCGAACAATCTAAATATAACGTCAAAAACCCCCCAAAATCAAAATTCATCAAAATATAGCAAGAAACTTACAAAGAATCGTCCTAAAAAATACAGCCCCCTCATCATCTCAATTTACTTTCAAATGACTCCCCAAATCTCAAATTAGAATAATTTATTTCACTTCCCAAAAGTTTCTACGAGTCCCTTTCGCTTCAATTCAAAGTCCACTTTCAATTTCCAATAATATTTCAAAACGTCTTTCCTTTATCACCCCAGTCAGCCCAAAAAACACTCATTCAAAAAATAAGTCCAGCTTACGTGTTCTCAACTCGTCACTATCTTCACTTCATATTACCCTAAAACTGGATCCCGCTCTACTCGACGCAGACAATCACATACCCTCAATTTGGCTTAGTGTAACATTAAATTAATATAGATTAAAATTACGACTAGCAACGCTACTTCACGGGACCAATTCAAATTTTAACCAATTATTCAGACAGTTATCGCTCATATTTCTAGAATCGAATTAGATTCCGCTGACATTTTCATATCAAATTATTACATTTTCTACAGCCGATTTAATGATATAAGTTTCGACAACTTTCAGCAACCCTTGCACAATATTTCATAATTTGAGTGCCATATGACGATATGGCTCCCTTTCTGGCTTTTCCAGCTCTCAGCGAGCGTCGTGCCCCATCACTAGTATAAATAAAGGAGCGTGCCAAGCCTCCGGCAAGTTGTGTTTCCGGCGTACCTGGTGAAATTAATATAAATTAGTGTATCACCTTCCTAGGCAGATCCTAGTAAAAAAGTGCTTTATTATTCAGCCCCAGTGCTCCATTTTAAATCGCCTTCGCGGCCCTAGTTTTAAGTGAAATAAAATCGCCTTCGCGGCCCTAGTTAATCGGAAATAAATCATTTGTTAATATTGTTCTAAACTGAAGTGTTTAATTTAAATTCGAGCTACTATACTATACAGGGCGTAGCTTTCGACCCTGCCAACTGATATAAAATTCAGTAAAGTGTTAATTAAATTAAATTAGATTAAATTCGAGTGCAAAGCAAGCTCTGACGATATACAGGGCGAAGCAGTTGGTCCTTTCCAGCCTTTTCAAGTTTATCCACCCAGAACTCAAATAAAATTAAATGCACGGAAGGCTTCAAGAGTCTCATATAAAGCTCTCTAGCTGAAATAGTTTTATTTTTCCCAAACCTGAGGTACCGTTCGTGTTCAAAGGAAAACCGTGCCCTCGCCTCACATATCTTCCAGTGGCTTGTATATCAGTGTATGCGCGGAAGCTATGCAACCTTAGGCGAGGGTTGTGTAGGTGATATACCATCCTTCGGATGGGATGTAACGCCGTCGGTCCCTTGTCTATTAAATGTTAGGCAAGTAAAAGATCCCTACTCTTCTTAAGGGAAGAGATTCGGCAAAATTCCTGGTTGGGGGTAGTTCGTCTACATGCGTCGGTGATAGGCCTCAGTAGCGGAAATAGACCGACGTTAAATAAATGTTAAAAAAACACCTATATGATTATTGGAACCATTTCACAGGTATTAACAAATAAAAAATTTGAAAATGTATCAAACGGCACTATTAAAAAAATCGCATATTTTCTCGGATACAGTCACTGGTTTATAAAAGCTTAATACATCAATAAAAAGACGCTGTTTCCCAAATAATAGTATAGCTCCCTAAATATTTTATTCCTAATAAACCCAAATTTCTCTTATTACCTTGTTGATTCCTAATATTCCAATGGAATCGTTAAAAAAAATTCAGTATGCCTGTCAAGCGGTGTATATTAAAGCGACGCATTGTGAAAATCGATACCTCCCTCCAACGCAGGCGTAGCACACACCGGGTAACAGTCCATGCTGAGATATATCTATCATCTGTATCAACTTTAGTTTTCAAACAACTGATGTTGATTCTTTTAATTTTTTATGTGTTCTTTGTTTCGCGTGAGTTTGTGCGTTTGCTGAAACTACAGGTACAACTGACGGGGATGATCGTAGAAATCGAATGAGAATAAAACTTTTTTAACTATGTAAACAAAGGATTATATTTCGTAACAATTAAGTTTAAGCTGAACCAATGATTCAGGTGAGCAATCCATAATTTAGTAGCAATCCTAAGGCAGAAATGTTTCAGTAGTTGGATTCGTGTTGGGACGATATTTTTTAATTTAAATTAAGTTGTTATTGTATTGCCCAGGTCCATCTTCGTTTTAATTTCTTTTATTAAAGATATAAAAATGAATTAGGGTTATTGGTATATACAGCCCAAAAGCAGTAGACGCCAAAAATAAAAACTAAATGAAGAGATTTTAATGCAAATTTTATGTGTGACACGTGATTCTAATGATATACTGAATTTGTTCTGATCTTATGGCTTAAAAAAATGTTTTAATAAATATGTGTATAAGGATTTGCCAAAATCTGGAATTGACAACATATTCTGAAACATTGAGGTAAGTTTATTAGATCCAGAAATTGTTTTTACAGATTTATCGGATCATTTTTCTGCATTAGTTTTTTTAATACAATAAACAATGCAGCAGCTATAGCATGATATCAAGAAGCCCAAGTAACAATTTAAATGCTGTTTAGTCTGGCTCTAGTTTTATAAAGGTTTTATGAAGGATGTTTGCAGATTCATTAGTTTTAAATTAGATTAATTTGAAACCAAATGTATATCTAGAGTACAAGAATTTGTTGAAAAGCCTCGTAGTATATTTTAAAACTTGACCGTAAACCTTTTGGACTTTCTCTGGTTGTAGTTTTGTAAAAAATTATTATTAATGTATATTAAAAGGAATTAACAATACAGTTTGGTTTTAAAAAAGCCTGCGAATGCAAATTTAAAGAATTCGCAAGCAACCATAAAACTCAAGAGACGAAAATTAAGTTATAGGCTAGCTTTGTTTCCTTTGTTTTATACCTGTGTGTTATTATACCCTTCTATCCGTGGTCTAGTTTTGTGTGTGCTGAAAAAAATGTCCTGAAGGGCCCCTGGACGAGAAGTTTATGACCCTTGTTATATCCTTTTTTTAGCTGATTATTACATCATGTTTTTTTTCTGGTGTGTGGATAGGTTGGAGTAGGTTTTTATTTTTTTGTGTCCTAGTGTTTGCAATAATTTAAATAAATACGTGGCTAGCTGAATGGCTTCGGCCTTAATGCCAAAAAAAAAAACATAAAACTATGAAACGTACAAATGGTTTTAAAATAGCTTTATAAAATATTAAATCTCCTATAGTAGAATGCAGGTTTTCACGGCCGTTGTCTAATGAAGTAGTTTCTTCCAGGTCTTTCCGTGGTCGTCGAATTTGACTTAACGTTTCGCCGATCATCCTGTCAGCTTCTTCATACGGATTCTAAAGACTGAATTTGTTGTGTTGCACTCCTCGTTATATACCTAGCCGTCGCTTCGCTGATCATTGGTCGTGCTTGGTTCGCTTCGCTGCTCATTCGTCGTGTTTGGTTGACCGTGACTTACTTAGCAATATCAATCTCCACGTGTTACTAAGTCAATACCCATCCTCTCTGTTAAAGTTGTTTACGTTTTTCATAGTTTCCAGTGATTCCCTAATAATTCGCGGATAATAGCGCGTATTCCTGTCTAATATATTGAGGTGCTCGTAGTCGATTTTATGATTTTCGTTATTATGGACATGCTCTGCTATCGCCGACCTATCCGTGTATCCAAATCTGGTATTTCTCTGGTGTTCTTTGATTCTGCACTGGATACTCCGTCCTGTTTGTCCAATGTAGCTCTTACCACATGTGCACTTCAACTGGTAAACACCTTTTGATAACAGTTTGGGGACAGGGTCTTTGATTGACGGAAACATCTGCTGTATTTTCTTCACTGTTCGAAACCGTACACCTACTTTCTTTTTGAATAAACTCTTCTTCAGCCTATCTAAGACTCCCGCGACGTAGGGTAGGCTTGCGTACGTTATTGGTTGTTGCTGTTCTTCTTTTGTTGTTCTCCTCTAGTTATTTACTATTCGTTGTATATTGCTTTGACTGTATCCGTTCTTCTCTAAAGCTTGTTGGACATTCTGTAGTTCCTCGGGTTTGTTATCGTCGCCGCATATTGTGTTGGCTCTGTGTGTTCTGATTAACGCTTTCTTCTGTTGTGGATGGTGGTGAGATGTCGCATGTAGGTAACGATCGGTGTGCGTTTTCTTTCTGTAGGCGCCGTGGGACAGCTTGCCATTGTGTGACCTTTTCATTAATACGTTTAAGAAAGGTTAAGCTCCATCTTGCTTGGTCTCCATTGTAAATTTGATACTTGGATGCTGTATATTCAAACGGTCGAAGAAAACAGATAAAGATAATTCTCCATGTGGCCATATGATGAACGTATCGTCTACGTAGACGTTACAATCCTAAAACCATTTATAACTAAACAGTATTGTGAAGGCTCTTACCTCAAACAGTTTAGTTTTAACCAGGATTATAAGACTTCATTCAAATACAAATTGATCTATACATGCGAACATTTAGTTTTAACTAGGATAATACGAATGTATTCAAGTTCAACTTGATTTATCTAGGCCAGGCAAAACTTGTATGTAACTAAATTGAGTCCATTCATATTTATGCAGGTACCTACTTAATGATTTATTTATTACATTCATAAGAGCTGACGATCTTGATTTTGGTGGATGCGCCGCTGTTAATAATATATATTCTAACTATTAATAAAAGCGTGTTGAATTAAATGATTTTTAGTAAGTTTTAAAAAATTATAGTTTAAAAAACTTAAAAAACGCTTTAAAACCGAACTAAAAATTAAAAAATAATAATGTTTAAATATTAAGATTCTATTCAACACAGATAGATTGTAAAAAAAGTGTGGGGTGTAGAATTATAGTAAGTAAGTAAGTAAGTAAGTAATATATATTATATTGTAGAATTATAAAAATATAGTATAAAGCACCCCACGCTTTTTACAATTTAAACACTATTTTCTACTTTTTAGTTCGGTTTTTAAAGGACGTTTTTTAAGTTTTTTTAAACTATAATTTTTTAATTCCACGTACAATGGTGTGTTGTCGGAGGTAATAGTAGGGACCCAAACTCGGCTCTAGATAATATTGAATCCAAAAAAAACAACAACAAAAAATATGCCTATTACTTTGAAATAGACTGTATACAGTGCGGGGATCGCTATTAGGCATATAGAGAAATTCTATACACTCATGTACATGTGCTAACCATATTGGTTGAGAATGTCATCTAATGGAGTGTGCTTAGGGTGGGGCGATCCAATGCGCTGTACGCTGGCGCTGCTGTGATTGTCAATGTTATGAATTTATTAATTATTTACTAGAGTCCGTTGGGCTTCGGTTACAGGTAACATTACGAAATTTAAGTATTATTGTACTCAAAATAATATTAACCTGTTAAAATGGATCTTTACATAACAGAAGAGAAAGTACATATAATTAAATGGTACTATGGTGGGCATTCACTGCGTGATGCAATAAATTTGTTTATTGTAGCGTACGAAAGTCGATCCACTCCCATTTATTATGAGAAAGATACTTTTTTCTATTTTGGTTATTTGTTGACCACTATAATTAATTTCAACAAATGATTATTTTGGGATGACACGCTCCAAATACATTTATATTACTAACCGCAGCAGTTCGACCAGCTGTCATGCCTATGCCCCACCATCCATCTCATATCCGCCCGTGGTTCTAACCCATATTGCAAGTCTGTAGGATTTCCCTATACGCCTAATAGCGATCCCCGTACTGTATAAAGGAGGAAATGCTTTAAGGAGTAATATATACAAATATAAACAAAAGTAAGAAAAGCACCCAGCAAGTTCAACTGCTTGATTCACTTTTATGTTGCTACGGAAAACAGAAAATAATGGGAAAAGGCAATTTGGGGATATAGTACAGGCATTCAACACTACAAAGGGGCCAAATCTCCGAAATCTGTAGTACTGCTCCGATCTTCTTGACAATTTAGAATTAAGTTCATCTTACCCTCCTCTTCAAACCTGACTTGGTCGCAAAGTGTGCTTTTTGTTTTTAAGGGGTGAAAACTACCCCTTACACCAATAAATTGAAAACTAATTTTTTTAAAAAGGGTGAAACCTTTTTATTTTGGATCGTAATAGGAGAATTTTTCCCTTTAAGTGTAAGAAATCTGACACTTCATTTTTTTAATGATGCAACCCCCAAAAGCCATCCCTAACAATAAAACTTAGGAAAAATTGAAAACTAATAGATGGAAGCAGTGATAGGTTATCATTATGTTCAAATATGTTAAATATTTGTTGTTTTTTTATAATGTAACTAATATTTCGATATTTTACTATGTAACTACCCTTAAAAACTACCCCTCACACAATTATTAAAAAAACGGTTTAAAAAGAATAAAATCTTTTTATTTTGGATCTTGAATAGAAAAACTATATTCTTTAAGTGTAAACGACCTGATACATCACTTTTCAATATGATTCAACCCGTAAAAACCACCCCTTATAATAAAAATTAGGGAAAAAATCCTTTTAAAAGCTCGAAGTAGTGGAATGCGTAAAAAATGAAAATAAATTGCTGCTTATGATATAATGAAATTTTTCTAAAATTTTCATCCCTTAAAAACATCCCTTTCAGGGAAATCGAACTCTTAAAACTTCACATTATAATTATAATAAAAATATTTATTTTACAATATTAAGATGATTTTTAAAGTGAATATTAATAATTTAATTTTAATTTTCAAATTCATCCATTTCCTCACTATCAACTTCTTTTTCTTCTTGGTCGACTGGAGGACAATTTTGGCAACTGTCACCTTAGCAGGTGTTCATAATCCAAGAACCTCTTCCTCTGTTGAAGGTCGCCTTCAGAGGAATTTCGCCTAGAGAAGCGCACCTTTTCTTTTCTATCTTTTACTCATATTATCTATATAACATCTTTCTATGCATGTGTTTATACATGTGGGAATCGAGTTATGTATGTATCAACAAGACACAGCATGTACAAAAGAATAAAAGCTCCAAAACGTTCAAAATTAATTTTCCTACGTTATCTCTAGAAAAATGTATTTAGTTTTTTAACGATAACTCGGCTTCCTTTTAAGCTTTTTGCATTCACCCACACACCATTTTGTAGGGAATTTCATAAGCTATAAAGTCATGATAATTTCAATATTGCTACATCCTTTCGTTCAGAGAATATTAAGGTTGAAGGGCTAAAAAGAGGTTTCCTTCGCATAGAAATCAAAGCTTTAAATGCCCATATCTCGCTTAATTTTGAAGCTACGTGAATTACAAAAAAGCGAAATTTTAAGTAAAAAGAAAGCTAAGTTTTTGTTGAGAACACTTTTTTTCGTAAAACCATTATTTTTTGAGTTATTTTGAAAAAACAACGTATTTTTTGAAAAATTGAAAAAAGAAAAATTTACTTAAAACAACTTTTTTCAAAATGTACATTCTCTAAACCATTCAAACTTTTGGAACGTGTTATTGGGACATGAATAAAGTCAATTTTTCATGGGCTACGAATAATTTTAATTTTGCCGCTCATGGCGCCAATTTTATTGTCAATTTTTTTTTTCAAGAATTCCAGAGACTTAAATTATTTTTGTCATACCTTCCTTAATATTCATACTAGAGGCTTTTATAAAAGCTTATTGTAAAGGTCTAATAAAGAACTTTAAAAAAGGTTATGAACATTTTCTCTGAAAAATTACACATTTTTCCGTTATTTGAGTTTAAATCTTTATATAAATTTACGACAAACAAAAATTCCTCTTCAATGACTCATAAGTCGCTTAACATGACCTAAAACATTAAAGAAAAACCGACAAATCGCTTTGTTTTTTATAACCTTCAATTTTGATAAGATTAGTTTTTCCAGAAAACGTTTAATTTTCGAGTTATTCACGAAAAACTGTTGAAAAACGTGTTTTTTATTGGAATTTTCAATCGCGAATAACTCAGAAATTGTTAGGTTGTAGAAAAAACTATATACTACATTTTCTTCTTAAAATTTGATCCTCTATGGATTCCCGGTATCATTTTGAAATTTTAAATTTCCACCCCCGAGAAAGGGTGGCATTCACCCCCGGGGTGGAAGCACATATCAGCACTAAGCCAGGTTTGTTATTTGCATCATTTTGAGCTGCTGTCAAAATTTCAAACAAATCGGTTGAGTTGATCAGATTTCGGAGGTGAATCGGTTCATTGATTGTACTAATATAGCATGTTCATAAAGTAACACTAAAATCTTGTAAGCTGACAATGATTTTACTATAGCATATATTTACTAGTTTTAAATAAGCAGCTACATTTCTCGAATCACGAAATCAATCTATCTAGCTACCAAAGAGAATTATACGAAAAATTCTAATAAAATAAATCGAAATATAGCACACGTAGCACATTTATGAAGGAAATATTAAGTTAGAAGTATTATATCATAACCACTACGATCAGAGGCGTAAATACACAAAATGGTTATAAATTAAAAAATAAAATTATTATTTTTTATTATCAATATGTAAAAAAAATTATAATTATAATAAAATTAGTGCTACTGATTAAACAGAAATATTTTAATAAATATATTTTATGTTCATTCTAAAAGCAGAATGATTCTGGAATAAGTTGTGCTACATTTTAAGTAAAAAAGAAAATGAATAATTTAGGTATATGTAGCATGAAGATCCGTTATCCAAATACATAATTAATTATAATTTTGGTCAAGACCACTTGGCAATACTTTTCAATATACGTAGTTGTAGTGTTAAACCATAACAATAACACTACAACTGCACAATTTTAAGTCATTCATAAGACATTAATCTCGACATTAATTCATGCCTAGATCAAGGGAACAGGCCAATACATCTAATGCAACAATTAGGTGTAACAATAATTTTAAGATCAGATGATCATGATTATGCATCTTCCTCACATTGGCAGTTGACTGATTATTAATTATGATTATGTAATAAAAGTTAGTGTTTAGCATTAGTTTGTATTCTGGCGCTTATAGACCGATCCCTACTGTACAGGTCTGGATGCAACACACCGCAATGGGGTAATGTTGAATGCTCTCCATGGTGTAGTATTATAGTATATTATTCAACGAGAGGTAATGTAGGGAATAACTCATGCAGATGAAGATCACAAAGATGCATTGTACTTCTGTTTCGATGGACCTTTCAAAACTTGTTTAATGGTTTCTTTAGCATTTCTTGTAAGTGAAGCCTACAAAAAAATTTTTTTGTATGTTACTGCAAGCACAGTTGGTAAAAAAATAGTTAGTTAGTAAATAAATGCTTGTTTATTGTTCTATGAAAAGCATTCAAGAAGTATCTGTACCAGAATTGTATAGGAAACAGTTTCGCTCATTCTTGAACTAAAATATTATATGATCTCATTCATCTTTTGCATCATTTTTATATCATATTAAAATCAGGGTTGATTTCAAATGTCACAAAAACAGGCAAAATGGTATGTGAGTTCACATATTTCAATTCAAATACTAACGTAGGGTCATTAATAACATGGTTAATAAAGTAGTTAACCAAAAAGAAATAAAGTTGTTAATTAACGAATTATTGGTGAATTAGTAGTAATTATTTGAAACATTCCAAGGTTACAGTTATAAGTTGCATTGAATATTGTAGTTTTCTAATTGTATTACTTCTTTATTTGAAAATACAGACATAACAGAAATAATGAAGTTCTGTTGACTGATTATTCATTGTTGATGAGTACCTAAGTTTCTTGTGAATCATTTAGCTAATAATGTAATAATACAATTTACTGAAACTGGTCTAATTAGCTTTACCTGAATTGCTGTTTCGGCATTTTCGGAAATCATATGATTTTGACGGAGGTACTTCAATAATGAATGTAAGCAGTTGATTCTTTGTTTTAATCTCCTTCTAGATCTCTGCAGGTTTATAATTTTTTTTTCTGCTTTGAAACTGTCGGCTTTATAATTTTCTACTAAAGTTCCAATTGGTTAACGACCTAAGTCTTCCAGCCTATATTATACAATAATATATATATATTAATTTAAATTTATTATCCGATTTTAACGAAACTTTTTTAAAATATAACCGAACAAAACCTTTACTTTGTGACAAAAACCTAGAGATTTTTAAGACCTACAATGATTGTTTTTCAATATCAAAAACAGACAAATTTGATTAGCGATTTTTTTATTGCAAATGTAGCTGTACCACTGGATTCAGAACCTCTCAAATGGGTACATCCCAAATTTGTTTTGGTTAAATAATCACAGTTTTTGTAGGGGTGTTTCCATTCAAAATGGATCACAGTGTATAAAGACAAATTTTCAAACTACTAGCTAATAGAAAATGTTAACATATCTACTTCTTTCTAGGTGTTGACTGATCCAAATTCATTACTTCATATGCGGTCTGTTGCTGAAGTGTTATCATTGTCTTTTGTGATTTTGCAGAATCTGTTGATTTGCTAAAAAATTGTATACATAATAGGCACAAAATTTTATAATTTATAATCAATCTCTCATTTTTACATGAAAATGATATTTATAATATATTATATCTACTGAAATTACATTTACATTCAATTTAAGAAAATAGAAACAACTATATTCAGGTATAGAGAATTGTAATTCTACATTCATCATAGGTATTTTACCTGGCCAAATATCTAAGTCGAATGGCTCTATCAATTCAGAAGCAGTTTCAGTTTCAGAACTTGGCGATTTTTTTAATGGCGGACCAGTTAATAAGCATTCTCCATCCTTGCTTTGTGAGGTGCCTGCTTATCTAAAAAAAGATAACAGATTTATTTCTATAAACATATCAAACAAAAGTTATTAAGAAATAGAATACACATAATAAGTAAGCGTAGAATAACGTAGTTTAATAAAACCAACATTGAAATACACCGATCTTCAATGCCTCTTGAACGTAGCATCACCCACAATTAAGTAAATAAAACTTAGTTACAATAATATTAAAAAACAAATTACGTGACTTACCCTTGATATGACAATACAATGGAAACAGGTCTCGTAGCAAAAATACGTGGGAAAGCACCTTTTCTTAAAAATCTTTTTCCTGTTGGGGACACATAAATATCCTCAAGCATAAAATGATCTGAGCATACGTAATTGTAGATGCTCAAAACTAGATCATTAATCTGAAGGGCTTCAAACCACTTCTTTCTGAGGACTAAATCTCTTGGGAACCTGAAGAATGAGCATATAGGTACTATATTAAAATGGTACACACGGTTCAGCTGAAAAACTATTCTCAAAACACAAACATCATAACCCTAATCTACGCCAATGTATGAACAAACTTCCACGTGAAATGAGCGAGACTCTTCCTTTTCGTAGGTACTTAAACAAACTAAATAACTTTTGGTCATTTTCAGATCATCAAACCGCACAACAAGCATAAAATAGTTTATAACAGGCTCAAAATAGCAAGGCACAGTATTAACAAATATGGCGGCAGATGAAAATAAAGCAACTGCAAAGGCACGCAAAAATCCGATACGTATCGTCATTATTGAAAAAGTGCCTGATGGCCGGCGTCTCATTTACTTAATAACTAGCGTTTTTTACCAGTACCAGTAATGATAAAGTAAAAGCAAGTTTATTAACGATGTTAACAAAAAAACGTACCCTTGGAGACATGTACATGTGATCAAGATATACATCATGTTACGATTTTACGCTTAACAATTAGTGGGTCCTTTTTAAACCTGGGTCTTATAATATGCCGATTTGGTTAAATAATTATAAGATACCCCTTTAATTTCTTTATAAAAAAGAAAATACAAGCCGAAGTTTAGTTGATTTTTTACATATCTTTCCCGCCTAATTTGATGTAGCTGCCTTTTAAAATGATGCAAGGGTCAAAGTGGCCTGATCGACTCTGTTCACTTACAGGCCAGGTCATCAAATATAGATAATTATTTACGACATAATTATATTACAAATTGATGTAGTCCAGTACAGTTAGAAATCTCTGAGGAATTATTTAAAATAGGTAATTTTTTCACAAATCACTTGTTTCAGTGAATCCCTAAAAAGTAAAAAAAAACCGGTTCTCGTAAATAACCTAAAAACATTTAATGTTTTAGACAAAAATCGAACACCACCGAATTTCCCAGGAAATAGGTTTTATAATTTTTTTTTGTGTTTATGTTGAGTAACATAGTACTGTTTTCCACACCCCGAAAGGTACAGTATTGGGCGCTTTTTCTTAAGCAGTATCCAATGTAGGTCTATCCGGCATTGTCTAGAACATTATCTTCGCCTTTTTTGATAGGAGGACTTAATGGAGTCGTCAGTTTCGCCCCTTTCTTGAGTGGCAAGGAGAATATCATCTTCGTAGTTTTCAATCAATTCTGCTACCATGGTTTTAGAAGTTGGTCTATGGTCCTCATCTCCAAGTAGACTCATTAATCTTGTCAATTAGTATTGACACTCATCTCGCCATTCTGTGATTAAATACTTTTTAAATTAAAGGCAAAATTAGTTGATCATAAATTGTTTTCGTTGGACGTAGTAGGCAAGTTTTCAACCTGGATATCATCGTAATTGCCTAGAATACTGCAATCTTTTTTTGTCCTACTTGGGGTTTCCTCTTGTCTCACTGGCCAATTACAAAGTGCGGAATCCACGTGTCACTGTCACCTCGCCCCTTCAAAAACACATGAAATGCTCGGGTATTTGGAACGTATTTAGCAACCAAAAAATAAATTCTTACGTTGATACCTAGCAAAATCAAGTGATTATGTAATTACAAATGCTCGTACGATACTATTTTCTCATTAACTGAAACTTGCACTTAGGAACCCTTAAAAAGTGGAGAGGGGTAGAAAACAATGTATTCGTGAAAAACATAGTTATTTTAACTATCTCTATAGATTCCTCAGATTTCCTTCCAAAGGTACTGGACTAATCAGCATGTTGTAAGTATCTCAAAACACTTCTGTTTTTAATTATACAGTATACAACTGTACCATGCTCAATGTACATGTAGTATTATTTATTAAATTAATAACCTGCCATACAAAGTTCATATGATTCTTGTCGATGTAACACTGGACTTGATCAGATTTCTTGTGGTTAGTACTTGTTTATATAAATTATAATAATTATTATTACATTGTCTTGTCGACGATTAGCCACTGATAGGATTTAAGGTAATAACCAAATAAAATAAGATTTATAAAGGGTTACATATTTATTTCAAGTATCTTACGCTTTGATTGTAAAAAGTTATTTACATTTTATCATTGTTTCTGAAATCAAAATATCCTATTCCAAAGAATACATGTGTTTAGTTACTTTTTTTTTTAACCGATTTCAAGAAATTTACAAATTTAATTCGACACATTATTTATGTTTCAAGTTTGTTCATAGATTATTCTGTATTAGCATAAACGATTTCTATGAAATCTTTTGCACCGTTCTATGATGGTCTCATTCATCAGGCTACGTCTAATGTCAGCTGACCACAAATTAAAAACAAGTTTTTTTATTGGTATGGTGGTCATTTTTGATGCGGATATGCTTGGAACTTATAGAAATTCAATCAGTCAAAATCTCTATCGAGGTAAAAAAATAAAGTTATTGGTTGTTCCTTATTATTTAGCTCATAATAAACGTAATAACATAATCTTTCAGTAGTGGTTATTGTGGATTTATTTTTTCTGAATCCATGTTGGTTTCTTTGATTTAAAATTTGTGAAATTCCAAATAGTTTATTAACCTATTATTAAAGCAGAGTTTAAAAACTTTTGCAAACTGATTCTGTACACAGATATTTCTGTAAACTACGGCCTTAAGTACCTGGGGCCGTATTTTCGAGCTTGACCGAGGCAATGTCGTGCACGAAAATGTGAGATTATCGCATGAAAATATACGTTTCGTATTTTCGAGCATTATGAACTCGTATGCGAACTTTCCGCATGCGACTGATTTCGGGCGAGATACAACGGATGGGGATTTAATACACGATAAAGCGATTTCGTATTCAAAGTGATCGTTTTGGTTTGTTTTATTTCGTGCCACATAACTTCTATGTCTCAAGTTCGGTTTTTAGGTTTTTGCCGTAGTTTGTTTATTATTTTGGAACTTCAAAAGTTGACTTATTTGAACAAATTTTGGTGAATGAAAATGGACAATGGCAGCGTTAGATGAATTAATACATTTAGCTGCTATCGACGCCTTGGAACATGCAGAAGTTTTGGCAGAAAGCGATCATGGAAGACAATCTCATGCCTATGAGAATCCATTTAAAGATTTAAGGGACGACAAATTTGTCAAATTGTATCATTTGACAAAACCAATGACGGAAGGATTAGTTGACCACTGCTTCTGGAAATTGGTCAAAAACCTCTCCCAAAGTCCCCTTTTCCGCGAACCAGTTTATTTTTCCCAGTGTTTCCACTAATTGTTTTTTTCTTGGGTAGAATGGAAGGTCCCTTGAGGGTTTGACCTCAGCCACCCCTATATATCCCAGGCTTCCAACCCTTGTAGGGGGTGGAACATTGATATTTGTTTTTGTGAGAAAAAAAATAATATTTTGTAGGAGGCGTTTCTTTGAGAAAGGTGGTAGGTGACGAGGATTGTATAACCACCCCTAGGGGTTGTTTTTACCCTTCAAGGGGGTGATTTTTTTCCATCTCTTGTTGAAAAATAGTATAAAAAATATGTTTATTAAAGTTTTTTCATATATTGATTTTCCACCCCTTTGAAGGGTGAAAACAACCCCCGGGACCGGTTACGCAAACCTGGCCACCTACCACTTTCCTCAAAGAAACGCTTCTTACAAAATATTAATTTCTTTTCCAGAAAAAAAATAATTTTCTACTTTTTTGAGGGGTGAAAACATCCCCCGGAGGTGGTAACACAACCCTCGTCACCTACCACTTTCCTAAAAGGAACACCTCCTATGAAATCTAAATTTTGTTCTCACAAAAACAAATATCAATTTTCCACCCCCTGCAAGGGTTGGTAGTCTGGGGCAGGGGCGGTGGAAGTGAAATCCCTCGAGGGATCTTCCGTTCTACTCGGGAGAACAACAATGGATCCAATAACTGGGGAAAATAAACGGGTTCACGGAAAAGGAGAATTTAGGGGTGGTTTTTGGCCAATTTGAGGGGGTTGTCGAGGTGGAAACATTGGTTTGACCCCGGGAATCGACTCAGCACCCTTGAAAACGTAGTGGGGGACATTGTCTAATCTGAAGCGCATTCGGTAGTTTCACCATAAATCCCGATTCTTAAATGGACTAGCTTGGCCATTTTTGAATGTGAAATTTGAGGTAAATTGACCACTCTTCAATTCCAGGTGAGTTTCAAGAAAATCCACCATTTCCTTCTTCTGGCCTGCACTAATATATCCCAGGCGCTTATCCGCTCATTGCTGGTGCATTATAATATTAAGTCTTGTAATTAGCACACATAACAGCTGATTAGTGACATTAGTGTCGTCTAGGAGTTTCAAGTCCATTTGGTTGCACAAAACAGCATTACCACATTTACCATACGACATTTTCACGTGTGCGAAAAACAAATCTCGGATGGTGTTCGAAAATACCCGCTCAGAAACATAAGCGAAATTTTTTAAACGAGTCGTGTGCCTAGTATTTCGAATGCGACAAATATGATTGAACTCGAAAATATGGCCCCTGACCCCTTACCTCATCTATCACTGCAGCTAATTTTCTTGTTGATTCAAGCAATAGTTCTCAACTTCTGCTGGTGTGGTAAAAAATAGGTAAAAATTATGTATAACATGCTGATTATATTAATTTGGTAAAATCAGGTTTGGACCAGTGAAAATTCTGTGTGATCTTTAAATTTTTAAAATATTTCAAAACTAAAACAGTAGCTTGTGCCTCTTATATACATATATAAAAAATAAATGTTTCTATTGTTCCAGGGAACATGTCGTCTATGGAATATAAGCATATCCGCCATAGTCTTCCTCACAATTTACAACACATTGCTAACAGTAAGACTAATGTACGTACCGAATTGCACAAAACAATATACGCCTATCCAGAAACCTAAAATAATTTACCAAAAATGTGATAACGATAAAGAGAAACCTCCTGATAAATATTTTTTAAACTTAGACTTAAGCCTGGGTAGATGGGATAACAGGCTCAAATACAAACTCTTCGATAACATTATTGTAGGAGACAAATATGTCGTTTTAAATGATCTCTATAAAACGTGCTTGGCAACTCAAAGTTCCTTAGAGAAAATCGCATCTCTCATAGAAGTGTCGAACCACTGGAATGGGCCTATTTCCTTGGCTACGTTTGCTGCTTCTGGAGAAGAACTAAACATTGTGTTGTTGTATATACTATATTTAAGAAAATGTGATAAAAGAATAAGAGATAGGGTCGCTTTTCACATAGCGATTACCAAGGAACGACAGCCGAATATATACGACGTAGACTTGGCCAAGCTACAGGAATTGGACTGTGACAATCCAGTGGGCGTCTTACAGCATTTGATGAAAGACTTAAATAAAGGCGTTAACAAATGGAGGACTAAATTATCTTATCCTCAGAACCATCTAAGGAATTTGGCACGTAAGAACTGCCAGACCAAGTACGTCTTCCTAACAGATGTTGATATAATACCTAGTAGAGGTATGGCCGACAGTTTGAATGTATTTTTGGATCAGCCTGAGTGCAGAGGGCGATGTGCCTATGTTATTCCAACGTACGAACTGGACGAAAGGGTTCTTTTCCCTCCTAATAAGACTGAATTAATTCGATTAGCAAATAAGGGCCTAGCTAGACCGTTTCATCACAAAGTTTTTATTTATAACCAATATGCCACTAATTTCTCAAGGTAAGTTTAGCAAGGGCCAATCGATTTACAAGACCTGTACGTTTAAAAAAAAATTGTAATATATTAAAATAGGTACTGAATTGGGAAAATAAATTAATATAGGTCTTAAGTAGCTAAGCTAAGTCAGAAAAATTTAAAGTCTTCAACTACTTCTTATGTCTGCAAATAACCCAACGGTCAGCCGGATTCGCTCTCTGTGACAAGACTAAAGGGCTTGATACTTACCCATCAGGACCAAAACAATTTTGTTTGCATCTAATACGACATAAAGCATCGTACAGGGTGTTGCATTAATAATTGTACATAATCTAACTGAAGAATCCTTGCCCCAAAATAAGAAGATGTAACCCAAAACACAATATTCTTCCTTATCGGGTGTTTTATTTCAAATTTAAAAAATTATTTTTGCCAGTTATTTTGCTACTGTTTAATATTTCTTTTTCATATTTGGCCGAAAGTTTAGGTATCTTAGGTAACATCAGACCATGGTAAAAGATAGTTTCTCACTGTTACCAGAGGCGTACGGCAGGTACAGAGGAGTAGTTTCTCCCCTCTAAATTCTACGCCACTGGTGGAATCGTTTCTTCAGTATACTTTTTTTATTTTAAAACATTTTTTACGAAAATAATGTACTCTACTACTATATTTTTCGAGATAATTGAAGTTAAAGATAAAGCTCCACATTACTCTTATTTGAATGTTTAATTTATTTTTCATATTCGTATTGATCATTTTGGCACCTTTACTTATAAAACTGCACTGGTTACGTGAAATAAGTTTTACAGTTACATTCTTGTAACATATCTAATAAGTTTAACTGCGTTCTTGATAATATGTAATACAATAATTATTTACAGAAGGAAAATTAATTCATTTGTTGTGCTGTCAGCTCTAGTCTGAAGTCTAGATTTGAATCTAATAGGGCTGTGTCATTGTTGTCAATTTTTTATATCACTGTCAGTCATTTTGTTTATTCTTTCCATTTATTTGGGTTTTCTACAACATGTATTGTCCTCTTCAAAAACAAATCACCGAATCTACAAAATAATAGAATTATTGGAAAAAAGCCTCTGCACCCGTGACGTTTATGTCAAAGGAATAGTCAGAGGTTATTTCTTACACAAATATAAATCGGAATAAACACAGAAAGAATATTTTGTTGACGTTTCGGAAAGTAGTCTCTTTCCGTTTTCAAAGCTTTTTTTCGAAGAACACTTATTTGCTGTGTATGTCAAATACACAGCTTTAAGGATCTGTTTATGTTATTTCCATAGATACTTACTGTTTACACAGAACTGACGCTATTTTCTTTTAGATAATGTTGAGTTTGTTAAGTTCTTCTTTTAACATTGGTAGCCAGTTTGTACAAATATCTACAGAACAATTCGATACGCATTTATCTTCATTTAATAATATTATTGTTGATTCTTTAATTTTTTTTGTTATCTGCCTCTTTTGTTAAAATTTTTGCCGAGTCCCAGTTTATTCTATATCCGTTTTCCCAAGCATGTTCACAAATCTTTGACTTCTGAATTTCATTCTTTCCAATGTAATTCTTGTGCTCTTCCAACCTCACACTGAAAGGTCTGGATGACTCACCCACATTACATTTATCACATTCGCACGGGATATTGTAAATAACTCTATCAAATTTCGTTTGGTATAAAATTTAAAAATGGTAGTTACTGAAATGCCACGGCATAATAACTTTTCAGATTTTGAAATGTGGGATATTGTGTGTGTTTATGCACAAGAAAATTATTCCTGTCGTGCGGCTACTCGAAGATATCTGTATGTATCTAAACAGAACTCAACCCAATCACTAGACCTTCAGAAATATTTTTATTCGATTAGGAGAAACTGGAAAATTCAAGCCCAAACGTCATGTGGGACGGTCAAAAAATATTTCTGTTGATCAAGAAGAGGACATTTTAGTGCGAATTGCTGATAATCCCCAACTAAGCAGTCGACGTTTATCAGCAATTACTGGGGTAAGCAATGCTTCAGTATTTAGGATAATTAAAAAAGAAAAACTGCGACCTTTCCATTTTACAACAGTCCAAAATTTATTGCCAATGGATCTTCCTGTACGAATAGAATTTGCACAGGCTATTAGATATAGAAAAATTTTAAGTCCTAATTTTGTTAACAATATTTTACCAATGAAGCCACTTTTACTCGTAGAGGAGTTTTCAACTGGAGGAACAGTCACAATTGGGATATTGAAAATCCACACGTAGTCAAAGAGGCACATTTCCAACATGAGTTTAAAATAGAGGTATTTTGTATTTTCGGAGACAGTTTGTTGGGCCCTTATGAATTACCTCCATTTGAATGGTAACTCGTACTTGGGGTGCCTTCAAACTACAATTTTCGACGAGCTCTAGCGATTGCCGGTTAATCGAAGAATAGGTATGCGGTTTATGCAGGATGGCGCCCCGGCTCATTTTTGTACGAGGAGTTCGATACGAGAAGCTCTATGTGTACTGCTCTATTATTATTATAAGGTAAACTAACAGTGACAAACTATCTTTTACCATGACCTAATGTTACCTAAAATAGCTAAACTTTCTCCAAATGCGAAAAAGAAATATTAAACAGTAACAAAATAATTGGCAAAAATAATTTTTAAAATTTTAAATAAAACACCTTGTATCTAAATAGGGAGGAACATTTTATCTATGTGTTTTGGGTTACATCTTCTTATTTTGGGCCAAGGACTCTTCACTTAGCTTATGTACAATTATTAATGAAACAACCTGTGTATCCGTATCCGTGAATGGAAATTTTTATCGATAAATATGTACCAACCATTTTGGTGAGCAGGAAACTTACATTCTGATTGTTTCTCGACATCAACAAAGTTTTTTATTGTTTGAGTAACAGTATTTCATTAGACAAATTATTTAATTATGATAGAAAAGTTGGTGATATCTTAGCCTTACAGACAGATTGCAAAGTTTAATATTAAGTTCGTGTCATGAGTATCCTTGAGGACAATTAATGGTGTGCACTAGCGTGAGCGCTCCTCAGAGAAGTATTCTTGGACCACTTCTTACCTCCTTTCTCTTTTTATTTATTTTTGAGAAAGAATTGAGGCAACATATGCGGACGACTAGCTGGTTTAAGTCGGAGCAGAGAGCCGTGGGTCCAGAGCATTCGTAAGAGTGGAGAAACTTACCCTTTCTGATATGTACAGTATAAGCGACAGATTTCTGTTTATTTCGAGAAAAGGAGACAAAGAAAAATTGATGTTAAATTGGGCACCATCTATAGTAAAATAAGCAAAATGGTCTCTTTTTCTCGAATAAACAGTCTACTATAGATCAGACTGAAATTGTTGATAAGAGAAATAAAAAGATAGTTTAAAATGAATGACAAAATATATTACATGAAAAATAGACAAATCGGTTTGAAAGATAAATTGAAATTTAAGAAATATATATATATATATATATATATATATATATATACAAGTATTCCAAAAATATAATAATATACAGGGTGTTCCATTTAAAAGTCAAAAGTTTGGGTCATTTCCGATGAAACCGGAAGTGGGTTATGCCACAAAGTGTCTTCTTGGTCATATAATACATCTACCAAGTTTCATTCTGATATCCTTAAAAATAAGGAAAAAAGTAGGTCTACCATGATCCGTTGACACCCGGTCTATACAGTGAATCTAAACGCACTGGAACAGTTTGATATTAGACAACCAAGTGATAAGATGAAATAATAAACAGTATTAAGTTGTGATTTAAAGTAGTGAATTTATGTTAGATTAAAGTATAATTACTTGTGTTATTTTTAAGGATTAACCATTGTAAAATTAAGTGATTAATAAATTAGTGGTTTGTGAAGATTCTTGTTGCAAGTTATTTGAACCTACATACAGAGATTGTAAACACGTAACAATTGGTGTCAAAAGCGGAATTGCAACAGAATTTATGGTGTTACCGGAATTACAACAGAATTTTTGAAGAATTCTAGAAAGTTCCATAGTTTTCAAATAGGAAACCACTCGATATCGAAGTGTTTTAAACTGGAAAGTGATTTAGACATTGGACAAGACATATTTGTGACATTTTCCAGTTTTAGAATATTATATTTGGAAACTAATGTAGTTACTTAAATTCTGTCAACTGGAAAGTGATATCAAATAAAACCACTGCGACATTTTGAGGAAATTTCCAGAATATTCTATCTGGAAACTAGTGCAGTTAGCTCAGTTCTGCCAACTGGAAAGTAGTATAGACGTTAAATAACATCTATTGTGACATTTTGAGAAAATTTCCAGAACATTCCATTGGAAAATAGTGAAGTTATCTGAGTAGTGTCGGCTGAAAATGGTATAGACATTGAATGGGACCTATTTGTGATATTTAGAGAAATTTTCTAGAACATTCTACTCTGGATTTTGTGGAAATATTTGACGTATACCAGATATATAGACTTTAAATAAGACTTGTTAGTGTTGTTGTTAGTTTTTGAATGGAAACAAGAAGCACGACTGCCAAGAAACAAATGCAAGACATGTTCGCTGCATTTAGAAAAATGAAGCTAGAGGAAAAGAAGAACAATGGAAACGACGCCAAGAAGAACAAGAAAGACGTCAGGAAGAAAAAGAAGAACAAGAGAGACGATGTCAAGAAGAAAGAGAAGATTTGAGAAAAATTATACAGGTGCAACATGACGCTCTCCTTTCAGCCACGGAAGACCTCAAAAGTAATATCAAAGAGAATATAGGCATTGTAAAGGCCGAAGTTAATAAAGTAAACGAAGAAGTGAATAAGGTCGAAGGAAAAGTTACTAGCGTCGAAGGGATAGTTACCGATATAGAAGGAAAATTTCGGGTAGTTGAAGGAGAAGTAGAACGACTTAAGCGACAGTTAAGAGAGCAAGGAGGCCAGCTAGTATTATCATCGTCAGGCCTTCGATTACAACCGCCTTCCTTTGATGGTCAAACTTCTTGGTCAACCTGCAAAAGACAATTTGAGGTTGCGGCTTGTGCAAACAAGTGGAGTAATGAAGACAAGCGTATTAGTGCTAGCATTAAGGGGCCAAGCATCAGAGTTGCTTCAGACGATTCCAGTGGTGCAGCAACAGGATTTTCAAGTTTTGGTAGCTGCTCTAGATCTGAGATATGGCGACCAGCACCTCACCCAAGTGTACCGGACTCAGTTGAAATCGCGTATACAGAAAGCTAGAGATAATTTTCAAGAATTTGAGGCTACAGTAGAGAGACTGGCATACGTGGCTTACCCGAATGCACCAAGGCAGTTCCAGGAGCAATTGGCAGATGACGCGTTTATTGATGGCATGAAAGGCGAGGAGATCAGGCGGGTCCTTAAGCTATCTCGGCATAAGAGTAGTAGCGAAGCGAATGACCAAGACAAATTTCCCAGGAAAACAGGAAAATCGACAAGGAGGTGTAGCCTAGCGGAGATATTCAATGTTACCGTTGCAACAAACCAGAGCATGTGATGCGAGATTGTCGACATGGGAACCTTGGAGAAGTAAACGCTGCAAGGAAAGACGAAATCAGCTTGGAAAGGGCGAAAGTGATGGCTATGCTAAAGGATATACAGAAAATGGTCTCACAAGTATTGAACGAAATGAGTTCGCGACCGGAGTTGAAACGGGGACCGCAATCGCCGAAACAGGAGCCTAAGCAGTAAAGAAGCAGTGAAAGGCTTGCGAAGGGAATTCGCTGTTATAATTATTGTGGCAAATTGGGGCATATCAATATCATATGACATACTGCCATAAGAGGCACTCTAAGGAAGAGAATGTCGAGGGTATAAAGAAACAGCAGAATGTAGCAGAAGTGAAGGCGGTTAAGATTGAGGTTCCGAAGGATTGGACAAAGGAAGTTATAAGAAAGGAACAACTGAATTGGACCTATATTGAAGGCAAAAGAAAAAGGCGCACGACCAGATTGGAAGGATGTGATGCATGAAAGTGTCAAATTGAAGGCTTTGTGGGCGCAATGGGATTCCCTGAGGCTTGAAGATGGGCTTTTATGGAGAGCATGGAAGAGTTCGGATGAGAAACAATTTAACATGCGGTTGCTGATACCCCAATGCCGAGTACCAAAAGTACTTCGGGAAGTGCACGAAGGAATATTGGAGAGCATTTTGGCAAAAATAAGACCTTGGCTACGATTCTACTGGATAAAAAGCCGTCAGAACGTAGAGGGTTAGTGTCGCGCAAGGTTTGTGCTGATGTGGCTGCCAAGGGGTCACCTACAGGGATTGGTGATCGAATGAAGGCACGATATGTCCGTAACGTCAGTTCGACGGGACTCAAGGTTTGGTTGCACAACCCACAGCGGTGTGAAGAAGGATTCTCGAAGTTTCGTTCACCTTGGGAAGGACCGTATTCTATCATCACCCGGATTAACGACGTTGTTTATCGGATTCAACGAAGAAGTCCAAGATGAAAGTCGTACACTTGGACAGATTGGCGAAGTATGTCGGTACTCCGAATTGCACGACTACACCACTGGAATCATAGAAAATTCGAGAACGGCGCTAGAAAGTCGCGAATGTTATACCGGAACATTCCAGAATAATCTACTATATTCGACGCGGGTATATATACAGTGAATCTAAAGGCACTGGGATAGTTTGATATTAGACAACCAAGTGATAAGATGAAATAATAAACAGTATCAAGTTGTGATTTAAAGTAGTGAATTTATGTTAGATTAAAGTAGAATTAGTTGTGTTATTTTTAAGGATTAACTATTGCAAAATTAAGTAATTAATAATTCAGTGGTTTGTGAAGATTTTTGTTGCAAATTATTTGATCCTACATACAAGATGTTTATTGGAGATTGTAAATACGTTACAATTCTTTACACTGATAAAATATAACGCACCTTTAGAATAATCTATAATATATCTGATAACTTAAAAAAATACGAATATAAGTTCAGCCAACTGTACAAAATTTTGAATATTTAAATATTTAAAATGAAGTTATCATATTAGGAGTACTTCTCCCAAATCATCACTTGCCTATTACCTACTTCATTTTCTAATTAAATTTATGAATTATAAAATACTCGCAACTCAGTATATATTTTGATTAAGGCTAGGGTTATATAGTCGAGGCAAGAATTCAAGCCATGCACGTCACAGATCGATTCTATAAATAAAACAATACTGCTAAGAATCATGAAGCCCCATTAAACTGTACCTATTTCTGAAAAAAGCTTATTAACTGGGTGTCAAGAATTACTCTTTTTAACGTAATTAATGATTAAAAATTATGTTAGTATTAAAATTTCTTTAATGAGATCACTCGTGACGTGCATCGCTTGAATTCTTGCCTTGACTTTAGCAAATATTTAAAATCTGCATAAAAAGTTTCTTTTTCAAATTCTTGTTAAATCTAAGATGAATTGATTTTTATTATCTATCATGAATTAATTTATCTATATTGTCGTAAACGTTTTCGTAGAATTTTTTAAAAGCTACATGTCTTTCATACTTCATTTGGATGTGGTTTCTATGGTTTTAGCATCTCGTCAAAAGGATTTTCTAGGCTAGTACCTTCATAAGAAGTCATTATATTTGAAATTGAAGCACTTTGTTTTTAGTGTTGATATAAGATCAAAAGCTTAGTATTATATTATATTATTAAGGCGATTCTCTATTTTCTAGTAAAACAACTTATGATATATTTTGTAGATGGCAAAACAGTGAGAATGAAGAACGAAACATACATATTAGCCACCCCGTCACAAACTTTGAATTTCTTTATGAGCCATTTTATATAGCTCCAGATACAGTTCCGCCACATGATGAAAGATTTGTTGGATATGGGTATACACGGAATAGCCAGGTATGGTATTATACAGATACATCACCATAAATTACTCTGATTTCTACATCTAATAATAGTTGTATATAACTATCGAAGTATAGTAAATACGGCCAAAATTGAAACTGGTCAGTTTTAAAGCACAGGACCGTGCGCACTGAACTTGATATTTTGTCCTATATATTTGGCAATGGTATCGAGATTCGAACGGTAGTTGAAACCGTGCAGGCGAGTCCGAGACTGGCAATGTAATCAGCCTGAATGAACCATCTACGACTGCACTGGTTTAAAGGTAATAAAACGGACAGGCCTACTAGCACAAAAAACTCGTAAATCGTTTCTTTATCAGTCAACGTGGAAGTCTAACAACGTGCTGTCTATGTGCCAGTGCAGTGCATAAATACCCATTATAATATCAAGCTTAGGAGGTTAGTTACTATTCATATTTATAACTATTTATTACTGTCTAAAAGGTAAAATATTTTAATTATTTACTAATTTATCATGACTTTCTGGAGACCATTTGAAACAGATGATAATATAATAATGCCCGAAAATTCCGAAATAGTTGAACCGGTTATTATCGAAAAAGCCGAAATAAATTTAGAGTTTAAAAACCAAGATTTACACGTACAAAGTCAACGTATTATTTTAAATATACATGAATGTTTGAAAAGCGAAAATCCTGAACAATGTGAGAAAGAAATAATACGAGTATTAACTAAAATATCAAAATCAACAATTTATCGCGTAATTTAAGAAGGCGATGTTATAGATCACAGCGCAAAGAGGAAACGGAAAAATACGAAATTTAAAAAATGTTGATGATACCACTAGAGATGTAATACGGCGTATAATGTATGAAGAAAATATAGTTCCTACGTTAAAAATGATTCAAGAAAAAATGAGCGATTATCCTGATTATAATTATAGGTCTTTAGATACACTACGAAATGTATTATTAGAATGCGGTTTTAAACATAAAAAACTTGACAGTCGTATGGTAATTATGGAATCGCGACGTATAGTTTCACTTCGAGTAGATTATTTGGGAAAAATTAGAGAATATCGTCAACTAAACAGGCATATAGTGTATCTAGACGAGACGTGGTTTGACACGCATGATGTTGTTCAGTATGGTTGGGTAGATAGTTCGCACAATTGTGTTTTAAATACTCCGTGTTCTAGAGGAAAACGCGTTATCATACTTCATGCGGGAAGTACCCAATGCATTGCTCTTGTCGGCCAAAAAAATATCGCAGTCTTCTGCAGACTATCACGAAGACATGACAGCCGATCTATTCGAAAAATGGTTTTCTCAACAGTTTCTACCAAATATTCCGCCAAATTCGGTAATTGTATTAGATAATGCTTCTTATCACTCGCGTATATTAAATAAAATACCAAATAACAGCACAAAAAAAGGAAGACATTTGAAAATTCATGAGAAAAAAAATATGGAAATTCCTGTGAAAGTTCCAATAAAACGCGAATTACTGAAAAGAATAAAAGAACAGAATTTCAAAAGGAATATGTTATTGATAACTTATCCAATATACACGGTCATACACTTTTGCGGTTACCTCCATACTATTGCATATTTAATCCTATCGAGATGGTTTGGGGAACACAAAACGTACGTTTACGAAAATGTAATAACTCTCCAACGTTAAGCGTGATAGTAGTTGATCATATAAGAAAAGTAATAAATGACATTGACAATAATACTGATTTATGGAAAAATTCCGTTAGGCATGTAATTAGAGAAGAAAATCGATATCCAACGCTACCCTCTAGTGCGCCGATTTAATTCAACTGGATAATGATTCCTCCTCAGAAAGTGAAGATTCAGACGCGTCAATTAACATTTAACTTTTCTTAATTTTTTCGTTCACTTTTTTATTGTTACATTTCATGGAATATATTTTGTTTAGTTGACAAGAAATTTTAATTTAAGTTACTTAATTCTAGAGAAATAATTTAATTTTGTTTTTATTTATGTTTTATATAAGCATACAAATATTTATTTTTGTTTTCATATAATAATTCTTTGCTTTGTTCAAGAAACTTACGTTTTTATTTTAGAGTATTAAACTTAAATTTTTATTTTATTTTTGACTAAAATCGTTGCCCTTCGTTAATCTAACCTGTCCCATCCCCTCCTGGCAAGGTATATTCATACCTTCTCGTTGGTCCTTGCTGAGCAATAACATATTTCAATATAATATGGGTTAACTTTAAAACTAAAACCAACAAATTTAAATATTTAGACTTTATATCTAAAACTGATATAATAGCTCAAAAATATATTATTGGCGAAATGAACCTAATAAACAAAAAATAATAAAAATGAATACAATTTTAACATTTTATTGTGACAATCATTTCCATTTACCTCCGCCCATGTACAATAAAGAGATACCGACTGTTTTTGCCGGCTTTTAGTTTTTATACGGTTTCAATTCCAGTCGTATATACTTTACATACATGCTACTCACAACAATTAATATTAGCACTATTGTTACCATTTAATACAGTTTCTCGGGGTTCAGACAAGAGAAAAGTAAAATATAAAATAAGATTTTTAAGATTGGATTTACTGTCATAGCAGCCGGATTTTTAAGCATGGAATCAAAAGGCTCCAAAGAAATAAGAACTAAATATGGCGGTAAAATTATACAGACACATTTAGATGTAAACTGATTCTCTCGGTGTACGAGCGGCTGCCTAAACTTTGGAACAGTTTGTAACTCAAAATAAAGTATAGTCATTACATGCTGTAATTAACATTGCAGGGGTCATGGTTTTTGAAGAGTTCGAATGGTTAACAGAGCGGTTAATTCGAGAACAAATTGGGGTTAATTTATTACTTTTAAATTTACAAATGTACTTTGTCCATTACTCAAAAAATATAAAGGAAGCCCAATTAATAACTGTCACTATTCACTGTTCAGAAGCTCTATCAGGTCTTGCCGTTCATCGGGCAACCAAAGCCGCATTAACTACTTGGAGGGATACAATTCTATTAGAAATGGGAAAATATGATGTACATGTAATTGCTTTTATTCGTGGAACCTTCACTAAGCCGAGTAATATTATAAGTAAAACGCTGCAAAATGCTAAGAGATGCATGATTCTTTCAGTTCAGAGCAACATAATTTCTATAGTGGATACTTTAAAAGATACAAGTTTGTCTTTATATTTTATAATCCCTCCTGAATTACCAACTAAATTTGATGAGTCACGATTATGGGTTCTAAAAAAAACTTATGTGAATACTAGTTACGAGACATCTAATTAATGTTTTTGAATCATTTTCATTTCCTAAAAATGTACAGGGTGGCCAAAATTATTTTCCAATTAAGAACATTTTAAATTGAATATTCTCAAATTTTTTTCGATGATGTGATGTAGAAATAAAAAAGGAATATATGTTGTAAGTACTTCCCTAGGGCTAACTCTAACCAATTTATTTATGCTGGAAATAATAATGCTAATGATCTAACTAATAACCTAAACTTTATTCAACTACTCCCGAACGAAAAGCAGAATACGTCAACTTCAAAATTAAATAAACTGTGTCATTTTAATGCTAGATCTGTCATAAATAAATTTAATGACATTAAATCCTTTGTGAAAGAAAACTCATTTTTAGCAATCGGAATTAGTGAAACTTGGCTCTCTCTTGACATGCCGGATGATATGTTTGAAATACCCGACTATAAGCTTTTAAGAAGTGATCGCCCATCACGAGGTGGGGGTCTAGCTCTTTATCTGCAATCTTCTCTCGCTTGCTCAGTGTTTTCTATACCACTGGAAGAGGTCTATGATATTGTATATGTAATTGTTAAAGTCACAGTAGAAAATAAATGATATGCTATAGGAGTTTTATATAAGCCTCCAACTTCTTATTATATCAATGTTCGTATACTGATTGATATCATTAGTTATCTACTAGAAAATAATATATTTAGTTTTATTCTGATGGGTGATTTCAATATTAATATTTTAATCAACAATGAATGCTGCCACTGTATATCTAAATAATTTGCTTCGGGCTTTTGATTGTGAGCAATTGATTAAAGACCCCACCAGAATATCTGCTCAAAGTGAATCCCTATTAGATTTAATTATAACTAATTCTGAATTAGATGTTAAAAATGTAGTAGTTTTAGATAAGTGTTTCTCAGACCACAGTGTTACATCTTGTGATATTGAATTGGAAGGCCATGACTGCAAACCTGTAGTAAAAGAGTTTCGTAGCTTCAGAAATTTTAATATAGATTCATTTAATCTGGATGCTTCTGCTATTAATTGGAATATAATTTACAATCTTAATTCTCTAGAGGAAAAAGTTGACTTCTTTAATGCAAATCTATTAAATCTTTTTAATCAGCATGCCCCTCTAAAAAGAGTTACTTTTAAACCAAACAAGCGTCGAGAACCATGGTTTACAGAAACTCTATATGACTTAAAAAAAAATTAAAAAGAAGGCCTGGCTGAGATATAAAAAGACCAGAAGTGCTGCTCATAGACATTTTTGCGAAATTCACAACTACTATAACAATGCCGTAATTCAAGAAAGAACCGCCTTTTACTCTTTTCACATTAACAATACTAAGAATAATCCCAAATAAATGTGGACTAATGATGTGGGGAGTAGTAAAGGATAACATTCCACCAAACCTTCCTGAGGATCTTTGTAATGCTAACAACATTAACAATTCTTTTATGGATTCCATACCTAATCTAGAATCTAACGAACAACATAATGAGATTTTTCTGGGAACAAAATTTATGGGTGATATTCAATTTATTTTTAAACCAGTTACTGTTCAAAAAATTGTAGAGATCACAAATAAGCAAAAACCTCACACCATAGGTCCCGATGGATTATCAGCTAAAATACTACAACTTGCCTTACCATGGATATCCGTCCCACTAACACATATTATTAATATATCGTTCGAATTAGGTATTCTACCTCCTCAGTGGAAACTATCTTGTGTTAAGCCCATACAAAAAAAAAAAAAAAATCCAGAACAACTTAAAGATCTGCACCCTATTAGTCTGCTCTCGGTTCCTCTAAAAATTATGGAATCGGCTATATATGAACAACTATCTGAATATGTTTATCAACACTCAATAATTCCTTCTAACCAGTCTGGATTCCGAAAAGGTTTTAGTACTTCTACTTTACTAAGTAATATAACTGACGATATCTTGCGAGCCATTAATACCACGTAAGTCACCTCCCTGACGTTACCTGATATGACAAAGGCTGTTGACTCTCTAGATATTAATTGCTTGATTGTAAAACTAAGCTATTATGGCGTATCTGGAAGTACTTTCTCCTGGTTTCAAAATTATCTCCATGGCAGGAAACAGTTTACGAGTGTTAATACAGGAAACTCGATACTAACATCACATTATAGATCAGTTAAATCTGGTGTTCCACAGGGATCTATCCTTGGACCACTTCTTTTTAACATTTTTATTGCGGATGTAGCAAGGCTCCCACTTAATTCAAAATTATACATGTACGCTGATGATATCCAGCTAATGCATAGTTCCTCCTATACAGAAGCTCAAATGGCTGAATTTTGGCTTATATACGAATGGACAATCCAAAATACTCTCATGCTAAATGCTAACAAAAGTCAAAATATCGTTTTTGGAACATCTCAGCAGCTATTGAATCTTAGAGAACTGAATATTCAAGTAAATAATGAGATCACTGCATCAACCAACAATGTTAAAAATCTGGGTGTTAATTTTGATCCTTTATTAAATTTCTCTAACCACGTAAATATTATTTGTAAAAAAGCTTTTTCTTGTTTAAAACAGTTATACTCATTCAAAAAATATCTAAACACAAATACTAAAATATTGCTTTCTGAAACTATGGTTCTATCGCACTTAAATTACGCAGATACTGTGTGCGGTCCTTGTCTCTCACAGGAAGATAAATTCCGATTGCAAAAAATTCAAAATTGCTGTGTACGATATTTTACAACTGTGCCTCAATTTGGTCATATAACTCCACATTTACGTGCTTTCAACTTATTAAATATGTGCGAAAGGAGTTTTATACACATTGTAGGATTCGTATTAAACATTTTCAAAACAGAAAAACCAAATTATCTATTTAATAAAATACATAGGCGTTCTGAAATCCACCATAGGGATCTAAGACATGTTGAAAATAAAGTTTGTATTCCCACTCACAAAAATGCATCTTTTCGGTCTTCCTTTTCATTCATAGTAGCATATATTATTAATAACCTGCCAGATCAATATCACAGCATATCAGTGGCAACTGTAAAATGTAAGTTAAAGGAAGACATTATCCTATCAAGATTAGAAAACTTTAATGTACAATTGTTTTAAATTAAATATTTTTTTTACATGTATAAATATTTTTGTACTCAGGAAGTGTTGTAAAGCAACATTGTTGATACACTTCCTTTTGGAAAAATGTATGTACCTGTACTGCTTTTTTTTCAATAAACGTATTGTATTGTATTGTAATACATATTGTCGGTGGGATATACATTACAAATATACAAAAATAGGAAAACTTGCTCTCAACTTGCACTTGAATAATGCCAATAAGGAAAGTTATGCATTTTATATCTTCTAAATCTAGTTCAGTGGCATACAATTTTTTATTTACACCTAAAAGGATACCATGTCCTCGTTTCAAATTTATGTCACACCTAAATATATACTGATCACACAAATTGATATACTGCTAAAAAATGTCAAAGTTAATACGTAGTTTTTAAAATCTTTCAATTTATTTCCCTATACAATATTGTGATGTAAATAACAAAACCCATGATAATGAGTAATTTTTTTTGATTTTCAGGTATACGAGATGTTTGTAGCCGGGTACGAATTTCTGGTATTGTCACCTGTATTCACTTGCCACTGGGGTCTGCAAGTAAAGCGCACTCGACCACCCTGGAGAGAGCATCAAAACAATTTGAATCGAAAACAGTTCGATGCGTTCAAGAAGGAAATTTTCGCTCGATACAACAAAGACCCTCTCAATATGATGACTGCTCGAAAGACTTGACATTTACCAGAGCTTTTAAACAATATTGGTCTCTACATTTTGTGATTTTTTAATGTACCTACTATTTACTTTTGTGCAATAAATGATTCTCCTAGAGCAGAACAAATTTGCGTGTTTTTAACGAATTACTTAACTTCAATGTGGTTGCCAAAATAGGAGAAAACTCGGAGATGAATTACGACATTACGAGATGAATATTACGACAATTGTAGCATGGTGTAATTCAAGTGTTAGTGCAAAGTGCATCATAAGTACCATTTACATTTCGAATTATTAGAAGAATTTATTAACAAAACAACTTAAAATATACATTAAATAATCAAAAACAACTATTTGTAGCTCGCTCTAGGAAAGAAGGATTGAATTTGTTACACGATATAACTAATTGCATTTTGAACTAAAACAAAAGCGTAATAGACCCTTTATTTAATAAAGTTATTTGCTACCACTTAATATATTACCTATAAATAGAAACTAAAGTTGTTTTCTTTCAAATTTCGGCAATAAAGCATATCCTAAGTTATAACTGACAATGTTAGATCCTATTTGCCTTTAGAAGAATTAAAGAAGCCATAGAAAGAGAAAGTACCTAGCAACAGTTTAGTTAGCATCTGCTATATATCGAAAACCCCAGAAACAACCCTCAGCTCAGTTCTTGTGAAACACAGCACTATTACAGGCAGAAAAATAAGCACTACCAGAATGTATTTGTCGTTTCAAACAGCCAGGCGGTGCAGAAGGAACTAATGTACCACAAACCGACCTGAACTCTGGTTTGGGAGTATTTAGAAGAACTCAAATCCATGGTAAAACAGAATTCAGTTAAATTGATCTTGGTGTCAGGACATTGATGCAAGGACTTCATGGCTGAACCCAGGGCCGGCGCTAGGGTATTTGGCACCTGAAGTAAATATTTGCTTGCTGCCCTAAGAAAAAATATTTACAAGTTACTACTGTTGGAACAAATAACAAATTTTTTGATAATAACTTATAAAAAGTAAAAGAAAAATTTCAATAGACATAAATAAAAAAAAAATTAACAAAAAAACAAACAGAAATTATAAGAAACATTCTATAAAAAATAAAACGGATATTCCAATAAAACTTACTTTTCAAAATTTAAGTAGAACTTCTACTTTTTAAAGCTGGAATTTTATACAGAAAATTAAAAATTTTATTATATTTCAAATCAAATCAAATCATTCTTTATTTTCAATAGAACTCGTAATACAAGTATATAGAACAACGTCAACAGTTTCCTTGCAACTACAAATAATTGCAAGAAAAACCACAAAAAATACCATAAACTACAAACTACAACTACAGAAGGCTTCAAAAACAGCAGACAAACAAACAATGAAATGTAAATACGAAGTATAAAAAACAAATACTGAAAAAAGTAAGAAAAGGTGTAAAAACAAATATTCCAAGTATGGTACATGTGATATAAGAAACTAAATGTCAGGATTAAGAAATACGAGTTTATAAATTTAAATAAACAAAAAACTATTTGCCATAGAAGTTCAAACATCAAATTCAGAACAATCCAAGTACTCTGAAATGGAGTAAAAAACATTATTTAATAACAAACTTTTTACGGCTCCCTTAAATAAATAAACGTTTGATATTTCTTTAATAAAATTGGGTAGTTTATTAAACAACTTAATAGACATGATGGTGGGTCCCTTGGCAACCATAGCTAAACGGTGTTGTAATAAGCTAATGTTATTATTCAGCCTTAAATCGTAGTGCTCAAAGCCATCTCTCTTCCGAATAAAATTATTAGGGCTAGTTTTAACGGAAACGACACAGTTTAGTATATACAAACTTGTAACTGTAAGTATATCTAATTCTTTAAAAAGTTGTCTACAAGAATATTGGGGCGATTTAAACGTTATTGTTCGTATGAATTTCTTTTGGATGACTAAAATACTAAAATGTCTTTTACTCTCGATGAGTTTCCCCAGCAAATAATTCCATAGTTTAAACACGCCTGTACATAAGCAAAATAATACAATTTTAGCAGTTCAACACTAACTTTTGATCTTAGCTGCCATAAAACAAAGCAGTGCGTGGAAAGTTTTTTTGTTATCCCGCCTATATGATAATTCCAAGATAATAGAGAATCAACTTGCAATCCAAGAAATTTGGTAACTTCACTCAGTTCAATAGATTTGTTATCAATTTTTACAAGGAGACTTTTGTTTAACTCACGAGTAGCGAAAACTATCAGTTCTGTTTTTAAGTTCTTTAAAACCAAACCATTGTCCAGGCAATATTTCTGCATAAAGATGACAGTATCATTTGCATTTTTACTAATTCCGCTGAAATCATCACCACTGACAGCAGCAGCAGTATCATCTGCAAATAATGAGATGTAACAATTTGTTAATGGCTCAGCAATATCATTGATGAAAATAATAAAAAGTAACGGCCCCAGGATACTTCCCTGAGGCACGCCAGTAGTACTAGAAGCGAGTTCATTTGATCTATATGTTGAACCGTCATCTGATAACCTGACCTCTTGTGTCCTATTACAGAGATAAGATTTTAACCAACTTAATGCTGTTCCGCGTATACCATAATTATAACATTTGTCTAGAAGAAGCGCATGATCTATGGTATCAAATGCAGGTTTTAGATCGAAAAATATACAGGCAGTAGTTTTGCTGTTATCTAAATTTGACAAAATGAAATTGTACAAGGATAGTACTGCATGTTGAGTGGAAAGACCCTTTCTAAAACCAAATTGATGATTAGAAATAATATTTTCTTTCTCTAGAAATGCAGAAGTTCTTATGAAGTAAGCTTTTTCAAGAACCTTTGAAAAGGCGGATAGTAGTACAACTCCTCTATAGTTAGAAATATCATTAGTATTGCTCTTTTCATGAATAGGGATAATAATAGCTTTTTTAACATTCATGGAAAAATTCCTTCCTGAAAAGAGATATTTATCAATAGTGTTAGAGGCTCTACAATATAATCAACAACTCTGCTCAGTAGAGAACATGGTATCTCATCAAAGCCAGAGGAGTCCTTGGCCGAGATGGACTTGATTCTATCATATACTTCATAAGTTGTTACTGGAGATAAAAATAACGATTTATCATTGATCTTAGATCTAGTATTATAGGCAAGAGGCAAGTTATTTGTTAACATTTGAATAGACGATACAAAGTATTTATTAAAGTAATCAGCTGACATACTAAAATCTTTTATATGACTACCATCTACATCGGAAAAGTGATCAGGAAGCGTTTTTTTACTTTTGATATTAGATTCATTTTTTATAAAGGACCAGGCGGTTTTTGATTTATTTTGTGAATGGAAAAGTAGGCTATCGTGGTAGTTTTTCCTTGCTACCTCAATCTGTTTTTTATGGTTGGCTTTAATTATTTTGTACCTTTCAAATACTGCCTCGTCGTTATTTGTTTTGTAAATTTTAAATAAGGCTCTCAGAAACTTTCCTTGATTAGTTATAGTGGCATCTATCCATGGTTTATGACTAAAAGTAGTGGTACTCTACATTTTTCTGGAGGAAATGCCTTGAGACAAAGTTCAGTGAATGTTGATAAAAAGGTTTTTTTTTATTTATTAGCCGTTACTCGAGTCCGAGTATAAAAATGTTATAGTCGATAAATTGTGTAAAATAAAAAACAAGTAAAAGGTGTAGTCTATTGTAATTCCCATTCATCTACGGTGCACACGACTATGGCTATAGAGGCCAATTCGGGAGAGCACATGTCGACCGCAGTCAGGACAGACATAGACCTGGTTAGGTCTTGGATTCGGCCTTCTTGCAGCAACATTTCCTTGATAGCTGGCCACAACCCCTCGCCATTCGGTTCTGTCCGCTGCAAGTTGTTCCCATTTCTCGTCTGCAATACCGCAGGATTTTAGATTTTCATGGAGAGCGTCTTTGAACCTCTTTCGTTGACCGCCAAAAAGGTTTTAAACTTGTGCTCGAATCCATCCATGGTTGCCAGATACGACCAGTCTACATTTGCGAGTAATTGTTTAAAATTATCCAAATTTTCTTCTTTATTAAAAAATCTCTTAAACCTGAAAGTTTCTTCACTATTTTAATCGGAATAAATGAAAGAGGTACATTGCATAAAATGATCTGACGTATCGGAATAAATAATTTTTGAAGTTAATACTGAGGTATTAATATTGGAAAAAATATTATCAATAATACTTTTTGAATTATTACATATGCGAGTATATTCATTAATTGTTTTATGGAAACCAAAAGATAAATATACATTTATTAGGTCTTCAGCATTCTTATCATGAGCAGAAATGTCAAAATTCGCATTGAAGTCGCCACACATGAATACCTGGCTACTTAGATTTAGAGATCTATTTAATAAGTCCTCCAAAGACGACAAGAAGAGTGAAAAATCAGACGACGGAGACTTGTAAAAGCAACCTATCACTAAACATAGCTTATTAATGTTAATTTCAGTAAGAGCACATTCAAAATGCTTTTCTATTTTTTTTACAAGCGACATCTTTTACTTTGTAATTTTTGTCATTTCTTACGAAAATAGCTACACCTCCGCCTTTCATATCTACTCTACATTGTTCCAACTGTTTAAATCTACTTTCGAGGGAATTAATGCAGGTGTCCAAAAGTGCATTAAACAATTCCACTTCAAAGAACTTTTTAGGATCAGAAAAAGGCTGTTCTTTAGCTTCATAATCAAATAATTTTCTCTTTCTTCTTAATCTGAGACGTCCTGGTGGAGGGAACTCTGCTGAAATTTCCATATTCTGAGCAATCTCCCGTGCAGTAATCAAAATTTGATTAAAACTAGCAATACGATACTGTTGTAGAAATTGTAAAACATTTTGCAATAACTTTGTTGTTTCGGTAATGTGGAAATTTGGACTTTGTAATAATTTAGATACAATATATACTTTAAACAAAATGTCATACCAGGTGACTGTACTGCATATAAATTTAAAATCGCTAATTGTGGTAGCCAATGCTTTACCTTTGTTTCGTTTATCACTGTCTTTTTGTGGATCTTGGGAAATTTCAACAAGAGCATCATATATTTCTCCCAGTTGATATTTTAGTGGTTTAATAGATTCTATTGTACTCTCCCATCTCGTATCGCTAACACTTTTTAGTGTTAAATAAATGTTGCACCATAGAATAATAATTTGCAATTTCGCCTGTTCTTTTGGCGGCATCATTTATTACTAAATTTAGTGAGTGGCATGAATATGGAACAAAAAATGTCTTAGGATTCATGTCAAATATTCGTTTTTCGACACCTGTATGAATTCTTTCATGTTGGCGCCATTATCATAGCCCCGTCCTCGTATATTGGTAACTTCTAAATTTAACTTATCAAATTCATTTAAAAGGGCATTAAAAAGATTCGCACCCGTTGATAGTTCAACGTTGAGGAAATCAATAAAGTATTCTTCGCATCTATATGAGGACCCATCACTTATCACTATTCTTATTATCAAACACATTTGTTCAATTTTACTAATGTCAGGAGTGCAATAGAGAATAATACTATAATATTTTGCAAATCTTACTTTGTCTAAAATAGTATTTTGAACGTTCCTCCCTAACAATGAGATTACATCAATTTGAATGTCTTTACTTAAATAATGAATACTTCTCTCATGCATTGAAGCTTTCCTCAAATGTTCAGCAGTAACAGAATCAAATTTATCTAAAAATTCCATAATTTTAAAAAAATTCCATTATTAGGTTGAAAAACTTTATCTGATCTATTTCTAAGAGGAAGCATTTGAGTTGCACTTAACTGTATGGCAGCAATAATTCTTTTCAAAACATCTCTACAATGTTGTCGATTTCATATGCGCTGATGTTCCTGATCAATGGTTTTATTTACTTTTAACCTCTTGTCCATTTCCTTCCACCATTATTTGGTTTTTCTACCACATGTATTATTGTTCTCTTCAAAAACAAATCACCGAATCTACAAAATAATAGAATTATTGGAAAAAAGCCTCTACGCCCGTGACGTTTACGCCAAAGGAATAGTCAGAGATTATGTTTTGCAAATAATATAATTCGGAATAAACACAGAGATAATGTATTTTGCTGACGTTTCGGAAAGTAATCTCTTTCCGTTTTCAAAGCTTTTTTTGGAAGAACTTTTATTTTGCTGTGTATGTCAAATACAGAGCTTTAAGATTCTGTTTATGTTATTTCCATAGATACTTACTACTTACACGGAACATAGAACTGATGATATTTTCTTTTAGATAATGTTGAGTTTGTTAAGTTCTTCTTTTAACATTGGTAGCCAGGTTGTACAAATATCTACAGAACAATTCGATACGCACTTGTCTTCATTTAATAAGATTATTGCTGATTCTTTAATTTTCCTTTTTTTTTTGGTATCTGCTTCTTTTGTTAAAATTTTTGCCGAGTCCCAGTTTATTCTATGTCCGTTTTCCCAAGCATGTTCACAAATCCTTGATTTCTGAATTTCATTCTTTCTAATGTAATTCTTGTGTTCATTCAACCTCACACTAAAAGGTCTGGATGACTCACCCACATAACATTTATCACATTCGCACAGGATATTGTATATACAGTTTTTTGAATTCTGCTCCCTGTTTATCGGTTTTGTTTTTGTTAAAATAGATCTTAAAGTGTTCCCCGTTTGAAATATCGTCCTAACATCAAATTTGTCACCTATACGGCGTAGCTTTTCCGATAATCCGTATACGTAAGGAATTATTGCTGTATATTGACGTTCAGGTTTTTGTCGTACCTGATTGTCCCTATTTTTAACATTTATGAAAACTGTATCAACAAAGGCTTCAGGATATTGATTTTGTACTAGAACCTCTTTGATAAATTTTTTCTCGTTATTTAATATTTCATTATTAGATGAAATTATTTTGGCCCTATCATATAAACATTTTACAACACCCCTTTTAACATTTATTGACTGATTTGAGTTAAAATTTAGATATCTATTAGTATGTGTTGGTTTTCTATAAACGCTTATTTCAATTGTATTTACCCTTCTAATTAAAACATCTAAAAACGGTAGTTCATTCCTACTTTCTACTTCTAATGTGAATTCAATAGACGGTTCCTTACTATGTATATTTTCCAAAAAACTATCTAGTAAATCGACACCATGAGGCCAAATTGCAAAGATGTCGTCAACATATCTCCACCAGACAACCAGTTTGTTTATATAATTTTGAACATGTGTGTTCTCAAAGTCCTCCATAAATATGTTGCTTAAAATTGGTGATAATGCAGACCCCATAGCCATACCAAAATCCTGTTGATAGAACTCATTGTCCAATTGAAAATAGGTTGTTTTTATGCACATTGTTAAGAGTTCCATTATGCTATTTATACTTAATTTACTTCTAGTTTCCAAATTATTATCATTTAGCAACCAGTCTTTAACTATTTTTAAGGTCTCATCTACCGGAACATTGGTAAAAAGACTAACTACATCAAAACTAACCATCAGGTGTGATTCATGAATATTGTTTTTATTAATTTTTTTCTAGAAAATGTTTACTATATTTAATATATGAATCGGTATTTCCAGATAATGGATCAATAATTTTAAGTAAAAATTTTGCCAAATTATGACATTGAATTAATAGAACTAACAATTGGTCTTAAAGGAATATTTTGTTTATGTGTCTTTGGTAAGCCATAAAAATGAGGAGGCTTACTATGATGTGGTGTAAGTTTCCTTCGTTCAAAATCATTAAATTCATGTTTGTATTTAAACAAAGTTCTGTAAATTTTGCTCTCTATTGGTTTTGTTGGATCTTTGTTTAGTTTTGAGTAGGGTCCCTCATTTACAAGAGTCATGATTTTTGTGTTAAATATATCTTTAACTATAATGACTGTGGCATTACCTTTATCTGCTGGCAATATTTTTATACTTTCATCGCGTTTTAAAGAATTTATCGATAACTTTTCTTCTGGAGTTAAATTATCTCTAATTTTGTATTGCTTCTCTAAAGCAATATTTGCCCGTATGCGATATTCATTACCACTCTGTTGGTAAATTTTGAGCCGTTTTTTTATTGACGCTACTATATCAAATTTTGGAACAGGTTTCGGGTTTATTGTAAAATTTAAACCTTTTGATAAGACAAGCCTGTCTGAAATGAACAAAAGTCTTCTTGGCATATTAATGACAGTCCTGTCAATTAAAGGATTATTATTTATATTTTGTAATTGCCTAATCTGTTTTTCCCTTAAGTTTCTAAATTTATGTAAATGCGTACCTTTTTAATGTGGGCTTTTAAACTTATTGAAATATTTTTCCAATCTCTGTACCCGTTGAACCAGAGAAGCATTTAGGTCAGGGTTTTTGAAAAGTAAAAAATAAAAACAATATGCTGCATTAGAACTTCTTGAATATAATAACCATTTTCTTTCAAGCAACACACAATTTTCGATGATATAGAGTCTCTGAAAACCATCTCCCGTGATCATCGGCTGGAAAATTATATTGTTTTGTCTTGGCCCTTTTTTCGACAATAAATTTTTCCAAGTTGCCGGGTCTTCGTTGTATTGTCGAATTGTTCGATTTGAATCGATATCAATATCAAACTTATTAGATTCATCAACGTCAACTCTAGGTTTTTCTGTTTGACTAGATGAGTTTTCAATTTCTATTGAAGATGGAGATTCTAAATCATCAACTATATTTTCAGTGGAAGAAGCCTTCTAGGCTTAATAAATTTTTCTATGGTCCCACTTAGTCTTTTTTGCTAATTTTCTTTGGCTAATCTTTTTGTTTATAGGAAAATCCTGATAGCTTTTTTTCTTTTATTTCACTCATTTTTTATTATTCACGCAGGTATCTACAAAAAAGCATTCTAAAAAAAAAAAGTTGTTCAGAACCAGTCTTTCAAGGACATTTGGCAGCGTCAGTCTCTCCCGCTAGCCTAAAAATCAGCAGAAGCAGCAAAACAACTTTGTCGCCAATGCAAGTCAAAGTCAACGTTAAGTACGCAGCACGTGTTACTATATTTAAATTAATTTACTCAAATTTATACCTAACTTCTCGATAATTGACTTATTTACTTACTTACCGTTTTACTGATGTAACAAAAATCTCAGATAAATAATACTTTCACTAGTTCCACTTAAAATTCAAAAACAAGGGATAACTTTAACTATCGATTGTCGCGTTTCATCTTTTAAGTCACCACGTGGTGCGCTGTAGCAGTCGTGTTTTGCTCGAAATTGTGATTAGAGTCCTTGAGATAAAAGCGGCCGGCGCGGCGGCCAGCGCGGCGTTGACATGTTTAGCGCGAGTAAACGAATAAGTACGAAGTACACATTAGAATATGTAACGCTCCACAATAAAGCACTCATTTGGGGTAAAAAAAATTTTTTTTCAGATTTTTGTGCAATTTTCAATTTCTGAAATTTATAAAAAGTTAATAATCAAGTCTTAAAATGCCGCCTGAAACATCTGCTTCGCTGTTTCACCCCTTCCGCCGGCCCTGCTCGCCCGTATATTCACCTTGTTCGGATCAAGATCATATGTATTGTATTCAAAGAGTGCAAAATTCTTGAATTCATTTTATCCATGGTATATGAAAATTTCAATACATCTCTCATACATTCTCGGAGCTTGAATGGCTAAAAATGTATGAGAGAATTAAAGTGCACGCCCTTAGGTCGTACCACAAGGTATTAAAAGTTAAGTCGCTGCCATATCCATTCAATAAAATCACTTTCAGAAGCGATGTCCATAATGTCAATATTAGATGCAAATTAATGTTGTTGTTTAATTACTCCCCCTGTACAAAGAACCCACTTTTATGATCAAAGTTTTGCTGAATATTGTGTTGTTTAAAATTAACTCATTGGAATAGTTTCCTCGTGCGGTCGCATGGGAAAGATGGACTCTAATAGACACGAAATTGTTTCAGGGAGGTATAATGAAAAATAATTTACGAACGGATCTGTACATAAGTATAGTAATATGCCGAGAAAGTAGTTTCAAATTAAATAGTTTTTTATCCCGGTTTCCCAATGTTTTAAATAAGTATTGAATCAGTAGCGTACAAGTTATCTTATGATAATTTTTTGACAACTATCACGCAATGCAAACAGCGATAAGACAAGGCTTGACATACTAAAATTAATTAGCACACACGGTGCATAGTAAAGGCAATATTTTTATTATCATCACATTCCCCTTGAGTTAATGTTACACAATATGCACATCTTAGAAGAATTCGTCCTTTTTCTTAAGTGGTTATTTAATGTAGATTAAATCGATAACTTATGTACTATTGTTATTGTGACTGACTAAAACAAAGAATATTGACACGAGATATCAAGATTTCTTGCACTATAAATGTGGTGGTCCAAATAGTTTTCAAATACTGTTGTTAAAATGTTCGAAAGTATTGTAATTTTGCTAGCTCTAGGTGTGGTGATCGAATGTAAGACTATTTTCTTTAATATTTATTTTTTATTGTTTCTCTATATTTAATATATCTTAGAATAGGACAAACTATCTTCCATGGAAATGAAACAAGCAACAATCTTTAAATTATTTCAATAAATATTAGTAATTTAAAACTATGAGAGCAGAGTGTAATATAAAATAAAATAGTCAAACTCCTTCCTCTTCTCTCTCTCTTCATTTATATCTCACATCTCACAAGATAAAAAAAATTGGCAATTTACGTGACCGTCTAGTTTTTAAATATTTAGTAAGTATCCAAAATTTTAATCAAAAACTGTACTTAAGTCAAGGAGTTATGTAATATATAGTTTTTCGTCGCTATACAAATTTTGATTTAATCTATTTACAGCTGATCTCTATGCCTTCTCTTGGTTTAGTGTCATTTTCGAAAACAACATTGATGAAAAAGAAAAATTATTTCATGAATATCTAATTTATCTGTTTGATAAACATGCACCGGTTAAACAGATGAGCCGTTACACCTAATTTAAAAATTATTGTGAACGAAAAAATTGAGCGTTACAAAAATGTAAACGTAACAATGATTGGTCTAGATATAAACAATTTCGTAATTATACTTTGGCAATGGTAAGGAGAGAAAATAAGGGCTTTTTACAGCTTATTTGTTTGAAAAATAAGTCAAAAATATACATGGCCAGCTCTCAAAACCCTTAATGTTCGCTCAAATAAAGAGATAAATATTCCTGATAATTTAGCCAATCGTTCAAACTACTAGTGGTAATTGTGACAACAAAGTTGATAGTTACAGTAATAACTCAAAAAACCCATATATACCATTTAGTTATTCACTTATTTCTGTTGCTGAAGTTATTAAAATTTTGCATAATATTAAAACAAACGCAACAGGCATCGATGACATTCCGTCAACTATGCTTAAATATTGCAGTCCTTTTATAGATCAATATACCTACTACTCATATTATAAATTGTTGCATTCAGGCGAGATATTTTTCACAATTATGGAAAGTTGCAGTAAGCAAGCCATTAGCCAAAAATAATGATCCATCCACATTTTCCGATTTAAGAGTAGTTAGTGTTTTATCGGCCATGTCCAAAATTTTTGAGCAAGTTTTATTTTACCAAATATATGATTATTTCATACTCAATAAATTTTTGCCTGATTCGCAATGCAGCTTTAGAAAAGGATTTAGTACTACCACTGCGTTAGCTGTTGTTACCAATGACATGTTTGAGGCGTTGGATAAAGGTTTGGTGAGTGTGTTGGTATGACTAGAATTTGCTAAAGTATTTGACACAATCAATTACGTGTTAAAAGAAATATTAAGGTTTTGAAGAATCCGCTATTGAACTTATTTCTACTTAATTGGGCGCACACATTTTTTTTAAAATTAACATTGCTTCTTCTCCAAGTTAAGTATATTATTAGGTGTACCTCAAGGGTCAATTTTGGGTCTTCTGTTATTCATTCTTTATACACCTTATATTCTTTGTTCTGTTTCAGATTATCGAATACAAGCCTATGCAGATGACACTCTGCTTTACTCACATTTTCTTATTGAAAATATGGTAGACGCGTGTGATATCATAAATCACGGGCTTAATAAAATTATGAGTTTACCAGTGGAGCATGATTTAAAATTAAACTCCGTTAAATCCAAATTAATGTTATTTGGTAGTAAGAATAAAATTAATGTTCTACGAGCTAGCATTGATATTAAAATTAATGGTACAACTTTGCCGATTGTTGTTGATTCTAATTTAAGATTTAAGGGTCATGCAAAAAAATTGATGTAAAAGGCAGGTGTTCTTCTCTGAAGCTAATATTTTCAAATTGTCGTTACATTTTAAATTTAGATCTAAAAAAAATGTTGTGTGACTCCACTCGTATTATCTAATTTTAATTATTGTGATTTTATTTTTGGCTTTTGTCTTGACCAATTTGACAACAATATCAATATAATAACAATTTTTGTGGAGAATGTTGCTTAAAGAGTTATCTAGACCAGAAATCACATCATAATTTTCCTGACCTTTGACGTACTGAAAATAAATCTATCTATCTGCGATATTCTTCCAAATTAAATGAAAATTGAGATGAAATCGAGCAATCTGGACATTTGTTACTATACTTCCACTCCAATGGAAGTATAGTAACGCAAAAAAATTTTTATTATTTTTTTGTTGAAATAGACTTAAAATGTGATGAAACGTCAAGATTTTATATTTGAGCGGAAAAAAAATTTCCTGTATGTCGGTCAGTCTGTAACTTTTTTTGTGCGCACGTTTACTTTGGAACCGTTTATGATATTGACTTTGACATTTGGTACACTATGTGTTACAATGAGATCTGGAACTAGATTATATTTTTATCTAATTCCGTTGGGGGGTTCGGGGGGTAAATGAGGTAAATAAGGATAAATAGGCAAAACAAGCAAGTAAGAGTCCATAAAATTGCAATTTGGGGCATGTACGAAAAGTCTCAAATTTGTCTTGACATCAGCCATCCCCCCTATCTACCCAATACCGCCCCCACACTATTGTGAAAGGGAGTAAAAAAAAATAAAATGTGATTTAGTGTGTGTACAAGAATGCCCCAAAAAATTTTTTGGCGTTAGCCACCCCCTCTACCATCTCCATTGCCACCCCCACCCTATTATTAAAGAGAGTAAAAAATTAAATTGAGATTTAGTGTGTGTACGAAAACCAAGGGCCTCTAAAATTTATTTTGGCATTAGCTACTACCCCTATTGCCACCCTCACCCATTTGTTTAAGGGAATAAAAAATTCGGCATTTAGTGCACATACGAGAACCAAGGATCTCTAAAAAATTTTTGACATTAGCCAACCCCTCTACCACCCTCATTGCCACCCCCACCCTATTATTAAAGGGAGTAAAATATTACATTAGAATTTAGTGTGTATAAGACTTGGATACAAAATCTGGATGTGGAAGTAGTGATTCCTTGGGCAGCGGTTTTTGTGGTTGGTTCCTTGTGAAATATGTTAACAATAATTGTTTTTAAGGAAACACTTAAAATTTAAAAAATGTCTACAAATGTTTCGGCTTATTAGGCCTTTATCGAGAGAGTTCAAAGTGTGTACACACTTGTAGAAATTGTAAACAAAGTAACTTGATGCATCTAAAAGCAGTGTTTACTTAAAAACAATTATTTGTTTTTAGTATGAATCTGATACATAGAAAAATAATCTAATTTCTGGTATAGAGATTTTTTGTATGGCTTTCTAATTATTGCATATCATTTTACAAGACTAGTCCTAGTCTGATTTAGCCATTATAACTTATAAATAAATTGAACACATATCTTTTGTAAAAGGTGCACCACAAGCTGAGCTAGACCGTCCACAGTTTGATGGAAGGATCGTTGGAGGAGACGATGCTAACATAGAAGACTATCCGTATCAATTATCGCTTCTCTACCAGGGATCCCATATGTGTGGAGCCTCTATTATAGGAGAAAAATGGGCCCTCACAGCTGGTCATTGCACTGAGCAGTATGTATATATTTATTTATAAGAGAAGCTAGATTCTTCTATTTTTCAAGTTATTTAGAGGAAACACTTTGAAAAATGCAAAGCATTAAAGAGTTTTTACGAAAGAATTTGACTCAATAAAGGCTATGTCCTATGTAAAAATGTCTTTGAAACTGCGACGTTATGAATATAAGTCCTATATTAAGTATAGTAGCTAATATTTTTTAAAACATGAGTTGTTAAATTTTATCATATAATTTGTTACCCACTAATCTTCTTATAAAATTGTAAAAACAATTTCTTACTATACACTACTTCCGTAGTAGACCCACAAAATATTTATCTATATATAGGTTTTTATTAGTTTATAGCTAATCGTCAAAAGTCGATTATAATAGATTAGCTTTCTACAATTGTAAATCATGACTACTCAAAAAGTTATTATTGACTAATCCGTTATAAATAATCAGTAGTGTATTTTATCTGAATATGACAGATAATGATATAAATAATTTTTTTCCAAAGATTTTAATCCTACATTTTATTATAAATAATGTACGAATACTATTAGAACTTCGTCAAATACAAACATGGAAAGGAAATTTGTACTTTAAAATTGTAATCTAATAAAACCAACTAATTTTTATACACAAGTAATCATCAGCCTGAGTGAGGATATCTATTATTTGATAGGATTATACAAAAAGTCCAAAAGGGATAAATGTAGGGAAATGTAAGAGGATATTGGCAGGAATGTGTGAGACGGTGGGTACAAGATTGCAACATGAAGCAGGAGAGCCTAGCGAGCGCTTTATTTTCTGAGAGCGAAGATGGGGCGGGGGGACGTGAAGGTGGCAGAGGTGCCTCCTTTAAAGCAGAAAAACTTCAGATAGCTCAAGATAGTAAAAATGGTTGCATTGGAGCATCTTGGTGTTAACTTGGGATTATGATTCAGGAGTGAGAACGCGTGGTTTTTGCGAATGGTTGGAGAAACACAAGTTCGGTATTGATAGCAAAGGAGAATAGAACATCAGAAGAATCGTACACTTACAGGCCAGTGGGTCAGCTGCACGCTTGGAGGAAGCTAACTAACTAAAGTATATCAAAAAATGCTATTACCGGATAACCAGGGGAAGTAAAGAGATCGCGAGGGAGTCCATGAACGCTAAAAGAATATGTGTTGTAGTGATCCTAACACGTCGGGATGGATTTTAGGTCATATCCCGTGGAACATGATGTTCAACGACGTCTTACTGCAATCCCTGTTGAACAGCGTCAAGTAGACAGTGTACGTTGATGGCCAAGCTACAGCAGCTACAGGAAACTGGATGGCCGGGGTGATAGGGGTAATTGAAACAGTCAGGAGAATGGATCAGTTAAGAGGAGTGTAACTATTACTGGTCAGAAAAAGAATTATACAGGTGGACATAGGACCCATCATGGGTCTAAAAGATCTAGTGTAGCTGACATACGGGTTAGGTACACAGGATGAGAAGGATACTAGTTTAAGTACAGTTAAAATTTATAGTGCATACAGAACTGCGTCGTACGAGGCAGATGGTGGTGGTGGTGGAGTACCCACCGATAGATCTACTAATCAGGGAAGTAGAAAGCAAGGAAGAGACTCTTTCAGAAATGGCAGATCAAAAGGAATAACTCAATTAAGGGGCGACGGACATGACGCTTCATTTCAGATATAAGAACGAGGAAGCATGGAAAGATGAACTTTCACTTCACCCAGGCCCTGACAGGACAGGGTAACTTTGTGTAATATATCATGGAGATAGGAAAGGTTAACATATGTGTGAACTTGTATTCCACGACGACGTGGAACATATCGTGTTCTATTTCAATCGGTGGTTAGTGGAGAGGACAGGAAACCATGGGAATTCTGATAACCTAATTAGGTGAGAACTGGAAGCAAACTTCAGATGTGATAGATTGTATAATGAGAACAAAGAAAGAGAACGGAAGAGACCTAGCCCAGAACCCCAAATCGTTCTAACAAACTGGGAATGCAAAGAAGAGTGTGTGAAAAACATCAACATCATTATATGAAGAACTCGGAGGCGGATGTAAAGTGAGAGCAATTCCAGGTCATGCGGAAATGATGGAGGTACAAACAAAGGGAATTTTAGTTTAACAGTTCGATGCTACCTTGTATAGTAGATTTTAACCGGGTGTCCATGAAGGATTTTCCTTCCACCAAAAAAAAGAATTGTACGAAAGATACTGATTTAACATATTCGATGTGGATTTGTATCGGTGAAAGTGAACGAATGGTGGCTTACAGAACGACTATAAATTTGATATACAGATCTATTTTAAGGACTTGAAGGTCATGGAACTGTCTTCTTGTTTATATGAAATGTCGACAAAATCGTTTAATGTGATGGCAACAAAAGAATTGCGTCAAATGGCAATTGAAATATTGTCGAGTCATGAAGTGAAAATGATTTGGAGTTTGGACGTGATAGAGAAAAATATGAATACCAAATGCCACTGTACGAAAAACTAATTTATTTGAGGATGGCGCCTTTTTGGTGTAGTAAAGATTTTCTCGAGAGGACTTATTAAGTTGGCTATTATAATAATAAAATCAATAACGTATGAAGTCATATAAAGGGCACAATTAGGATACAGCACAATAGTGATCGATTTTATTTTGTGAGAATTGTCTTGGGCCACCGTGAGACTAACGAAGTACCTTATTTGAGGCTCATTCCGGAATCCAATACAAAATGTGCAAAATCTTCTAAAACTGGCTGTAACTTGATATTACTATTCTCACTGCGCCAAAATGTGTGCAATATGATTGAATTCTCGCACTTCATGAGAATTTATCCTTACTGCTTTTTACGAAATGATTTATTTGTTTCTCATCATAAAGTATATTGAAATTTTGTCCCCATAGTCTTAACTTTTTCCATGTATGTGGTTTTTATACTAAAATCGTGTTAAAATCACTATATTGTAAGTTCTAACATTATGAAGATATTTTTACCTTTTTTTATTAATAATCCACTGCATTTATTGAAAACTGAGCCGAATCTTCAGAGCAATTCATATAAAAACAATTGATGGTTTTCCAGGTAGGTTGTCGTGTCCTGAATACGGTCTCAAAAGTCCCCGAAATGGGAGTGTAAGGATAAAATTTGGCAAAGCTGTAAAGGGCTATAATCGTGTTCTGAAACGAATTTTTCGAAATATCTCGGTTTTCATTGCCTCTACGACAAAAATACATTAGGCAAAAAAGAATACTATGGAAATTCTTCATAAAAAAGATAGAGGGTCTTTTTTTCGTATATGCAATAGTTTTGTTCAAAAGTCATACCTAAAATGAAAAAAAATTATTTATGAAAGTTTTTATTGCACGGAGAGTTAAAACATAAAAAAACAACACGTGCATCTCTGAGCTACAAGTGAAACTTCTTTACCGATTCCTTTCTTTTATTTTTCACCTCCACTGATTTCGTTTAATAAAGATGCACAGTCCTTCGCAAAGGTGCAACCGGAGAGGTCGACCGGTATTTTCTACTGGCCAGGGGCAGCAGACTCAACAGACTAAATAAAAAATTAATATATACCATGGTGATCAGGCCGTCAATCACATACGCAGCACCCGTGTGGTGCAGCACATCAGTCACGACATTTAAGAAACTCAAAGCGTTAGAACACAAATTTATGCGCCACATTTTTAATTCTAGCAGATACACCTCCCTCAGAGACCTCTACGAACGCTGTAACGACATAACCCCAATAGCGGACTACGGCCAGAAAATATCCCAAAAATTCTATGCTTTCAAGCTGGGCGAAAGTCCGCTAACTCGCAACATTACACAAATTAGAGAGCATAGTGCCCCTTTCGGATCAAACACAAATTAGCATACCAGGCGCTGCCCATTTTCCGGCAACCTCTGTAGCCAACCTTCTTTTATTCAACTGTTCTATTCTAGAAACTCTAAATCTTTAACTATTTCCCCCCCCCCCCTTTTATGTTTGTTTGTTTTGTTTCTAAATTATTCTTCATCACCGCTTCCAGAATCTAATAAGAAACTCAAAATTACCTTCAATCTTAACTTTTTACATCATATATTGGCGTCCGGAATGCCCTACGGTAGTTGTCTGAAGCGGGTTTTTTGCTTAGTTCCTTTTTCCCGCATCAACTACCAACATTTCTGAGTGTTTTGCCAACAAGCGTTTATAGTGTTAGTGAGTTTTTAAATTCCTCTACGAGGAATATTTTAATTAGATTAAGCATTGTAATTAGCACTGCGCGGCGAAAGGTGTTGCCTTTTAAAAATTGTTTTTAGCCGCCGAACCAGACACGCCCCGTCCAGTCTTACACCCGCCGCGACGACTCACGTCGCGAGACTGGTCCCAAGACATGCGCTGGCGAGGCCATATTTGTAACTTTAATTAAAAATAAATGTGTTTTGGTTTGATTTGGTATTTTCTCTGTATTCGGGATATTTTTCAATAAATGCGGTGGATTAATAGCGAGATTCGCGTCGAAAACTCGAATGCGATGATGGTAATATTGTGGTGATGTAAAAATTTATTTTTCACGAAGCTTTGATCACCATAAAGATATTCGAGATCACATATTATTTCTGCACGCATTCTCTGGGTGTGACACTACATCTGCCCTGTTCAATAAAGGCAAGACTGCAGCTTTGAAAGTGACGAAAGGACGGCAGGACTTGTAGCTGAAGCTTTCAGTATGACTGGTACTTCTCCTGACATACTTACTTTGATTGGGTTAAAATTTTTTCTCGCAATCTATAACGCTCCAATTAAAGAAGTTTCCATCGATAACTATCGGTATTCTATCGTTATTAAGCTGTGAGTAAAAGCAAACCAGTGAAATTGACTTCATTACCACACACTCATGATGCACCTAACAGCATCTATTCCGTGTTTATTTTCAAGTACAGAAATGATTAGGTAAACAGCGGGAGTGAACGTTAAAAGATACCATATTATTGTGGCCAAATACAACATTCCAACTTCGTATCTGATTGCCATTTGAAGATAATTTTCTGCAACTGTAGGAAAGGCTGTGGAGACCACTGTGTGACTGTCGAAGGTGGGACTTAATTGCTCACCAGTTTGCGGCAACTGCCATGGACATGGATAATCTTGCTTGAATGCTGAACCGATTGAAGACTCGTCAGAAATAGAAGCCGTCATGAATTTATAGAAGTAGAAAACGGACAAAAAGAAAATTATTAATTTGACATTTTAATAAGTATGACAGTTAGGCCTGCCGGGGAAATCACATAAAAAAGTAGCTAGTACTCAACCTCAAGGGTGGTGTGGAATAAAGTACTTATATTATTCATATCACATAAGTTCAAATCCAATGCAAGATTTTGAAAAAAATATTGCGTATACGAAAAAAATACCCTCTATCTTTCTTATAGAGAATTTCCATAGCTTTCTATTTGGCCTGATGTATTTTTGTCGTAGAGGAAATGAAAACCGAGATATCTCGAAAAATTCGTTTCAGAGCAAGATTTTAGCCCTTTACAACGTTGCCAAAATTTATCCTTACACTTCGGGGACTTTTGAGACCTTATTCAGGACACCAGAACTTACCTGCAAACCATCATTTGTTTTTGTATGAATTGGTCGGTAGAAAAATCCTAAATGCAGTGGATTATAAGTGTAATTTTGGTTGTGAAAATAGCTCAATGATTAAGCATTAGGCTGAAACCAAGGAATCCAAGATTCGAATCTCGGCTAGGGCATAGATGTTTAGTGACGTTTTTATATGTTACCGAGTTGGTAGCAGCGGACTAGATGGGGTATGTAAGAGGCAACACGGCCAATCACTGTACTACTCCTGAATTCGAGTCTTAGCTACGATAGATGGTAATAATAATAATGCATCTTTATTAGCTGAAAAAGCTACAATTGAATCATAATAATATATATAACAGAAGTCCGTTAACTATTCACAAGCTTATCTTAAATTTATATATACCGGATGTCAACGGATCATGGTCCTGTTTTTTCCTTATTTTTGAGAATATCGAAATGAAACTTGATAGATGTATTATATGACCAAGAAGACACTTTGTGACATAACTGTCATTTTTCCCCACTTTCGGTTTCACCAGAAATAACCCAAACTTTCGATTTTTAAATGGAATATCCTGTATATTATTATATTTTTGGAATCCTTGAAAAATTTTGAGTACGGTAACGCCCCATAAGTGACATTTCGACTTCATGAAAAAAAATTGCCATGAAATTAAAAAAAACCTCCACCAGTTCCTTAGAACATCCGCTATTTTATGATAATACTCTACCATTATGGTTCCATTTGAAAAAAAAATAATTTATGGTAAAAAAACTGTTCATGCCAAATTTGATAGCCCATAAAATACACATTCTCAAATTTTTATGCACGATTTGATTTTTCTGACATCATACGGGTCCATTACAAGCAATTTTTTCTGGTCATGGCACTCTAGATGTACCAACATATTTCGAGTCAAATTTATATATTTGAGTGTGCAATTTTTCCAGGTCAAAGTACTATTTGACTGAATTATACATACTTTCCAGGATTTAAGTCACATATCTTTTACATAAATACATTGTGGATATAATCCAGAACTCAAGCTTATTACATAATATATCTTTTTAGCATGACACCTGCTGATTTATCAATCAGAGCTGGTTCCTCCATACTAGAGTCCGGTGGTCAACTAATCAAGGTGAAACAAATTTACCAACATCCCCGCTTCGACTCACGCAAAATTGACTACGACATGTCAATTCTGGAATTAGAGAACAACATTAAATTAACCGATTCGTCTTCAGTTATTCAACTAGTTGATGCAAACAAAAAAATCGCTCCAGGAACAGAAGCCACTGTTACCGGTTGGGGCACAGAAACAGAACATGGCGATTTCCTACCCAAACAGCTTCAGGTCGTCAAAGTACCTTTGGTTAGTAATGAGGTGTGCAGAAAGGCATACGGCACTTGGCAAATAACAGACAGAATGATCTGTGCTGGATTTATGGAAGGCGGTAAAGACGCTTGCCAAGGGGATTCAGGTGGGCCATTTGTGGTGGATGGAAAGCTTGCAGGTATTGTTTCCTGGGGTTATGGTTGCGCCGAGCCTGAGTTTCCTGGAGTTTATTCGAATATTGGTTCAATGAGACATTTTGTCACCGAAATAACTGGAATATGATTGATATTGGTATTTTTTAATAAAAAAATTTAGTAAAACTGTGTTTTATTGTACCTTCAAAGTAGATTATTGTCAAGTACCTACAAGCATTGAAATGCATCTGAAACACTTTTACTATAAAAATGTTTTCTTGAATTTGTCGTCCTTAATACATGTTGTTTGTCCTCACGGACCAATAATGTTTTATAATTTTCGTTTAACTGCCTTTTGGGTGACCCCGAACGTACCTACTCCCCCACTTTTTATACAGTTTTAAAAATAAAAATATACAATTTGGCAACTAAAATATAGGTACCAATAGCCACATTTTGAGTATTTGGTGGTAAAAAAATCACTTCTAGTATGGCCTGAAATTGCCACAACTTTCTTATTTTAAATAGCACTCTGTATATTTAAGTCAATTTTTTCATAACGCTATAATTTCTCTTTCCAATGCTTTTCTCAGATTTAAAATCGAATGAAAAATAACCTTGAAACTAGCATTTATTTGCTATTTTGGAATTCAGGAACAAATTTAAAAAAATCCGAAGTAGACTTTGATTTTAGATAAAAGGGTATTTCTCAACAAATAAAATGTAAAAATGGCCTATTTTGCTTATTTGCTAGGATTTAGAAATGTTTTTCCCATTTTTCCATTTCATGGAAATTCAATTTCCAATTCAAACTCCAATTTTTCAAATAGCACCCTGTATGTTTTATTTTTTTATCAGATAGAGTGGTAAATTTGCTTTAGACTGGTTTTTCCTTATTAAAAATTGAATATAAAGTAAAATAAATATTAAGCTTTTTGTAAAAGCATTTTGAATTGTAAACATAATATTTTTAGTCGCAAACTCCTCTATAAATCCTTATTTTACTATAAGAAAAGTAACCAGACTGCAACCAAAGTTACAAATCTGGAGCGTTAAGTATAATAATTGCATATTACCATCAAAACGCTAATGCTTCGATTGCAACAAACACCAGCCGAAAGACTGATCCTACTTAAAGGAGCTCTCTTGCCAGTCGTCACACACCACTTGCAGACTGCAGTTTCGAGCTGTTGGCTCTCGTCAGTGCAAGGTAGGCATGCGACGACCGGCGCGAGAATCCTTTGACTATTTGGTACATCCCGGTATTTTTACAATAACTACATGTAAAATAGCCAGCAGGCCCCATCTAGCGGTCCAGTGTCTGTTGCAATCGAAAAATAAATAGCCTGACTTTGCTTAGCATAGTTCAAATGTGCTTTTAGAGGGCGGAATATTAAACATTAAACTAGAGAGTTCTTTTAAGTAGGATCAGTCTTTCGGCTGGTGTTTGTTGCAATCAGAGCATTAGCGTTATATGCAATTATTATACTTAACGCGCCAGACTTGTAACTTTGGTTGCAGTCTGGTTACTTTCCTTATAGTAAAATAAGAATTTATAGAGGAGTTTGCGACTAAAAATACTATGTTTAATATTCCGCCCTCTAAAAGCACATTTGAACATTTTGAATTGTGTCCGTATCTTGCAGTAAGTCATGAAAAACACATGAAAAATTGCAGATAGTATCTGTCAAAGCGTTACTGTTGGGTGAAATAGAGGCGTATTTATTATTTGAAAATTTATAATTAGGTGCTTTCATCAAAATAAGATACGATTTACGATGCAATATACACAAAATGAAAAGGTAGATTTACTTTAATTTGCGGCGAATGTCAGAAAAATACCCATGCGGCTGCACATTTATATTATGAAATATATCCCGATCGTTGTCAGTCACAACGGCAGTATTTTAAAATTCTAGAAGAGTCATTTCGAAATGCATAAAATATTGAGGTGGCAAAGGACAGATTTGTAGTAAGCGAAGAAATTGAGACAAATGAATTGGCTTACACATACATGTGTACCCAAATGTTTCTACAGGAGAGCTGGCAAAAGAGATAGATATTGGTCGCGAGTCAGTAAGACGTATATTAATGCAGCTGGCTAATAGGACATACCCAAGGTCAATTCAAACTCGGAAAAGAGAATTGTTTACTTAAAGCCGTGGATAAACCTAATTTGTTTATAAGTTGCTAATTTTGAAACACTTACAAAACTGATATAAATATTGTTGAAATAACTGCTTAAAACCTCTTAATTGCCATTATATAAATATATTGATTAAGTTACCTATGTTTAGTGCTTGTTATGAAGTCAGTGCACTGTCTAACCTGATATCCTAATTACCTTGAATTGCAACTCTTCACGAGTACAAATTATTTCTGTTATCACTTTGGAAACTTATATATGTCATCGAACGATATGATTCTAAAACTGGTCATTAAAAAATGAGATATATTTCCTCAAAGCTACATATATATTTAACGCATAATGAATCTTGAATACTCGTCAAAGCATGATGATTAGAGTATTAGTGTTAGTTGCAACTGCTAATGTGGTGCTTGGTAAGTAAATTTTAATTACGAAAAATGTGTGTTTTACCCTTTTTTAGGGAATAATCTTTAAATTGTGGGCTAAACCCAAAAGGTATCAAACGTCAAATCTGTAGTTGGTTAAGAAAGTAATTTGAAAGTTTGCATACTCGCAGTTCAATGTAAAATAACTATATTCATTTGACTATTCATATTGTAACAAGGGATCTATTCTGTGATGTTCTTGTTTGAACTGTTCAGGTTCCAGTATAGGGAGTCAAAATAAAATGACACACATTCTAAAAAACTATGTATATTACTACAATTTAATTACCCAATATATATGTTTGGGAGCCATGAGACCAACTTCTGTCGATGCTTTATATGCCGAAGCTTTGATACCTTAGTACCTTAGTGAAAAGTTTATTCACAAAATTCATATTAATAATCAACCTCTTTTACATAATGTATCAACCCTTAATACGTCCGATATAACAAATAAATTTTGGAGTAATAAAAATTCTCCGCCTCTATGTATGACGTTTCCAGATTCCAGTAACATCTTGCCACTATTGGACAATCCTTACAGTTACATTTCGAATTTTGAATATTTCGATCTTTTTTTGAACGTGTCAATAATAACACCCCAATACCACCACAGAAATTAGACAACCCCCAATTCCAGAAGCCAGAGGCCTGTGAGGAAGTGGGTTACACATTGAAAAAACACGAACATACAACCATTTCCACCGACGGTGCCAGTGCTGGAGCCAGGATTCGAACCCGGTGGCGCGACAGCCGTGTGATTAATTGCGATTATGGCATAAATGGATGTTAATGGCATAAATTAAATGGAACAATAAAAAATAACTTAAACAACTAATTTACTTATTTACTTACTTAAATATAATTTACAATCAATCAATCAATCAATCAAAATATACTTTATTGTCCAGAAGAATAATCTTGTTGACAAAGCATAAAAAAAATAAAATTATACATACATAACTTATATAAAATACAAATATATAAAACTATAAACATAAGATCATACAATAAAACAAGCTACAAGTCACATTTTTTGGTCAAATATTAAAAACAAAATATATATCTACATCAGAATGTATCATCTAAATATTCCTTTATTTCATAATATGGTTTATCAATAAGTAGATTTTTCACTGCGTTTTTGAAACCCTGATTGGAGACGATGTCCCTAATATGGCTCGGTAAGTGATTATACATTTTAGGACCATTGTAAACCACAGAATCCCGGACAAGTGTAGTTCTTGGGACTGGCAGTGTAATATTACCTACTTGTCGAGTGCTATATGTTGAGGTCGTATAAACATTATTTTTGTACTTATGAATTAAGACTACTGTATTTAATATGAAAATAGATATCACAGTTAGAATTCTGTTGGCTACAAATAGTTCTTTGCAAGAGTCGCGAGCCCTAGCCTTACAAAGATATCTAACGGCACGCTTTTGTAACACAAGTATTTGTTGCAAGAGAAATTTACTACATACGCCCCAAAACGCAATCCCATAACTCAGATGTGATTCGATTAATGAAAAATATACAGCTCTGGCAGCTGAATATCCTAATTCATTTGAAACCACCCTGACTGCGTAGCATCCAGATGCTAGTTTACTATTTAAACCAATAATATGTTCTCTAAACTTTAATTTGCAGTCAATATTTAATCCTAAAAATTTCAAGCACGTTTTGTTTTCAAGTACATGGTTCCCTAGGGATATATCTGGCAAATCACATTTGAAAGTTATTATGTTTGTTTTTTCTATATTGAACGACAGTAAGTTCGAATCACACCAATCTTTGATTTTCTTAATGTCGTTGCATATGCTTTCATGCAGAATATTTTTTTCCTTGCTATGCCATAATATTGTAGTATCGTCGGCGAATAGGGTAATCTTTCCTGTGATATTAATAGTAGTTATGTCGTTAATATACAGTAAAAATAGAATTGGACCAAGAACAGAGCCTTGAGGTACCCCACAGTTTATGTAAAGTTCGTCAGACCTATTTGGATTTTGAACAATTTGCTTACGGTCTGACAGATATGATTTAAACCATTCAAGAGTAATGCCTCTGAAACCATAGCGCTTCAATTTTTGCAACAATATTCCATGTTGAACGCAATCAAAGGCTTTTGACAGATCGCAAAATATGGCAGCGGCGACCTCCCCTTCATTTAGTTTCGTGTAAACAGTATTTAGAAAGGAGAACATTGCGTCGTTAGTGCTTTTCTGGCGTTGAAAGCCAAATTGATTGTCACTAAGCAGATTGACAGATAACAAAAACTCAGTAACTCTTTTTTTTATTAGTTTTTCTATAATTTTAGCTAGCCTGGAAATTAATGATATAGGCCGATAGTTGGATGGGTTTTCTACATCCCCGCCTTTATATAGTGGGATAACTAGAGAAGTTTTTAAAAAAGATGGGAAAACTCCGGACTGAAAAGAGCTATTTATAAGGCAAACCAGTACATCCAGAGCAGATTCTGGTAGATTTTCAAATATTTTTATAGACATTTCGTCAATACCGGAAGCATTTTTATTTTTTATGTCCTTAATAATTTCTGTCAATTCAACTATATTAGTATCGTACAAATGTAGTATTTGGTTATTATTTATTTCCATCATATAACTCAGAGGATCTTTTAAAGGGATTATTTTTTCAGTTAATTTATCTGCAATTGAACAATAATAGCTATTCAGGTCATTCGAATTTATAGTTGTTTTTATTGAACGGTGGTTTTTACCTCTAAGCTCGTTTATAATTGCCCAACTCTCTTTGGACTTATTACTTGTTTGTTCCATTCTACTAGTGTAATAGTTTTCTTTTGCCGCTTTAATAACTTTTTTGTAAATATTACGGTATTTCGCGTAATAGTTAAAGAAGAATGCCTCATTTGTGTAAATTAATTAATACGGTAGCTCAGTGTGCTAAAGCGTCTGGCTAGCAAACTGCGTATGCCTAGCGAAATGGGTTGGAGGCTCGCAAGCCGAAACAATTATATATATATAATTTATATAAATCGTTATATAAAAATTGCCCCAAGAGTGGTTCGGATTCCACAATAAACTGTAGGACCTCGTCTCTCTTGGCCTAGCAAGAGATCCTTAAGACCTTCCAGGAGGTTACTTCCGGTAACATTTTAAGAAAACATTATATTAGACCATCACAAAATGGGCAGTATCTACCTTCAAACTCTTTAAATCACCGGACAGAGATGGTATTTTCCCTGTCCTTCTTCAACATGGAATTAAGGAGCTTATCATAGTCCTGAGAAGTATACTCATAGTAAGCTATGTAATTGGTTATATTCCCCAAGCGTGGAGGGAAGTTAAGGTGGTGTTTATCTCAAAAATAGACGTCCATCAGAAGAGCCTAAATCTTACCGCCCCATTAGATTAACCTCATTTCTCCTAAAAACAATGGAGAAACTATTAGATCGAAGCGAAATCCTTACGGAAATACCGCTTCACTCCAAACAATTTGCCTATCAACCTGGCAAATCAACAATAAATTTTCTTGTCAAAAGCATTGGAAAGACATTTACAATTAAAGAAGTGGCTATGTGTGCTTTCGTAGACATAGAGGGTGCTTTTGACAACACCTCCTATGAATACATACAAAAAGCCCCGGAAAAAAGAAGAATACAGTTCCCTGCAATTAAATGGATACAATCCATGATCAGAAGCAGCAGCAGAATAATTACCGCAGATGTGGGGGAGAAGTCGGCTATGGTGACTGCAGTCAGGGGTTGTCCACGAGGTGGAATCCTATCGCCTTTGCTGTGGTCAGTGGTGGTCGATGATCTCCATAAATTGAGGAATTCGGGCTTCAACGTCCAGGGTTATGCAGATGACCTAGTGGTGACTGTTAGAGGTAGACATGAGGTTATGATTTCAAACCTCATGCAAATTGCCTTAAACATAATATCCAACTAGTGCTTAATGTCAATCCTAGCAAAACAGTTATTGTTCCAATCACCAAAAGGAGAAAACTTAACCTTAGTATCTAGGTGTAATCCTGGATCAAAAACTTACCTGGAACCCACATCTAGAAAGGACACTTACCAAAGGAAAAGCGGTTATTTGGACATGCCGCAGGTTGTTTGGTAAGACTGAAAATGATACATTGGTCCTACCTATCAGTTGTCACACCTATGGCGACCTACGGATTTTGTGTATGATGGCCAAATACAGAAGAAAAAACAGCACAAGGAAAGTTGCAAAAATTGCAATGCCTTGCCTGTTTAGGGATTAGAGGGGCAATGCACTCGTGTCCCATAGCAGCTATGGAGGCAATGCTTTTAACAAACTAAAGGAAAATGATTTCTACACTGCAACGTATTAAGTGGCTGTATAATTTTAACCTATCTGAAGTGAACCTATAAAAGAAGAGTGTACATTTTTTTAAATTCTGAAATTAGGACATTCATATAACGATCTTGAAGTAGCATCCACTTAAATGCAAATTCGTTTGCTCAATTTTTTTCTTTGTATAGATGGCAGAAAAGGGAATGAATTTTACAGATAGTTTTTCGACATCATCCGAAAAAATCCTCGATAACTCTGGAACTGCTTAAAATACAGAAGAGATCCGTATTTCAGTAAGTGAGAGAAATGGGGATTTTTGTAAACTTGTGTCTGGAGAATAGTCTGTATTCCAGAGAGATTAAACTGCTATTCTCATTGTTATCCCTATAATATACTAAGAATATTCATTCCGGATTATAGCAGGAATATGCCATATCCAGGCAAATATATTCAAAGCAAATGCCTGGGATCATTAATAGAGAAATTTTTGCACATCCTCGAATATATCTTTTTCTCCCACAGAATATGCATAAGATAGCGCAATGATATATTATTTATCTTTCTGTTTACAGTTTTTCATGCAAAACACACATTTGAAAAATAAAAAGCTATTTTACTTTAACTTGTATTATTTTTTTTCAAATGAAGTTAATATTATTTTCAATATTAATTTAATTATACACATTATCTGTAATATTAATGCAACAAGGGGTTAGACTTAGATGTGCGGCATTGCGGAAAAGTAGTGTGACGAATTTTTGTTGGTTAAATTACTTTATTTAGAAGTACCAACCTAAAAATAATAAAAGAGATAATTGCATAATATTCTTTAATTTTAGGGCATTATCTTATAGTAGCGTTCAAAGACAATACCGACTGATTCGCCGGCGTTAATAATAATGAGCTTGTAAAATTTTTGTTGCATTTTTTATTTGCAGGGGATCTTTGAACGATACTATAACAATACGTTGCCTGCTTGGGAAAGAATTATTTTAACGGAAACCAAAAATTATCTTTTTATACTCGAATAATTTAAGTCACGTCATTAACCAATACATAATCACATAATACACTTTAATAGAATTCTGGTAAATCGTTTTTTAAGCTCTCTGAAGAATATAGATTTTGGATGTAATTTTATACTTTGAATAATGAATATTTATCGTCGATTACATTAAGATAAAGCAAAACCTGTAAATAAATGTTAAAAACGTATTTATACTTGATATGATAATCTGTTCAACCGTATAATCAAATAATTTAAAAGATTATACTGCTAAGACTACGTTTCCTAAAAATTGTATTGATTAATCGCTATATGGCAGAAAAGTGTCGCCATGTCTGTCTGTTGTCTGTGGTCTGCCTGTCTTTTAATTAAGTTTTTCTTAGAAACATTTTCAATATCTCGCATAGAAATAGCAGTTTATCTGATTTATTTTTAGGCTGTTACCAGCGCCCACTATACTTATTTCAAATTCTAACGTACTAGAAATAAATTTTGGATGAAGCAAGAGCAGAATCCAGAAAATTGTGTCCGGAACTTAAAAGAATTGCACCATTTACACTTATAATAACGCTTAGCCGTGAACACATTGTATTTTAACAAGTTAATGGAAGCACAATGGCGTGCAGACATTTAAGGGTACAGGAAGCAATAATATTTTTTAAATAGAACGCCTGTACATTGCTGAATTTTTGAATAAATCTTTTTCCTGATTTCAAAAATATGACATATGACAATCCTTCTTAAACGTTGAAAACTAATAAATTATTAAGAAAACTACGAAACTCACTTATTTCAAATATATGACTGCTAGTTGAGAGATAAGCGCACTTGCTTCTCAGTTGGATTGGAGTATTGGCATTCATGAATTTTATTACCTATTTTAATCTATTTTTAGACAAAAGGTTTAATAATAATAATGATAATAATAATAATAATGTTTATTTTAGAAAGTACAATGGATATACAAGAAAAATATACACATATAAATATAATTTACCACAAAATATCCCAGAGGATACTTGAGCGTGGAAAAAAAAGTATAACCTAATGAAACAACAATGATATAAACAACAAGAAAAAACACTAAATATAAATCTAATAGTAAAATATCACTCACTACAATATGAGAAGAATCTATTTAATATATAATGTATTTGTTATACAACTCATTATTCTAGGAAATGATATACATATACATATATATATATATATATATATATATATATATATACACACGTACGTACACATTTATATACATATATACATACAAATGTAAGACTAGTAAATGTTAACCATATTAATATACTGTTACACAATCCGAGACATTTTCTGATTAATTATTTTTAAGTCGAGTATTTTTATTTTTATATTGAGATACACAAATCGCGTAATAGAACAGCTGTCTGGCATCAAATAAATGGCTTTCATCGTATAAATCGTTTGTCGGGTAATTTATATCTTTACAGAACATAATTTTTAAACTCCTTTTTGTGAGACCTCTAACTTGTTTAAGATAATTTTGTTAATCCCTCCCCAACTAAGTACGCCATAAGTTAAATGTGATTCAACTAATGCATGGTATACTGTTAGTAAGCTGGTTGAAGCACTATATCATGTAAATATTTGATACAAGGTATAATACATCTTAGTTTTTTTTACCAAATATTCTATATGCGTATCCCATTTTAGATGTTGATCGATGTATATGCCTAAGTATTTTATTGTATTAGTTATGCTTATTTCAGTAGTCGAATTCATATCGGAGATTAATAAACTGTTGTAATTTGGTAACCCTGATTTGTATGAACCGAAAGGTGGAAAAAAGGTTTTTTTGCCAATTTAATGTAAGTATTTTGTTATTGAACCATTTCTTTAGCAATGCGAAGTCAGATTCTACTTTCCCTTTTAGCTCAGTCCATGATTTATCCTCATAGTAAACTACAGCGTCGTCAGCAAATATAATTATTTCACCCAGGGTGCTTTGTAAGAATAAATCATTTATGTATATGATAAACAGCAATGGTCCCAGAACCGTGTCTTGGGGTACTCCATATTCAGGCGTTTTGAATTGACTTCTTGTTCCCTCTATACAAACACACTGCTTTCTATCATACACATAACTACTAAATAATATTAGTTCCTTCCCTCTTATACCTATGCCTTCAAGTGATTCCATTAATAAAACAAAGTTCGCCGTATCGAAGGGTTTTGCTAGGTCCAGAAATATTGCTATTGATGGTAAGGACTTATCGATAGTGGTGTATACTTTATTCGTTAAATGACTAATACCATCCTGGGTAGATACATCTTTCTGGAATCCATACTGATTTGTAGCAATAATTTGGTATTTTTTATATAATTATCCAGACGTATTTTTAGAATTTTTTCGAATAGTTTTACAAAATTAGTTATTATGGATATTGGTCGATAATTTCGACTTAGTAGCTTGTCACCTTTCTTATAGATAGGTTTTATGACAGATGTTTTAAAGTTCGTAGGAATAAGGCTTGTAGAGAAAATTATATTAAAAATGTGTGTTAAGGGTTCTATTATATGTTTTGCAATTTCATTTATTGTCTTAACGCTAATATTGTCAATACATGTGGATTTATTATTTTTTAGACTTATTATGGTATCATATACTTCAGACGTATCAGTATGTAATAAGTAAAACGAATTCGATAAAGAAGTTTTCTTAGGAGTATACTCGGCATCTGGAATAATATTCTTTGTTAGTTGGAGTCCAGTGTTTAGAAGAGTATTATTAAATTCATTAGCTATATCCAATTTCGATGTTAGAATTTGGTTTTGGTTTTGTTTTTCGAAATCTTTTATATAACATATTTTATTGGTATTACTATAGTTTTTCATTGAATTTACAGTTTTCCTTAAGTACATTTTATTAGGTTTATTATTCTCAATTTTTTTACTATAGTCATATTTTTTATATTTATATTTTTATTTAAATATTATATTGTAATTACTATATTGTACTTTTATTTTATTTATTTGTAGGTTAAGTTTTATTATTTTTTTGCTGAACCAGCCTCGCCCCGCTCGGTCCTGCAGCCACCATCACGTATCGCGTGTTGGATGTAGGGTCGATCCCGAGGTGAGGTTTGGGGAGGACATATGTACTTTATAATATTTAATTAATCTAATGCTTGCTTGCACTTGCTTCTCACCCAAGAATTGCGGGTTCGATTCCCGATCGTGGCAATGGAAAATACTGTGAGAGGGATTTTCCACTACACACTGATATTGGGTGTGTGTCCCAATGTATAGCCCCTGTCATAGGCTTTTCTAGAGCCTTCGGGGCTAAATGGGGTAGTATTTACCTGTGGCATTACTTATTTAATTATCATGAACATATAATATTAACAAAACAACAACAAATACAAATAATAAATTATAAAAGTTGTTCGATATGGCCACCATTATTTTGAGTGCAGAGTTTATATAGTCTTCTTAAATACCGAAAAGTACTCAAGATGATATCGTTATTGACAATTTAGACTATTTATGTCGTTCTGAATCGCTTCTTTATCAGCAGGAATAATGTGATTATTATTTGTATTAATTATGTCCTTTAAGAATCCTCATAAAAATGAAACTAGTGGAGTAAAATCGGGACCATTCCGTGACCATTTAATAGTTCAATCATTCCCCATCCATACTGAAAATGCATTGTTTAAATGCTCTTGAACTTCTAGCTTATCAAGTTCATTATCCGGAAAATTCTGCAAAGGAATATCTTCAACTTCTGGGAGAATTTCTTCTAGATAGGTAGCACGAATTAAAATTAAATTATAGAATATTGGTCCCACTACTTTATCGTTGAAAATGCTCAAATGCTGACAGATTTTTTTATTTTTTTTATTTGTTGAACCGATCTCTTCCTGTTGTTTCTTCTTTCCCAGGAGCGCCTTTTTTCTATTAAAAACACCCGCTGTGGAAAATGATGATTAATCTGTCCATAATATTGTATTGAAATAATCAGTGTCTTCATTTAATTTTCGAATAATCTGGTGGCAAGAATTCCGCCGTTTCCTTTTCTGAAATTCCGTTAAATGCTCTGAACTGGTAATATTTTGTACGGTCTGTAGGTAATTCTTTTTTAGCGTTCGTTGAATTTTCGAGTAAATTTGATCAAATTGAACAGCAGTAAACATAGTCACGCGTGCTTATTGATGGGGTTGGATGATTTGGATACAACACTGTATTTTCTTTGTGCTGCAGGTTTATTTTTATTATTTCTTATATAACAAGTGAATACTTGTACTTTTTCTGCGTCACTGTATCCCATTTTGATTTGGTTAAATATCTGCCATATGATAACAGAATACTTGTCACTTTCATAGACTGCTTTAATAAAATTAACTACTGGTCGTATAATGTTTTCTTTCTTCTTAAAATGTTTTCTTAAAATGTTTTCTTAACCGCCTCTCAAGTTACCGAAGTAACCCCCTGGAAGATCTCAAGGATCTTGTGCTAGGCAAAGAGAGACGAGGCCCTACAGTTTAATGTGGACTCCGAACCACTCTTGGGGCAATTTTTTTAATGAAAAATTGTTTCGCCTTGCGGGAATCGAACCCACTTCGCTAGGCAACTCAGTTTGCTAGCCAGTCGCTTTATCACACTGAGCTAATGCGATTTTCAATGTTCAATAATTCGAAAACGGTTAAATATAAGACTGTCATATATTATATTTTTGAAAACAGAAAAAACATAGTAATTCAAAAATACAACAATACATAGGGCATTCCATTTAAAAAAACATCGCCCTGTACACTCCATGTTCCTCTATTATTGTCCCTTCACATCTAGCCCAAAAGTTAAAAGTATATTTCAATTGCAATCATTACATATCAAGAAATAATGCAAAATGTAAGTTCTAAATAATAACATGATTATTTTGTTAACTTACTTTTAAGATATATATTAATTTGTATTCTAGTTCATAATACTTATTCCAGACCTAAATTGACTATTTACTTACCATTTATTAGCTTCTAAAATAATACTAATTGTAATATAAAAGCAAATAATAAGCTATATATCAAACCTTAACAGATTTCATTTATTTATTGATACATTAAATGTATAAATTATTCTATTATTATTCTATTAATGTGTTTAAAATCAAGGTTAATGAATCATTTAAATCATAATAAAATATTATCTAATTATCAGTTCGGATTTGGGGAAAATATGAGTACTGACGATGCGGTGTATATGATTACAAATACATTATATAATAACATTGACAATAACAAAAAACAGATCGCAGTATTTCTTGATTTAGCCAAGGCATTTGATACAGTGTCTCATAATATGCTTAGATAGATACATAGATAGATAAGTTACTGGTGCTTACAACAAGAATGTTTTACACACGTCAGATATACAACGTAAATACTAATATACATTCTATCGGAATAATCTACAATTAAAACTAAATATAAATATAAAACTTAAGACATACAATAAATAAAAACACGTTGAAATATTAAAGTTAAATGGTATCAGGTACATTACAGTCTAAAAATTCATTAATAGTGTAGAAGGCTTGTGATAATAAGAATTTTTTAATACATTTCTTAAAAACATTAACTGGTAGAGATCTAATTGAATTAGGTAATTTATTGAAAAACTTGGGGCCATAATAATTAGAACCATACCTACTAGATTTTAATCTTAAATAGCTCATTCTAATATCATTTCCGTTACAATTATTATGGTCATGTAGCGATTTTTGAGTAATATATTATTCATGGACTTTATTGACATGCATGAGACAGGTGTATATATATATATAAACAAAGAAAAGTAAATAATTGTAGATCGACAAATGTCTGTCTAACATCTGCTTGATAATCCATATTGGTTATAATACGGATGACCCTTCGTTGGATACCAAAAATTCTACAGGTACAAGGGGCATGACTCCAACTTATCAGACCATAAGATATCTGGGACATTATCAAACTATGGTAGGCAGTTAGTAGTATCTGTCTGGGAACTAATTTCGAGACGCTCCCTATTATAAATATTATTCTTTGACAACTTTTTCTATAAAAATTCAACATGCTGTCCCCAATTCAACTTCGGATTTAACATAACACTTAAAAACTTTACAGTAATCGGATTACTTATCTCATAAGTAGATCTATGTGCGAAAAATACATGAAAAGTTTTACTATCATTTAAATTTAGTCTGTTAGCAACAAACCAGTCCTGGGCAGCAGATTGTGTAACAAACATGAGCTCTCTAACCTTGCTCAACGTCTTGTGCCCTGTTAATGGTGTGGTGTCATCGGCAAACGTTATAAGCGCAGCACTGGGAACACTCTTTCTAAGTCATTTATATAAACCAAGAAAAGGATAGGTCCCAGGACTAAGTTAGAACGGATTCCATCCTTAAATGTATATTGTTGTCTGCTGGAAAGATATGAAGATATTAGTTGACAACTGATATTATTAAATTTGTAATTCTTAAATTTATCCAGTAGAATATAATGCGACACACAGTCAAACGCCTTTTGTTACTCCGGCATACTCTCCATTTTCTTGTTTATCAATTATATTATTGATAAAGTGAATAATGGCGTCATTTGTGGATTTATGTGATCTGAACCCAAACTGATAGCAATATAATAAAATTATTATTTTCGAAATGCTTGGTAATTTGAATTTTTAATACCGTCTCAAATATCTTCGATATAATAGGTGTTAGTGATATGGGTCTGAAATTATTTGATGTTATAGGTCCACCTTTATGAATAGGTATAACTTTAGAAATTTTCAAAATATCAGGGAAAACACCATTGTCGATATATTCATTTATAAATTTAGTTAACGGTTTTAAAATAATATGTTTTATTTTATTATACTAATTGGCATACCAAAATGATCGAAACAACTTTTAAGTTTGATTTTATCAATTATATCTCTTAATGTAAGACTCATGGTCATGATTGTTTGTTGGCATTAAACTTCGCCTTTTATATTCCACATAATAAATAATATTGTTAAGTATTGTCTATGTAATATCTCAAGGAATATAATAAAGACGTTTATTATTATTATAGGAGTGACATGTTCGAATTTAAAATCCGGATAATCAGTATTATCAGAATAAAAATTAGTGAAACAAACATTAGGAGCAGGTAAATTATTGATAATATTTTCAGCTGCGTCAACAAAATTATCGTTCAGAATTTCGGGATGTATCTCGTTGCACTGATGGTGATTAGTATTCCTATGTTTGTTTATTAGATCCCAATATGCTTTAGGTGTATTTCCCTTTTTGATATGTGGTCATTATAGTATTTACTTTTAGCCTTTATTAATTCTTGACGATACCTATTTTTATAACTACGTATATGGCTTTTTAACACGGGGTTAGGAAAATTTTGAAACATTTCAGATAGTAAAGATAGGTGCTCTCTCATCTGTCTTAGCTCTGTCGTGAACCATTTATTTATTGGCTTTTTATCTATATTAATGGTTCGTTCGACCAACGGTCCGAGGCGTCAACTAAGCCCCAATCAATTGACATTAACTTCTGATGGAGCATAAACAAACCTACATCGTTGATTACCCTAGTTTTAATAGTTTTTTTAGTAACCCGCATATTACTACTTTCTTCTATTTTAATCTGAACAGCCTTATGATCCGACAAGCCAGGGTCAAATACACTTGTACGGTAGCCTGATTGAAAATTTACCAATATGTTGTCTATATAATTATTTAGTCTTGTACTTTCACTTACTGACAAACTATATGCTTATGGTATACGAGGAACAGCTAATAACTTATTTCGTAGTTACTTACAGAACAGAAGCCAATGTGTTAAAATCGGTGTTCAACTCAGTATGTTTAAACACCAATTGGAATATGGCATACCTCAAGGAACCGTTCTGAGACCAACACTATTTTTAATTTAAATTAACGAGCTATTACTTCTAAATACTAAATGTAAAATTGTATTTTATGCTGATGATATTGTTCTTTTAGTGGAAGGTGATAGTTGGGATGAAGTAAAAAAAAATACCATTGAAGAATTTTCAAATCTTTTGACAATTAACATTAAAAAACCAATTTTATGTGTTTCAGTATATATGATAAATATCTTCCAAACATAAACAAAATTCACTTACATAATTATAACTGTATTCTTAACAACCTTCAAGATAATTGCACATTGCACATTTAAATAGGAAACTTCGTTCGGTAATTTTAAAATTTTACCAACTAAGAGATATATTACCAAGTTATATATTAAAAATGTTGTACCATGCCTTGGCTGAATAAATACTGCGATATGGAATAATAATAATATTGGAGGGGGGGGGGGGGGGTTGCATATGTAACAAACATTGGAGGATTAAAAATTACCCAAATTATCTCATAATAGTAATTTTATAAAAAAATAAGCAATATCCCACAGATCTCCTTTATAATGAATTAAATGTTTTGAGTCTAGAATTATTATATGCAAAATCAGTGCTCATGTTTTCTTACAAATATAAATCGATTTTTAATAAGCAAATATGTCACACCTGTGATACTCGAGCTAAAGTAAATTTAAATACGAACATCCCTGTAAATACCAAAACACAAACACAAACACAAACGTTTATAAATTATTTTGCTCCTAAATTCTATAATAATTATTATCTCAAATTTGCTATCAAATAAATAAGTTACTTTAATTCTACAATTCTATATTTATTTTTTTTCTTTTCAATTTTCACTGTGATGAACAGCCCCAGGAATCATGTTTGCCTAATTATTATATTATTATGTAATACATATATCTAAGACAAATATAGATATATTATATTAAATGAATATTTGCAAAAACTATAAATGTATATACACACACAGGTATACTTCATATCTAGTTGTATTCTAATAAGTATTATAAATATTTTTAAAACTATATATGAATGTAAATGTGGTCAATAAATTTTGATTTGATTTGACTTGTATGCAAGAATATATTAAAATAATCTTTAATGTTTTATTTGTCAGGTAAAAGTTAAAATTTTCGAACTGTGAACCAAAAATTCAGTATTCACTGTGAAACGTTGATTGTTATTAGCATATTTAACTGGAACTTAAAACTTAAGTAGATTATTTGTTGCTTTACCGTAAGAAACCAATACTACAAAATTTTTTGTAAAATATATTAATCTAAACAAAAATATATTGTGTTACAGGCAATCCACAAGAGCCAGATCTAAAAAGCGAAATTGGAAAAATAGTTGGTGGGGATGACGTCGACATTGCCAATTATCCATACCAACTGTCTCTTATCTACAGAGGGCTACATTCTTGTGGAGCTTCCCTAATAGGAGACAAGTGGGCAGTGACCGCGGCACACTGCATCCACCGCCTGTTCCCTAGATTTTTATCTGTAAGAGCTGGTTCTTCGATTCAAGGTATAGGAGGACAACTGGTTAAAGTGAAGAGAATACACCAGCATAAAAGTTACAATCCGAAAATTGTTGACTACGATATAGCAGTTCTTGAACTCGATAAGCCCATTTCTCACGAACATGCAAAACCTATACCTTTAGCCTCGCCAGATACAAGTATTGAGGATGGTGCTATCGCTGTTATTACTGGCTGGGGAACCACTGAGGAAGATGGGTTTACTTCCAGAAATCTAAAAGCAGTAAAAGTACCGATTGTGAGTCGGTCAGAGTGTCGCAAGGCATATGGAAACCTGCCTATAACTGATAGGATGATTTGTGCTGGTTTAAGTACAGGAGGAAAAGATGCTTGCCAAGGTGACTCTGGTGGACCACTCGTTATTGATGGGGTGCTGGTGGGTGTCGTTTCGTGGGGTTTTGGCTGTGCTCGATCTGAGTATCCTGGAGTTTATACTAACATTCCCGCATTAAGAGATTTTATTAAATCTGTTAGCGGAATATAAATTTTATGCATAGGGGTTGTGTTGACGGAAATAGGCCAATAAAAATGGAAAGCCAAGTTCAGAATGAATACATTCTGTGTTCATTCTGAACTTGACCATTAGATATTCTACTGTTATCCGTTTATTTGTTTTGTTGTACCTGAATGTTTGTTTGTAAATTTATTTATTTATTCAATCATAATACGGAAAACGTTCCTGATCAGTTCTGAGGATGATTTAATAATAAATCGAAACGTCGACAATCATCAGAAATTGGTTTTCCATAATTTATTGGCATTTCCGTCAACACAACCCATATACAATAACGAGGCTATTATTATACTCAACATAAATTTTATGGTGATCTTGTGGAATTATCTATATGTTTTTGTTAATAAATACTCTGTAAATTTTATTCCTCATAATTATTATGTAAATAAGGAGAGCACTGGCTTAAGAAGATACCATGAAAAAGAACTATGGAATAGAGTTAAGGGTTAAATATGCAGGACAGATGAATGTCCTGCATATTTAACCATTTTGCTTCTTTTAATTTCTAAGACACCGGTTCAAATTTTCTGATGCCATATATGAACCGCAGACAGGACTTTTGCACTCTTTCAATTCGATTTATGTCTAAGTTGTCTAAACACGGTCCATATATAGCATCACAATAATTAAATTGACCTAAGGCAAGAGTTATCTACAAAGGAACTGTGACAGCAAGTGACGGTAACATTTAGCATTTTGAATTCTTTTGTATACAGAGTGAGTTATGAGGAACTGTACATATTTTACCGTAAGTAGAGGCACCTAAGACGAATACCAAGTGACCATTAAAAAGTGTTTGCTCCCCTAACACTCAATCTCTATTTACCGTCTGTATTTACCAAATACCATAACTGATGACTTTATTGGATTTAGTTGAAGTTTATGGCGTTTGAAGAATGTAACCAAACGTGTTAAATCATCATTCATAATATTTCTAACCAAATCCATATCGTCTGTGGAGAATGAATAATAGAGTTGTTTATCATCCGCATAGAGGTGTACTTTGCATTATTTTAGGCAGGATGTTAAATTACATGTATATAGTATATATACTAAATAAAAGAGGGCCAAGTTTTGAACCATGCGAAATCCCACATGATAACCTAATTTTAGAGGATTGGCCCATATCGGTTTCCACAAACTGCACACCCTATTCAATAAATAATTCTCCAACAGCCTAAATGCACTTTCCGAAAAACCTATAAAATGTAAGATAGACGGCAAAATTTCGTGACTAATGGTGTCGAAAGCTTTCGAAAAATATAAAAACTTTACCCTAATCTGTAGCTCCAATGATTTCATCTGTTACTTTCAACAACGCTGTAGTACAGCTATAGCCTGAGTGAAACCCAGATTGATTTCGGGATAGAGTATCGCAGATATTTAAATGTTAAATTTGGTAATACATAATTTAGATAAAACTGGAAGTATACATATCGGGGAAGGTCATTATAAAATAAAGCATATTTCTTTTTACACGAGAAATTTTCCACCAATTGGAAAAACACAATAAATGAGACATGAATTTACAATATGGGTAAGAAAAGTTAAAATTATGGAAATGAGTTTTAAAATTGTTACTGTAAAATTGTAAGAGTTCTGGATCAGCTGGTGTTTTGTTTGAAGAAAACTATAAGGACTGATTATTGATTGCCGTGGATTGCTTAACTCTTGTGGCAATGAAACTATTAAAGGTTTATTATAAATATTAAGCTCATTGAATTTTCTCCACAGTAATTTAGAACGGACAACATTATTATTAATGCAAAATTCTAAATAGCCCCTATTTTCCATAACGCATAGCTATATTGGTTTGATTTTTTAAATAATAATAATAATAAATCTTCTAAGGCACTCGTATGGGATAGACGAAACACCAGCGCTGCCATACTCTCCGGGGGATATTGAGTCCGTTGTGGGGAATGAGAAGTGTCTAATTTATTGGAACTACTCGTTTCCCACCGTCAGGCAAATACAAGCCAACAAGCCTGACATAGTACTCCACGACCACCAACTCAGGACAACGTATGTAGTGGAATTCTCAGCTTCTGTTGAGTGCAACATGTGTTGAAAGAGGAGGAAAGACTGACAAAATATCGAGATTTCCTCTTCGAACACCGCAGGCTTTATCCAGGCCATTCTGTTTTAATAGTGGTACTGATTATAAGAGCCCTTGGTGGAATGAGACAGACGCTGCTTTCGGAACTAAAGATCATATCGGCATGCCGAGATTCGGCAGAGATCTTAGCCGGCAGAATGCAGAAGGCTGTCATCCTCAGTTCATTACATTGCGTCTACTCAGGGCACATGATTCACAGACCCGGTAGTCACTCACGCCACGGGCGTGGGGAGTGGCCCTCTTCTTGGAAGTTTTCTAAAGTAATACCTACCTGTAATACCTATATACAAGAAGGGAGGGAAAAATTACTTTTATCAATGACTTTTCTAAGTGTCTTGAAATGGTTCTCCCTCTTTTTTCGTTTAAAAAACAACATCGCACCTAAGCAACACGATTTCGTGAAGGGAAGATCTACAACTTATTCTGTGTAACGCGATTCATAGCTGATATATTTGACACCGGTCTGCAGGTGGACGACATATACATTGACTTCTCGAAAGCATTCGATAGACTCAATCATGGTATTTTGCTTAACAAATTAGATCTTTTTGGACTCAGAAAATCAGCTATATTTTTTCAAATTTTACTTTGAAGACAGAAAACTGTTTGTACAATGTTTGTACAATCTACTAATATATTGAGATATCTGCCACCTCTGGGGTTCCTCAAGGGTCTATACTGGGACCATTATTATTTATTATATCCATTAATGATATTATAAATGAGGTGAAAGCAAATTGTTTATTATACGCGGATGATATGAAAATATACACTGGTATTAAGTGCTCTGATGACTGTAATAAGCTACAAATAGCATTAAACAAAATTAATAACTAGTGTACATCAAACAGTCTGCCTCTAAATCCTTCCAAACACAATGTCATAAATATGACCATTCTATTGATGAAGTTTCCCTGCATAGACCTAACACTATTCGTGACCTTGGCGTAATTTTCGATTCTAATCTATCCTATACTGATCATATAAATGTTATAGTAACAAGCTCCTTCAGATCTCTTGATTTTTGATACGGAATACATGCGAATTTAATGATAATACCATAAAGTTATATTATACTGCGCTCTTGTTAGACCTCGCATTGAATATGCCTCAATCATATTGTAATCTCACTACAATATCCATGTACAAAATATAGTCGTCTTTGGAGGACTTATTAAATAGATATCTAAGTAGCCAGGCATTCATGTGTGGCGACTTCAATGCGAATTTTGACATGTCTGCTCATGATAAGAATGCTGAAGACCTAGTAAATGTATTTTTATCTTTTGGTTTCCATAAAACAATTAATGAATATACTCGCATATGTAATAATTCAAAAAGTATTATTGATAATATTTTTTCCAATATTGATACCTCAGTATTAACTTCACAAATGATTTATTCCGATATGTAGGATCATTTTATGCAATGTACCTCTTTCATTTATTCCGACTCAAATAGTGGAGAAACTGTCAGGTTTAAGAGTTTAAGATTTTTTAATAAAGAAAAAATTTGGATAATTTTAAACAATCACTCCTAAATGTAGACTGGACGTATCTGGCAATCACGGATGGATTTGAGCACAAGTTTAATAGCTTTTTATCAACATTCACTGAACTTTGTCTCAAGGCATTTCCTCTAGAAAAGTGTAGAGTAATAACAAAGAGTACCACTACTTTTAGTCATAAACCATGGATAGATGCCACTATAATTAATCAAGGCAAGTTTCCGAGAGACATTTAAAATTTACAAAAAAATATAACGACGAGGCAGTATTTGAAAGGTACAAAATAATTAAAGCCAACCACAAAAAATAGATTGAGGTAGCAAGGAAAAACTACTACGATAGTTTACTTTTCCGTTCACAAAATAAATCAAAAACCGCCTGGTCCTTTATAAAAAATGAATCTAATATCAAAAGTAAAAAAAGCTTCCTGATCACTTTTCCGATGTGGATGGTAATCGTATAAAAGATTTTAGTATGTCAGCTGATTACTTTAATAAATACTTTGTATCGTCTATTCAAATGTTAACAAATAACTTGCCTCTTGCCGCCTTTTCAAAGGTTCTTGAAGAAGCTTACTTCATAAGAACTTCTGCATTTCTAGAGAAAGAAAATATTATTACTAATCATCAATTTGGTTTTAGAAAGGGTCTTTCCACTCAACATGCAGTACTATCCCTGTACAATTTTATTTTGTCAAATTTAGATAACAGCAAAACTACTGCCTGTATATTTTTCTATCTATAATGTGCGTTTGATACCATAGATCATGCGCTTCCTCTAGACAAATATTATAATTATGGTATACGCGGAACAGCATTAACTTGGTTAAAATCTTATCTCTGTAATAGGACACAAGCGGTTAGGTTATCAGATGACGGTTCAACATATAGATCAAACGAACTCGCTTCTACTACTACTGGCGTGCCTCAGGGAAGTATCCTGGGGCCGTTACTTTTTATTGTTTTCATCAATGATATTGCTGAGCCATTAACAAATTGTTACATCTCATTATTTGCAGATGATACTGCTGCTGCTGTCACTGGTGATGTTTTTAGCGAAATTAGTAAAAATGCAAATGATACTGTTATCTCTATGCAGAAATATTGCTTGGGCAATGGTTTGGTTTTAAACAACTTAAAAACAGAACTGGTAGTTTTTGCTACTCGTGAATTAAACAAGAGTCTCCTTGTAAAAATTGATAACAAGTCTATTGAACAGAGTGAAGTTACAAAATTTCTTGGATTGCAGGTTGATTCCCTATTATCTTGGAATTATCATGCAGGCGGGATAACATAAAAACTTTCCACGCAGTGCTTTGTTTTATAGCAGCTAAGATCAAAAGTTAGTGTTGAACTGCTAAAATTGTATTATTTTGCTTATGTACATGCGCGTTTAAACTATGGAATTATTTGCTGGGGAAACTCCTCGAGAGTAAAAGACATTTTAGTCATAGAAAAGAAAATCATACGAACAATAACTTTTAAATCACCCCAATATCCTTGTAGACAACTTTTTAAAGAATTAGGTATACTTACAGTTACAAGCTTGTATATACTAATCTGTGTCGTTTCCGTTAAAACGAACCCTAATAATTTTATTCAGAAGAGAGATGGCTTTGAGCACTACGATTTAAGGCTGAATAATAACATTAGCTTACCATAACACCGCTTAGCTATGGATGCCAAAGGATCCACCATCATGTCTATTAAGTTGTTTAATAAACTACCTAATTTTGTTAAAGAAATATCAAACGTTTATTTATTTAAAAGGGCTGTAAAAAGTTTTTTATTAAATAATGTTTCTTACTCCATTTCAGAGTACTTGGATTGTTCTGAATTTGATGTTTGAACTTCTATGACAAATGGATTTTTGTTTATTTGTATTTAAAAACTCATATTTCTTAATCCTGACATTTACCTTCTTATATCACATGTACCATACCTTTGGCGTAAACGTCATGGGCGCAGAGGCTTTTTTCCAATAATTTTATTATTTTGTAGATTCGGTGATTTGTTTTTGAAGAGGACAATAATACATGTGGTAGAAAACCCAAATAATAGGAAAGAATATTCGTAGAATGCCACAAATAACTTTCAGACAATACATACCTGGAATATTTGTTTTTACACCTTTTCTTACTTTTTTCAGTATTTGTTTTTATACTTCGTATTTACATTTCATTGTTTGTTTGTCTGCTGTTTTTGCTGCCTTTAGTAGTTGTAGTTTGTAGTTTATAGTATTTTTTGTAGTTTTTCTTGCAATTTTTTGTAGTTGCAAGGAAATTGTTGACGTTATTCTATATACTTGTATTACGAGTCCTATTGAAAATAAAGAATGATTTGATTTGATTTGATAGGAAGAGTTCAGAGACGTTTCTTAAAAGATTTCAGCTTCAAGGATGATAATCTAGACACTCATTCGGCGCTCTTGAAAATTGAAATATTATTGCTCAACTAGTTTTCTTACGCAATCTAATAACGAATGACATTGACAGTAAGGAGATTCTCAGTCAGTTGAATTTCTTATTTCCTAATTTATCTTCTACTTTGAATCTCCAAACACCCCGTATTAATGTAATGAAATTCTCATCGCCTCATCAAATTTCCAACAAGTATAACTCTGTCCAAACTAAGTTTGATCTATTCAGTTGCAATGTAGTCTCGACAAAAAACCTAACACTATACTGTGTACCGACATTTATTATATCTGAACTTCTAATAAATTAGCCGGCACTTAGTTTTTAATTCTTAGTACTTTTTGTATTCTCTGTTTTATTCCTTTTGTTACTGATTATTGAATATTATTAATTAGTACTGTTATAAGTATTACAACTCTGTATTGTTCCCATTCAGTAATTGGTGTTATATCGTTGAATGGTGTAAGTTAAATAAATAAATAAATGAATATCGAAGTAAAAACTGAACAAGAACTAATAATTTTTTATTTAGATAAACAATTATGACAACGTACAGAATTTAAGCAAAAAATTCAATAGAGTCCGCATCATTGGCATATGTACTTGTGGCGGCAGCTACAGCGCTGTTAACCCAAGCCCTGAGATTATACAAATTAGCTTTGACTCCAGGATAATTAGGGCGAGCACAGCCAATACCCCAGGATACAACACCAGCAAGATTACCGCCAACAACGGCTGGACCACCGGAGTCTCCTTGACAAGCATCTCTCCCTCCTACACCCAAAACTCCCACACAGAACATTCTATCGGTAACGGAGGAGGTACCGTAGGCAGACCGGCAGTTGGCTATACTAACCACTGGAACTTGTACGACCTGAAGAGTCGTTGCTGCTGCTCCTCCTTCTGAGGTGGCACCCCATCCCGTTATTGTAACTGTGGATCCAGCGGTTGGAGTAGTTCCAGAGGAAGGCAGAGAGATAGAGGCTGCGTTGGCAACGGTAATAGAACTGGCCAGATGTATAACGGCGACATCATAATCAGTCGTTTGGCTGTTGTAACTAGCGTGTACAAGAATTCTTGATGCAGCAATTACTTGGCCTCCAGAATTACGAGTGGAAGAACCAGCGCGGATAGAGAAGGTGGAAACAGTTCCACCGACAACACAGTGAGCAGCAGTTACAATACGGTTAGCGGAGTAGATAGCGCCGCCACATATGTGACTTCCGCTTCTCTGTAGGGATATTGTGTACGGGTAATTGGCGATGCTAGTACTGCTTCCACCTACGATTCTTCCATCCAACTGGGGAACAGATCTCCCTTCTGCTATGGGAGCTGGAGGGGCACCTGGAAATATATTTTTAAATTAAATCAATTTTTACGCGTACTATACCTATAATGCAGTACTTTAAAATTGTTTTTAGACAACTGACACAAAAAATATCGTTTATCGGATCTCAAAGCATTCCTAAAGTGTCATTCATCTCTTTGTACTCATTTATCAATTTTATTTTTTGGCCGTTTTTACTTCACGACCTCATGTATTAATTTATTGATCATCATTAATATTTTAAATGGATTTAGACTTAAAGAAAACCTAAAAGTAAGCAGTAGTATATTACGTAACTGTAAATATTGAAAAAATAACGTAAGTTAACTTATTAAGGGTCTAATTTAATAATAACAATAATGAACAACTTTATTAAATAAAAATACTGCAAAGTACAATTTCATTTTCCCAGGTGGTACTAATAATTATGCAGTGCAAGAGTTTAAAAGGCGCAAGTTCAGTTACAATGAACTCTTCTTCCACTTTGGCCTCGGGTACATTAAACTAAAAATATTTAAATAAAAGCAGAGATAGAAGCAATAATGAATAACAGAATATTATGGTTCTTACAAAAAAATGACAAATAAAAATAATAATAATAATAATAATATTTTATTCATCCAATAGATCACAAAGTGATATAGGACAAGTCAAGGTACAAATGTAGAATTACACTACTAAAGAATACAGTATGAACGAAATATGAAAGAGAAACAAAAATAAAGAGAGAGAAGACAAAGGAAAATTTAATGCATTAAGTATTCCTCAATGGAATAGAATGCTTTACTTAAAAGAAATTTCTTTAATATTGAGAAAAATTTTTGGTATTATTTATACTTTTTATATCAATACTTAGCTTATTATAGAGTGTACATCCCATGTAATATGGGTTATTTTTATATATTTCAAGTCTATGTATATTGTACTGCAGACTACATCCATGCCCTGTGGGGTAATCATGATTTACATTGAGAGAATTAAAAGTTGACAAGTTATTTTTAACAAATTTTAAGATTTCGAATATATAAAGACAAGGGTAATATTAAAATATTTTGATTGATAAATGTCGATTTACACGACTCCCTATAGTTTAAACCGCACATACAACGGATAGCTCTTTTTTGGAGTACAAATATGCGACTTGCTGAAGATGGATTTCCCCAAAAATAATACCATACCGCAGTCTAGACTCCAAACTAGAAAAATTGAATATTTTAACAGTATTAATGTTTGCTATGTGGCTCAATCTTTTTAACGCAAAACAATTACAAGCACATTTGCTACAAATAAAGGAGACTTGTGATTTCCAATCGAAAGACATATCTATGTTGATGCCTAAGAGCTTAAAGGTAGTTACTTGTTCAATTGACTTTCTGTTTAGTTTTAACAGTAAACTGGAAGTGTAAAGAGCTCGAACAGGGTGAAAATGTAGGGAAACTGTTTTTTCTTGATTCATTACTAACTTTTTGTAAGACAAATAGGTACTTATATCAATCAAGGCAGAATTTATCTTATCAATTACATTATCTAGAATTTTGTCACAGACAACAATAGAGATCGTCAGCAAATGCACAAAAAAAAATTATTAAAGAATTATCCAAGTCGTTGATGTAAAGGTGGAAAAGCAATGGTCCCAGGACACTGCCTTGGGACACACCAATATCTATTTTTTGCATTTCGGATTTTGAACCAAGAATATCAACATATTGTTTCCGGTTAGATAAATATGACTTTAACAGTGTTTTGCATTGACCACGTATACTATAATTCTCAATATTATCTAGAAGAATCTCATGGTTTACGCAGTCAAATGCCTTGGAAAGGTCAATAAATAATGCTACAACTTTGTGGCCACTATCAATATTTTTATAGATAAAGTCAAAAAAATTAACTAATGCCGATATGGTGGATCTGTTTTCTCTAAAACCATATTGATTTGGAGAAAGAATTGAATTTGATTCTAAATATTCGGTTAATCTTATTGCAATTAAGTTTTCAATAATTTTTGAAAAAACTGATAAGATTGCTATTGGGCGATAGTTGCAGAGTTGATTACGATCACCTTTTTCAAATAGCGGGATGGCTTTAGATAATTTTAATAAATCGGGAAAAGTGCCTTCAGTGAAACAGTGGTTTATGATGTCAGTTAAAGGTATCGCTAGTAAATTTGCACACTCTTTAATAATTTTGATTGAAAACAAGTCTGGCCCAATTGAATTAGGGTTTTATAGACCATTTATTACATTAATAACCTCGGATGTATTGGTAGGCTTTAAATAGATTGAATTTTCAATCATACGTGCTGCAGGTCGAATCCTATTTAAATTATCATTTGGTATATTTAAGAATTTTTTTATATTTAAAAAGTATTTATTGAATTCATTAGCAATGACCATTTTATCTCTAGTTACTACATTGTTGATTTCTAGTTCTCAATTAATATTAGCGCGTCTATCTTTTTTTTACTGATTGATTAAATACATTCTAAAGAGCACTTCACTCGTTAGATGAGTTTATTATAATGTCATCAAAACACATTTTTTTTGCCTGACATAATTCTATTGTAGATAGTTTTATAAGGTTTATAAAAATTCAAAGTGATTATGCTATTTTTTGTAATTTATAAAGTTCTTTAAGGCGAACTGATGAAATTTTAATTCCGCCAGTTATCCACTTATTATTTTTTTCATCAAGATTCCTTGCAATAAATTTAAATGATGTATTATAATAAGAATTGCGTTATTAAATTATAATATATTTATCTTCTACTGATTGCCTGTTTAAAACATTGTGCCACAATTCACTACTTAAAAGATTTTTAAATTTTGAAATATTTGCCCTAGAAAAGGACCTAAAAGTATGATAACTATTTTTCGGTTTATTCACCTCAAAGATAAGTTTTTGACAGGTATGATCTGACAGACCTGTATCTAAAGTATCTCTCTCTAACAAAATATCGTTAAAATTTGTAATTACATAATCAATTGCAGTTTTATTGTTACCTTGAATACGTGTGGGTTCTTCAAATAATGGATACAAACAATAAGAATTTATAAAATCAATAAGTTCTAAAGTTTGATTATTTTTGCATAAAAAAATTATGTTAAAATCACCACAAATTATGATATAAGTAGGCCCAATTTTATTAAATATGATGTTTAGTGATTCCTCGAATTTCTACATAAATTCTTTATTATCAGTATTTGGGGCTCTATAAACAGACATGATATAATATGCAACTTTATCAAAAGTGATTTTAACTGATGAGCATTCGAAGATTTTTTCTACACATATATTAACTAGATCAGTTATTTCTACTGCGTTTATTGAGTTTCTAGTCAGTATTAGAGTTCCTCCATGTATATCTGAATTGTTATAATTGATATTTTATGATATAGTACGTTTGTACGTAGTTTTCTACGTTGGTCATGTTCAGCCAATGTGCATTAGACAGGGCATGTGATATTCTGTCGTATTTACGTATACCATATATAAATCTTAGGCATGAATTTTGTAATACTTGTACTCTCCTAGCATCTTTTGAAGTAAGGCATTGTCCATAAACATAATCACAGTAACTGCACTGAGACAGCACAAGAAAATCACAAAAAATTATTTTCGATTTTTGTTTAAGGTATGTCTATTAGGATATATCATTCTCAGTTTGCCATAAGATTTTCTTAGTATGTAGGAAACATGATCCGTAAATCTAAGTTGGTTATTAATAAGTAGGCCCAGATTTTTCGTTTTAGATGCCGCCCCTATCTTCTCTCCTTCTATCTGAATTACCATATCTTTTTCAGAGAGATCACCAAATAATATAACAGAAGATTTTGTGGAGTTAATTTTGAGATTGTGCTGTTTGGAAAGGCTGTACTAAGGCTTCTAAATTATTATTAGTATTTTGAAATTCAACTGCAGTGTTTTTACGGTCAAAAGAGTGATACAATTGCGTGTCGTCTGCATACATATGGCAACTACAGGTGTTAAGAGTAGTGGGAAAATTACAAGTATAAATTGTGAATAAAAGTGGTCCCAAGATTGACTTTTGAGCAACTCCTTTGACGGCATTATCACTTTCCGATGTTTCTTCAGATAACACAACTTTTTGTATCCTATTAATTAAGTAGTTTTTTAACAGCATTATAGGCACTTTGACTTAAACAACTTATATATCATTTGGACCAACTGTCTCATACAGACCACCCGCTACAGATCTAAATCAATATATGTGAACTGGATAGATATTTTAACTCTTTAATAAAAAAAAATATTGAAATATTTATATCAACATAGATATTTCAAACAAATTTGAACAACATTTAAATAATTATGTATGCACCCTAGCACAAAAAGGTTACTTTTCCTATATAAATAACACTCCCAGAGTAATCGAGAGCAGTTCCGGTATAATTGACCATACATTTTTGCGAAAAGGGAAACATGTCAAATTACGAAATACCTATATTGAATCATACAGAGTGAGCCACGGTGGGTGTATTAAAAGTATATGGAGAATGGATCAACCGATTGCTTTGAAATTTTGGTTACCAAGATAATCCAGTGTGATCTCTCCAACTAAAATATTTTCGAAAATGCAGTGTTGCCACTTATACGTAAAACATCTTCGTTATATCAAATGGAATACCCTATATGTTTTTGCATTTTTTGGATCGTCGTCTCTTCTGCGTAACTTTTGTTAATATACCCCTATACCTATCTCAAGCCGTTTTCTTTCTTCTTCTTTTCTGAATTTATTGCCAAAATTTTGACTTTCAATAAATCTTGTTTCCTCCTACCTACGCCGCAATTAACAGATAATTTTTTAGTTGTGGCTAGGCAAGGCCTGGGGCGTCTTATCCATCAATCAAATGTTTTCAATATCATATAGAGAGAGTTAGAGAACGCTTTCTATAAGTGACTTAGAAAAATGTACATACATTTACCTATTTAAAAAGGTGATATACCCTATACCTACTGCGCACCGTTTTAGATTTATGGGCACTTTTCTGTAACCTTACCAAGAATATTAGTCTTTTGGTATATCATAACGGGTGGGTCATGAAATTTTTATTCTGTCATTTTATAATGACGATAGACATGCTATTTTTCTAAATAAATTTGACGTTAGTGATATTTGCACTTAATTTGAATAGCTTTAGCACAAATATGGCAGAAAATAATTATATAAACACAGTTTTAATGAATTTGTTCATTATCCGAGAGTGCAATAAGATTATCAGAAGAACTTGTCGAAGATTTAATAAGAAATATCCGGATTTGTCGCAAATGAACAACAGAAATTTTCTACGAATTCAGAGGGATTTTATAAATTTTGATTCGTCATTAAGAGACCCAATTTACCTAAACCTATGACATCTGACGAGGTAAATAAAATCAATGTGCTAGCATATTTTCATGCAAATCCCCAGTATTCCATACATTGTGCTGAACGAGATTTAGGATTGTGATATTCATCCATTAGAAGTATATTAGTAAACTATAAAATGCATAATTATAAATTTACAAGAGTCCAGTTTCTCATGCTTCAGGATTATCTTCAGAGAATAGCATATTGTGAAATGTTACTTGTACGTAAGCAAGAGGACCCCAATTTTTTAAAGAAAATTATAGATTGATGAATACAAATTTTCTAGGGAAGGGATTTATAACACATAACACATCACAATCGTCACCATTGGGTCACAGACAACCCCCACGTTACTAGAGAGGCTGGTTTTCAAGTCAAATTTAGTTTCAATATGTTTTGTATGTTAATGGATGACAAAATAAAATATTACATATAGAATCCAATCTTGGACCGCTCTTATTTATTTTCTATTATTCATTCATGAACTTACAAAAGTTATTGTCTCTCATAAGCTTCTATTTGCAGACGATTTGATAATTTATGTCGAAATTAACACCATAAATAATTAGAGGTGTCATATTAGACAAAATAAGGCTTCAACTTCGGAATAATTTCTCTTTCCATATTTTTTTATGAAACCGTTTGCATTTACTTTTAAATAGTGTCAATAAAAAAGTCTCTTCTTAAAAAAGGGTGCTGATTGTACATTTCTTTATTAACAACAAATAAGCGCCAAATTAGTTGTAAAATTAAATATCTCGAATGTAAATCGATGAAAAATTATGAAAGTGGGTTTCTAGGAGTCTTCGAGTATGGTGATTACGAATCTGATATCAAATTTCAGAAATTCAAAATGGCGAACGAAAATATAAAATATTGCAAAATGAATGTATAAATATATAAAATTAATGGAAACAATAATTACTGTCTTACGATTTCCAACCATGGAACTCACAATTAAAATATTAGATCACAGAAATTAGAGATGGCTTGTATAACATAAGATATCATGTATAAAGTTATTTTAATAAAATTATCTTATTAATAAAGTTATATTATTACTATATTTTTAGGGCAAAAAAAATTAATGGTGAAATGAATCAAATAATAATTATTAAAATATTACTTTTATGTACCTTTCGTTTTCTGTTACTAACTGCAGTGTTAAAAAAAATAAACAACATATTCCTTTAAGACCAATTGCTAGTTCTATTAATTCACCATGTCATAATTTGGCAAAATTTTTACTTAAAATTATTGATCCATTATCTGGAAATACCGATTCATATACTAAAAATAGTAAACATTTTATAGTTTTGATGTAATTAGTCTTTTTACCAATGTTCCGGTAGATGAAACCTTAAAAATAGTTAAAGACAGGTTGCTAAATGATAATAATTTGGAAACTAGAACTAAATTAAGTGGAACTCTTAACAACTTGATATTCGGACGATATTTCAAACGAGGAACACTTTAAGATCTATTTTAACAAAAACAAAACCGATAAACAGGGAGCAGAATTCAAAAAACTGCATTTACAATATCCCGTGCGAATGTGATAAATGTTGTGTGGGTGAGTCATCCAGACCTTTCAGCGTGAGGTTGGATGAGCACAAGAATTACATTAGAAAGAATGAAATTTTACAATAATCACTTAAAATGAGAAAAATAATAGAATATTGCCAGAGATTATCAATTTATGAAAAATTGTGATTATATAATGAATTTAATTAATGAGTTAAATAATTTATAATATAATACTTAGTGTATGTGTAAAATTTGTGAAAACTGAAACTGTAACCAATGTAAAAGAAAAAATGACGTCACTTACCCAAAGCTACGCCGATGGCAACTGCTAATAATGCAACCAATTTCAGCATCCTGGAGTCACTAAAAATATGCGTCAAATCTAAAGTTTATATATACATCCTTTAAAAATAATCATTTGTTATCAAGGGATTTATACTTGTGGCATTTGTTTCTTTGCATCTCGATAATCTTTCCATTTATTTATGGCTTGAAGCTGTTAATTAAGTCTTGATATATACTTGTCAAGATAGTTCACTTAGGGGAGTTACAATATAATTTTTTTTTTGGTACCTTTAAAATCTTTAAACGTGATTTCTACACAGCCTGCAGCAAGTGTTTAACTAAGCATCTTTAGGTATCGATTTCATTACGTGAACGTTTTCAAAGCATATTGACAATTATATCCTTATTACTAGTATTTCTAAGTCATCCTCTCCTTGATTCAAAGGATCGCCTTAAATTTTTAACCGAGATATTCTATTTCTTTCTACCTGGGATATTCTTGACTCATGTCGTTGAAGCTGCACCATGCGTGTCATTCTTAAACCAACTATTTTTGTCAATTTGTTTGGAACTAACTTTGTATTTTTTTTAATAGTAACTGGAAGGTATACGCCAAGTGTGCCGGTTTCTGAATTATTAATAAATTGGAGAATACAAATCTTTGCTATCTGAACATATGATTAAGGGTGATAAGACTCTTAATGACTGTTGTTTGGAATAGCGTTCAAAAGCAATTAAAACTTGAGAAGCACATTTCTTTAAAAATAGTAACAATGCGGATCTAAGTTTGCTAATAATGTCATTAAATAAAAATACACATTGACTTGTGAAAATGAATTGAATTTATTTATTTTATTTATTTATTTCAACGGAAATCCATTTTACAATGATAATCAACATATATCAACAAGTTGGCTATTAAATACAAAACAATACCATACATTACAATGAACTCAATTATTCATACAACAGTTATCACATGTTTATTATGCTACAGTGTGTCATCCGCAGAACGACCCCCGCTCCCTCCCCCTCGCGCCAACTACCCCGAACGTCCCCAACCATCCCGCCGCGTTCCCCCTTCGAAGTGAAGTAGGGTACTGAACCCCAGGGGAAGACTACGACAAGATGGCCGGAAAGCCAAGCTCTCGAAACAACCAACGCAGAAGAAAATCCGGAAATCACTCCACGGACGATCAACACTGCAGAAGCTTTAAAACAAAAATACAGTGTGTTAGTTAGTTAAATATTAACTTTCATGACTTTATTTTTAAAACTTGCGAAACTACCGATAAATAGGTCTGGCAGGTTATGTTCATTATTATTCGTGACATTCTAGCGAGAGGGATGTAAAAACCATAATTGGAATGTTGATGGGGCGGCTTGTATATCAGTGTATGCGCGGAAGCTATACAACCTTAGGCGAGGGTTGTATAGGAGATATACCATCCTTCGGAGGGGATGTAAAGCCGTCGGTCCCTTGTCTATTAAATGTTAGGCAAGTAAAAGATCCCTACTCTTCTTAAGGGAAGAGGTTCGGCAAAATTCCTGGTTGGGGGTAGTTCGTCTACAGGCGTCGGTGATAGGCCTCAGTAGCGCAAAAAGGCCGACGTTAAATAAATGTATAAAAAAAAAATGTTGATGGGAAACCTTGAACAACTTAAAATTTCTAGTTCTGTTGACTGTATTTAACTGCACATTCTCCAGAAGTTGTGGACACGAAATGTAACCATTAACGATTTTGAACCACAAGAATACACCTGCAAATGCTTTACGTTCCTACGTTACGGATGTTATATTGTTGTGTAATGCGATTATAGTTTATATAAAAGTTGCCAATTATATCAATATTACACCTATTTGCAGAATTTCTTAAGAATTTTACAATTTATCAATGTAACACCGATAAAAAGAGGTCCAAACCGTTGAAGCATATTCTAGAGCTGAGCGAACAACTGAACAATATAATGTTTTATAGCACATGGGTGAAAGATCTCGACTATTTCTTGTTATAAAACCTAAATTTTTCATCCCAGCATTTCTCGTGTTTCTGTAACGTTCTCCAAAAGTGAGTTTAAAATCTAACCATACTACTAGATCACGATCAGTTGATACCGACTCTAAGATATTAATATTAAAAATATAATTGTTACGTTGCACACTTGTTGACCTACCAAATGCCACACTAACACATTTGCTCACATTTATATCCAATCCATTTCTTATAAACCACAAACAGACATTCTCTATGTCGCACTGAAATAATTGTATGTCAGCAGGGTTAGTGATCATTTTATAAATTTTCATGTCATCCGCGAAGAGAAGAAATCAAGAATGCCTAATAATCTCAGTAATATTGTTTATAAATATAATATATTAAAAAGTATAGGACCACAGTGAGACCCTTGGGGCACTCCCGACAAAACCTCAATTTCTGTTGAGATAAAATTGTTTATGCGGTTTATGCGGTTTATCCTCTGCCGAAGAAAACTTTCAATCCAATTGACAATACCCACCCCAGAGCAGTTAATTTTCTAATTAAAAAGTTATGACCCACTCTGTCGAATGCCTTCGAGAAGTCTATGTAGATGGTATCTACTTGAAAATCCTTCTCGAAGGCATTCAGCAGGTCATGTTGATATGACAACAAATTCGTCACTGTTGATTGCCCTTGTAAAAAGCCATGCTGTTCGGGAATAATTATATGTTTAGAAGACCACGCTAGATGGACAGAAACCATTTTGTCAAAACTCTTCGGTATTTCTGATTGTATGGATACCCCTCTGTAATTAGCAACCTCCTGTTTATTACCGCTTTTATATATGGAAGTCAGAGAACTAGTCTTCTAATATCGAGGAAATACTACAGAGTTTAACGACAAATTAAGTATGTAATGCAGTGGTTTATTTAATGTACACACACATTCCTTAATGAGAGCTGAAGGAATACCATCAGGACCACTTGAATACTTGAATTGCAAATCATTAGTGGCATTAAACACATCCTTAATTATAACATGAATATCACAGTTCTAGAAAAATTATATTCCGGCACTTGGCCGTTATGCATAATGTATGTTGTTAAAAAGTATTTAGCAAAAAGACTAACAATATCTGCTCCATTGTCGGCAGTGCTTCCCTCATATGACATACAATATGTATTTGATTTACGCAGATTATTTACATACTTTCAAAACATTTTTGGATTTTGAATCATTCATTTCATCGTTAATTCTATCAACGTAACTGGTGTAACAAGTGAGTTGGAGTCTCTTACATTTTTACCGTAAGCGAGAAAACTCTATGTAAGATTCACTTGATTTTGTTTCTTTATAAGCCCTATGAGCTTTTTTTTAGAATTATAGTTTTTATCAAATGCGAGGAGAACCAAGGAGGAAAGCTTGTAGTTTTAAATTTGCGTACAGGCACAAATAAGTCTATAGCTGTATACAGAGCATCATAAAGCAATTGTACACAAGTATCCATATCATATGACTCGAACTCATGAACCCATGAAATTAATTATTATTATTCATGTATATGAAAATGTTTAAATCAACTGAAATACAAATAAAACAATTAAGGGGACAAATTCCAGGTATATACTCTACTGTTACATAGTCACGATTAAAATACATTACACATTACGGTGATATGAAGAATAGCAAATATAAACAAACTCTTTTACTCTTACCTAAATATAAACCGAAGAAACTATAAAATTAATTTATTATACTATAAGATGAAAGCTGTGAGCAATTTTTCGAAGGTAGTCCAAAATGCCTCTGTTTGAATAATCAGCAACCATTGTATTTACTTTAGCCGTAGTATCCCTATACACTTTTATTTTTATTTGGTTGATTTAGAGCAATAAACTGTTCCATTGTATGGCAAATAATATCGAAGAGAATCTGTTATGCCACCCCTCAACTGAGTTATTAGTCCGCGGTATATCTTATTCAACTAAGATATACACGTCCAAATGGTATAATGGTTGTCTTCTTCTTTGTCTACTATCTATGCGACCTATCAATGTATCCCTAAAGTAATTTATTAGCAGAAGTGACAAGTGTTTTCCACATAAAAATTCAACAATCAACAAGCTGGTCAACAGCAGCATTGAATATGCAGTTGCAGGCAACATAATTAACAATTTCTAACCCAAAATGAGGATGCTTTAAATTTTTTAAAATATGTTCCGTCGCAAATATCTTCTTCTTTCTTGAAGCAGTTACTCCATTTGAAGTGCGGCACTTACTCTAAAAAACATTAGTAGCTTGGACATTTATGATTTAAAGGATAACATAATAAAAGTTACTATATTATATATTATTATTAACTTTCTAACACGTTATAAATTTAAGTTTTAGTTATTCCTCGGATGTTTTTAGGATAAACAGAATTGTACCGATTTTTAAAACAGGAGATTCTAACATTCCTGACAACTATCGCCCAATATCGATATACCAGTATTTGACAAGTTTATTGAAATCTATTATATATACTATTAGCCGTAAATTCAGAATGTGTTTCTTCTATGGTAAACCTTAACTCTGCAGGTTTTAACAACGTGCCAGCCATTGACATCTTGGGTGTAAGAATTTCACTTAACTATCGTTCTCTCTATATATTCGTCATTTATATTCCACCGAGTGTGTCTCTTGCCGACTACGAATATTTTTTCGAGACACTAAGTACTTTAAGGTGTCTACAGGATAACAGCAGTGATTTTGCCATCCTCGGTGACTTTAATATTTCCAAATATGCGATTTACTTGAAAGATCTACAACCCAACGGCCAAATCAGAGCCTTAAATAATTTTCTGGTCAGTAACAACTTATCCCAGTACAATTTTGTACATAATTCCAATAATAGCATCCTTGACTTAGTTTTGCATAACAAAAATGGTGATGTAACACAGTCCTTTGATCCGTTAATTAATGAGGATATACATCACCCTGCCTTGGTCGTATCAATTGAGATGAACGCCACTAACAACCTTACTAATAATTTTCCACCTAATCATAATATTAATTATAATTTTCACAAATGTGATTTCTCTAAATTATATGCTAACCTCCTTAATGTTGACTGGTATTTTCTTTCCTCTCTCAATGACGTCAACAGTATATGCACTCAGTTCTATGATAGACTTGATTTGGAGTTTGAATTGTGTGTACCAAAGAAATCGGCCTCGCGGAATAATAAGTACCCCTCTTGGTTTAATGGTAGTATTATAAAAAAAATTAGGCTTAAGGAAGCGCTCAGAAAAATGTGTTCGGAAACCGATGATTTTTTTGAGGAGTTTAAAAAGGTCAGACGGGAAGTAAAGAGGGATATTAATACTTCCTACAAAAACTTTGTACAAAACACCGAAAATAATATAATAATAATAGTCCGCATGATATTTTAGATGCATCTGCCAGATTTTTTAGCCAGTCGTATTCTGATTCCTCATTAGACGCCGTGAATAATTCTATTGATAACGATTGTCCAAATAATAACCCTATTGTTAATATACATTTTTTTCATGAGGCAGAAGTTCTCCAGGCCTTAAAACGCATTAAACCTAAAATGACTGCAGGTGCCGACTCCATACCAGCATTTTTATTGAAAGACTGTGCTATTATTTTTGCATATCCTCTAATCCTAATTTTTAACCTTATTTTAAAAAAATTGTCAATTTCCGGACTTATAGAAACTGTCCTATTTATAAATAGGGGAATAAATTAGATATTCAAAACTTCAGGCCTATTTCTGTAATCTGTAATTTTTGCAAAGTTTTAGAAATCTTACTTCACGACAATATTTATTGTTCAATTAAGTCTAAGATATCTATTCACCAACATGGATTCATGAAGGGGCGTTCAACGACGACTAACTTATTTTGTGTAACTCAGTATATTTCTGAATCCTTAGATGAACATCGCCAGACTGATGTCATATATACGGATTTCTCCAAAGCATTTGACAGGTTAGATCATCAGTTACTGTTAATCAAATTAGAGAAAATTGGCCTTTCATACTCATTAATTCTCTTATTCAAGTCTTATTTAACAAATAGGTTTCAGTATGTTACTTTTAACAGATTCAAGTCAATTGAATTTGCTGCTACCTCTGGTGTTCCCCAGGGATTCATCTTGGGGCCCTTATTTTTTAATAAATTTATCAATGACATAACGCGCGAAATTGATTTGCCTTGCCTGTTATATGCTGATGACCTTAAAATTTTCTCAGTTATAAACCATATTGATGATTGTTTTCAACTTCAAGCTTGTCTTAGTAAAGTAAACAACTGGTGCTTAGTAAATAAACTACCCTTGAATGATAGTAAATGCAACGTAATGTCATTCTCATTGAAAACATCTCCGATTATTTTTGACTATTATTTGGTTAGTGATACTCTTCAGAGGCCTACAACTTTTCGCGACCTAGGCGTAATCTTTGATAGCAAATTATCATTTACCAACCACATTGATACCATAGCCTCTGAAACCTTTAGGGCTCTTGGATTCATAGCTCGCACCAGTTGTGAATTTACTAATACGGATACATTGAAAATCCTTTACCAATCATTTGTGAAGTCGAAACTTGAATATGCATCACTTATTTGGTGTCCCAGTTATGATGTTCATAAGAGCAACCTGGAAGCAGTTCAACGCCGGTTTGTTAAACTACTTTGGTTTAAGTCGGATGGTATCTATCCAGCTATTGGCTTTAGGCAGAGTCAATTGCTTGAAAGATTCTCGTTGTCTACTCTGGAAGACAGGCGAATCTACGTCTCTCAAGTATTTAAAATGCTACATAATGATCTTGATGTTCCTGGAATAATTTGCAAATTAAATCTTCACGTCCCTAGATTAAATTCTCATAATGACCAAGTTCTTTATTTACCTACTCCACATACAAACTTATTAAAAAATTCGCCTTTGTTCACTATCTGTAACAATTTTAATAAACTGTGTAGCAACCTCGATATTTTTAATTGCAGCCTTAATGATATAAAAGCTGAAGTTTTTAATTAATTTAAATACTTTCAAATTACTTTTGTTTTTCTTACACTGAATTTTAATCTTTATTTCCTTCTGTCTTTTTCTAGTTAATACTGTACATGTACCTCATTAAACTTGTTTTTAATTATCTGTAATTTACACTTTGTATTTATTGATGTTTTTGTTAGTTTGTATTATTCTCTATGCTTTTTTTGTTTGTTTTTTTATCTTTTATCGATTTTTAATGTTTTATATTGTACTCTACTTTTATGATTTGTTTTAATAACTTTCTATTCCTGTTCTATAATTGGGTATTTTACCTGTTGAGCAGTGTATGTAATAAATAAATAAATATTAAAATATAGAATCATGAATTTCTTTGAAAATTATTCTCTGTTACATAAATGCCAATATGGTTTAAGAAAAAAATGCCCAACCACGGATCTACAAAGTTGTGAGTAAAATTGTACAGGATTTTGAGGAATAGGAGCATACAGCAGTTACATAGGTCGACCTCAGCAAGGCCTTTGATTGTGCAAATGATTTATTTTTTATTTTTTCGTAATCAAAATGGTAATGTATGCAGATGATGGATATCGGTATAAAAATAATTTATTTAAACTCAATAGGGACAAGACTCAGAAGCTGATATTTTCCTCAAATAATTTTTTAGTAATAGGTAACAGTGTACAAATTCTTGGTGTTATCTTAGATGATTCATTGAATTGGTCCTCTCATATTAAGCACCTGTGTAATAAAACATCAGGGTACATATACCTTTTACGTTTCTTAAAAAACGATTAAATCATGAAACACTATTTAATGCATATCACGCACTTATTCAGTCGCATTTGAGCTGTTGTATTATTCTTTGGGGTAACTCTACTGAAGCTGATAAAGATTTTTGTTACAAAAAAGATGTATACGAGTAATTGCTGCTGTCCGTCCATTAGGACATTGTGGACCTTTATTTATTCAACTTAAAATAAGGCCTATTCCATCTTTATATGTTTATTACAGTATCTTGCAAATTCGTTTCAGTAAAAATTCTTTCTCAATTCACTCAGATGATCAAGATTATAATACTAGATCAGTAAGTCAATTAAAATCATCCAGATTTCGTCTAAAAAAATCAGCAAGAAATTCGTTAGACTTAAAATTATATAACAAACTCCCTGAGAACTTTAAAACACTTGAATATAATAAATTTAAAATTAAGGCGAACCACCATAGTCAAAAGCATTGCTTTTATTCAATGAATGAATATTGATACGTATTTTAATCTGGTTCAAATTTATTTTCGTAATTAATATATTTGTAATTATGTTTATTACTTTCGTGTAGGTCCCGGTATATTTTCTTTCATATAAAATATTCCTTTTTAATAACAGTCGAGACAACTATAGGTTTTATGTACAACTGCTTATAGCAGTTAATTTAAAAATCCGTTTATCCAAGAAAAAAAAATGAGAAAAGAACATCGATAAGGACGGCCGAGATTGTTCCATCGGCGGCGTGGTTTGGTAAAAGAGAAGACGTGTGAATATTGCAAAATTCTAACAACTCTCGTTATATAAGTTATTTGGGTGTATGATATGTAGAACTTTGACTGTCTTTAATCCTAGTAGAAGGGGATGAGTTTCTTATATGGTGAGGAGTAGAAAAACGCCTCTAGAAGGGCATAGAGTAGAATTCGTACTAGAGGTGAGTTTTTCTATGTTTAACTCCATCCATTGGCTTTATTTGATTTTATTAAGTTGTCTAACGATAACACTTTTCTCTGATTTTTAGACGTTTTTCTGGTTACGTAGTAGCTTAAAGACAGGGTGTCAATTTTAAGACTGTGGTTCAGAAGAGGACGGGAATTGGCGTCTGTGAAAGAAAGTTATATCGCTGTGTATATACTGGGTGTTGTCTTGATATATGGTATAGTTAGGGGAGTAACTGGTTGTTTTCTTGGTGTGGGGGAGAGTTCTGGGAGAGGCCAAATCTAGGTGATGGTAACCTGCCATCGTGAGGAGGCGAACGAGGAGAAAAAAAATAGGATAAGTACCACATAGTGGATGTGCTCAATACCAACTATTTCGAACATCAACTGCAAAAAGTACTTATTTAGATCACCTCTTTATTTTGGGTGATCATCTATTTTCCTTTAACCAGATATTATTTATTAGCGGATAAGTTCCCTTCCTAAAGTATCGCTGAATAAAATTGCCTTTGTTTTTATTATACATTTTAGAAAGTTATGTAACAACCGTTTCGATAAAGATCACTTTGATTTTATTCTTCTGTTAAATTGGTGAGATCTTTATCAAAGGGTCATACTCTCGAGAGTATAGGTCACCGCTAAATACTGTGAAGCGTTTAGGTACTAGAGATACACGAGACTCATTTCCTCCCCTCAGTCTAGTCATTTATTCTAATTGGTATCAAGGGGCTATACTATATACTATATAGTTTTTTCTTATTAAACCCTTATTTTAAGCATTAAATAATTTGTTTCATTTATTCCGTAAACTTGCCTATAATTTATTGATTTTATTAACTAAGAAAGGGATATGTAGGCATTTAAAAATCACTTGGCGCTCTTAATACATTTGAGTATTAATATAATAACTAATACTACCAAAATCGAACCACGCCGACTCCACTGAGTTCATTTTAGTCGGTGCATGCCCTTGCTGTTACCACCGCAAGAAAAAATTACGTAACAATATACAGGGTGTCCGGAAACAAAGTAGAGAAAATTTAACTGTAGATTCCTTAGCCCAAATTAATTGGGGTTCTTCATATAACATTTTTCAAAATACCCCTTCATTCATAATTATTTTGTGTAAAGGAAGAGGGGTGTAATACATTTTTTTAAGAAAACAAAATATACTTTTATTTTTGTTTATTGCAAATCTCATATCGGCTAGTTCAGCATAGCAAGCGTCCTATTTGGTCACGTCCAATTATTCCATGTCCAATTTCCTGCGACCATTTGGCGGAAGTCCTAACAGTGCTAAATTTGCAACTCAGCATTTTATAATCATACAGATAGAGGATACCTTTTTTACATGCTGGTTGTTAATTAGTGTGATGAGGGGTAATTTGGGTAATTATTTTAATGAGAGTAATTGGACATGGTACGGGGTGATTATTGTAAGGGGGTACTTATTATAGTGGGGGCAATTTATACATAATGATGTGCCGTTGCGTGGGAGAGGCGGGGTAAGCTTATCCTGACAAAAGCGAAAGAGAAGTTAAAATACGATCATTGAATAGGCTATTAGTAGTCATATACAATCAAAAAGTGCTTAAAAATGAATGTTTCTTAAAATTAATATGCATTTTTTCAATACCTTTTGCTATATGTGTCTGGTCGATAGCCGAGTGGGTTAAAGTGCGGCAATCGCGATTAATCACAAGGACATCGCACCACCGGGTTCGAATCCTGGTTCCGGTACTGGCACTGCCGGAGGAAATGGTTGTATGTCCGCGTTTTTTCAATGTGTAACCCCCTTCCGCACAAACCCTGGCTTCTGGAATTGGGGGTTGTCTAATTTCTGTGGTGTTATTTATTTATTTATTTATATATTAGGAAAGAAAAATCTTAGGCTCTATCTTACTACTATATTTATAAAATTTTTATTTTATTTTTTAGAAAAATGAAGTAATTTCGATATAAACCGGAAGTGGTATTTAAAATTCACATTCATGTTTCTTTCTTCTCTTTAATAGTCAATTTAAAAAAATCCGTCATTTAAATTTTTTTTAGTAAAATTGCTTTTCCGACCATATTTTATTGAAACGTGATAAGAAAAACAATACCACGTATAGGTCACGTGATACGAAATAAATATATTTTTTAAATATATATATATTATTGCATTTTCGAGAAGCCCTTTTTCCAGTGATTTCAAATACATAATATTATATAGGCCTATCTCAAATACTTCTTGACATATTTGACATTCAAAATGGAAATGAGCTGCTTTATTGCAAGACGAGTGAGCCATGCGTGTCAAAACATAAGTGAAACAAAAATAACAAGGTAGGCCACGAAAATAATAATTATTTTATTGTTTATTCCATTTTGACATTTCAAACAGTTATTATAAACATTTATTTAATCCATATGCATATAGTGAGGCTGAAAAGGTCGAAATGTTTTCCCTTTATGTGAAAAATAATAAAAATAAGTTTGCCGCAAGAAGAGAATACATGACGTTGTACCCGAATCAAGCGATTCCTAATGTAAACATGTTTTTGAATGTTTATGGTCATGTAAATAGGACCCACAGTTTTTCAAGAAAACGTAACGTTACAGGAAACGAGAAAGTAGATCTAGATGTATTGTTATATTTTTAAGATAAAAAAATAATTTATTATAAAAATAGATCGATACCTAATTTTAATATTTGATTTTGAAAATTCGGTTAATATTTTATTAAATGCTTGTCGTGAAATGGAAAAAAGTAATTCCAATATTCAAAGAACTTTGAAAAAGCATCAATATAGGCCTTACAAAATATTACCCGTCCAGGAATTGAATTCAGACCAAAAGAAGATTGGAGTTTTGTCAGATCATGCTCCATGAATTAGATGAAAATCTCGATTTTTTTAAAATAAATCATGTGCAGAGATAAATCAAGTTTTTCCACGGTGGGAGTTTTTAATAAAAAAATCGGGTAGAAAATCAATCCACGTTTGGTACGAAATTTTTCAAAAAAAGAAGTACTTGGGCCTATATTTTATGATTTTACTTTGACACGACAAACATATCTCGAAATAATTTTACCAGAGGTAGATCGTCTAATTCAAGAATACCTTATGGACATAATAATAATGTTTATTTATAAATTAACATTATACATTTCTGAGTTATAAATTATAAATGATTATATATTCCTACATAAATATACAATATGAATATATATATATATATATATATATATATATATATATATATATATATATATATATATATATATATATGTTGTCAAACATTTAATACAAGAGAATCATTTATTAGGATAAAATAATAAATAAACAGCTAACCCACAAGTATTAATTTGTGTGTGGGTACTTGTTCATTAACAATGGCATCATGTACTTTCTTATTATGTATTACTTTATTACTATTCTTATTTTTTTATATTGATTAAGGAATGTATAAAACATCTGTCCAAGTTTAGAATATACACTTTGCATTTAGATTTAAATTGTTGTAATGATTTAGATGATCTTATGTCAATAAGAAAAATATTATAAAGGCGTGGTGAAAGAAAGATGTAGCTTCTTTGGCTTATAGTTTTAGTAGATGTGGGAATTTTTGCTTGTCAGTTTGATCTATTTTTTGCTGTGTATTCGTGAATGAATAACTCCAAAGTATTTTTATTTTTATATTAGTTAATAACGATTTGTAAAAAAATATTTGTCTAATATCAAACAGCCTGGATTCTGTGAACAGTAAATCACTCGAATAAGTTGTTGTTTTGTTTATCATTATTTTTAAACACCCTTTTTTGTACTATTTCTAACATCTTTAGATGAGTACTTAAAGCACCGCCCCATGCCAGAATTCCATATGATAGTCTCGACTCTACTAGTGCGTAGTATATGATTTTCATTTATTTCATGTCCAATATTTTACTTAAAAATTTAAATTTATATAACAAACTTCTGAGTGTTTTAGTAACAGTATTAATATGTATATCCCATCTTAGATGTTTGTCAATATAGACACCTAAATATCTAGTAAAATCTGAACTCTTTATTTCAATCGAATCATCAGGAAAATGTGTTTCATGTTTATTATAGTTCGGTAGATTTTTTGTGTAGCAGTTGAAGGGGACGTAGGTGGTTTTATTTATAGTTAATGATCAATAGCTTCTGATCAAACCAGTTTATTAAATTATTTAAATAATTCTGTATTTTTATTTTTAAATCTGCCCAAGATGATGCTTCATAAAAAATTGCCGTATCATCGGCAAAACTAATTATTTTTCCAGTGCTACGGATAGTCAATCAGTAGTATGTACATTATAAATAGAATCGGCCCTAGGCCTTGGGGTACACCGTATTGCACAACTTTATAATCACATACTGTTATTGATTTTAACAAATTGTTTTCTGTCACTTAAGAGCGCTCCGGATATAAGCCGGAAAGACGGTGCAAATTACTCTCATATAAATCATTATTTTAAAAAACGGCTTTCACTAAAAGACATTAAAAACATGTTACAATGTGGGACGATGAGAGAGAAAAAAGTATATATAAAAAAATAATTTTTTTTTTCTATTATCGATTTGCAAAAATAATTTTTATCATTAAAATAAACATTTTCCCTTTTGTAGAACTAAAATAAAATTAGCCCTAATGCCCTCAAATGCACAGAGAAATTTAAAGATTAGGTATAATAAATTTGTCCAATGTCATATTCTACTACATCTCTATCTCCCGCCTTCCAAGCACACCGTACATTCAGCTGCGTCATTTTATTGACGTGAAGGCATTTACAATTAAAATTGGAAGCATGGATGACTAATACACTCCGACCAACTCTTAAATAACTGGTAAACAACTTATGCACTATTCTCCTTACTCTAAAATGTTCCAACGCCTCCAATAACTGTACATGACTGACAGTATCGAAGGCCTTGGCGAGATCTAAGAACACACAAAGCAAAGCATTGCTCGTAAATTTTACCGGTGAGGAAGGATATAGCATCTTGGGTGCATTTACCCTATCCGAAACCAAATTGGTTTTCTGATATCAATTTATATTTATTTAAGTATTTTATTAATCTAATTTTAATAATTTTTTCAAAAATTTTTGTTAAGTTCGTAAATAGGGATATGAGACGCTTTTAAATAATGGTTTTATAACTGCATTTTTAAGTTCAGATGAGCAAATTCCGCTTTTCATAATTATGCTGATTAAGTGAGTCAAAAGCTATTTCTTCCGATATCTCCTTAAGGGTCTTAGATTTAGGTATTAGGTCTAGCCTTGGGGCTTTGTTCACTTTTAACGAGTGTATTGTATTTGTGATTTCTCTTTCATTTGTAGGTTCCATAAAGATTGAAAATTGAGTTGAGGACATATTAGAAGGAGGGAATTGAGGTTTACGAATATTTTCTGCTAATTTTTTTTCCTACGTTTGCATAATACTCGTTAAAAACATTGGCCATTTCGAGTTCGTCAGTTATACATTGCCTAGAATGATTTGGAATCAGGACGGAGCGACTCCACATAGCATTTTAGAATTTCGGGAACATTTAAATCTTTTTTTCATTTGGATAGGTAATGCTGGGATCATTCGATGGCCACCAAATAGCCCTGATTTGACGCCATTAGATAGATTTTTATGGGGGTTTTTAAAAGACAAGGTCAATTTTAATCATAACCGCAATTTTTAGGCCATGAAAGCAATAATTCAAGAAGAAATTAAGAACTTAAACAGCAACCATAATAACGCTATTTGTAATATTTTCCTAAACTTAAGAAGACGCTATGAGCTTTGTATTGAAAATAATGGTGGTCACTTTGAACAATTTCTTTAATTGATTACTTACGAAGTATTATTTTATTATAGAGTTTTCTCTTGCTTTGTTAAATCTGTTTTTTAATAAATTATACATTTATACGAAACTTTTTTTCTATTTTCAATATTAACAGAAATAAAGGGGGGTCAATATCTAGTGAAAAACCATGTACTATTGTTTGTTTCCCTTCGACAAAAGTTACTGTGGTTTTAAATAAAAAGAATTTCTCAAACACCACCGAGACAATAAAGCGTACAGCGTTAGCTGAGACATCCAGTACATCCAGTTTTTTAAAAATTCATCTTAGTTTTGTAATAAATTTAACTGCATTATAGGGGTCACTTTTATGAGAAAATCTATTTTCCACTAACAATATGTTACATAAGAGAAAATTCCCATGGATATTTTAAGTTGTACAGCCACATTGTTGAATTCGTACTTAACAATCCATCTTAACAATCCTGACTTCTGAGGTACAATTACGAACTTTCACTTGCAGGTGTGAATTGCGAGATACAATCTTGAATTCCGGTCCATCTTCTGACAAGATTTTCATTGACCCATAAAGTGAAGAAATTATAGCTCAAGAAAATTAATTGTAGATATACATAGGTCAGAAATTCAGGAGGGGATATTCTGAAAAAAGAGAAGAAGTCCACCATCTTCATTAAGATTTTCAAAGCCGTTACCATTTAATTCATTTCTTATCGGTCCTTATGGGGTCATTCTCACCACATCTAGGTAATATAAAAATAGGACCCTCTTTTAACTTTGGGATATATTTCATAATCTTCCACTTCAAGTGCTACTGGGTATGTATTTTCATCTCAATGAAGCATCTATCCATAATGCAGTCACAGTTAGACGATGGCTGGGTCAAAAGAGAAATAGTCTTTTAATTTTATGGCCGCCTAGATCAGCCGATCTAAGCCCGCTAGATTTTTATTTATGGGGAACTATTATAGTGAATTGTATAAAACCAAGCCACAAAATTTAGAAGAACGTCGTGACAGAATAACCCAAGCTTGTCAGGAGGTTACGCAGAATCATTAGTAGAGTGAAGTAAAGTAAAGAAGAAGTAGAGTAAATAACAATAGAAAAATGTGTATTATTAAATGGTGATTCAGTAGAGAAAACCATTATTTAACCAGAATGTTATAATATTTTCTTCTGTTATTTGATTATCATGTAATTTACTTTTTCTTCAAACGTCAGAAATTAGCTAAATTTGTTATCTTTATTATTTTTTATAGCTAATCGATGCTTGAAGAAAAGATAACATGTTATATTAGGAGTAAGGGCCGCTTTTGTGACTCGTCTGTAATTGCTGGAAGTGAGTGTGAACCTAACCTGCAGACTCATCACAAAGGTATCACTTTTACTTCCAATAAAACAATGTACTATTTTAAGACTGAGGGTACTGATAGTATAATTTCGGTGCTCATTTCTTGGAGTGAACTTTTTGGTTTTTTCCTGTCTCGTTTCCGTGAAGGCCATAGTACAATTACGATACTGATAGATGTCACTGACGATATTTTAAAAGCTGTAGATGAATCCAAAGTTAATACAGCAATATCACTGGACTACACATTTGACTGTTTAAACCATAAATTATTATTAGGCAAACTTACTTTCTTTAGTGTTGACCCAAACTTAATTGGTTGGCTTAGGAATTATTTATTTTATCTGGAAGGCTTCAAATGGTTAAAACTAATGTATTATCGGAATCAAGGGTCGATATTGGGCCCTATTTTATTTATTTTATATATAGCTGACTTATCAGATATTATTAGATTATCTAGTTTATAGTTCTAAGTGGATGAGTCAACTATACTTATCGTATATCCGGGATAATGTTGACGTAGCAATGATTTACTTGCTGTTTGCAATTTTTCCACAAAAGATGGCTCGACGGAAAAAAATCAAGTGCAATCAGTTGTAACGTAAGCGGTTACAATTTTCAGATCAATAGTTTCATTTATTTATATTCATATAGCAAGCTACAAGCACTCTATAGTTTCAAAAATGTACTACCTACTCTAGTAAGTTAAACTTATGGAGTCGCTTATTTTATCTGTTGTAGAGCATGGCGATATTTCGTATGGCCGAACAGTACAGATTACAAAAGCTTCAAAATTCATGTATACGTTTTTCTGCTAATGTGCCTAAATATTTGTATGACAGGCTGGTATCTTATGCGCCATTGCATAATGATTACCTGCATTTTGTTGATAGTACTCTTCATATCCCTGTTCACAGAACCACCCTGAATAAATCGTCCTTATCATATCTGCCAGCTAATTTATATAACATAGTTCCAGAAATATTTAAAAGCCTTTCATACCAAACATTTAAAAATAAAATTAAGTATATGTTCCTCAGTGGCTAATTATATTATCAATAGGCATGTCTCTGTTACTCTCATATCTCCTTACTTACTCATATACAAGTTTAGTAATTGACCAGCATTATATGTTTATACTTTGTCTTATGTAACAAGTGAAGCCCGTGGTTGGGATTTATACCAGTTTTAGTTGACACCCCACCACATTAAATAAAATTTTTCATAATTATTATTATTTGATTCCTTTCACAGCGCGTAGCTGGTAAATCATGCTCTACATCGGGGGTAAACCATACTACTTAGATGTAATGCCTCGTTTCACAGGAGTTTTCTGACTATGTGAGCTGTGCCTAGGATAGCCGTTTGTTGCAACTTGTTTATGGGTTTTTCTTCATCAATTCCTTTAATTTTTCTAGTTGTCCCTTGCTGATTGTACATGTTGCGCCAATAATAATTGGAATTATTGTTGTTGTATATCCCCACATTCGTTGAATTTCTGTGGTCGTTTGTACTTCAGGATCTTTTCTGTTTCTCTCTGTGTGACATTTTCGTCAGCAGGAATAGCGACATCTACAATGAGGCAATTCCTCTTTTGTTTGTTTTTCGGTACTATATCTGGTTTACTTCCAGGAATATGCTCATCGGTTTTTATTTGCGTGTCCCACTGTTGCTTCATCATTATCTATAATACGTTCTGGTTTATGTTCATACCATTTTTCATTAAGGTTAAACCCATAGTGTTTTAATATGTTGTAATGTAGGTGGTGGCGTTCCAGATATTCAGTTTTCGCTAATATTGGACAGGCGTTGAGTATGCGGTGGATGGTCTCATCGCAAGTTTTACAGCGCCTGCATTTTGGGCTGATATTACTTCCCCTAATTTTGTTTTTCAGGTAATTTGTTATAATTGCTTGATCTTGAGCAGCGATTATTAGGGATTCTGTTTCTCCTTTGATTCTTCCAGTTTAGAGCCAAGCCTGTGACGGATTTATATCTTCTTTTTTCATTTCTTTTTCGTTCTGTCCTCTTTTTTAATCACTTATTTTCAATTTTCTTCCCAATTTTTCTTTCCATACGTGCTTCATTTTTTAAATTTTTTGTTTGTGTAACCTTGAATGTTGTTGCTGGTATACTGTCGACTTCTCTTTGTGTGTTTGTATGTCTGATTATTTCTGATGTTTTTTTTGTGAGTGATTATTATGTGATAAATTTTCTTCATAGTTTTTTGGTATTCGCATATATTTTTCCTCTTCCATGTCAATATATTTTCCGATTCCAGCTATGGTGATTTTGAAAACATTTTCAATTTGCATCAGTTCTCGCCCCTTTTCTATCTGGATACATATAATCCGTCTGCATCGGCCTTAGGATGATGTAATTTGTGCACTGTCAGAAGCTTTATTGTTTTACGGTCGATTTGCTGTATTTCGTGTATAGTTCAATATACCAAAACTATAAGTTGGAAGGGTGATAGCTAAAGTTCCAATGGTTAGGAACTTATTTTCAGTTCGTAAAATAGCTCTTATTCTTTCTTTTCCACTCTCTAATGTAACCTTAGCACATTTACCTAGCCCAAATCTTATATTTATGCCATCTGGCAATTGTTTTACTATGTTAACTAATGATTCTAGTTCTTCATCATTCTTCGCTATCAGCTTCAAGCATAATGTATGGTTGATTGGTTCAGTGTTTTTAGTCATTTTGTATCCTTTATGAGATTGTTTTAATTCATTAGTTAATGGGAAGAGTGCCATGCAAAAAAGAACAGGTGAATCTCCTTGGAATATTCCACTACCTAATACCTACGTATATTCGTTACCTACCGATGATTTACCATTTTTAGCTGGGTTCAGCCATGTTTGCATTGTATTTTTAATGAATGGTCGTGTTTACTTAAAACAGGTCCAGGCATCGAAGAATCCAGTAGTGTGGGACACTGTCGAATGCCTTCTGATAGTCGATCCAACACATGCTAATGTTCTTCTTCCTATTCTTACTATCGCTAATAATCATGTTACTGGTTAGTAAACGGTCCTTGTATAACCATAGCTATCTTTAGCGCATCCTTTCTGTTCGAGAAGGAAAGCATGATTTTGTTCCAGATGGGTGTATATTCTTTTACAGATTATAGTTGTGATATTTTTATACATAGTCAGACAGGTGATTAGTGGACAGTTTTTTGCTAGCTGCGTTTTTCATATAGGTATGTTACCCCCTTTGTAAGCTATTCTGGAATGTTATACTTCTCTTCTATTACCGAATTGTAGGCAGATGCCGGATGGACATGGCAGCTTGTAAACTACTATTATTATTCTTACTTATAAGAAAACCCATATGTTTAATTTGACATACATATTTTTATTTTCCCTATAGAGAACAGGAAAAAGACAACTACAATTTCAACGCAACTGAGCAATTAACACAATTTTTATTTACACAACTGAGACTTCGATAATATTTACAATTCAATAACTTCAGAATATGTGGTGGTGGTAGCAAGCGCGCTGTCGACCCAGTTTCTGAGGGAAGGTATATTAGTCTTAACTCCAGGATGATTAGGACGTGCACAGCCCGCGCCCCAAGACACAAGACCAGTGAGAACACCATTAACAACCACTGGACCGCCGGAGTCTCCTTGACAGGCATCCAAACCTCCTACGCCCAAAACTCCCGCGCAGAACATCCGGTCCGTGACGGAAGAAGTTCCATAGGCAACACGGCAATCAGCAGTACTAACAATTGGAACCTGTACAACCTGAAGTATGGTTGCAGATGCTCCTCCTTCTCTAATTGCTCCCCATCCAGATATAGTGGCTATGGAACCTGGAGCTGGACCTGTTCCGAAGGCAGCTAGGGGGATGGGAATCGCATTGGCTATAGTAAGCGGAGTTACAAGTTGGATCAGGGCTATGTCGTAGTCAATCAATTGGCTGTTGTAGCTGGCGTGGACCAAGACTCTTTGTGCAGATGATGTCTGTCCTCCGGAATTACGAATGGTGGATCCAGCACGGACGGAGTAAGAACTCACGGTCCCGCCAACGACGCAGTGAGCGGCAGTAATAACCCAGGTTGATGAGACGATGCCACCACCACAAATATGGCTACCAAGTCTTTGCAAGGATATTATATAAGGATGTTCTTCGATAGTTGTATCGACACCACCAACTATTCTTCCATCTAACATAGGATGGATTACAGCCGCTGGGGGAGCACCTAAAAATGCGTTGTGTTAGTATATAATTTGAGATTTGAATAGGAAAACTTATAGTTAGTGATTACGATTAGATTTTTATTAGAAGGAAATTCTGAGATAATTCTGTTAATAATAATGAACGTTTATTCACAAATCAAAATACAATTACAAAAGGTAAGCTTATTTAAATTCTTGCATTTAAGCCCCCAGAGGGCTTGTTTTGTGCATATATTTGATTATAATTTTTTTTATAAATAAAGAATATTAGTTGCAGTTAGCCTTTATTTACTTACATAATTTCAAAATGTATTTGTATAATTAGAAATGTGTGAATAACATCGAATAACCAGAATGTAATTAATATATATTTGCAGAATCCATGAGTATATTTCTCATCCATCTTTTTTATATATTTTTTCATATTTTTTATGTCTTTGTAGCCTGATAAAATTTTTGTGAGTGTGTCAAATCAAGAAGAAGAAGAAGTAGAGAGCGTATCGGGTAGTAGTAGAACTGTCAAATACGTGAGATGACATATGAGTATATTGAAAAGTGTGCATGTGTGATTATAAGCTTGTGTGTATTAGTTTAAATAAAGTTGTTGCTATTAAATTGTGTTAAATCTTTTATTTCTCGGTAATAGATTATATAACTTTAGACCATTATAATCAATGAATTTAAAGGAATGCTCTTTTATTTACTTTTTACGGCGCGGAACGCAGTATTTTATTGTTACTTACTTTAATTATGTTTTTGTATAACTTTTATATGGAATAAGGTAGATTCATATGCCCCGCCCCATATCACCGCCCCCTAATTTAAAATAGATTCAATTAAAGTTTTATACATATTTATTAATAATTTAGTACTCATACTTATTATCTGGCCGATAACCGTGTTGGTTAAAGCGCGAGATGGCAATCGCGATTAAGCACTGTCGGAGGAAATGGTTGTATGTCCGCGTAACCCACTTCCTCACAAGCCTCTTGCTTCTGGAATTGGGGGTCGTCTAATTTCTGTGGTGTTTATTTATTATTATACAGTCTTAATTGGTTGAATTTATATATTAGTATTCCCATCTTATTTGCTAATAACTGTGTATGCGTTTCCCAGTTCAAGAGTTGGTCAATGACTATCCCCAAACATTTTGTACTATCTGTAGCTTCTATATAACTAAGGCAATCATTACAGTTTTTTAGATCTTTACACTGGTGAAGCTATAATTCTTTTATGTTGTTGATATTTAACACAAATGTAATAGATTTTGTTTTTATTTTATTTAAAATTAACTTATTTTGGTAGAGCCATTTTGTTATTTTATACAGCCCATTTCCGCTCTACTTTTAACGCCTTCCCAACAAGTGTCAGAGAATACTAATGCGGCATTGTGGAAATATGAGATAATTTGCCCAGGAATATCTAAATTCAGCAGATCATCGGACTACTTATATTGTCAGACTTCAACAATATTTTATTGCAAATAAAATTGAGTAAAGTAGAAAATGCTTTACTTGCGGTAATGGGTGAGGAAACGTTCGAGTTAATGGTAATCCAAAAACACATGAAAATCAGACCTATGATTATTTAGTTACATTGGTGAAAATCATTTGCAGCCCGAACTCTCAGAAAGGGCTAAAAGATCAAGAAACCCAGTCGAATTTCGCAGTTAATTTTCGATCAAAATACATATTCATATACAACAAGAAATTGGTTTCAGCACCATCTGGATATTTCTTTTCTTTTATAAAAGAACATAATCATTACATTGGTAATTACATGTGAAATGAATTGTTTATCGTTTAATCTTTCAAATAAATACCTGTCTTTAACTTCCCATCTTATTACGGCATTGCTATTGATGTTTGAATTTTGAGATCTGTCATTCCGGTTATATTTGTATACTAGACGGAAGTACGTATTCAAAAACGGAAGTATGACGTCGACGGATACGGAAATTTCTTAATTTTAAACCTATGACAGTGACATTTATAAACGACATGAATATAGACACAACAAATCTAGTATAAACATAACCTAAAACTTTTTAAAGACATAGTGAAGTTAGGCGCGAGTGGGTTCTCTAACCTAAAAATCAGGAGGATTTTTGCAAGCACCCCCAGCCCCGCGGGGGGTAGCATTTTTGACTATACCGGCCACGGGGAATTGATTACGATGGTTATCGATGCCATGTAAACATGATGGATAGTAAGGGGTGCTGGGAAGCCACACAGAAAATTAGCTTGTAGTATTATACATTGGAAGTGTTGTGGGAGGACATAAATTATGCCAGTGAAAGCAAGAGTCTGATGAAACTTTTGCGTCATATTTAGCAACCTTAAAGAAGTTAGCAAAAATATGCCAATTTGGAACCCAACTGCATGATCACCCAACAGACCAGTTTTTATATGGCATAAGAAATGAAAATATCCATCAGCAACTATTGTAACTATTTGCAAATTGCACTAAGTAGGGAGGTAGCAGAAAGAAATTCATACATGATCGAAGAAGCCTTTTATAAAACGTCCACTAGAACGCCACCGGAAATGACGAGAAATTCCAGAAACCGATGCCACCATTGTGGAAAGACCAATCATGATGAGTACTGTTGGTTTTTTTCAAAAGAATATAGAGTGGTTGCAATTGAGTACTAATATCAAAAATAAATTTAAAATAGTAATTTACAAGACTTAAAAAAAATAATAATAGTTTCTACTTGTTGTTTACTTCTATGCGAACTAAATTTGTCGATTGTATAACCCAAGTAATCAAGTTTTTCTACTCCAAAACTACATTTATCAATTTTAATTCTTAAATTATATTTATTCAGTCTTTCAAAGACTTGCATCAAAATTCTAATGTGTTCTTCCTCATTTTCGGCCGTTATTAATAAATCATCCATAAAAATTGCTACCCCTTCTAAACCTGAAAAAATTTGTTCCACCATTTTTGAAAACTACCCGGACTTGAAACGATTATATTGAAATAATCCATTATGTGTATTAATAGCAACCAATCTTTTTTTGACTCCTCATCTGGAGATATTTGAGCCTATGCTTGTGACAAATCTTACTAAAAATTGTACAATTTTTTAATTTACACAAAAGATTTTCAATTCTTGGAAAATAGTTATATGTAATCTAAGAGTGATTTTGAAATCATCACATATGCGAATATCACTTGATTTTACTTCCACGTCCAGTGGAAGTATAGTAACGCAAAAAAAAATTTGTTGAAAAGGGAGTAAAAAAATCAAAATGTAATTTAGTCTAAAGAAATTTTTTTGGCGTTCCACCCCACTGCCACCCCCACCCTATTATTAAAGGGGTAAAAAAAATTAAATGTGATTTAGTGTGTATACAAGAACGCAACGTCTAAAAAAATTTTTTTGCCGTTAGCTACCCCCTCTAAAACCCCATTGCCATCCCCACCCTATTATTAAAAGGGTTAAAAAAAATTAAAATATGATTTGGTGTGTATACAAGAACGAAACGTCTCAAAAAATTTTTTTGGCGTTAGCTATCCCCTCCACCACCCCCATTGCCACCCTTACCCTATTATTAAAGGGGGTGAAAAAAATAAAATGTAATTTAGTGGGTATATAAAAGGGAGTAAAAAATTAAATTGGGATTTAGTGTGCATAAGATTGGATACAAAATCTAGATGTGGAAGTAGTGATTCCTTGGGCAGCGGTTTTTTAAGAATTGGGACAATGGGTGTAACCGATTCAGTAAATTCTACTGGAGTAAGTACCTCCAGCATAACTAATTTATTTATTTCAATTTCCAACATACAGGTCTGTCCATAACACATTTGGGAATTTCGAAGTTAATAAATTTGAAACGTTTTTAGAAAAAATATTTTCTGACATGTGAAATAAGCTATCAACTGAAATATTAAATCCCTTAGGCCAACCATGGCCCATTAATAAATAAATATAAATAAATATAAATAAATATAAATAAATATAAATAAATATAAATAAATATAAATAAATATAAATAAATATAAATAAATATAAATAAATATAAATAAATATAAATAAATATAAATAAATATAAATAAATATAAATAAATATAAATAAATATAAATAAATATAAATAAATATAAATAAATATAAATAAATATAAATAAATATAAATAAATATAAATAAATATAAATAAATATAAATAAATATAAATAAATAAAAATAAATAAATGAATACACCACAGGTAATGACGACCCCCTTTATCCCGGAACGCTCTAGAAGAGCTGTGTGTGAAAGGAGGCTGCACATTTAGAGACAAGGGACGCACACCCAATATCCGGGGATCCGGGGATCGAACCCGGAACTTTTGGGTGAGAGGCAAGTGCACTCACCTCTCGACCATCAGTCATATTGGTCCACATCCCATTAAAATGAAAAGCTTTGCTTTACATGAAATATTATTTACTTTAACTATTACCTCAACAGACCCAAAATTTCAATAGAGTTACCAGTATATGATTTTAATATTTTTAATTTTAAAGTGAAAAAGTTTAATTTACAATTATTAAACTTTCTATTGTATTCATATTCAGAAATTACAGTTGCAGCTTAACTCGTATCGATTTCCATGCGGGACCCTCAGATATTAGTAATAAAACATCAGAAAAAGTTGTAACAAAAACTTATAACCTTTGACCGAGAAAAAACGAGTCATAATGACACTTTATTGCTGATATCGAGAACCTAAAACAATAATTGTAAATGTATGACTGATGGTCGAGAGGTGAGCGCACTTGCCTCTCACCCAAAAGTTCCGGGTTCGATCCCCGGTCGTGGCAGTGGAAAATACTGTGAGATGGATTTTTCCACTATACACGGATATTGGGTGTGTGTCCCTTGTCTCTAAATGTATAGCCCCCTCCCACACAAGGCTTTTCTAGAGCCTTCCGGGATAAAGGGGGTCGTCATTACCTGTGGTGTATTTATTATTATTTATTATTAATTGCTTCTTTTTTGTTCTTTTCTTAATTTAATATCACACGTTTTTTGTAAACGAAAAAAAATCGGTTTTATGTTATTTTGTTTCCTATAATAATAATCTGAGCGTATGTGTTTTTGATTTAGGGCGAGGGTGTAGTATTTATGTATATTAGTAAGAAAGGTAATTCGTGTCTATCATCATTACTGTGTGTTGTTTTTATAGCAGCTGGCGTCTATGTTTGTCTGATGAAAATAAATCAGTCAGTAACCTGTCTTGATAGTTTCATTATTAATTAATTGCCAAATAGAACTGTATATTTGAGCTATTACATTATAAATGATACATGATATACCCAAAGATATCACAATTTTATTTAAAATAACGACGTAATAACGTGTATTCATACTAAAGCTCTTTAAGCGTCATGAATAACTGTAATCCTTTAACTCGATACATGTGTCAGTTCTACCTTATTGTTAATCTTTTAAACTTTTACAAAAAGATACATATGTTTTGGACAAATCATGTATTTTAAAATTTAAAATTAGTTTAATATTTTATATTACTTATTGATCTAGAAGAAACTTGTTATCATTTTTGAAAGTCATGTTAGTATGTAGGTAAATCGAAATTAAATCTACAGATAATAAAAAGGAAACGGGTACTTACGATTAATTTTAATGAAAACGCCCAGTATCAGAATAAGATTGATTGGTAAGTATTATTTACTGTAATAGTTGAACTGCCGATAAAATTATACATTTTTCTATTTAGTCACTGATAGGTAAATATGGCTTTTTTTGAACTATCATGTCAATTTAAATAATCTGTGTTTTGCTCTTTTATTTTATTACTTCGCACGCTATTAATTCACACGTTTATTAACTACCACAATTTTTTCCTTGTAAAAGTCAGTACGTTGTCGAAATTGATAGAATGACACTAGTGATTCTATATGAATGATCTCTTGAGAGTGGCACTACCCTTTCGGAATTCTTATCCGAGAAATGGTTTAATATTCTAGCAATATAGGTTCCTCTAATGATATTGGTTAACTAAACCCTTACGGGTGAGATAGTTTCTGTTTTCATATCGTGATTTTCATTTATTGATATATGGGTCAGTTCATAATCATGTTAATAATTTTTCCATAAAAAAGTCTATTTATTGGCAAGCTCCAAATTAACCGTTTTAGACCAAAATCAATTTAAAAAAATGTTTTCTTAACCACCGCTCAAGTCAGTCAATCTTCGAAAATCCAATATTTTGGATTCATAGATTGTATGAAAAGACCTCCTCGTTCCTCCCATTGGGCTCAGTTTGGTAAACTATAAATGAAAATTCTGATAGATCGAAGGCAAAGAGTGCTTATAGCTTACCAGACCGAAACCCACTTGGTTATTTAGTTTAAATATACCGAACGCCATTAATTTATGTACCTTACTATGAATTTCATGTAATAAGCCAGAATGGCATAAAAATATTTTACAATATAATTGAAACCTAACTGACATGTTGAGATACCTAACGAAAGGGACTTCAATATGACATAATCTTGTTAAGAAATGTGACAACTCTGACGAATTTACTGGTAGACACGCATATTACTATTACTATATTTAGCAAAACAGCAGAAGAAGCTAGAAGTCGATGTACATATGTACGGTTAATCCAACTTATCAGACCCAGATATCTCCTTAACATAAATAACAATACTGCAATGTCACTGCAATCGTATTAGTTTTGATAGTCTGGATTACTCAGCATAACAATGTCATATGTCATATGTCAAAACAAAAACCACTCGGCAGCAAAAAAAAATCAGTTTAGGAATGAAGTAATTGAAAATGACCTTATAATAGCGGAAAAGTTTAATGAATATTTTGTAGGTAGTATTAATGAAATTATTGAAAGTATTCCGAAACAAAATGGGTATGAGTTACATTCTTTGGAAGTGAAAAATAAATTAAAGAATTTAAACCTATTGAAATGCACAATTTGTGAATATTCACACACAATCTGTATCTGTTTAGGTCTACATCCATTAAATGGTTATTTTCAATGCAGTGTGTTGACATTTTCATATTTTTATTGTAAAAATTGATTGTTCATGTTCTATTACCCTGTTGTCAATACTTCTGCCACTCTGACCTATATAGACGGCATAGGAAACACCAGATTTATTAAGTTTAGTTAATTGTTCCTTATTATTGACCAATATTTTTCTAAAACACACACACAGTTAACATAAAATTACTTCATACAGAAGGAAAACGTAAACGTTTAAATCTTCTTGAACAATTAGAAATTAAAAAATCCCTTAAAAACAATTCTTATACCACGAATGACCAGCAAAATGTACTAAATACTCCTATACTAGATAAAAGTTAACAATTGTGCGTTGATTTACATAATTACGTTAGGTCTACCCGAAAAATTCCCATAACTAAAATTTAAGTCATAAATATATTAAATAATTAATAACCAAATAACCAAATAACCAAATTTGTTACTTTAGTATACACTTTGTCCTGATAAAGGCTTAAAAAGCCGAGACATTTGTAGAGAATTTTAAATATATTAATTTGGTATATCTAAAAGCAATGTTTATTTAAAAACAATTATTGTCAAGATGTTTAACAAATAAGCCACCACAAATTCAGTCCAGTATGTATATATTTGTGCCCAATCAATTTCCAACAAGGAATTTCCATTTAAATCACTTAAAGACAATTCAGAAAAAGGTTGTTCAATTTAGAACATACCTGGCTAACTTGATCAAAAAAATGAAAACTTCCATCCATCCGATTTGGCAAAATGCAATTTTATTAATAATTTTAACTTGGTACTATTTAAGGTAGCCATATCCAAGAGAGAGATCCGATAGGGAAATATTTACTGTATTTGACCATAACTTCTTATTCTAAAACACATATTGCAAAAAAACTATAAGACTACATATAAGTAAAACAATAACAAAAGTAGTGTTTTAAATTTTCACTTAATAATTTCAAACATATGCGAAATAGTTTTAAATTTAGGAAATACGATTGGCATAATTTAAAAAAATAAATCTAACTATTTTGCAAACAACTGAAATTATTCAGTAGAAATTTATATCACTACACCTGTCACAATACTACTTAGGTAGTCTTATACTTCTTTTACCAATATATGTATTAAAAAAAAGTTATGGCCAAAAATAATAAATATTTTCTTATCGGATCTCTCTCTCTTGGATATGCCCACCTTAAAATAAAGTTTAATCCAAGTATGAAAGTTCATACATTTCATTTTTTTTATGATTAATTTATTTCTATTGCACCAGATATACAATATCTGTGTTATAATACAGACTTTGCCAATAGCATCTAAGGAGTTTACAGCCAATACTGCATCATCATCATACATAAATAAATCTTCATGATCGAAAATATAGTCAGGTATCAGGGCACGGTAGTCATACCTAGTGAGGTGGGTTCGATCCCCACCTACAGCAGAGTAATTGTCAATTATGTACCCCTAAGAAGTGGTTCAGATCCCACCATAAAATGTAGGGCTCGTCTCATTTACTCACACAAGTCTAGGCTTAAGAGGATCATTCAAGTGATCTGGAAGGTGGTTAACATATTTATTTATAACATTTAAATCATTCACAGAGAAGGAAAATAGTAAATGTCAAGATATACTACCTTGTGGAGTTAATTGAAGATTCAATCAACAACATACCTGTCAGTCATATATGATGTTATCCAATAATTAATTGATACCCTAACACTGATTATGGTGATTACTAACAATGTTAACATTTATTACTTAATGGTAAATATGTAAGAATTTTAAAAATTCTTATCTTTACTTGTTGACAATATAATGAAAACAAATTTACGTAAATATTGAATTATGAAGTTTGGAATTTTATGTTAATAAAATGTGACTGAAATAAGTACAATATTGACGTCATTTTGATGTCACTAATCTGTCCTAAATCTACTAATCTAAGTTATTATTTTTAATCTTATTGTCATTAACTGATTAAAATGACTGGTAGTGGGTTCTTATAGCCTTATTCGATTAATATTTTAATCACAGCATCCGTTTCTGATATTTTCACATTGTAACATTTTCAGCGTGGCGTCATTAGTATTATAATTAAATATATTAACCTCTAATTCTAACATAAAAACAAAAAATGCAAATAAGCACATTTTTCCGTCGTCTGTTTTTGATATAAAAAAATTCAGAAATCTTTACATTAGTTTACTTATGGCATAATAAATAAGGAATCGACAGGCGCAAAAATCGGTAGCACAGACGCTGCCAAATTGACAGATCTTCTTTTATCACAAAAAAATTACATATATACACAAATTCAAGATACACTGTCATCCAAGCAGATGATATTCTGATAGCTATGCTATCGTTACTGCACAAATCACTGAATTTATTTTTGAATCATAAATATCGTCACTGATTGGTTCTGCTAATGACAATTCTTCGTCCTTCGCCATTTTAATGGCCTTTACCAACAAGGTCCACGTTTGTTATTGTTATATGTCCATCTGTGGACGATTGGTTTAAAAAAAAAGTCCTAGTGGCATTTACCCATATATGGCTTGACAAGGTCTTGTTATTTTTCCATTATACCTACTTGTTTTACAAAATGAAGAAACAGGATTTTCGGCTGAGTTTGCTGCCATTTATAGGAATTTACTGCCGGTTATAGATTTGGTCAAAAGTTAACGATAATAACTACCGAAAATTTAGTCGTTTTTTACCTTTTAGAGCAACACTGATGTAAAAAATTATAGTTAAAAACTAAAAAAACACGCTTTAATAACAAACCGAACTAAAAAGCAAAAAATAATGTTTAAATATTAAGATTTTGTTCAAAAGAGATAGAAAGTCCACTAACTCAATATAATTAAATGATTTTTAATAAATTTAAAATAAGAATGAAGTGATGGAGAAAAAAATCATTTTATTGTAAAAAGTGTTTGATATCAATTGTTATAAATATTTTATTGGTAGCTATTGATAAAAGTAGAATTATAAAAATATAGTAAAAACACCCCACGCTTTTTGCAATAAATTTTAAAAAATTTGTCATTCACTTCATTCTCATTTTAAACTTATTAAAAATCATTTAATTATATTGAGTTAGTGGACTTTCTATCTATCAAAGCGCGTTTTTAATTTTTTTTTAACTATAATTTTTTTTCGCCAATCCTGTTTTTTAATTATCTGTAACGTATTTGCCGTTGTAGAAGCCCTTGTTAAACGCTAGTTCCAACTTTAATACATACATTATGATGTAATATTAACTATGCACTACTAGCGGATACTCAGCGGTTTCCAAAAGCAGGCGGGTCTCAGCTGGTTTCTATATGTATCGGTGTTCATGATGCTAATTCTATAATTCACCCAATCCAATATATTGGTGAGAAACCTACCGAGGGATGAATGGCAAGAGGGTGACTAAAAATGTCATGTAGTTAACGTCAACCTCAGGGAACCGGGCACACCCTGTTGTATAAGAGCCTTACCTTTCTATCGGACCTCTGGGAGGATTGGCCGTTTGTGATAAAATATATATTAATAACAGCTGCCCCTCCGGCAAAACCTCGACAATAGATTAGTCATTTTTAAATTTTTTATTATATCCTGATGATCCTGGTGTGGTGTGGACAACGTTGTCAAATTGGTCCTTGATAAGTGTGCAAAGCTTAAGTTTAATCTGACATTTTGAAGTGGGTGAGAACCACGTTCAAAGATTCCGTTACAAACAAACAAACATGGTAAAAGTGAAGCTAATAAAAGCATATTAACCAAAATCAGTGAAATAGTAGTCATATAGATAAAAGCAACTAAGATTGGTCAACTTTTTTGTAAAGTAATCAATAACATATTGGCATAAAATATTTATTATTATATAAATCTTGTTGATTAAAGTTCCACAACCAATCTATTAACAAACAAATATTCTACTTTCAAGTGTGAAAATGAGAATGCCGAATGATACTATTGGCAGATGATTATAATTTTAAAAATTCAGTACTTTATAGGGTGACAAGCAGTAGTTTATCCTTGAAATTGTTTATGTTCTTCTGAATGTTCCTATATTAGTTTGAATAAGGTTTATTTTGCAATATGGTTACATGTACAATAGTTATTTATGTACCGAGGGCGATATAGAGATCTTTATACCCGCAGGTGACTTTCTATCCGAGGGCCTTGGCACAAAGGCTTAAACATATATCGCCAGTGGTGCATACGACGTTTTATATTTCACTCTACTTTAGATACCTACCTAATTTAAATTTAATAAATGAATTTAATAATTTATGAAATAGATTTAGCTTTGCGGTTTCCGGTTCTTGCGTTTATTTTTGTATTCATAACGATGTATCAGCTAGTAGCATTAAACAACCTTAAACGAAACGTATTTATTAAAATTGCTTTTTAAATGTTTTTAAAAAGTGAGTATTGGAGGGCATAGTAAGCGGGCGTAATTACTACGCCCGCTCTTTTTGGCTCTAGGGTATAATGGTCTTGTTTATATATCTCGTATCCAAGCAATAAGCAACAAATTATAAGCAAGTGAAATATAAAAATTATTATGTCATTTTAGTTTTTAATTTCTTTCTTTATGAAACATTTTTATGTATTCCGTAATAAAGACACATATTATATATGACTCTTTCTGTTGTTGAATAAATTTGATGCTACCTTAGGTTTATTTAATTTGACGTTTTTTGTTACTTTTAGACTTAGTGGAGTGCCGTTAAGACGTAAAACCGTTAAACCTCAGAATCCCATTCCAATGAATCCATTTTTTTAAAATTTCCGAAATTGTTTAGTTGAAACATAATATAAAAAGCATGCCACTTTAAAATAACCACATTTTATTTGGGGAGAGGTGGTTCCTACCCCATATCGGGGGTGGATAAAAAAATAACTGCGGAATCTGATAGCGAATCAAATTATAAGACAAAAAGGTGGTATACAACTTTCTATAAAAATTGATATTTTACAAGTTACAACGATTTGAAAATCGCGAGTCTATTTTACGAGGGCCATACCAAATATCTGTTGTAGCAGAATAAAGTTATATGATTTTTTGTGAGCTATATTTCAATAAAAAGATTTTTTTTTGCATTAAGGCCGAAGCTATTCAGCCAGCCACGTATTTAAATTATTGCAAGCACTAGGACACAAAAAAATAAAAACCTACTCCAACCTACCCACACGCCAGAAAAAAGCATGATGTAATAATCAGCTAAACAAAGGATATAACAAGGGTCACAAACTTCTCGTCCAGGGGCCCTTCAGGACATTTTTTCAGCATACACAAAACTAGATCACGGATAGAAGGGTATAATAACACACAGCTATAAAACAAAGGAAACAAAGCTAACCTATAACTTAATTTTCGTCTCTTGCAAGAACGCAATTAGGTGATTAAATATATCCTTCCTGTGTAAGGATAAAACAAAAAAAAAAAAATTTGAAATCCATAACCTACTTTGTGAGATATATTACAAAAAGCTGAAAAATAGGAATACCGTAGAAGGTTTAGCTATCTTATTTGAGGAGATACGAAAAAACTTAAAGAGATGAAAGTTGACGTCAAAGACAATAAGAACAATAATGTGTATTAAAAAATTCGAAAAATGCAGTCTTAGAAATCGACAACGCAACAAACAACATACAACAGTGACAATCTATCCAATTTGTTAATAACTATATACATTGTTTTTCACTAATCATGCCACAACTGATTTTTACGTTTCAATGATATGAATTGTGGTTTTCATAGAATATTAAATATTGACACTAACAGTTAAAATTTTTGTGACATGTTTTATGTCGTTGGAATGAGAAAAAATAAATGAAATGGTGTCACGGCCTACTTTGAGATTCATTTTTTTCAATTTTGCACAAGAGTGTATGTCAAAGCCAACTACGTTTTTCGAATTTTTGATACACATTATTATTCTTATTGTCTTTGCCATCAACTTTCATCCCTTTAACTTTTTTCGTATCTCCTCAAATAAGGAAGCTATAACTGTTTGTGGTTTTCCTATTTTTCAGGTTTTTGTAATATATCTCACAAAGTAGACTATGGATTTCAAATTTCTTTTTACTGTAATATAGCTCACAAAAATGGGATAACTGTTTCTAACACTTTATTCTTCTACAATAGATATTAAGCGAGGTATTTAGTGAGGCCCTCGTAAAACCGACAGACGTTATGTAGTATATAGACCACATTCTAGAAGATTTTGATTATATTCTTTTATTGAAACTGGGTTCCTGGGGATAAACCTAACGACACTCCTCTAATATTTTGTTTGTCTGTTTTGAAGTGACAAATTTGTTTGTCGATTAAAATCAAATTTTCACAAATATCACTAAACTAAGCGCTCTGTTAACCTCTGCAATTTCAAGTAGAGTTCAGCAAATGATGATCGTTCTGTTTTAACAATCATCTGCAAGGCAATAAGTAAATTACCCAAAAATTAGATGTCCTAGTTGAGAATTTCATGTTAAATATTGGTATTATCTCTACATCATTTTCCTCAATGAATGTAATTTATCAAAATCATACTTGTCACTTGGACCTCGCCTGCTCCAGATCGATTGTTGTGATAATTGTTATTGATAAATATAGTTCACTACAGCGCAACATTTTGCAGTCGGTAGATGTTTAAGTACATATAGCTTTCATAAAACATCTCATTGTATAGAAATTAAACTTTGTATTCTTTATACAAATTTTCTTGCCAAAAAGTGTCGTTCATCAAAACTGGATTTGTTCCTTCGACAGCGTTTAAGGTAGTTTCAACGATTCTCTCGTCTGCGATCAGTCATTATTTATTGTGTCACAAGTAGACGAATCGAAGAACATAAAAATTATTTTTAATAACCGTAGTGCATCAAAGTGTAATTTTTATCATTTTGATAGGCGTCTGCTAAATATAAAATCAAAAAATCGCCTGGCTAGGTACAAGTCGCATCTAAATTAGTTGTTTCGTTGACCCCCTCATAATTTTTCAGTTAAATGTACATAGTTCACCAAGCTCTTCAACAAATTTTCCAAACATCCTCCAAGTTTTGCGAGGTAGATCCGTTTTGGTATACCGAAAAATCAAAGAACTATTCCTATCAGTGGGGGCGAGCGTGGGTGCGTCTTTACTATGTACATACTTCGATATGCGATGTAAAGCAACGTTAGGCGTGGTTAGTAGTTGGATTGGTGACCGTTCCAACGAAGACCACGTCCTCGCCTCACCCATCTTCCAGCGGCTTGTATATCAGTGTATGCGCGGAAGCTATACAACCTTAGGCGGGGGTTGTATAGGAGATATACCATCCTTCGGAGGGGATGTAAAGCCGTCGGTCCCTTGTCTATTAAATGTTAGGCAAGTAAAAGATCCCTACTCTTCTTAAGGGAAGAGATTCGGCAAAATTCCTGGTTGGGGGTAGCTCGTCTACAGGCGTCGGTGTTAGGCCTCAGTAGCGGAAATAGGCCGACGTTAAATAAATGTATAAAAAAAAAAATAAAAAAAAAAAAATTCCTATCAGTGAAAATTTTTATCACTACTGTTCACTATTTTCATTCCCAGTCGACTTGTGCAAGTATCCATAATGCGTGTTAACAATTTTAGCTTCCACTAGGTATCATGATATTAAAATACCAACTATTATCTGTTAATTATAATTGCGAATTGCAAATTTTAAATAATACGAAGCTCCTGTTGATTGCTTTTTGTACTAAAATTACTTCAATAAGAATAATTTAATTACAATGTTTGAATTGAAGCTAAATGTTTTTTGACGATAATATAGTTACTATATATACATACTATTAATTGGTGGTATTCATCAAGGTTTTTTATGTCTCTGCAATAAACTATCTGTGCTGGACAAGCAAAGGATGATACTAAAAGCAATATTTACCCCAAGCTGCGCAGGCGAAAGTTGCTAACAATACCACTAATTTGAACATCCTGGTATTACTAAGATTTTTTTCACATTTGAATGATTTATATACAAATCTATCAACGCAATGTTCATTCATTATCAATGGTATTAGAATCTTTTGATCCTATTACTTTGAATAAACATATTTTTTAATTGTTTACGGCTTACAACTGAATTACGATTTATCAAGATAGTAAGTATTGACGGTGTAAGAATTCTAGGATGTCTGGAATAAATTGTATTTACGAGTTGGCTGTTAATTAGAGCGTATTTTAATTAGTAATTAATGAGTGAATTACTCAAGTGCCCGTTAACAGTCGGAGATTACCAGAATCATAATATTGAACAGTTGTCAATAATCAGTGAAAAAATGAGGCAAAACAGTAATTTCTGTCAGAAGGTAAGAAGGTATTATCCAATCGCACAGAAGCTGAAGATTTATTAATGGCGACACTAGAAAAGTAGCTTTTATCAATAAATAAAGCAGAAGAACTAATGTCCAAAAGTGATGACGCATTAGAGATTGTAGATGCGTAGAAGAATCACCACTATCTACAACTCGCCCCAGATAAAACTGAGGCGGTCATCCTTAAAGGGAAAAGAGAAAGGGGACACATTAGCTTCAAACTGAGAGAGGTCCAAATAGCACCAAAAAAGTATGTAAACTACCTTGGAATAAAAGTCGATCATGGAGGAACATACAATTAAAAAAGTGGACAAAAATGTAGCGTCCCTAGCGAGAATTATGCTCAACATAAAAGGGCCCGGGAGCAGAAAAAGGGAGGTCCTGTACAACGTCACATAATTTATTCTTACGCATGGCGCTCCGATATGGCATATAGGAAACAAGAGGTACAAACACATGTTAATAAGCACTCAAAGAGAGGCCCTGCTAAGGGTAATAAGCGGATACAGAGCGATATCTACGAGCGCAACTCAAGTAGTGGCAGGGATACTCCCCATAGATCTACTAATTGACGAGAGGAGAAGATTGTACGAGAGAGAAGATAGGGGTACGATACACGCCAAAAAAGAGGAGAGAGAGGTAAGTCTGGACAGATAGCAGGCACAGTGGATGGAAACGCTAACAGTAGCCCAGTGGACAAAGGTGCTAATACCAAACGTAAAGAAATGGGTCAAGTGCCGATATAGACGTACTAACTATTTTATTACGCAAATATTGACAGGACACGGATCTTTTAAAGTCTATACACATAGGATAGGCAAAACAGTAGACAAAAGTTGCGTATACTGCGAACGAAGGGACACAGTAGCACACACAATATTTGAATGTACTAGATGGGAAAGGGAAGGCAAATGGTAACGGTAGAGACAGGAATTATTCTAAATGAGATTAACATCATAGAGGAAATGATAGAAAGCAGGGAAAAATGGTGCTCGATAGAGAAATATATCAAGAAAGTGATGACGTCTAAAGAACAAGAGGAGAGAGACATGCAGAGAAGACAGAATAACTAGGACTGAATCTCCATACTCAGATGTACGCTGCAAAGCGATTCCGGGGTGTGAGAGCGAAGAGGGGGGTTTTTAGTGGGTAAAAATCCCATACTACCAACTTTTGGATGTTGGTGTCTTTTCGAAGATTTTCCCCTCCACAAAAAAAGATGTGTTATGATTATGCATGTTGACCAGCAACTTTAGAAACATTATTGAGATTATATTTTGTGTACATTACATCTTAAAGTATAAATACAAGTTACTGTTAATTTTTTTCCTATAATTAAAATTAAAATTATGCATATAAGATACTTACTAGACCATATTCAGCTAAGCTATTGCCAAAAGGAAGCAAAAAGTTTTAGTATATTTAAAAAAAATAAATCATATTTAATAAATTTAAAGAACAACTCGTTAATCTAAATTCTATAATTTATTTACATTGTTTCTTTATATTGCAAAATTAATAAACATTAAATTTAAACAAAGTATTGCTAAAAAATGTGGGTCAGCCCAATTAAGCAATTGCAGAGACTTCAATAATTTTGGGGAACAAATCAGCTAAATTTTTACATTTAGGGTTTGGCAGAGTGCAGTAAAAAGTTAAAAATATATCCTTGGCCTGATGGAGTGCTGGTTAATAATTATGTAAGTAAGCTCTTTCATTTTCATTAGTTAAATTCAGCCAGCTCTTATATTACCTTTCAACAAATAAATTAAAAAATGTCATTTATATATTTTATTTAAACTGACTTTTCCTTTCTGTCATTCGATTTATTATCTAGTGCTATATGGCCTAGAAAAGAATACTATATAACATATGGTGGATGCGCTGGGCCTAGAAAAGGTTAGTACATAATACTATTTCTCATCTGACAAACTATAAAATAAATCCTAAACACTTGTGTACATGTCCACCAAAATAAACAAAAATATCTTTCTCAACATAAGTGGAAGTTGGTCGTACGCTACAATAAATAAATTTATTGTATCGCGCAGTGAATGCCCACCATAGTACAATTTAATTATTTGTACTTTTCCTTCTGTTAAAGAAATATCCATTTTAATAGGTTAATAATTATGTTGAGTGCAATAATACTTAAATTTAGTAAGGTTACCTGTGACCTAAGCCTAACGGACTCTAGTAAATAATAAATAAATCCATAACTTCGACAATCACAGTAGCATCAGCGTACAGCCCATTTATTTGCGCCACCATAATCACACTACATTAGATAACATTCTTATCCGTATTGCACATGAACATAAGTGTACAAGATTTCTCTGTACGCCTTGTAGCGATCCCCGTACTGTATCAAAATTTGATGGAACAGATTTTCTAATACGAAAGTTTAAGATGACAGCCTTATCTTAGTTCAACATTAATCTGTTGCCGACACATCAAACACTCAAGTCATTTATAATGTTATTGACCTCAGTTTGTAATTCGCGTTGCGTGTCTGCCGACACAGAAATAATCAGGTTATCGGAAAACATGGTTACATGAGGATTTTTCGAAGGTCTGAGAGATCGTTTTAGTACAATATATAAAGTAATGGACCTAAGACAGAACCTTGAGGGACTCCTATAATAATTTTATATTCCGTTGATATAGCCTCGTTCTATTTTATCCATAATGATCCTCCATTTAAGTATGACTTTAGTCCATTTAACGTAGTATACGTGTACTCATTAATTCTAATTGTTTTTATTAAGAAGTCACTATTTATGGCATCATGTTTTTGACAAATCGAGAACATTGTGATAACATATTTTTCCGCACCTAGACACGAATAAACATGATTTAGCATATGGTATGATGCAGTTTCTATTGATTTACTTTTTCTAAATCCCTGCTGACAATCTGACGAAATGTTTTTATTTTCTGACTGAGCATAAATGCATAATATTAATAGTACCCATTATCTGTTAAAGGGCAATACGTTTTTACCTACATATTACACATTTACTGTGAAAATTTTAGCTTTGCTAAAATGTCTTGGGGTCTGGGATCCTACTCTATAAGTCAAAGGCCTTCTGCATTACTTTAGATAAGGTAATTGGATTTGATATGTTATTTGTTTTTTCTATTGTCAATTTATTTATATTTGTTTCATGTAATTTTAGCTTGAAATTATTTACTATTACTGTTACTTTTATACTTCATTCGCAGTACTTTAAATTGTATTTTAGAAATGGGCTTAGGCTGGTAAATAAATAAATAGTAAATAACTAATAAAAAGTGAGGGGATAGCCGCAACTTCATTTCTGTTTTTCCTGTCTTATATAACATCTTCCCACAAATACATTTAAATTGATAGAGCTCTTTTATATACAAAAAATTCCGTAAATTCTAACTAAAGTATCATATAATAGCAAAAAACCAATATGGATTCAGAAGTGGACTTTCCACACAAGACGCTTTACTAAGCATGTATAATTTTATTGTAAATAATTTAGAATACAAAATGAAAGCTGCCTGTATTTATTTTGATCTCACCCATGCTGTTGATACGGTGAGTCATAATTTACTGTTTGGCAATAAAATGGAAAATTATGTAATAAGAGGAGCTCATCTAAATTGGATATATAGCTATCTTGGCGAGCGTCATCGACAAGTCTTGTTAAAACATAATAACTCAGCTTATGTGTCAGAGAAAAGGGTAGTACCAAATGGGACACTACAGGTTTTCCCTCTTGGGCCCATATTATTTTCAATATTCGTTAACAATATTAACGTCAGCAATAGAATTGACATCTATTTAGGCTCTCCCTTTGTAGACCATTACGCTGTCGTTATTGCGGCAGACAAAGAAGAACAGTTAGTTGATAAAGCCAATACATGTACCAATTGAGTTAAGCGAATGAGTATTAATAACGGACGTGTATTAAATACTAGTGAAGCCGAAATGTCAGTTTCTGTCAAAGAGCTTAATTACAGCCTCTTTATAAAACTAAATAGCAAATCGATTAATGAAAATAGATACATAAAATTATTAGGTCTTAAAGTTGATAGTCAGTTAAAATGGTATGCTTATATTGAATTTTTAAATAACAAAATGGCAACAATGTGTTATATTATCTGACAACTGCCCAATTATCTAAGTTGGATATACTTAGAATGTTTTATTTTGCACACGTGAACTCACATTTAACTTAGTGCATCATATGTTGGAGCAATTCAAGCAGCGCAAGTGAGCTACTTATTTTGTTAAAAAACACGCCAAAACCCTCGATAAACTTTTCGAAACTGTAACAAAATCCGAAAAATTTCAGAAACTCATCAAAGAGTGTAATTTTAGAAAGTGTAGTAAATGTCGCTGCATGGGGATGTAATGTCGCCCCGACCACCAAAATTTGGAAAGTGTAACTAAAATCGACTTTAATTTGGGAAATTTCAAAATTAAAAACCCTTTTACGAATCCACGTTGTGCAGCACTGCAACTCATGCGTTGTGTTAAATATGAGGACAAGTTAATCCAATCTCTAGTTAAAGTATATCGAGAGTTTTAGCAAAAATAACCTTTAGCGACAAGGGTGCCCTATCATTTTCTAGCAGTCGATTTTGACGGGAAAATGATGGGTTTTAACGGGATTTGCCCTAAACCAGTTCCTCAGTGATTCAGTGTGGAGCTACAATTCTGTGATAAAAATAATATCAATTAAATTTCAGATGGGTACTATGGTTTACTTTATAACATACATTTCGAAGAAAACACTTTAAATAAATAACTACCTCTCATTCGTTTAGACAGAATTAAACAAATCAAGTAATTCGTATAATATTTATATTTGCATTTTAAGTTCTATACATTGAGAGAATTAAATCAATCCAAATCCTAAAAGCGTATAAGTTAACGTAGTAGCAACCAATACCCCAGGAAATGATTCCGGCAAGAGCATCTCCAACAACGACTGGACCACCTGAGTCTCCTTGACAAGAATCTTTACCACCAATGCCCAATACCCCAGCGCAAAACATTCTGTCGGTAATAATTGTAGGCAGCGCGACAATTGTTTTGGCTAATAATTGGCACTTGCACGACTTGAAGGGTTGGTGCAAGAGTTCCCCATCCTGTAATAGTCGCTATGGCTCCAGTAGTTGGACCAGTTCCAGAAGGCACGAGAGATATGGGATTTGCATTTTCTATAGTAATAGGGGCGACAACTTGAATAAACGCGATGTCATAGTCATGTGAACTCCTGTTATAATTTGCATGGTATAAAATTCGCGATACAGCTATTACTTGACATCCAGAAGAACTGCTTGAGGACCCAGCGCGAACGGAAAAAGAAGAAATTATTTCACCAACGACACAGTGAGCAGCAGTCAAATCCCAGGTAGTGGAAATAAGAGCACCACCGCAGAAGTGTATATTGCGTCTCAACAAGGGTACTTGGTAGCTGTAATTGGTGATGGTGGCAGGGGTTCCACCCACAATTCTTTCGTCAAAGGTTGGAAAGATTTCATTGAATTGGGGAGTACCCCTGGAGAATATTTGTCAGTTGTCTGTTACTGTGTAAATAATTTCTAATCCAAATGAATGAAATTAAGGCATTTTAAATTATCTCAATAAAAGCAGTGTTAGATTTATAACATAAACAGTAATGCCAGCGTAGAATAAATAAAATAAGAAAAATAACAAATGAAGGAAATTGATGCAAAATAATAGTTGTTTAAAATATCTTTGTTAATACTTAGTCCATATTTCTTGTTATTATTGCTTGAAAATTGGTTGGCCTAAATATGCTATATATTTTTGTGACTAAATCTGGTGGCCGCATTAGTAAATATAAATATTACTACAAAATTAGTGTTGAAAATTAATGATGGGATATCTATGTAATTGTTATGTCTGGTACAAATGAGAAAATTCGTGGTACGACTAAGTAGTCGGGCAGATCTACAAAGTATGATGGGTTTATGCCATTAGTAGTGGAGCCGATCTAGGTTTTGAAACGACAGTATTTTTTTGAATTCTTTTTTTGTGTATATTATCTAGTCGGACTCTCCCTACCATCTGGTCATGCTTGCGGGCGCGAGGGGGTAGTGGAGGGGTGATATTTACATGTAAAGATAGGGAAAATCAGTTTTTCGGACATAACTCTCTTTCAAATGTGCTTTTAGAGGGCGGAATATTAAACATAATATTTTTAGTCGCAAACTCCTCTATAAATCCTTATTTTACTATAAGGAACGTAACCAGACTGCAACCAACAGCTACTCTCCGGGCTATGTGCCCCGCTGAGTGCTGAATTACAAGTTACAAGTCTGGCGCGTTAAGTGTAACAATTGCATATTACCATCAAAACGCTAATGCTTCGATTGCAACAAACACCAGCCGAAAGACTGATCCTACTTAAAGGAGCTGTCTTGCCATTTTACATGTTGCTATTGTAAAAATACCGGGAACAGTCACAGGATCCTTGTGCCTACCTTGCACTGACGAGAGCCAACAGCTCGAAACTGCTGTCTGCAAGTGGTGTGTGACGACTGGCAAGAGAGCTCCTCTAAGTAGGATCAGTCTTTCGGCTGGTGTTTGTTGCAATCGAAGCATTAACGTTTTGATGGTAATATACAATTATTACACTTAACGCGCCAGACTTGTAACTTGTAATTCAGCACTCGGCGGGGCACATAGCTCGGAGAGTAGCTGTTGGTTGCAGTCTGGTTACGTTCCTTATAGTAAAATAAGGACTTTATAGAGGAGTTTGCGACTAAAAATATTATGTTTAATATTCCGCCCTCTAAAAGCACATTTGAACTATGCTAAGCCCAGTCAGGCTATTTATTTTTCGATTGCAACAGACACTGGACCGCCAGATGGGGCCTGCTGACTATTTTACATGTTGCTATTGTAAGAATACCGGGATGTACCAAATAGTCAAAGGATCCTTGTGCCGGTCGTCACATGCCTACCTTGCACTGACGAGAGCCAACAGCTCGAAACTGCAGTCTGCAAGTGGTGTGACGACTGGCAAAAGAGCTCCTTTAAGTAGGATCAGTCTTTCGGCTGGTGTTTGTTGCAATCGAAGCATTAGCGTTTTGATGGTAATATGCAATTATTACACTTAACGCGCCAGACTTGTAATTGTAATTCAGCGCTCGGCGGGGCACATAGCCCGAAGAGTAGCTGCTGGTTGCAGTCTGGTTACGTTTCTTATAGTAAAATAAAGTTTTTATAGAGGAGTTTGCGACTAAAAATATTATGTTTAATAACTCTCTATGTTTGATTCGAATAGAAAAAATGTAAAATGGATAAAATGAAAGGCTTGCAAAAGCATGTAAACTGAATTTTGACTCGTCGAAATCGGTCCAGCGGTTCTCAAGATATTGTGATTTTAAGGTATGGATTTGTATACAGATTTTTCGCTGCGGCGGGAACGTACTGAGAACCGTTTTCGCGTTTTTTCGGGGGCGACTTTCTTTTTAACACGCTTTTATTAGCTTCACCTGTATGTTTGTTTGTTTACCTGTAATGGAATCTTTGATCGTGATTCTCACCCACTTCAAAACATCAGATTAAACTGAAACTTTGCATACTTATCAAGGACCGACAATAATTTGACAACTTGGTCCTAATGTCCTCGCCAGGATCATCAAGATAAATCAATAAAAAAAAAAGATTAACCCATTGTCGAGATTTTGGCGACGGCGCCGTTGTTAATAATATATATTCTAGCTAATGATAAAAGCGTGTTAATTAAATGATTTTTAGTAAGTTTTAAACAATTATAGTTTAAAAACACTAAAAAAAACACGCTTTAAAAACCGAGCTAAAAAGTAAAAAATAATAATGTTTAAATATTAAGATTTTGTTCAACAGCGATAGATTGTAAAAAGAGTGGGGGAAAGAGAAATCAGTTACAAACTTTGTACAAATAAAAGTTCAATTTTACTGTACTAGATAGTCATGTAATATTTCTTGAAATTTATTTATCAAATTTTAGATAAGATCAAATCATCTTATCATTGACTTCTTTCGAGTAGATTAAGTTCACTTTAACATTTTGAAATAGAAATGAAAGCTACTTATCTGTAACAACAATTGCAAATGTTGCTAGCACCACCAATGTGAGCATGCCGTTGAAACTGTAAACATTTTAAATCGTTCTTTAAATATTTATTAACATATTTTATAAATTTACAAAATTATATTTAACTCGTTTTTAAAATTATGCTATGTACAAACTAAAGAATTACAAGCAAAATATCAATTTAATAGCTTGACATAATTCTTCTCAATTTATTAGATGAAATACCTATCATCAAAGTTGAATTATAACCTTAAAAAATGAATAAATCTTTTTTATTTTATTACCAGAAATTCAATTTTCATTCATAAGTACCAAAAGTTTGTAAACTCTAAGATATTCAAAAATATATAATAAAATCGCTTATGTTTACTAAGTTTGTAGATATTAACAAAGCCCCCACAACACTTACAATGTATAATACTACAAGCTAGTGGCTTCCCCGCACCCCCTGACCATTCATCATGTTTATCTTTTTGACTATATACTTCACGATGAGCAACAAAATTTTTGCTTAAACCAAACTGGAAGACAATAACAAAAAGCGATTTACCGTTATCGTAGTCCCCTGCACCTTCTAATCATCTTTACTTTCTGATAGAGATTAAAAATTCATGAAATCGTGTAAAGCTGATTTTTACCCTTATTCATTTTAACAGACTTAGTTTTTTTCTATTTTCCCTATTAATATACACTAATAGATGGTAAGGAATAAAATATTACTATGATATGATATGATTAATGGTCGAGAGGTAAGCGCACTTGCTTCTCACCCAAAAGATCAGGGTTCGATTCCCGATTGTGGTAGTGGAAAATATTGTGTTTTCCACCACACACGGATATTAGGTGTGTGTCCCTTGTCTCTAAACGTATAGTCCCTTTCCACACAAGGCTCTTCTAGAGTCTTCCGGGAAAAAGGGGGTCGTAATTACCTTACCCTATTATTATTATTATTATTACTGATGAGAAATGTCTAAAATCGTATAGAGCTTATTTTAAACCTGATTTATTGTGAAATATATTTTATATTGTACATGATGATAGCCAAAAGCAAGATATTACAGGTTATAAATTGTTGAAATAATATACAATTAATGTTTCAACATTGTTTTCATAACGATAAAACCAAAAATCTGAAGCTGGATTTCACAGTTGGAATCTAACACGGGACTTATTTGAGAAAACTTTATTTTCCAAACGTAGGTAAATAATTGATTATTTTGCTTGAATTTCTATTTTGCCTTTACTTCTAGTAGTACTACCGGGTACCTTTTTCGCTGGCTGGGATACCCATTGAATTATGCAAGAAAAGCAGCAGCACAAACCACATTACATATATAATAGAAGAAATTAGCGCTTTCGGTTTTTCAATTCTCGAAGTCGATGATAAAACGATGAATAACCCCCGTGGAAATGATCAGATCGATTAAATAACCTTCGTAATAGATTTCTCGTGGTCGGTATAGTCGAAAATACTACCCCACCCGACCTTGTACGCCTTCGGATCTCCGTAGATAATGTCCCGGCCTGTACTCGGAGGACGTCGACCATCTTTCTCTAAAAATTGTTCTAAACCTCTTTGAGGTTATGTAATTCCGATCGGTTTCGACCGGAGGGGGGGGGGGGATGCTTGCAAAAAATCCTACTTAAACCTTCTATTTTTAGGTTACATAACTCACTCGCATCTAACTTCACTATGTCTTTAAAAATTATTAGGTTATGTTTATACTAGTTTGTGTCTACATTCATGTCACTGTCACGGGATTAAATTAAGCGACTTCCGTATCCATCGACGTCGTACTTCCGTGTTTGAAGACGTACTTCCGTCTAGTACACAAATATAACCGGAAATACAGATTTAATAATTCAAATATCAATACCAATTCTGTAATAAGATGACAAGTTAAAGACAGGTATTTATTTGAAAGATGAAACGATAAACAACTCATTTCGCATGTAATTACCAATGTTAAATGATTATGAATTTGTTTTATACAAGAAAAGAAATATCCAGATGGCGCAGAAAGCAATATCTTGCTGTATATGAATGAATCCCTTCGCTTTCGCATGACAGAGAGAGAAAATTCGCTGCGAAACTCGACCGGGTTTCTTGATTGTATGATCCAAAATCGACGTGTCTGAGGATTTTTTATAAATATGCGCAATAATTGAGATACTGAATTCACTCCATTTTGCTGTTTCACATTGTATATAACATCTTCCTACAAATACATTAAAATTAACACGAAACGGGAATAAAAATATTATCAATTAAATTGCAGGTGGCTACTATGGTTTACTTTATACATATATTTGGAAGAAAACAAATAAATAATTACCTCTAATCCATTTAGACTAAATTAAACAAATAATGTGTATAATATTTATATTTACATTTTAGGTTCTATACATTGAGAGAATGAAGTCGATCCAAGTCCTGAAAGCATATAAGTTAACGTACACTCCTGGATACCTAGGACGAGCGCAGCCAATACCCCAGGAAATAATTCCGGCAAGAGCACCTCCAACAACGACTGGACCACCTGAGTCTCCTTGACAAGAATCTTTTCCTCCAATGCCCAATACTCCAGCGCAAAACATTCTGTCGGTAATAATGGTAGCATTGTAGGCAGCACGACAATTGCCTTGGCTAATAATTGGAACTTGTACGACTTGAAGGGTTGGTACAACAGATCCACCTTCGGTGAGGCCTCCCCACCCGGTAATAGTCGCTACGGCTCCAGTAGTTGGACCAATTCCAGAAGGCACGAGTGATATGGGATTTGCATTTCCTATAGTAATAGGGGCGACAAGTTGAACAAGCGCGATATCATAGTCAAGTGAACGCCTGTTGTAATTCGCATGGTATAAAATTCGTGATACAGCAATTATTTGACCTCCAGAAGAACTGCTTGAAGAACCAGCGCGGATGGAAAATGCAGAAATTATTCCGCCAACAACACAGTGAGCAGCAGTCAAAACCCAGGTAGTAGAAATAAGAGCACCACCGCAGTAGTGTGTATTGCGTCTCAACAAGGATACTTGGTAGCTGTAACTGTTGATGGTGGTAGGGGTTCCACCCACAATTCTTTCGTCAAAAGTTGGAAAGAATTCATTGAATTGGGGAGTACCTGTGGAGAATATTTATCAGTTATCTGATACTGTGTAAATAATTTCTATTATAAATGAATAAAGTTAATGCAATTTAAATTATTTCAATAAAAGCAGTGTTAGATTTATAACATAAACAGTAATGCCAGCATAAAATAAGGAAAATAATGAAAATAGCAAATTAAGGAAATGGATGCAAAATAATAATTACTTCAAATTACTTCGGTATTACTTAGTCCATATTTTTGTTATTACTGCTTGAAAATTGATTGTCCTAAAATGCTATATTTTTTATGACTAAATCCGGTGGCCGCATCAGTATTCTGTTATAATTAAAGGAAAACATTATATTACATAAAAATTATGGTTGAACTTTAATAATGCGATATCTACGTAATTGATATGTCTGGTACAAACGAGAAAATTCATGGTACGACTATACAGGGTGTCTCACCGGTAACTGAATCGATCTATATAGAGAAAAGTACGCATCAGAAAATTTTGAAAATGTAGATAATTGCTAATATCGTTGTGGCGAATCGAACTAAAATAATTACAAGCAGCTGGCACTTCCGCTTATACCGAAACCGAAGCTTATTTCAAATGAAATATCCATTATATTTTAGGGTTTTCGAAAAGAGCATACAATTCTGAGTCGAAAACCTAGCCGTTCCAGAGATATTTGACCGTTATAACTTTCTTCATGTAAAAGATCCTCATTTGCTTCTTGTCACGTAAAAAGAACACAAGGCGAATAAATTCAATAATATCGTACCAAGTGCTCCGTTTTTCGCGTTTCATTTTGTCAACTTCAAACCGCGAAAACTTGTTTAGATCAAATTGAACACCCTGTATTTTTTACGTCAAGTTGTGTAAAATTGATTCCCTTTTTTCTGATATTAGTATTGTGGGGGTTATAGTTAGAACTTTTTGAAATATTTGCGATTTTATTAGAAATTCATGAATTGTTGTAATCATTTCATCAAAATAGCCATGATTAGAAACAATCAGTCATTATCTTATGCCAAAAAATGCCAGCACGTTTAAATTATACCAACGAAAACTTTTTAAATTTGTTTATTACTTATGGAGAACGTGAGAAAGTAATATCAAGAACTTGCAGCACATTTGCTACTCGATATCCACAAAATCGCAAAATAACACTAACACTGTAACATGCGTATTAATCGAATTGATGATATGGAATGAACTAAAATAGCAGAGATAAGATCAATTTAAAATATGATTTTATTTTAATTTAATAATTGCTCAAAATTCCGCCCTCGAACCTCGACACATTTGTCGCACCTTCGGATTAGTTCCTCATGGGTAGCTCTTCTAATTGAATCCTGTGATATGTTTTGAAATGCATTTCTTACTCTTTGCATACAATCTTCAATGGTTGTTAATGGGCTCTCATGAACTTTATTTTTAATAGTTCTCAAAATGAAATAACCCAGAACTGATAAATCCGGCGAGCGAGGAGGCCATGAGAAAGGTCCATTATTGGCAATCCATTGATCATAAAAAGTTTCTTGTAAATAATTATTAATTAAATATGCGTTATGTGAGGGAGCACCGTCGTGCTGATAAAAAATGTTTGTATATTTGGCGAGAGATAAATTTTCTAAATAGTTATTATTCAAATTTTCAGATATCTTTCACCTAAAACAAAAAAACAAAAATTTATCTATACATATTAGCAGAATAGAAAATTTAATTTACGGTTTAAATTTTCCTGATAAAATTGTAATGTCACCACTCTATCGTTTCTTATGGCACAGTAAACATTGAACTGCCAACTTTCCTGAAAGTTTCGCTCTCTGAACATATGAGGATTTGAGTCACTCCAATAATGCGAATTGTCTCTATTAAAAACTCTATTTTTAGTAAATTTGGCATCATCTGTCCATATAATATTTCCCAAATAAGAATCGTGACCCTCAGACTTTATTAGAATAAACTCACAAAAATTCTGTCTTCTTAGGAAATCTGTTTCTTTTAATCCTTGAACCATATGGAATGAAAACGGGTAAAACTTATGTTTTAATAAGATTCTGCGAATTGAATCCTTGCATAGTCCCCATTCCTGGGCAGCTTGTCTTAATGACATCCTTGGAAATGCATGAAAATATCCCAGAATGACTATTTCAATATTTTCGTCATCAACAATAGGCTTTCTTCTTTTCTTTTTGGCCTTGACAGAGCCATAATTTTTAAAATTTTCCAGTATGCGTTTTACAGTGTTTGATGACGGTTTCCGTTTTTCTGGATATCGAGTAGCAAATGTGCTGCAAGTTCTTGATATTACTTTATCACATTCTCCATAAATAATAAACAAATTTAAAAAGTCTTCGTGGGTGTAATTTAAACGTGCTGGCATTTTTTGACATAAGATAATACAGGGTGTTCCATTTGACCTAAACAAGTTTTCGTGGTTTGAAGTTGACAAAATGTAACGCGAAAAACGGAACACTTGTATGATATTATTGAATTTATTTCAGTTGTAGAACGTAGTTCTCCTTGTGTTCTTTTTATGCGACAAGAAGCAAATGACGATCTTTGACACGAAGAAAGTTATAACGGTTCTTGCAAACCGTTGCACCTGTCAAATTTTCTATAAAATTTCAAATATCTCTGAAACGCCTAGGTTTTATGCTCTTTTCGAAAACCCTAAAATATATAGGGTGTTCCATTTGAAATAAGTAAGTTGGTATCGACTTCCGGTATAATCGGAAGTGCCAGCTACTTGTAATTATTTTAGTTAAATTGGTTACACCGACATTAGTAATTATCTAAATTTTCAAAATTTTCTGATGCGTACTTTCCTCTATATCGATCGATTCAGTTTCCGGTGAGACACCCTGTATAGCCAGGCAGTTCTACAAAGTACGATGGGTTAATGGTATTGGTTACTACTGATAAAAGTGATCCAAAATCTGTTCATTGTTTGCTTATTCTTGTAGTAATTATGATATAAAAATAGGACAATGTTAAATTTGAAATCTAATAAACGATTTTAATAAAGAAGTATTTTTAGATTCTGGCATCCTTTAACAGTTAAATACTTTTGATCCGATGGAGTCGATTGAACTGTTGGCGATTTACTGGTAATGTTGCCTTTGCAAACATCATACGCTATGGAATGAGACAATATGAAAAAAATCAGTTACAAACTTTGTTCAAATAAAAGTTTAATTTTACTGTACTAGATTGTCGTGCAATATTTCTTGAAATTTATTTATCAAATCTTAGATAAGATGTACTCATCACATCATTAACTTCTTTCGAGTAGATTAAGTTCATTTTAACATTTTGAAATGAAAATGAAAGCTACTTACCTGTAACAACGCTTGCGAATATTGCTAACAACACCACCAATGTGAGCATGCTGTTGACACTGTAATAGCGTTTTAAATCGTTCTTTATATATTTATTAACATATTTTATAAATTTACAAAATCATATTTAACTTGTTTTTAAAATTCAATTAAGTATAATACTATGTACAAACTAAAAAATTACATGCAAAATATCAATTTAATCGCCTGACACAATTCTTCTCAATTTATTAGATGAAATACCTATCATCAAGGTTGAATTATAACCTTGAAAGATGAATGAATCTTTTTTATTTTATTACCGAAAATTCAATTTTCATTTATTTCAAGTACCAAAAGTTTGTAAACTCCAAGGTATTCAAAAATATATAATAAAATAAATCACTCGTGTTTATTAAGTGTATAGATATTCACACCGTAATGATATTTTTATGAGAAATATAGGTTTTTATGATATAAGTGTTAAAAGTGACATTTGATGAGAATGTTCCGGTAGATGAAACCTTAAAACTAGTTAAAGATAGGTTGCTAAATGATAGTAATTTGGAAACTAGAACTAAATTAAGTGTAAATAGCATAATGAAACTGTTAACAATGTGTATAAAGACAACCTATTTTCAATTGGAAAATTAGTTCTATCAGCAGGATTTTGGTATGGCGATGGGGTCTCCATTATCACCAATTTTAAGCACCATATTTATGGTGGATAACAAAAAAGAAAAATTACAGTATCAGCAATAATCTTATTAAATGAAGATAAATGTATATCGAATTGTCCTGTAGATATTTGTACAACCTGGCTACCAATGTTAAAAGAAGAACTTAACAAACTCAACATTATCTAAAAGAAAATATCATCAGTTCTGTGTAAGTAGTAAGTATTTATGGAAATAACATAAACAGAATCTTAATACTGTGTATTTGACATACACAGCAAGTAAGAGTTCTTTGAAAACGGAAAGAGACTACTTTCCGGAATGTCAGTAAAATACATTGTTTCTGTGTTTATTCCGATTTATATTATTTGTAATAACTTCTGACTGATCCTTTGACGTAAACGCCACAGGTGCAGAGGCATTTTTCGCAATAATTTTGTTATTTTGTAGATTCGGTGATTTGTTTTTGAAGAGGATAATACATGTGGTAGAAAATTCAAATAAAAAGAAAGAATATTCGTAGAATGCCACAAATAATGGCATATTATGCGACTATATGGAATAACCTCTTTATCAATTATATTTTATTGAGAAATAGAAACTCATAAACACTCGCAAGATTTCTTCTAGGAATAACCGCCTAATTTCACAGAAACTACTTTTAATGGTAAAGAGATATAAGAAACAGTTACCTTTTGCTTGTAATACGTCATCGTAGCAATTCTTTTAGAAACTCAAAAACCCAAAGAACCTCTCAAAATCACATTTTATATACAGTGTGTCTCACTTAAGAGTATAACAGCGGAACAATTCTTTTGTTTTTTGTCCGATTTGGATCTAACTGATTTCAAAAGATAGAGCTCAGCAATGTAAATTTAAGGTCACAAAATTACTTTCCATCTTCAAATGCAAGGCCATCTACCATGCTATATTATATGAAAAAGATCAAAAATCATAGCAAACATTTTTTAATCAAAAAATATTATTAATAAAACTTGCTCGAAATAATTCAGAAACCCTGAATCCGAAGTTTAGTTAAATTCTAAAAAAAAAGAAATGAGGTAATGATGAAAAAATTCCAGTCCCAAATTTCTCGTTTTGATTAGCATGCTCTGATTTCTTTGTTTTTACTGAGAAAATTTTGTAAGTGTCAGATTAGTTTCAGCAAAATTAAATTTTTTTTAGAATTCAACTAAACTTCGGATACAAGGTTTTTGAATGAATTCTAATAAATTATGTTAATAAAATGTTTTGATTAAAAAATGCCTACTATGATTTTTTGATTTTTTTTCATACAATTTAGCATCGTACACTGAGAGAAAAATCTATTAGCCGTTATTAAAAATTTGATAACTTTTGCATAAAACTTCAATTAAATAGGAGACAGGCAGAGTCATTTGCTATTGTTATTAAAGCCATTTTCCTAAAAACATCTACGAACGGTTATTAAAGACTATGAAAATTTATATAATAACGTTTGTGTTACCATCAGTTTTTTTATTTTCGTATGGTTATTGAATGCTTTACCTACCACTGCAAATTGAACAACTGGTTAGTATTATCGTTATTATGCTGAATAGAGTTTCTTATAAGCACTACAAAATGACCTTTCAGTCAGTATTAGATAGCTTCATTGGTGTGGCTAAATTAATACACCTACAGGTACTAAACAATTTAATAGCACTTTACAATACAATACGTTTATTGAAAAAAAGCAGTACAGGTATATACATTTTTCCAAAAGGAAGTGTATCAACAACGTTGCTTTACAACACTTCCTGAGTACAGAAATATTTATACATGTAAAAAAATATTTAATTTAGAACAATTTTACATTAAAGTTTTGATAGGATAATGTCTTCCTTTAACTTACATTTTACAGTTGCCACTGATATGCTGTGATATTGAGCTGGCAGGTTATTAATAATATATGCTACTATGAATGAAAAGGAAGACCGAAAAGATGCATTTTTGTGAGCGGGAATACAAACTTTATTTTCAACATGTCTTAGCTCCCTATGGTGGATTTCAGAACGCCTATGTATTTTATTAAATAGATAATTCGGTTTTTCTGTTTTGAAAATGTTTAATACGAATCCTACAATGTGTATAAATCTCCTTTCGCACATATTTAATAAGTTGAAAGCACGTAAATGTGGAGTTATATGACCAAATTGAGGCACAGTTGTAAAATATCGTACACAGCAATTTTGAATTTTTTGCAAACGGAATTTGTCTTCCTGTGAGAGACAGGGACCGTACACAGTATCTGCGTAATTTAAGTGCGATAGAATCATAGTTTCAGAAAGCAATATTTTAGTATTTGTGTTTAGATATTTTTTGAATGAGTATAACTGTTTTAAACAATAAAAAGCTTTTTTACAAATAGTATTTACGTGATTAGAGAAATTTAATAAAGGATCAAAATTAACACCCAGATTTTTAACGTTGTTGGTTGATGCAATGATCTCATTATTTACTTCAATATTCAGTTCTCTAAGATTCAATAGCTGCTGAGATATTCCAAAAACAATATTTTGACTTTTGTTAGCATTTAGCATAAGAGTATTTTGGATTGTCCATTCGTATATAAGACGTAAATCATTATTTATGTAAAATTCAGCCATTTGAGCTTCTGTAGAGGAGAAACTATTGCATTAGCTGAATATCATCCGCGTACATGTATAATTTTGAATTAAGTGGGAGCCTTGCTACATCCGCAATAAAAATATTAAAAAGAAGTGGTCCAAGGATAGATCCCTGTGGAACACCAGATTTAACTGATCTATAATGCGATGTTAGTATCGAGTTTCCTGTATTAACACTCGTAAACTGCTGTCTGCCGTGGAGATAATTTTGAAACCAGGAGAAAGTACTTCCAGATACGCTATAATAGCTTAGTTTTGCAATTAAGCAATTAATATCTAGAGAGTCAAAAGCCTTTGATGGGTGGCAATGAATTTATTTCCTTTTATAGGAAATAGAGGAATATTTGGTCTTTCGTAGTGTGTATTTTACGAAACATTTATTTGTGTAATAATTAATCCCACTCTCGTTGGCTTATATTTTGTTAATTTAATAGCAATTATACGAAATGTTACTGGGATGGTGAGCTTATAGGATAACTTTATACATATGCATCTACGCCTCACTGCAATAAAAATAATTTGTAAGCCATCACTAATAACTTTAACTCCCGTATCTTGTGGGCACTGGAGATACAAGAACAGACACGAAATACGACAATGATGATGTGATGTGATGGCCGCGAGAGCCGAGGACTGTCTGTGCGCAATATCGCTACGTACGATTGTTTATACGAACAGTACCGAATAAAAAATTAATTCGATGCTTATTTGGTACACATAGTATTCCCAATTATTATAGGTAGTGGACTAATAATATCAATTAAGAAATATTTTGTTAGCCCCCTTTAATAGCATCAATTTGATCTTTTATAAAGCTTCTTAGATGCGTAATAAAGATTATTAAGGTAACAAAATAGTAGCAGTAACTTCTTTTTATTAAAAAATACCGACTTACCCTTATAAAGTATGTTAGATACCATAGCTAGAGAACTGATAACCATAATAATACTGTTTTAGGAAAATGACTTCAATAGCTCTTAGTACTTTAAAATGCTGTAAATATTAAAGTTATAATAATGGTTACAACGTTTTTAATCAGCATTATTAAGGACTTTTTATAAGCAAGATACTTTAATAGGTCGAATATTCTCAGTGTAGATGGTCTTGTATTTATAGATGGAGTACAAGTAATCTTGTGGTCTTAAATAGACCTTGGTGACTTTTATCTTTTGAGATCAGTTTGATATAAATCGGACAAAAACAAAAGAATTGTTACGCTGTAAACTCTTAAGTGGGACACACTGTATATTGGTATAGTTCCAAATTATAATTTTGCTTGTCAATGCATCGATTCATAGCTCTCTTATGACAGCTGTACATTGATATCAGGTACACTTTTCGCAAATCAATTAGACCCTTTTAAGAAAAATCTATCTAAAATAATATGCTACATGTTCTTACCAATTTATTTTGAGGTATTTGTAGTACTATGTGAGAAATATTTATTTTAAACCTGATATATTTAGTACACACTATTATTTGTTGCCCAAAAATCGTTTTTCTTTACAAAAGAAGTGTTGAATCAGTCTTTTATTCTTGGCAAAAATATGTTAATATCCGAATCGTGCGTAAGCATTTCTGGCTGATTGATCATTGTCAAGTGCGAAGACATTTTGCAATTGTAAAGAAGGTTAAATTATAATGGCATTTCGAAACTATCCGTCAGTTATAGTTTAATTTGAAGTATTAATTAGTAAACCCATTATAACATTTACTTGTGTAATTCTTTATCATTTATTTTGCGGTTAATACGATTGAGTAAATATTTCTTTAAGTATTATGGAGTAATGTCATTACATTATACGAGTAGTCTAATGTTTCATCAGTTTTACCTATTAACTATAAATAATAAATAAATAAGGAGAAATAATTGTAGGTATTTGCTGATGGTCTACGTTTAATCAAACGATGCCTAGATAATTTAACCGTCTTTAATATATATTTCAATAAATAGTTCATTGTAAGTTTTGACCTCCATTAATTCTCAAAATAGCTAGAAATTTAAATACCAGTGCGGTAGTCTATTTTTGTAATTGCAAGTTTAAAGTTGCAATTATGTATTATTGCAAGTTAAACTTGCATACATAATTGGAACTTTAAGCTTGCAATTACAAAAATAGAATACCATGATAGCATACAAATTTCCACCTACTTTGGGAATTATTGAAAGTCAAAACCTACAATGTTCAGGATATGTAGTTGCTGAACTAAACAACTTATTAAAACAATATCTGTGAAATAGACCCTAGCGAGTAAAGAAAATTGCAATGCTCTTAGCACTAAGAAAAGAATCGGACAGGGAACAGTCTTTGGTCCTACCTTATTCCTGCTATTTATCAACGATTTACTGGACAAAAACTTTGGATGCAACATCATATCATATGCAGATGACACTGTACTGGAAAGCGTTAAAAAAATTAAACATAAAACAAACCAGTGCTACTGATATTCCACATAATTTAAAAAATGTCAATGATATCAACACTTATTTTACCTCCGTTTACAGCCTCCCTGACAATTGTCCAGCCACTGTAAATCGCTATTCGACAAACAAATTTAATAATGAAATATCTTTTAACTTTCAGCTAGCCACCATACATGAAATAAGCGAAATAGTTCACAGTCTAAAGTCGAATGCATATGGCTGTGACGACATAAACGCATACATGATACAACTTTGCTCTCCCGTCATATGCAAGCATATCACCCATATAATTAATTCTTGCTTAGAATGTGGATACTTTTCCAACTCGTGGAAGTTAACTATCATTTCCCCTTTGCCGAAAATTAGTACCTCAAAAGCATATTCAGATTTGAGGCCTATATGCATCATAACGACTCTTTCAAAAATTTTAGAAAAATTTATCCAAACTCAAATTTACAAATACGTTACTAGTAATAATATAATTTCTCATCTACAGTCTGGTTTTCAAAAAGGTCATAGCACTGCAAGCGTACTGGCAAACATAACAGATGGCATTTTAAAATCCCTAGATGAAGGTTATGCATCACTATTAGTGCTCTTGGATTTTTCAGACATTCGGCACCCTAGATCACAGTTTATTATGTGCTAAGCTTAGCTACTTTGGATTCGATGAAAATTGTGTTAACTTTTTCAGGTCTTACTTATGTGACAGATATCAAACTGCCAAACTGGATAACTCCTTCTCTACTGTCACTAAAATCACATCAGGTGTTTTCCAGGGTTCTGCCCTAGGCCCCATACTGTTCTTAATATATACAGCTGATTCTTCAGTAGTGTAAGTCACACAAGAATTCAATGTTACACCGATGACACGCAACTATCTTGTTCTTTTGATCCAAATAATATAAAAAATGTATGTGATAACATAACCCTTGACCTCACTTCTATTGACCTTTATTCGAATACGCATAATTTGAAATTAAATGTTGATAAATGATGATGATAATGGAAATTGTGCTTATTAACAAATCTACTTTTATGAAAAGTTGCCTCATCACTGAATAAAACAGTATTGAAGAAGTTAACATCATGTTGCTTTTCACCTCTAGCCCAATTACAACATTGTAGGCGCTTCTGAAAATCGTCATCAGATAATTCCTGGCGCATTTGAATATGATATGCATGTAACTTATTTGTTTTTAAGATTCGACCCACAGACCGTCTACTTATTTCTACTAATGATCTGACTTCTCTTTGACTAACATGGGGATTCTCAACCTTTGCCAGCACCACAGAAAACTCATTTTCTTCGTTCACAACACGTTCTATTCTTTCACTTTTTTTATATTTGACATTTCTAGTTTCCAGAAATCTATCGAGAAGATTTTGGTTTTGGAAGCTGCTAATACCAGGAATACTTTTTTCAGGATTCGCCCAAAACAAAAGTCATGTCTACAAGTTTCGCTTTATTAAAATTCATATTGTAAAATTCCAAATATTTTATATTCAATACAAATTGTAACGACCGATAAGTGTGATAAATGCTCCCTTGTACACGACAATTTATACCAAACTGAGGTGTTATTGCTTGTCGAATTAAAAACATTACAGTAAAGGACCGGTTAAGTACTATTTACTCATTTCAATGAATTGGAAGAAATGGTCCCACTAAATGGCTTCATTTCAAAATTACATAAAGATGTGTGTCAGTCAAAATGGGCAACACGTCGAACACCTATTATAAATTTTTGTAATAAATTATTTGAGGGAACCTCCTTCTTAAGTTTATTCTTGAATTTGACACTTATTTATTTATAAAACGAAATTAGTTGCAATTAGCCCTAGGGAAGTACTTACAAAAAAATGTTCGTTTTTCATTTCTACATCACATCGTAGAAAAATATACAGTGTGTTCGATTTGAAAAAATTGAGAAAATTCAATTTAAAATGTTCTTAATTGAAAAATAATTTTTTGCCACCGTGTACATTTTTAGGAAATGAAAATGATTCAAAAACGTTAATTAGATGTCTCGTAACTGGTATTCACATAAGTTTTTCACCCATAATTGTGACTGTGGTGATTTTATTAATATCCATATGCAGATTGCATTATTTCAACAAATTTTACTAATTACATCCAAGTAGTTGGGAGATATTCAATGCTAATATGGGAATGAATAGAGCCTAGAAAGAGGTTTCAAAAAAATGTACTGATATACATAGGATTCCATTTTAAAAAAAGGCACTTGGTCCTGTAATTTCGTCTTGGCTCGTCCTGTATGTTCGAAAATAATTTCCAGTTATAGACTTTATTATCTAGTTTACTTGCTTTTTTTAAAAAATTTTAGCTATCGAGGTATCGAGGTCCAACGCACTATTGCCCCACCCTGTATATTCTTCTTGTCTTCATCTGTCTAATTATATCACTTTATATTATACTAGCACTTTACATTAAATTATAACTAGAAACCTATAAATCGTAATATTCCTAAAGAATGCAACAAATATTAACGTATAAACAAAATGTTAAATACTGCTAGACACAACACAAGGTCTTCTCAGGTGTCAAAACACATAATGTTAATACATGGAATTGTAAAATTAATAACAAATATAGTAACTATATAATTACAAAAAACGTACAATTTGTAATAATAAATAAATAAAATAAGGAAATAATGCTAATTCGTAGAACTGGTTCGATTCCGGGGGCTCAATCTCCCTACTCCTCAGATCTCACCACGATCCGTCTCTAAGGCCTCAATCTGCCTCATTTACGGGGTGTGATGTAACATCATCGATGCCTGGAATAGGTAAAAACGTTCATTGACATCACAAATACACCGAATAGTTTCGCGTTGGAATCACAGCACATGTCTCATTTTAAACGCCTTACAGTTCTGATGTTCAGCAAAAACAGTGGTGCAGCTTCAGCCAATGATGCAAGGAAGTTGATGTTTGCCCAAGGTCTGAAGCCTCTTGAATCTATCTATACTACCATCACAACATGCTTTATTTCAGCATACAAAGCGAGCGCTGCTCACCATCGCATTCATTTGGAAGATGTCGCTGTCCAAATCACCTGATATCCCTGATTACAGTAAATGGGGTTGGGAATGGAATGACAGATGCAAATAATGGGTACCCTACTAGACTCATCTTCCAGATGCAAGCCATGCATGTTCATTGCTACTTAATTGTGGTTGTTTGGTCTCATACACAGGCAGATGTAAATGTTATCGAGCTGGGATTCGCTGCAGCCCATTATGCAAGTGTCAAGAGGGTTTCACAAACAACTCACATGATACATGAAGTAACAAGTATCATATCATGTTGCAAAGCTGTAATTTACGTCAGATTCTATCGTATTTGTGTCAACCATTCATGTTCCTTTATATTTTGTAATAAATAAATTACATTTAATTAATAAAGAAATTGTCTCTTTACCTTGCATTGTATTGCCTAATCAGTCATATCAAAATACGTAATGACCTTGAAATTGATTTTGAAACACAAATAAGACTATTAAAATATATTTCAGTCGCAAATTCCTCTATAAAATCCTTATTTTACTATAAGGAATGTAACCAGACTGCAACCAACAGCTACTCTCCGGGCTATGTGCCCCGCCGAGCGCTGAATTACAAGTTACAAACCTGGCGTGTTAAGTGTAACAATTGCATATTACCAACAGAACGCTAATGTTTTGATTGCAACAAACACTGATCCTACTTAAAGGAGCTCTCGTGCCAGTCGTCCCACACCACTTACAGACTGCACTTTCGAGCTGTTGGCTCTCGTCAGTACAAGGTAGGCATGTGACCGACACGAAGATCTTTCGACTATTTGGTACATCTCGGTATCCTTAGGATAGAATTACAGAGAAGGTTGCGACTGAAATATTATGTATTAATATTCTGCCTTGTAGAAGCACATTTGGACTATGGCCCAGTCAGGCTATTTATTTTTCGATTGCAACAGGAACTGGACCGCTAGATGGCGCCTGCTGACTATTTTACATGTCGCTATCTTAAGGATACCGAGATGTATCAAATAGTCGAAGGATCCTAGTGTCGGTCGTCACATGCCTACCTTGCACTGACGATAGTCAACAGTTCGAAACTGCAGTCTATAAGTTGTGTGGGACAATTGACACGAGAGCTCCTTTAAGTAGGATCAGTCTTTCGGCTAGTGTTTGTTGCAAGCGAAGCATTAGCGTTCTGTTGGTAATATACAATTATTACACTTAAGATGGGCATATCCAAGAGGAAATATTTATTATTTTTGGCTATAACTTTTTTAAATACATATATTGTTAGAAAAAAGTATAAGACTACCTAAGTAGTACTATGACAGGTGTAGTGATATGAATTTTCACTCAATAAATTTAGTTGTTTGCAAAATAATTAGATTTAATTTTATAAATTATGTCAATTATCGTATTTCCTAAATTTAAATCTACATATTTCGCATATGTTTGAAATTATTAAGTGCAAATTTCTAATATTACTCTTGTTATACTTCTACTTAGGTAGTTTTATAGTTTGTTTGCAATATGTGTTTCAGAATAAGAAGTTATAGTCAAAAACAGTAGACATTTCCCTATCGGACCTCTCTCTCTTGGATATTCTCACCTGAACGCGCCAGGCTTGTAACTTGTAATTCAGCGCTCGGCGGGGCACATAGCCCGGAGAGTAGCTGTGGGTTGCAGTGCTACGTTCCTTATAGTAAAATAAGTATTTTATAAAGGAGTTTGCGACTCAAATATTATGGTTTAATATTCTACCCTCCAGAAGCACATTTAAACTATCACTTTAAATAGTTTATATTATAGAAGCAATCAAGTTAATGACATCTCCTCGTTTATTGTTCTCACAGTCATTCAAATATTTTAATTCAATTGTATAAGATTTTTTACAGAAATGGATTAGTTTATTGGTGTTAACATGTAGAATATAGAGCTTCTTTAATGTGAAAATCAAGAACTTGACAAACTTGTCTCCCTATTATTAGCTAGTATTTATTGATATTTGTATTTCAGATGAAAAGTGCCATTCAAGTGAAGACTAGCATTATAAAGGGGATAAAATTGTTTAACAAATTATAACTATTTACTGTTTAATAGTACAAAATGAGACTAAAATTATATATAACATAGTCTACAGATTACTGCAGGTTTCATCCTTTCTAAGGTTACCGCGGCATTATGGTTCTAATTCGCCTGGTGTAAAAGATATTTCGAATTTACTTCGAGTTCTGCACACTACTTAAAGTTTTTTAAATCAGACGTAAATATTGCTTTGTCTGTGGATTAGTACACATCACTGCATCATAAATTTATTAACAGATAAAATAACATATATCTTTGTTTTAAATAAGGATTAAAAGTTATCTATAAATTATTTTTTTTTGTTCGTGTTGTAACTAAATAAATCCTTGACGGTTACACATGACACTTAAAATAATTTTCGTAAGAAAATCATTTTGATTAGTAAGTAAATTATTTCAATTATTTGAGTGGATTATTCTGAAATAATCAAATTTATATTTAGTTATTATGTAAAACGTTTTATTAATAAAGATAGCATTAATGCATTTTTACTTTCGTTGGTTTCAATTGCCTTCTCGTAGTTTTCAAATATTTCAACAGATACCATGTTGTTTTACACCTTCATGCGTTAAAAACTTAAATATGTAAGTTTTGGTTTTTTAGTTCATGTTGCATACATAAAACTCGTGTTACAAATACTGATACTAAATACTTATTTACTATTTAGAAAAATCATTAGGGAAAGAAAGAGTGAATATTACAAAGTTAAATTCAAAAAAACTATTCACGATGTAAAAACGGAGCTAATAAAAGAATCAACAAATGAAAACATAAAACCAAATAGAACCATAATAAACCAGATTCAAACAGAAAATAAAGTATTATCAGAACCCAAGGATTTAATATCTATTTTTCTTCTGAAACTGGACACAAAATGGCTGAAGATATAATAAAATATAATCACGGAATGAAGTTTTGACACAAATTACAAAAGCTATAATAAAAAACTCAATATTTTTATATCAAGTCTCAGAAAGTGAAATCATAAATAGTATAAATAGCCTAAAAAACAATAGTGCACCATGCCTTGATGCTATCTAGGTAAAAACAATCAAAGAATATCTGATTTATATATTAAAACCAATGCAATACATTGTAAATTTGATATTTCAACAAGACTATTTCCCACAAACATTAAAAAAAACTATTATAAAGCCATTATTAAACAAGGCAACACGAATATTACGTCAAACTAACGTCCCATATCAATTGTTAGTAATATTGCAAAAATTGTAAATTGTCAAATGCAACTGAAGTTTTCGCGACGCCTCTTCTCACCTGCTCTGCTCGTTTCATGCTGATAATTGTTGAAAAAAAAATTATTTTTTTTTGTTTCTAATTTAATTTTTTATATGGGCACTTTTTCGGTAGAGGTCGTAGTTTTCAAGTTATTCAAGAAAAGCGTAAGAAGGGGAACTTTAAACTACCTCCCCGCTCACCACCCACCGGTCAGGACTTTTAGTGTGTTGTTCAGGGTACTCCCTGTGAAAACTGTACAAAAGTTAGCCTCTACACGAATTGTTTCATTAGTGAGTGATGAATACAATAAATTTATAAGCCTATATAGAATTAGTAATTAGTGTCGCCATCAATATGATAACGTAAGCACTAAAAATTTTTGAAGTTCCATTTTTTCACAGCAGATGTCGACGTATGAACATTATTAAAATAAAATGAAGGGACCAAAAATAATATATTTTGCTCTCGGATGTCTCGAAACTATTTTGACAATAACAAATTTGTCTATTATGTGCATATTTGATTGTGAGATTATAGGAAAATTAGGTACATCGATCCAGATAGCACACCACATCGTTCTGAGACATCCATTCCATTTTCAGAAGATAGTGGAATATTAATACTTTTCAAACTCACCACCAGAAACACACCTTAAACTAGGAACTGGACCAATAACTAGAGGCAGACAATTTTCAAAAAAGGATGAACAAATATTTTCTATTTTCTATATTGTATTCTATATATATATATATATATTTTAATTGTTATTTTGCCTATAAGTAATTCAAATAAAATGAACCCTTATATTAGAGACTTTAAATTTGATAATTTAGAAACATATCTTCTAAATGATACTAATAAAGCAAACCAGGTCCTAAAAATTAATAACGACTTCGTAAATTTTAAATTAGTTCACAATAATATCCGCAGTATAGCAAAAAATTTTGACGAATCTAAAATATTTCTTGAGCAACTCGATCTTTCTTTCGATTGCGTAGTATTAACAGAAACATGGACAATACCTGATATTAGTGTCTTTAACTTAAATGATTATAAAATACTATATAATGATGGCAATTTCAACCAGAATGATGGAGTGTTAGTTTTTGTAAAATCTGAATTATACCATTCTCATAGTTCATAGACTTTAATGGCTCTTCTCTAATACGTTAGATATGAAAATTAACAATAATATAGTAAGGTTAAATACATATTACCGATCACTATCAACATGCGTATATCAGTTTATCGATAAACTAAAAGAATTTTTAAATAGAAACGAAAATACTAAGTGCAACCTACTAGTAGGAGACATAAACATAAATATTTTGGAAAATAATGACTATGTACAAGAATATCTAGATACTATGAGTGAGAATGGATTTGTATCAGCCATAAATATACCCACAAGATCACAGGGACAATCAAATATTTGTATTGATCACATATTTATTAAAACAAGAGAAGAATATCTAGATACACTATTACCCATAGTAGTTCAAACATGCATTACTGACCACTATATTATTATTTTACAATTGTAACACAACAAAATAGCGCTAAAGACGAATACATAAATAGATATATAAAGCAGATCAATGAAAAGAAATTAATCGAAACTCTAAGAAATAATTCTTGGGAAGACGTCTACTTAACCGAATATCTTGACTATGCAACAGATTTGTTTATTAGTGCTGTTCAAAATAGTGTGGAAAAATGTACAACTCGCATTAAAATAAAAAATAAAGAAAGTAAGAGAAAAAACTGGATAGCTAAATCTCTAATAAGTAAGTAAATAAAAAAAAATGTATGTTTCTTAAATTAAAAACTGATCCAGATAACCAAGTATTAAAAAATGGATATTTAAATTACAAAAAAACTGTAAATAAATTAATTAAAAAAACTAAGATTGACTATTTAAAAAATGTATAGAGAAACAAAAAAATTATACAAAAAATTTATGGAAAACCATTAATCAAATATTTACAAAGCCTAAATCAACTGAAATAACTTGTATAAAAAACATCAATGATGATATAATAAATGACCCAAAAGAAATCGCAGGAAAGTTTAATTTAATACAAAAATGGTGAAAAATTACAAAGTTACAAATTACCGTCCTATATCATTAATAACAAATTTTAGTAAAATTTTTGAAAAAGTTTTAAAGGTTCGATTGACGAGCTATCTAAATAAATATAAACTGCTATCAGAACTGCAATTAATTTGGTTTCAAAGAAGGTAAATCTACCCAAGACGCGATAAAAAATCTGACTACAAATATCTATGAGTCTTTGAATGAAAGTAAACCATCAATGTGTGTATTCCTAGATCTTGCAAAAGCTTTCGATACCGTTAGTCACTCCATACTATTAACAACAACGAAAGATCTAGGAGTACGAATTAATGCCCTAAATATGTTCAAAATGTATTTAACAAATAGAAAACAATATGTTAAAATTGGTAATGTCCTAAGTAAGGAAGAGGCAATTATATGTGGAGTGCCACAGGGAACAGTGTTAGGGCCAATTTTATTTATAATATACATTGACGGTATATTTCCATTAGAAACTGAGGGAAAAATTATAAGTTTCGCAGATGATACGGCAATTTTTTTTCGTGGTAACAATTGGACAGATTTGAAAAATACTTTAGAAAATGATATGAATGTAATAAATGACTATCTTGACTATAAATTATTATCAATAAATTTAAAAAAAAAACCGTTTTATTTATCATTCTGTAGCTATAAAACATCCTTGCCGCTATTTCCGTATATAACTGTACAAGAAAGCTTTAGCATATTACCTGCAACGCAAATAAAATACTTGGGTATAATAATAGATAGCCACTTAAAATGGGAATCACACATTATCTACGTAATAAAAAAAACTACGCTGTATATTATATAGATTCCGGCAATTAAAAAACATCTTAGATATAAGGCAAAAAAAGATACTTTATTATAGTTTCGTGGAAAGTCATTTATTATACGGTATTATAGGTTGGGGTGGAGTATCAAAAACTTACCTTATCCTTTAGAAGTTATTAAAAAAAAATTAATCAGAATAATCCTCCTTAAAGATAATCTATATCATAGCGACATGTTATATAAGGAGTCTAATATATTGGACGTTAGACAACTGTTTTATATTAATATAACAACAACACAATATATAAACAAAACTGAATTACTTACTTTTAGCCATAAATACGAAACCCGTCAACAAAATAAATACATAAACCCTTTAATGTGCAAATCAATAGGCCAAAGATGTTATAAATACCTTGGTCCAAAATTATTCAATACTTTACCAGATGATATAAAAAGTGAAAAAACTTTGCACTCGTTTCAAAGAAAAATAAAAACTAATTTAAACAAATATGCAAGAAAGGAAATTCACGACCTAATGGATTTATAAAGAATTGCTTCATTAACATTAGCATATATATGCATATATAGGCAAATGTAATGTTATGTTATTGTATTGTAAATAATATGTAGGTAGATTGTTTATGTTTAAATTGAGTAATGAAAATTTTCATATAATTTTAAATTTATTTTTACTGTTGTATATTAGCATTGAGCCTTAAAACAAGTATACTTCTATACTTCCTAAGGTGCGAAGTACAACATATATATTTATTCAATTTGTATAAATATTGTGTATTTTGTTTAAACTCTGAATAAACATTATTATTATTATTATTATTATTAACAGAAGATGATAATAAAGAACTAAATATCATAAAACAAATTACAGTTGACAATAATTTTTAAAAAATCTATGGTTGTAAACTTACTAAGTAAAATTAATTATCAAAAAATTTAAAAACCTGCTTTCTCGTAAAAAGTCGTATTAAAAAGAAAAAAAAATAGTTTGAAAAGACTAAAAAACACGCTTTAATAGCAAACCGAACAGCCTTTATGTTATTTTTTGCGATTACAGTCCGTTTCTTCAATAAAAAATGGGGATTCCCATTTAATTTTTCAAAGTTGCCCCCTACCCATGCAAAGGGGGTGGAGGAGTCAACTTTGATGTCATTGGATAGGTTTTTAAAATATTGAACACGTGTTTTTTATTTTTCGAAGAGGTTTGCGATATATTTGACCATTCCGAGACTTTTGGGACACCCTGTATATTGAACTGAATTGGTTCAGAAGGATCTGTGAAATTTATTTGAGTGGTGTCAAACAAATACATCAATATTCAGTTTAAAAGAACTGAAATATGTAGCTTCATTTAATGTGAATCGACCTCATTTTAATAAATGAAAAGACTGGCTTTCAGTTTTAAGTATCTCCTGATAATGATAACACAGTTTAGTGCCTCAGCCCAGCGTAGTGTTGGTCCTCAGACCATCATTGACAAATTTAGTAGCTCTTAGTCTATAGATATAGTAGGCAGCTGCTAATCTTTAATATATTTATATATATCTTTAATAATATTTAAATATAAAGTTAGCAACTTGTACCCATCATAGTTTAGATATAAACGATATAAACACTAATTTACTGCTTATTGCTAAATCAACGTTTAGTGGGTGGATATCTGATTGATGGCGTAACAATAAAATTGCAAAATTTCCTGACTTAAGGCCGTCCCACGGTACAAGGCAGTTTTTAATCGTTAATAGATAAATAACAATCACTACTTCACAATAACAATACATTATAAATCTTAAGTCAACTACTTACGCTATAATATTTATCAGCACCTAATCAAGCAAATTATTTAAAAATATATTTATAAATTACGTATATCTATTAAGTGTTCCTAGAGTGTACTCTGTAACTATAATCAAATTTGCCACATACTACAATTTTTTAAAGATCCTAATAGTCTTTTTGAAATAGACGAAAAGTTAAATCAACCTTCTGCTAGTTTTCGTAAAATATCTTGTAATTATTTTTTAGTTTATACATTTTAAGTGTAATACGGGTCGGTGGTCTGGTGGCCGCATTACCATGTTCCATGTTCCGAAAACAAAGGGCCAAGATTCAAAAACTTGCCCGTCTTGGGATAACAGACGCAATGAGGACGACACCTACAGCAGCCTTGGAAGTAATGCTAGGGCTGCCGACGCTTCCAAACCAGCCTGAATCAACAAGAAAGCTGGCGGCCCATCTAAAAATACGAGACTCAGGTAGGACAGAGGATCATGCAACCATCGCCAGATTGGCGGAGGAGGAAATTCCACTGAACTCTATTACAGTAGGAAATTCCAATCTCCGCTCTTAAAGTGAGGGAGGCAACTGACCGATGGAGATTAGAAAGAAAGTACACTTTAACCCTACCCAGTAGAGAAGAGTGGGCAGAAGGACGGATTAATTTTCCCTCGAGTTCCCTTGTGTGCTACACATATGGTTCCCTTCTAATAGATGGACAGAGGCAGACATCGGGGGCAGGAATATTTCTGGAAGGCAGGGAAGTATAGGAGAGCTTTGCTCTAGGATCGTACACTACAGTCTTTCAGGCAGAGGTATATGCCATTAAAAGTGGCATATAAGAAAGAAATGAAGAACAATACGGAACAAAAAATTTGTATTTGTCAGCCAGCGAGCACTTCGAGCGGTCTGCTCTCCCAGGACGAGGTCCCCTCGTCCAAAAATGTGGGGATGCTCTAGAGGAACTTGCCAGGCACAAGGAAGTGAGCCTGATATGGGTTCCGGGACATATCAGGAAACGAGAGAGCCGATGAATTGGCTAGACTCGGAGCCAGGGAGCCCTGTTTTGGCTCGGAGCCCATGTTGGGAATTACAAGAAAACATGTCACTACGGCTCTTAATGAGTGGGCACATGCAACATTGAGGGAACATTGGAGGCTGAGCACTGGTTGTAGACAGGCTCGAGACTTCCTAACGGGGCCGAACAAGTCAAGGACGGCAGAAGCCGAAGGACTCTGAACCAATAGGTCGGAGTCCTAACCGGTCACTACAGGCTCAGAAAACACCTATCACTGATAGGGGCTGAGGAAGATCCCACTCGCCCAAGATACGGAAATGATGAAGAAACATCGTTTCACTTCTTGGGACAATGTGAAGCGTTCGGGCGCCTGAGGTATGAACTCTTCGGCGCCATGATGCTTCCAAAAGAAGAAATGGACTCTCTCGAATGGAAACACGTCCTGACCTTCATTGGAAGATCAGGAAGGTTTCAAGAGGAAGTAGGAGGTTGAGTAGGAGTGTACGGTTGAGAGGACATCAGGGGGAAGGTAAAAGTGCCCATTTGTGGCCTACTTACCAGGTACTAGGCCTCCCCCAATAATTACAACTACTAAGTGTGAGTTACTATGATGGTTAGACGATGCGCACGGTGAATTATGACTATAGACTCTTTTTTGAGTTTTAAAAAATCGTAATGTTAATATTAATATAGATCATTTTAGTTACTTCATCGGTGTATGCTTTTTTTACAAATTGTCCAAAACACGTGTTGTCGCTTCATTTTCAATCTACCAAGGTACTATTCAATCCGATTAAAAATAGATTTATACAGATTATACCACAAAGTACCGCCCAGAACTCGTCCCGGGACCGGCCGTGCAACCACCGTACTGACTGCAGTGGAGGATTGCAAGTCCGGCCGGACAGGATCTGTTAGAAACAACAAACCTAACCTAACCTAACCTTAAACCTAAACACCTTTTAACAACGTAAATAAAAGTAGGTAATAACATAAATAAATAATATCCGAAAATAATAGATTTTAAAAAACTTAAATTACACGTCTTTTTAGAGAACTTGAACTATAATACTTTTTAAAAAAATTTGTAATTGACCCAGGTACCGAAGGTACTATCATGTAACAGAATCATTTACCGAGATGGTTAAAAATGGAAAATATAGTAAAATTTCACTCATCAAAATCAGTTCAAAATCTCATATTTTTGTACCATTTACTTTACTCCTCCATTTGGCTGTCTGGTCGATAGCCGAGTGGGTTAAGGCGCGAGGTGGCAATCGCTCAGGCGATTAATCACACGGACATCCCACCACCGGGTTCGAATCCTGGCTCCGGCACTAGCACTGTCGGAGGAAATGGTTGTATGTCCGCGTTTTTTCAATGTGGAACCCCCTTCCGCACAAGCCCTGGCTTCTGGAATTGGGGGTTGTCTAATTTCTGTGGTGTTTATTTATTTATTTATTTCTCTGTAACTTAGAGAAAAATGTAACTCTATCTATCTATACTCAACAATTTGGCTAAGGTAGCGTGACTATTAGAAATACATATACCGGCATTAACATACACTCACAATACTTCACCGCTGCTGGACTAGTCTTTTCTTATCTCTCTTATATAGGGAATAACCTCGGTCCTTAATTTTTTTTGTTATTTGTGAACGACATTCCCGAACATTTAATTTATTCTAAGCGTTTGTTATAATGTGGATGATTTGAAACTTTTCAGAAATATAAAAAGTGAAAAAGGTGCTTTATTACTGCAGCATAATACCGATACCATTTTTAATTGGAGTATAAACAACAAAATATCGTTGAACATACATAAGTGTTAGGCACAATCTTATACTACAAAATAAACAAATTATCTTCAACATGTGTATAAAATTAATAATAATTCCCTGAGGCGTGTTTATAAACTAAAAGGTTTGGGAGTTCTGTTTATTCACAAATAAAATTTTAACGAACACATTGGAAATATGGTAAAGAAAGCATATACAAATTTAGGATTTGTTAAGAGGAATGCATCTGAATTCAGTTGGTTAGCAACTAGAATGCCTTATTTCAGTTTTGTAAGATCAAAATTAAAATTTACATCACAAATATGGCATCTTGGAACTGCTTTAGTCTCATAGGAAATATAAACTATTCAAAACAAATTGTTAACATACGTTTGCAGGTTTACGGGTTTCCGGATTACAATCGGTACCATATAATAAGAAAAAAATTAATATTGCCGAACTGTTGTTATGAAGAAAAGTAATTAATATGTTTTTTATAGGTAAAATAGTAAACGGATATATAGCATCAGAGGATGTTTCATCAAAAATGAATTTTTATGTTCCATCCAGACTCAGGAGCCTACTAATTGTATTCTAAGTGTATTATTATAAGACTAATATAAGAAAAAACTCACCAATTGTAAGAAAGTGAGACGTTTGTCGGGTATTTGGTTTTATTATACATAAAATACTGCTCTTTTTGTCACCAGTAAATTAATTATGTTCATTTATCTGATGGATAAATAAAAAAATTGGCCATTTACGTGATCGTCTAGTTTTACAAAGTTAGAACCCAAATTTCGTTGAGTGTGTAGTAACACTTTATCATTACCCCAGGTTCTTGTACATAAAGTTTAATATTACCTGTTTCTTTGTCTGATATTATCTACCTGAGAAAATTAATCACTCTGTTGTTTTAGATACCCTGTAAATTTGAACACACTGCTTATTAATTTAGAGACCTCGTTAATCACTTATTTATTTCCTATCCTATTACTCGAGATTGTACTGTGAATTTATGGTTGAAGATTGTTTTCTATTTTATTTGATTGGAATGAAATCGTTTATTTAGTTTATTACTTGTATGACGAAAAAGGTAAAGGTGAAAGAAAAAAGAATAATTGATGGGAAAATAGCCATAAAAATCCCTTTATTTTATAATAATTGACGCTGCAAATAGCCGGACATGAAGTCAAAAACAATCCAAATATTTGAGGCAATTGTCTAAATATTACAATAGGAAAAATTAAATCGCTATAGTAATGACCATACTATAGATATGCAGAGTGGTTTGGTGCAATAACAAGAACTGAGTTATACAATATTATTCCGTGTTATTTTAATAGTAATTAGATTTCTCGCAACGACCTGGTAATGATAATTTGTAATTAGAGTTGTTAGCAATAGCTAACTGCAAAATAGGGGACAAGAATCATGTTATGTCTCTACATTATCAAAATTAAGTTGAAAAATGAGCATCAAATACTCATGTAAAATATCATAGAATATTGAGGAAATATCTTTATTAAACGAGCGGCAACTGACAAATGTTGCATGACTGCACAACAACAATGAAATGCCGCTGGTTTAATAAAACAATAAACCCCGACGTCCCGGTTCAGCACGAAAGGTGACCCCCTAAATCTAGGCAAGTACCATACGCTCAGCACTGACTGGTAGCTCGTGGAAGTTTCATAGAGCGCAGAATAATAATAGTGACGAATTGTTATCAAGCAGTCATAGTAAATCAGGCATATTGCCGGTGAGAACTTCACACATTCCTTAATAACAAAACACCCTGTGATATATTACAACAAGGGCACACGGTAAGCCGTCTGTCATGAATCAAATTTTGATATATTTAACCTAACACGACGTAAACTAAAGAAATATATAGAAAATAAAATTTATACCGAATAAAGTAATTCTTCTGCCTTTTGATTCTAATTTTTAATTAAAAATAATAAAAAGTTGGTTGTATGTATTATTTAGATATTCATAATTTGTTATTTTTCCTTAGTTTATACAAGAGAATAATAAATGCAATTTCACTAATTTATTCTTTTTTATTGATACGTTGACAGCCAACCCAATTGGTACTTCTCTGTGTCACGTAATACAGATTTGTTATTTTAGAAAATTTTCTGCCTACGGTTTTTATTCTTGTTAAATTGTGCAGAAGAGCGAGAAATCATTATCCTTGTCCTAGGCAATGCATGCGTTTCTTTAGGTTCATATTTTTCAAAACCGGTTGGTCCTGCTACGTTACAACAAGATAATCTTTTTTGTGTATTTGTAGCTAAGCAATCATTCCGATGAGACAATCCCAGAAAATTTACATTAAAAAATTTGGTAGTGATGTAAATACCCCCTTTCCAATTTTGTGTAACCCTGATTGAATTAACACCTGGTAGATTTTTCTTCTCCTTTAGGTGCCATCCCCATTCAATGAAGGTTGGCAACAATTTCGGCATATTTATGCGGTCTTGAGTTGTATGAATTAAAGATGATGTATTGATACCAATCCAATCGCGTATATTTTTCAACCATGATTGTTGTCTGCGTCCGGAGCTACGTTTTCCTTTGATTTTTCCTTCGATTATAAATTTAAGTATTTCATACTTGCTGTTACAGTAAGCGGTCTTTCTTCACTTTATTATAGTAAGTAGTTTCCTTTCCATTCCTATGCGTCTAAGCACTTCATTATTAGATACATGTTGGGTCCATGATATTTTTATTAATCTGAAAAAGATCCACATTTTGAAAGCCTCTAATCTGTTCATGGTATCCACTTTTAATGTCCAAGTTTCTGCTCTGTACAAGAGAACTGAGTGTACATGCGCTTTTAAAAAACAGTGTCTTAGTTTTAAGTTCAAGGTTAGGTTGCATAATAGGTTTTTCATCTTTATTAATGTGGCTCTGGCTTATTCTATGCGTGATCTTACTTCGACGTCTGGGTCGTTATGCAGCTACCTAGATATTTAAATTTCTTAACTTTCTCTTTTGCGGTGTTGTAGATGTTTATGTTTAATTGTGGGTCTGAAAGTCTTGTTATGGCCATTACTTTTGCTTTTGTTACATTGATTGGGTCATTGATTGTCATGTCTAGTTGATCCCCCACTTCTACAACTTTGTTCATTAGGCGTTGGAGGGCTTCTGGATTGCCCGCAATGATAACCGTGTGGTCTGCATAGCGTATATGGTTTAATATTCTCCCATTTATCTTTATACCATCGTTATCTATTGCTTGGTTAAATATGTCTTCAGAGTATATGTTAAACAATATTGGTGATAAGACACACCCCTGTCGTACTCCCTTTTCTATACACACCGGTTCTGATATCTTTTGTTCATATCTAATTGTTGCTTCTTGGTTCCAGTAAAGATTTCTAATCAACTAGATAATTGTTTATCTAACCCTTTTTCTTGTAGTAATTTCAGAAGAACTGAGTGGTCGATACGACTGAAGGCTTTCTCATAGTTTGTGATACGACATAGACATCATTCCTCATATCATGACATTTCTGAAAGAGTATTGATAAGCTGACTAATGCTTGCCTTGTTCCTAGTCCTTCACGAAATCCAAATTGGGTATCGCTTTGGTCTACTTCACATTTGCGGTAGATCCTTGCTTGTATAACTTTAAGTAAGATTTTAAGCATTTGGCACATCAAGCTTGTCAGTCTAAATTCATCACATTTTTGGCATTTTTTAGGGAGTGGAATAAACACGGAGGTAAGCCAGTATTTTGGGATGTTACTGGTTTCATGGATTTTCTGTAGTAATTGGAACAGTTGAACCAAATTTTCTTCATCTAACAGTTTTAGCATTTCTATGTGGATTTCGTCCGGGCCCGTTGCTTTCCCGTTTTTATTTAGTGAAAGTTATCTGATTTTAGGATTTTTGGGGCGTGTTCGTGGTGTATCGTTGGTAAATGTTGTTCGTATGTATGTTTGCCATATTTTTAATAGTTTTTCCTCATCTGTTATCATTTCATTGTTTTCATTTAGTATGCCTATTACGGGTTGGTTCTTGCAGGAATGCGTTATCTTCTTTATTCTCTTATGTACACTGTGGTGGTCATGTTTATTCTGAAGTAGTTCAACCTCCTCGCATCTTTTTTTCATCCACTCTTCTTTTGCCGTTCCGATTTTCTTTCTTATTTCCCTAGTTATTTTTTTGTATTTATCAATATTTTTATGCTTATGCATTCTCCGATTGTCCATCAACAGTAGAATTTCCTCTGTTATCCATTCTTTCTGGGATCTTGGGCTGGCATATTTTATTTCTTCTCGTTTCACTTTTACTGTTGCATGTTTAATTTCATCTCATGCTTCTTCCACGTCCGCATCTGGTGGTGTAGCTGACTTCATTGTTGTAAATTCTTTATTTATTCGTTCTTTTGACTTTGTTTGCGTATAACATCAGACCTTTATTGATATCCAATCACGTGTGAAAACTAGTCATTGTAGTTTAAAGAGTTCCTGAGATGTTAAATAAAATGTCAATTTTGGGTGCCCCCTTCAGAGGTCCGCAGCACCCTTAAGAGCGATTTCCGGATCCATATTTAAATGAACTTTTTTTCATATTTTTTTATGTGAAATCACTCTAAAAATTAATAACCTCCTCTGAAACACTCTGTATAGCATTTACTAGATACTCAACATTCAGGCCTCAAATTTATAGTCAGAGTACCAGAGTCGGCTTCAGGGTGAAGGCAATAAAAATAAACTTTGCCGTAAAATAAGTTTTGAATAAAACAATTTTTCAAATAAGAATAGTGAATTGTATCGAAAAAGAAAAATTTCTCACGAGAGCACCCTTTGGTAAGTACGTAAGTAATATACCCCTAGCAACCCGCCTTGTCTTCCTCCGCTATCATTTCGTACTTAATCTAATAGATGAAAAAGATTTTTTGGAGCATTTGTTTACGTATGTCTATCACAAGGCAACCGTGCAGATTTTCTGTGAATCTCACGCGACGTAAAGCTATTCATGATTGGACGTTTTTTCATAAATATGTTGGCTTACACCACACTCTTCGCTCCGTATTACCTTGAAAAACAACATTACGTGATTGGAATAGCGAAATTAACAGAGAATAAAGATAATTCAAAAATTCAGTTCTATTTACTGCTGGCATGGCCTGTGTACTTGAACGTTAATTCCATGGTTCACGTAGTTTGACTAAAACGAGACGAACGAGAAAAAGAAAATTCTGTTTTTTTTTTAAATTTCAACACTTGTTAAGTGCTTGGATTAATCAACGACTTATTAAATTTCAACATTTTTATCTGAAGATAACGTATTTTTCTTAATTTTCTAATTTTATGATGATAACAAATGTCTGGAAAAACAGATAAATTTTTTAAATTAATTATGTGGGTGTATATATTAAAAATTCTACTAAAATGTGTCAGTCTCCTGGAGAAGTGCCATACATCATGTTCCAGTTGCTATCAGTTATTTCTTTCCTTGTCGTTGCTTGGGGTAAGTGACAACTTAATTTTTAGGCGTTAATTACACACCAGTCCCATCACTGAGCTCAAGGCTTTAGTGTAAAATTAATTTTAAGTAATCCTAATTTGAAAATAAAATTTTATATTAATTGAATTAACTACATACTGATTAGTGCTAATTGGAATAATGAAATAAATCAGTGTAAACAAACTGAAAATGTTTAGCCATCTTAATGAGAGGTCTATAATACATAAAGTCGCATTCAAATCAAATACACTCTGTTACGCCAAGCGTTACCTATTTTGGGCAGCCCCTGTAGCCAAAATTTCTCTCTTCCCAAACATCTGTCAAAGAAAATTTCCCATATCTGTATCTCCCTTCTATCAAATCGTTTCCATCTATCGTTTGTCTTTGTGAATTATATCTGTTTTATTTTTCCAACTGTTAAATATATAAAATCGTAATCCTCCCCGATTCGAAAAGTATGATTTGCATCTGTGCTATACCATTTCAAGTGAAGTATGAAGAATTTCTAAATATATACAGTGTAGCTGATATGTATGTAAATGGTCGATTATTTCCTAAAGTAAGATAGCTAGCGAAAAATGTTAAAATACAGAAGTTTAGGGCCTTTTAAAATCTATCACAATAAAGAAAAGAATAAGAATACAGGATCAGTCAAAAGTCATAACAGAACAAAATTGCTTGTTCTTTAATGGAACACCTTGCTTATTATTCCATATTTCAATTCTTCTCGAAATTCTAATCAAAATTTATATAGCACATCATATACCTAAACTTAACCGTCTTCGAAATATCAAACTTTGAAAATCATTTCCATCAAGTTAACTTTGAAAGTTTCTAGCTCCATAACAACACCGCGTCGTTCTCTTATCTAACAGTGACGATCTTGACAACACATGTCAAAAACCATTTAGTGTGAATAATTTTCGCGCAAGAATATCACATTTAAGTGAAGCCGAGCTTACTGATATTTTAATGATCATAGGATAAGCTGATAAAAGATGAAGTTGTGACTAAGTAGTGAATATTTTTAATGAATTGCATCCCAATCGAAAATCTCTTTCTAAATCAACCGCTTCAAAAACATTTCAGCGTTCTCATGAAACTGGAGGTGTCAACGATCGCCCAAAAAGTGGCGTTAGAAATGAAGAAAATTCTATGAATGTTATGTTAGATGTGGTGGAAAATCCAATAAATTCTACTTTAAATCACAACATGAGTCGATATTCGTGACAAAAAAATTGAAAACGGAAAAAATTCCACCAGATAAAATTGATTTTTTACAAGAATTGAGTGAAGAGAATTTTGACGGTAGAATCGAGTTCTGTGAAATTACTATGGACAAATTAAACGAAAATGTTAACTCTGTCAACCACATATTGTTTTCTGACGAATCTACATGTTGTTTAAACAGGCACGTAAACCGACACAACTGTAGATATTGGTCAGACCAAAATCCACATTAGATGGAAGAAGTTCACACCCAACGACCGTAAAAAGTAAATGTTTGGTGTGGCATTATTGGTGGACACGTCACAGGACCCCATTTTATAAACGGAAATTTGACCTCTGAACGATATTCATTACTTTTGCAAGAGCATACTATTCCAGATCAAATACGGTTTCAACAAAATGGGGCTCCTCCACATTTTAGACGTGCAGTACGGGCACATCTAGATGAAACGTTTCCCGATAAATGGATTGAACGCATGGAGCAATTGAATGACCAGCTAGGTCTCCCGATATGATCCCGCTTGACTTTTTTCTGTGAGGTCACATAAAAAATGTAGTATACAAAGATAGGCCGCAAAATATCGAAGAGTTGCAAGAACGGATAAGGCATGAAATTTTCACTATTCCTCCTAATACACTGTCAGGTTCACTACAAAATTTTATTCGGTGAAGTCATTACTGTCAGGAGGTAAATGATGAACACTTTCAACGCCTTATAAAATAGAATTTCAAAGAAAATACTTGTTTATTAAAACCTGTTTTCTCTCTTTTTTTTTTCTGGCATAACTATTGTTTTCATAAAATTTAAAATATTCAGGACATTCATTAAAAAGTAAATCTTTTCGTTTCAACCCTGAACAGTCATGCTTTTTTATTTTCTGTAAAAAAATAATATTAAAACTTAATCATATCCATATCCTCTATCTTGTGCAATTTTCATAATTAATAAATATCCATCATTTAGGGTTTCTTTAATAAATTTGAGAGTAATAAAATGCTAGAACGGTTAAGTTTAGGTATATGATGTGCTATAAGAATTATGCTTAGAAACTCGAGAAGAATTGAAATATGGAAGAATATACAGGGTGTTCCTTTAAAGAAAGAGCAAGTTTGTTCCGTCATGACTTTTTGACTGATTCTATATACTTAATTTTTTTTATTTTGATTTTAAAAAACTCTAAAACTTTTGTGTTTTAACATTTTTCGCAAGCTACCTCTAGCAGATAATTATCAGCGACCCTCCAATACCTCCAATAATATAAATTTACTACCACATAATACGTCCTGTATTATTTCAAAATAAATAAACTTGTTCATCAAGTTCCTATCAGGTAGATATTTGTAGATTTTTTAATCAAAATTGTGTCCAAATGTCTTGCTCATCTTGTCAAACTTTCTTCCACTTATTCGTTCTATAAATACTATACAGCCAAGAAATTCAGCTCTATCCTGATCAATTAGTCTATACAGGGGTAAATATTACCGGATATATTAGACAGGAACGTTGTTATGCTAAAAACCTTTCTAAAACCATATTGTAAATGAGGGATGTTATTTATAATTTTGAATTTGAACCAATTTTTCTAATATGTTTGATAACGTTTGAATTATGGTGATAGGTTTAAGATATTCAAGTGGCCTAATTATTTTAGGTAAAAATATTGTAGATAGTTTCAAATTTTTAGAAAAATATGTTACATCTAAGCGGTTGTTACAAAGTTTTATTATGTTAATGCTGATCTAGTCAGATCCGCTGATAATTTGAAGAAAACCGCTTTTATCTTGTCAACTTACTATCACTAAATGAAATTCAAAATGTAAATTATGCTTATAGATTCCCAATTATTTGAAGATGTTATATAGTTATTAGGTCGACTGAAAATTGACACAAAACAAATATTTATCTCTTCTCTATCAGGCACTTCATACTTTTGGTTTTGTTTAACGTTTAATGTATATAACACTTTCCAAAGTACTTATTGGAAAAATTATTCTGATATTGAGACAAATTTACCGGTTCTTCACCTCTAATTGAATTAACGGCGAGGTTACGTAACTGCTCGTGATGTATGTACAATGTACAGGTTCCGTGGAGGTCACACTTATATCCCAGAAACCATTAATGTGATTTTTTTTTAATTTGGTAGTTGGTTATTGCTCCCAACCAGAACTTCAAAATATTATCTTATACGTAGGTAACGTAAGAATGGATTTTCTGAAAATTTACATTAGCAATTATTGTAGAAAAAATTAGAAAAAATCCAGTCAACTCAATTCCTTTAAAAACGCTTTTGTGCAAGATTTTGATATACTGGGTTTTAGGTGGTTGAGATATAGAAGCCACAAAAGAATTGTTTTAACTAAATGAAATATTTTCTTTTGCAAATCGATTGCCTAAATAAAAAAGGTATTTATAATTTTTTGTTCAAAACATTAGAATTTTAATTCAGAATATAAGATCGAGAACAACAAAATTATTTTAATAATAAAAAAATTCATTTCTATAAAACCTCAGCCAATACGAAAGCATTACTGAGTTATTCTTAAGTGTCGTATAACTTCTCGAATATCACCAAGAATGATTTCAGTACATCACTGCATAATTTTGTCCTCTAACTCTCCTTTGCTAGGGCCTGCTTTTGTATATTTTATTTTTTAAATGACTCCAACAAATAGAAGTCAAGAGGTGTGAGATCGGGATACCTCGGTGGAAATTTCTACACTGAAATTACACGACCTATCCATCTGCCAGGAAAATTAACCTCTTTCAACATTGTGAAGTTGGTAATATAGATTTTCTCTAACGTCTTGTGGCAGATCGTTAAAAAACAGGGAAATTTCATCCCGCAGCAAATCCTGCATATCTCGAGTTATTCACACTTTTAGGTTGAAAAACGCAGTTAAAAAAATTAAATTGTTAATAACGGTTGAAGCACAACGGGTCTTTGAAGTACAAAAATTTTTTGGGTACAGCACCTCCCCAACAGAATTGAATCGTAAAATTGCTTATGGAAAAAGTTCCACTTCAAATCCTATTTTGACTGCATTAATTTGCCACACCAAAAATGTTTCGAAACATTGCTGTTTGATATCAATAACCTGTTTGGGATTTTCGGTAATCCAAACAAAAACTGTAATTTATTTTGAGAGCGTATCGTCCCACTTGTCATAAAAGCAGCCCAATCAGTAAAAACTATGTTTTTAAGAAAATATATAACTCACCCTGGGTCCTAAAAAGAAAACTTTAATATCTCTTATCTTATATCTCTTGTCTTGAAATTTATGTGTCTTTGTCTTTTAAGCGACGCCAAACTCGATCCGGCGTTTTTAAAATCATTCATGATTTTTTTCCACCGATATTTGTCCAATAAGAAACTGGCTGCTCAGGATGTCGCGCTTAAAATTCCGCACTAGCTCCTCTGTATCTGGCAGGAACTTCAACTAATAGAAACTCATTTCTTTTACTCAATTGTTAAATGGCGAACCGCATTTTTTTAAAACAAAAAATTACTTTATCAACCTATTTGAAATATATTCATTTACAAACCGTACATTTACAAATAAATTTATTTTCAATAATAAATAGATACATCATAACTTTTATTTTCCTCACTTGCTTAGATTTGTATTAACTACAATGTCCGAATTTAACCATTATTATAAAAAAGTAAGAATTATAGTTCAACGCATATGATGATTCTCAAATTTTGTGATCAACCACCGAAATTCGCATTAGTAGTTTCTGAGATACAAGAATGGCACCATAAAACCTGCGACAAGCTGATTATGTATAGAGCCACTACTTTCTTACACTATAATGGACACTGTATTGTATAGACCCAAGACCTACCACCTACCCCTCAATCAGTCATAACTATCAATCTGGTCCTTATTATTTTGTTTCAATCATAAAGATCGATTATTAAACTTGCAGTACATTTATTTTTCTATATTATGTGTGTGTTTGGAATGATATTTATATTCCTTTAGGAGCTCCTCAACCAAGGAGCGTACCTCAGTTAGATGGAAGGATCGTAGGAGGTCAAAATGCTAATATTGCCGACTACCCTTATCAAATATCACTTCAATACCATGGTAGTCACATATGTGGTGGAGCCATTATATCCGCTACTTGGATCGCAACAGCTGCTCACTGCACCTCAGGGTAATTATACAAACATTTTACTACAAGTAAATCGGTAACAGGTCGAATCATCAAATTTTTATAGATACGCGATTTTCTTCAGAATTCTATAGGAAAATTAGTAATATATATACAGGGTGTCTCACCGGGAACTGAATCGATCGATATAGAGAAAAGTACGCATCAGAAAATTTTGAAAATTTAGACAATTACTAATGTCGGTATGGCCAATCCAACTAAAATAATTACAAGTAGCTGGCACTTATACCGGAAGTCGATACCAACTTGCTTATTTCAAATAGAACACCCTATATATTTTAGAGTTTTCGAAAAGAGCATAAAATTCTGAGTCGAAACTATGTAGCATATCCTATACCTAAACCTAGCCGTTTCAGAGATATTTCATATTTTATAGAAAATATGATAGGTGCAACGGTTTGCAAGAACCGTTATAACTTTCTTCGTGTAAAAGATCCCCATTTGCTTCTTGTCACATAAAAAGAACACAAGGAGAACTACGTTCTACAACTGAAATAAATTCAATAACATCATACAAGTGTTCCGTTTTCCTCCTTTACATAACACTAAAACTTTGAGGTAAGTTTAGGACACGATGAACTCGACGTATCAATTAACATCGGTGGTTCAAAAATGGACTATGGATCCGGCGCCCAAGTTTACTCTGAGGGTCTAGATAGAATCCACAATAGCTGTAGAGATGTATATCTCTATGTTTCAGACAGAGCTAGTAGAAATCATGCAAGCGACAAAAGAAACCACTAATACATATCTTACTGGAAAACCGGTGTAAATATCCACGGAGATGATAAGCTCTACTTGCTTTAAACATTTGCAGGACGCATGTAGAGTTAGCTCTATAAATTAACAAGGCCTCGGATGTTCTTATACAAAACAACAGTTTCCAACTTAGTTGGGTGATAGGACGCCATAACAATTAGAGTAATGAGAAAACGAACGCCTTATCCCTCTGGCGGCTCTGATAGTGCCTTGCATGATTAGGAACCTACAACAGCGTTTTTGAATTCAGTTCATAGTGCAGCATACTCTACGTATATATGTAGGTCTATTAATGAGATTGCGGTTTATATAAACACCTTCACACACTAGAAATTTGTAAATAATCCCACAATGTAATCTACAAAACAAGATTACTGAGAATATTCTATATCCCTGCCATGCTCTTTAAACAAAAAGGGGATCAACGCTGAGGGATCTCTGCTCGGTATGGTGACCAGTATACGTGGCAGTACGCCTGGTTCCTTCTTCGTGTTCATCACAAATGTTAGTTGACTTGAGGCGGACATACTACTACCTGTATAGGTAGTACAATGTGCCCATTTTCAAGATCTGCAGTAGCACTCTGTTTCATTGTATAATTCTATAGTTTGACTCGAAACAATAGGTTTGGTACTCTGTTATCCATTTTCTACTCTTGCCATTAGTGAACTACTTGTAGATTTCTACTATAGTCACGAAACAGAGTGTCACTGCAGATTGTAGTAAGCACAAACTCGTTTCCCCACTTAATAGTATCCATCTATATATCTAGACCGAGACTATCATCTTATTGTGCCTATACATACGCATTTTTTGTAATTGTCTTGTACTTCTATCATTTAGTAATAATTGTTATTGGAATCAAGACCCTTTTGAATAGTTTTAACGATAAATATATTAATTAATAACATTTTTCAGATCTAGTGCCTCAGCACTTACCATTCGGGCAGGCAGTACAAATCGTGGATCTGGAGGGCAAGTTGTCTCTGTTTCAAGAATCATCAATCATCCTAACTACAATAGCCAAACCACTGACTATGATATTGCCCTTCTTTATCTTTCCAAAGCTATTACCATATCAAATGCTCGTACTATCGCATTGCCTTCGTCTGCACCAGCTGCTGGAGCAACTACTATCATTACTGGTTGGGGAACCCTTAGGGAGGGTGGAAGCCCTCCAACTCATCTTCAAGTAGTACGCGTGCCAGTTGTTAGCCAATCTAACTGCCGCTCAGCCTATGGCAGTTCCGCCATCACCAATAGAATGTTCTGTGCTGGGCTGCTCGGTGTTGGCGGTAAGGACGCCTGTCAGGGCGATTCTGGAGGTCCAGCTGTTATTGGAAGTGTTCTCTCTGGCATTGTATCCTGGGGTGCTGGCTGTGCCCGTCCTAATTACCCTGGAGTGTACACAAATGTTGCAAATTTCAGATCTTGGATTAAAACGCAGACTGGTATCTAAGCCATTACAAATTTTTGTGTTCTTGTATTTGTTAATAAATATAATTAACTTATGATACATATTTTTTATTTTATATTCCATTCTGATAATTTGCTTAAATGCTTTGGCAGCAAAGTTGCAGAACTTATCTGTTTAAATTCAATTTATCAATTTATTTAGTCATAATACTTATTTACAATATGAGTATTGTAATGGGGCTAAATGCTTAAGCATTATGTATGTAGTAGCACGTCGGTCACCACAATGAAAAAACTCAGTTTTGGAACACAAAATTCGCCTCATATCTAAATCTGACATACATCTCCCTTATAGCTATCTATGAATAAACGAATTGTCAATGAAAATACAACATATATTTTTAATTATCATTTAAGTCCCAGTAAAAAAAGTATTGTTTTATAATAAAGAACACAACAGAGAGTGGTTTACTCAGGAGTTGAAGCAGCAAAGTGTACATTAAAAAAAAATATTTTGGATTACAGTAAACTTAAGCTGTCCTGTACATAAAAGACTATACGATGAGGAAAAAAAGAAATATAGGAATAACATAAAATTAACCTAACAAGCCTATTATAAAGCCAAAATAAATAACTCTTCAAACAAAAGTAGGGAAACTTGGAAAATAGTCAATAAAATATTAGGCAGAAATAAAAATGGTGCCGAGGGTAGCATTACTCTCAAGGTAAATGACCGCGTTATAAATAATATTACTGAAGTTGCTACAGAACTTGCACATCACTTCTCTGATGCTGCACCTGAAATAATTATTGAACACTTTGGATCTAATCTATCTCTGCCATGCACTCTAAATGAGAATTATGTTAACTCAATGTACTTTAATTCTATTATTGTAGAAGAGGTGCACAACATTATTATCCAATTAAAAAATAAAAACTCAACTGGATATGACGGACTTACGACTAAAACCGTAAAAAATATAGAAAATAATATACTGGAGCCATTTGTATACTTGTTAAATAAATCAATAGAAGCTGGTATTTTTCCTGAGTGCCTAAAATTAGCAACTGTCATTCCACTACTAAAAAAAGGTGACCCCACTGATTTAGATAATTATCGACAAATTTTCCTCTTAAGTGTTCTCTCAAAAATACCTAAAAGAGTAGTGTACAACGGAATTTCTGAGTATGTTGAAAAGAATAAAATATTAACGTTCTATCAGCATGCGTTTAAGTCAAACAAATCGATTGAGACGGCTACCTATCATCTTCTGAAGTATGTTTACAAATGCTTGGATGAGGGTAGGTATGTTGTGTCATTGTTGTTTGATGTTTCCAAAGTTTTTGATACTGTCAATAAAGAAATACTGAATAGTAAATTTTACAGTGTCGGCATTAGGGTAGCATTCTGCTGTGGCTGACCTCCTATATGGAAAATAGATCGCTCAGGGTGGGGCTAAATGACCAGGAATCGGATACATTTAGTGCTGTACTTGGGGTTCCTCAAGGCTCAGTGCTAGGTCTATTACTGTTCATGTTCTATGTAAATGATTTGCCCACTTACATGGAGCATGGCCATGTAACAATGTTTGCGGATGACACAACAATCACCGTGTCAGCTGATACACTCAAGGAGCTTCACATCAAGATCAACAATATAACAGATTCTTTAAGTGCATGGTTTCAAAGAAACAAGCTGATTCTAAATGAGAAAAAGACAGTTTGCATAAACTTTCACCTTCAAAAACCTTTACCAGAAAACTTCACGATCAATTATATTGTGCTATCGGATTCTGCCAAATTACTTGGTACCTTACTTGATTCCAAGTTATCCTGGTGTAGACATGTAGATCATGTATGTAGTGAGTTAAATAAGGCATTTTTTGCAATGTTAGAGTTAAAATCCACCATACGCAAAGAAGGCTTAATCAACATATATTATGCTATGGCGTATAGTCACATCTCATTTAATATTCTTGCATGGGGTAAAGCCTCTGAGTGTGAAAGAGTGTTTATTTGTCAAAAAATAATTATCAGGCTTATTTTTGACCTAAAAACAAACGGAAGTTGTAGAGAAATATTTATAGAAAAACGTATTCTTACAACACCTTCGATCTATATTAATGCTTAACATTTACAAAAAATAACAGCTCTCTCTAAAAAAAGGTGTAACTATCACAATTATCGAACGAGAGACGGTGACCTCTTAAGTGTATCGAGTCATCATCCATGTTATAACTGCATCACCCTATACAATGCTCTCCCTAAAAGTATTCGTGATATTCCAAACAACTTAAAATTTAAAATAAAACTTAAAAAATACCTATCTAATAAGGGCTATTATAATATATCAGACTTTATTGAAGGGAAATGATGCTATCTGTTTTATTTATTGGGTCATATATGTATGTACTTACGTGTTTTTGTCACACATTTGTTATGTTAATGTTGTTTGTTTTTTTATTCGCTTAATTATTTATTTAATTATCTATATCCCTATGTTTTTTTCCTGACACTGCTATTAACACCGAAGCTCGTAATAACACTACCTTCTATCTTGACAGACCGAGGATTAATTTGTTAAAACATTCACCTCTTCACTTTATGTGAGATAATTACAACAACCTGCAAGACAGAGTTGACATATTTAATTGTAGTATAAATAAACTTAAGACACTGAACATTGTGCAATAGTTCTTATTTTTTGTATAGTTTCTGTTTTCTCCGTTTCTCTGTTTTCCTTTCTCTTTCCACGCTTGTTAAAATTATATAATATATTGAAACTGCTTGTGGGTGCCCTATTTAATTGCTAAAGAAAGTACTGGTAATTTATGTCACCAGGAAACTAAGTAATATTTATTTATCTGAAGGATAAACAAATAAGATTGGCCATTTGCGTGATCGTCTAGTTTTATGTGGTTATTACCTTAATTACGTTGTGTGTGTGTAGTAACCCTTTATAATTACCCAGGTTCTTTTATATAAAGTTTAATATTACTTGTTTTTGTCTGATTCTATATACCTTAGAAAATTAATCACTCTATTAATTGAAATACCTGGTAAACTTGAACACACTGTTTATTAATTGAGAGACCTAGTTAATTATATATGTTATTTATGTAGTATTTTATTACTCAAGGTTGCACTGTACATTTATAGTTGGAATTTGTTTTCTATTTTGCTTTGAAACAAAACCATTTATTTAGTTTATTATTTATATGACGAAAAAGGTAAAGGTGAAAGAAAAGACCAAAATTGATGGGAAAAAATAGTAAAAACCATTTTATTTTATAATAATTGATGCAAACAAAAGTATGCTGTGTTATTTTAATAGTAATTAGAGTTGTGGCAATGGCCTGACAATGATAATCCATAATTAGAGCTGTTAGCAATTGCTAGGTAATAATATTTTATAATTAAAGAAAGTAGCAATCGCTAGATAATAATAATTTATAATTAAAGTTGTTAGCAACAGCCAAATAATGAATCGAATGCAAAACAGATGACAAGAATCATGTAATGTTTATACATTATTAAAATTAAGTTGATAAATGAGAATTAAATACTCATGTAAAAGATCACAGAATGTTGAGGAAAAATCCTTTGATTATAATTAAAACAAGCAGTCTACCAAATTTTGTATGACTGCCAAACAACGTAAAACGAGGTGGGTAGATGTAAATCAAACAGACGAGACGTCCCGGTTCAGTACTCGACGAAAAGTAAACCCTTCTTAATACGAACAGGTCTACGGGCTAACCAACCCTGCACTGACCGATGGCCCGTACAGTTTGTGAGCGCAAGGTAATTAAATGGGTGGATCGTTATCAACAATCATAGAAAACCAAATAGATCGCTGGTGAGAAATCTCAGATAATCATTTGAAAGATAAACATTACTATGACATTTGACATGTCTAAAATTAGGCAAATAAGTACATCAAATGAAAAATAATGGAAGTGGAAGTTTCTTGTCATTGCATAAACGCAGAAAATATATAGTTCTTGAATATAAACTTATATTTTGCAAACGCAAATTTCCCTAATAAAATATTCAGAAAGTGAAATTTTATGAATTAAATTCGTGAATGAAATCATAGCTGAATAACTGGTAATATAATCTTAAAATATTTTCTTGTTAAAAATCAAAGCTAATATTAAAAAAATCTAATATTCTTTTAGTACCACAAATGCGTCAGTTAAACCTTTTTTTTAAAAACACCCCGTAACCAGAATATGACTGCAATTGCATATAATAAAGTAGAGTATCGAAATAAGAAAGTAATCACCTTTAGAAATTTGTCAGCTGAATTTCTGTGCGCTCTGTATTGCGTTCTATCGCCCGTGAATGCTCTCCCCCAGGTTCTACATGTTGAACGTCCTCGTCGAGCATGTCGGTGGTTGAGAAGATTCGTTAAAATTAGATGTAAGTTTTAATATTGTTTGGCTAGTAGTTTAGACGGCTGATTTAGTGAAAAATATCCACATAATAATTTATTAAGCTCGGCGAAACTCGCGACGTAGCTTAGAATGGATTTCAAAGGCAAATATAAAAGTTCGGCGAAAATATCGCGACTTAGCTTAAAAGGTGCTGTCTTCAGATGCCGCGCGCCAATATCCATTGGCTGGATGTCGGTCTCGATAACTAGGGCCGAGTAGGACTATTACTCTTTGCTCCTAGTTTATCTCTGTAGACCTGGATCGGCCTTCGTGATAGGTGGGCCCGCGTACTTCTACCAGACCCAGCTCACAAATATGAGATGTGTCGTGGTATTTTCTGCGGATCTCTCCTGGTCCTGGCTGTTGTTCAGATGCCGTCTAGCTTCTTCCATTTTAAATACCACTTCGTCTTCCTTTTATATGGTTCCTGATGTCACCCTTCTACCCGGATTATGCATCTCCGCTTGTTTCTTGTGGGAATATGTTTATTTTAACGCTATTATAATATTCGACACGACGTAGCCCTGTGCAGTACTTAGAGTGACGCTCAACTTTCTATCTTTCTCTATGGTTAAGCTAGACACGTGTAGGCGATTCCATGCTATGGGAATACACGAAGTACTTGACGTTTATCTGAATATACGATAAACAAACCCTGCGACTCGACTAGATTTTATGTAAATTCTGTCTCAAAATTGTAGCGTTTAACTTTGCTTTAAAAGAATTTTTAAAATGGCATTTCTGGTAACTTTACTGTGTTTAATATTTAATGACTAAATAGATGACAAGATGGAATAACATGAATTAAACTGCAATAATTACTTGAATTTGGAAACATAAATAGGAAAAATTTTAATTTATAAATGCCCTATATACAGGGCGTTTCAGCATTATATATTCTTATATATATATTATTCTGTTTGACTTATTAATTTGTAATTTGAGATATTTGTTCATAAACCTGTATTTTCCCATCCAATAATTGGCATTGGCTGTTGGATGGTATACGTAAATAAACAAATAAATATACTTGACGGCTGGGATCTTAAACGAGTTTTTTAAATAATGTTTTCCCCGCACCAACTACCAAAATTGATTCAGTGTTAGATTATTTTTATTAATTTTTAAGTTTTAATTGTTTTAATCTCCCTTTGTGAATTTTAATGTTATTAACTTTTTTTATTCATCACCCAGATGAAAGGTAACAAGTATTTATACCTCTATCATTTGATTCTCGTCGAACTGAATCTGCCCTGTCCAGCTCTTTATTCAGTATGGCGCATCTCATAAATTAAACAAACATATGTTGCTCTCCCGATATAATTCTTTTTACTAATTTACTCAAAGCATACGCCCTTACAAAAGTCAAATTCGATATTTAGCGGTGATAAAATCTGAAATAATCTAAATATCTATACTTCGAATTACATATAAAAATACTGTAAATTTTCAGAAAGATTTTTATAAAGAAACATTTATCTGATTCTTTTATCAGAGATACAGTTTCCAAAACACACTATATTAAATGTTCTATAGCAACCCCAACTATGAAAACTGATTTGCTTTAGTTTTAATGAGAAAATCTCAAAACTATGGCACAATTAAATAAATTGCAACCCGCAACATCTAGAATGTTAATTTTTATTTTAATCGTTAAAAAAGGTCATATTATTAATAAGTCGATAAGAACTACTATACAGTTCTACGAATCTGATTTATATTCTATATAGGCAACCCAATTAACCGCTAGCGTGTTTAATGAGATGTTTGCGTTTTCCTAAATTCAAAAAGGAAATACCTTACACTATTCACTAACCGGCTATCGCGCACACAATATGTTTTGTTGCACCGGTCGAAATGCATTGTTACAAGGGTACGTATTTTTACTGTAATTTTTTTTATGATAACGTTCATGAATTCCTCATCCTGGAATAGTTCTTTGATTGCTTCTTTTATCAAATTTTTCAAGTCTACAGTGGTTCTAGGAACCATTGTTATAGTAAACTTAGCAGGAGGTCCCTTTTATATTAATTTCGTTGACGCTTGCTTAGGTTGTTTTTAAGAATAAGAAACTATTTTTGAGAAAAATAATATTTGGGGAAATCATTTTTGGTTCGACGTGCAATTAATCTTTTATTAAGCTTTTTATAGGGTTTATTATTTACAAGATCAGTTGTAAGGATTGTAATTTGAAGTATGCTGGACAAACGAAACGTCCAATAGTAACTAGATTCAAGGACCGTATGACCCATTTCAGATACTGTAGAAAAGAAAAGTCTAGTGTTGCCCAACATCAATTTGATAATAATCATAGAATAGATATTAATTACATAAAAATCAATTAGGAATATAACGAAAAATAATAGGTCACGTTTCGTAGAACACATCTAGAATTTAGGTTGAAGTAGAGATCATCGAATTCGTTGAAACATGATATTAGTTTAGTATAAGTTTGAGATATTTTGTTGGACTTACTTATTTTGAATCATCTCCTGATGAAGCTAATATGGTTAGCGTCGAGTGTAATGTTCAAGTATTTTTGGTGTCAGTGTTAACAAAAGGAGAGTTTGTGGAAAATGTTGTACTGTACATATGTAATTATTCAAATAGATATATATAATAAATACATTTATGTGCTGTTTTATTTCAAGAAGATACAATTCTATAGAAAAATATAGTGACCGTTGACCTACAGACCTATTAAATTGCTGCAGTTTTCCTACCTCTTGGGAGGTATTACTGTTAGCGTAGTCAAAATTTCTTTTTTCCTACGGCACTGAATGTAGCACGTTCTGGCATTACTAGCCTGGAACTGTGATGTAAATGCTCATGAGTAGAAACTTATAAGCTAGCTCAGTATCCCAGAGCATCTCTGTATCCAATACTTATAATTATTCAAAAAACTGCTACTACTATTCCTGATGTGGTGAGGAAATGAAATAGGTACTTCAAAAGACAACACGAAACAAATTCATTCAAGTTGCAAGAAAAGACAAGAAACAGACTATATACATATACAACATAAATGATATGTGATACTTGATTTGTTCAAAATGGTAGGTTAGATTATTATTATCAGAATACGCATAATAACAGTTAGGAGAACTTAGTACGGCTGCCCCAATTCCCAAATCCCAGAACGATGGCGATAGATATGGAATTTAATAGTTCACCGCAAAAAGACGACCGCAGTGAACTCTTAAAAAGCCAGTAAAATGACAGAAGGATGACGACACGATTATCCGTCGAAGTTAAGATATACTTGACAATATACAAGATCTGGACATAACTAGTTGCCTACCTATCAGAACGGTACTCTTCTCAGCTAATGAACTCTGTGCCTACATTGCTGCATAGGCACGTAACAAGATATTGTGGCAAAAGTACTTACTGAAAGTGGTAAATTTTACAATTCATCCACCATAATTATTGTCTATTACCAAAATATTAGTCAGGTCAGTAATCACTGTTCTTGATGTTAATGACGATCTTCTATAAACTATTGAGGAATGCAAAGTTGCTATATCTGTTCCGCTGAATTGCATGAAATAATTTGATAGAATAGAATAGAATAGAATAGAATAGAATAGAATAGAATAGAATAGAATAGAATAGAATAGAATAGAATAGAATAGAATAGAATAGAATAGAATAGAATAGAATAGAATAAATGCTACAGATCTTACAAAAAAGACTAGCATTGTCAGGGTGATTAAATATTAAAAGTTGTTACAATACAGTAAAATATAAAACATTAAAATACAAAATATATAACATGTATAAAATATACGAAAACACGGAGAGCAGCAAAAAGAAACCACAGAAGTAAAACAACCCAAAACTAAAACTGTAGAAAACATTATAATCAATTGCACTATTAAAGTTACTAACAAAAGTTTTATGCATTTAAAAAATCACTAAAATGTATTTTCAAGTAAATACAATTTAAGTTGATTTTTGAAGGTATGAATGTTATTAATGGATTTTAATTCTTGTGGTAAGGCATTGTAGGCTTTGATAGCGTTATAACATGGACTTTTTTCATAAAAACTATGGTGGTGTACTGGTATTCTGAGATCATTCCCATGTCTTGTTGTCATCAATCTGTACACATCAATGTTTCTTGTAAATTTACCAGTATTTTTTTTAACAAACAAAACTAATTTATAAATATAAAGAGACGGGATGGTAAGTATTTTCAATTCTTTAAACAAAGGTCTACATGAATCTCTGCAAGATACCTTCATCAAACACCTAATTATGCGTTTTTAACAAACAGATACTTTCTGCGAATGTAGGGAGGAACCCCAGAATATTATCGCATATTCTAGAATACTTTGTACGTATGAAAAATAAAACATTCTTAGGGAGTCTACTGATAGTTGGTATCTCATGAATCGTATTAGGTAACAGGACGAATTAATTCTTGATATTAAAGTAAAATAAGCTAAATAATAAGCTTCCCAATTTAACTTACTATCTAGCGTTATGCCAAGAAAGTTTACATTTTCCGTTTGTGTGATTGAAGAACGATTTAATTGAACATACAACGAATAATAAGATCAGTAGTTGGAGAAAACATAACAAGAGTAGTTTTATTTACATTTAAGTTTAAGCCATTCGAACTACAATATTTAGACATATTTGAGGATATTGTGGTAAGTTTACTTGCACAAGCCACTAAGGATTCTTCAGTTGCAACACAGGAGTTTATCATCGGCATATTGATACAAAAAATCTATATTAATATAGTCTTTTAAGTCATTGGTATACAAAATAAATAGGAGGGGCCCAAGTATAGATCCCTGAGGCACATCCTGTATTATACAAGTTTTATCTGAAAAAAACAGTTTGAAGTACTCCATTCTTGCAAGTTTTTAGTGCAGTAACTTGTGCTCTAATTGTAAGGTACGACTGGAGTAGTTTGTTAAATGTACCTCGAACACCGTAACTATTTAATTTAGCCAACAAAATGGCATAATTAATTGTGTCGAAGGCTCTTGACATGTCGAAATACAGGCAGGCCACCTTCAAATTTGAATCAAGCGCTGTCATAATTTTGGGTAGTGAGTGATAGATAGCCTGTTCTGTTGAACAATGAGGCATAAAGCCGAACTAACAATCTTTAATTATTCTATGTTTAGTAAAAAAAGAAATCATTCTGTTATAAATTGTTTTCTCAATAATCTTAGAGAAATTCGTTGGGATTGATATACCGCGGTAGTTTACGACGTTTTCTTTATCTCCCTTTTTATGGATAGGTATTGTTTTGTTAATTTTTAATTGATTAGGAAATATTCCTTCCAGAAAACAATTATTTATTATAGCGGAAAGTGGTTCAGAAATGTCTACAATTACTTTTTTTTATAACATAAATTGGTACTTCATCAAGACCCGTTGATTTTTTGTTAGACATTGCAAGAACAATATTTATAATTTCTTGGGCATTAGTAGGGTTTAGAAACAAATTTGCTCGATTTTGAACTATTATATTTGTTCTCTCTCTAACAGGCTGTGTTGGAGAAAGAGAAAAATATTCACTAAATAAGCGCACTAAGGCGTCTGGGTCGGTAATTTTATTATTTTGATGGTCCTTGATGATAAGTTCATTTTGATCTTGTCTATTTTTTTTACTAAGACTTTTATTAAATATATCCCAGGTAACTTTTGATTTGTTTCCAGAATTCGATATTATATCATTGTTTAGTTGAGTTTTATATTCCTTAATAATGTAATGTTTCTATCTTGGGCTTGAGCGTGAATCTGTTTATTGAGTCTTAAGTTAACTACCAGGAGGTTAACAGAGACTGAATGTATCTAAAGCTAACAAAGCCTTATTATCTGATGAAAAAAAGTTGCATCGACATCCCACAAGGATCTATTCTCCAACGATCAATATAATAATAAAAACCTTATCAATGTTATACCGAGGACACTTAATTGTATACCTCGTGTAGTTCGGCTGACGTTCACAATGCTATAAAGACTTTAGTAACACTTTACCATTGATTGGTCAAATAATGGATTGAAACTGATGAATCCAAGTCTGTAGCTATCAATTTGTACCCTCTTTCAATATATGTCTCATCTACCTTGAAAGCTAAAAATGTCAAAAAGTGTATTTGAACTTGATATAAACTTTTAAGAGCGACTACGTTGGTCTGCAGTTCCTTATAATAAAACCAAGCATCTTTAATGCAGATGAAGTAATTTGTTGGATATTACCAGCAAAAGATAATTTGCTACAGAATAGTATTCCAAGGTCCTTTATTGAGGTACAGCGAGATTAGTAGTGTACCGTTATACATATAATCGTAAGGTATTGGTACAGTTTTGAGAGTATATGAAGATACCTTACACTTAGATATATCCATGAAAAGTTTATATTCATTACACCGTCTTTCCACAATATCAATTTTCAGTCATCAAAAGCTTTAACAGTGATATATAACTTCAGATCGTCACCGAACACAAGAATAATGCACTTTAAAATTTGAGAAAGATCGTTAATGAAAATTGTAAATAATTGTGACCCCAGGTTAGATCCTTGCGGGATTAGATCATGACCTGAGGTTACTTTATTAGGGAGTTTTGTTACGGCATCTTTAATATTATTTTCAGTAAAATTACCCACATTGATACAGTTACATTGATATTGGTACATACATACATTGGTTGGATATAAGGTGGAGATATCCTTTCGAACATAAAACTTGGGAAGATATATATCACTAAAGAAAATAGCAAAAACATTTACTACAAATGAGAGCTTTTCCTTCATTAATACATCTATAAATACACTTTAGAAATCACAGTATGGGAAGCTTAGCGAAATTGATATTAAAAAAAAAATCGATAGTTCAGCTTTATTTGCTGCTGAATATGACCTAATCACTTCAATACTCATTTCAAGAATTACGCCGTTTGATTAAAAATGTTGATAAAAAGAAAACGAAAATTCTAACTTTTTCATTTTAAAACTTGTCATTTACATGATTGATTAATCAATTATTTGCTAAATGCCAACAATTTTATCTGAGGATAATGTATTTTTCTAAAATTTCCAATTCTATAGTGATAACAAATGTCTGGAAAAATAGATATATTTTTTAAATGGATATGTAGGAGTATATATTTGAAAATTCGCTTGAAATTTATTAGCCAGTTGAGAGATTGCTTTAAATCATGTTCAAGTTGTTAATAGTTCTATCCTTACTTGTCGTTGCTTGGGGTAAGTGAAAATTTAATTTTTAGATGTTATTAATTGCACTACGAGATCTAATTATTAGTTTGTTTGTATGTGTTTTCATCTGTTTTCTTTTTTAACCGTCAATTGTATAAAATCATAATTCTTCAAAATTTGAATATTTAAAAATTTGATATCGATGGGCGTCAATTTTCTGGGGGATTCTTTACTTAGTTTCTTAGTTATTGGGATGAAATAAATTTATTCCTCACACTATAATGGCCACTCAAACAATATTTTTGTTAAAAATGGAAACCATCTCCTTCATTTTTAATTACAGAAATAAAGACATTAATCTTTTTTTTATTTCAAACGTGGAGATGGATCACTAAACTTATTTACGAGGTTTATTTGCACTTGGTGCGTGTATGTTTCTAGTATAATATTTATGTTCTTTTAGGTGCTCCTCAAATAAGGAGCGTACCTGCGTTAGATGGAAGGATCGTAGGAGGTGAAAATGCTGATATTGCCAACTACCCTTATCAAATATCACTTCAGTACTATGGCAGTCATATATGTGGTGGAGCTATCATATCATCTACCTGGATTGCAACAGCTGCTCACTGCACTTCAGGGTAAACAAAAATTTTGTAAATATTAAGAAAATCGGAAACACTTTGGTCTATCAAAATAATACTAGTCTAGACAATAGGTCAAAAAAGTAAGTTTGTAATGCAAAGATGACGTATCGCAATTTTTATTTATCAAAGTATTCGGGTGTGTCGCCTGAGTATTATGTCAAGTTTGCTGGGCCGGAAGCGGTATGCGTTAGCCGCCATCTTGACGAAAAGTTCGAACATAATATTTCGCGAACCGTTGATGCTACCTCAAAATTATTAAAAACAGTTTTTGTTGAGCACTAAATTATTCACACATTGTTTTCACAGAACTAACCGCTTATGGGTTACAGTGCATCAAAATTTGCAAAAGTAGTTTTTGCAAAATATTTTGTAAGTTTTTGACTGTGTATTAAAATTTCAAATAGCAATATTGTACGCCACTAAATTCTCCGCAATTTTTATTTCGCTTTTTCATTATACACGGTGCCCGGGAGTACTTATTACTGATAATTGATATTTATAAAAATATGAAAAAAATTCCTAAAAGCATGTATTGTTACATTGCGGACAATTACTCTTTTAGTTTATTATGGTCATATTTAAAAAATATATATATTACCAATAACGAGGATATATCCCTACAGAATTTTTTAAAAAATTTCAGAAAACAACACATTTTCCGAATTTAAAATCAAAATGTTAAAATAGACTTAGACTCTTAAAATACAAGTGAAATTAACTACTGGGATTTATACAGGGTATAATCTGGACCCTGTCCGACATCTTAAAAGCAAACCCCCGAACCTCTTCAAAAATAAAATTAAGTGCATAAAAGCATCAAGAGTCTCTCTTACGCTCTAAAGCTCCAGTCTCAGCTCCAGTTCAGTACCCGCAAAAACTTCCTTCGGGCGCAGGAGCGACAGGCATTGTTTGTCTCTAAATCTAAATAGACTAACTTGATTAGCATCTTATCATTATTTTCATACGTTTGTATTTTTTGTATATAACTTGCTATTTAGTAACGATTGTTGTTATTGGAATCAAGACTGTCTTGAATATTTCGAAGGATAAATATGTTAATCAAAAAATATTTTTCAGAGCCAGCGCCTCCTCACTTAGCATCCGAGCAGGTACCACAAATCGTGGGTCTGGAGGACAAGTTGTAGCTGTTTCAAGAATCATCAATCATCCTAGCTATAGCAGTTCGACAATTGACTACGATATTGCCCTTCTTCATCTTTCTCATGCTATATCCACATCCCATGCTCATGCTATCGCATTGCCTTCCTCTTCACCAGCTACTGGGGCAACTACCATCATTACTGGATGGGGAACCCTCACGGAGGGTGGAAGCTCTTCAACCCGTCTCCAAGTAGTACGGGTACCAGTTGTTAGCCAATCTAACTGCCGCTCAGCCTATGGCAGTTCCTCCATCACCGATAGAATGTTCTGCGCTGGACTGCTTGGTGTTGGCGGTAAAGACGCTTGCCAGGGCGATTCTGGCGGTCCTGCGGTTGTTGGAGGTGTTCTCTCTGGTCTTGTGTCTTGGGGTTATGGCTGTGCACGTCCTAATTATCCTGGAGTATATACCAATGTTGGCAATCTCAGATCTTGGATTAAAACTCAAACTGGTCTTTAATTATTACAGGCTTCTGGATCCTCATTGCTTAATAAATGTAATTGAATTGTATTATATATGTTTTATTGTTTCATATTGGACGGAAATTTTGTCTTATGACTATAAGAAAATAGATCATTAATATTACTATGAAAAAAATGTCATTTAAATATCATGTAAGACCTAATTAGTTTTTCAGATTAACCTCAAATTTAAAAATTAACTTTACTTATATTGAATATTTAAAGAAAGTTGAAGAATGAAGTGTTCATTTTCAAAGTTAATTCATGTCGTAATATAACGAGAAATAGATTCAGATGAAGTCCCCATGCTTCCGCGATAAGTGGAAATTTAAGACAGTGGTTTGCATTTTAGCACAGTAAACGAAGGAAATGGCAAAAAAAATTTTGGATAGTTTGGGATATTTGGGCCCTTTATTTAAAAACATGCTCTAATCACGGGGAGAATACTATGAAAATTTCAAACATGTCGCAAAAAAGCAAATGTCTCGTTAAATAAGCATTTTCTTGGAAAAAAAGACAAGAATAAAAAGTGTTTATAATCGTATTTTCCATATGATCGTGGTATTAGACTTGCAATTTTCCATTTAGTTTTCAGGGAAAACGGAAAAACTAACGTATATATACAGTATTCCTCAATTATCTCGCTATCTATGCGTTTTTTCAAAAAAATTATAAGAACAAAAAGTGTTTAAATTGCATTTTCCATATTACTTTCCTAAAATGCCGACAATCTTAACTACGTTTCTTGAATTGGATACTGCAAATATAACATTGGTTTTGGAAATATAAACCTGTATAATAAACACTTCTATCCGATAAAATATTTCTAAGGAAATGAAAGAGTTAGAATAATGGGTACAACATAATTAATATTGATATATAAGTGCCATTCTTGGAACACATTTATAATTATCGGTAGCGTCGGTGATTAGCGTTACTATGCGTCTAAAATAAATAAAATGTTGATATTTATTAATTTAATATGACCCTTAACATGTTTGAAACCAAATTGAACGCAAATATATGTCAACTAAAATACTGCTCACAAAACAAAAGTAACAAATACACCTAGACTAATTTTAATTAAATTTACTAACCCTGGTCAACGAAACGATGTTTGCAATGATACGTTATTTTATATTTACGCATATAATTAATTTCTGTATAATTGAAAATGTTTTTCCAACAATGTGGAAGGCTGGTAACTGTTTTGCCTAAAAAATAATCCAGATGAATTCAAATATGTTACAAAGTTCACAAAAAACAAGTTTAATTGTTTGATTTTCACAAACTTATTTTTAACTTTTTTTTATACATTTATTTAACGTCGGCCTATTTCCGCTACTGAGGCCTAACACCGACGCCTGTAGACGAGCTACCCCCAACCAGGAATTTTACCGAACCTCTTCCCTTAAGAAGAGTGGGGATCTTTTACTTGCCTAACATTTAATAGACAAGGGACCGACGATTTTACATCCCCTCCGAAGGATGGTATATCCCCTATACAACCCTCGCCTAAAGTTGTATAGCTACCGCGCATACACTGATATACAAGCCGCTGGAAGATGTGTGAGGGGAGAACGCGGTCTTCGTTGGGACGGCCACCCATCCAACTACTAACTGCGCCTAACGTTGCTTTACATCGCATATCGAAATACGTACATAGTAAAGACGCACCTACGCTCGCCCCCTATCTTTAACTTAAAACATAACAATTGTTTTGTCACATTGTGGCCTCTTCAGATGTTGAGTATAACACTAAAATTACTAAGTAAAGCATAGGGTAATTGTAGTCTAAACAGGTAATTATCTAAGAAGTGTATGAATAGCTTAGGCCCCTAATTTAAAAAGAAATTTAAAAGTATATTTATAGTCTAGGTAATCTTCTAAGAAATATATAATAGTTGAAGCCTTTAATTCAGAACAAATTTAAAAGTAGTGAACAATTTAAATCTAATTGATCATTTAATATGACATCTGTATTTTTAAATTTATTGATTTCTAAAGATTTCCAAACTATGGTTTCCTTCAATTAATTAATTAATTTCAATTCATTCAATTTTTCTTCAATTGAAGAAAACCATAGTTTTTATTTCGAAATTTTACATCAACAAAATAAAGGACTAACATTGATGTTATTAAAGTCTTTCCCTTAAGATGAGTAAGGATCTTTTACTTGCCTAACATTTAATAGACAAGGAACCGACGGCTTTATATCCCCTGTACAATCCTCGACTGAGATTGTATAGCTTCCGCGCATACACTGATATACAAGCCGCTGGAAGATGTGTGAGGCGAGGCCGGAGTGAGTTCTGGGGAGGCAATTGGCGTGTGTGACAAGTCATGCTTTGAAAACGATAACAAAAACAAAATATAGCAAAAAAAAAACATACGAAAGAAACTTGGAACATATTTTTTTTGAATAAGCAATTTTATGGTAGAAGGACCAGAGACTACTGACAGATGGCGCTAGTTACGCTCTACTGCGGTGGAACTTAACAGTGTCTATAAGATGCGAACTCCGGATATTGCATTGCTCTGACGAGACCCAAAAGTAGGTCGAAACCGGTCTGCAGTTAGTGACATCCTGCGATGTGAAGGAGGCCTCGCATCTTTCTCGTAGCATTCGAGGATTCCAAGTCATTGTATTTTAGTGCTAACCGTATTTAGACAAAATACGCAAATTTTACCATATAATTCAGCGCTCGTAAGGAATATTATAATTCCTATATTTTATATTTTTATATTTATTTTCATAAGTTATAGGAATAAAAAAATATATAACTACTAGAGTATATAAGAATATTGAAAATTAACTAACTAGCTAACTAACTATTAATAATAACAGCTCCAGCTGTTAATAACGTTTTTAGTTTGAATCGTTATTATTAATGTTTATGTTTATTGTGCAATGTGCAATTGGTATTATTGCACAGGTTAAGTCCTTTTGGAGTTTCATTCTGTGAAACTTCAATTATTGAAACGGACTCTTGTCAAATGTTTTGATTTTCTTGAACGAATGATACACTTGTATTTTGCGAGTGAGAAGGGATAAACAGTTTTTGTGATACCTCAATTACTTTTTGTATGGATTCTTCTATATATCCTGCTACATTGGAAGAACGCCATCCTCCGCGCCTTTTTAGGGTGAATAAATCACAGCCGCTTTCCACCAGCGTGCTTTTCGAAGAACGCCTTAGTCCATGGTATATAATCTGCAATTTTTTAGTTTTAGGTATTCTGAGACAATTTTCGAAACACCACTGATGGTATGACATCCAACTTGCCTTAAGGTTGCATCGGGCACTCAAGTTTAAGCCAGGCGATCAGGTTGGTCGCTTAAAGATTTTGGAGCTAATCCATTTTGAGCCTATGACCAAACCTACTTACTCAATGCCAATCAAATAGGGCTTTGACTGCCCGTTTGATGTGCTGATCGAAAGCCGTCAGACGAGCAAGTTGGGGACACTACGAACAAGGGCTACTCAACTGGTATATAGATGGATCTAAGATGGCTGAAGGGGTAGGAGTAGGCGTAGCAGGGCCAAGATGCAGGTTATCAAAAGCCCTAGGCAACACCCCAACCATCTTCCAAGCAGCAATATACGCTATAGATCTGTGTGCCCAGGAATGCCTAAATAAAAGCATTCGAAGGGCAAAGATCTATATATTATCAGATAGTCAGGCAGCATTAAAAGCTCTAAGGTCCTACACCTTTGAGTCTAAAATTGCCTGGGAATCCAAACAATCCCTGAAGCAACTGGCCAACAACAACAATGTTACCTTGATGTGGGTGCCAGGGCATGGGGGTGTAAAAGGTAATGAACTTGCTGACAGCCTTGCAAGAAAAGGAGCTGAAGCACAATTTATTGGACCTGAACTGTTCTGTGGCCGGACCAAGGTACACATAACGGAGGAGATCCAGAAATGGGAAAAGGACAAGAAAAAGGCCTACTGGAAGAATACTCCTGGCCAAAGACAAGCGAAAAAGTTTATAACTTATTCGACAAAGAATGCCACAAGGCTTCTCGAACTTGAAAAGTCCGAATTAAAGCTGATCACAGGCCTTCTAATTGGCCACTGCCCCTTGAGATATCATCTCAAAAACATGGGCAAGGCAGTAGACGACAAATGCAGATATTGTGATACTGCAACTGAAACTACGGAACATATACTTTGCGAATGCAAGGCATTTATCCGCACTAGGCTAAAGTTCCTAGAGCAGGTAGAATTAACGCCTGAAGATATAGGGAAACTAGCCCCCAGGAAAATTTTATTATTAAAAGTCTTGGAATCCTGGGCAATAACTAGATGTAGGGTTATTCACAAAAGATCTCTTTAGGTCGAAATGAAGTAAGGCTACTTAAAGTCAAACGACCCCTGAGACAATCTACAATCTGCAATCTACATGTTGAGCGTAACACCTGCCGTTTCGATATGCAACAAATAATCTTCCGCTGTTCATATTTTTAGGTCGTAGAGCTGATATTTGTGATAAAGTTTACAGGGATCAAATATACATGCATCATTGGCAATGGTGAAACTTCTTGATGTATGGGTTCTTCCATCTCGTAAAAATGCGACAAGAAAGCGCCATTATCTACCGCATCGTCTAAATTTAAACATATTAAATCATCTCTTCGACACGCACCAAATATCCCAAGCACTAAAATTGTTTTTGCTAGTAGATATTGTTCATCTGAAGCTTCACATACAAATTTGGTTACTTGTTCTTTTGTTAAAACTCTGGACTTTTTCAGTATATATTCTACAGCATGACGCTTCATAGTTTTTGGATATTTGTTGATGTCACCATTTTCTTTTATGGCCAAACAATTTTTTACCATTGAGAATCGACTCCATAATGTGGAAGCTTTCATAGACTTTGCTTTTTCGATAAAATAAACTAAAAGAATATCGTCATTTACAGTGTTGATTTTGTTCACATTTCGCCATTCAGTAAAAAGTTGATATTCGTGTCCATATCTTGACCTGGATTTTATTGGTAATAAATTCGCGCTCCCTTGTGCCGCTTGCTCTAGGATGTTATCAAGAATTTCGGGATATACTTCTGAATACATTTTATCGGCATAAATTTAATTGACAGAAAGTAAACAACGCTGACAATGCAGTGTTTGGTATATATGATGCGTTTCCATGGTTACTCTCAAATTATTTCAAAGGTGATTTGTTTTAAATTAGTCTATATCAGAGAATCTTTATAAAACGTCAAAAAATATTACAGGTTCATCCAAATATTCAAACATTTACTCATTAAAATACAAAATAGGTACATGTTAAACATCAAATAGCACATAGACTTTCTTAAATTTAGTTTACTTTGCTATATATTTCTATTTTCAAGCTGCATATTGGGTATTTTCATTCAGCGTGGAGCTATATCACCACTATGCATAATGCGTATTGTTCTTAACGTTTATTGTGGAAAAAGATTAACGTTGAAGAAAACAATAAAGAACAACAGATCATAAATTAATATTAAGGATAAATAGAAATATATACAATAAATTGAGTAAACACTGCCACATTCTAGTAATGTTTTAAATCTATCAATCTTTTTTATTTAATTGCTCTCTAATACTATTATTTCCACGCGTTAGATATTATTAACTACCAGATTATTATTTCAGAAGTCATAAATCATGATTATATGTAGTAATCAAGATAAAGAATTAGTAGACGCAAATATTCAAGAAATAATATAATTTCCCTGTGCAGAATGTTTCAATTAGTAGACTATTTTGCATTAGTTTCTTTACTATTAGGCTCAACGGAGTGGAAATTGCATTTGCCTGTTTGCTTGTGAGGCAAAATATTTAGGAGTCATTTTTTACCAAAAATTAACATGGAACTGTCACATCCAGAAAGTCACACAGAAAGCCACAATCGCCCTGGGAAGGTGTAGGCAAATGTGTGAAAAAAACTGGGGGTTCAATCCCAGAATGAACCTGTGGTTATACACTAGGGTAGTGAAACCCTATGGATCAGTGGTATGGTGGACTAAGATTGTGCAGCCTGGAGCAATAAGGCTGTTAAGTGGCGTACAAAGGCTTGCTTGCATGTGCGCCACGGGGGCTATAAAAACTGCTCCTACGGCTGCACTTGAGGTCCTCTTGGACCTGCCACCCTTATACGTATTCATACAAGGCGAAGCTCGGTCAGTGGTGCACAGGTTAATGCAAGGCCAAACGCCAATTAGCCAGCAACACGGGACGGACTATCAGAAGTTATACTCGGAGATGAGGGCAGATCCCATTCTAGGCATGCCCACGGATGTAATTGTCCCAAGGTATAACTTCAACAAGAACTTTCAGACTGTTATACCAGACAGGGAGGATTGGAAAAAGGGTCCTCCCATAACAGCGCAAACAGTCTGGTACACCGACGGCTCCAAGACAGAACAAAGAGGAGGAGTCAAAAGCCAATATCCCGATAAGTCTAGGGAAATACGCAACGGTGTTTCAGGCTGAAGTGATCGCCATACACTGTTGCGCAAGGGAGATAATAGGACAAGGTACTGTTAACCAGTCGATTGCCATTTTCTCTGATAGCCAAGCGGCAATAAAAGCAATCAGTTCTATGCAAATCAACTTGGGACTGCTTGACGGCCCATACAGAGCTGGGAAGTCAGAACAGAGTGACCCTAGCATGGGTGCCAGGACACGAGGGACACAGAGGAAACGAAAAGGCTATGCCAACACATTGCATTGAAAATAACCATTTCATATTTATAGAGAAAGGTTTATCGCCCGAAACAACACACACCATGTGGAGTGGGAGTGGACAGCCAGTTTAGATCGACAGATTCTATTCCCTTGGTAGCTGACATACCGTAGCAAAACACTCCAGTTCCAAATCAGCTACGGACAATCCTCTTCAGAAAGTTTTTTTGCGAAATTTAATCTGTCATATATTTCCTTAGAAAGTATCTGATAATATTTTATCATTTATATCGGTTTTATTACGTGCCATAAAATAGATTTTGTATTTGATGATTTGGAAATACAGTCATTTGTATACGCCAGCTTAATATAACTGGTTCTAGAGTGACAAACGATATCAAAATATAGTTGTAAGTTATTATTATTCACGCCAATATAATAAAGAAGTTGCTGGAAGTTACTCCCATAACTATACAAGATGTTTAAGTTAATACTGTGTTTTGCAATAGTTTCTGATGTTCTAGGTAAGATTGTATTTAAATATTATAAATCGTAACACATAATAATGAACAACAAATTGTTATGAGTAATTATCCAAGAGTATTTTGAGATAATAATAATTAATTTTGTCTGGTTATGTATTTGAATTGTTAGCATATTAATACTACAATCTGTGCTCTGTCACTTGTAAATTTAAGGTAAACGAATGCGTTTGCGTTCACTTGCATGACTAACTGGAAAGCGATAAGGTTTGTAACCATAAACAAAGCAACGATAATAATTTTTCATATCTTACATCTAGTCTGATTACGTAAAGTTTTAATAGATAGGAGTGTCACATAAATGTACGTAAAAGGCCTAAGATTCACAAGTTATTAACTAATATTATAATGTATTCGGGATTATGTTTGTTATTATTGGTGAGATGCTTGGCTTAGCCATTTTAAGTGGCCATATGGTCCTGATATCAAAGTGGTAAGTGCGAATTATAACTAGTAGTAGTAAGTAATTATTATGGTTTGTTAATTGTTTACGTGTATTGTGTTACTGTCAATAGGACTGGCGTTCGGTTGATGTGGATTTCGCCCTTATGGCGGACATCATCAGGAGCTCGGTACGAATTTTCTAGATAGGTATGTGGGCGCCAGTACCGACTCCAGGGGTCTGCAGAAGCACCAGTGTCAAACTGCGTTGTATCTCAGGGCGTTTCCCCTTTGGATCGGGTTCGCGAGAGAGACTAGGGATGTGTTTTGTGTAGAGAGAGAGTTTGTTTGAGCCCACTTAGATTTTAGATATTGTTTTTAGATTTTGGACAGGACAGGAGTCCCTGATGATGCCTACTTTACATTCAGGGAAGTTAGCCGTGCTAGGGAAGGCTAGCTAGAAGGCTAGGTTGATAATGCGAATTCTTTATAAAATGCTCAGAGGAGTATCTGCTAGGGTAGGTGTTCTTAGATGTAAGCGAGTGCCAATGGAATGAAAGTCACTTTTTCCAAAAGCTAGTATAATAACTCTCTATTTAAAATATTTATAAAACGGAAAAACGATTTATTTTGTTTATTTCGTTTAGAGTTGGATTTTAGCAAGCACTTTTTTGCAGCTAAGACGCGTTACTAGTTAGGATGTTATGGTTAAATGGTCGCGGCGGACTGAGTAATGATAGATTAAGTTGCTAGGGACAGAAGTTGATACGTTGAACGAGAGCGGTAGGCTGTTCGAACTTGATTTTTTGTTAAATGCGCGATTTCGAAACTGATTTATAATTTTTTTACTTGGTACAGCCAAGGAAGCAGCTGCATGGCACGGTTATAGAAATAAAATTCGCGGTACACGTACCGAACTGGACTCTTTTTGAGCGTGCCTTTTATATGTTTCGTAGGGGACTTAATCTCGCATAGGTCTGAAAAGGCCTGAAAAGGTCCCCCGACATTCATCTCGGCTCGATTGTGCAATATTTCATCAGAAAATGTGAACACTTGGAAATGAAAATTATGTGACTGTATTCTCAGGTAGTGCCTTCTTGAGGGAAACGAGTTCCCCAAAACTTTATAGATCAAGAATTGTCAAATCTTCGCATTACTCTCGATTGGTAGAAAACCGATGCTCCATTGATTGGATTGCAACGTCCATTTGTAAGTGTATATCCTGAATTTCTCAGATAAAGTTTCTGGTTGCGGATCTCTTGAATTCTCGCTGAAAAATATTTGTCTCACCAGAGTAGAGAAAAGTCTTCTTCAATTTCAATATCTAGATTCTCTTATGAGACGACCCGGCCCCAAAGCCACTGGCCCGATGGGCATTTGCCCGCTTGCCCCCCTGTCCCATCCACTCCTGGCCTTATTACATTTTCAATTAATGGCATATTAAGATTATATGCAGAGTTTGGTTTCAGACTGAAATGCTTGGAGAATCTTTGTATTAGGAAGTTTACTACAGCTCCATAATTCTATTCCATAGGTCCAGACTGGTGTTAATATTGCCTTATATATAATTAATTTATTTTCTAGGAATAAATGTGACTTTTTATTTATTAACCAATGCATATTTGTTACTTTCAGGTTTAGTTGACGTCTTTTTATTTTGATATATGTTCTTCAGGTTAGTTTTTCATGTAAGTGAATCCCAAGTTACTTTACTCGTTCCTCGACAGGTGCCTCTTTTTGTGATAAAAGTTATGTGAGTAGATGTACTGGTGTTGACGTTAATTTTTCAATACTTAAGCCATCCTTGTAATAAGTTAAAATAATTTTGTAGTTTTCTGGATGTTCCTACAGGATCGAAATCTGTTGATAGAATTGTGATATCATTTGCGAATGTCGCTATTAGCGATTCATTTATTATTGAAGCATCTGCTGTAAATATTAGGTATAAAAAGGGCGTTAAAACACAGCCCTGTGGTACACTGGATTTTAGAAGGTGATAAGACATCACTTGAGTAATTAATATTAAGTATATATATTTAATCAGGCATGTGCAATTTCAATTTGAATAATGGTCCTTGGTGCCAAACTTTACTAAAGTGTTGTTGTATGTCAAGAAAGACCGATGCAGACATTTTTTTTTGCTGCAAGACACTGCTTGGTTTTATTTATGACTTGGTTTTCGTTGGGGGTTTGCCAGGCTTTGCAATCATAATAATTTGTACATATTTGTGGGGAATTTGAAAAACTTATTCGATAAAATTTTCCACTACCAACAAGTTTTCCTTGAAACATTCTTTGATTCGACAAGAGCTTTTTTGGGTCATCATTCGAACCGCCCCTGATGCTCTAACGATAAAAAATAGTTTTTTGATATAATTTACAAAAAACATTTTCGATATAGTTTTCTATTCTGAACAGCTTTTATTTAAAGACATTTTTGATTCGACGAAAAATTATTTTTGGGTACTCCCTGAAGCTTTCTTTAGTGTTCGAACGAGAAATTTACTAGAGACATTTTCAATACAAATTTTCATACTAACTAAATTTTCATTTGACACGTTTCTTCATTCGACGAATCCTCCCTGATGCCTCCCTTGCTTCGCAGGCGGCAAATTTACAAAATATCTTAACAACTTCATTTTTTATACTAAACTGTTTTCACTGTTTGGAAGCTTTCTGGAGCCTTATTGGAAAATTTACAAAAAATCTTTTCGATACAGTTTTTCATACCGGACAAGTTTTATTTGAAACGCTTTTTGATTTGAAAAATTATCTTTAGGGCCTCCATGGAGTTTCCTGTCTCGCTGATGAGAAATTTACAAAAGGCTTTTGCAATACAATTTTTCATATTGAACAATTTTTATTCGAAGTATTTTTTATTCGAAGAAATATCGTTTTTGGACCCCCTGGAGCTTTCTCTCCTTCACTGTTGAAAAATGTACAATGAACTATTTCGATGTAATATATCATGTTGAAGAATTGTTATTCGAAACAATTTTTGATTTGACTAAAAATTATTTTGTCTTTCTTTGGAGCCGTCCTTGGCGCACTGATTTTATTAATGTTCAGTACTGTTCTACCTTGGATATCCCAGACCTTATATTTTAAATTTTAGTTTTCTACGTTGAGGGTTGTTCGAAAATACTTATCATCCACAGACTGACAAATCAACAAACAGACAGGCTAAAAGACACACAACTGGTAGACAAACGAACACAGACAAATGCTATGACGATTGTGATGTGTGGTTGATGGTTTCCAATAGAGAAGAATCAATTACTTCATTTTCTAGTTCTTACTTTAGAATATATAAGGGACTTGCCCCCTCATATATACAAGGCAAAAGCTAAAATTTGGGAAACGCTTTATTTGATTTTAATGAATGTATAAACAGTGCCGGATTAACCCTAAGGCAATGAGGCATTGCCTCTGCCCCCCCCCCCTTCCAAATTGCTTTGAAAATTTATTTTATTAAACATTTAAAAAATCAAACTCGCGCCCGTCAATTAAGCATGCGGTTCCTACTACTTCGACCATGCGTAAAATACCAACACGTTCTGAAGACGACGAGCCGAAAAAAATTAGCTATGAAGTTCGCTTGTATCAGCTGTTGGTAGATAGAAATTTAAAAGATACTTTCCCCAATGTGGATACGCTATTAAAAATTTATCTTGTAATAATGATCATAAATTGCACTGATGAGCGATCATTTTCAAAACTAAAATTGACAAGAAATAGATTAAGATCGTCTGTGAGCCAAGATAGGCTCGAGTATCAATAATTCAATCTCACGAGCGTTGGACTTTTCCGCTATTATTGAAGAATTCGCTAATCAAAAATATCGAAAGGTCGATTTAGTGTAGGATATATAAGTCGAGATATTAGTTTAAAAGTTTAATGCAAAATATAAAATGTTAAACATTTCTACGTTTGTTACCCTGCAATCACCAAAACTTATAAATATAAAAACGTTATTAAACAACACATAAATAAAAAGGTCCTCATGATTTACACCTCAGATTCCAGAAAACTATGGAGGTTCATTTTACAATAATCACCATGTACTTATTAAGTATATGAAAATCACCGGCCTTAAGCAAGCCTTCACCCCAATTTTGTACACAGGCCTCCAACCATGTTCATCCGGTGCTGTGTATAAATGAGCAAGGACTTTTAAGAACCCCATAAACAAAACTGAGGAATCAAAATGGTACTATTGCATTTCCAAATCGGGAAATAGTACATTAGGTACTTATTCGAATGTTAGTATATGCATATTTTGGTAAATTGTTTATGGTCGTCCAATGTTAAATATCCTTTAATCTGTGTTTCATACATCTGGCAAATATTTTGCGGATGTCTTTTTTAAATCTTGTCCAAACATTCTGACGTTAATATTCGTAAAATTATCCAAAAATTTTCAGCACTAGAAGCAAAGCAAAACTGATCATATACGTATATGAGTGAATGTGGTAATTATGTTTAACAAACGATTATATTTCTTTTTAGGCGATTATCAAGAGCGGCCCTTACCATCACTGGATGGTAGAATTGTAGGAGGCTCAGACACAACCATAGAAAAGTATCCTTATCAAATTTCACTTCAGTACTTCAGCAGACACATTTGTGGTGGGTCTATCATATCGGAAAATTGGGTGATAACTGCCGCTCACTGTGTACAAGGGTAATATTTTTTTTTTATATAATTTACACACCCATTTGTTCAAAATTTCTATCAACAAGCACAATAACACTAGTGGGGAGCTATCACGGTACACTTAATGTAAATACTTTTTATGACTTGTTTATAATCAAGTTGATAGAGATATAAAATGGGGGTTTCTTAAAAAAGTTCGGGGATATTTGGCAGAATTGTATAGTTACGTGGTCTAAGTGCCTAAAATTATAAGCAGCCACTTCGAGAAGGCAATGCACAGTGTGTCGAAATGAGGATCTATGTCAAAATTCTGAAAATTTGAGTATTTGTGCAGCTCGTAGTAGTAATAATAATAATAATAAAAGAAATAATTTGGAAGTGGATGGACTTGGAGGATGGAGGGTTAAACAATAGACAGATTCAGAGTTGTAACATGGGATTCTTATAGAATGTGCTATAATAGAGAAAAAATACTATAAAACTATAGCTGGGGGCGAGCGTAGGTGCGTCTTTACTATGTACATACTTCGGTATGCGATGTAAAGCAACGACAGGCGCGGTTAGTACTTGGATTGGTGACCATTCCAACGGAAACCGCGTTCTCGCCTCACACATCTTCCAGCGGCTTGTATATCAGCGTATGCGCGGAAGCTATACAACCTTAGGCGAGGGTTGTATAGGAGATATACCATCCTTCGGAGGGGATGTAAAGCCGTCGGTCCCTTGTCTATTAAATGTTAGGCAAGTAAAAGATCCCTACTCTTCTTAAGGGAAGAGGTTCGGCAAAATTCCTGGTTGGGGGTAGCTCGTCTACAGGCGTCGGTGTTAGGCCTCAGTAGCGGAAATAGGCCGACGTTAAATAAATGTATAAAAAAAAAAAAAAAACTATAGCTATAACTATAGGATGAATTGGGGTTATGAGGATGAGGTAGGGGTGTGGAGGATGAACGTAAAACATAGAGTAAGGGTTAAAATTGGGAATTGTTATAAAATACACGATAAGGAAAATAGTAAAAATATTTTGTTAACTACAGTCGGTCACTTATAGCCACACTATAGAAAACGTTAAGGTTTCGTTTTGACTGTAGCTAGATTAAGTCACATTAAATTTATTTAAGCTTGTTAATATATCACTATCTTTTATTGGCTTCGGAAATCTCAGCAATAAGCTCAAAAACATGGAAACTGAAAAAAAATTACACACAGAAAAACCAACTGGGGTAGTATTTCAATATGGTATAATCGCACTATGTAATAAAAAATGAACAATTACTGGAAGATATTGGAACATAAATAGAACCTCCCGTAAATATATACTTTTATTGGTTTAAGTACCTGCTAGGACATATTTGATTATTATATAATTCTGGGTAATATAGTTTTCGAAATTTAGCAATAACTTTTGGCCGTCTAGATTAGGGTTTTTACTCAATGCGCGGTGCTCATGCCGTTATATTGAAAAAAACTGCGACCAAAATCAGTATGTAACAAATAACTCGCAAATATCCTCTGAATTACAAAGTGACTTAACAAAAATTCCGGATTTTTTGCAATTTTGTCTCGATACTTTTTTTTCTGTCAGACAAATATTTTTCAAAAGATTTAAATTGAATCAAAATTCTGAAATTTAATGCTCCATTGTGATAGAAAATTTATCGGCCATAGTTATTTGTATTCATCGTCACTACAGCCGTTGGAATCTCCTCGTTATTTGTTTCAGTTTCCGTTTTAAAAAAAGGTATAGATTCACTGATTCTCTTAATAACATTGACGAACAATCATCAAAATATTTATTTGCGAAAACAGAAGAACTGAACTAATTTATTCTACGTAGAGTCTGAAGTACAATAAAACCACAGCAAACAACATTTTGTCCCTTCAATGGTTGTGGTAGCACGTTTGTTCTATTTGACTAGAGGAGAGTTAAGTTTATCAGTGTTCTTAAAAACGGAATATTTGGTTGAAGTTTCTCAAATTTTTAAAGAGCAAGACATTTTTTTTCTACTGGCTCGATATGACACCTCAGCTGAAGAAAAAACTTTGAATCCTCTCTGATACCAATATTTTAAGAGGTCTATAATCAAGAGCAAATTGAATCTAGCTTCCCTGCAGCCAATACCAAGAGCTGCGTCCAATACTCCTTGATGACGTACCACCAAATCTAAGCTTGGTTTGGAATAAAAAAATCCAGAGGAATATGGATGATGAAAATCAAGGTGGATTTAATGCCATACAGAATTTAAGATAAACTATTCCGGAGACACTCCCGTCATTCATCTCCTGCAGGTATGAAAAATGGTGTGAATAAGTATCTGGGTGTCGAAAAATGGAATTAAAATGCTCATTTATTTGCGATTTCTGTGGTAGTAATTCTCGCGAGGATATTCTTGAGATTATAGAGGATTCCAAAAATGATGGTGGTACATACAAAGATTCAAACATTGTTGGCTTAAAGGATAAGAGCGATGAGCAAAAACCTGATCTTGAATTTAATGCACCTGACTCGCCGTGAACAACAAAGCGGCAGAAGAAGTAAATTAACAGATAATTATAATATCTCGTATACAGAAAAAATTGAATGAAAGAGGAGCTTATTCGTTTGATGAAAAATATTTATAGAAATATTGTTGTAGACAATTTCATAATTTATAATTTTTATGAGATAATTTTTGGCTAGAATGTGCAGGTTGACAAAAAATGAATCAGATAAACTAATAAAATCCTCTATTATTTTATATGAGCAATTAAGAAAAGATTATCCATTTTTCTTATCGTTTAAAGGTATTTATCACACTTATTGTGTCCCTAAGGGTGATGAAAGGTAATGGAAATCTTTGGCTCTTCGTGTGAATTTTTGTCATGTAACAGTAACATTGTTGTAAATTCCAGTATCCTTTCTAGTATACATTTAGTAGTGTCCTTACAATTCAAAACAGATTTGCCATAAAATGTTGGCACGAGGACCTCTAACGAAAATTCTTCCATAAAAAAGTTAAAAAATTTGAAATGACCTTATGTTAATATTCTACTTTTCAAATAGAATCTAACATACAACACATCGTGATTAAAATTCTATCTAAATATCTTCTACCTCGGGTGTTCCCCGATAGTCTAACAATACCTTGTCTGCTGTATTCTGACGATTTAAAATTTCTTTGCAGAGTTGCAAAGGTCGACGACTGTCTTGTACTTGAGCAAAATTTAAGTCACATTAATGACTGATATTTAAATAATATTTTACCGTTAAGCGTCCATAAGTGTAATGCATTGCTCTCTATTCTATTGATTATAATAACACACTCTCAAGACATGTATCTTTCTTTTCTATGGGGGCTATCTTTAACAAAAAATTGCCCTTTACCAATCACACTACGCACATTGCCGCAATTACTTACAAAGCTTTAGAATCAATCAATGGAAAAATAGTTATTTAGGAAAAATTGATGTATCACTCCTACAAGAGGGTTTAGAGAGACAGATTATTGGACATTTATTTAACTTGAATGGGTAGTGGATGTACCATCCTTTGGAGCGGATGTAGAGCTATCCATCCCTTGTCTATTACATGATAGGCAAGTAAAAGATCCCTACCCTTCGAAAGAGAAGAGATTCGGCAAAATTACTGGTTGGGGGATAGCTCGCCTGGAGGCGTCGGTGATAGGTGTCAGTAGCGGAAATAGTCCGATATTAAATAAATATATAAGAAAAAATTAATAGTAGCTTACTTTGATAAAATCAAGAAACCAATTATTGTTTAAGTTTCGCAAAGGGTACAATTATATCCTGGGCCTCTCCGAATTGGATATGATGTACATAAAAGGTATACACGTTTTAAGTACACTGGACGTCTATTGGATATCAGTTTGTCAAAAATTTGAACGTCTATAATGCGTTCATTGGATATCTTTGAGGATATTGTATTTGCTCACAAGATGTGGATATCCTTTTAAAAGTGGTATTTGGTAAAATTAAGTTTTCGTCGTATTACACGAGCTTGGAACTTTATTTTAGGGGAAACTACTCGTAGATAAACTGAAGCAATGATGCGTAAAAAAAAGTGATAAAAGTTGCAAATATAGTAATTTAGACAAATTGCAAAATTTGTACTAAGGACTTTCTTCAGAATGATCCAATATATGACATAAATTATACAAGCTGCTACTGCTAAAATATGGTCCATATTTTTTCCAGGAGGTAAAATTTACGTAGCGGCAAAAAGACCAAAACTAAAATGTTAGAAAAAGCTTGTTCTTTATAATTCTTTGCATATGGACTTATTAAAGTTTACTTGAGATTTTAAAAATAATTTAATAAGTAAATATGTAAAAATAAGATATTAGAAAATCAACACTGTAATTATTAAACATATTTCTCTATATGTTTCCAAACGTTTAATTTTTCTGCGTGTAGGTATGTATGTGTACATTGGGAACTTAACCTGTTACAACATATGAATATATAGCGTTTTTTTGTAGTAATAAAAAAAGCAATTGATTTTAGGAACATTTGAATGTTTATTATATAGAAAAATTTTATAATTAGGAAAGTTTATCTGCTCATTTATTTAGTATATCATCCGTTAGGAATTGTAAACTCGCCTGTGTTGAACTACAATCGAACAGTATAAAATATTCGGAACAGTATAAAATATCCGGACAACACCTGGACTCTGCCAGGTGTTGTCCGGGTATGCCCCCCCCCGCTGTTCTAAAGTGACGAGGAATGTTCGTACCAAATTTAGTGCAGATACATTGACCAATATAAATACTTACGTCTAACAAACATACACATATAAATACATATTTTTTACGTTTATCTAGATATTTGTATAGATAATAGAATAATTATAGCCTAAACAGAGTTTAATTACATATGAACAATGACATTCTTTCAGGGCAATCATCCCTTCCTTCCTCACCGTCAGACTTGGTACCTCATATGTTGGTAATGGAGGTCAGGTAATCACAGTTTTAACAACAATTATCCACCCTTATTACAATGGTGCAACATATGACTACGATATTGCCGTTTTGAGACTTTCGTCTTCTACAATTTCGAATACTATTGCTAAAACTATTGCCTTGCCGTCTGCTGGCGGTGGGCCTAGGATTGGAGAACAAGCGACTATAACTGGATGGGGTGTCACTAGTGAAAATGGCAGTCAACCGTCTGTTCTTCAAGAAGTACAAGTTCCTGTTGTAAGTCAGACAGACTGTCAGACGGCATACGCTCCTCATACAGTAAGTCCAAGAATGTTCTGTGCTGGATATTTGGGTGTAGGGGGTAAAGACGCTTGCCAAGGAGATTCTGGGGGTCCAGTTATTGTGAATGGAGTTCTCGAAGGTCTTGTTTCTTGGGGTACAGGCTGTGCTCGTCCTGAGTATCCTGGGGTTTATACGAATATAGCTAGTCTCAGGCAATGGGTCTTAGATAACACTGGAGTATAGTAGTATTATTAGAATTTTTTTTGCTATTTTCAATAAATAAAGTAAAGGTATTTTATTTGTTTTTTTCTTTCACAAAAATGTATTAGAATAATAGAAATAAGTATAGGGCTGTTTAAAAGCTACTTGATAAAAAGAAAACGATTTGTGAAAATAGGCAATGAAAAAAATCTTCCGAGATAAGAAAAGTTATGCAAAACTACAAGCGGGTATGTGACCCTATTTTGCCGTATAAACAATCATTTGCATAACTTTTGCAATTTTATTCGATAAAATATATCAAAGTAAATACAGACTATTTGCAATCTTTCGGTCATCGTAGCAGGGTGCAAACTTGACAGAAGATGCCTAATAATTATTAAAATCTTTTCCAAGGTTTGCATAAACTTCAGAATTTTGCAAATTTACGTTTTTTGTTAATTTAACAATGTTCCGGTGGGAACGTGTTCCCCGTTTGAAATATCGTCCTAACATCAAAGATCTATTTTAACAAAAACAAAACCGATAAACAGGGAGCAGAATTCAAAAAACTGTATTTACAATATCCCGTGCGAATGTGATAAATGTTATGTGGGTGAGTCATCCAGACCTTTCAGTGTGAGGTTGGATGAGCACAAGAATTACATTAGAAAGAATGAAATTCAGAAATCAAAGATTTGTGAACATGCTTGGGAAAACGGACATAGAATAAACTGGGACTCGGCAAAAATTTTAACAAAAGAAACAGATACCAAAAAAAGAAAAATTAAAGAATCAGCAATAATCTTATTAAATGAAGATAAGTGCGTATCGAATTGTTCTGTAGTGTACAACCTGGCTACCAATGTTAAAAGAAGAACTTAACAAACTCAACATTATCTAAAAAAAAATATCATCAGTTCTATGTTCTGTGTAAGTAGTAAGTATCTATGGAAATAACATAAACAGAATCTTAAAGCTGTGTATTTGACATACACAGCAAAATAAGAGTTCTTCAAAAAATAGCTTTGAAAACGGAAAGAGATTACTTTCCGAAACGTCAGCAAAATACATTATTTTTGTGTTTATTCCGATTTATATTATTTGCAAAACATAACCTCTGACTTTCCCTTTGGCGTAAACGTCAAGGGCGCAGAGGTTTTTTTCCAATAATTCTATTATTTTGTAGATTCGGTGATTTGTTTTGAAGAGGATAATAGTACATGTGGTAGAAAACCCAAGTAATAGGAAAGAATATTCATAGAATGCCACAAATAACTTTCAGACAAAATTTAATAACTGTTTTCCTACTAAAAAAGTCATAGAAAATACGGGGAGACCCTATCAACCAAATTCACCAGAAATTACAGCTTGTAGGAAAAATCTCAGCTCTTTTGCGGTAATGTCCAAATACGACAATCAATTTAAACTATATTATGATGCAGAAAAAAGTCGTTTAAACCAATTACTGATAAATGCTAGAAAGGAATATTGCAACAAAATGATTTCACAATCGGATAATCTTCCTAAAACAATTTGGAGTGTCACTAGTAGTCTTTCAGGGGGCCTCAGGAAAAATAAAGTTACCCATTTCAATATCAAAGGAAATCCTGCAGAAACAGTAAACGTGGTAAATGACTTTTTTGACAACGTATGGACAAATCTATGTAAAAATATTCCAGACGTGAATTTTTATACAGATATAGCGGAAAATAGGACTAATTTTTGAACCCGCAACTGAGCAAGAAGTGCTCAATGTTGTAGAATCTTTAAAAAAATAAAAATAGCTCAGGAGAAGATGAAATTTCCACATCAATAATAAAGAAATGCATAGTTGGACCCTTAACTTTTATCATCAATAATTCTTTAAAATATGAAATTTTTCCGGATAGGTTAAAAATAGGTTTAGTAATTTCACTGTATAAAAATGGTGACGACCAACTTCCAGAAAATTATAGACCAATCAGCCTCCTTGTAGCATTTTCGAAAATATTTGAAAGAATAGTTTACAACCGGATTGTTATTTTCTTTAATGATAATAAATTATTTAATACAAATCAACATGGTTTCTTAAAGGGAAAGTGCGTTGAAACTGCCGTGTTTGATTATATAAATATATAAATGCAATTTATGAAAATTTGGAACATAACCTGTTGTCATTGGGTATTTTCCTAGATTTTTCGAAAGCTTATGATTGTATTAGTCACAGCAAACATTTATTAAAAGCAGAAAAATATGGCTTACGAAGCATAAGTCTGATGTGGTTATCATAGTATTTGTCTAACCGAAAACAGTTTGTAAAATTAAAAATAGAGGGAAATGAGTACAAATTTACTTCAAAAAACATTACAACTGGAATGCCTCAAGGCAGTATAATAGGTCCACTATTGTTTAATTTATTTATTATCGACTTATGCAAAATACTCGAAAATACACCTCACACACATATTAATTATGCCGATGATAACAGCAAAAAATTATTTACAACTACAATCAGAAGCAAATGAGGCTTTTAGGAACATACAACACTGGACTTGGCAAAACGGGCAGATATTAAATGTAAATAAAACAGAAGTAACATTCTCTAGTACGATCAGGTCGCATATTCCTTTCGATAGTATAATTATTAACAATAAGGTTATAGAATTTAGTCCAACAATAAAATTTCTTGGATTAGCGATAGATAAAAATTTAAACTGGGGAGCACACATTGAAAGTTTGGCAAAAAAATTAAATGACATAAGTTATTGTATTAAGGTAATAAAGCAGTATGCGACGTACTGTATACTAAAAATCATTTATTACGGGGTATTTGTGTCAAGATTGAAGTTCGGAATATTATTTTGGGGAAGTGCATCTGAAATAAACCAATTTTTATCATATAAAAACAAGTATTTCGGATAATTCACAATATTCCTTTCAGGGAGACGTGTCGAGGAAAATTTAGAACTTTCAAAATCTTAACAGTAATTGGTTTATATATTTACGAGATTCTTATGTTTAACTTCAAATACAAAGAAAAATTTTCTCACTTTTCGACAAACCATAGGCATAATACCAGGAATTACATAAATTATAATATTCCCACACACAGGCTTAGTATGTTTGAGATAAATTACCAACAAGAATAAAAAGTCTAAACAACATCAAATTATTTAAACGAGAAGTATTTAACCTATTGATTCAAATTGAACCATATACAGTATATGAATTTTTGTCCTATGAGAACTGTTAATCCACTGATGTTGATAATGTCTATACGTATTTTCAAGAAATTGAATTTCTATTGTATTTATGTGTGTATATTACTGTGTATATTATTTGTGTATAAATATTTTTGTTCTCTATATGTGTGTATATTATCTGTATATAAATATTTTTGTTTTCTCTATAGGAGCTGAAATATACAAACTTCTAGGTTTTGGTAGGAACAGTTTTTATGTATACTTCTTCTATGTATTGTTGTGTTACTTTTTAAAATTATTTATTGTTGTATTATCAACTAAATTTAAGTTAATGTCGTAGACTTATTTCAACCCACCTTAGCACCTTATACTTACTATTTGTAAATTGCATTGTATTAACTGTATAACGCCCTTAACCTAATGAAAATAGAGATTTTAGAATGTTACAATATTCTTTTATCTTTAGGATCACCTACCATATGTATTCTCTTCAAAAATCGGTCTGTGGTGGAAATTATTTTGTCAAAAGCTCCTTCTGGTCAAGATGTCAAGAGTCGTGAATATCCAACTCATAGGATTTACCTATTTGATAGGCATAATGGCCTCGATGTATGGGTTTTGTATCCATAATCATTTCTGATATGTTTATCAAACATCGTCTCTAGAGTTTTTATAGAAATTATGTGGGTCTAGTGGGTTGGAATGATTTGGCCTGTGTTTATTTATTTATTTATATACATCATCCAACAGTTGTAAGACCAATTACAGAATAAGAACAAAACATATTTACAATAGAATGAAAAAAAAAGAAAAAAAATGTAAGACGAAAACGACATCAATACAAAATAATAGTACAGCACATTGTAAAACTACAGAGTGTGTATTAAAATAATTACAAATTTAAGCATATCATGGACGAAACAGAACTATGGAAAATATCGAGCTCATCTTGTAGGTGGTTGTAGGTGTTACACATGAAATGTAAGTGAGAAAAATTCAGTATACTCGTTCGGAGTCTATCAAGATAAAATGTTGTATGATGTCGTGTATTGACATGTGGGAATAACTCTTTTTCGGTTATTTCAGGGCAATTGATTTTATTGGTTATTAACTTATATAAAAATATAACTGACTGCTTTTCCTCCGTGTGTTCAAACTGTCCGTTGAAAATTTACCTAAAAGTGTATCATGGAGAATTCAATAGGTGGTATACACCATCCACCTTGTAGGGCAGAAATTTCAAAAAACGCCTCTGGATACTTTCGATTAATGATGCATATTCTAATTTAGACTTAACAAATGGGTTAAATAATAAGGTTACGAAGTGAGTGTACATAAAATCTGGCGGGTTTCTGATAACATTATCAAATTTTTTCATTGCAAAAGAAAATGTTATGTCTTTGTGTGTGATAGAAAAAATTGGGAGGTTAGACTTCATTAGTTGTTTGTTATATTATATCTTTAATTACGGCGTTATTGTTAGACACGGGGGTGCCAGGTATTTTATTTTTATTTGATAATAAATTTATATTCAATATATATTATTTAACTAAAACTTAGTATATCCATATTGTTTCTCAATCAAAGCTTAATATATCTACAAAACTGAATAATTTATTTTTAATTAGGTGGTACACTGCACATTTTAAGAAAAAGTGACTTATTGACCTTTGTACGAAAGCTTTCCAATTGAAGTTAGTGCAATAAAATAAATGTATTTATTAAGTTTTGAAAACTTAAGGGAAAGGTAGGGAAGTGGTAATTAAATAACAACACGTTTTACAACAAATATAACTTTGTCATTTCAACACATTAAGTTTTCAGTACAGTATCTATATAACTTCTAAATAATGATAACTTTGTGTAAACTCCTGGACTGTTGGCTTGACCACAAATGTCTCCCCAAGACGTGATTCCAATTAATGTGCCAGAAAGTACTAGCGGTCCACCAGAGTCACCCTAGAACATATAAGTGAAATTAGATATTTGGTTTGGGTTTTAGATCTTTCTATTTCTTTATTATTTATTTATTAGTCTTATTTATACTAATGCCCCGAAGGAGTTTAACAATGGCTATTCTACGGTATTCTACAATCAACCAAGATACATAACAATCGACAATACTTGTCACATTACGGCGGTGACTTCATTGAAAAGAACAGAGACACCGAGAGTCAGATGGAGCCCCGGAGAGGCAATGATTACCAAACCCCCCTCAACATCAAATGAAGTAAACAAATAGACTCGCAACTATTGCCAGCTATGGTTGCGCTAATTTTTCACTAATTGGTTTGACATGCTGATGCAGAAATATGATTTGTTAATCTTTGTAATATGTGTAACCAAAAAATTTCCAATGCCTACGACTTTCTTTAACTGTGAACCAGTAAATTTGTGAAACATTTGGGGAGCCCATCCAGCCCCTGTCTATATCTAGTCATCAAGAGCCATCCCCCCCCTCTTTGACCCCGAGCTGCAATATTTCTGATACAGTCGATATTTCTGCATTATCCACATGTGATGCAGTAATAGCATACATTTGAAATAGCTCCAGAGGACACTTAGAAACAAAGGCTTCACCTTGCAAGGCTGTGCTGTTGGCATAGTCATCACAGTATGGGGTAAATTTAACTGCACGGTCAGGGATCTCATGAAGAAAGCCCTGAACGTCACTCCATCATGGACCGAGAAAGAGAGACTAAAAATCAGCCCTCAAAAAATCACCAACGTCCCATTCACCAGCAGAAGAAACTTAGAGGGATTAACATCCTTAAGACTCTCAAGTTAAGAATTAGCAAGGTCAGGAGAGGTAAAGTACTTTGGGGTCATAATTGCTTCTAAACTTACCTGAAACAAGCACGTTGAAAGAATAGAACGGAATGTAATTAGACGAATCTGTGGAAAAATTTGGGGATTTAAACTTGGAATGGTGCAGTAGCTCTATACCGTGGTTATAAGGCCATTGATTACATATGCAGCTCTCGTGTGCTGTCCAAAACTGTTGCAGATAACAGCTTCGTACAAGCTAAGCAAGATACATAGGTTGGTTTGCTTAGCCATAACGGGGGCAATGCGGTAGACTCACACTGTAGCAATGGGAGTCCCGCTTAGCCTTCCCCTTCTTCACACAATGATATAGGGGGAGACTAAGTTGGGACTCAGGCTGCATAATTCTGAGGAGCTGACATACCATTGCCCCCGCTTGGGTCATAAGAGAATAAAATTAAATCGTGACAGACTCAATCTCTGAGATGGCGTCAGACCACATGGTAACAAAATACTCCCTCCATAAATCTTTCGAGCTGGTGATACCGGATCATCGAGAGCAATGGGAGGGAGGGATACCAGAATTCTTGCGTAATGGACTGACCTGGTGTACAGACGGGTCCAGAAGTGACATAGGAACAGGATCTGGAATATATGAATAAAAACTAAGAATAGGCCTTAACTTTGCTCTTGGGAAATATAAGCTCTTTATTCCAAACAGAAATTTACGCAATACTCGAATGTATTCATAAAATTACAAGGAGAGTTTACGTAAACAAGCAGATCCATTCAGTGACACAAAGTGACGTCGAAATTGATCTGGGAGTGGTTAGAAGAACTCAAGACACTGGTGGAGCAAAATTCAGTAAATCTGACTTGAGTACCATTGCACAGTGGAGCCTTACATAATGAAAAAGCCGACGAATATGCCAAACAAGGATCGGAAACAGAATTCCTTGGCTCAGAACCGGCCCTCGAAGTGTCAAAGGAGTGCGTAATAAACATGGTCAAGGAGGAGTATATCAGATACTGACAGAAGATTCCAGGGCCTAGACACAGTAAGGCCGTTATGACTAAACCGTGTACAAAACGAACTCAGCAACTACTTATGTTAAACATAAGTCAGCTGAGAACAGTAAGAGGGCTTCTTACAGGGCGTACATCTGGACTGTATGAGGACAACCTAAACTGTAGACTCTACAGAGAGGTGAATGAGATAGTAAGCCATATACTCTGTTAATACGATGCACTGAATCGTAAGGGGCAAAATACAAAAGTGGATCCAAAAGCACTGGAACATATTACGGTGATAAAACTGCTTCGGCTAGTCAGCAATACAGGAATTACCGACAGAATCTAAAAACAGAGAAAGGCACAATAAGTCAATTCTAGCTGCAGTGCCAACTGGAATCGAATTCGGTATACAGTCCTGAACACACCGAAAAAAAAAAAAACATTTGAATGAAAAGACGCCATAATAGTTCAGATAATTTTCTTTGTCTGCGATTGGACTTTTACTATATTACTAGGTGCAAAAAATGTGTTCTACAAAATGATACATAGTTTCCTATCAAGAAATTCAAACTTTATTGACAAATGTTGCAAGAGCCACCATCAACGAGATACGTTACAGTAAAACCATAGACACAAGAATTTTATTTTTGAAACGAGATTATTTGTTGTCCGAGATAATCTATTGTCAAGCTGTAACTTTAGCCCAATCCAATTCAACAAAGATTTATTAAAATTAAAAGCATACAAACAGTTGCCTAATCAGAGCCTGCCCCGGGACCGACCATGCAACCACCGCGCTGACGCGGTCGCGAATCGCAGGATCGACCGGAACAGATCTGGGTCGGTGAAAACAAAAATGAATAACAACTAACCTAAGCACCTTTTGCAACAAGCAAATAAAATTAGGTAATACTGTTTGAACATAAAACAATAAAGATTTTTTAAAACAACTTAAAACTACACATATTTTTAATAATTGACTCATTGTAACACTTTTTTAAAAAATTTGTAGTTGACGCAGATATCTTAATCTAAACGAGGCACCTTCTGCGAAATTCATGAACGTCGAGCTGCACATGGCTGGCCTAAACTTTTGGCTTTAATAATTTTGATTTTCAGAATGTTTAATTTATTTGATATTCGTGATGAGAAGTGAATTTAGAAAAACAAAAATGTACAAACAGAAAATAAGAAAAAATAACAAACAAAAAGGACACAAACAGAAAGGAAGAGGGGGACAGGAAAGATTTAAAGATAGTCAAAAGGTATGAAATAATAGTAAAGGTGGATAGGGTAAGCGGAAATTATAGTTGGTGAAGCTTGGCTACAAAGGTTGCCAGAAAATCGGTAACGTCTGGTATGATAAGGGGTGTTTAATCCGAAATGGGGCATTATGCTGTCTAATTTGTGTTATGTGTCTTGTTAGCGGACTATCGCCCACCTTGAATGAATAGAAGTCTTGAGAGATGCGTTGGACGTAGTCCGCTATCGGGGTTATGTCGTTGCAACGCGCATAGAGATCTCTGAGGGAGGTGTACCTTCCAGAATTTGAAATGAGGCGCATAAATTTGTGTTCAAACACTTGAAGTTTTTTCATTATCGTGGCAGGTATGCACACTAATCACCATCGTGTACAACAATTTTTTATTTTGTCGGTAAAGTCTGCTACCCCTGACCATGAGTGGATACAGATTCCTGGACAGGGAGTAGACCGTCCGTATTGTCTCATTTATTATATCTCAGAATGTATTGAATATTATTTTCATTATTGGCATATGTTAACAGGCGTCCCTCCCTGTAAACACGTCCTCTCATATTTTTTGCCAAAAAAGTTGTATACCAGTGACATTTTTCCATGAGGATATTTTTTCTTATTAGCCTGGTCAATTCAACATGAAAACGATCTCGTCATACGCACGCACAGTTCTTGATTAAAACGATAAAATTTAAATTGTTTCATTTAGCAGCATTGACTAATAATTTTTGAAAACATAAATCTAGTTATCCTGGAATAAATGACGTTTTTACAAACATCAACTTCAAAACAATATGTGTTGACACAAATTAAGTTGTTGGTGTTCAAAACTATCTCATGAACACGAATTAGTCCCTCCTGATTGTAAAATAAAATAAATTTGCGTTGAAGAGCTTTGGTAGAAACCCTTGAGGAGATCCGTGCACTTATTTTTGTTTGAAGAGTGTTGGTTTAAGTTTTTCTGCACATGGGTCTAGGCTCCACCCTATATATGTAGTTGGAGCACTTATAATTAGTCAAGAGTTCGAAAAAATACTTTTGTTATTTGTGGCAGGGTATTTTTCACCACCCTGTATATTATTTCTTGAAATAACACACTAGTTTAAAACGAAATTAGAATACTTATTTAAATAACACTGCACAGAGTGCACACTTAAAATTAACTTAAAGTAGATTGCAAAAATGATATTTTTTCCAACAGCTTTGTCTTGAAAAATAATAAAATAACTCGATTTATAGATTTGATTTGTAGATTCGAGGAATTCACTTTTTTGGCGAAGGTGCCGAGTATAATAGATTTATGAGTTCATTTAAAATTAGATGCGCGAGGGCAGAGAAATTTGTCGTTTTTTACTTGGAGCTACCAAGAAAGAACTCGAGCTCGGTTGTAGAACGCGAATCGGAATTTACTTGCCCAAGATTGGCCACGCGCGGTCTTTTACACTATCGTGCAGTGCCAACTGGAATCGAATTCGGTATACAGTCCTGAACACCCCGAAAAAAAAAAAACATTTGAATGAAAAGACGCCATAATAGTTCAGATAATTTTCTTTGTCTGCGATTGGACTTTTACTATATTACTAGGTACTTAAAATTAACTTAAAGTAGATTGCAAAAATGATAATTTTTCCAACAGCTTTGTCTTGAAAAATAATAAAATAACTCGATTTATAGATTTGATTTGTAGATTCGAAGAATTCACTTTTTTGGCGAAGGTGCCAAGTATAATAGATTTATGAGTTCATTTAAAATTAGATGCGCGAGGGCAGAGAAATTTGTCGTTTTTTACTTGGAGCTACCAAGAAAGAACTCGAGCTCGGTTGTAGAACGCGAATCGGAATTTACTTGCCCAAGATTGGCCACGCGCGGTCTTTTACACTATCGTTGACGTCGAAATTGATCTGGGAGTGGTTAGAAGAACTCAAGACACTGGTGGAGCAAAATTCAGTAAATCTGACTTGAGTACCATTGCACAGTGGAGCCTTACATAATGAAAAAGCCGACGAATATGCCAAACAAGGATCGGAAACAGAATTCCTTGGCTCAGAACCGGCCCTCGAAGTGTCAAAGGAGTGCGTAATAAACATGGTCAAGGAGGAGTATATCAGATACTGACAGAAGATTCCAGGGCCTAGACACAGTAAGGCCGTTATGACTAAACCGTGTACAAAACGAACTCAGCAACTACTTATGTTAAACATAAGTCAGCTGAGAACAGTAAGAGGGCTTCTTACAGGGCGTACATCTGGACTGTATGAGGACAACCTAAACTGTAGACTCTACAGAGAGGTGAATGAGATAGTAAGCCATATACTCTGTTAATACGATGCACTGAATCGTAAGGGGCAAAATACAAAAGTGGATCCAAAAGCACTGGAACATATTACGGTGATAAAACTGCTTCGGCTAGTCAGCAATACAGGAATTACCGACAGAATCTAAAAACAGAGAAAGGCACAATAAGTCAATTCTAGCTGCAGTGCCAACTGGAATCGAATTCGGTATACAGTCCTGAACACACCGAAAAAAAAAAAAAACATTTGAATGAAAAGACGCCATAATAGTTCAGATAATTTTCTTTGTCTGCGATTGGACTTTTACTATATTACTAGGTGCAAAAAATGTGTTCTACAAAATGATACATAGTTTCCTATCAAGAAATTCAAACTTTATTGACAAATGTTGCAAGAGCCACCATCAACGAGATACGTTACAGTAAAACCATAGACACAAGAATTTTATTTTTGAAACGAGATTATTTGTTGTCCGAGATAATCTATTGTCAAGCTGTAACTTTAGCCCAATCCAATTCAACAAAGATTTATTAAAATTAAAAGCATACAAACAGTTGCCTAATCAGAGCCTGCCCCGGGACCGACCATGCAACCACCGCGCTGACGCGGTCGCGAATCGCAGGATCGACCGGAACAGATCTGGGTCGGTGAAAACAAAAATGAATAACAACTAACCTAAGCACCTTTTGCAACAAGCAAATAAAATTAGGTAATACTGTTTGAACATAAAACAATAAAGATTTTTTAAAACAACTTAAAACTACACATATTTTTAATAATTGACTCATTGTAACACTTTTTTAAAAAATTTGTAGTTGACGCAGATATCTTAATCTAAACGAGGCACCTTCTGCGAAATTCATGAACGTCGAGCTGCACATGGCTGGCCTAAACTTTTGGCTTTAATAATTTTGATTTTCAGAATGTTTAATTTATTTGATATTCGTGATGAGAAGTGAATTTAGAAAAACAAAAATGTACAAACAGAAAATAAGAAAAAATAACAAACAAAAAGGACACAAACAGAAAGGAAGAGGGGGACAGGAAAGATTTAAAGATAGTCAAAAGGTATGAAATAATAGTAAAGGTGGATAGGGTAAGCGGAAATTATAGTTGGTGAAGCTTGGCTACAAAGGTTGCCAGAAAATCGGTAACGTCTGGTATGATAAGGGGTGTTTAATCCGAAATGGGGCATTATGCTGTCTAATTTGTGTTATGTGTCTTGTTAGCGGACTATCGCCCACCTTGAATGAATAGAAGTCTTGAGAGATGCGTTGGACGTAGTCCGCTATCGGGGTTATGTCGTTGCAACGCGCATAGAGATCTCTGAGGGAGGTGTACCTTCCAGAATTTGAAATGAGGCGCATAAATTTGTGTTCAAACACTTGAAGTTTTTTCATTATCGTGGCAGGTATGCACACTAATCACCATCGTGTACAACAATTTTTTATTTTGTCGGTAAAGTCTGCTACCCCTGACCATGAGTGGATACAGATTCCTGGACAGGGAGTAGACCGTCCGTATTGTCTCATTTATTATATCTCAGAATGTATTGAATATTATTTTCATTATTGGCATATGTTAACAGGCGTCCCTCCCTGTAAACACGTCCTCTCATATTTTTTGCCAAAAAAGTTGTATACCAGTGACATTTTTCCATGAGGATATTTTTTCTTATTAGCCTGGTCAATTCAACATGAAAACGATCTCGTCATACGCACGCACAGTTCTTGATTAAAACGATAAAATTTAAATTGTTTCATTTAGCAGCATTGACTAATAATTTTTGAAAACATAAATCTAGTTATCCTGGAATAAATGACGTTTTTACAAACATCAACTTCAAAACAATATGTGTTGACACAAATTAAGTTGTTGGTGTTCAAAACTATCTCATGAACACGAATTAGTCCCTCCTGATTGTAAAATAAAATAAATTTGCGTTGAAGAGCTTTGGTAGAAACCCTTGAGGAGATCCGTGCACTTATTTTTGTTTGAAGAGTGTTGGTTTAAGTTTTTCTGCACATGGGTCTAGGCTCCACCCTATATATGTAGTTGGAGCACTTATAATTAGTCAAGAGTTCGAAAAAATACTTTTGTTATTTGTGGCAGGGTATTTTTCACCACCCTGTATATTATTTCTTGAAATAACACACTAGTTTAAAACGAAATTAGAATACTTATTTAAATAACACTGCACAGAGTGCACACTTAAAATTAACTTAAAGTAGATTGCAAAAATGATATTTTTTCCAACAGCTTTGTCTTGAAAAATAATAAAATAACTCGATTTATAGATTTGATTTGTAGATTCGAGGAATTCACTTTTTTGGCGAAGGTGCCGAGTATAATAGATTTATGAGTTCATTTAAAATTAGATGCGCGAGGGCAGAGAAATTTGTCGTTTTTTACTTGGAGCTACCAAGAAAGAACTCGAGCTCGGTTGTAGAACGCGAATCGGAATTTACTTGCCCAAGATTGGCCACGCGCGGTCTTTTACACTATCGTGCAGTGCCAACTGGAATCGAATTCGGTATACAGTCCTGAACACCCCGAAAAAAAAAAAACATTTGAATGAAAAGACGCCATAATAGTTCAGATAATTTTCTTTGTCTGCGATTGGACTTTTACTATATTACTAGGTACTTAAAATTAACTTAAAGTAGATTGCAAAAATGATAATTTTTCCAACAGCTTTGTCTTGAAAAATAATAAAATAACTCGATTTATAGATTTGATTTGTAGATTCGAAGAATTCACTTTTTTGGCGAAGGTGCCAAGTATAATAGATTTATGAGTTCATTTAAAATTAGATGCGCGAGGGCAGAGAAATTTGTCGTTTTTTACTTGGAGCTACCAAGAAAGAACTCGAGCTCGGTTGTAGAACGCGAATCGGAATTTACTTGCCCAAGATTGGCCACGCGCGGTCTTTTACACTATCGTTGCTGTTGCGTTTGCCGTGTACCGCGGGTCTCTCACAATTGTTTTTCCGTAATCTGGATGGCTACCGCCCATTCCGTGCGGGCACGGTCTAAAGCTGGATAATTTCCCCGGCCAGTCAGTGCGGGCACTAACTGCGTAATAACTGAGATAGATTGAAATTTAAATTGAAAATAAAGAGATTGTTTAGATCTAAAAATACGACATCTTTTGCTATTTAAATGAAATTCGAGACAGCTTTCATTAAGAAATTATTTGATTACTTGTCCGAATTTATTGTACTAATTTTCGACTCATCCTCGTAATACTGTTCCTCAGGCGAGCGCTTATCATGTGGCTGCTGTCATATTAAGTGCCACGGTTGGCACGATCTGAACGGAAGTAGATTTTGATAATATAAATTATTTGTGCTGCGAGATGTAGATTTTATATAAAATATTTGTGCAGATACTTGAATTTTGAAGGAGCGGAAGTAAATATTGATGAAGAGCTGTAGAATATCGTATGCGTGCGATAGTTTATTATTTAAGAAGCAATACTGAATAGACACTTAGATTGAACGAAGAAAAATTATATTTAAATGAATTAAATTTTGATACCGTGGTATGCAAAGAGTCTTACGAGTGGTTTGATACTATACGGGGGCTATAATTTTAAAGTTATTATTTAGTTAGTTTAGGTATCTTTAAGAATTATCGGGTTGTAGTAAATTTTTTCGGTACTTTGAAAATTGTTTTTTCTAGTTTGACAGAGCGTGATGAAAGGTGGATTTATTTGTCAAATTTTGATATTTTTTCGAATTAATTTTTTCATAATACGAAGTATATACTATAACACTCATCGTATTATTTCTTCGATTTTCAGTGTTTCATTGAATTTATTTTATTTATTCGCTGTATTTATTTGAATGTCTCAGTAAGGATGGTGAATTATACTAATGCAGAAATGGCGACAATGCATTACGTATATGGTCAGACGGTAATGCAACAAAAGCCAGAAGTATGTATGAGGAAAAATATCATAATAATGAGTTGCTACATAGCCAATTCTTTTCGACTATTCATAGCCGTTTTTGTGAAACTGGCAGTTTCCAAAAAGGTACTTCGGAAGGAAGATCTCGAACTGTCCGAAGTCAGTTATTGGTAATAATTTTATAGGCCTTTTTTCCGCCAAGACGTAATAATGAACAATATTACCTGCATTTTTTCTAACTACCTATGTTGCTTGAAGATGTACCAATTGCGTTAAGGAATAAAATGTGGTACGTACACGATGGAGCTCGTGTTCATTTCAGTGTAATTGTTTGCGACCATTTACATGTGGTTTATCCTAATCGTTGGATAGGTCGCGGAGGACCTCAACAATGACCAGCAAGATCCTCGATCTCAACAGTTTGGATTCATTTTCTTGAAGTTTACCAAACTACACACACGAAGATATATGACACTTAAGAGATCACTGTAGACTGACATGCGTGTGCGTAAACATCTCAGCCTTATATAATACCAGAAGTGTTTCTTTTCGCCGGTTCCATTAGTCTCGTCCAAACTTTGATTCCTTCGTTTACCATTCACCGTCCATTCCTTTCAACGGGGTCATCTTAAAACCCTGGTGTATACTCCCATTAACACTTCAGAAGATTTAAGAGGGCGAATACTTGCCTAGTGTGAAACAATACGGAATACGTTTTGGGAACGAGTGCGCAGTTCGATGCGAAGACGGACAGAAGTATGCCTATTAAGTGAAGGTGGCCATTTCCAACAGTTTTTATGAAACAAATTATATCATTATCAATGTTAATAGTTAGTTTCTATTTGAATTTAATTATTTTAATTAAGAACTTTGCGTCTGACGAGAAAACCCAAGAGACCGTTTTCATTTAGAATTGACCAGGCTAACCAGGAAAAATATCCACATGGAAAAATGTCAATGGCGTACCACTTTTCTAATGAAAAATATCAGAGGACATGTTTGCAGGAACGCCACTGGTAGAGTGATAAAATAACTTTTCTAACTAAAGAATGTTGTTTATTTCCTTATTGACACATACCAAAAATGAAAATAATATCTAAAGTTCTTTCTGAGATATTCAAAAATAACTATTTAGAAAAAAATCAACACCCTGCAGCAAAAAAATTAAGCCTTTGTGGACATATGTTCATGTGAGCTTTTTGACATAAAATGACCTAAGGAATCAATCTGAAATATTAGCACGTTATTAAGGAACACCCTGTATAATTAAATATTTTGTAGGCCATTAATTGTCAAATTATGGTTTATAAAAATGAATCGTCTTTGAATCATATACCATTTAGATTCGACGGGAAAAATTCAGGAGTTAAAAGATAAATATCATGTGAATATAACAGCCCTTCAAATAAATTATTTAAATAGTTAATTTTGAGACTGATTATGCTTTCTTAAGATTATCATTACGTACCTGACAGGTGTCCTTTCCTCCTGCGGGATATCCAGCACAGAACATTCTGTCCGTCACACCTCCCAATCCAGATCCGTAGTACGCCTGACAGCTTGGTGTTGTTAGAGTTGGTAGAGAAACCACCTGAAGTTGGGTTGGAATTACCCCATCGTTCGTTAACCGCCCCCAACCTGTGGCAATGGCCAAATCCCCATTTCTTATAGCAGCATTTGTAGCAATTAAATTAATTTTTGCAACGTTGGCTCCCAAAACCAGTTTTGTAGCTAATTTAAGCACGGCTACGTCATAATCATAAGTGTCTATATTGAATTGAGGATGTTGGGATATTTTGGATACTTTTACCAATTGACCTCCAGAGTTGTGGAGTGAGGACCCAGCCCTTACGGATAACTGTTTTTCGTTAACACTGGAAAGTGAAAAAAAATCGTAGAAAAAGTTCAACTGGTAAAGAAAAAGTATTGGGCTCATAAGTATTACACATAGAAGATATCTAAATTATAACAATAGATAGAACAATCTTTTACGTTAGAGTCAACTTTTACAGTTAAATTAATGGTCCGGGGTCCGGCGCCACTTTTTTGAAGTGACTACTAACAGGCTGATTTTTCATGAGTGGTTTCGTTTTGCCGAGTCTTTCAACTTTTCTCTTCGCGAAAATTTTCGGTAGAGGTATGCAAAGTTGTACGCAACCGCTAAACGTGTTTATCGTGGAAATGACACTTTCATGGCGTAGGTCTAGAAAACCTGCCAGAAAATTTGTAGGACAATTTTCGGCCCTTTGTAAACTTTATGGGAATAATTTTAATTTTAGAGGCTGTGAGGTATACATCGTGAATTGAACAACTGAACATGCGTCCACCCCCAACGAATAACAACGGTAGTAGTCTGTGGCTGCCTGATGGATAAATACCCATAAACACTGGGATCACCATCAATAAAGAAGTTTATCACATGCTATATTTTGAAATGCATCTTGGTGTTTTTATGCGTTAAGCAAATGTTTTGCAAATGAAATTCCGTATCATGATTGGTACTCACTCATATGTACAATGGCTGGCAGTAAGAATAAATGCTTCAGTTATTATGGATCCTCCACAGGCGTGGCTTCCGTCCACTTGAACGGACACTTGGTATGGGTAATTAGCTATATTGGTTGGTGTTCCACCAACGATCCTCCCTCCGATATCATTACTTTTGGAATTCAAAGGATTTGCTGAAGGAAAATAGAAAGTAATCAGAAATAGTAATATAGCTCAAGAGCTACTTAATTTTTCAATGAGCGTCTGAGTACTGTCGTGAGCAGAAAAAAATAGGACAACTTTTTTTTTCTAATGTAAATCTGTCTCTATTTGAGTATCTAATGAGTAGCCGAAATAAAACAGATGTCACTTTTAATTTATGTTTTATTTTAATGTTGTAGTTATTGCTATAGTAAATGATGGATGGTTAATGAGACATATTGCATTGTGTTATAACATTAACAAAAATTTGGTTTGTAACATTTTAAGAAAGTGGAGAATAAACGGTACGATTAATAGAAATCCTGAATCAAAGGACAAAGGATATCCTACTTAACAAGAAACTAACTATTAATATTTCGTTATTGCACCATTTCTATTTATAACTTCCATAAGTCTGTTTGGCATAGAATTAAATAACCTTATACAATAATCATTAGCAATAATATTTTCCCATGCATTATTTACTATTTCCAGTAATTCTTCGGCATTCCGTGGTCTCACGTTTCGTTTTTGGATACTTCTTACGAATAGTCCCCGTACTTCCTCCACAGGGTTAAGATCTGGACTATGATTGGGCCAGAGTTGAGAACATTGATGTTGTTATCTTGAAACCATTTAGTTACGGTATGAGCAGTTGAAATATGAACTCATTATTATGAAATAATTGTGACACAAAAGGGAGCATAATATTGTCTAAAATCCTAATATACGTTTCACTATTTAATCGGGGCAAGCGTAGGTGCGTCCTTACTATGTACATACTTCGGTATGCGATGTAAAGCAACGCCAGGCGCAGTTAGTACTTGGATGGGTGACCATTCCAACGGAAACCGCGTTCTCGATTCACACATCTTCCAGCGGCTTGTATATCAGTGTATGCGCGGAAGCTATACAACCTTAGGCGAGGGTTGTATAGGAGATATACCATCCTTCGGAGGGGATGTAAAGACGTCGGTCCCTTGTCTATTAAATGTTAGGCAAGTAAAAGATCCCTACTCTTCTTAAGGGAAGAGGTTCCGCAAAATTTCTGGTTGAGGGTAGCTCGTCTACAGGCGTCGGTGTTAGGCCTCAGTAGCGGAAATAGGCCGACGTTAAATAAATGTATAAAAAAAAAACTATTAAATCGTTCCTCAATATGCCACAAAACACCAGGACCACGTGCCGATATCCAAGCCCACATATTGACGGAAAATCTGCCACTTTTATCATTGTTACATCGAATCGAGTATTCGGAGGGCGGTAAACACGAATACGACCGCTGTGTGTTGACTGGAAAGTTTTTTGTCTGTAAAGATTACACTATTCCAAAAATTTACATCATGCGCTAAAAATTCAAGTGCAAATCCTACTCGAGCTTCTTTATGTTTAGCTTTAAGTAAGTATTTCTGTGCTGCTGCATGACAGCGTAGCTCCGATTATCTTACTTGCCGGCGACCAGTACTACTCGATCCAGGAAAATTCGTTTCTTCAGCAGCCTGAATAACTGACTAAAATGGATTTTCTACTAAAGCATTTACCAATTGCAAATCTTGTTGTTGAGTTGATATCCTTCGTCGCACTGATACAGGATTTCTACTAATCGTACCGTTTATTCTCCACTTTAAAATGTTACACACCGAATTTTTGTCAATATTATAACGCAGTGCAATTTGTCTCATTGACCATCCATCTTCTGTTTTAGCATTAACTTCAGATTTAACTAAATCGCTTATATGAGACATTAGTTTGTTTGCACACTTGCAATAAATTATGACAACTAACTGACAATGTCACAAAAATTAAAGTTATATGTACACAACTAGATTTTAGCAAAATACCGTTATAAGACGTCCTATTTTTTTGCTCACGACCGTACCACCTTCAACTTTTACGATACGCAGCCTTGTTTAACGACACAACTCTGTGCTAGGTACGTATCCTGCTGTAGGTTTCTAATGTTAAATATTGTGTGATATTGCATAGAATATTTTTGTCCACGATTGTTTTAATATATACCAATTATATTTCTGTCTCTTCACTTATAATTGTATACTTTATTTAACACTAGCACATAGACCTGGATCTACCATATGAGCTGATTTATTATGTATTTAGGCATACGACTAGAGTGTCTCCTAAAGGGGCAAAAGTGTATTCAAATATGTTGAATTTGTATACAATTTTTTTTATTATTAGCCGGTAAATACTATATTATATGCATCAAAGTTGCATAAACTCAAGCTAATTTTTTATGATCGTTAACCGGTTAAAATTGAAAAAAATATAAAGATCGAACGCGAAAAAATATGTGACAAATAATGGCATACCAATTGACCGTCGCTGAGTCTGTGGTTTACATGGTCAAAATTGCATGAACTCAAAGCAATATGAAATTTTGAACCTATATAATAATTGGCATGCCACTTGACCGTCGGCGTCGCTGAGACTGAGGTTTATACGGCAAACTTATGTATTTTTATAAATATATTATTTTAAAATTCACCGACTTAAAACGTTTCTACTGCTACTCAAAAAATGCATCTTTGAACATATAAGCCATCAAATAAATCAATTATATAATATATCAATTGTATATCTATTTCATAATCAATCAGCCAGAAAAAAATTCAAAAGATATTTATTCATATTAACATAGAAACAGTTGCCTCTCTAGGACCTGCTCCGGAACCGATCGTGCAATTACCGCGTTGACGCGGTGGGAGATTGCAGGATCTGGCGGAACTGGTCTGGATCGGCGAAAACGACAAGTAAAAACAACTAAACCTAAACTCCTTTTTACAAAAATATAAAATTAAAATAGGTAGTAACATTGAACCATGCTTGAGAAACAAGCTTAACAAAACTTAAAACTACACTTACATTTAAAAAACTCGCGCACAAAAACGCTATTAAAATTTGTATCTGGAGGCAAACATCACAACTCAAACGAGGTACCTTCTGCGAGATACTGCAATGCGGGGCTGCGCAGTGCTGGCCTAAATTTTGATTTAAAAAATTTTGATTTCGAAAAGGTTTGCTTTCTGAAAAAGATTAGTGACGTGAAATGAATTTAGAAACAAAAATGTACAGAAAGAAACTAAGAAAAACAAACAAACGCGACAAAAATACACAAACAAAAAGGAAGAGGGGGATAGAAAAGGAGTAGAGATGAGCGAAAGCCATGAAATACTAGCAAAAGGTGGATAGGGTTAGAGAAAGGTATAGTTATTGAAATTTGGCTATAGAGGTTGCCGGAAAATCGGTAACGTCTGGTATGGTAGGGAGTGTTTAATCCGAAGTAATCAATCAGCCAGCCAATTGGTGTGCCAATGAAGAAACCAAACAGCATACAGTTGGCGATCATAAAGAGCTATCTTGAGTTTATGCAACTTGTGTCTAATAGAACATATAAATTCTTTTTCAGTGACATGCAATAAAATTATTAAAATGCAATGTCATCGATTCTTTGTCAGCTGTCAATATCAAAGTCAATAGTGTTTCTCCCAAAAATATAAAATGCAAGTAGCTTATCGATAAGTAGATTCTGAATGGATGTACCGAGAAAGCTGTGGTTGTAATCCATTTTGTTTGTAACCAGGGGTTTGTTTAATAAACATTGTGTAATTAGTATCAAAATGGAAAATTGTGAAAGATATAATATGGATAATTCTGATTGATAGTTTGCAAAAAGCCAAAGAAGCAACAGCCAATTTACAAGATTTTTATTGCTAAAAAATATAGGGAGAGCAGCGGAACGAGTCAGGCGATACAGAAGTCGTTACTAGTATAGAGAAAAATTATGTACAGGAGAGCCGTTTTCTTTGTGATAAATCGAATATGACAATAAATGTTAACATACATATAAATATATGAATAACTGTTAGTGTATTCTTTGTTTTCTTAATTTTCCGTATAATAAAGACAATAAATAAATTGCTTGGATTTTTTTAATATTAAAATTGCTCTTCAGTAACTAAATCGCTTTTTCAGTAACTAAATCACGGTAACTAAATCTCACAATAAAAATCACTTTATGTGAAGGTGTTAAAAGGATTTAGTAGTCGTGGGCAAAGTATAATATTATACTTGCATATTATAATGGGTATTACTCACTCAGGTGATTTACATAAACTTCACCCTCGTGAATAATAGCCATCATTATATGCTCGTTGAATAAATATACTGTTAATATATATGTCGTGTATTTTATATGATGCTGAAGATTGTACAACCTAACATTCCATTCATTTAAATCTTTTATAGAATTTAAATATTGTTACAGATAATGACTTTTATATTATTATAATATCTAACTGAAACGTGGTTAGCAACTGATGTTACAATGTACTGCATACTCCTATTTGTCAATTGTCTAGATTCAGATTAAAGGACACCGCAGATATAGGAAAAAAACTAATAAAATGAAATATAAAGCATTCAATAATTCAACATGTTTATATTTTTAAGAGACGTTTTCTGAGAATAAAGATTTACATTTATCGTCCATCTGATAATTGTCTAGCTACTTAAGTTCAATAATTCGAAGAAATTTTATCTAACGTTAGGCTTTCAATGGCTTGTATAATTGTTTATAGTGATATTGATTTAAATTTGTTTACCATAATTTACTGACAAAATGTTTTAATGGATATAACTTCACAGATGTTCAGATTAACAGATTAATGACAACAGCACAAATGGAAATGATACTTGGTGCAGTATTTACTAGCTATTCAATTATTGTTTTAGCTGAAGGCAACACATATGTAAATATTATATAATTCTTAAAACAGTGAGCTGCTCATTCATTAACCATAATTTTTAATAGCAATGCTTTTTAACATGCATGTGCTAAAGTCATACATTGTACTTGCTTGTTCAACCTGTAACTATTTGTTGCTTTTTACTTGATTACCTTGCTGCTACATTTGAAGTTTTGAACATATACAGAGTGGACCATTAATAAAAGGCCCTAGTTCAGGGGTAGATTCTTTGGGACAAGATATGAGGATATAACCAAATATGCTTTAGTAAAATGTTGCTCTAGTAACTTTGGCGAAGATCAGTCAAGAGGCTGTTGAGTTATTGCAAAAAAACAAAAAAATTGATCTTGTTCGGAGTTTAAATTATATTTACCTAGAATCCTCACTGCAAATAAAATGTTTAGTCTGGTTGCTTAGGCTGTATATAGTAAAATACTTATTGGCATTTGGTATAGTACGTTCCTCATTTCCTCTATTTTGTATCCACTTTAACCAAAGTTTAGTTGAACTTGATTCATTATTGTATCAATTGTGACTGAATTGTAACTTAAGTTCATCTGAACTTTAGCTGATCTACATTTTATACAAGTGTGTCTATAAGAGACGTTAAATTTTTTTCCACTGCAACTAGTTTAGAGTCGCTTATTACCAAGCAGTAGTTTACTATATTAAGATACCTCATTTCAATTATTTTCATTAGTTTTCCTTTTAACCAAAATTCTTTTTCATTATCGCTTGAAAATACTAGTAAATCATCGACATAAATAGTAGTAATAAGTATATTCTCCTGTTCAAAATAATAATAAATATAAGAAACAAATTTCGTTGGTATTATAATAGTACTACACAGTGCATGATAATAAATAATAATAAATAACACCACAGGTAATGACGACCCCCTTTATCACTTTAGACTCTAGAAGAACCTTGTATGGGAGGGGGTACACATTTAGAGACAAGGGACATATACCCAGTATCCGTGTATAGTGGAAAAATCCCTCTCACAGTATTTTCCCCTGCCACGACCGGGGATCGAACTTTTGGGTGAGAGGCAAGTGCGCTCACCTCTCGACCACCAGTCATACGATCAAGTACATGATTGGATAAACGACATGACTGTTTAATCCATAAAAGACCTAGTTCGCATACTTCCTCCAAACTTTAGTTGCTCTTTGCTTTCCTAGTTGGTTCGTGTAAATCTCAGCAACCTTTAATTCTGGTTGCAATAAACCTATCACCGCATCCATTTGATAGATATTCTAGTCAAATTGAGCCGCTTAAGTAATTAAGAGATGTAATGTTGCTCCTTGAATTACAGGTGAAAATGTCTCATTGTATAGTCTATTCCATAAATTTGCAAAAAAGCCTCTGACTACTAATCTGGTTTTATATCTTACAACTTCATCATTTTTATTTGATTCTTTCGTAAAATCAATTTGCGAGATATTGCATTTCGACTTTTCAACGGGTCGACAAAGTCCCAACTTTTATTTTTAATAAAGTGATGTATATTGCCGATGGTCTACTTGTACTTTGAAGGAGTCTCTGGGGCTGCATTTTCATTTACCTGTCATTTAACTTTTTGACTCACTTTTCATATTAAAGAACATGCCAAGACCCTCCATGAGCTTTTTGAAACTGTAACAAAATCCAACGCATGAAAAGTGTAGTAAATGTCGCTGCACAGGGACGTAATGTCGCCCCGACCACAAAATTTTAGTATAGGTAACGAAAACCGAAATTTCGAAAATAAAAACCCTTTTACGATTCCACGTTGTTAAATATGAGGATAAGTTATCCAGTCTCTAGTCAAAGTATTTCCAGAGTTTTAGCGAAAATAGCCCTTAGCGTCGAGGGGCACCTTTCACTTTGTAACCATTGATTTTAACGGAAAAATGATGGATTTTAACCGTGTTTGCCCTAAACCGGTTCCTCAGTGATTCGGTGTCAGAAAAGTATAGTTACCATGTACTCAGATGTGCATGGGACCGCTTTGCCTGAATGTATGAATCTATAATTGCCAAAATATAATTCAAAGTCGTTGCGATTCAAGCATTTTCAAGCTCCGAGGAGCGAACTAAATTAATATTGAACTGATAATACGGAAATAGACAGGCAAGCAAAAGCCCACCAAAATTGTAAACATTGAACTTTTCTTGAATCTTTTTGTGTAATCGTTAGCTATAAACCGCACATTGGATGGTAGTTGGTTACATGAGTCGTTCCGTTCCTCATTATGTGTTGTACACGGGCCAGACCATAGCGTTACTCATTTTCTTGAACGTTTTTGTAAGAACATGAATTTTTAAAAGATTTAATATATACATATATATTTTTGAACTTTATATTGGCTTTTTCTTGTGTCTTAAAATTCCTTTTCAGTTTTAAATTTAAGAAAGTGTTAGCATTTACTGTGTTAGATTTATATTACGATATCGAATTGGTACCATCAGTGAAGCAGTTAAGCAAAAACGAACAGTAAGTATAGATTTTGTATTATTCTCCGCCTCAAACAGTCGTTTTGAACCCCTCTTTGTGAACGTTTAATATCCATTTTGGAAAGTATAATAAAAGTCCTTCAGACGTGTAGAAACGGATCGTTCACATTCACACTGATCACATTTTAGCTTGTTCACTATTAGACTCATATATTTCATTTTCATTTTGTGTACTGGTAAGGCCCTTTGGCACTTCTAACTAATTCAGATTTATATTTTCATAATTCAATTCTTTTGCCGTTGCTTATCTTAAAATTCATCATTATTTATTCTCCATTCATTAACAATACTTCAAATGTTCCAGTTTATTCATGTTCTATCAGTTTATTACAAAAGTCTCCATACTATACATACACTGCATATAATTTTTCCTAACTTCGAGTTTGTCGAATGAGGTCAGAACTACTGCAGATCATTTTCTCAGTAGATTTGCAGTCTTTGTGCATGATTTTCAGAAAACGGAAATGCAGCTTTCGAAGTTTAACTTTATTGTATTGTCAATGTGAAAAATATCAGAAACTATAATTTATTACTGTACATGTCACCAAGAATAAAATATAACAAAATTATTTTCATCTCCAGATTTCTCTTTAAATCTACAAGAATATGGTTGTAAAAGTTTCAGCATCTCTTGCTACAAATCGCTTTCTTTAAAGGGAGAGACAAAGCTAGAGAGACAAATGGAATTTTAGAAAAGTTATTTGTATAGTAAGTAAAAAAAATGCTCCATTGACGCTGTAGTATGAATATTGCTGGTTAAGGATACGTTCATGTGCGATAAGATCTTATCAGGCACGTCTCCAAGTCACGAACAGGAGGAGGACCCGATGACAGTGGACTCATTTCTAGGTAACTCGGAACTACCTTTAAACTCCCACAAGATCACAGCCATCACTGTCACAAGGAAAAGAGTACTGGAGAGAGGGAAAGTAGTAATGCTGGATAGAGTGGAAAATCCATTTGCCTGTGACATCTAAATATCACACGAAAAGCAATAATTACCATTGGAAGGTGCAGCCAGTTGTGTTGAAAAAACTAGGGGCTACACCCTAAATTATCTCGTTGTACACTGGGATAGTGATAGCCCATGGATCGACTAAGACACTGCAATCTGGAGCAGTAAGGCTGTTAAATGGCGAACAAAGGCTGGTCTGCTTTGTCAACACCGATACTCAGCAACATGGAGCGAGCACAAGATATTACAGTCAGAGATGAAGGAATACTCCATTCTAGGAATTCCCACTGATATAATGGGCCTAACTACAATAAGAACTTCCAAATTCTAATACAAGATAGGGAAGAATGGAAAATTGGTTCCCCAATATTTGCGCAAACGGGAGTTCGGAGACGGGATATACTGAACAAGGTCAAAAGCCATTATCCTAATCCCAAACCTAGGAAAATATGCAATATAATTTTAGGCTGTACATTGCTGTACGAAGGAGATAAACAACAAGGCACTGTTAATCAATCGATCGCCATTTCTCCGATAAGCAAGCAGAAATAAAAGCAATCTTCGGCACTAATGCGGAACCTTATAGACCTAGAAAATTAGAATAGGGCGAACCTACCGTAGGTACCAGGACACAGGAAAACTGTGAAAGCAAATTAAAACACTTAAAGCCTAATAAGTCCCGAAACACAAATCAAATACACAAGAATTATTAACGAATGGGTGCAAAATAAAAAGTGAAATAGTGGAGGAATTTCTCAAGACAAGGACAAGCCAAAAAGATCATTAAAGAACGATCAGCCTTTATGAACGACTTATTAAGCCAAAATAAAAGATTCATTAGAATAATGGCATGTCTAGAAGAGTCGTTGGACATTGTCGACTTCAAAAACCATGAGCCTAATGAGGCTCGCAGAGGACGCATAATTCAGATTCCATCAAGAGGTGAAGGAAGCTCATATAATGTTCCACTGATGGTGATATTGGGATTACAATTATTTGAAGAGGAAAAACCAACGACAGACAGATGCACTAAGAGATCTATCGAATTGATTTCTGATTGTATTATACTAGTAGAATAAGTATATGATTTAACAGAGTTTTATTTTCACATTTACAACAACTTTTACTAATTATGCAGAGCTCTGGACATTGCCTTAGACATGCAAACTTATTAAAACGCAGAATTACGTTTTACTATATAATTTTATTTAATGACCAAATTTTAATCTTGCCACTAGTAGGTGTTGGTGCATAATGAAGTAATATATTCAGAGTTTGTAGTTTTTCAGTAAATGTTGAACACTTATTAGTTATGCAAGGGGGCGTGTAGTTTCGTGTAGTTGCCACCTTAAGTCACGGCACCTTGTAGATCACGACCTATTAGTGAAACTTACCAATGAGAGATTCGAAACTCAGGAGTATGCTGACGATATAGTCATCATATCTAAGGGGACGTTTAATAACACAGTCAGAGTCTACAAAGTCTCTGAATATGGTCAATAAATGGACCGATAAAGAGGAACTGAGAGTAAGTCCCTCAAAGATCAATATCGTTCCATTTACTAGAAGGAGAAACTTGGATGGATTGGGTCCTCTGGTTTTTCAAGACACGCAACAGAGAATGTCGGGGGAGGCAAAGTATCTTGGAGTCATCATAGACTCTAAACTTAGCTGGAACGAGCATCTAGACGGGGTAATACATAAATCGGTAACAACGTTGGCGACACGTAGACGATTATATGATAAAACTAGCCTGGCATGGTGTATTGGCTCTTTACCAGTGTAAGACGGTCAATTACATACGCTGCCTTAGTTTGGTGGCCAAAGCCACTCCACTCAAACAATATCAGCTAACAGGCTAAGCCGGGTGCAGAGACTGGTCTGCCTTAGAATCATGGGTGCTATGAAAAGCACCCCCACAGCAGCTGGAGACCTTTTATTCCCCCACTCAACGTAGTGATTCAGGGAGGGGCAAGAATGAGGACATACAGGCACAAAACTCACATGTAGGGGAGTTGGACATATGAGCACAGTCAAAATTGTAGTAGATTAGATTAATTACACTCAATATGCCCTTCAGTGTATCTATTGAAGAAAGAGGGGATTGATCAACAGCAACCCGTGAGATATTAAGCAACCTGGCCTCGTATACGGATGGGTCGAGGATGGAATCAGGAGCTGGAACGGGAATACAATAACTAATTATGCGTGAATTGGAAAATTTCGATGTCAAGTAAATGGCATCTGGGGGTAATTGAGATATTACATTGAGGTTTATAAAAAAGTACACCATTGGGAAACCAATTCCATAGAGACATAATTGAACAAATGACGAAATAGATTGGGATTTTCTAAGTAGTTGAGTTTTTTGGATATTGAGTATCATAGGACTAATCATATAGTGATTTTAGTGCCTTTTATGATATTTTTTTGACCCTGTAACCTGGAAGGAACTTAACTCTGTAAACTATATTCTGTAACTCGGACTTAATCCTCCAGAAGCTGATGGGGCTAAGTTAATTCTGGTAGAACACCGCGACACCCAAATTTCCTTTTGTGGTAATATCTGGCTCTCAGCCTTCATATTTTTTTCTACATCTGGCCTTCAGTCAATTACCTATATATTGTTGAGCTTTCAGCCCATTAAAAATTTTATTAATTTTTTGTAATCATTACTACATAATATATTTCCTTCAATGAAAATATCTATTTTTCAATAACTAGATGATATCCATCTTAATGTGAATTGTTCTTTACTTAAAATTGTTCTATTTTCTCCTTCCGAACCACGTCCTAGCCTTCAATAACCAAACACGAGGTAGCAGCCTCATATAAATTGATTTTAATTATCATCCGATGCTGCTAACATGGTGAGCGAAATGCATGACAATTAGTCATTCGACTGGAATGTTCAAGTATTTTAGTGTGTTCTGTTATGTAGATTTCAAGTAAATGTAATAATATGCTGGGTCTTGCATTTGACAATCAAATGTTGATAATATTTCCGGCGAAATCGAAAGTGAAAAAAATCAGGTTTATACCACGTCACGTTTGACAAATACATTAGATGTACCTAATGTACAATTTTACATGAATAAATTGAGAAAAAATAGCGGTGCCATGAATCTGTTGCGAACTGCATTGCATATCAAGTTTTTAAATTATAATTTGTTAGTAGCCGTTAGTATATTCAGTATTTTATGGTATTTATTAAACCCGAATTTTGTGAAGAAAGTATTTACTTGCTTGAACTGACTTGCAACTTGTATCTGTGTAGGTAAGTAGAAATAGTAATCCTGACTTTTGTTTATCACATTCATTAATTTGAACAGTTATATATTTATAACGTAGTAAATGAGCTCTTACCTTTAGTTCCAAAAACGAAACAAAAAGTTATCCAGAAAAAAAATAACATCTGAAACATAGTTCCAGCTTTAATACCAGACACAATCGCGCCAGAGGTTGGAAGATGATTGATGTAATTATGAATGTTTGTGTTAAACGTTTCGACATCTCTAATAGGTACTTTATTCGAGAGTTTACAGTAAAGATATAGTTAAATATACTTCAAATTTATACAAATATTTATTAGGTCATAATTGTATATGAGTTTGCAAAGTTATTGATAGCTCATGCATAAATATTGTAACATCAGCACGAGGATTGAGGTAATTATTCATAACGAAGTATAAAACTTCACAAAATCATTATCAAATTATTACATCAACTTGGCCATTTAAAAAGTCTCTCACCTTATATTTTTACGTCATCATTTTTATAAGTGCAGATAAGTTCAATTGATACACGTACTTCGGATATAAACAACTTAATTCAGTTATTATCTTGAAAAATCATTAATTAAGATATAAACAAATTTTTTATCGTCTACCATTGCGTAATTATAAGGTACTTAGCATTATCAACAAAACAAGGGGAAATCAACTTGAGCCTACCACGAATAGCTTTGTAATTTTGCATAATTTGACTTCGACATCCTGTAGCAAATCTTTTGAGAAACTTGGCGTCAAGCGATAAGCTGATAAGTTTGGTGGAGGCGTAGGGATTTACATTAAGAATATTTTACAACCAACATAAGGACGGCAAAATTCCCAAAATTTTTTGTATAATCTTTTATATAAAATGCAAGGAAAAACTCATCAGATTGGCAGCAGTCAACAATAACATAAGAATCGACGAATAGACAATTTCCATCAACGCACTAATGTTGTTCCAAAGAAAGTGCATTACAATGAAATCCGACGACGTGTGAAGGGGTACCTTAAATTTGAGCTTGCCCGATTTTCCTTGTCGCTTCTGTGTAAGGACAGGAAATCCTCATTACATGCTGTTTTGCACAACTTTCAGAAGGCGCGGAACCTGAGGATAACAAAATCAGTGACGTGGATGAAGCACAAAGTTGTATACCATCGGTAATGGTTCTTTCAGATAAATTTGCGAAGAGCATGTTCAATATGTACGAAATCAGTACAGTTTGCATGCAGTCGTTGTTTTTGATGAAATACCAAGACCGCAGAAAGGCTTTGTAACAAAGCGTTTTTCGTTACCGCAATCTGCACAAGATAGTTATATTTGTTAATACTGTTTTATATGAATTATCCTCTTTGTTACATGGCCTATGTCCATTTAGCAGTTTTATATAAAAACTAGCGTTTTATTTATGTTTGGCACAATCTGTGAAACTGTTTTGAACCAACAGAATTTACTTGTATATCTGCTAAACTATTTCACACTGTTTTATGTAAATATTTTTGTATCTTAGGAACTCAGTCATGTTCTATTAACTATTATGTATCTCTGATAGCATCTCAGGAAACAATTGTCTACAAAACATTTATTTGCATCAGATACCTTAATTTCAATTTATATATTTTCGTTTAATGTGTAAGTACATATGGTTATTTTCCTTACCTTTTCTCATTACTAAGTATATATAGTATATTCTATTAGATGTAATATATTTACTGAGTTCTCACAATAGTCACAATACGTTTTACTATTTATTTACAGCTGTTCATATTTATGGTTATGTATAAAATAGAAATTACAAATTGTGAGGCAAAGGCAAATCAGCTGTGGTATGGAAGTAATAAAAACTTTTATTACAGATTCCTTTTATCGATCATATGCCACTATTTTAGTTATGAGTAAAGGAAATTGTAGAATTTGCGACCTGCAAGTTGTTGCGCTTAACTCAACCATTGACAGATGGCCATACCTGTACTATTTCTGTATTTTATAGCTTTCGATTTAATTAGGGAATTAGATTTCTCAAGTTTATTTGGTAGCATTATTTTGCAGTAAATAGGACAAAAAAAGTTTACCTTATCCGTAAAATTCACCAGGAAATCATTTGCTTGCAGCCTTTGTACTGATTCGAACGTATATAAATTTTAACTGTGGACCTCAGTAATTGATATTACATTTTTATATCCGCGTTAACAATAACATCCAGGTAATTTCATTTATTACTCATTTAAAATTTAATTAATCTTCAATTTTTGTCTTTGATGTAATTTCAATTATTTTTAAAATAAATTTAAATTCAAGGTCAATTCTTTCTAATTTAATAAGTAGTTAAAATACTATATGTACCACATGGTTTTAAAATATTTTCTTTCTTTTTCATTTTTTTGGCAATTTATAGTGTATGAAATCAGCTTAAATTCTTAGATATTCTATATATATGCTTTTATACAGTTATATATTTATATGTAATTATATGTTTATGCACATATATACTTATACATTTCTGTATACGTTTCTGCATAGCTTCTTCATTACTGCATAGCTTTTGCACAGCTTATCTTTCATATAGATTAAATTTAGTTAGTTACTTTTCGTAAACAACCTAGTTGGTTAATTTACCTACGATTTTCACTCCATTTCATTAAGAGACGTAAATTGCCAAGGAAACTTTAGACTCCATTCTTGCAACAAGAGAGACAATTGTGGGCCTGGATTGCTGTCCCAGAACCAGTCACCTCAACAATAGTCAATCTAGGATCTACGATAAATTTGTTATATAACTGTTTTTAAATTTTGTCTCCTTTTCTCGAAATAAATGGAAATCTGTCATTTATGTCGTACATTTCAAAAAAGGGTAAGTATCTCCACTCTTACGCTCTCTGCTCCGACTTAAACCAGCTAGTCGTCCTCATATGTTGCCTCAATTCTTTCTCAAAAATAAATAACAAGGGAAAGGAGGTAACATCTTATTGTGGTTATTGTATATATTTTGTATCGCCTTAAGCGAATTAGTTTGAAATTAATATTAAAATTATAGAAACGCCGAATAAACATACCAGTTGTAAAGTACAGGTGCACTCAGGTGAAGAGAAAGCGACGTGGGGGAACTTATATTGTCTTGCGAGCCTATAGAAAATATTTCAGTAGCCGGTCAACAGTCACGCGAGGTGGTCGTGTAAGATTCTCCGTCCGCCATCAATTTACGCGAAGTCCCAACAAGCAAGGTAAATAAAATTTGATGTCACCCATGCGACGTCATTTTTTCGATACAAGGGAATAATTAAAATATCCGATAGTTCAGTTCTCTGGCTCCCTTCACACGCGAAACACATATCTAACTGCTTGCTCCGGTCTACGAAGAAAATATTCAGGTAATTGAATTATTTATAAGTCGCCAAATATTCTGTTTGACGATTCCATCGCGCATCTGTTTACCGCTGTTTCTGCCTCTTGTAAATATTGGAAGGAAACAATTAAATTCATCCCGTGTTGGCAGTCAGCCAGAGCGACTCATCAAAAGCAGACGTTTTCACTTCGAGATTTGAATCTAAGGTACCGTTACTATCAATATTAATACTAAGCCGCGGAATTTTTAAGGAAGCCCATGCTTCATCATCATGCAGCCGCACATTCATTTGGCGCCTACTCCCGCTCAATAAGTTGTTACATTTATAGAAAAGTTTTTGTGGAGCCAAAAATTTGTTAGTCCGATCTGACCGTTCCAGGCAGCTGACGTACTCAAGTTTATACCAAGAAGTAAGACCATAAAGAAGGAAAATAACTGAGTAAGAAACTTGGCTAGTGCAATCATTGTGTTAATCATGCCTTAATCTTTTCAGTATGGTCATTTTCTGTAAATTTATTTGCTACTTGTAGGTGTTCCTATGGTACCAACGGGTTATCTGAACACTAAAAGTCGCAAGTATTTACTGGTCATACCTTGAACATGCAGAAGCCTCTTATATTTAGCGTTCGAGCCCCAACTGGGCGTTATAAACACGCACAAGAATAAGAGCTATGAGCTTAGTAGAGACACTTGTGGCTTCTCGTGCATTTAATTTGCAGTTGAAATATGGTTGGAACGGGATAAACTGTTTCATCCTGTATTCCAACTAATAATTCAGGAATGTTAGCTCAAATTTCTCAAGAACGATATTTAGCTAATGAAAGCAATAAAGTCCGTTTGATTTCGGTGTTGACAAAAAACTCGAACAGGCTACTATTTCAGTGAAGCAGGCTGAAGAGGATGCTGATGTGTTGATTCTCAACACAACGATTTCCTTGTGTTTGAAATTTGACTCTGTTTTTGTAATTGGTGAAGAAGTCGACTTCCTAGTTCTGCTGATAGCATTAGCACCATCCCACAGCAACATTTACAGTGCTGCGCTGAAAACCGACATCGTCCATATTTCATCAAGGCAAAACAAAATTTTGTTCGCTTGTACACAACAACGCTAGACTCAATTTCAACATTGACATCTTCAAGCATCATGATAAAAAATATGAACACATCGCAGACTTTGGAGTCTTATATGGTAGAAATATGGAACAAGAAAATTTGGAAGACGATTGTAGAAAAGAAGTATTCTTTGACTTTACAAATTTATTATAATGATATAATGAATAGCAAGAAATAATAAAAAAGAAACGACAAGAATGAGGGATTTTGATGATTTGTTTTGGGAAAATGTTCATCTTTACGCCGCTGTAACTCGTTACCAATAAGAAAATTTGTAAAATTCTAATTTTGTTATAAGATCAACCGTTGGAGAGGTATTTTTGAAAAAACAATTTGTTGCGCCATTTATTCAAGACGACGGATCGAGCAGAAATCCTTCAAGGTCGACAACTTGGATATTTCCTTAGCGCGTAGACTTATCAAACATATAAGAAAATTGGAACTACCCTACTTTTTACATGCCAAAGGTCATTTCTTCCCCTCAAATGAACTGATCTGTATAGTCGATTTAAACAATAACATGTTAAATACAAATTCTTCTGACTGGATACTTAATATTTGATATATCGATGAGTTCATTCAGGTAATAACAGGACCCACTACAATATCTTTAAGTACTTCCACTTTAATAAATGTAATTGCTGTTACTAACTCAAACTGTACTAAGCATTGCCACAGTATAACACTATGTTTGATTACCTTCTCACATATTGTTTCCTAGAATATTCGCGAACCAAATTTTGATGCATAATAAGTAAATTGAGCAGAAATTTTAGCTACTGACAACATAGAAATAGAGCATTTCAATTCAAAAAATAGTCTTGTTTGCAGTGTCGTACACAATTCTGCCAAATAAATATTTCTGACTTAACTAATAATTATCGGTTAAAGAAAAGTCCCCACCTTTATATTCTGCATATCGCCAAACTAGTGAAGATAAAAAAATAACTTGCTTTTAAATTCACCCATCCTATACCGGAATTTGGAATATTAAGGTCTATTTTACAAACCTCTTGTATAAATCCGTGCATTCTCGGATAGTCTCACTGTTAACCAAACTATTTTCAAAAATGTGGAATTTAGGTTCGAGAATTATCACCGTATTTATTCATATTAATCTGAAAATGTAGGATGTACTGTACTGTCGTGCGCAGAAAAAAATAGGACAACTTTTTATTTATAATATAAATCTGTCTCTATTTGAATAGTAATGAGTAGCCGAAATAAAACAGATATCACTTTTAATTTGTTTTTTATTTTAATGGTATAGTTATTGCTATAGTAAATGATGCATGGTTAATAAAACAAATGGCACTGCGTTATAACATTAACAAAAATTTGGCGTGTAATATTTTAAGAAAGTGGAGAATAAACGGTATGATTAGTAGAAATCCTGGATCAAAGGACAAAGGATATCCTACTTAACAAGAAACTATTAATATTTCGTTATTGCACCATTTCTATTTATAACTTCTATAAGTCTGTTTGGCATAGAATTAAATAAGCTTATACAATAATCATTAGTAATAATATTTTCCCATGCATTATTTACTATTTCCAGTAATTCTTCGACATTCCCTGGTCTCACATTTCGTTTTTGGATACTTCTTACGAGTAGTCCCCATACTTCTTCCACAGGGTTAAGATCTGGACTATGACTGGGCCAGTTAAGAACATTGATGTTGTTATCTTGAAACCAGCTAGTTACGGTATGAACAGTATGAACGGAACAATTGAATTGTTGAAATATGAACTCATTATTGGGAAATAATTGTGACACAGAAGGGAGCATAATATTGTCTAAAATCCTAATATATGTTTCACTATTAGATCGTTCCTCAATATGCCACAAAACACCAGGACCACGTGCCGATATCCAAGGCCACATATTGACGGAAAATCTACCACTTTTATCATTGTTAGATATATACTTCTCATCGAGTCGAGTATTTGGAGGGTGGTAAATACGAGTACGACGGCTGTTTGTTGACTGGAAAGTTTTTTCGTCTGTAAAGATTACAATGTTCCAAAAATTTACATCATGCGCTAAAAATTCAACCGCAAATCCTACTCGAGCTTTTTTATGTTCAGCTTTAAGTAAGTATTTCTGTGCTGCTGCATGACAACGTAGCTCCGATTCTCTTACTCGCCGGCGACCAGTACTACTCGATCCAAAAAAATTCGTTTCTTCAGCAGCCTGAATAACTGAGTGAAATGGATTTTCTACTAAAGCATTTACCAATTGCAAATCTTGTTGTTGAGTTGATATCTTTCATCGCCCTGATCCAAGATTTCTACTAATCATACCGTTTATTCTCCACTTTCTTAAAATGTTACACACCGAATTTTTGTCAATATTATAACGCTATAACGCAGTGCAATTTGTCTCACAGACCATCCATCTTCTGCTTTAACAATAACTCCAGATTTAACTAAATCGCTTAAATGAGGCATATAAATTTTTTGCACACTTGCAATAAATTATGACAACTAACTGACAATGTCACAAAAATTAAAGTTAGATGTACACAACTAGATTTTAGCAAAATATCGTTATAAAACTTGTCCCATTTTTTTTTTGCTCACGACCGTACTGTATATTATCATCCAATAAATTTGAACTCAAAATAAAGGTGACTGATAATAATCTGTATTTATTGGAGAAGCCATGGCTGTCTTTAAAGCCATAAAATACATTAAAAGCAATGCATACAATCAAATTCTAATCTTCTGATGAGCTTGTGGTATAAATGTAGAAAATGTAAATTTAAAACTTATTAATGTAAAATTTGATCATTTAACAATCAGGAATATCGGAACGTAATTTTAGTAGAGGAAAATAAGGCAGTGAATTTAGAAATACAAAATAAGTTAGAAATGTAGAAAAGCAAGAAAACTTAAAAAAAGAAAATTTGAATAATTAAATTATGGATTCTAGTATAAAAAAGTACTTTCAAGTAAGGAATCTATAGTGGAAAGTGTTGTGTTGTACCAAAAGTAGAAACTGTCATAGCTGCATTGCCTAAAGGAACAATTTAAGAAACCTGTAAAATTAGATTTACAATTTTTTTTGCTCAGTGTAATTCTAGTTAGGTATATATTTTTATTAGCATTTGTGAGTGATAAGGAGATATACAGGCTGTCCATTTTATCAGGGCACTCGAGAATATCTCACTTAATATCGGTCGTACAAAAAAAATATTCTTACGAGAATTGTGCCGATTTGTATAACCTAAAAAATGGTTTAAATACATTTGATGAAATCCATGGCCTACTTTAAGAGTTATGGCGGAAAATAACGAAAATGCTTTTGTACGGATGTAAATTGGAATGCGGTAGTATTGTTTGGAATCCACATTACAATAATCATATCCTTAATTTGGAACGGGTTCAGAGAAGACACATTAAACATCTTTCTCACAAAGCTGTTGGATTTTATCCTCCCAGGGGCACACCACAATCTGACTTGCTAGCCAGATTTAATTTAAATGACTTAGCAATGCGTAGAGTCTACTTTTCGGTACTATTTCTATTCAAACTTTTAACAAGTCGGATAGACTGCCCGGATATTCTTAGCTCCATCCAATTTAATATTCCATCTTTTCAAACTCGCTCATACGCTCTATTCTATTTTGATACACCAAGAACAAATGTACTAAAATCTCCTCCTATATGTGCTCAAATTACCTCAGCTATCAGGCGAACCTCGATATTTTCAATTGTAGCATTAATAATATAAAACAATGTATTTTAAATCACTCTTAGGTTAACCTTCAGTTTTCTACTACGCCACCGTTTAAACTATGTCCTCATATATATTATTTTTGTTTGTTGTTTCCTCTTTTCAGTTTATTAGGTTAGTAGTTTAGTTTAATAGTAATTATACTCTGTAAATTATTTAGTATTAGGTTCCTATTTCTGTATATTTTTTGTATATTTCCTGCCCTGTAATTGGATGCATATCTGTCTGGGCAGCTGTATTCGTAAAATAAAATAAAATAAAATGCGGAAAAGATTTAGGCCAAATATCTCCGTTATATGAAGAGATACGAGAAAAATTCTAAGGCGAAATTTTTTTGTAAAACAGAGTGATTCAACGAGGTTTTATCTAATTATTTTCACCGCTGTATTTTGAGATTTACTTTTCAGGCTGTTAATTATTTTGAAATTGGCGGGAAATGGCGCCATTAAATAGAGTATTTTCCTCCCTTTTCAACGATATATCACATGCCATATTTATTCATTGGTACTACGTTAGTAATTATAAAAACACTTTTTTAAAACCAATAATTTTTTTTTAACAAGCATTATACTTGCCTTGGAGAAGTATGATTAAATAAAACGATAAAATAATTCAATAAGTTGTTCAAATCTGTGCTATAATAAAACATTAACACAATTACGCAATTAAGAAGAATAAATTAATTTCAGATAACAAAAACAAAATAATAATCAAGAAAGCAACATGAAGCAATTATGGAGAGAGTATTCGCAGTTATGCCAATGTGTAGAGGTACTCCATAAAAGCGTCACTCCTTGCTCAGAAAGTTAAAATGTCTTTACCAATTAATTTAAGTATAATATCCATTTGTTTGTATTTCATGATTTCATTATTATTTCAATTATTTTAAAATAGTTGGCTATGAACAAACTTGACAATTTAATTTTTTGACAGATCATCTCAGTTAATACTTAAACTCTCACTGAATCACACTCGTTTAAGAATTTAGAATTTTCAAAAATGATTTTCACTCACATTGATCGTTATGTTCGTTACATATTGCCAATGCAATTTTAACTCTGCATTAGCTCAAGTAGAATATAGAAACAGATTTCCACAAGCACTACAGCCGAATAAAACTCTGTTCAGAAAATTAGCTACGAAACTGAAAAATAATGGTTCATTGTTAAAGAAGAAGACAAGGTCGAACAGTGTTACTGATAATGTAAATAAGGTAAACCGAGTTATTAATTATGTAAGAAATAAAAATGCAGAAAATTTGGAAATATCAATAAGAGAAATTCAAATTGCTTGTCATAAATAAAACATGTGCTAGAAAAATTTTAAATAAAAATGGTTACCGGTGTTATAAAGTCAAAAAGTTCACAATTTTCAAGCGGGGGACAAACCATGGAGGACGATTTTTTGTAGGTGGCTGTTGGAAAAGAAGCGTGCCGATCCATTAATATGTAGTAAATACTTTGGTCCGACGAGGCAAATGTTTCCAATAATGGATTTTTTAATCGCAATATTCATTACAAATGGACTTCTGAAAATACATACTGGCATAGACCGACTGGGTTTCAAAATAGTTTTTCAATAAATGTGTGGAGAGGTATTTTAGGCACCAATTTAATAGGTCCTTATTTTTATGATGGCCACCTCAGTGGTCAAAGGTACCTAAACATTTTGAGAAATGAATTTAATGAATACTTAGATGACCTACCTTTAGAGAATCGACATAACTTTCAATATTTTCAACAAGATGGAGCTCCTCCCCACAATTCCCAGATTGCCTAGATCATCTAGACGAAATTTTGCCTCAACATTGGATAGGTACCAATGGATTTATTCGATGCCCCCTCGTTCTCCAGATATAACCCCAATGGCTTTTTTTCTATGGGGGTATATTGAAGACTCGACGACGTCGATTGTTTTCGAAGATACCGCAAAATGTAGAGGACCTAAAAGCTCAAATTCAATAGGCGTGCGTTACAGTTACCCCCGAAATGCTGAGTAATATTTTAAGTGCAGTGCCTCTCGCTGCGCTCGATTGTGCATAGGAAATCGCGGTGGACACTTTGAACACTTGATATGATATCTTAAAAATTATTTTGAGGATTAGATAAATAATAATGTTCTGTGTGCTATATTCTTTTTATTATTAATTTGTTTTTGTTACCTGAATTTACTTTATTCTTCTTAATTGTGTTAATGTTTTATTATAGCAAAGATTTGACCAACTTCTTGAATTATTTTATCGTTTTATTGAATCATACTTCTCCACGGCAAGTATATTGCTGTTACAAAAAATTTATTGGTTTTAAAAAAAGTTTTTATAATTACTATCGTAGTACCAATGAATAAATATGGCATGTGATATATCGTTGAAAAGGGAGGAAAATATTCTATTTCCCGCCCGCTTCAAAATAATTTTTTTAACAGCCTGAAGAGTAAATCTCAAAATACAGCGGTTTTGGAAAAAAATAGATAAAACCTCGTTGAAACACTCTGTTTTGCAAAAATTTTTCTCGTATCTCTTGAAATAACGGTGATATTTGGCCTAGACGTTTTCCGCATTTTCGATATTTTCCGCCATAATTGTTAAAGTAGGCCATGGATTTCAAATGTCTTTAAACCATTTTGTAGGTTATATAAATCGACACAATTTTCATAAAAATATTTTTTTTTGTGCGACCGATATTAAGTGAGATATTTTCGAGGGGCCTGATAAAAAGGACAGCTTGTATGTAGTATATTTAAATAACCCGCCAAACAAAGTTACCAGCCAAATAGGAAATAGGTTGGTATCACTCTCACTACGTTTTGGTTAAGCCATGGAAGCAAGAGCTGTTAGTATTGTAATTGTGTTGAATAAAGTCTTAATTATCACAGTAATCATCATTTATATTCTACCGGATATTACAATTAGCACTTCTTACACAATTTCAATTATTTTTAATGTGAAACTGATAACATGAGACGGGCGAAAAGATATCTTGTCGTAGTTTTAAAAATTGTTAATAATATTGAAGTACCTAAATAAATATAAAAATAAACTTTGTGTCGCTGATTCTTCTAATTGTATAAGCAGAGAAATTTAAGTAAAGTTTCAATAACAAAATATAAACAATATAATAATTTATTTATTTAAGATGTATGTACATATGAGATTGGATTCTTAAATATTTAATAATTAGCGATTTTCTTTACCCAGCTTCTGTAATTCGATACTTTTGTATATACACCAGGATACTGGGCCCTGGCGCATCCCAGTCCCCAGGAAACAATACCCATTAATTTTCCATTTGCTCTAAGTGGCCCTCCAGAATCTCCCTGCAAATATAAAAGTGTAACAAACTTATTAATGATGGTGATAACAGATATTCTAATTAAAAGTCATTCAGAAGATAGGGCAAACAGTGTGGTGAAATTGAAATGAAATAAATTTAATAAAACTTAATAAAATGTTTTCGAAAGGAAGAGTGTTATAAAAACATTTGTTGGTCTGGGTGGTGTATTTCTTTATAAATAATTATTTTTATGAAAATACACTTCACACCTTCTTAGTTTCTATTTTAAAATGAAGTTTGAGATCTTTCCTGTCTATTAAAACTTCTCTGGCTAGAAATTTTTGTTAATTAGTTACCTTGTCAGACTTTATTTTGAGATTCGAAGTATTCATGCATGAGATAGATGTCAACCGCTGACATCTCACAACATCTTTTTCCTAAATGAAAATTAAGATTTCCTGTATGCATAAAAATTGGTCTGTCATCAAAAATTTTTTCTTACAATGTCAAACTTCATTTGTAAGCGCCGTGTCGACGTTTTCTTGTAATAAGCATCGGCGGTGGATTCGTCGAAACACTATCTTAATTTTTTCTAAAATTAAATTTGAGATCTCTTTTATGCATAAAAATAGTCTATCAGCTTCATGTGCCGGAGGAAAAGCAAGAGAAAAACTGGATATTCATTGAATCAGGGAGAGTCGACGTTGGCTCTAGCAAAATAAACTTCTCTGAACGAAGGACATGTAGGATGATATTTCAATATGAAATTATAAGAAGTTTGAGTGAATTAAGGTAAGCTATTACTCTGAGGATAGGATTGTACATTATGCAATGTGATACTGGCTGGTGAGATGGTTATTGGTTAAACCTATGGCCCAGAGATGTGTAGTCAATCAGATCTTTTCAACAGAAAAAGAAATAACAAATAGATACCTGGCAAGCATCTTTTCCTCCAGTTTTTATTAGTCCTGCGCAAAACATGTTTTTAGTTAATTCACCAACTTGTGAGTACTTCTTTTGACACGTAACATGAGAAATGACAGGTATTTCTACCTTTTTCAATACAGTTGCCACAGTTCCATCTTCCTAAAATATAATGCTATTAACAATATACGTATGGCGTGACTAAAGATAAATTTGTTAAGCAACTTATAGAAGAAAAACTTTTAGATAAAAGGAAAGTTGGGTTCAGTCAATTCATGTTGATCTCGGCAATATATTTTGTCTTTCAGCGTTGAGTAACCATATCAGAAACATAAGCATAAATTTTATACCTACATTTTCATATCCCCATCCGCTAATGAGAGCTGAAGTACCCGCCACTATTTCTTCTCCCATTTCTGGCAAAGCCACTGGAAGGATCCGACTTGAAAATCCTAAAGGACTGCATAACTGAAGGAACAAGAAGTTAGAATTAATTAAACGGTATCTTTGAGATTTATATGAGATAATGGATTAATTATATGCTGAGAGGTTCAGCATCTTTACCCAGATTTGACAAAATGCCCTACTTAATTTTCTAAATATATGTGGGCATGCATAGACACCTTGATTGGTTAAGCTTATAAAACCTCAATAAAAAGCCATGGAAAAATTATCGCGTCGACCAGAGCTCCACGCTCAAGAGATTCCTTGATAAATTGAGAGCCTTGAGTGTAAGAACAAATCGTAAGCTTGTAGGCTGACCAAACTAAACTAAGCCCATTCTTTATGAATAAAGACATACTATTAGTAATATTATTATTTTTTTACTCTATTGTCTGCATCTGCATTGGCAGGGATTTTAACATTAATTTTTTAAGTCATAGTATGAATTTGTCACTGTTTAAAGACCTTCTCTGTTGCTTTGATATCCACATTACTGTTAACTCACCAACAAGAGTAACTTCGGTTTCCAGTACATGTACAGACAATTTTTTAGTCACAACAAATATTAATAATTTTAAAGTCAGTGTTGTTGATCTGTATTTATCGGATCATTTTTTTCAGTTTCTTTCCATTAAAGTAAAAAATAAATGTAAAAATGAAACCAAATATGTATACCTTTGAAATTTCAGCACAGAAAATATTACACGAATCCATGATTATCTACAGAATGAAAATTGGCAAGATGTTCTTACCCAAAATTGTCCTAATACTGCCGTGGACAAGTTTATGACATAATTTTGTATTATTTTGAAGCAAGTTTCCCTGTAAAGCGTTTTAATATTAATAATAGAAAACTAAATGAAAACAAATATATGACACCTGAAATAATTAGACTAAGAAATCAAGTAAACTTATACAGTGACATAGCAAAAATAGATAATAATTATAAGGGCCTTAGTACACGTCTGAATAACTTATATTGTAATAAATTACAGACCGCTAAACGGGAGTATCATGATCGTGAAATCTGCAATTCAAGTAACAGGACTAAAACTATGTGGAACATAATTTAAAAAATTCAGGGGTCAAGTTCGATTTCTAAAGATATATGTTTTAAAAAAGATGGCGATGAAATACCGATTGAAGGTGTAGCTAATGACTTCACAAGCACCACAAATATAAATGCCTTGCGCAATTTTAATTTCTTAGAATCTAATGTGCCTAATTTTTATAGATCTATATATTTATCTGCAGTTTCTACTACTGATGTTGAATTTTTTATAGATAAACTAAAATCTTCAAATTTTAGCGGCCATGATAATATTTCTAATAATTTAATTAAAAAATGCAAATGTGTCATTAGTTATCCGTTAGCTTACATAATAAATCTCTCCATAGAGAATGGTATTTTTCCCAGCAAATTTAAAAGGGCTATCGTCCATCCCCTTTATAAGAAAGGAGATCCAAATGTAGCAATTACAGAGCTATTAGTTTATTATGTAGTTTTCAAAACTTTTCGAACTCCATCTCAAAGAGCAGTTATTCAACTTTCTGCAAAAAAATACTCTGCTTTCTCCTGCTCAACATGGTTTCACTACTAATAAAATCACTGAGTCGGCATTATGTGATTTCCATCACCAAATTGTTAAGGCGGTGGACAACAAAAAATTTGCTCTAGGTCTTTTTCTAGATTTCTCGCGAGCTTTTGATATGGTAGATCACCAGTTGCTCAAAGCTAAACTCGCACGATATAGTGGTCGAGGGAAAGCTTTGGAAATATTTTCATCCTATCTTGACAACAGAGCTCAAACTGTAAAAATGGCCTGTGGAGCTGAAAGCGAGACTTGCTGCATCAAGCAAGGAGTTCCACAGGGTTCAATTTTGGGACCACTATTGTATATTTTGCTTACCAATGACATTATCGATTACTTGCAAAGAACATCAAATGTTCATGTCCTGTGCTATGCAGATGATACAAATGTTCTAATTACAGGAAATAACTCAACGGAAGTAAAAACAACCACTGAAATCATTTATCAGGAAATTATATGCTGGTGTTATAAGAATAATCGAAATTTAAATAAAACTAAAACCGTTTGCATACAATTTACATTTAATAACAATTCCAAAGGCCTAACACTTTTTAATGGTACTGACCTTGAGTTAAATACCTGTGATGCTAATAATTTGTTAGGTGTCACTTTTGACAAACACCTGCAATGGGCTCATCACATTGAAAATCTGTGTATAAAGTTACGGAAAAGTTGTTTTGCTCTAAAATTTATGTCCAAGCATTGTAGCCAGGATATCCTTAAAATCCTTTATTTTGCCAATTTTCATTCTCATCTGAGGTATGGAATTGTAAACTGGGGTAATAGTACTAATGTAGCCAGGGTATCTTTACCGCAAAAATATGCAATTCGTATACTGTTAAATTTGAGTTACAGAGAAACTTGTAGAGATGCTTTTAAAGTTTTAAAAATTTTGACTCTTGCTAGCCTATATATTCTGCAAGTATGTTCATATGTCCACAAACACAAATATACTTTTTTAAATAATCAAGTTGGACATTCACATGATACTCGATCTAAACATCTCCTACTGCCCGACTGTCATAGAACTACTATGTATCAGAGAAGTTTTCTGTATCAAGGGTGTAAATTCTATAATTTATTAGACGAAGATATTAAATCCTCTGGTAGTATACATGTTTTTAAATGGAAACTTAAAAAATTGTTGCTAAACAAAAACTGTTACACAGTCAATGAATTTTTTAATTAATTGTATTTTAATATCGCCTTTTTCCATATTATTGTTTTTTTTCCTCTTTTTAAATTCATATGACATAAATCTAATCTATATTTATAATTATTTTAGAGTCTGATTAAGTCCAACAATGTCTTATATATCGTATATTTTAGCCACATTATATTATAGTGTATTGTTTTCTATTTTTGGTACTGTTTTTTTAATTATTTATGTGATATTTTCTTCATCGATCTTATGTATACCTTTTTGGGTACATATGTTTTTTCAGTGGAGAAATAAAGATTATTATTATTATTATTAGTATTATTATCTGTGCGCGTAACCAGGTATTTATTACTTGGGCGGAGTCTTCCGCTAATTTGCTCAATTGAACATAACTTTTGATATCCAAAGAATAGATCAATAGTTGCCGACGACGCGATGGTTTCTGTAAAGCAAAAAATTGCTACCGGCGGCACCAGTTATTAGTTAGATAGCTTGAAAACATGTAGGTATACCGTAAACAGCTATTAAGGTATGTAATTGTAAATACGAAAGTTGACGTGGAATTTTCCTCATTTGAAGATTTAACAGTGCATTAACAGTGGACAAGAAAAGTGTTCAAAATGAATTTTGGATTCGAGATGCTAGAAAGATCGTGTTACGGACCTCTAGCGTATGCGACCCACCATACGCTTTAGCATTTTGTGGGCCGCATTATAACAATTGCTACACGTCCGTAACACATTTCGCTATTCTCCACGGGAGGGCGATATATTTGCGACACGTGCTCAGCAGAGGAAACGGAAGCAACGATTGTTTTTGGTGTGGTTGTTGGTTGGCATGGTAGCTTGGTAGCTAGTTGTTAATTCTGTGCACTTTGGTTAATCCAAGGCATCCTGGTGGATTTTAGAATTATCAACACAAGAAAATTTCCTCAATCTGTTGTTGTTCCGTTTAGCGGAATATTTTGTGGTTGTGAGTGAATTCTATCTGCGGAAGCAGGATATTTAATTACACAAGGCTCTCCTTTGGAAATACAGTGCCAACTTGAAAGGCGGACTCGACCCCATTCATCAGACTGTGGCTTTTGGTGAATTGTTCCCTCATCAGTGAGGGTTCTACGGACAGGGCTTCTACACACGTCAGTGAGAGTTCCACGGACGGGGCATCCACACACAGTGGAAGGTGCCAGGGCTGGTGAGGCTACCATCAACCCCATCCTTGGGTCCATTTCTTGTGTCCCGAAGACATCTCCGTAGGGCTACAGGTTCTTTCACGTCCGGACTCGGTATCGTACCACCCTAAATAAGTGTGTTGTGTTGTTTATTATTTTTACTTACCGGGGACCACCTTCAGTGGTTCGGCTGGATTTCAATTCATACTTTGCGTTTTTTTTAACTTGTACATATTTAAAGATTTTATGCATTTATATTTAAGGAGGTTCTTTAAATGAAACCTTTGTGGCAGAATCTATGACAATTTTTGAGGACATTGTAAACCGATGTGTAGCTACACGAGGCATTTTATGAATGTTGTAACTGATTAATCGTGAAATTGGCCACAACTGTGAACATCGCCAGGTTACATGCTAGAGAACCAATATCTGTAAATTGTTTAATATAGTGCATTTCATTTTTAAAGAAAGTGTCTTTATTTCGTCTGCGACCACTACATATGGAAAAGCCTCAGTGATTTGTTAATAAGTAAACTAATAATTTATCATAGTTTATGTAAGCTTGGGCTTAACGCCCTGAGGTAGTCTGAGCTAGTGAAATTTATCGTAGGCACGTACATCACTTTCCGGGTTAAGTTAGCCTACGATATCTGCTACGCTACAGTAGCCCAAGTGATTTCGTTACGTAATATCTTATAATCATTAATATCCAACGTATTTATTTGTTTATGTACGTGAATCTCGTAGCAATCAATTAAAATGGCAACATTAATAAATCTATTGAATATTATTATGTGCGACTAGCAAATGTGAGGCAACAATTTTATAAGCTTTTTCTACATATTTTCAAACATTTGTATACATTTGCTATACAAAGGGCTCCAAACCACAGAAGAGTAAACTAGTTTGGATTCTACAAAAGAGAAGTATATAGTTTTCTCACATTTAAATGATCTGCAGTTACGTAGAATAAACTAACTAAATTTTGATAGGAGTTATTTGAAATACCAATTGTATTACATTAAATGTTAATTTGGAGTCGGATACCACATCCAAATCAGTTTTTGCATAAACCCTCCCTAAATGTTTGTTTCCGATTTCATATTTATAATTATTTAGGTCTTTACGCAACGTGAAAGCCATTACCTTGCATTTATCAATATTAAAGGGCAACAGTAAAAAAACAAAAATTAAGTGGATCTAGATTTAAACCCTGGGGAACTCCTGAATCTGATGTGCAGTAATCCGACAGGAAATTATTTATCCTTACATACTGTTGCCGATTTATCAGGTAGGTAGACATAAGTCTTATCAAATCAGTAGAGATGGAGAAATTTCTAAGCTTATTTAATAATATGCAGTGATCAGCTTTATCAAATTAAATCAAGATAAGTTTTATTATGCCAATAGTGATATTACACACAAAAGGAAGACGATTAGGGTTACCTATCTACCATCATCTCCTTCAAATAGGTAAACAATAAAAATATTACAACATCAAGAAACCATAATGATATTGTAAATATAAGACAAAGAAATACATACACGGTGTAATTAGTTTCATGTCATTAAAAAATACTGGTAATGGGGAACGACCAGATAAACAAAAAAGTCTTATATAATATAGGGTCTAAAGTCCATAATATTGGAGAGAGAAAATGCTTAAAAAATTAATTAATTGTTAATAAAATTGATCGAGAACTTCTGGAATATTGAGGCAAAGTATTCCAAAGTAGAAGTGAAAGTTCAACCAAGTTCAAGTTCAACTCTTTGTTGCCGGCGGTGCATCTCCCTAATTGGCAAAAAAATTATAAAGGCGTGCCCTTATGGAATGTTGAGGTAGGCGTATTCAGACATTTACGTATGCTCTGATATTCGTATAACTACTTGCAATATTGCCAGTCGCACCATTTTAAGAGTATTTATACAATTATTTTCTGTTGTATACCTGCACTTTTTTTAGCAATAAATTATACTATTATTTAGAATTTTTTACTTTTTTATGCAATTTTTATTAAATCAATAATAAAAATTGATGAAAATGCCAAATTTAGGTTGAAAATCAGTCCCTTCACTCCCTCCCATTAAATGAGCAAAACTAACTGAAATTTTGTAGTACTTTACAAATCGGTGCGCCACGTAACGCTGTTCAATCTGTATTCTGAAGAGTATGGAGCCATTATAAATCACAAAATGATTTTTTTCCTTAAAAAGATTAGAGTAGGCTTCGAAATATTTTTTAACGAATAAAGTTTAATTTGCCTTAAATACATAACTAATAAAAAGCAATTATTGCCCTTTCGAGGTTATCAATTATATGAAATAACGTACAAGTACCAAAACTATCGTGCTTTGTTAAAAAATATCATGAAATTTCGTCGAAAATCTCACACATCTGACAGCACTGGTCAAGCAGTGAACATTAAGATGTAAATAATTGCCGGCTGCTCTCTTTCTGTTTTTACTTTTGCGGTTTTATTGTCTACCTAATTAGCCGGAATACGCATGAAGAAATGCACCGATAAACCTTCCAATTTAAATTATTTAGCCAATAGCATCAGCTAACGAGGACTAAGAACCAATAAAAGATACTTTAAAAAGTAGAAGGAAAGGGTTATTAGAAAAAATCTACTTTAGTTTAGTTCATGTCGGTTGCTTGATTACGTACAATCATACGGTTCTTTTGTGTCATAGCTTCTGTTCTTTTTCGATTTTGGGCCACGTTTTTCTGTATCCTTAGTGAGAATTTATTTTATTGACTTACTTTCGTTTAGTGTAGTATTTTAAAACGCTGTATTTAAAAGTGAATTTTGGACATTTTGGCAGAAAATTACACTTATCCAGAGCTCGCTGATATGCACTTGTTGTATGGAGAATGTCGTGGAAATGCAGCTTCTGCAGAACGTCTGTATGCTCAAAGATTCTCCAATCGACGACATCCTTGTCCACGGACATTTATTAATATCGCTTAGCGTCTTCATAAAACACGTCGTCTCGACGGATATGCCGGCGAACGAGTTCCGCAACGCGAGAATAATGTAATTGAATCGGAGGTTCAAGTTTTGGAACTTGTAGAAGAGGTTCCAACTTTAAGTACCCGCGATATCGCAAACCGTGTGGGAGTGTCCTATTTTGTGGTATGGAGGACTATGCGAGATATGAGTTTACACCCCTACCATTATCAACGTATCCAAACCCTAGAACCTCAGGATTATGCAGATCGAATTGAATTTTGTAGGTGGATTTTGAGAAAACACGCAAGAAATGATAATTTTTTAAACGTCCTGTGTTTCTCTGATGAGTCATGTTTTACCAGGAACGGGGTGTTTAACTTCAAAAATATGCATTATTGGTCAGATGAAAACCCGCATCTAAAAAGAAGATCTCACTTTCAACGACGTGTCTCTGTTAATTTGTGGGCAGGAATTTGTGGCAATGAAATAATTGGACCAACAGAATTACCCAATAGATTAAATGGTGAAATCTATTTAAATTTCTTGCAGCAAACATTGCCATATTTGTTGGAAGATGTACCTTTGGCGACGCTCAGACGTATCTGGTAAATGCATGATGACGCACCAGTGCATTTGGTCTGGCGGTTCGAAATTTTTTAAATACGCAATTTCCTCAACGATGGGTTGGACGTGGTGGACCGGTTGGGTGGCTTGCTAGGTCACCCGACTTAAATCCAATAGAATTTTATTTTTGGGGGCATCTTAAATCGCTTGTTTACCGTGATCCAATTGACACTTTGGAACAATTGCAGCCTGTCACTGCAATTTTTTTTTGTGGAAAATTATTTTATTTCGCTCGGTTTTTAAGAACCAAGAAGTCGGTACCCTTTCTCTCCTTTGTTAATCCAAGCCGCGAATGCCGGCACCGGCGGTCGGCTCAAGAACAAAAGCCTTTTCCGCTTTTATAACTTTTTTAAAAGTAAGTGAGAAATTTCGTTCATTGACCCATAATGCAAAGGTTCTCAAACTTTTTTGTAGAGACCATTAAAATTGTTGACCTAGGTCAGTTTTTTCCAAAGTGCTCCTAGAGGAAAAAGTTATATAGGTTTTTTGTTTGTCTGGTCGTTTCCCATTACCACTTTTTTTAATGACATGAAACTAATTACACCCTTTATATAATTCGATTATGACCTCTAAATTTTCCGCAGATATTACCCAGTTAATAGAGTTATCATTTAAGGTCAAGCGAAAATAGGATTCTATTAACTCTAACACTCAATGCCACAGTTTTATTAGGATTTAACTTTAGCCCATGGTGTTCAGAATAAGTTGCAATATTTTGCAGATCAGCATTTATAAATTCTACATCATTTTTTAAATCATTTATCTGAAATGAAAAGTACATCTGAATATGTTTTGGCAAAGTTCACAAAATCCGCTACATTTCTATTTACTGACCTTTTCTTCTGGAACCCATAGTAAATGCTCGATATTTTATTCTTAGCGTGCTCATAAAGATAGTGATATAATGGTCTCGAATATCTTAGATAAATTTGACAATGGGACGATAATTATAACTTCCCTTCAATCCTCACGTTAATAAACAGGAGTAATTTTTACTATTTTCAGTTTATCCGGATTTTTTATTTTTAAGAGCTAAATGAAATATTAATACTAATGGCACAACCAATGCTTCTTTGCACCTCTTACTTATATAACTTTGTATATTATCATGTCCCAGTACTCTTTGGTTTCAATTTATGTATTTCCTTGATCACACCAGCATCAGAGATCTGCCTAACATTCAATAGTTCTAGTTCTTCGTTATCAACTATACCATTTTCGAATGTAGGAGCTATTCCTTCATTCAGGTTTATTGTTCTGTTATTAGTCCTGCATTGGTTCCGTGAGCAACCATTTACATTTTGGGGGTAATCTAAGTTAGTTTCTTTGCAAATAACACTACTAGTAGCTGACTTAGCTGCTTGTTCAAAGAAAATTTTAAATTCGCTGCAGTAATTAACAATTCACATTTAGCTATGAATATATTATGTTTTTTTTCAGCATGGTTCTTTTAAAATAGTTTACTATACTGCATGTTGGTTTAGTTTTATTTGTAGAGCTCGAAATTAATTCTCTAAAATTAATATCCTTTACTTGCTTGATCTTATTTTTTAATGTTTAATGTTTAATGTCCAACAATGATATATGTAAGAGATTTACTAAAACTATTATCAAAACAGAAAAGAAAAATGCTTTTTAGGTACCTTTAATATTGCGATATCGTTATCCAGAGTAAGTTGATTATAACCATCATGGGCATAGATCGTACAGACTTTAACTAGTTTTCCACCACTGTTGACAAAGTCACTTCCTGCTCTTATGGAATATTGCGAAGCTATCCCACTAAAAGAAAAAATGTAGTGGGGGCTAGATAATATTAAAGTGCATTAAAGCTGATTTTTTATTTAAAAATTAAATACAATATTTTGGTCTTTCGGTTGTTAAAAAAAATAAAAATATAAGAATGTTGCCTCGTCTTACACAATGTAGGAAGTGTTTGGTTTGAGAGATGAAATGCGACTCACATTAGAATAATTGGTGTGGTAAAACATTTGGTATTTTGAAAAGGATACACCTTAGAAATCATATTCATATGAATTTATCAAATAATCTAGTAGAATCACTTGCTGAATTATTGATGAGTACATATAGAGATATAGAGAAAATATAAAGAGAACATAGCGAAGATATTGGTTATTTTGATGAATTAACTCATGTTTAAAACATAATATTTTTTAGTCGTAAAATCCTCTATAAAATCCCTATTTTACCATAAAGAACGTAACCAGACTGCAACCGACAACTACTCTCCGGGCTATGTGCCCCGCCGAGCGCTGAATTACAAGTTACAAGCCTGGCGCGTTCGATTGCAACAAACACCAGCCGAAAGACTGATCCTACTTAAAGGAGCTCTCGTGCAAGTCGTAACACACCACTTGCAAACTGCAGTTTCGAGCTGTTGGCACTCATCATTGCAAGGTAGGCATGTGACGACCGACACGAGGATCATTTGACTATTTAGTACATTTTGGTATCTTTGGGATAGCGATAAGTAAAATAGTCAGCAGGTGCTATCTAGCGGTCCAGTGTCTGTTGCAATCGAAAAATAAATAGCCTGACTGGGCTTAGCATAGTTCAAATGTGCTTTTTAGAGAGCGGAATATTAAAACATAATATTTTTAGTCGCAAATTCCTCTATAAAATCCTTATTTTACTATATGGAACGTAACCAGACTGCAGACTAATGGCAATATGCAATTATTACACTTAACGCGCCAGGCTTGTAACTTGTAATTCAGCGCTTGGCGGGGCACATAGCTCGGTGACTAGCTGTTGGTTGCAGTCTGGTTACGTTCCTTATAGTAAAATAATGAGTTTATAGAGAAGTTTGCGGCTAAAAATGTTATGTTTTAATATTCCGCCCTCTAAAAAGCACATTTGAACTAACTCAGGTTTGCACACTCGCTACACGATGATGGCCTAATGTATCGTATAAAAAGGGAAAGGCTGAGTCTTTGTTTAATATATATACCCCAAATAATTGAGCTACAGGTATTAAAATCTAATTATTGCTATCATAAATTGAATAATGTGTTATACGTGACGTATGTAGTCTATATTGTTATGGTGAACGGTAAAATAGCAATTTATTTAAAATCCACATAATACAATATCTTGCCTTACCTGGTAATACAATGTGCAGCTGTTAAAATATAAGAGTTGTGAAAAATTGATCCTCCACAAATGTGCTGGCCATACTTTCGCAAGGACACCTGGTAAGGAAACTCTAGTATGCTTGCGTTTTTACCTCCTATTATTCTGCCATCTAGCCTGGGTATTCTAGCTAAAAAATACATAATTTAATAGCATGCTCAAAAAAATAACTGATAGTAAACTACGCCTGGAAATTTGAAGGTCTTAAATCTAATTAAAACACAGACATGTACAGTACTAGTAGATTGTTTTATATGGAGTAAAAGTGACATTTTAATAATTGAAGTAGACCGATCAGACGAAGGTCAAAGAAATACGAAAGCTCCGAAAGGTCACATTATAATTTTTAAAAAGTTGAAAATTCAACTTTCTTGAAATTCCAACTTTTTCAAATGTTGAAATTTCAACTTTTTTCTTGAAATTTCAACTTTTAAAAAAGTTCAACTACTGCTACTACTACAAGGTCGTTCGCGCCATTGTTACCTCTTTTCCATTATTATATATTTTTGGGAAAGAATTGAGGCAACATCTGTGTCTGGTCGATAGCCGCGTGGGTTAAAGCGCGAGGTGGCAGTTGCGATTAATTACACGGGCATCGCACCACCGGGTTCGAATCCTGACTCCGGCGGAGGAAATGGTTGTATGTCCGCGTTTTTTCAATGTGTAACCCCCTTTCGCACTAGCCCTGGTTTCTGGAATGGGGGTTGTCTAATTTCTGTGGTTTATTTATTATTGCACTGCTCTCAGTTGTATACTATATACCGTGTATGGCAGCATTGATATACATACAGGGTGTATACATTTTTTGTTGCAGATTGTTGAATTTAAAAACTAATCGTTATTTTTGAATATTTCAAAAAATACTTTAGATGTTATTCTCAATTTTGGGATTTGTTAATAGAATATAAAATCATATATTTTAGTTTGAAAAGTTATTTTATCGCTCCACCAGTGGCGTCCCTGCAGATAGTCCTCCACTTTTTTTACTAAGAAAAGATGTCAATGGAGTACCACTCCGTTGACATCTTTCCATGTAGATTTTTTTCTGATTAGCCTGGTAAATTCAATATGAAAACGTTCCTTACGTTTTTCTCGTCAGACGCACAGTTCTTGGTTAAAACAATTAAACTCAAATTGCTTCACATAACAGTGTTGATTAATAATTATTGAACACATAAATCTAGTTATCTTGGAATAAATGATGTTTTTGCAACCATCACTTTCAAAACAATATTAGTTGACATAAAGTAAGTCGTTGGTGCTCAAAAGCATCTCATCCTATTATTTCTTATTTTCTTATTTTTATTGTTTCATTGAATTTATTTTATTTGTTTGCTGTTTTTACTGGAATAAGTAAATAATGTGAATTATATGAAAGCGGAAATGGTGACAATGCATTACGTATGTGGTCTCGCAGGTAATGCAACAAAAGCCAGAAGTATGTATGAGGAAAGATACCCTAATTGTGCCTTGCCACATAGCCAATTCTTTTCGACTATTCACCGCCGTCTTTGTGAAACTGGTAGTTTCTAAAAATGTACTTCTGTAGGAAGATCTTGCAGCGATGTTTCAGGAAAATCGAAGAACATCCTGAGACGAGTACGAGGAAGATCATCGTCAAATTGTTTGGCGAACTTTGGTTGATCATTTGTTGTATTCGTACCATATTCTAAGAGTATAGGCATTAATTTTCAGGGATCTGTACAACGTGTCAACTCTGTCAGTGATATCTTTAGAATGTTATACTAAATTCGTAGCTTGAGTCACAAATTATGCTCACGTACGAAGCAAATATGTCTAGGAATGCATTTCCAAGAGCAATTTTCGGTTAGTGCATGTATAGGAATTATTGGTAATAAACTTATAGGTCCCCTTTTCCGCCAAGACCCCTGAATAGACAATCTTATCTGCATTTTCAAAAAGTACTACCTGTGTTGCTTGCAGATGTACCAATTGCCTTAAGGAATCAAATGTGGTACATGCACGACAGAGTTCCTGTTCATTTTAGTGCAATTGTTCGCGACCATTTACAAGTAGTTTTTTATTTTTATTTTATTGCCTTATTTAGATTAAGGTCCTGGCGAAGTTTAGCATTAAGACAATTATACAATGACATTGCTGTCTGCTGCAGCTTAGACCCAAACTCAGGAGTGGTACACTAATTAACAATGTTGTCTCTCACACAACCGCGTCTAGTCCACTGCTACCAACTCGGTAACACATGAAAAACACCATTAAACATCCATACCCTAGCCAGGATTCGAACCTGGGACCCCTTGGTTGCAAGCCAAACACGTAAGCGTTGAGCCACTGAGCTGGTTTATCCTAATCGTTGGATAGGTCGCGCAGGACCTCAGCAATTACCATCAAGATCTCCCAATTTTAATAGTTTGGATTACTTTGTGTGGTGTCATCTTAAAATCCTGGCGTATAAAACTCGTATTAACACTTTAGAAGATGTAGGAGAACGAATAGTTGACTCGTGTGAAACGAGTGTGCAATTCGATGCGAAGGCCGGTGGAGGCATGCCTATTAAGTGAAGGTGACCATTTTCAACAATTTTATAAAATAAAATTTATCATTACCGTCATTGATAATAATTAGTTTCAATTTGAATTGAATTGATTTAGTCAAGAACTATGCGGCCGACGAGAAAAACACAGGAGACGGCTTTCATGTAGAATTGATGAGGCTAATCAGAGAAAATAATTTTTCTAGCTAAAATATGTTGTTTTATATCCTATTAAAACCTATCAAAATTGAAAATAATATCTAAAGTACTTTCTGATATCTCAAAAAATTGCAATTTAAAAAATATATTCAACACGCTGCAAAAAAAGATTGAAGCCGTTGCGGACATGTGACCTAATGAATCACACATTGAAATATTAGCACGTTATTAAGGAACGCCCTGTATATACAGTAAGCGGCAAGCAAGTGCGTATATTGGACTGCGTTTACATGTGAAATAAGGTAGCCACAGAGTTAGCTAACTCAGTGCTACGTTGTTGTTCACTGGGGGTGGACGCATGTTCAATTTTAAATTCACGATGTATATAGTCCAGTATACTTTAACTTGGCATGTGTATGTATGAGTTAATATTTCCGTACGATTTCATTTTCTCTTGCACACAAAGATCCAGAAATATTGTCCACGTAGACAATGTTTCTGGACTATTGCTTTAACTTTGTGTACAATATGGGAGAAAATGAAATCGTACGGAAATATTAACTCATACATACACACGTCAAGTTAAAGTATACTAGACTCTACGTATGTCACAGCATCTAAAAATTATAACTATTGTCATAAAGTTTATAAAGAGCCGAGTGACTCGGCCCTAAGAAGCGCTGTAAAAGAATGTTTTTAATATAAAATACATTCTTAAAATAACAAAATAAGTCTTAAATGAGAGATTATTATTGTTCTCATTTCATTATCATTATTGTGATACGGGACTGATTCGCACCAACGTTATTCGAAGTTTTTTATAATTCGACTGATTGTACCTAGTGCAGAAGAAAGCTTATTTGGATATGTAGTTTGAAATTTTTAACAGCACACATTGAACGGCCACCATAACACCACAAACTTTTATAGGCTTCTGCTCAAAGCAGAATAAATGTAAATACTTTTATATAGCATGCGATAAGCCACAGCCGTCTCGATTGAGTCCCCACTATTTACATTCGTTTATATCGTTATGTGTTTAGTCTGCTTCTAGATATACTAGCGGAAAACAATAAATGAAAACAGTCACCGATGCAGTGGGGAATAGAGATGGTAGTGGCAATGCATAACGCATAGCTGTTTCTATCACATCACGTCTTACGTCTTTTATGCCGCGTGCATTAAAATGAGTGAAGAGCTCATGCTCGTGTTAGAGTCCCTATAAAGTAGAGTCTGGGACCTCGGCTCCCACTCCGTCCAAGTGGCGATGGTTTCAGTGTGCGCGTGTGCTTCAGTCTGTTTACAACGTATCCTATTGGCGCTGCCATTATGTATCCACATTTCAATCAGTGCCTGGACCTCATATGGCCAGACTCTACTTTATAGGGAATCTACCTCATGTTGTCTCGTAGTGTCTCACCTGGCGCCTTCCTTCTCGATTAAAGCTTTCTGCTACTATACTCATAAATTTGTCCCTGTACGTACTTGTCTGCCGCTATCTGTATAACACTAGTACTGTACAAATAAAAGACACCTATTTAACATAGTTCTGTCTATATATTATGTATGTATCTGTTTAATTTATTATTCATGTTTAGTTTCGATTGCTTTTTCCTCATCCTAATTTTTATATATTTATTAATATAGTGTTCTGCATATTTGTATTTTATTTATACCTGTAATCACCACTTAACCCTATTTGTTGTTTCCTATTCTGACACTGGAATTAAATCCAGCTGGGTAAATAAATAATATAATAATCTTTCAGAAGAAAGAAGATAATATAACACGATTTTAATTCTTTTCCTCTTAAAAAGGATTATTGTATAAATCCTCTAGAGCTTATCTTTAGGTATGCGTTTATACGAAAATCTTCCATGGCATAATAATGTTTACTCTTCAATATACTTATATGAAAACCTAAATAAAAATTTTACCTTCTCAGTAAGTTGACATGTCAATAATGTTTATTGTCATCTTCAGGACTGTTCAACTTTCTCTCATACTCACTAGACCTAAAGAAGACATTTAATAATTGTTCTCAAATCATCGATCTAATGAGAATTTATAATTTCCCTCGTATGTTAATACATAAATTAAATCTGAGTAATTTATTGCTGTAGTTTTCGTCATATAATTTTGAGATATGCTTGTTTTTTTAAATATAAAACAATAATACTATAAACTATTTAAACAAACTGACGTAGGAATGAAAATGAATTAGTTATATTTTTAAACGAGCAAAAATTATAATATGCTGATTGAAACAACAAGTTAAATATCCATAATAATTTCTCATAGACCGTTCGTTTTATGTTTCGACCTCGAAGAAAATAATGTAGATCTGAAAATTCATAGAAACATTCTGTTATTTCAACTTTTGTATTTTTGCACGAAATGGTCTCGTAGGCTCACTAAGAAAACGATAATAAAAACTAAGGTTTTTAAACTCATTTTCTTTTCTTAAATATACTATTGAGGACATTGCCTTTCTGAAGGATGCAGTTTTATAAAATCTAGTTTTTTTTTATTGATTGACTCCATTGTCAGATATTTTTATTTATTTATTTATTTATTTAATTAATCAACAATTTTACAGTTTGTAATTATCAATTTAAAGAAGCACCTAAATTAGGAAATTTGTACTGTGCTTCAAACTTTATACAATAATATACCTAGTTTAAGCGAGTGTACATATATAGTAATAAGATAAATATAGTGTAGCATTAGGGTTTTAAAATTACGAAGGATTAAAACGCGTTTACTGGATGATGCAGAAAATAAATACTTAATAATTTAATAGTAAGATTATTTAAAAAAATTGCATAAATCTGTGTTTATTTTCAATGACATATAGTTTTGTTTTGTAGTAAAATGTTTTTAGATTATGTATTTTTCTTATGTTATTTGGTATTATATTATAAAATTTAGTTCCTAAAAACGATACAAATTTCTGACAGGTTGTTTTTGTAAAAAATTGTTGCTTTATATGGTTGTTTGTTATTGTCCGAGTGTTGGCAGTGTGTTGTAATAATTGTTTCTGAAATTTAGTGTGAATAAATGTTATTGATTGTAAAACATAAATAAGTCTAATATTTAGTAGCACTTTTTCATCATATAGCCGCTGTGTAGAGTACATTTTAGGTTTTCTTAACATTACTTTGATGATGTAACAGTTAATTATCAATAACTGCAATAAGATATGTTATGATTGTTGTTCTTTCATAAACAATTATCTTAATTTTAATGTGACTCTCACAGAAAATACAATACTACAGAATGTTGCTCGGTAATAAGGAAGACTACTGCAGTTTGTGCAAATTGGAAGAAGGTAATGTTATTGGATTTTATGACACAGTGAATTATCTGATTGACGAGTATATGGTATTTATGGTTTTGGTGGCAATGTACTTTGACAAAAAACAAGTTTAGGCAAAGGGCAGGATAGATACGTCTGTGACCATTGCACATAATACTGCTTTATTCACCTGTTAACAACAATCCAAGAATTTTTGGAATTTGCATAAACTCCAAACTGTTTTTATTATAATAGGTCAACATTCTGTAGTTTCTTTTCTGTTAGGGCTACTAAATGAGTTACTTAAATATTCAAATGTAAATGTAATGTGTAAAAGTACAGCTCTATTACTTACCTTTGGTAATATAGATGAAATTTAGTAAAAACAAAGCAATGTTTTGTATTTTCATTCTCGAATAATTACGTCACTATAATGTTTCCTAAAATTTGATATACATTTATTAACTACACTTCATTGCCGCAGGTAAAAATAAAACTAGCTTAATATGGCAGAATCTGTTTTACTCATTATCGTTAAAATAAACATTCAAGGAAAGCGCATATCAAAAACTTTGTTTAACGAAGAATTAGCTGCTGTTATTACTAAGTTAGATAAGATTTTCTTGATCAACAGACGCAAGGTAGGCCCAAATGTTCTGTAATTTTTTATTAAAAAACTGCCCCAGAAAAGTATCTTGATAAGAAATAAGTTTTTTTTACATTACCCATTCCATATAATTGCTTGTTCAATAAAAAACGAAAATGATCTGCTGGTGTATAATAGGGTAAAAGAAGATTATAAAAATCAAATAAAGCGAATTAAATTAAAATTTAACAGTAAACGGTTTCAAACAGAATAAAATTATCAATAAAAATAGAAAAAATAAAAATACAAATATAACTTCTGACTTAACGATTAATGATTTTGTTGACACAAAGTTTTCAGATTTTGTTAAAAATGCACCTAAATAAAAAATAGTAAATCTGAAGATATTTACAATCTTAGTAGAGAGGTTTTAAAATTAGTTGATCAAATACTTGCAAAGCCTATTGCACATTTAATAAACATGTGTAATGTGTATTGAATGTCAAATTCATCAAAAAATTGTCAAAAAATCGCAAGTTACTCCTGTATACCAAAAAGGAGAGTTTACTAATACATACAGTAATAGACCTATTTCCATTATACCTGTCACAAATATTTGAAATTATTCTAAAAAATGGATTACTAGAATATTTTGAAAAAAATAACCTACTAACTGGTACTCGATTTGGATAGAGATAAAAGAAATCCACTAATTCAATCTTCGAAATGTATTCAAACATTATAGAAACTTTCGAGGAGTGAAAATTATGCCCTGCTAAATTTTGTAACATGTCCAAGGCGTTTGATACTGTTAACCATAGTGTTTTGATACAAAAATTAGATTATTATGAGATCAGAGGAAATGCCTTAAGTATATTTACATCATATTTTGCAGACCGTCAACAATGTATTAAATTTAATGGCAAAGTGTCCAATCAATGTTAATTACGGTATGCCACAAGGGTCTGTCCTAGGTTCTGTGATGTTTATCGTCTATATTAATGATTTGTCATTTAGTTTGACTGATGTATTCCCAATAATATATGCTGACGATGCCACATTTTTGTTAAGAGACAGCCATTTTCCAACTTAGCAAAGTTAGTTAGTAGTAGTAGTAGTAGTAGTTAGTAGCAAATAATCCGATGATCTAATAAAATTTGGTCGAGAAGTAATTATCTTACTATAAATAATGATAAAACAAAAATTTTACTATTTTTAGCAAAAAATAATGAAGTAAACACTGAACCTGTTAAACTCCTCGGTGTGTATTTGGATACGTCATTCAATTTTTTATTCCATATTCAAAACGTATCAAAAAGGCTAATAACTTCCATTACGTAATAAGGCAATTTAGCAATAAAACAACAACAGATTGGCTTATTTTGCAATTTTCCACAGTATAATGGCATATGGATTGATAGTATGGGAATCATCATGCTATTTAAATAAAAATTTTAAATTACAAAAAAAAGTCGTAAGAAAAATGGCGGATGCTAAATATGACGATCATTGTAAACCGATCTTCAAAAGCCTTCATATTTTAAACCTGCCGTCATGTTTATATATGAATGTCTGTGTTATATCAAAAAATTGAAAAGTGATGACAAAGATACCAAATAGGAGGACATACACTACCATAATACTAGAACAAATACAAATCTAAGATTACCAAAATATAGACTAGGCAAATCGCAGAACTCTTTCTTATACCAATCATATAAATTTTTCAACGTGTTAGCTAATGACTTAAAAAATATTGATATGAGTATAAACATGTATCAACAAAAAATTAACAATATCCTTTTGCAAAATGCGTTTTATACATATGACGGATATTTTGAATATTTTGACTCCTTACCTAATTTATCGTCTGTCTAATAACTTGTAAATTATGGCTTTCTGCATTAACTACTAACTGTTGTTGGATTTTTGACAATTTTATGTATATGTGTGTGTATGTATACATATTGTGTGTGTGTGTATATATTTGTATATGTTATATATATATATATATATATATTATTTCTCTATGCTTGAGATACTGTTTTTTATGATTGTGTATTTATCTTCTAACTTACAATGCACATTGTTTATGGATATGGCATTCTTCTATATGTAAGTAAAGTCTTAATTTGTTCCACGCTTGTGTGCTCCTTTCTCTAGTGCATGCCATGATCAATTGTTGATATCGTTTGGTGTTTTGTTCTTTTTTTAGTATCCCCTTTATTGTCATGCTCTCGGCACCGTTACATAATTTACGTCACCCAGTCTACCATATATTTTTTATAGTGCAATTTGCCATCCTCAAAACGATATCCCAATCCATTAATCCTTCTCGGTTCCTCGCCACCTCTCGGTACCCTATATTCATCTCTCTTTGTCCCTGTTCTATTTCTTCTCGCTTATTTTTGTAGAGTGTATCAGTAATTTGATGTGAATTTTATTATATTAACTATATGTTCTACCTTTTATCCCCTCAAATTGCCTTTATCTTCACTTCTAAGAGTATTTTTCTTACAAGAATAGATGGCGCTATAGACTGCTAGTATAGTTTTGAACGTTTCTGTGATTTCGCTCAGAGAGGGTTGGTTCATACCGACTTCAGGTGTTTATTCATTCTAGAATCTACTTTCTCCCCATATTTGTACTACATGTATTGTTAATAATTTCGTGGCTTTCGTATATTAGTTCCTCCGTTGTTTTTCCTATTCCCTAAAATTTTCATGAGCCTTTGAAGCCGAAAATTTGATTTCTATGAATATCCTCATATGGTATAAGTGTGACGCGTAATCTTCTTACATTCTCACTTATTTTGGGCGCATAGCCGGTACTGAATGCGTTGGTTAAATTGAGAGTTATAAGTATCTGTATTTTTTTCTTGATTCTACTAACTTTGATCACATCAGTTAATATTTCTGAATCTTCAGTCTACGTCTATCGATCATGCAACAGAAATTGTTGATTATCTCTCATTGCTCTCAATTTGTAAAAATCAATATTGTAATCTTTATCGCCTTTAATAATTAGTGTTTTTTTAACTTTCTTTATCTCACCTTGTTTGCATATCTACTTAAGATATTATGATACGATTACTGCTATCGCATGTGTGGTTCATACGTAATAGTTGGAATGGGGCATTGCCGACTAAGAGAATTAATTAATGTTATACTCGGATATTAGAATTTCATTTATGCTGAACGATATTACGATAGAAGGAGCGGCCTAATTGCGGAAACTTACTAAGCCAGAGGCCATTAGGATAACGGTATGTCTTCTAAATGGACACTGCTAGTTAAATAGAACATTAGTCTGTTGAGTCTAATGGGGACACAACATGCAAATTTTGACAAGAGAAAAAGGAACCTCAGCTCATATATTGTGCTACTGTTGAAGTCTAATAAGGACGGGATTTCAATTACTTTAGGAAAAAAACAAGAGCACTAATGGGCCCCTGACAGAGCTATGGAGTCTGATAAAAAGGATGAAGCTAGATGAGATACTGCAAGGAAAATAGCTTTGGCGCGGCACAAAGATCTGAAAAGCTAGCGTTAGTTAAGGTCAATCAGCCAGTTCCTCCATTTACATCTGTTTGTATATTGTAAAAGAAACATAGTGCATGTTGGCCTTTAATCAATAAGACGACAATATTGGTTAGGTGTTCTTAATAGCGGGCGTAAACTCAATAATATGTTACCTACATATCTTACAATATTTTTAACCGCTGAGGTTAAGTTTTTGATTAAATTCTATTACACGAATCTGTAAAAATGTTCATAGAAATCGCTTAACCAAATACGCCCTTATAAGTCAACAAAATAAAAACCTACCTAATTAAGAATATCAATTTTTTGGAACATTTTGAAATCGGTTAAATACTTCGCGTAAAGTTGTGATATAAAATGACTTGACATCTGTTGATGAAGCAAAAAAATGTAGGCATATATATCGACATTAAGTTAAGATTTTCCACTCACGTTGCTAAATTGGTACAAAAATCATATGGTAAGTTGATACATGCATAGGGAGGTACTTAGTTCGAACATAAAGCTGATGTTATGTGATTCTTTAATTCTCTCCCATCTTGCTTATCGCGATATCGTGTATTGTTCTGCTCTATTAGGTAGAAACAAAAGCACTCTCCAAAAAATACAAAATACTTGTATAAAATTTAGTTTCAACTTGCGCAAGTTTGGTTATATTACTGAACATTTTTTGGAAAGTAAATGGTTTAATTTTGATGAAAGATTTAAACACCATTTAGCCTGTCTTGTTTACAAAATTGATAAATATTAAACACCTGATTATCTGTCTTCAAAAATTTTTAAAAGTTAGCGATGCTCATGCAAGTTCTACTAATTTTAGGTACCTATATAATGTTGCTAAGCATAATACCGTGGTTTCGGAGTAGTTTTACATATAACGCCGTCAAATTTTTTTACAAGTTACCCTTGAAACTTAAACTTCTTTCCAATATTACTTCATTTAGCAAGTCAAAGCGTGGTTGCTGTCGAATAGATAATTTGTGTATTGTTTAGTCTTGTAATTTTTTTGTACATAGTTTTCTATTATTTTTCGAATTTCTTTCATTTAATATGTATTTTTGTTTATTTTTCTATGTCATAAATAAAGATTTTTTTTTTACAAAAGACCAGTCACCATACTCTGTGGCTCCAACCCTCACAGAGGGGAACTGGTAATAAATACCAATAACCACTTCCCACGTCCGTGGGGTGAGCGACTACCGAGTCCGCGAATCGTGTGCCCTGAGTAGACGCAATGAACCGAGAATGACAGCCTTCTGCATTCTGCCGGCTAAGATCTCTGCCGAATGTCGGCATGCCGGTATGATCTTTAGTTCCGAAAGCAGCGTCTGTCTCATTACACCGAGGGCTCCTATAATCAGTACCACTATTTTGGCAGAATGGTCCGGATAAATCCTGCGGAGTTCGAAGAGCAAATCTCGCTATTTTGTCCGTTTTTCCTCTTCTTTCAAGCCAATGTTGCTCTTAGCGGGGGCTGAGAATCCCACAACATACATTGTCTTGAGTTGGTGGTCGAGGAGTACTATGTCAGGCTTGTTGGCTTGTATTTGCTTGACTGTGGGATACGAGTAGTTCCAATAAATTAGACACTCCTCATTTCCCACAACGGACTCAATATCCCCCGGAGCGTAAGGCAGCATTGGTGTTTCGTCTATCCCATACGAGTGCCTTAGATGATTGTAAAGCACTCGTAATGCTGCGTCGTGTCTGTGAATATAGGCCGAGACTGCGTATGTCGGGCAAGCAGACAGTAAGCGCATTACAGTCTTCGACGCCCTGCGACAGACCCTGCAGCTGACATCAGGGACCTCCATACCCATTATGAATCCCTCAGTCTCGGACTTCAGCCCGGCTGACCTTAAAAAGGCGAAGGTCAGCCTTTCGGATAAGCCGAGGTCTTCTATATTTTTATAGAAGACTCCGTGCAATGGCTTATCCTTATGGAGCTGCAGAAGGCTGTTGTGTTCTGCAGCTCTAATGTGGGCTTTTAGTCGAACGGGTTCCAACTCTGTGACAGAGTCGGGGTTTACCTGCTCGACGTCGAAAATGAGACCAAGTTCATCGGCTGTTATCCGTGCTGCCTTAAAGAGAAAAGCTCCTACCTCTGCATTTTCATGGTCTCAGACCATGCAGAGGAGGGGATCCGAACTCCTGATGACCTTACATGCTCCATCCAGTATCATCCTGCTAGGGAGACTCTCCAAGCTTGAGAGTCCACGGCCTCGCCGATGTCGTGGAACGGACGATTTAGTATGCAAGCTCCTATTGAGATGCATCTTCTTGCGGGATACTACATCGAGTTAACTCTCTTCTCTTCTCTAATCCATTTCACTGCTTCGAAAGAGTAGAGAAGGATCGGAACGGCAAGCATATTTGTAGCAGACACCTTGTTCTTTCCCGACAGTTCTGAAGACCAGATCTGTCGGAGTAGGTGCTGATACTTGCCGCGGAGAGTGTTTTCCACTACACTCACTTCTTGGGTGGAGCGTTTCTCGACACCCAAGTAAGTATACGACTCTCCGGCATCTAGATGGTGTAAGATGTTTCCGTCCACGAGCTGCGCGTCCTCTCCGTATTCACCGCATCGTCCTCTCTTGAGATGGATCAGTGCGCAATTACCCAACCCGAACTGCATACCGACAGCCTGCGTGTACTCCTGTACCACCCTAAGGGACTGTTGGAGATCCCTCTCTCCAGAGGCATAAAGTTTAAGGTCATCCATATAAAATAGATGGGTGACCTTATGCCTCCTGTCGCCGGGGGTACCGCAGTTATAGCCACGGGTTTTCCGGAGTGAGACGGATAATGGCAGTAGTGAGATGCAAAACATACGGGGGCTGAGGGAATCTCCCTGAAATGCTGAGATTTATTATTATTATTATTATTAAATAAAACTATTTGCTTAAACAAAGTTTATTTACTACAATAAGCTTGTGTACATTGTATAAATGCAATCTTGCATGTGATAGATTTCCTGTATTTCTAATTCTGTATTATGAAATTTGAAAAAATTGTACTTTTACAGCACATGCACACGTTACAATATTGGTACCATAAATAATTATTACATAAGACAATTTCTTTGCCTTGATTATTTTAATATTATTAAATCGTGTGAAAGAAACTCGAAAAAATGTGTTGGTTACATCAAAATAGGTTAGAAAATTATTAAAATAAGCTGTGAAAAAACAACTTAAATATAAATAATGACCATGTTGTAAATGTAATAATAAAAATATAAAATTATTTTGATATGTTATAAACTGTTATGCTGCTAATGTAAAAAGTAATAAATGTGCAAAATTAATTGTGAAAAAAGTGTATAAATGTAAACTCGCACCGTTTGTGTTTGAGAACCCGCAACCCTGATTAAAAACAACTGAGAACGAGACTTATTATTTTTATAATTAAGTTAGTCTTTTGCTTAAGAAATAAAAAAATATAGAATAAAATTCTGCGATATGTGTGTGAAAATTAAGAATATAATACATCATTTTCTAAATGTAGTAAATACATCACAACATTCACAACACAGATTTATGGTGAGCAGTTTAAAATAATGAATTAGATTGCCATATTATATCAGTGGCCGTAAAATATAAACCTTTCTTTTCTTGTCATAACAATTTAAATTCCAGCATTTTCCCGTATCCACGACCTAAAATAACTGACACGTGTATAAACACCAGGATAATCAGCTTCCCCACATCCCTGGCCCCAGGACACAATTCCAATTATTACGCCGTTTAGTTCTAGTGCTCCTCCTGAATCTGCCTGAGAACAAACATAATATTAGTTAAACGGGAAAAATAAAAATGAAAATGATTTCTTCTCTTAGCCGTACAGTAAATTATAATCATGTAAGCCATGCAAATGTAGTCAATATACAATAATACTGATAATAATACAATTATTCTTTATTAATTTGATATAGTCCATTAAAATGTAAATTCACTGAGCAAAATTAAGTCATCATCGATTAAAAAAAGAAATATATAAGTTAATTTTGATAATGGGACAATTATTCCCTTGTTTTAAACCTCTTGCGTTAGACCGTGTGATCTAGGTTTAAGTTTTCTTCTAGGTTTCATTTAAAGTTAAAAACTTAGCTTTACCTCGCATGTATCTTTCCCACCCCCAGATACTCCAGCACAGACCATCGTCTCTGTAAATTTTGCGATTGATGAAAGCTTCTGCTTGCATGTCGCCCAGTTTATAGCATTCACTACAACTTCCCTTAGAACATCCGAAGTTTTAGAAGAACCAGCCTAGAACTAAATTTGATTAATGTCTTACACTTAGGATGAAGTGAAACAATACAAAATATTAGGTATTAGTTTAAAGCCAGATACACACAGTAGATAAAACAAACTCAAAGGTCAAAAAAAGGATTTAGGTCAAAAGTAAGTGCTTTGAATAAACACGATCATTATCATGCCGATAGTTAACATTGCCAGTGTCAGGAGTGTACTTTGGAAATGACGCTTTGAGAAACACCGCAAATATCTGATACGTCTTTTTAGGACATTTCAGTATCTGATAATCGAATGCAATTATTCCATTCTTTTAAAGTGAGACGAGCCATCCATGAACTGCTTTTATCACAAAGTACTCAAATAAATATTGTCAGAACTGTCAAATTGATTTCTATTAAATATAGAAAATATTTACAGTGTGCCAATAGTTTAAAAAAGTGACCAATATTGTATTATTCATACTGATATATGACATCACACTGCCTCAAATTTTTAAGGTGATCAAGCTTCTAGACAGATTTTGGGTTTTCCCTTAATATGTTATTATAATTGTTGTTATTAATATGTTATTATAAATGTTATTTTATTCTATATTATATATTAAATAAATAAATAAATAAATAAATAAATAAATAAATAAATAAATAAATAAATAAATAAATAAATAAAGAAACAAACAAACAAACAAGCAAACAAACAAACAAACAAACAAACAAACAAACAAACAAACAAACAAACAAACAAACAAACAAACAAATAAATAAATAAATAAATAAATAAATAAATAAATCTATTTTGATATGATGTTTCTATAGAGCTTCCACTGCAGACATTAACATATTTTTTAAATAATATGGAAAATTTGTTAATGATTTATCAAGCCATAAGATAATATGTTTCTATGTGGAGATTTTAATTTTAAGTTTGAAGATAAATGTAAAGATAAGTCGACAAAAAATAGATAATTTGCTGTTTTAATTTGGTTTAAAGAAATGTATCAAGGAATATACTCGAATCCACAACTCTAAAATTATTATAGATGATATATTTTCAAATATAAGTGTAGATTCCCTGGATCCGATAGTCATACATTCAAATATTTCTGACCATTTTATGTTAAACATAATATTTTTAGTCGCAAACTACTCTATAAATCCTTATTTTACTATAAGGAAAGTAACCAGACTGCAACCAAAGTTACAAATCTGGCGCGTTGAGTGTAATAATTGCATATTACCATCAAAACGCTAATGCTTCGATTGCAACAAACACCAGCCGGAAGAGTGATCCTACTTAAAGGAGCTCTCTTGCCAGTCGTCACACACCACTTGCAGACTGCAGTTTCGAGCTGTTGGCTCTCGTCAGTACAAGGTAGGTATGCGACGACAGACGTGAGAATCCTTTGACTATAGTACATCCCGGTATTTTCACAATAGCGACATGTAAAACAGCCATCTAGCGGTCCAGTGTCTGTTGCACTCGAAAAATAAATAGCCTGACTTGGCTTAGCATAGTTCAAATGTGCTTTTAGAGGGCGGAATATTAAACATAATATTTTTTTTTAGTCGCAAACTCCTCTATAAATCCTTATTTTACTATAAGGAAAGTAACCAGACTGCAACCAAAGTTACAAATCTGGCGCGTTGAGTGTAATAATTGCATATTACCATCAAAACCCTAATGCTTCGATTGCAACAAACACCAGCCAAAAGACTGATCCTACTTAAAGGAGCTCCCTTGCCAGTCGTCACACACCACTTGCAGACTGCAGTTTCGAGCTGTTGGCTCTTGTGAGTGCAAGGTAGGTATGCGACGACCGACATGAGAATCCTTTGACTATAGTACATCCCGGTATTTTCACAATAGTGACATGTAAAACAGCCAGCAGGCGCCATCTAGCGGTCCAGTGTCTGTTGCACTCGAAAAATCACATCAAAGAATTTATTGCACGTGTATGTTTCTCTTTAACATTGTAAATAGCAAAATAGACTGTCCAGAAATTCTCGATCAAATTAATTTCGGAGTTCCATCTGTATCGACACGTAACCCATCTTTTTTTTCACCAAATGCCCGTACTAATGCTATGAATTTTTCTATATTATCTAAAATATGTGACAATTTTGATAATTTTTGTTTGAGTATTGATATTTTTCACGCCAGCCCTAAAACATTAAAATCACTTCTATTAAAGTAATGTATAAATTTTCTTTCTTTACCTCTATGATTTATATTAAGTACTTACTATATTTATATTATGTATGTTGTTATATATGTTATATGTTGTATTCATGTATGTTATTTATAATTTTGCGGGAGTACTTGCTGCTCTGTAATTGGATTGTTGTAATCTATAGAGCAGTGTAAATAAATTAAAAAATTAAAAAATAAATAAATAAGTAAATAAATAAATAAATAAATTAAATCTATTTTGATATGATGTTTCTATAGAGCTTCCACTGCAGATATTCATATATTTTTTAAATAATATGGAAAATTTGTTAATGATTTATCAAGCCATAAGATAATATGTTTCTATGTGGAGATTTTAATTTTAAATTTGAAGACAAATGTAAAGATAAGTCGACAAAAAATAGGTAATTTGCTGTCATAATTTTGTTTAAAGAAATACATCAAGGAATATACTCGAATCCATAACTCTAAAATTATTATAGATTTTCAAATATAAGTGTAGATTCCCTGGATTCGATAGTCATACATTCAAATATTTCTGACCATTTTATGTTGTTGGTAAACTTCAATTGTAAAAAAATAATAATGATAATAATACTTATTTAGTCCAGGCAATGGAGGGTTTAGACGTGCAAAAGATCAAACAGAAATGAAATTAGGTAAGATGGTAGAGATAGGCCTCCTAATGGTACACCTAAGTTTGCAACTTTTTGAGGAATTGCGCCGTTATTTGGAGTGATATCGAAAAAATATTAATATAAAAGATGTAAATTTGTTTTGTTTGCGACCAATACTTTCCGAGATACAGCAAATTTGGGAGTTGATTTGCAATTTTCAAAAAGAATCGCATTTTCATCGCGGACTAGTACGAAGATCGACTGCAAAAAATTCCCCAATATTTTTTTTATGAAAGAGCAATATTCTGTGAATCTGATGATGCCTGATTTGTAAAGTTTTGTTGTATGCAACGAAAGATATGATTTTTGAAGCGTGCCGCGACTTACTCAAATATGTGGATTTTTTTATTATTCATATCTAAGATCGATATACGTTTATATATTTTTGTATAATCGACAAATATAATATTCTTGCATATATGATATAAAATGTATTACTTTCAACTCGCTTCTATATCACACTTGAGGTGTATTGATATGTGCGTTCTTTTTAAATTTGCTATCCCCAATAGGCCTAATCCACAGTGTAAATCGAGGTTTAATTCACCTTGTGTCGCTTACGATGATAAAAACCAGACTCGCTTTCATTCTCATCATCTTCAGGCATCAATTCTGAAATAAGGTCGGCAAAACCGTGCTGATCGGGATGTTCTGCAGAGTCGTTTTCGTCGTCCAAAAGTTGATCGGGAATATTCTCACAGGACGTCCTATTGCAAGTTCAGGCACCGAGCATTTTAATTCTGCCTTACGGCAATCATAAGCTGCTCCACATTCTTTTTGGCATCTGTACGAAATGCTCTTAAGAAGGACCTCTGGATCCGGTTCCCTTGTGATCCATATTGAGTCTAATCATGTGCTTATCGTCCGCCATCCGTGTTGTTCGGGAGCCTTCTTCACATCCCGCCAGCTCGGTACTAACAAAAAGTACGCAGTGAATGTTGTTGGCAAGTATCTGATGTTGGTGGTACCGCTACGAGGTTAAATGAATTTTTCGAGACAGCCCACACAAAGTTATATAGGTAGTTATATTGCAGAGAATCTAAGCAAGTATGTTCAATCCACGCACCATACTGGCTCAACAAAAACAATTCTCTAGCAGCAACTACTTCCTCTAAATCTGCATTGGTGTCTTCAAATACCTAAACTGCATCATTTAAGCTATGGTATTCGCTAGGGTATTGAGAAACTCCGGATCTTTCCCTAATTAAACAGAGCCGATGTAGTGTCGCAGTCACTGAAGGCATGCACAAACAAGGTGTTCTTCGCAACAGCATCGCTATATCAGAAACTCTGGGGAGAATAAAATACTTCCTTCTTGTTCCCCCTGGCCGGTTTTTACAAATAAACATTTGAGAGAGCGGGGCATACCTGACCAACCTTTGGATGATGGCAATCACGAAAACAACGCTGCAGAGCATCTCGATTAACACGGTTTTGCTGGCCCTACTTTAGAATCGATGAGAATGATTCTGGTTTGTATCATCGTAAGCGACGCAAGGTGAATAAACCACGACTTCAACTGTGGATTAGGCCTATTGGGGATAACACATAAAAAAACGCGCCGATCACTTCAACAGTAGTGTGGAAGCGAGTTGAAAGTAATACATTTTATATCATGTATGCAAAAATATAATATATTTGTCGATATAAACATATATCGACCTTAGATACGGATAATAAAAAAATCTACATATTTGAGTAGGTTGCGGCGCACTTCATAAAATCATATCTTTCGTTGCATACAACCAAACCTTACGAATAAGGCATGACTCATAAAATATTGCTCTTTCATAAACAAAATATTGGGGAGTGGTTTGCAGTCGATCTTCGTACTAATCCGCGATGAAAATGTGATTTTTTTGGAAATTGCAAATCAACCCCCAAATTTGCCGCACTGTATCTCGGAAACTTCCGATCGCAAACGAAAAATGAATAAGTCAAAAAGATGCAGAATTTTATAATCTACATTTTTTATTTGAATATCTTTTCGATATCACTCCAAATAACGGCGCTATTTCTCAAAAAGTGCGGCGATGCAAAGTTTCCCCTCCCCATCCCCCCCTCGAGCGGCACCCTCCCGAGGTCGCAAACTTAAATGTACCATTAGGATGTCTATGTCTATCATCCTACCAAATTTCATTTCAGGCCCTTTTTTTGTGCCCATTGCCTGGATGCTCTAAACATATAAATCATTTTAATATCTGCTTTCCAAGGAAAAATGGACTTTTTTAGATTCATTTGACTATTGTGACACTAAATTCAATATATTTTTCAATATTTTCATACAGCTAATAAACAATTCAAAAGTGTTATCTAAGTAATACTTCATATAATAGACCCTGGGTACACCTGAAATAATGTATGTTTATCAGAGATATCCATAAGGTGCTGAAATATTATAATGAGGTATTAATTAGATATAAAATCTTTCACGATGTACTAGTAAAAAAAAAATCATACTATGACTTATTGGTCTCATCCTGGTGTAGTAGACCAGTCGCTGTTAGTTTTGGTATCACATGCATACCTGTTAAATTCAACTAAGACACTGTTAGAACTACAACTTATCCCCTCAAAGATTGATTTCAGAAAATAAATAAATAAAAACTATTTTTGTGTGCATCAGTTCTCTCTCTTCGACAACTAATTTTGTAATTATATTTAGACTGTTACCTGTGTTACACCCCAGCCACTAGCTGTAAGCGCAGTACCATCTGGAACTTCGAATCCATCGCTTGGAAGAGCTATTGTTTGAATTTTGCCTGAGAACGTCAATTTTTGTTTCAGCTGTAAAGAACATATTATATCATATCATATTATTTCTGAACACTGCTCATTTTTTAACGCGCCCAATAAATGGGATATTTTCACAGACAGCAGTGTTAGAAAATGGTGTATTCCTATCTTATGAAAATACATATACACATAATATATGCAAATCAATTACCTTCAGTACAGCTATATCGTTGGCGTAAGTGTCGCTGTCATATTCATCATGCACTATTGATTCTTCAACTTGAATTTTCAGTGTAGCTTGAGTGAGGTCAGTTGCTCCAGGTATTACTTCATACAAATTAACCAGAAGCCTAAAAGTATTATTCATTTCTCTATATATCATTATTTGGAAAGAGCCAAAATATGTAAACTGAATTTAAACTTGAGGAAAATTTTTTTCTATAAAAACAACTATTTTCTCAAGATAACATATACTACGAGTATAACGGAAATTATCAAACATATTGTATGATAATATTGAAATAAATTTCAAGTGTATCAACGTTTTATATAGCTTTTGGACTTTTCTGAAGGTGAATACAAAGGATATTGATTTGTTGGAGTTTAAGGAATTATAAATTACATTTTTATATAGTTTCTCGTTATTCTTTGTACCCAATTTACTGGTCTTCATAAATATGTATAAAGTAAATGCAGAACTATGCCTGGTAACCAGCTGTTTACAATATTCTCAAACACTATTAAAAGTGAGTTCTGATAAGAAGTATGTAAAGTATTTCTAGAAAAGTGAATTAACAAATTTCTAAAAGTTAATTGTTTTAAGATTAGATATAGTATTATATTTGTTGCAAAATATGATGGTAATTACATTTAGGACATATGTACTCATATTATAGGTTGTAGATTTATTATTCTTGCACTGATTTGAGCATGTATTATAATCGGACAAATATTTTTAATATACATAATAGAAAAAAACATGCTGTAGAGAAATCGGAAAGCATAACTACTGTTAAATTTAAATTTTTATTTTAAAGATATATGTGTAAAATTCTATGGTAGAATTTCTCCATTGAAATTAAGTAAAATCTGTAGTAAACTTCACAAGTTTTACCTTCGAAATGATCATATTTCTCGAGAAATTAAAATGATAAAAAAAAACGTTTTCACAGAAACCACTGTTGCAAATTACATGGTATTGAATTTGCCTTTATGTGTGGTAATAAATTTAAAAAAATATCATCTTGTAATAGGAAATTCAATTTTCTAATAATTATATTGTACACAGTTCAGTGGATGCATTACCCACGAAAGATAACTACCATCAGGCTGAGAATATCACATGGCATTAGAACTTTCGCAAAGCAAATCTTCCCGGTCTATACGAGCATATCCTCAATACTGATTGGAACATGCTACAAAACATTACAGAATAACGGACATAGAAGACTGACCAAAACAACAAGCAAGCTTGACAAGAATATACAAATTATTTTGTGCGTAAACACATATCATATCCCTCATTTCCCTATTTGAACAATTATTATGTCTAGGCATTGTAAATAAAGAAGTTAAAGAAATTAGTTCGAGGAACATAAGAACAAAATAAAATGATTAAATGACGTAAATGACAGAACTAAAACGTAACCAAAGCACACTTTTCAATAAATACGCTATGTTTCATTAAATTTGCATTTGTCTCTCGAAAAATTATTGAAATATTTAACGGCACTTTCCTCGAAAACGGTTGGAGTTATCAAGTTCTACCAAGTGCACCTTTTATACGTGAAAATGACATCCTCATCAGATTTTCTGGTCAGGAGTACTACAACGTTTCGCCATAAAAAATATCAAAAAATTAGTCGTCAGATAAGGCCCTGCAGCGCCCTCTATGTTCTAACGTGATGTAATACATGAATTATTGTTTCTTAGAATAAAAAAAGTTCCTCTAGCAAATTTGGCAAAGATCAGTCAAGAGGCTGTTTGTTGAGTTATTGCAAAAAACGAAAAAATAATTTAAACCTTGACACCCTGTACCTTTCTCCACAGCAACATTTTTTTAAACATTTATTTAACGTCGGTCTATTTCCGCTACTGAGGCCTATCACCGACGTCTGTAGACGAACTACCCCCAACCAGGAATTTTGCCGAACCTCTTCACTTTAGAAGAGTAGGGATCTTTTACTTGCCTAACATTTAATAGACAAGGGGCCGACTGCTTTACATCCCCTTCGAAGGAAAGTATATCACCTACACAACCCTTGCCTAAGGTTGCATAGCTTTCGCGCATACACTGATATACAAGCCGCTGGAAGATATGTGAGACGAGGACACGATCTTCTTTGAAACGGTCGCCCATCCAAGTACTAACCGCGCCTAACGTTGCTTTACATTGCATATAGAAATATGTATATAGTAAAGAAGCATCTGCGCTCGCCCCCAGCAACATTTTACTAAAGCATATTTGTTTACATCCTCATATTTTGGCCCAAAGGATCTACCCCTGAACTATGGCCTATTATTAATGGTCCACCCTGTATAGGATGACCCAACGAAAACTTGACATGGAGGTTTTGGGAGATACAAGCTTAGATATAAGATAACGCTCGGAAAGGTCAACTTTATTTTGGGAGGGGAAACTGTTTCTCTGAGTTTCAACATCGTCACTTCAACCTTCAAGCCCTGGGGTGAACAATCCCTAAAATTTGAATATGGAAGCAGGGGCGAGTCGCACATCATTGGCAAGCCTCTTGAATTCTCTCAACAGTGGTATGCAGTTTTTGGAGTATTACAGTTTCCTAAAAACTGAATTTTTGTTTTCGAACGGAATCTGTTTGATATTTACGAGCTACAAACGTTTTGTACGTCACTGTATAATTGGTGTGCATTTTTGCACTCTCTTTGTCAGTAAATACGGTAACTTGAACTTTTTATTGAAACTTTTTCTTTCTACCGATAAGAATTTAAAACAATTTGAAGAAATTAATCGAAATTTCAGTTTCAGTTTCTCACCTGATTAATAAACGTGATTCACGTTATTGTGTGGTGCGTGACTTACTTATAATTCACCTCAATAGCAACAATGGTTTATCCAATTGCACTAATAGGGTTGCTGAACTATTCAATCAACAACATGCTTATATGCATGCAGTATGTTTCAGGAACGGTAACAAAGTTCCAAGACACTGTAGCAAATAAAAAATGGAACATCGAACTGCCGATTAAGAAATGAGACGGCAGAAGTGGCATTTTGGGTCATGTTGCGCTTCACTCTATATTGAGTACAAGAAAACTGGCAACTGTATCTGGTGTATTACGAACTAGTATTCAACATGTTTTGAAATCCTACAAATTTCACCGTTAAAAAATTAGTCTGACACAAGAACTCAATGAAGATGATGGTGATTGTCGTTTACAATTCTGTGAGCGATTGAAAACTCACATTTTCTCCTTACCAACTGTTTTAGTGGTAAGTGTTATTTTTATAAACGGTAAGGTTAATCGCTGTAATTGTCGTCATTGGTCTGATTCTAATCCCCGAATATTTCATGAAGTATATACTCAACGTCCCCAAATATTGAACGTTGGGCTCAAATTATTGGTGATCGTATCGTTCACCCTTCTTTTCTAGAAGGCAATCTAATAGAAGAAATGTATCTGGAACTTCTGGAAGACACAATTGGTCTCATGTTGACTGACATTATTGAAAATGACCAAAATTATTTGGAGAAACAGTTGACATTTCAACAAGATACCGTTCCTCCGCACAATCCTCTGCATGTTCGTCAGTATTCTGATCAAGACCATCCGGATCACTAGAAGGATTAAGAGGAGAGGCTCTATAGAATAGCCCCTAGAATTTTTCTACATTAGACTTCTTACTGTAGGGTCACTTAAAAAGCAGAATTTATTCAACTCCACCTACTTCAATGGAAGATTTACGTCAAGGAATCACAATCGAAGTCACTATAGATATGCTTCAAAATGTGCCAGAAAATTTTCACTAGAATCTGTATTGTTGCATGGAAGACGGAAGTTGATATTACGAGCATTTACTGAAACAATAACTTAAGTAGCTAGATTGTGCTTCATAGTTATTTTCCTGAAAATAAATCTCGGAAGGATAAGTATAGTATAAGGAATAGTTGAAAAAAATTTCATAATTGTCCCCAGAGTAAAATATATGATTTTTTACATGTATTCTTCTTGTTTGTGTATTTTCCAAATTTTCTATATATTGGAAAGCATAAAAAATGACAACTCATAAACCGATCAACAGTCAAGGCGATGCTCTATAAATTGATAACGTGTGGTTTATCTTACATTCTCACTGTAAAAACTTACTCATTTACACAATGGGCTGCAGTTAAAATGGTGTCATCACTAATAATTGAGCCTCCACAAGCATGAACCCCGAAAAATTGTATAGAAACTTGCCACGGATGTTTCTCAATGGTAGTTTCTACCCCACCAACTATTCTAGGGTCACCTGAAACAAGCAAAGATTTCTGAGTTAAATAAGATGTGAAGTTTGTACCAGATCTGACAGGTATTCAAAGCATCAAGGTAACAACTGGGTTTTCTACGTATTAAACCTACAAAATAATTTTTTTGGCCCCTATCATATTCTGCTGCATATATTATTTTTTGACCACATAAACCAGTTGAAGGAATTATTTTCTCTCTGGTTTCTTCGAACCGTTAAACTTTTTCCATTAATAGAATGATTAACGGTTTAGGGAAGGCGCGATAGTGGGAAGCAAAAAGGTTATGGTTTCCTAATACGGTGACAGTAACATTAAGCTTAAAAAGTGCAATTTGAGATCTTGGTACAGAAGTAAGTTGATACCATCATGCATTAACTGTTTTGCAACTAACACAACTTTAACTTACTACACTACATTAATTTGGGAATTAAAATTGAGCTCAACCAATAGTATTTGTTCATTATTCTTCATCATTTATTGTATCATCAAAACAACATGCTGCTGCGTACAATAATCCGCCTATTAAACAAACTGCTCATAAATCAGTGGCTTTGCTCTTGTATCCTTGGAACTTCGATGATTTCAAGTATAATGACAATACTATAGTTGGATATTTAGTATTTATTTACTTTGTTGCAAAATGCAAATACAAAATGCAATGCTATATTAAAATATAGGGATTACCTGGGATTAACTTAAAGTTATATAGAAAGGATAAAATGAAATTTATTGTACGTCTAGCACCTACCGATACAGTAAAGTCAAAATAAATTGCAACGATAAGATAAGAATTGCAGTTACAAGAAATATAAATTTATTCCTCTTCAAACAAAGACATTATTTATTGTTTTATGGATAATAATACTGAATAATTTAATTTAAAAAAAATAGATTTGTATATTAGTAGAGATTATCTCGCTAATCTTTTATGTTATTTTTGTTATTATCTAAAGCTTCTAAATTGGAGAAAATTGTTTTTATTGCTTATTGCTTCTTCCAAGAAGATGCAAACGTTAAAGTTTTTTGGGTAAAACCTTAATTGTTTATGTTTATGTTGGTTGTAAATATTAATTAAGAGTTTACCTGGCCGAAATAATCTTGCTGTTATAATAATAATAATATAATAAAAATAATATGGTTTATTTAAAGTCAAGTAGGTACATAATGTAGAGTATTACATACATTGTTAACGTATATATCCCATCTCAACAATTTATCAATGGTAATTCTTAGATACTTTATAGATTCCTGCTTGTTCTATTTCTGTTTCATAATCGATATTTAGGGAGCTGAAATTATGTGTTTTTCTGTTATCGCAGCTGAACAATATGTATCTAGTCTTAGCAAAATTTATGGTAAAAAAATTGCAATTAACCCACTTGTTTATTTTTTAAAAATCTTGCTCTGCCTGTATTTTTAGGTTTTGCTAAGTTTTATCATCATAAAAGATTACCTTGTCATCGGCAAAGCTTATTACTGTGCCCTTGCTTCCTAAAGCAAGTAAATTGTTCAAATATAATATAAGTAATATCGGTCCTAATACGGTACCCTGAGGTACACCGTATTCAACAATGCATTCTTCACTAAAGTTAAGTAAATTTTAACTATTTGCATTCAGTTCGTTAAGTAATCTTTTAATAGTTTTAATACTAGTCTTGCAGGTGGCTAACGTATGAAATACCTTAGCAAGATCCAAAGACATCCAGAAGTTAGGTTTACTTTTATTCAAAGCTTGAGAAATTTGTGATGTTAAAAATGTAATAGCATCTTGGGTGGATTTATGTTGCTGGAAACCATATTGTCTATCAGAGATTAGGTTATATTTTTTGAAGTAGTTATTTATCCTAACTTTCACAATTTTTACAAAAACTTTTGCGAAATTACTGAACCATCTAATTATACACCTATATGTATTATATAGGTGTATAATTAGATGGTTCAGTTTTGACACCATTTTTAAATAAAGTTTTTATTATTGCAGTTTTAATGGCAGAACGGTATGTAATACTTTATTAATTAAAAATGATAATTGTGCGGAGATCTCTTCCGCAATTTCCTTTACTATTTTTGCTTTAACCATATCAGAACCTGGCACTTTATTTTTTTAATGGCTTTATAGCCTCCTCTACCTCTTTTTCATTTGTAGGTGTTAAGAAAAATGATTACCTTGTGGATTGTCTGGGAGGAGTGCATTTTGGTTTCTTAATTTTCATGGCAAGATTTTTGCCCACATTCGTAACGAAATTTTCAAATATATTAGTCATTTCTTTTTCATCCGATGTTACTGTATCTAATTCAGTGTTTACTTTTTAACTGTATTATTTTTTCCCTTACAATTGCTTATTTCATTTATGTTTCATAAATTTTTGTTATTACCCTTGCTCTTTGTAATTTTAGATTTATGATAATTAGATTTAGTTGTTTTTATTAGTAGGAAACATTTTGTTCTAAAGTCACTGAAAATAAAAATGGAATTTGGTTTCTTGAAAGTAATTTCGTGTAAACTTAATGAGTAGCTTCAGTATTACAAACGAAACAAGAAATCACATCATACACGCAAATAAAAATTATAGTAATAATAATATTAATAATTATATGACATTGGATGCCCTCTGATCAGCAACCTGTGGAAAACTGAGATAGAAACGAAAAACAAATATCAATCAAAATTTAGCTACTGAGCTTCAATACTTATGGCAATTAGGAGAAGTGCAAACTATCTCCCGATCTCAGCTATAGGCACAGTTTCGGAAAGGTTCTTGAAATGTTTGGAACAACTCTATGCCGACATGCCTTACGAAGGTAGTTCAGAGGAAGACATCTGAATTTTCCATTAGACTAATGGGATATGATTTTGTCCCCATTAACCGAGCCGAATACCAACGGTACATCCGAGGGATCCATAAATGTTTTCCAGCTTCGGCTGAGAAAGTGTCACGCCTAACTGATAATAATTATAATAATAGACTTCTCTAATATATAACTTTGTCTATGAAACAAATGTATTGCGTAAAGGAGAGATACTAGATTAAAAATATGTGATATCAAACTATATATTGTTGAGTTTACAGCCCAACGCTGTGTGCACTATAATATTTTTTTTATAGATAAACAAAATATTATAGATATCTCTTTTCTATATTCCTTCCTTCCTTCCTACTACTTGGGTTTTCTACCACATGTATTGTTATCCTCTTCAAAACAAATCATCGAAACTACAAAATAATAGAATTATTGGAAAAAAGCCTCTGTACCCGTGACATTTTTCTATATTGCAGTTTTCTTGTCTTCTATGAGCTAATCATTCAAACCAATGTTTTTTAAATTGATTGCTGTAAGACCATATCTTCTGCTGCATCAAGTTTTAAACTCAACGTTTGATATTGTTGGGTTGTTTTTATGGCGCCAAAAATTTTAATGCAAATATCTGATGTCCTTTTTCGACTTCATTTCTGAATAGTCTATTTAAGTGCACAATATATTGTGCTTTTAGTGGGGTCGATCTGGCATTAAAGATGGCTTGAAACTGACTCGTTTTTTGTAATGTTGTGAAGTCGGACCCCTTCTATCATCCGGAAAATTTTCCGGTCGAACTTTTCACGGGGGGGGGGGGACATAACTCGTTTAGTTTGAAAAAGTGTAAAAGGGATAAAATGAAGGGCTCGTGAATGCGCGTTGTGCGTAAAATTTTGACCCGTGAAAATTGGTTCCCGAGATGTTGTGATTTGAAAGTACGGATTTGTATACGAATTTTTCGCTGCAGCGAGAACCGTTTTCACGATTTTTTCGGGGAATAAAATGACTTGACGACTTTTTGTTTCTTCCCCCGATAGACACTCAGGATCTAAGTACTGCATCTAAATTTAAGGTCGCTAGGTTGATTAGGGGGGGAGGGGGAAGGGTAAAGGCAAATGAAATTAAAACTGCTGTAACTTCCGCAATTTTTTCCGCAAATCGCTCAGAAAACGTGACACTGTGTACTAATGTGTCTACTTTGAGTTCCACTCATATATTTTCAATTCTTGCCATAAATAAACAAATAGTTGCGAAATAACCAATTTATTGTTGTTATTATCTTTAGAAAAAGTCATTTTTCGCCAGAAAGGAAAGGGTTGGGGAAGATTTTTTTTCGCCATCTAATGTGGAATTTCTTTCCCTTTGATTTAAGCCCGACCAGATTGCGATCGGGTGATTAGGAGGGGCCCGCAATGTCTTTGCCCTGTAGAAGGGCAAGGGAAATGTTAGGGACTTCGGGCTGGGCTCATTTTCTAGGGCAATAAATTCTCTTTCAAGATTTTTTTACCCCGAAACTCGAACTTCATTAGGGCCTGCACGTGCCGTGATATATTTATAAAAACGGACGAGCGGAGTGAGACGTGTATTTGTGAGAGAGAGGGGAGAGAAGTGGGGGCGCTAGGCTCCTCCCCCAGCGTCTCGCTGCACGGCTGCTGAATTGCCGCATTCGTTTATCCATTTGTTTACCCTTCCCCCACCCCCCTTAGTCAACCTAACAACTTGAAATTTGGAAACAGTACTTAGGCCCTAGTTCTACAAATCCGTATTTTCAAATCGCAATATCTCGGGAACCGATTTCGGCGAGTCAAAATCAGTTTACGCGCATTCGCAGCCCTTCATTTTATCCCTTTTACACTTTTTCGATCCGAATCAAACTAAACGAGTTATGTCCGAAACACTGATTTTCCCTACCTTTAATGTAAATCCCCCCCCCTCCTCGTGTAAAGTTCGACCGGAAAATTTTCCGACTTCATACAATTTCACAAAAAAATTCGAAAAAAACGAGTCCGTTTGCAAATCCTGATCGACCCCACTATTTCTAATGCAGTTAATAAGAATATACTTAAAACTAGTTAGCATACCTGAGACCGCAATTAGGCTTCCAAGAAATATTATTATCTTTTCACGACACATGTTTTGAGATTTCATTTCACTTTGTTACAAAACAAAGTGTTTGGACACTTGTAACTCCATTTCTACAACATTATATACAATGGGATGATAATTAGTTATCTGTTGATAAATAATAAATAGCATATTTAATAAAAAATATTTTCGTAGCTCAACAGTTCAGTGGCGAATATGTAAAAGTACAATAAATAAAAAAAATAATTTATCACACTACAATGTTTGATATACGTAACATACCGGGTGTAACAGGATCATGGTATACCCCCCTCCTTTAGTTTTGAAGATAATTGATTAAAATTTAGGATATGATATACACATAATTAGCGGCACTTTTTGACATGCAATTGATTTTTTTTCACTTCCGGTTTCGCCGGAAGTGACACTAACTTTCAATTTTTAAATAAAACACCCTGTATATTATCGCATTTTTGAATTCTGCATAATTTTCTGAATCCAACGATGCCACATAAGTGACATTTCAAACATCAAATTTTTTTTATAATATAATTTTTAGTTTTCCATTTAAGTGTGCCATGATGGTTCCGATTTATTCTAAATGACCAGTTTAATGCTACAAAAATCTGAATCCTGTTAAAAATACTAAATTACATGATTTATGAGCAAATAAAATTCACCAAAATTGTTTTTGGGGCAAAACCCAATTTTTTCAATTGGAATCATATCGGTACCGTGGTTAATAAGGAATTTATTCGTAATATGTTGTATTAAAATGTGCAATAAATACAAATAAAATTACAGCTAAAAGAAAATAAGAAAATACAATTTTATTCTAATTACCATCACTCCAAGGGGGTGGAATTTTTCTCATCTATAATTGAAAAATAGTATAAAAAACATGTTTATTAGAGTGCCTTTATAAATTGATTTTTCACCCCTTTGAAGGGCGAAAACAACCCTCGGGGCCAGTTTCACAACCCTGGTCACCTGCTACGTTCCTCATAGAAACGCCTCCTACAACATATTAATTGCTTCCCTATAAAAAAATCAATTTCCACCCCCTTTTAGGGTGAAAATAACCCCAGGGGGTGGTTACACAACCCTGGTCACCTACCATCCTCCTCAAAGAAACACGTCCTATAAAATATCAATTTTTTTCTCACAAAAACACATATCAATTTTTCACCCCCTCAAATGAAAGCCTGGAGTAGGGGTGGCTGAGGTTAAATCCCTCGAGGGACCTTCCGTTCTACTCGACGGAACAACAATTAGTTGAAAAACTGACGAAAATAAGCGATAGTCAATAGTAATTGCTATAAAATAATAAACCAATAATTTTAGAGGAATTTTCTATTTTAATATTTTCCTTCGTTTAACGTTTAAAAATTTTATATTGCACAGTATAAACAATGCAGATACAGTTAAAATAAACAATGAGATAAAGCAACCCATAAAAAATTTACATAGCAGTTAATTAGTATTAGATAATACAAGGGAACACGTTCAGTCCATGAGGATGTTTACATACCTCCTTTATTCATTACATTTCGGTACAATTAATAAATAGGTGACGTCAAGCCAAGGTTAGAGACAGATACGAAGCCACATAGGTTACCTACATATTGACCCAATGTCTACCTGATCAGGTTCGAGACAACGTTTCACCTTTGGGGTTCAAAGATAGCACTTCCGCCTTTCCTCAAGAAACAATTTTGTATATTCAGTTACAGAGCAGAGCATACGTGCGCTGTCTTTTATTAGTTATTTTAAATGGTTCTGTTCATCGAATCCCTTAATTTTTACTGGAGAAAAAATCATCACGTTAAAATTTACCAATTAATTAATTAATTGCATAGCAATACTAAAAAAATAAAAATAAAAAGAGATTGTATATTTTACTTTCAACCCCAAAGCGGTTAATCAAATTTTATTACAGTTACCATCTTTAAAATTCAGAGCGCTTCCAAAAAATCATGCTCTCGAGTACATATTTGCATTGCAGTTACCAAAATTTACTTTTAGAATATTTATGAATATTGCTTTTCAAAATTGTAAATATGGTCATTTTTACATTTTAGGCTATCATAATTTAAACCAGAAAAGTACGTTTTACAGGTTTTACAAATATACAAATTATTTTAAAATTTCGTTTCACTTTCGGAATTATTATTTCCAGCACACAGACTAAACAGCTAAACAGGTCTTTATATGTATTGTGGTAATGTGGAATTACCATGTTATACGTTTTAACAATGGCGAATTTTTTAGGATAAACATTGTATGTCAGGTTATCATACTCTGTGCCAGTAATGGTTTCCTAATATGCTTGTTTCTGAAGAACGAACCTCTACGTTACCTCTCTATGTTAGCAGTGCAACATTTAAAAGTCTATTGACTGTTACTGTGTTTTCAAAACTACGTAATTTCAAGCAAAAGTGGACTTATGCATGCATTGATGAAGTGTTTTGGTAAAATGCCAAATTTGTATGTATTCATTTTCAGTTTCATTTATAAATTGAAAATTTTGCTCAGATTTGGCAACGCTGCTATAAAAATCTCACATTGAGAACGTCGAAATTTAAGGGATAAAGGTAAGTTAAGAAAGTACTAAGAATATAGGGTTAGCCGTTTTCAAATTAATTTCTTACTTTATTATCAAAATTCAATTACTCTTATTTAATTTATCAATAATCATTTCTTTTTTATGACATAGTGACAAGGAATTAAATTTAAAAAGGCCATTATCAGTTTTAAACACGCAGTTGCATAATATTTCAGTTTTCAAGTAAAATAATTTTATTTTGTATAGAAACGAATAAGTTTAAAAAGTCTTAAAAGCAACGTAAGGCTATGCTAGCTCGTTACATTTCTAAACAGATGTTATAGAAGTTAAGTGCCATAATGAACCTTATTAGTCATGGGAGCCCGTAACTAAAATTTAACAAATGCCCTACTCAAGTAGGAGTAGGAGTTCTTCTTGTTCGCAACATATACGTTTGCATAGGGATACGTTCATATAAAAGCGAGGCTGAAATCGCGAAATAGGATCATTTTCCTTGACCTGCCCGGAGAGCTACCACCTAGGAGAAACCAAGCCCACCTTGTAACTGGATACAAGAGAATTAGATCCGATTTAATTATTACCGACACTTTCCGTGTCGAGGCCTTGTACTTTGAAGAAGCAGCATATTCACAACCATGAAGTGTAACTTAATTCCCAGCGAGGTGCGAGACTCTGACAAAGTTCCTCAAGACGAGAACGTGGCTAACGAGAGAGAGATTGCTATTTATCCAGATGAGGATGAAATGCCGTCCCGCGGCCTTACCCATTTTTCAAATCAGTTCACTAAATTCCCTCATTATTTATCTGCCAACGATATCAGGAATCCGGGGGAGAATCTGTAGACTTATATATACTGAGCCTAACGTTCACTGGTCGTTCGGCTGTGGTGGTATCCAAATTTTTATTAAGTTTCTTTGGTTAGGGGACAACCAATCAGATTTAGGATATGATTTTACATTTATTTCCTAGTTGAGAACAATGTTTTTTGTTTCAAGATTCCATTTAAGTTGCATCATAATTATTTGCTCTTAATTAGCTTATGTTCTTTTCATTTCTGCTTTATTCGATAAAAACAGACAAATAGCTTTTCAAATTAGAGTCAGGTTAGTGCAGATCACAGTCGCATTGTTTTGCTACAGTTGACCGATAACATTGTTCCGCTCTCTCAGCGAGGGTGAAATTTTACTCTACCGTTGGTATGCAATGCTCTTTGAATTATGTTATTTGGGTCAACAGGACAACGACCTTGTCATTTTACCTATTTAGTAATATTCTAAGAGTATATTGCCATCCCTTTCAACAAGGAAGGGCCTTTGTGCGAGGGTGTCCTACTTATTTATTTACGCTCAACGCAATGTAAGTACTGTTAGGGCACACTGCAGGAGGTTTTTGTACAGAGATTGTTTATTTCCTCTGGCGTTAAGACTTTACAACTATGGGTCATTTTATTCCAATTGTGTGGATTACGGCATGACATCAGATTTGAAGTGGTGGCTGTTACGATTACTTTTATTGCGCTCTAGAATTCAATGCATTTCCCTACAGTTTGTTATGTATTTATGACACCCTAAAATTGAATGCATTTCCCTATAGTTGGTTATGTATTTAATACACTTTACGTATCTCTTCGACAGTGATTGTAGTGGCTGCCATCGTAAATTTGGTACCTCAGGGGAATTATCCTCGCATCAGTTGTAAGGTTTTACGCTGGTTCATACTGCCACCTGGCATATAACTGAGCATACTTCGAGGAGCATTGAACGTACCTTGGGAGTACTATTTTATTCCCTCTGCGTTTGACGATTTATTCCCAATATCTAAATATATATATAAAAACGATTTCTGCAGTTTCTTTTAACTTATATTCATGGTAATACAAGTAATAAACTAAATGTATGATAATGGGTTAATTTCAATTAACTAAACACCTAAACAAACTATACACATAGATCAACAGTTTAATCTTGAGTAATAAAATAACCACTACATAACCTAAATGATTAACGAGGTTTCTCAATTCATGAACAGTGTGTTCAAACCTACAGGGTACTTTAAATAAAAAGTGGTTAATTTTCGAAGGTAAGTAGTATCAGATAGAAACAAGTAATACCAAACTTTGCATACAAGAACCTAGGGTAAATATAAAGGGTTACCACAAACACAACGTAATTTGGGTCCTAACTTTGTAAAGCTAGACGATCACGTAAATGGCCAATTTGTTTATTTACCTTGACATAAAATTGAGATAAACAAGTACTGGGTGGGATTAAATATATTCTTGATTGCTTCACGATTAAGGATTTTTAGTAATAATTAATACACTGGGGTTGGGGATGTTTCACTGGTGCCGTGATAACCAGGATTTCATTTGTAATTAATAGGGGCCATTTGGGTCTCTGCAGTACATATTTTTTAAATTTTTAAATTAGAAAGTGGCATTGGCCATTACATTAGGTGACAATACATTTTGGTATATAAACAAATCAAGTTGAATTATCTCATTGTGACTCTTTAGATACAGTATTCAATTTATGCTACTCATTTTAGACTGAGCATCGACAAACATTTTTATTATGTTTTTGTATCAAATATACGAAGAAATTAAACAACAATATAATTATCATTCATCTGCAAATAATTTAGAACAATATAATTGCATTATTAAGTAATATTGTAGTCGCCTATTCCCGTATAATTTTATCTTACCTTATTGTCTCAATACAACCCTGTTCTAGTCAGATATTGAATGTACTAATTATTTAGTTTGTATGCAGACAACTACTATGCTCGGTAGTCGTATTTATGGTTGCATATACCTAGCTGACGGAATAATAGGTAATTATTCGATTGGACAACAAAACAATTAAAGTATTAACGAAATTATCGCGTAGTAATTTATGGCATATATCAAATAGAATATTAATTAATAATGACTAACATTAATGAAATTGAAAGTAATATAATTATTATAATGTTTGTTTACATACAAAAATTCAAGGATATATTTAAATTACGTGACATAGTTAGCGCAAACATCGGTGTACCTGCTTCTTTTTATGTAACAGAATTAATATTAAGCTTCCCTTAAAATTTAAAAAGTTCATACATGTTGTCAGCTTAACATAACTGGCCACAACCCAAACTGTATTATAAGCATAACTATATTTAGGTATTATTGTATTCCTTATGTCAAATCAACAAATTCGTAGATAGATACAGAGCGACATACAAACAGTGCCGTAGATGACAGTCTCTCCCTACAAAATAAAGAATCGTCTCCAATTTGGTCCATCAAAAATTGTTACACAAAAAGTAGATGTTTTGTAAAATTCATGGATCTTGAATCATATAAGATTTGGCCATTTTTAATTTTGACGTTTTCGGGTAATAAATTATGGGTAATATATAATGTTTTTATCTAATGGTTGAGGTACTAAAGACGGTGTGTTATTATTTACAAGTGAATCTAAGTCAATTTCTATTGCTTTCTCCCACTGCTCCTTATCATCCTTTTCATATATGTTTCAATATATTTTTGGAATTGAGTAAATAATGTATTGGGCACATAATAAATAAAAGTCTTCATTATTAGATATTCTATCAATAACTTTAAGTCATTCACTTCTGCGTAACTTAAGGACTGTATTATCTATCACTTTGTGCACTTGCGTGAGGTACTTCCTTATTATATTCATCTATTTTAGAGATAGATTCAAATATTCGATAAGCACGCGCCAATTCGTTTAATTAAATTTACAAAACCTCCATCCCCTTGGCTTAATAATGGCATAAGACAACTGATGTCAAATAGAGATAAAGCAAAGGAAAAACATAGAAAATTGCAATCAGCTGAACATTGGGAAACGTGTAAACATCTCAGAAATCTGATAACCAGTGCCACACGCGTCACAAAGAAAGCCTGTTTTAAAACTCTTACTGAAAGTCGGAACTCATAGATCATATGGAAAGGTCTAAACAACTTAAATTTAAATAAAACTAAAGTTGCTATTCCTCTTGAACTATGTAACGCTAATGATAAAATATCTGGTTAGTTTTTTAAATAATGTACCAAGATTTAAAAATGATCAGTCTGACTTAATAAATCAGCATAATAATAATTATTATACCGACGTACCTACCTCCAAATTTATTTTTTTCAATTAGGGGACATAGAAATGGTTAAATACAGTCAAAACAAATGCAATATGCTTATATGGTATAAATTTGCAAATTATTAAAATGTGCCTTCCAATTACACAATATCATCTGTTAAACATAATAAATCGCTGTATTCTAGGAAACTATTTTCCTAATTAATGGAAAATTGCGCAAGAAATACCAATTAGAGGAATATAAAGATCTCCGGCCGTTAAGCATATTTCCGGGGCAAAAATATATTACCGGTATAATTAGACCTCAGCGTAGTTGTACTACGTCTCTACTTTAATTACTGATGATATTCAGAGGGCAAATGATGAAGGTAAATAACAGTGCTAGTATTGTTAGACTATAACAAGGCTTTCGATTGAATTGATTATGACATAGTGGCATCCATTTTTCACTATTTAGGCCTTAGTAGTGATTCTACACAACTGATATGTTCTTATCTTTCTAATAGAATTCAATCTGTTAAAATTGATAGCGCAACTTCCGAGCCTCCTCAATCAACATGTGTACCGCAGGAATCAATATTTGACCCACTTCTGTTTTGTTTTTACACCTCTAATTTTCATAAACATGTTAGTTACTGTAAAATGCATATGCATGCTGACGATACGTAGCTATAAATTTGTTATTTAGACCAGAATTAAACTTAGTAGTCACTGATTCAAATTCTGATTTAGTAGCGCAGTTGCGTAGTGCTTGAAAAACCTTGAAATTTTCTGATTTTTTTTAGTTTTTGGCATATAACTTCGAAAAGGTGCTACCGGAAAAGTCCCAGTGGATACTTTTAAAGTAGATAAAATTTTCTAAAATTTGAGTGTAACTGCAGCTCCGTCTGAATAATAGTCAAGATATTCATAGGGTGGAAAGTCATTTATCGCTTGTTGAATTTCGGGATCGTCTAAATTAAAATCAGGCTCAATTTGTTCATTTTCAACATTATTTAATTCTTCGGCTATATATTTGGGTAGTGGTGTTGGTTTGAACCACGGAAATCTTTTTTGTATTTGCGACTGAGATAGGGGTTGGTTTTGACTTGTATTTCGGGTTTGTAAAGGCGGTATTCGGCTTTGTATTGACATGGGTGTCGGCTCATTTTTTGGTACAAAATTTCTGTTAGGTTTAAATACGTTTTGATTTTATTTAAAATGAGATTGTTGTCCTTGTTGTTTGCCAAAAACTTGTTGATTTGTGAAATAATTTTGGGGTGGTAATTGTCTAGGTTGAATGTTTATTGGTTGGCTGGGAAATGATGGTTTTTGAAAGTTTTGATCATAATTTTGATTGTAATTTTGATTTTTAAATACATTTTTTTTACTTTGACTATTTTGTGGTACATTTTGGAAATTTTGCTGTCTGTTACGGTTTTGTGTCCTGCGATCGTACTCTTGCTCTGCCTCTTCTAATGAAACTGGGACTCTACATTTTACAATAATTTAATTTTGGTTTCTCTATTTAGATTATTTATAAAGGTTTAATTGTTCGTAATGTGCAATTTTTAATATTTTCATATTTGCTTCTACACCTGCTTCGTTTAATTTCGTGGCTAATAAACTTCTGATTAATTGTAAACGGGTACCGAACTCTGTAGGCGTTTAATTTTTATGTATGTTCACGGTCATCAAATCGTTAAGTAGTGTTTGCTCGCTTCGTCTGTCTGCGAATGCACTGCATAAAAATGCTTTTATTAAAACCCAACTGTTTAATTCTTCACGGGGGCTTACTAATTCTGATGCGTGCTCACGTAATTTAGATATTATAGTTCTAACAATAGCCTTATTTATCGCATGAAGTGGAACTTCTTTATTTTCAAAGTTTGCAACAAGATCATTACATGCTCCTAAAAATGCTGGCAAGACAGTTTTATCACCATTAAATGGGGGGATGTTGTCAGAATGAATTCTGTATAAACCTGAGTCTATAGTGTTCTCTCTTGCCATTTTAGATGTTTTAAGATGTTATTTAGTGAGGATAAAATAAATTGAAAATATAAATAATGCTTAAAATTTAAATTTGCTTCAATGTTTTTCTTTAACGTAGAATTCAACGTTAGGATTGGTTGTGGAATCTGACCACCAACCAATTAATTAACAAAATGTTAAAGTAATCACAAATATTATTGAATGAAAAATAAAATCTGCGTTGTTTTATTATCAGACGAAATATTGAACTTCTTTTCTTAATCTAATGTAACAAGAATGTTACGCTCTTGTGGATAATTTCGAGAGTAAGAAAACCGCAAGAATATTCGCAATGAATGTGCTTAACTAATTCTTTCAACAAAATCTAATCGATTTAAAAATTGGGAAATGCACAAAAGGAAAATATTAGACACTTACTTTGATTGTAGTATTCTAATAAACCTCTTGGAGAATTGGACTTCGCTGCGTAGCACTAGGATGTTTTTCTTCTTGATTCGAATAGAGAATTCTTCTGTTGGAACAGAAAAGGTATAACCGGAGGAAACTACCCTTCTATATCCTAACGACTGCGCCAATTAGGGGTTGTGGATGGAAAACTCCCTTTTTAAAAATAATCACAAGTACTAACACAAAGTATTTATTGGAAAATACAACGACTTACTGGTTAAGACAATAGTTCGATTCTAAATACAGAATTACTCTTATATATAAGTTTATCAAGAAGGGATACATCAGCATTATATGACGTCAATGCAAGCGGATAATACTTTGAACTAGATATGTAAAGATCTTATTTATGCATCAAATGCAACACCGGCACCAACTTACAAGGTTTTGCAAAAATTTCTAATATTGATCTAAAATTTTCTTACCGAATCTCCCTCGGCCTCTCAAGTGTGACATATCGTTGAAATCGGAATTTTAACTGCTTTTCGATGGTTCGATTACAAACTGTAAGTAATTATAAAATAAGCAACTTGTTGCGCCAAAACGGTACTAAACGTAATCCGATTTCTACCAAAACCTTTTCAAATCTTCTGGAACACTAAAGAAACCCCTATGCAAAGTTTCATCCAAATCTGTTCAGTAGTTTCGGCGCCATCGTGCCAACACACATACATACATACATACATACATACACACACACACATACATACATCCATACATACACCCACACAGACATTTTTCAAAAATCACTTTTTTGGGTTCCTGGGACCTCAAAACGTAAAGATTTGTTGTTATCTCAATTTTCATTTTTGGACCAGTTTTAATAACCTCTCACAATTTTATTGTGGTGAGGTTAAAATATTAAATTAAATGGTATTAAAATTACGCCCCGTGGGACGTTATATCCCGGGGGATGAATTTTCGTTTCAGTAAAAAAAATGACGTAGGTCCCGCCGTAAAAAATTTATTGCAATTACAAAAATGTTGCTTTGCAATCACGTCTCGAGAACTTCCATGGTAGGTCCGCAAAATCTCATCGAAGTAGATTTTCCCTTACTTTAAGCAAGATGATCTTTGATACGTTTATGTAGGTTCTTTGACATTCACTCTCCACATTCCAAATTTTATAACCTTTGGTTCATACCCAACTAGTCTACCAATGAATGATTTCCCTTCAAACTTTGATTTTCAGGTTTCATTGTGAACATAAACAGTTGAAGCAAAATTTTTTACATGGTTCAATCTGGGCTTTTTTCTATGCCACAGTTCATATGTGGTTTTCGTTTGACTTAGAGCTTTACTGGACCTTCCGTTAATTAAATACGTTGCAGATAACACTACTTGGCCCCAAAAGGTTTTATCGAGAACAGCACTGCTGATAATAGCGTGACCTGTTTCAGTAATAATGGTTAGAATCATCCGCACCGTTACACCATTTATACTGTTGAGTAGTAACTAATCCTTTCCGTTAAACAGAACATTTTGAAATTATTTGAGAGGTATTCGCCCCCAAAATATCACAATACAAGTTATTTTTGAATTAAAATGTACGTTACTTTCACTGACAAAATCCTGAAAAACTTTAAAAATTTCAGATTTAGATGTAAGAAGTTAGGTCATTGTATAGTGGGTGTAAGCATATATAAATAACAAAGTAATTTATGTTATCAAATTAATGTAGTTGGTATTATTTGACCACAGACATCCGAATGAACGATAAGTAGTGTTCTCTTGATATGGCTTTTATCTTTTTAGCAAAGGTAACCTTACTATGGTTGCCGTAAATACAGGTTTCACGGTTCCTATTAATTGGAGAAATCTTTTCAATTTGATTTACATCTATAACCATATTCCTATTTTTAAGTTCGATAAATTTGTTGTGTCCTATATAACCCAAGCTTTCATGCCAAATTTGATATGGCATTGAAATAGAACTTCTTTGATGACTGGGATGATTATTCTTATTGATTTATACAAAGTTCTTTCTTACAATTGTTTACTTGCTTATGATGGAATTTATATTGTTTCCTATGTGTTTAAATTGTTTGTATAGATGAACATTTAAAAATTCTGATATGGACGCCCATAACTTCAGCACAAGCATTCTTAAAAGTGGCAATTTTTTTACTTCTTCTCTCTTTTGTTCCCAGCGGACCCTAACAGGGCGGACAATACGTGACATCATAATCTAAAAAAGTACAAAATACTTTATTAAAACTAGATTAGCTGGATACAAACTTGTCAAGACTAGTCTGGCCTGCGAAATGCGTAAAAGAAGAAAAGAAAGAGTCACTATTCGGCAAAGATGCAAGACAATGTCATAATCGAGAATACAATCTGAGGCATAAGTTTTGTACCTAAATATCGTTTACCTAGATAAATGGTTTAATTATAATTACTTTTGTGATTATTTTAATCAGATTAGCATTATCATGAAACTCAGGAATTCTATTTCTGCCACTATTCTTGGAATTAGATTATAATTCTCGTAATGCTACAATCTAGTTCTAATATACGTAACACTTAATTGCAAAATATTTCAACTATTATTCTATTTATTGAAAAATCTAATTTTTATTTGGAAGTGGTTTAAGAAGAAATGAGTATGTATAACTAATATAATATATTAAGCGATTTATTTATGTTACAACACAAATAATTATAATAGGTACAAGATAATCAATAATTTCCAAAAATACTTCTGTCTCTTTTATACCTTACAATTCCCCTTCATATTCTTCTTCCACATCTCCTTACTCAGATTTGTTATCAATTCATGAACAGTTGTATCAATCTTCGGCTCTTGTGCGTATATGAAACCTCAAAGTGTCTACTGTAAACTGCACAAAAATTGCCCATACAAACTTAATTAGGTTAATTGGGTTAAGGTCAGGGTGATAAGGCGGCAATTTTAATACATCATATCCATGTCATTATTTATCTAATCTATTTCGTACATTTTATATTTAGGTTTATGAAATTTTATAATTTTACCTATATAAATCTGATTTCAATACTTTTCGTTGAAAAGTATATAGGTTAATCTCAATCAGTTCTTCATTTCAGTTTTTCTGTGCGGGAATCTGACCACTTGTCGGTCTTTTTATTATGATATCAAGTTTTTCAATAACAAAAATACTTCTATATAAATTATTTGTCACCCACTTTTTAAAATTCTCATAATTCATTTCATTATGGTAATCTTCGGTACTGCTATTGGACTCCCATCGCACATAGGAACCTGGTACAAAACCATCTTCCCTGTCGGCTTTTAATTTTATCAAATGTATTTCGATAACCACTCATTAGATTCATCATTCCTTGTTGTTCTGCGTATATGAGACGAATGAATATAAGTTTCAACCATATAGTATATAATTCGATGTTACCTCTCCAGATGTCGTCATTTTTTTTCAAAACATTATTCGCATATATAAGTTTTTTCATAAGGATATGTCTGTTTTCTCTTCATTTTCTCCAGCAAAATTCATTTTTTCTCATTATTTTTCTAAGTGATTTCCAACTTCCCTGACAAGTATAATTTATTTACTTTTTTTATTTTATTTATTATACACTACCCAACACAACATGTTCTAATTACAGGGTAGGAGAATTACACTACACATAATAACAAAAATAATTATATCTACAAAATATACAATTTTACAAAATCTTCAAGAAGTATAACGTACATATAGGTTTTGAAAAGTACATAAAATGAATAAATCTTATTTATTTATTTGGATACCACTACCCAACAGGTAACCATTTACAGGGTGGGCACATTACAGTGAAGAATATGTAAACATTATAATAAACAAGTATTACAAGATAACAATATATATTACAATAATAAAAAAATAAAATAAAAATACACATTCAAACAGAACTACAGCAGATTAGCGTAGAAAGCGAATCTTATAAATTATAAATCAAGTTGTTGAATTGAACGAATGCTACAGTTGAATATATCAAGCTGATCTTGCAGTAGATTATAATTTTTGCACATAAAATTTAGCTCGAGGCGGACGAAGATAAAATATTTCATAATCCCGATTTGTTATAAGAGGTATTATGTAAATTCAGTTGCTCCAAAATGAGAGAGCAATCAAACAAGTTGTGAATAATTTTGTAAAGAAAAATTATTGAACGTAATATTCTTCTATTTTCCAAATTAGACATATGAAGTCTTTCCAACACAATTTCCAATATTCAATTATTGGATAAATATTATATTCAATAAAGCACAAATATTTAACAAAACGGAGCTGAACATTTTCAACACTATTTATGTAAACAGCATATCCTGGGGACTATATTAACGAGCGGTCTTCCAATTTTGAACGTACAAATGAATAATACAGGAGTTTCATAATATCAGTATTACTGAACCCTTTGCAAGTTCGAATTATAAAACCTAAACTTTCTAAAGCCGATGCGATGGTGAAATTAATATGTTCCTTAAAACTTAGACACTTATCAATATAACTCCAAGATCCTTTACTGTATCCGGTCTCTACAAAATTTGATCGTTTATATGATAATCGTAATTGATTCGGATACGCATTTTAGGGAAGGTGAATGAGTTACATTTAGATACGTTAAAAGTCAAATTATTAGATAGGCATCAGTAATTTACCATGTTTAGGTTATTCTGAAGATTTTCACAATCTTGTTCGTTTTCTATTACACAATATATACTATATTTCTCTCTATATTAAGATTATCTTCAATATCATTTATAAAAACAACAAACATAAACGGGCCCAGTACAGAACCCTGGGGTACACCGGAGGTGGCTAGGATGTCAAACGACTTGTAACCACGGTATTCAATATACTGACGCCTATTCTCTAGATATGAAGAGAAGAGTTTTAACTGCATTCCTGACAATTCAAACTTAACCAATTTTTATAACAGAGTGCAGTGATCCAGGCGATCAAAGGCCTTGGAAAAATCAGTATAGATAATATCGACTTGTCGGTTTGCATCCAATTCCTTAGAGTGATACATGCACGGTTAGTTTCAGTAGATCTATAGGGAACAAATCCATGTTGGTTACAAATAATTTGGCCATGTACGTGACTGGATAATGACATGAGCAAAGTGATCTCAAAGGCTTTAGCGAAATTGCAGATAATTGTAACGGGTCTATAATTTTCGGCCACGCACTTTCTAAAAATGGGACATAAGCGCGAATATTTTCACACATCAGGAAATGTACGCGTTTTTAGTGAAAAACTAAATATTGTTGTGAGAGGACCGGTGACGGCGGCTGCGCAGTCTCTGACGATAAATGTTATCAGGTTCTTCAGTAAGCTTAGGCTAGATTTTCTTCAATGACTTAAATACTTCTGTTTCAGAAAATGACGTTAGAGATCATAGGATCGTAGGATATTTTTTTATAAATTCGCCGTAGCCTGTAAACTTGTATCGTTCTTCGTAGTAAGCATTGATCGACATCATTCTTAATTATATTATTATTTATGTTTCTGCGTTTTTTATTTACCATCGAAAAACTTGCAGGCTACAGTGTCGAGCTGTTGGCTCTCGTCAGTGCAAGGTAGGCATGTGACGATCGACACGAGGATCCTTGGACTATATGGTACATCTCGGTATCCTTAGGATAGCGACATACAAAACAATCAACAGGCGCCATCTAGCGGTCTTGCTGAAACCTTCATGCATTTAGCTTCTTGCCTTATATGTTTTATTCGTATATTTATTCGTTTTATTTGCGTTCTTGCACCTAAAAACAGTTTGAAATGTACAAGCAATTAAAGGTGAAATAAGCAAATTGATTTATAATGAATGTGTTTTATTTTTACAATGATTAATGGTGAAATTCAACTGAAACTTTACTTTTGCACTAAACAGTAAATGTAACTAAGCTTGTTCTTCTAATACTTTGTTTTTGCCTAAACTTTTAAACACCATGTTTCAAAAACAAAGAGTAAAAAATACAAATGTTTGAAAATCACATCATACAGTATACACTTTTTCACACATTGTACCGATCTGAATTAGACAAAAGTGTTAAGCAAAATGAGCTATCTCTACCTCAGACCCCAGAACCTTGAGGTTTCGTACTTTTAACGTAATTGAAGTCCTATTTAGTAGGTACTTCAATTACTTTGAACAGTAACTGAAGTCCTTTTGAAGCGCTTGAAATATTTCTTAAGTAGTCGTAATCTCTTTTTAAAATTCATTCAATGCCCTTCTAGGCAAGCCTCACCATCAATTATCAGGAACACAGGAACTAACAAAGCAGCTTATGTTCAGTGTTTAGTTATCCATAATTATGGATGTGAGATGATTATTATTCATGTTGCTGTGCATTGTATTGTAATAAATACTTATTTTCCATTGGCTATAGGTACACAACCGCAATTTCATATCTTGTTTTATAGCAAGATTCTGAAATATCCAGTAGGTATGCACCTCGGCAGCAAACTAGCATCAATTTACTATCAATCAATACAGACAAACAGGCACTCACCTACTTGCCAAGATAGAGAGTTTTAATAAAGCAATTTATAGATATGATGTTTTAAAAAGAATTAAACCGGTGTTGTACATTTGAAAAGTGTGATTTTGCGCCACTTCACTTTAGTTGTGGCACATTCATAATAATCATGATCATATGAGATAAGACCAAATAATGGCATATAACTTGGTTGTTCATTTTCAGCACTTACCATTTAAATACCATCATTACATTTTGAGAAATCATTGATACAGTATCGAGGGATAGATACAGTCTACCGGCAAAACTCTCCATAACTTGAAGTTTTGGCAAAGTAACTTTTTGTTCGGAATGATTTGAACTACAATATATCAAAAATTTGGCTAATTTGACGGAAATCGTTTTTTTCATGTAATGTATGTCCTCCCCAAAAACTTTTTAAGGAATTTATTTTTACTCCACACTCCATTATTAGTATAGTATAGTATAGGTTTTACTTTTTTAAAGGTGTGAGTGGTTTGAAAATAATACTGCCTTTGTTTTTTAATCTCATTACAGCTGATTCATAGGTGTTATATTACATTACTACCTGAAGACAATCATCATCCTGCGATCGTGGTATATTTAAGTCTTACTAGAGAGGAAAAGAACAATAGACAAAGATTTGATAATATATTTTACAATTTTCGTAAGGCAGATTTCATAGGGCTGTATGAAAGTTTAACTCGTATAGACTGGAGCTTCGTAAATAGTTATACCGATGTCGACAGTTCTTGCGATGCTTTTTATACAAAACTGTATGACTTGCTTGATACCTTCGTACCTAAAACCAAACCTCATAGACGAATGTACCCACCTTGGTTTAGTGCTATCATTTAAAATGTATCCGTCTTAATTATAAAGCCTGGAGAGACTATAAATGATATAAAGACCCTATCACGTTACAAGAATTCCTATTCTTGAGGCCAATAATTCTTATTCTTGAGGCAAAGAATTAAAGCTGATATAGAAAACTCTTATAAAGAGTATTGCAGTCGTATTGAAAGCAATATAAAAAATAATCCCAAAGAACTATGGCAATTTGTTAACAGTAAAAAAAATAATAATGGTATGCCAAACAACATGATATATAACAATAGTTTGATAAATGACCCAAAAAACTTTGCAGATGCTTTTGCAGACTTTTTTCAGAGTTCTTATTCAGATAGCACTCATTTTGAAATTACCTCTCCTAATATCCTCCTAATATCCTAACCGATAGCTTACATTTAAAGCAATTTACTGAAACTGAAGTAATTAATAGTCTTAAAAAATTTAAACCCAAAAGGTACTGTTGGCCCGGATAAAATACCTGCTTTTTTCCTACGAGACTGAGCATGTCTTTTTGCAATACCACTTAGCATAATATTTAATCTCTCCATTAACACATCTACATATTCCTCTTCTTGGAAATTCTCTAAAGTAATACCTGCATACAAGAAAGGAGGGAAAAACCAAATTGAAAATCATAGATCCATTACTATAATCAATAACTTTTCTAAGTGTCTTGAAATGCTACTCCATGATTTCCTCTTTTTCATTTAAAAAACAAAATCACACCTAAACAACACGGTTTCATGAAGGGAAGATCCACAATTACGAACTTATTCTGTATAACGCAATTCATAGCTGATACATTTGACACCGGTCTGTAGGTGGACGTTATATATACTGATTTCTCGAAGGTATTTGATAGACTCAATCATGGTATTTTGCTTAACAAATTAGATCTTTTTGGCTTGTCAAAAAATCTGCTATGTTTTTTCAAATCTTACCTTGAAGACAGAAAACAGTTTGTACAATGTTGCGGCCAACAATCTACTGAGATATCTGTTACCTCTGGGGTCCCTCAAGGGTCTATACTGGGACCCTTACTATTTAATATATACATTAATGATGTTATAAATGAGGTGGAAGCGAATTATCTATTATACGCGGATGATATGAAAATATACACTGCTATTAAGTGCTCTGATGAATGTAATAAGCTACAATTAGCATTAAACAAAATTAATAACTGGTGTACATCAAACAGTCTGCCTCTAAATCCTTCCAAATGTAACGTAATGTCCTCTCTGAAACACAATGTCATAAAATATGACTATACCGTTGATAAAGTTTCCCCGCATAGATCTAACACTATCCGTGACCTTGGCGTAATTTTCGATTCTAACCTATCATTTACAGACCATATCAATGATACAGTAACAAACTTCTTCAGATCTCTTGGCTTTATGATACAGAATATACGCGAATTTAATGATATTAATACCATCAACTTAGTATACTGCGCCCTTGTTAGGCCTCGCGTTGAATATGCATCCATCATATAGGTATCCTCACTAAAATATTCATGTGCAAAATATAGAAAGAGTTCAGAGACGTTTTTTAAAATATCTCAGTTTCAAGAATGATAATTTATATCCACCAATTGGATTTCCGCAAAAAGGATTACTGTCTAGGCACTCTTTTGACGCTCTTGAAAATCGCGGTATTATTGCCCAACTAGTTTTCTTATGCAATCTAATAACTAATGACATTGACAGTGAGGAGATTCTCAGCCAGTTGAATTTCTCAATTCCCCATGTAATATTACGGCAATCTCCTACTTTCAATCTCCAAACACCCCGTATTAATGTGCTGAAATTCTCACCGCTTCATCAAATTTGCAACAACTATAACTCTGTCAAAACCAATTTTCAGTTCAGCAATGTGGTCTTGATAAAAAACCTAAAACTATAGTGTGTACCGACGTTTATTATATCCGAACTTCTAATAATTTAGCGGCACTTAGTTTTTAATTCTTAGCACTTTTTGTATTCTCTTTTTTAATATTTCTTTTGTTACTGATTATTGAGTATTGGTAGTTAGTATTGGTAGGAAACAACTACTCAGCGGGCAAATACCCCGACCTGCATTGAATTACACCTTACAAATCATGAAAAATTGGTAGCCAATGCCATCTGTCAACTCCCTGACCAGACATAGACCGGTTTCGAACTTATTAGTTCTCCTCAGTATACCATAGGTCATGGAGCAGACAAATGACAGTGGCCAACCTGCTAGTTTTATACAGACTAATGTAAATGGTATAGTGGTGAGAGGTAATTGAATCCTCTCATGTGGTCTAATGCTACTATACACCAGACATCATAGATGTCTCCGTGGTGCATAGCGACTTGCCATTTTGCAAGTACCGAGAGCGGCGACCTTCAGCCCTTGGTGGACTTAACCTATATACTGTTATTATACATGATTTGCAGAAAACAACTACTCAGCGGGCAAATACCCCGACCTGCATTGAATTACACCTTACAAATCATGAAAAATTGGTAGCCAATGTCATCTGTCAACTCCCTGAACAGACATAGACCGGTTTCGAACTTATTAGTTCTCCTCAGTATGCCATAGGTCATGAAGCAGACAAATGACAGTGGCCAACCTGCTAGTCTTATACAGACTAATGTAAATGGTATAGTGGTGAAAGGTAATTGAATCCTCTCATGTGGTCTAATGCTACTATACACCAGACATCATAGATGTCTCCGTGGTGCATAGCGAGAGCGGCGACCTTCAGCCCTTGGTGGACTATATACTGTTATTATACATGATTTGCAGGAAACAGCTACTCAGCGGGCAAATACCGCAAATACATTAGTCTGTATAAGACTAGCAGGTTGGCCACTGTCATTTGCCTGCTCCATGACCTATGGCATACTGAGGAGAACTAATAAGTTCGAAACCGGTCTATGTCTGGTCAGGGAGTTGACAGATGACATTGGCTACCAATTTTTCATGATTTGTAAGGTGTAATTCAATGCAGGTCGGGGTATTTGCCCGCTGAGTAGTTGTTTCCTGCAAATCATGTATAATAACAGTATATATATATATATATATATATATACATATATATATATATATATATATATATATATATATCATATCTCTGTATTGTACCCAATAAAATAAAATAAAATATTCTCCATTTCAATAAACAACCTTTTGCAAATTGGAGTTGTTACATGAATATTGTTATATGTTTAAAATCTCCAGTAAACACCCTGTATGTAGGATCAATAAATTGCAACAGGAACTTTCATAAACCACTACTTTATTAATCACTTAATTACAATAATTAAGTTCTTATATACATTAGTACACACTAATCTACTACTACTACTATCTACTATAGTCTCACGACTATAATTCATAACTTATTACTATTCTTATTCCATTTGTTCACTTGTTCGTCTCATCAAACTGTCCTGTGCGTTTAGATCCACTCTATATATACCCGCGTCGAATGTACTCGCACTCTCTAGAACCACACCTTAACAAGAGATCTCAGTTTGTGTCATATAATGATAATTTTTAATTAAAATATTTTTATTCTACATCTGGAGTCCCTCAGGGATCCAATCTTGGTCCCATGTTATTTTTATTATTTATCAACGACATTACAAATGCCATTCAGAATTTGATTTTATTTACTGACGATTTAAAAATGTATTATACTGTGAACAATATTGAGGATTGTGTGTTTATTCAGTGTCAAATAGAATCTTGAAACTTGGTGTCAGGTGAATAAATTACAGTTAAATATTCAGAAAAGTAGAAATATGAGCTTTACTTTAAGAAACAACTAATCGAATTTACATATAAAATAAATTCAATAGGTTTAAATCGATGTGAAGTGATAAAAAAACTCTGGTGTAATTTTTGACACCAAACTCACATTTAACTATCACTTTGTCAATCTGTATTTTATCATTCTCATTATGCATGTTGGGCTTTATTAATAGAAACGGAAATTTCATAATATGCAGGCTTCTATATTACTCATTTGTAAGATCAAAATTAGAATATGCTACACTTATTTGGTATCCATTCTATAGTAGCCAAAAATCTGCTGTTGAAAATGTGCAAAGAAAATTCTTAAAATGTATGCATTTCAAAGCTTATAGTTCTTATCCCGAAAGAGGTTACGATAATCAGCTACTACTTGATACTTTTGACATGCCTTCATTACAATTGAAGCGTATTTTAGTGAGTTTAAACTTTGGTTTTAAACTTTTGGACAACAAAATTGATAGCATGCATCTCCTTAGAGAGTTGAATTTTCGAGTGCCAAAGTTTTCACCTAGATAAATAGACATTTTAATGTACCAATTGCTAGAACCAAATTGCTGCTCCGTTCACCCATGTATATTATATGTAGTAGTTTAAATAAACTAAGTATGTTTTGTTATATATTCAACATAAACTAAAAAGAGATACGTAGTGTTACTATGGAGGATAAACACAATTTTTAGAAATGTTCAATTGCACAATTTCCAAATGTACAACTATATAATCTCATATACTTATTATTATTATTATTATTTGTTCACAATTTAGTTATAAACTATTTGTCCTGTAATTGGATTCTTGTAATCTGTTGGACAAAAAAGACTATTATTCTTATAACTCTTTTTGTTTTCTATATTTTATACTGTTTTATATGTATATTTAATTATTATATATTATTTTTATATTATTTATTGTTATTATATGCTTTCTTCTTTTTGTAAATTTAATTTTTTATTTGACTAAGATATAAGATTATGTTATTCTGTGAATATTTTAAAATTAATAATTGTCGTGGAAATTATCAACGAAAACAAGAAAGTGGCAAAGACAGAAATGTCAAAAATTGTACTTTCTGTCTATACCCCAAAAATCAAAGTCGTTGATACAATATTTTTTTGTATTAAAACAAAATCACTACCTTGCGCCAGAAGTTGGGCGGATTTAATACAAACTCTTAGATGCGCCTCTGATAAATATTAATTAAAGAGCTCCCTACCCAGCCTTGAACTTTTAAAGTATGTGCTTATAAATGACAAAACGAATTGAGATAACAGTTAAAGCACATCACTTGTAGAATACGCTTGTAGAATATATAAGCTTTTTTTGTCTATTACACTTTGAGTTGTCTCAATAGCAAGTGCTTAATAAAGTATGCTGGCAATATTCGTTGGAGTGGCTCTAGTAGCTGTCTTTTTTTACATTTATATCGTAAAACCAATGAGCTTTTGGAAGAGACGTGGAGTCATACAAGGAAAGCCTCTGTGGTTGTTTGGTGATAGCGCGGGTGTATTTTTTCACCAGCAGAGTGTCCCTGAAATGGTTCAACAAGTATACAACCAATGTCCCGGTACAAGGTAAGAAAACAATGATGTGAATAAGAATAAATAAAAACGATTAACAGAACCGCTGTAAACTAATTCTTTGTTTCTTTATATAAGCTTTGTTTTCATACCATATTGCTCATTATTTTTAAATAGCGACAGGCCACTCAAATTTGATTAGATATTTTAATTTTACACATACTGATAGAGTTTATTTTAAGCTTCTTTTATCTGTACAATGTACTTTAAAAACTATAAGTTACGCTTTATATATTCATTCAGTATAATATGATTTGCTGGGAGCTATCGGATCCTAAATCATTTACAAGTACTTACGTAGAAAAGATTGGAGATCAATAGCAGCGCCTAAAGGAAAAGCCAACCACGATATTGTAGTATTTTTAAAGAAGCTCAGACTACTACTTGTAATAAATAGCAGTGGGAGAAAAAACCAAAAATCGAAAAAAGTTAAATTTTGCAAAAGCATGAATAAGTCTCGCATTTTTCTAAAAACCTCTATTTTCTAATGTTAATAACTTAAAAGTAAATAGTTTTATAAAGAAACTATTTTTTATATGAAACTAGTAAATTTAATTAAATTTAATATAATTTTATTTTGACTTTACGACCAAAATTGATCAAGTTCTCACCAAAAAAACCGAGATAATGTACAAAGAAATTGTTAAGATGACATGGTATATTTATAAATAAGTCAATTTGAATAGAGTAGTCGATAACTTCTTCATTCTTAACTTGAAACAAATAGTCTTTTATGTAGTGTTGTTTCATATAAAATTCTATGAAATTGTTCAATATTTAATTTTTAATTGGATGGAATTTGCGGTAGGTTCTTGATGAAACATACTCAATATAATAATTAAAAATATTCAAAAGAATAGTTACAATACGCACTTGGTTTATTGTTTCATTAGTTTTGTTCAGATTTCTCTGATATATGTTTCGGCTTTGCGACCATTATCAAAGAGTCTAAATTAGTATTTAAGATTCTTTGTTAATGGTTGCAAGGACGAAACATATGTCAGAGAAATCTGAATAAAACTAATGAAACAATAACCAAGTGCGTGTTGTAACTATTCTTTTGTATATTTATAATTATTATATTTAATTTTTACTCACATGCCAAAAAAATACTTTAATAGTAAGACAATTGAAATTTTTAGGCATAAAAGAGTTCTCAAACTGCATTTAAAAAAACAAAGGTGTTATGAAATGCACTTTTATTAAAATCGTTTATTAGAAAAAAATAGAAAAATATATTACAAGTATTAATTAGCAAAAATTTCCAGAAACTTCATTTAAAAAGCAAAAAGGTGTTATGAAATATACTTTTATTAAAAATAATAGTTTATAAAAAAAGGTCCGTTAGATGTTAATTAACAAAAATTGCCAGCTAGATAAATTTTTTGGAAAGTGATACATTATTGTGTAAATTGGGTGCTTTGAAAATAGTTAAATTTATTTTTTTAAGCTAATATCAAAAATTCATTAAAAAACAAATTTCTACTAGTCTGACGGGCGTGTTTTGTCCTTATAAATATGTGTTCGATGAGGTACCTTTTTGTGACATGGGAGCTGAGACTATATTTAATATATACGTGTTAATAGAATGGGTTAAAGTAAAGATAAATTGACGTTCTTGGGCTCACTTAAAACGTTTTTATTCAAAGTTTACTAAAAATATAAAAAAATGTAGAATTATTTTGTTTAATAATTTTTTAATAAACGAATCTCGAAAATTATCCATTAAAAAAATTTTTTTTTTAAATAACAAATTTTGATAAATTAAATCATCGTCAGCTTTATTTGTTGAATCATTAATAAAATAGTAGTACACTTTTTTGATTAAACATATCGTTTAACAAACGTTTAAAAATATGCAGTATTAAAAGTATGGGTACATACATTTTCCCCCTTCGTTGACGATAACTTGTCTAATTTAGGTCGAAGAGAAATAAAGAAGAGAAAAAGAGAGAGAGTTAAGTGTAAGGAGGGTTAAGTGGAAATAAAGTCATTTATTATTATTATTATAAAAGTGTAGATAATTAAATCTTCTGTTGGGAGGATATAGCGCAATTTTTTTAAGCTATGCAAAATCACAAAAAAACGCCGTGAAGAAAGGAATCTTTTTTCAAAGAGGTGGAAAATTGCCAGAATATCTCGCTTATAACGCGAAAATCATTTTTTTTGTGGCTTTTGGAAGTGAATTTGAGGGTGAACCCCAAAGATGTCTGTTAATTTTTTTTTCTTGTCTATAAATATATAAAATACTATCGTTTAAAGCCAGAAAATTCGAGCACCCCCAAAGGCTGTTAGAAAGTATATCATTTTACCAAGTTAAAGTAGAATGAAACAAGAGTAGTATTCTCAAATTTTTCAAAAAATTCGTTTGTGAAATTAGTGGAATTACAACTTCTAAACACAAAAATGACTGAAAATACATAACAGTGCACTTGTTATAATTCTTTTTAGGTAGTTTTTATAGTTATTTTCCATTATATATTAGAAGAAGCTATAATCTAAAATAACAAATAGGGGCGAGCGTAGGTGCGTCTTTACTATGTACATACTTCAGTATGCGATGTAAAGCAACGACAGGCGCAGTTAATACTTGGATGGTGACCATTCCAACGGAAACCACGTTCTCGCCTCACACATCTTCCAGCGGCTTGTATATCAGTGTATGCGCGGAAGCTATACAACCTTAGGCGAGGGTTGTATAGGAGATATACCATCTTTCGGAGGGGATGTAAAGCCGTCGGTCCCTTGTCTATTAAATGTTAGGCAAGTAAAAGATCCCTATTCTTCTTAAGGGAAGAGGTTCGGCAAAATTCCTGGTTGGGGGTAGCTCGTCTACAGGCGTCGGTGTTAGGCCTCAGTAGCGGAAATAGGCCGACGTTAAATAAATGTATTAAAAAAAATTAATAATAAAAAACTAACAAATATTTCCCCATTTTCTTGGATATGGCCATATGCTAAAGTAATCATACGTCCCGCTATCCAGAATTGTCCCTTAAATACAAGCGTCTTGCAAACGTCCTGTATTTGAGAAATTTGTCTAAAAAAAACTTCGTCTTTCGAATCGAATGGGAAAAGAAGCAAGGTGTCGTAATTCTACAATGATCCTGATACATCCTACTTCATGTTCCATGTTTCCTTTCTTTAGGCAAGGACTAAGGTTGTTGTTATGAAACTTTGAATTACTGTTGTATAGAAATGGATAGTAAGTTTGAATATTTTATTTAATCCAATCATTTTGCTAAAAAATATATTTTATGATACAAACCATTCTGAAGGTTTTAATGGAAATACCCTCATTTATTTATTTAATTTTCAAATGTACAAATACTTAGATATTTGAATTAATTTTGAATATTTAGTGTTTGATAGCTATTCTTTATACATTTCTTTGAAGTTGAGATTTGTTAAAACCATTTGAAACGACTTGAAATAATTCTATATATTTCCTACATATTATTTGTAGAGTATATATTTTTGTCATATTTGTATAATATAAAGTAAGAAATTACCTTACATATAGAATCATTTAATTGTGTATTTAAATAGATTTTAAAGTGAATATTAAACGGTTTAGTATTTTCTTTCTTTTGGATGAAATACATTTCGTGAAATAGGCGAGCCATGCAAGTAACTAATAGTACGCGTATAAATACTTTTTGGAGTATAACTGTTAAACGACGATAAGATACTTGCATTTTAAAACTTTATTAAACGTTTATTTTCCTGAAAGCCCTCTAGACGATCAATAATATTTCACAATATTTGATATCGCGCAATAATATTTTGCGTTTAGGCTCAATATCGTGTACATTGCTCAAGTAGGTACTGAATATAGATTGTGCATGTTTTAAATTTATTGCGCAATGTTGTGTTATATTGTACGTCTAGAGTATGTATTGAGTACAGCTTTTGTCACCATGACAAATCAGTTTAATGGAAGCTGCGGACTTATTTTGGAATTTATAAAATATCGCCAATATACAAGTTTATGGAAAGTTAAGAAATTTTGAAAATCCTTCAGTTCACTTAATTTTAATTCACTTAAGCAAATTTTCTTGTGCTAATTTGACTTATTTTATGTACGAATAACTTTATAATTGAAATTCATTTGCAGTAAGCAGGGCTCCAAAAAAGCTTCGTTTTACACCAGTTTGGAACATAAACGCACTAAACAGTTGGATTAACGCTTGTTTTAATAGTTTTTTTTATTTTCATGGCCGTAAAAATCAAACTAATTGATGTATATATTCCTGGGATTTCGGTGATGAAATATTGTTATATTTTCTTACTTAAAGTTACGTCGTGTAATTTTTTATTTTATTTTTTGATAAGCAAATAATACAGTCAATGTACAGTCATTGTTTCAACCATTTTCATCCACTATTACAATTCACCACCGAAGTAGAAAAAGAAAATAACTTAACTTTTCTAAATATTGCAATCAAATTAACGAATCCAGCATTATTTATATTAACGGATGCACAAAAGAAGTTTAGTCTCTCTTTTGGTTAAAACAGAAGCATTTCTTGGGCCTGGTAGAAATCTATCTAAAAAAACTATCTAAAAAAACATAAATATGTCGGTCATTAATGAAAATAATTGCCACCAGCTTCAACATAGCTTTAGTCTAGCTCTTAATTCTCTATAACTGTTTTGGATTTCTCTGAGAGGTTAGCATCAACTGCTTCTTTAATTTTGGTTTTTAATAATTCTAAATTATCGTCAAAATTAAAAATATGAACTTTGTGTATTTGTATTGTCCAATCCATTTTTCTTGAGATAATGTTGGGAACTCACTCACGAATCCATCGCAACTAAATCCAGCATCATATTCATTAAATTACTTCTTCTTTTTCTTTATATTTAATACAATACCAGTACTTGTAAAAAAATCAAAATCATCAAAGTAGGTGTATGTTCTTGAAATTTTCTACAGGACTATATCTTTTTAATCCGAATAATTTTCCTTAATGACGTTTTGCTGTAATTTTTACAGAAAAGGTACTTTACCTAAACGAGGAATTCGTTTTTGCTTAACTGTCATGGCCTACGTTATTTAAGAAACTACAGCCAAAATTACTTTTTAGATAAGCACGGGCGGACCCTCAAATATAAAGTAAAAAAATCGAATTATTTTGTTCATTTCCCCTATAGCGAACTCAATGGGAGAACACACATGTAGTGTACATGTAGTGAAATAAATGATTTTAAAAAAATTCCTTTATCTGCCATTGTATATCGCTACATATTAGATTTATAATAAAAATGTATACACAGAAAAGGTGAGAAATTCTATGCTTGTCAACTTTGTTTTCAATATTTTTCCCGTAGGATCAACTGTTGCGGAGTTATTTTATAAGAACCAGATTTTGACATCTTTTATTCAAAACGGTGGATTACGCCGCCCTCCTATGGGGAACACTTGATTCTTACTTAAACAACATATATCAAAATCACTTCTACCCCATGTCCTATAGAGCAAAACACCTCACTGACTTTTAGTAGTGAAAAATATTCCATCTAAATGGTGCCTTGTCAATTTGTCGCTAAAACTGCAATGATTACGTGCATTGATGCTGTAGGGTTTGAGTTTTTAACTATTTAAATATTTATATTTTATACATATAGTTTACAAAGAATTTTTTTCTAACAGAACAAAAACAAGTTTTATCTATTTGAATATTAAATAAGTGAAATTGGTTTCTTAATACTCCGGGCAGGAATGGCAAGAATGGAGGCAATATTTAAATGTTGCGAAAAAGGATTCCCCAATTTTTCCTACATTTAGTGCTTAAACATTTTATATACAATTTGTTTCAAAAATGAACTAGGACGTCATAAAATAATTTATCTAGAAGAATGTAAAAAACCAGCAAAGTAATGACGCAAAGTTCAGTAAACTTGAAAAAGTAATTAACAGAATAAGTAAACTGAATGGACTATAAAAAAAGAAAACAGAAAAAGGATGTGTTAAATAAATTGACAAACTAAAGGGAAAATGGACAATAAAATAGAAGACAAGGAAGAGGAAAGTTCTAAAAACTAAAATTTCAAGACAATAATACTAGTGATTTAAATATTAATTTACGGAACAAATTTACTCAAAAGGTTCATCAAATAATAGTGGTGTAACGAAAATGGATGTAATTCAGATAAAATTTTGAAGCCATGTCTATAGAAATTCATTTATTTATTATTTATTACCCAACAGTAAGACCAATTACAGGGTAAAACAAATAGTGTATATAACATAAGACAAAAGATAAAAGAGAGGAGAGAATAAACCAATAGAGGGAATAAATCAATATTACAAGTTAACAAGGATATTTAAAACAGGATATTGCTATCTATTAATATTATCACAATAAAATATAGATTTAAGACTTGAAAAATGTATATCACAGTTTATTCTTTCCTATTATTTGGGTTTTCTACCACATGTATTGTTATCCTCTTCAAAACAAATCACCGAATCTACAAAATAATAGAATTCTTGGAAAAAAGCCTCTGCGCCCGTGACACAGAACACAGAAATAATGTATTTTGCTGACGTTTCGGAAAGTAATCTCTTTCCGTTTTCAAAGCTTTTTTTGGAAGAACTCTTATTTTGCTGTGCATGTCAAATACACAGCTTTAAGATTTTGTTTATGTTATTTCCATAGATACTTACTACTTACACAGAACATAGAACTGACGATATTTTCTTTTAGATAATTTTGAGTTTGTTAAGTTCTTCTTTTAACATTTTAACATACACAGCAAAATAAGAGTTCTTTCAAAAAAAGCTTTGAAAACGGAAAGAGATTACTTTCCAAAACGTCCGCAAAATACATTATTTCTGTGTTTATTCTGATTTATATAATTTGCAAAACATAACCTCTGACTTTTCCTTTGGCGTAAACGTCACGGGCGCAGAGGCTTTTTTCCAATAATTCTATTATTTTGTAGATTCGGTGATTTGTTTTGAAGAGGATAACAATACATGTGGTAGAAAACCCAAATAATAGGAAAGAATATTCGTAGAATGCCACAAATAACTTTCAGACAATATGTATATCTCACAGTTATTGCTTAAATTATTATAGTTTGTGCACATGGTATTAATTGGAGACTTTAGCATCACATTTATTAAACATAGATTTGGTTAAAATGTAATAGGATACTTGTAGATATTCTTGGTATATTAAATTTAATTTTACTTAACAAGTTGGGGCAATCGATATGATAATGAATTAAGTTATATAAGAAAGTTAGAGAATTAGCCCTCCTAGTACTAAGATATAATAGGTCAAATCTACCCAACAGAGAAATATGGTCTGTACCTTGAGGCGGATATGTCCGATCCACTCTGTAGGTCAGAGACATGACAGATTTACGTTGAATCGATTCAACAGTCATAATATGATATCAGATTAGTGACCCATATTCCAACTTAGATCGAACATAAGCGAAGTATAGTGTTTTTATGCAGTCTACGATAATTAAAAACTGCGAGTTACGTATGATAAATTCCATCATTCTCGACGCGGACTTCCATATCTTATTAATATGTGTACAGAACGATAGTGATGAGTCAAAGTGTATGCCCAGATTCTTAACACCTGTGCATCTTTTAAGAGAATCGTTATTAGTTGCGTAGTTGTATAACAATGATGTACTTTTACGAGTGAAAGTAATTATTTTATATTTTGAGATGTTTAAAATCAGTTAATTTGAGTTACACCATTGATTAATTTTATCTAAATTAAGTTGCAAGTGTCGGCATAGCACAAATCGAGGAATAAATTTTCAGTCAGCAAACATTAGTCTATTACAATCTAACAACTTAAGTAAATCATCAATAAATATAAGAAATAGTAATGGGTCAAGGTTGGATCCTTGCGGAATCCCAGATGTTGATATAAATATATTTGATTTAAAACCATTGTAATAAACATATTACTCTCTGTCCAATAGATATGACTCTAATAGCATTAAAAGATTTAAGCTAGAACCGATTCTATCCAGTTTTTCTAACAAGATATAATGATCGATTTGGTCAAACACTTTCTGAATGTCAGTGTAAATGACATCAACTTGACCTCTAGTGTCCAATACTTTAACGGTATATTCAGTAAAGTTAGTCAAGGTACTTATAGTGGACTTATTCTCTATGAAACCATGCTGGTAGGGAGATAGGATATTTCCTATACTGCTATATATAGCTGCTATATATAACCCTGTATAACATGACCTCCAATAATTTATATCAGAAACGATCATTAAGCCAAGCGCTTCTTCTGTAAATGTAATAAAAGACATGTCTCGCAGAAAACTATTCATGGACGATTATGTAATTGTAGCCGTAGAGTCAAATGCTTTCAAAAATGACAAATATCTTTTAAGAAATAGACAGAAATAATCAGAAGAAATAAACATTCATCACAAATATTTACAAATAACAACTCGCAAGAATGAAATTCAGAAGCCTAACTGGTTGCATACTATTTTCATTATAGAATTTTCTGTTCCTTAACCTCAATTTTCAAAATATTTTCGTAAACTGCAGCCTTAATTATTATAGGTCTATGTTCTTCACATAATATTGTATTTGTAACTTTTAACAATGATACGATGCAAGATATTTTCCATGCCTCTGGAAATTCACCATACTGCAATAAGTTTGTAACATTGAAAACATCTTATATTATTTTGATTTTTAACGTATCCTCACACCTCCATATTCTTTTATTTGCATAAATTTATCTTAATTATGCCATATTTTTTGGTTAAAGCGAATAGAAACTCCCTTTCTTGTCTACATTTTTAAGAGTCTGTACATAATCATTGCTAACGTATATATTGGAGGTAATTTTATAGATACTTGTCACGAAGAATTTTGCAAATACAATACATTTGAACAGTATATCCAAATAGACTCCTTGACGCGCCTTTCGCTAACCATGTTAGAATTATATCGAGATGCTTAAAACTTCACTTTAGTTTTAAAGCGAGTGGCGAATGGTGCAATCCAGTGTATCGTTCAAGTGTTTCAGTGTTTTTGAAAATTATGTTACATACAAAATAAACGATTAAAACATAACATTTTTAATCGCAAACTCCTCTATAAAATCCTTATTTTACTATAAGGAACGTAACTAGACTGCAACCAACAGCTACTCTCCGGGCTATGTGCTCCGCCGAGCGCTAAATTACAAATTACAAGCCTGGCGCGTTAAGTGTAATAATTGCATATTACCATCAAAACAAATATGCAATTATTACACTTAACGCGCCAGGCTTGTAATTTGTAATTTAGCGTATTTCAACAACATATGAGACGATATCACAATGTAAATTACTTAATTACGATAACCTTGATGAGATATTTAATGCAAACAATGATCAGCTAAATTATATATAAATGTCTGAAAATGATTCAATCCAAAATTACATAAATAAATGCCTATACAAACAACATTGTTGTTTACAATTTATTTCTGCCGGAAAATAAAACACAACGCCTATAAACAAAACAAGTTTAAATAGTTAAATGGGATAACAAAAATATTAAAAATAATATTAGTTTTAAATGTTACGCATTATATTTTTAATAAGTTTAAGCTTTTTTTAAATAATAGTAATGATAATAAGTAATAGATTTTTTAATTCAACAATATAAAAAATAAGACAAATAAAGCCGAGTATAAAAATAAAATTATTACGGTAAACGTGTGATCCACAGCAATGAAAATTTTCATATAATTAAGCAAATGTGAATAATAAACATTAACCATTGGTGGAAAATATAAATAAATAGAGACAGTAATAACAGACACATTTGCGAGATATTTCTTAAGGTATAAGTAAGTTGACTAACAGAATAATTAAAACTATCAATATTATGTTGAATGTGATTATAAGCACACCACATAGAAATAAGTGAAGAAAACAGGTGCTAATTAGTACCAGGTACTTTATAAGTAAACGTAAGACAATTTCTAGCAGAAAATCTTTCTGAGCAAGAACATTTATGTCATCTATCTGACCATGTGTTATTTTGTAAAGATAAGTCCCTGACAATTTCTACATCTCATTTCCATGCTAATGCGATCAAATAAACTAAACATTTCACAGTACGAAACGTCCCTGCCAGAGTACAAACTCAAGAATTCATTATAATATAAATATTTACAAAACTTGCGTGGTATATGTTCAAGAGACTGGATGTGAGCATTGTAATATTGAGCCCACATAACACAACCATACCCTAGTTTACTACGCACATAAGCATAATATAATGTTTTCAAAGTATTAATGTTATGAAAGTCCTTGGTGCTCCTGATTACAAAATTTAACATCTTCATCGCCTGGCTAGAAACCTGCTCTATGTGAGGAATAAAGGATGACTTTTGGTCAAATATAACACCCAAATCCTTAACTACGATTACTCTGGTTATGTTTTGGTCATTAATTTGATAGTTCAACTCGGTAAGGGCTAACGTAACATCATTCTGCAGTGACAGACAACTCTCGAAGTTATCTACTACATTAAAAATATTAGGGTCAACTACCATATAATATAATAATTTAGACGCTTAAATAGCCATAACAAGATCGCTAATAAAGAGCAAAAATAATAATGGTCCCAAGTAACTTCCTTGGAGGACATCACTTTTTACTGTATAGAGTAATGACCATTGTCTAATGCAGTCTACATATTGGATCCTATCATTTAAATAAGAGTTAAAAAACGTTATTAGATTATCCTAGACACTGTAACCATGCAACTTACGTAGTAAGGTAGGCTGATCCGCATGATCAAAAACTTTTGATATGTACATATGTTATATAATATTTTTTATTCTAAGAGTCAACGTTGACTCTTCTTAAACCTAATAAATCTTTTAAAAAGTGTTCTATAAAACAAGTTTCAGATTTGAGACAAAAATTATAGATTAACAGAGGAGCTTAAGAGTTGTTCGGAGTGTATTAGTCATCCATGCTTCCAATTTTAATTGTAAATGACTTCACGTCAATAAAATGACGCAGCCTAATGTACGGTGTGCTTGGAAAGAGAGTGATAGAGATGTAATAGAATCGACATTGGACAAATTTATTATACCTAATCTTTAAATTTCTCGGTGCACTTGAGAACATTAGGGCTAATTTTATTTTAGTTCTACAAAAGGGAAAATGTTTATTTTAATAATACCTATGTGGGATGATAAGAATTATTTTTGCAAATCGAAAATAGAAGAAAATAAAAATATTTTTTTATATATAATTTTTTTTCTCATCGTCCCACATTGTAACATGTTTTTAATGTCTTTTAGTGAAAGCCGTTTTTCTAAAATAATTATTTATATGAGAGTAAATTGCACCGTCTTTCCGGCTTATATCCGGAGCGCTCTTAACAAAAAATGAAATAGAGTCCTTTACGAAAAGGTTGGAACTAAATCTGGATCCATAGTTAATGTAGGTTTAAGCTTCTTCGTGACCCTAGGATGTCACTAACACTAACTTCACTAATAGAAAGCACGTTGTCATTAAACACATGTGAATGAGTATGAATATCTCCAGGTGATGGTTTTAAGTACGCCAATATGATGTAAGAAGAGAAGACGTTTGCGATGTCATGAGCAGCAATATATACCGTGTCTTTATACATCATTCGTCCAGGTATCCTTGTGCTACTTTTTCTAGTATTAATATAATTCCACAGTTGAGAAGGATCATGCTCCATGTTGTTTTCAGCTGCATAGATCAAGTTAGTTAAGGCTTTATTAATTTTAAGCTTGACCGCTTTTCTCAGGGTACAAAATCGTTGTTTTGAGCGGCATCCTCTGAAAGTGAGTAGCATCGACACCCCTACAAAATAACAAGCCTACCCATAATATAGAAACGTTTCTACTACTGATTTATAAAAAGAATATGACATTTTTTCTACTTTAAAACTTCCAGTCACTGTACTATATGTATATCTAGTTAGTTATTTATGTTCCTATTAGCATTAGTATTTATATACAAAAATGTTAACTGATTCTTTAATTAATTTTGCACCTTATATCGGCTAATTTTAAAAATTACTAGAGTAGGAAAATGGAGTAGACCGAATAACTACTTGATTTACAAGTTGCTGGTTTGGATGAAATTAATGTTAGTGATACAAATTGTTAATATCCAGCTTACTTTCTTATTTGCATAACTCCATTTATATTAATTTCCAAGATTTAAAATTTTTAGTGGACCAACGCAAGTACAAGCCTGATTTATTTTACTCCATGATAGAATAATTCGGTTATACTTATTTTCAGATATTCTGGAATATATAATTTTGCCACACCGATTTTATTAGTAAAAGATCCAGAACTAATAAAGCAGATGGCTATCAAAGATTTTGACCATTTTACTGACCACATGGAATTTGTAGCTGAAAATTCCGATCCTTATTGGAACAGAGGTTTATTCAGTCTAAAGGGTAAGTTATTTGTCTATAGATACATTTTGGTGAGATATTGAAAAAAGTGGATATCATTTTTATGAATGAGTTAAACGGTGGCGTAGTAGAAAAGTGAAGGTTAACTTAACAGTGATTTAAAATACATTGTTGTATATTATTAATGCTACAATTAAACACATCAAGGTTCGCCTGATAGCTTAGGCAATTTGAGCACATATTGTGAATAGGAGAAGATTTTAGTGCATTTGTTCTTGGTATATCCAAATAGAATAGCGCGAAAGAGCGAGTTTGAAAAGATGGAATATTAAATTGGATGGAGCTAAGAATATCCGGGAAGTTTATGTGACTTGTTAAAAATTTAAATAGGAACAGTACAAAAAGTAGACTCTATGCGTTGCTAAGTCATTTAAATTAAATCTGGTTAGCAACGCAGATTGTGGTGTGCCCCTGGGAGAATAAAATCCATCAGCTTTGTAAGAAAGATGTTTAATGTGCCTTCTCTGAACCCGTTCCAAAATAAGGAAATGATTATTGTAATGTGGATTCCAAACAATACTACCGTATTCAAATTTTGGCCATACAAAAGCATTAAATAGGAGAGAAAGTGTGGAAATATCTTTAAAGTGCCTTGAGTTACGCGAGATAATGCCTAGATTTCTGTAGGCATTAGCAGTTATGTAATCAATATGGGGAGCAGAAGTTATTTTGAGTCAAAGATGACTCCAAGATCCTTGAACTTAGTGCATCATAACGAGCGGATTCCGATGTGTTTCGAACCCGGGGACATGACTTTTACTTGAAATTAAAATTATTAATTTCTAAGTGCCATTTTTAGTCTTAGAACGAAAATAAAGTAAGACGATTCATTTGATACCCCACACCGTAAGTTTTGGACGACTTTTCTATGTATAAATAAGGATGATTATTATGATCATTATTAATAATACATCCCCAATCATTTTGGAGTTATACCCTTTCGTTTTTGTGAGGTTAGGATCACCTATGGGGCCCATGGGCAAAGACCTAGGGTCGTGAAGATAGCTGCGGGTATCACAGTCATTTTGACAGCACACGGGCCATTTTTGACAGCGAGGGGGCAGAGCCCTAAACATGGAAGCCCGGAGCCCTAAGGGGGCCCATTCGGGTGGCGAGGCCCGGTCTCAAGTAACGCGTTACCTACACAGGAATCGACGAGTCTGCTTGCCATATTCTGTCTGCTAATAATGTCTGTTTTGGCCCCGTAATTAAATTATGTTGTGTCTGCATTATGTGTCTGTTTAAGCCTGGTCTACTAAAGTTTTATTACGGTCTAAGTTTTTAGAATATCATGGTGGTCCGATGATATAGGTATTGAAAAAATCCTTTTCGCTGAACGTGTTAAAACTAAATCGACTGTTATGGACTTTTCGATCATTACTACTATCTTTATACTATCATTTTGTGGACAATTTTGACACAGTAATTATGATAATAGTTCATATTTTAGATTTCCTGTGATATAGACATCTATTTAATAAATTGGTATATTTTCCTAGTGGGAGTCATCTGTTGGCGGAAAGCTTAAATTTTATTTGGCAATTGGGATAGGATATTAGAGCGCGGTGACATCTATCGCTGAATGTGTAATTTATTACGATGACGCAATAATAATTGATCTATTAACATCTTATTTTTATATGTTTCTATTCTAAAAGTTGAATGGAACTGAAAGAAATCTGGATCCTTAACTGAAATTAGTACCATAATATAGTGTATAAACTTTACAAGTTTCATTAAGATTGATCCAGTAATTTTTGAGTTAAAATGGAAGTGAACGGAGCAAATGAATCAACAGAACACATATTTTTTATAAATATTTTTTGCACTATTTTTTAGGACAATAATTGGTATACTGAATTATTTGTTAAATGTAAATTAAAATGTAAATTGTTTGAAATCAGAGGCATACATCACATTTTTATTTACATGCGCTGATTAGATACTGAACGAATGCTGAATACACAAAATAACGTGTTCTATTAATTGTGAAATCAAAATTAAATATATTTTTCTTAAATGTTCTCTTTATAGCGCAAGAGTGGCATAACATGAGAACACTTTTAAGTCCTTCTTTTACAAGTAGCAAAATGAAAGCCATGTTCGTGCTAATGACAGAATGTGCCGAAAACTTCATGAAACATTTCTTAAAGAATGACGAAGAAATAGTCACGGTGGAAATGAAAGACGTATTAACTCGTTTTACAAATGATGTGATAGCTACAACAAATTTTGGTGTGGAGGTTGATTCGCTGGCCAAACCAAATAACGAATTCTATTTGATGGCTAAAGAGTCCACCGATTTTAGTAATTTTTGGAAAAATTTCAAGATATTAGCACATATGATGTTTCCGAAAGTAAGTATCTGGTATTTTTAATATTCAATTCCAAGCATCACAAAAAAGTAAGTTGTATTTTGGACATCGTGATGTTACACTAGCTAAATTATCTCTATTCATGCCCAGGGCACATACTTTTTATAGAATATCTATTTTTTGTTAATAGTACTTGTTTTTTTCATCCTTTTCTATTAATATACTTCTTAAAATTTAAATGAGCGCAAATACTGAGGTTAGGAGCATAAGAGCATAATCATATACAGGGTGTCCCGAAAATGGTGGTCAATCTCTCGGATTTGGATAGAACTAGTGAAAATAACGTGACAAGTTCATATATATATAATTATCTTTCCCCCGAGGTACCCCTACGAAGATATTCGGTCTTGAAGTTGAAGGTTAAAAATCGATTTTTCGCGATAACTTTTTTATTGTTCAATCGATTTTAATCATTTTTGGACCAGTATCATATTATTTTAATCCAGTTAGGTCAGTGTATTAGAACCTTGGATAACATTCTTAGGGGCCGAGGGCAGAGCACCCATTGCATTAATAAGTTGAAAAAAAAAATTTCAGTCTATTTTCTTTTATTTCTAAGATTTTTGTCAAGTTTTTGAACCATTTTTACGTAAAATATGTATACTTGTTTGATGTCGGTAATATGAACCATTTTCGAGATAAATGCACCTAACGATGAAATTGCGATTTTTAATCGCACATATAATAGTAACTTTTAAAAATAAACAACTACGACTATTTACTTGGTATTACTTTGTCATATTATGTATGACCTTCCCGTCGATTATTTGAAAAAAAAACGAGCCCAAGTTCTGGGGTCAGCATTGAACGTGTTAATATTAATTTTTTTAAATATTTAAAAAAACAGCTACATCGTCTTATCTATGTAGATAAGACGATGTAGCTGTTTATGTACAAAACCAAATGAGTAATAATGACAGTGTATGGTTGCCATGGATCAAAATATCAGATAACATAATTTTTCAGTATTAGCTTAATCCGACATTAATTAAGTAATTAATTGGTGGAAATATGGCTTATACTAACAACGAATACGCAGATATGCATTTAATGTATGGAATGGCTTCTTGTAATGCCTCGGAAGCACGAAGACTATACGCTCGACGGTATCGCCATCGAAGGGTTTCTGATCGTAAAACTTTTGAACGTGTTGATCAACGGCTGAGAGAAACTGGTAAAAAATATGATTTTTTTTGAAAACTGAAAATCTAAGAATTATATCTCTACTTAGTCGATTTGCGCCAAATGATGTAAACAGGGGTGCTCCGCGGACAACACATACTCTTGAAGTAGAAGAGAACGTATTGGATGCAGTCGCTGTGAATTGATCTGTCAGTATCAGATCATTATCATTACAAATTTATGTCCCAAAATCTATCGTTTTAAGAATTTTGAAAGAGCAACTGCTTTATCCGTACCATATACAGAAAGATGAGCCTAGATGACTTTCCTGCTAGGGTGCAATTTTCGCAGTGGTTTATACAGAAATACGAACAAAACCGTGCCTTCATTCGATTGGTTTTGTATACGGATAAGCGAGTTTTGGAAGAAATAGAGTCATTAACTCCCACAACTTACACGTTTGGAACGAGGAAAACCCACATGCCACAATTCAAACGCGCCATCAAAGGCAATTTCATATTAATGCTTTGGCCGGAATTATTGGCCGGTACTTGTTGGGCCCATTCGTGTTACCAAATCGATTGAATGGGCAACTTTATCTTGAATTTCTCCAACAGCAGTTACCACAACTTTTAGAAGACGTTGACATTGCATCTCGAGAGAACATGTGGTTTATGCATGATGGGGCACCACCGCATTTTAGTCTTATAGTGAGGGGTCATTTGAATAGAGTATATCCAAACCGGTGGATAGGTCGGGGTGGGCCTGTTCCTTGGCCTCCCCGATCACCCGATTTAAATCCCTTTGATTTCTTCCTGTGGGGGCATTTCAAGAGTCTCGTATATGCCACACCAGTAGAGACAAGAGAAGAATTATACAAGAGAATTATGTACCTTTCAAATGCAATTAGAGAAAACGAAGGAATGTTGTGGCGAGTCCAGCGATCATGAGTTCGCCGTGGACAAGCATGCATTAGAGAAACATATTAAGCATTTAAACATAATATTTTTAGTCGCAAACTCCTCTATAAATCCTTATTTTACTATAAGGAATGTAACCAGACTGCAACCAACAGCTACTCTCCGGGCTATGTGCCCCGCCGAGCGCTGAATTACAAGTTACAAGCCTGGCGCGTTAAGTGTAATAATTGCATATTACCATCAAAACGCTAATGCTTCGATTGCAACAAACACCAGCCGAAAGACTGATCCTACTTAAAGGAGCTCCCTTGCCAGTCGTCACACACCACTTGCAGACTGCAGTTTCGAGCTGTTGGCTCTCGTCAGTGCAAGGTAGGTATGCGACGACCGACATGAGAATCCTTTGACTATAGTACATCCCGGTATTTTTACAATAGCGAGATGTAAAACAGCCAGCAGGCGCCATCCAGCGGTCCAGTGTCTGTTGCAATCGAAAAATAAATAGCCTGACTTGGCTTAGCATAGTTCAAATGTGCTTTTAGAGGGCGGAATATTAAACATAATATTTTTAGTCGCAAACTCCTCTATAAATCCTTATTTTACTATAAGGAACCTAACCAGACTGCAACCAACAGCTACTCTCCGGGCTATGTGCCCCGCCGAGCGCTGAATTACAAGTTACAAGCCTGGCGCGTTAAGTGTAATAATTGCATATTACCATCAAAACGCTAATGCTTCGATTGCAATTGAAATATTAAGCATTTGTTATGAAATTTCATAAATCTTCATTTTTCCATGTCCCTAATTAGTTTTCTACAGTACGGTTTCAAATTTTGTGTTTTGTGTGTGCAAGATTTTTGATTTTTATAAGTTTAGGTAAGTACTTACTACCTCATAGAGAAATAAATGTGGTTTTGTACATACTCCTCGTGTTTATTTAATTTTTATAAATTACTATTATTTGTGCGATTGTAAATCGCAATTTCTCTGTTAGGTGCATTTATCTCGAAAACGGTTCATATTAAAAGTAACTCAAAAATTTGAAAATAACCTTAGAAATAAAAGAAAATAGTCTGAAATTTTTTTTCAAGTTATTAAGGCGCTCTGCCCCGAGCCCCCAAGAATGTTATCCAAGGTTCTAATACCATGACCTAACTGGATTGAAATAATATGATACTGATCCAAAAATGATTAATATCGATTGAACAATAAAAAATGTTTTCGCGAAAAATCGATTTTTAACCTTCAACTTCAAGAGCGAATATCTTCGTAGGGGTCCCTCGGGGTAAAGAAAAATATACGAACTTGTGACCTTATTTTCACTAGTTCTACCGAAATCCGACAGATTGCCCACCATTTTCGGGACACTCTGTATTATTTTTATTGAAAATTAAAATATTATTGTTAGAGGCACACTTGATGAGGAGATATCGAAGGCCTTATACAACTGGGATCATCTGCATAGTAGTGTATTTTAGTGTTTTTTTTTTTGACGAGGAGGGGAAACCCTCATGGGCTCCCAACCTGAGCTGGGTCAGTGTCAGACTCTTACTGACTAAAACCCCTCCTCACAGGGTCGTCTGTAACACTCCGAGGGCACTGCAGCCTCTTGGGCTTATTGTGCACTCCCTGTTGCGATTTACACTGCCCATTTTAATACTCCTGTGCCACTGATGAGGTGATACAGATCTGAGAATGGGCGAGTTTTAACGCTTTGCGGGTCTGTTTGTGTTTGCCCGTATATATTATATCTTCTGCGGGTCAATGCCTCACATTCATATATGATATGGTCTACTGTCTCTGGTACCTTGCCACATAATCTGCAGTCAAGGTCGCCATCGAACTTGTCAATTCTATGCAGGTACTTCTTAACGGGAAAATGTCCCGTCAAGAGGCCTGTTACAATTCTCAACTGTAACCTGTTCTTTGGGAGCAGTTATTTTAATGTTATTATTACTTTTAAGATCGTGCGTGTAAATGTTATAAAGAAGTGGCCCCAGTATTAACCCTTGCGGGACAACTCTTCTTATCGGCAAACTATTAAATATACAGCCACTCAGCTTTAAATGATAATTAATTTTATTTATGTCACTAAGATGGTTTGCAATATCAACGATGTTTTTGTTGCTAACCACCTAATACCATCCTAATTATTGTCCTTAGAGTTACTGTCCGTGTTATGTCGAGCAAAAGCATTTTTATTCCTTCTTATAGCACTATCGTATGATTTTTTAAATTATTTCTAATACTATCAACAGAATTTCCTGATCTTGAAGCAATACGACTTTATAACCAAACTTGCATAGCCATATAGTGGCTTCTATAAATAATCATTATGTAGATAAAACAAGTCGTTATACAATTTTAAATTTTATATTAAACCATGACCAAAATGCAATGAAATGAGTCATTAAAATATTTTTGTGACTACACTTCGGCTAGTTCAGCTAGTAAAATGTTTGTGCTGCATGGGTTATTTATTTACTATTTTTTCCACGAGATATAAAAAGTAATAAAAAGATTTAATTTCAGAAAACTTTGTTTTAGTTAATTAAAGCGAAAGTGTTTTCTACTGAAGTGACAAATTTCTTTAGTGAACTTATAGATGAAACACTAGAAACCAGGGAGAAAAAAGGAATTGTGCGGTATGATATGATACACTTGTTTATGGAAGCACGAAAAGGAGCCTCAAGGAATCAAGAAAATGGCATTTCCGGCAAAGGTTCTGCTGCTGTACAAGAGACGAATTTAGGTAAATCTCATTTAAGAAAATTCAAAAGGCTTTTCGACATTTTGTTACTTTCTTGTTATAATACCAAAATTAATTTTATACCTTGAATCTTTTCCGAGAAAACTAAGTACTGCTAACGTTAATCTAAACTTAACAGTAACAGCGATATCTCAATGTCTAATAATGCTATAGTAAAAATTATAGTCATAAAATTCATTAATTTTAAAAAGCTCTCAGATACTGTGAACGATCCATACTTTGATGGAAGTCTGAAGGACGTATTTTCTGCTCGAAAAACTTAGAAAAATTAAAAAAAAAATAGGAAAAAGAAAAAATTAATTTTCTTTTTCCTCAACCTTTTCTTAAATTCTAAATAATAATATTACGTTCGCAAAATTTTTAGGGTTCAACGTGACTGTTTCAGACGGAGATTAATGGATAAATCATACTTACTGTCGTTTATGCTTAACTGCGGCTCTGATGGTATCAATTGGAAGACGTCGTAACACTATAAATCTAACACTGTCTGTTTCACACTCTCTTAAAATTAAATCTGAAAGGGAATTTTGTTAGAAAACACAAGTAAAAAGACAATATAAAGTTCAAAATATATATATTAAATCTTTTAAAAAATTTATGTTTTTTACAACAACTTCTTCAGAGAAAATGTTAACAAACAATGGTTTGACCCGTGTACAACACATGGTGAGGAACGGGACGATTCATACGGTACCAACTACCATCCAATGCAGTTTGAAAAGCTAACGATGCACAAAAAGATTCAAGGAAAGTTTCATGTAACTGAAATTTTGGTGGGCTTATGCTTGCCTGTCTTATAAACGTATTTATTAATTCACATAAATTTTGGTCGCTCCTCGGAGCTTAAAATTGCTTGAAGCGTATCTACTTCGTTTGTATTATGCAATAACAAATTTTACGTTCAGGCAAGGCAGATCCCATGCACGTGTGAGTACATGGTATAGATACTTTTTTGACTCCGAATCACTGAGGAACCGGTTTAGGGCAAACCCCGTCAAAACGCATCATTTCCCCGTCAAATCCGACTGCTAGGAAATGATGGGGGTCCCATGTCGCTAAGGGCTATTTTCGCTATAACTTCCGATATACTTTGAATAGTCGTTGGATTAACTTGTCCTCATATTCAATACCTCGTAAGAGTTGCAGTGCTTGACAACGTGGATTCGTAAAAGGGTTTTTAATCTTGGAAATTTGGAAGTTCAAGTCCAATTTTATTATACTTTCTAAAATTGGGTGGTCGGGGCGACATTACGTCCCTGTGCAGCGACATTTACTACACTTACCAAATTAACGCTCCTCGAAGAGTTAGCGAAAATTTGGCATAAAAAACGCTCCGAAGAGCAAAAATATATTTCCAAGAATTAAAAACCTCCTCCACGGCGTTTTTACGTGAAGCACGCTTTTCTTACGAAGTATTTCCTAAGTCGGATTTTGTTACAACGTCGAAAAGTATATCGGGGTTATAGCGTTCTTTAACACTCCCCTCCTTTCCGTGAATCTTTTTGTGTAACGTTTGGTAAATTGGTTGTTTGAAAATAAAATAGATCATTGGATGTAGTCTCCCATGTATTGTATTCGGTTATAGTTCAGACCGGCCTATCTGAACAAAACATAGATGCAAATCTAAAAATGATTATAAGTTTGAACATATATCGATGCATAGCATTCGATTGAATTATTGAACATTGGTTTTCCAAAATGGCATAAAAAAGAAAAAATCGAAAATCCTCGGATTTTCGATGCCACAACACAAACACTTTCGACGCACTTATCTTTCTTAGTGTTCTTCCACTAATGCGGACTTGCGTCTGCTCCTCCTCGTGTCGATGCCTCGTCGATCACCTTCGGTGTCGAACTGCCTTCTGGAACAGCTTAGGTGGTCCTCGGACTGCTTGGCTCCAGCTATACTATGGCTCTGCTCAGTTTATATGAAACAATATAAAACAAAATTTTAGTAAAATGTTTGTTCATATCCCGTCTGGGGATCTGCGACCGATAACATATCGTCGTCTTTGAGAATAGGAACACTGAATTTTGTTGACTTATATTGATTGAAATGTTTTCCGTGTAGATAAAATTCTCTTCTTGGGAGAAATCTGCGACCGATATCACATCGTCGTCTTTGAGAATAGGAACACTGAATTTTGTTGACTTATATTGATTGAAATGTTTTCCGTGTAGATAAAATTCTCTTCTTGGGAGAAATCTGCGACCGATATCACATCGTCGTCTTTGAGAATAGGAACACTGAATTTTGTTGACTTATATTGATTGAAATGTTTTCCGTGTAGATAAAATTCTCTTCTTGGGAGAAATCTGCGACCGATATCACATCGTCGTCTTTGAGAATAGGAACACTGAATTTTGTTGACTTATATTGATTGAAATGTTTTCCGTGTAGATAAAATTCTCTTCTTGGGAGAAATCTGCGACCGATATCACATCGTCGTCTTTGAGAATAGGAACACTGAATTTTGTTGACTTATGCTGATTGAAATGGTTTTTTATTAAAATCTCTTCTTAGGAGAAATCTGCGACAGAATCTGCATCCGTCGGATCGTTGCATCTGCCCATCCAGCAGACGTGGCGGCATCTCGCCCTTGAGTTGCTAGACTCGTCTGAATCGCGCTCTTGCGTCAGAGTCGTCGTCTTTCCATGCCGTGCCAATGGAACATTTGTTTGGACCCTTTGGGTCGGACTCTGCTTACAGATGTATATGTTTTGAACATATGAGGACTTGAAAATATAATTGAATCTCCAGAACTGGATTCTGAATCAGAAGTGGAAGCATCTCGTGGCGGTGCATGGATTTGTACAACCGTTTGCTCCGGCGGTAGAGGTTCTGTGGAATCGTCTGAGAACGGGGAATCATTTCCATCGAGTGATGTTCCGCCTGGACTAGCATTTTCTTCATCGGAAGATTCGATTTCCAAGTTGTGCTCCTCTGGCGGGGCTGGTCTCAAATCATTTACATGTACTCTTGTCGTTACATTTCCCTTTTGCACGAGATACACTTCGTCTGAAAACTTCTTCAGAATTCTGGTTGGACCTGACCAAGACGGCGTGAAGGTATGTACCTTCCTTTTTCTTTTACTCATGACTCTGTCTCCTACTTTGAAAACGATCGGAGTGACGGCCTCTTTCGGCGCATATTTTTGTTTGTAATTTTGTTGAGCCTGACGGGCTTCCTTGACTCGCTCGTATCGTGGAAGCGTTTGTTGCTTGGCTCTTTCTTGCCTCCAGGCATACAAATCCCATTCGCCTCTTTCGGCTGGATCATATCCTAACACGATCATGCTAGGTGTTTGATTTGTAGCGGCGTTCCTACGATTTCTTAAGATGTATGTCATCTGATGCACGTAGCGATCCCAAGTGTCGTTTGGCTTTTTGAATAAAAGAGTATTTAAAATTTTCTTACATTCCTGAACCCGTCGTTCCACGGGGTTGGATTGTTGATGATATGCCGGAATTAAGTATCGTTCGATACCGTTTCTTTCACAAAATGTGATGTACCATTCGGAATTGAAATGACCACCATTGTCGGAAATTATGACTCGAGGGACTCCGAATCTTGCTACTATCTCTTCGTCTATAAATTTGGCTATCGTTCTGCCATCGACCTGAATGTATGCCTTTGCCTCTATCCATTTACTGAAAACGTCTTCGACGATAATCATGTATCTGTTTTCGGCGTCTTTAGTCCTCTGCAGCGGGCCAATTACGTCGACGCTCAAGGTTTCAAATGCATTTTGTGGTGCATGACTTCTAAGTGGAGCATTGGGTTGGGCTTGTCTTGTCTTTACGGACTGGCATATCAGACAGTCGTTTATGTATCTGCCTACGATCCTGGCCATATTATTGAAATAGTAGCGTTTTGCTATTTTCCTGAGAGTCTCGTCTCTTCCTGGATGACATGCTTCATCTCGGTCATGATAATGGTAAATTAATTCCTTTATTTTCCTCTTTGGAACTATCAATTTAAAATTTCGATCGCAATCTTTCAATAATACATCGTCTTGGACGTGAAAATTTTTCATAAAAATAAGATCCGCATCGGAACGTTGTTCCTGTTGAAATAGGTTATTCCAACGGCGGATCTTGTCTTGTATATCTCTTGAACTCAATTGAGCCTGTACGATATCTTCGTATATTTCTGAGTGCGTTAAAACAGAAATACGTTCTGGACACTTATAATTTGGTAGGAACATTCTTTCCTCTTCATCGTCTGTCTCGACATACTGATTTTGTGGGTTACGACTTAGAAAATCTGCTAATAAATTCTCCTTTCCTGGACAATGTTCAATTTTGAATGCATATTCTTGCAATAGTAATGACCATCGTGTAAATTTTGTTTTGTCGTCCTTATGTTTGTTTAACCAGAGTAACGCCCTGTTGTCCGTCTTCACCAAGAACGGTTTGTCTGCTAAGTACATCTTGTACTTTTTAATGTAGTTCACCACCGCCAAGCATTCTAGCTCGTTAATGTGGTAACGTCTCTCTGCTGGAGATAACGTGTTGCTTGCATACGAAATTATATATTTTTCGCCGTTGTCGCCTAATTGATATAATACGGCCGAAAGGCCTTGGAGGGATGCATCTGTTTGCAAAATGAATTGCCGTGAAAAATCCGGCCGATGGAGTTCCAGCGGTCCGGATAATAATTCTTTTAATTTTCTAAATGCTTCATCGCATGTATGGTTCCAGTGAAAACGATTTTCCTTCGAAAGAAGTTTCGTTAGTGGCTTCGTGATCATCGCCACATTTGGTAGATATTCTCGTACCCAGTTGCAAAGTCCTAGGAAACTTTGTAGCTGCTTTTTTGATGACTGGAACGGGATAATTTTGAATTTGTAAGACATGTTTTTCTAATGGTTGGGAAGTATCAGTTCTAATGGTGTGGCCTAAATATTGAATTTCATTCGTCGCTATTACACACTTTTCCGGTGACACTTTTAGATTGTGCAGACGTAGTCTTTCAAAGACTAACCTCAAGTGGGACATATGCTCCTTCACGTTTACGCTGTAAACGATTATATCATCTAAATACACTTTACAGAAATGGTGCAGGTAACCCGTTAAAACGTCCTTTGCCATGAATTTCTGAAAGGTACAGGGAGCTGTCTTGAGGCCGAAAGGCATGACATTGAATCTGTAAGCTGCCCCATCAGGAGTGGTAAAAGTCGAGAAATCTTTTGATGCTTCATCTAGCGGTATTTGCCAATATCCACTTTTTAAATCCAACACAGAAAAAATCTTCGAATTGCCTAAATCTTTAATACTTTCGTGTATTTTTGGTAATACGGAAGCCTCGTCTTCAGTCATTTCATTCAAATGGCGATAGTCGATGCAAAATCGTGGTTTCTTGTCTGAGCGTTTTATTATCACGGGTGGTGAACTATATTGGGCAGTGCTAGGTTCGATGACGCCAGCTTTCAACATCTCTTCGATTTGGTCGTACATAATTTTCTTAGTACTCGGAGACATCGGATATGTCTGATATTAAATGGTTTCGTGTCTTTTACTGTAATTTTGTGTTTCACAGTCACTGTGGTTGCTTGAGTCGGTTCCGCAGTGAACAGATCGACAAATTCTTCGAACAGCGGCCGTAGAAATTTGTCTTTAATAACAAGCTCTTCAGGAAGCTTTGCCTGCTGTCTCTCCCTCTGAGAAGCTTGATTCCAGAAGACGGTAATACGCTCTTCCGTGCCGGCATATAGGCATTTTCGGCCATAATCATATGCGACATTGTTCATATATAAGAATGGTGATCCTAATATTATTGTTTCGTTCAAATTTTCGATTACTTGAAAATCAATTTCAAAAGAAGTGCCTGAAATTATTACTTTTAATTTTGTCGTTCCAAGAGAGTCCACCATTCGATCTCCGCACGCCATAGCAAATGATCGACGTGTCGTGAGATTTTTAAAATTATCCAACATCCTCGGATGGATAACGTTTCGCGTCGAGCCTGAATCAATCAGTGCGTCGACCGCATGTTCATTTATCTGAACTTTTATACGAGGCAAAGGGAACGCTTCGCTCATATAATTTATTGACTCCCTTGTCTTGTGCATGGGAGCGTCGTAGTGGTCATGAGTATTAGAAATTTTTAATGGACATTGCTGCCGCCTTGGTTCGGCCGTTGTGCCGGGGATCTTGCAGATGGACCCTGGCCTGGGTCTCTGGCCCCTCGAAAGTTTCCCGGTCTCCTATTGAGATGAGGGTTATTCGGGCATTGGCTATGGAAGTGCCACTGCACTGTGTCTGTACAGTATCGGCACGGGGTTGCCGGTCGGTCGGGTACTCGGAATTTCCCCGATCCGCCATTAAAATTGTTTTGCCTGCGGTCAGGATTCACTGATCCGCTCGAAGAATTAGGCATAAAAAAAGAACGACCAGGCGCTCTGCCTGGACCGTCCTGTCGAGAGACATCCTCTCGAAAATGCACCCTCGGTGCTGTCGGAGTTGGGCTTCCATTGCTCCTGTTACTAGAATTTTGTTGACCGATGTGTCCCGGCTCTTGATAGTAAGACGCGCGGGACAGACGTTGATCGATAAGCTGGATTAGCGACGTCTGTTCGTCAGCTGAATCCCGCTCGACGTTAGTAGCCGCTGCTATTAACATCTCTGTGGATGAAATTAAAACCAAAATTTTTAAAATCAAAGTTTAGGCCAGCCACGCGCAGCCCAGCATTGACATACCTCGCGGAAGGCACCTTGTACAAGTTGAGGTGCCTGCGTCAGAATCAAAATTTGATAAGTGACAGTGCGTGAGTTTTTAAAAGGTGTAGTTTTAAGTTTTATTAAATCTGTTTTCAGATATGTTAATTTTATAACCTAATTTAATCCATCTGCGATGGAAGGTGTTTGGGTTTAACTATTTTAATTGTCTTTTAGCCGAACCAGTCCCATTCCGCCCAACCCTGCAATCCTCCACAGCGAATAACGCGGTGGTTGCACGGTGGGTCGCGGAGTGGGTTCTGGGGAGGCAGATGTAAATTTTAATTCTTAATAAAGTTGTATTGATTGATTGATTGTGGATGAAATTAGGTTGCTTCTCAAGCGTGACCTAATTTCTGGACGCAGTTGGTCCATGATGACCCGAGCTCTGATGGCTTCGGATTTGAAGGGATCAATACGATCGAAAAGACAGGTTTTCCTTGTGATAAACACTGCCGTGTCGTCTAAAGACGTTTGCTTGACGGCATACAGTTGAGCAATAGCTCGTGACTGTATGTCGGGAGAATTGAATCTCGTAAGGAATCTTTCCTTGAATAAGGTATACGAAGTAGTCAACGTCCTAAATTGTTCGGACCATCGTTGAGCTTCGCCCTTGAGTTGGCCGGTTACGTTATGGAGGCGATCATAGTCGTGGCTTATGCGAGCTCTGTCGAAATATTCCTCCATAATTTTCAGAAAAGCTTCTGGATCTTCATGATCAAGCCCATGGAACGTCACGTTCGGACATCTTTGTCTCTCATGGGGCGTACAGGTCGACACGTTCTGTATCGCCTGCACGAAGCCCTCTGCCATTTTCAGAAACATACTTTCCATCGAATTAGCAGTTTGTGGCTGTGAAGCAGATAAATTTACATTATTTCCCTCTGGAAACAGTCGTTGTGGTTCTATCCCTCTAGAACCGTCGTCGACGAGCGGTGCGGTGACTCGCTCGTAAAATTCTCTTGGGGTCGACCCCTCGGAGTCTTCCGCCATAAATGAGAAAGGATTTGTTGGGTTTGGGGACGGCATGGTCCCTGCTCGGGCGCCATGTGAACGATCCATACTTTGATGGAAGTCTGAAGGACGTATTTTCTGCTCGAAAAACTTAGAAAAATTAAAAAAAAAATAGGAAAAAGAAAAAATTAATTTTCTTTTTCCTCAACCTTTTCTTAAATTCTAAATAATAATATTACGTTCACAAAATTTTTAGGGTTCAACGTGACTGTTTCAGACGGAGATTAATGGATAAATCATACTTACTGTCGTTTATGCTTAACTGCGGCTCTGATGGTATCAATTGGAAGACGTCGTAACACTATAAATCTAACACTGTCTGTTTCACACTCTCTTAAAATTAAATCTGAAAGGGAATTTTGTTAGAAAACACAAGTAAAAAGACAATATAAAGTTCAAAATATATATATTAAATCTTTTAAAAAATTTATGTTTTTTACAACAACTTCTTCAGAGAAAATGTTAACAAACAATGGTCTGACCCGTGTACAACACATGGTGAGGAACGGGACGATTCATACGGTACCAACTACCATCCAATATGCAGTTTGAAAAGCTAACGATGCACAAAAAGATTCAAGGAAAGTTTCATGTAACTGAAATTTTGGTGGGCTTATGCTTGCCTGTCTTATAAACGTATTTATTAATTCACATAAATTTTGGTCGCTCCTCGGAGCTTAAAATTGCTTGAAGCGTATCTACTTCGTTTGTATTATGCAATAACAAATTTTACGTTCAGGCAAGGCAGATCCCATGCACGTGTGAGTACATGGTATAGATACTTTTTTGACTCCGAATCACTGAGGAACCGGTTTAGGGCAAACCCCGTCAAAACGCATCATTTCCCCGTCAAATCCGACTGCTAGGAAATGATGGGGGTCCCATGTCGCTAAGGGCTATTTTCGCTATAACTTCCGATATACTTTGAATAGTCGTTGGATTAACTTGTCCTCATATTCAATACCTCGTAAGAGTTGCAGTGCTTGACAACGTGGATTCGTAAAAGGGTTTTTAATCTTGGAAATTTGGAAGTTCAAGTCCAATTTTATTATACTTTCTAAAATTGGGTGGTCGGGGCGACATTACGTCCCTGTGCAGCGACATTTACTACACTTACCAAATTAACGCTCCTCGAAGAGTTAGCGAAAATTTGGCATAAAAAACGCTCCGAAGAGCAAAAATATATTTCCAAGAATTAAAAACCTCCTCCACGGCGTTTTTACGTGAAGCACGCTTTTCTTACGAAGTATTTCCTAAGTCGGATTTTGTTACAACGTCGAAAAGTATATCGGGGTTATAGCGTTCTTTAACAATACCAGCGCCAAAGGTACATTTTTGATTAGACCAATTTTTAGCCAAAATTGGTCGATAAATATCTAAAAAAAAAAAACTTTAAAGGTAGAATAATTAATCGAAATAGCAGTTTTACATGGGCAAAAAGCTTGAAATAATAAACTCACATTTTAGAAGTTGCAGCAGCACTATATTATTAGCAAAAAGCAGTAAAAACAATAGTATATTGTGTAAAAAGTGAAATATTTCAATCATAAGTTCCTTTAAAGTCCTTATTTCCAATATAAGGAACATAGACTTCAACCTCATATTAGAAATAATTACTTTAGAGGAGCTTATGATTGGCTTATTTCATTTTACGCATTTAATATTCTGCCCTCTAGATAGCACTTAAACGGATTTCACTGTTGTCTTTTCGCGGTTTATACAAAACTCATTTTTCAACCCAATGGTTGATTTTGTCTATATGACAAAATAGCACGATTCTCAACATCGGACATGTTGTTATGATTAACCAATATATTAATATAATCTGTAGATTATACTACTCAACAAAATGGATGTTTTAAATCGACATATATCGTTAATGAAAATGACAAATACTATTGGAGCTAATATGGATCCCTGCTGAAATTTAGCATTAACAGTAGCTAAGTTGGAAACATCTTTAATTGTTCTCCGTTGAAGGCGACAAATAGGAATTAAACCATTCATGAGCAATACCCGTAATTCAGTATTTTGTAAACTTTTTTATACCCCTTGTATAAATTGGCCCCTTTTGCGTACGGCAGCTGTTTTTTGTGTGAGAGCAATGGGCGTGAACAAGGAGTGTGGATATGAGAGGGCGCCACTTGCTTGATGAAAGATCCCTTCCAATTTTGTCCAGCCAAGAAGACAAAATTGCATAACCATACTTAATTGAATACTGAAAGCTATAAAAATTAATAATTACTCATTTTAAAAAGACACGATAGGTTTACTACTAATAGATTACGAGACAAATGTCGTCAGAGATACAAGCATTAAAAACAAAATTCAACAAAAAGAACATTTATTAGATACAATATGTGCAACAGCTAGAAAGGTTTAATTGACAAAAATTGAACAATATGGATAAACGGGTAAATAATGTTTATCCTAGCGTTTCGTGTAAATGCGTCATTAAAGCACTAGCTTTGCGTGATCATACGCTGCCTTATAAGGCTTATATTTAAAAAAAATGTGTGTCTAATTACTCATTCTATGAGCCCCATAGCTTGGATTTATTTGAAATTCAAAAAGTTGAAAATTTTATGTCAGTGACAAAGTTAAATGGTTAAAAAAAATTAAAATTAATGACAAAAATATGATAAAAGGAAGATTAGCTTGCTCCAGTAAAATGGAAAAGAAAAAAACTTGCTCCAGCACTGATCGAACCCATCTGCAGCGTGACTAGAAACTCCTTGCGGTACGATATGAGCTGGTTGTCTTCATGACATCAAACAAGGAGACTACCCTGTTGTCCCTGATTACAATAGCTGGTGTTCCGCTGGCTGCTGCTAAATTCATAACCCTAGCTGTTGGCTGGTATATCGGCAGATCACAATTGACTTGAACGTAGATTAATTCTCTGAAAAAATATAGCCAGTCCCAAACACTCTGTAAGTTTTTACAAGTATAAGAATAAAATAATGAAACAAAAAGTAAAACTCACCCCCATAAGTAGAGAATAGCACATAAATTCCACAAAAAATATACCAAAAAAACAGGAGGCTTCTCGGAAATAAAATTTTCAGGCGACCGCTGACCATGTTTCATACAAATAAATACGGAACTTTTGGTTCAAAAAATGCCAAAAACTAACTTGGTTGAGCCTAACGAAAAAAGAAGCTTCCGTCCTTTGCAACGTGCTCCGGCCAAAGACAAGAGCATATTTTTCAAATACTTTTCAGAAAGGACTTAATAGAATTTGTCGGTAGTTTGCAACTTTAAGAGTACAACCTGTTTTATGTATTGGTATTATTTCAGCAACTTTTAATTTACCTAGAAAAATACCTTCATTTAATGATCAGTTCAAAAGCTCTGTTAGTGGTTTCAGAATTGATCTTGTACATTTTCACATTTTGTTTGTGTTTTTTTACATAATACATATTATTTATTGATATTATGAGATCATTGAGATCATTATATGTCTATGTGAAACTGCTACTTTGATTTATTGTCTACCTTCGAGGTTCTTTAAATATTTAGTTGAAAATTTTTGCACCCTTGGCATCTGAAAGCTATGTTAATGTAACGAATTCCAATATAATAATTTTCGCTTCAACTGAGATTGGATTTATATTACAAAATTAATTTTGGTGGTACAAAATAACAGCAAAGAATAACAAAATGTCCAATAGCTTATTTTGCATTTTGCTAAATATTATAAATTTATAAACACCTCATATCATATTCACTGGCCAAAGTGGCGAATTTTCTTTGTCATTTCTACAGTTGACAATATCTACAAGAAATAATAATTTAATTAGTGTTCAATGTTTTAGGTAAAGAAAAAGTGCCCATGGAAATATCCAACTTTGATATCACGGCAACATCCCTAATTTTCTTGTTTGCTGGCTTTGATTCCGTATCAGGTCTCATGTGTTTCACATCGTACGAATTAGCTCTGAATCCTGACATCCAGGAAAGGGTTAGAAATGAGATTTACGCCACTTTAGAAGAGGGGGATGGCAAAGTGACATACGAGGGACTTTTAAAAATGAAATACATGGACATGGTGTTGTCTGGTAGGTAAAAATTAAAAATGGCGTACAATGTATATAGGCAATTTATTTTTTAGAATCTCTAAGGAAATGGCCAGGTTTTCCACGTACCGACAGAGTATGCACTAGCCCTTACGTCATACAACCAAATACCTCAAATGAAAAGCCTTTACGTTTGGAAGAAGGAACGGCAGTTTGGTTTCCGACATTTGCCCTTCATCGTGATCCAAAGTATTTTCCAGATCCCGACCGTTTTGATCCAGAGAGATTCAACGACGAAAATAAAGGGAAAATAAATCCCCACACTTACATTCCGTTTGGTGTAGGACCACGTGTGTGTATTGGCTCGAGATTTGCTTATCTGGAAGCAAAAATAATATTCTTTTATCTCTTGCAACATTTTGAAATAGTTCCTGTAGAAAAAACTCAGATTCCTTTGCAATTGGCTAAAAACGTTGCTACTGTCTCTGCTGCTGATGGATACTGGGTTGGCCTAAAACGTATTCATAAGTAATAATGATAGTAGATGTTTAAAATGATATATTTAAAATAATCTATATATGCCTCAGCCTCTTAGGTTCGTATCAAGGGCATTACATTAGAACCTAAGTCATAAATAGATTTAATATTTTATGTTTAAATTTAGAATAACGATCTCTGTAATATAGTACTCATCTTGCAATGCTCTTGATAAAGGCCTAATAAACCGAAGTACATGTAGTCTAATTTAAATATGTTATTTTGAAGCAAAAAGCAGCAGTGTTAAAGCAGTTAAAATAAAAATAAAAAATTTAAGTACTTATTTGTAAATTGTAAATAAATAACCAACTTCCCGATTATTTATTTACGTATTTATTTACTTGTCTACGGGAATATCACATTAAAATGAAATAATACAAAAGGGAAAAAACGAATGTAAAGCTCAAGCACAATACAAGTATTAATACAAAACTAAAAAACGAGAAACAAAACAAGCAATTTGATGAGCATGCCATGTAAAATGACCTACCTAACAATTCTAATTACAAATTAAATGACAATGGAAAGCAATACAAAATACACTCTGCGTTAAAAGCTTATTTAATTCTTCTTTTAAAAAGGCTTAGGGAACGATTCAGGCTGCTTTCATTGATATACCTCAACGTTCTTATAGGTTTAAATAGTAACAGATGACAACACAGTAATCACAAATAAAAACAAAATAGCGTCTACCTTTAACCAGTTCTTTATTGACATCGGCGAAAAATTATCTAGTGACATTCCAAAACGCACACAAAACCTGATCTTAACCGACAACACAAACCAGAATCTAAACTCCATGTTCCTGGAAGATGTTGATGATACTGAAATAAAAAATATAATATGTACCTTCAAAAACTCCTCCTCTCCTGGAAAAGATGGAATAACGGTAAAAACAGTAAAACTGCTATCGGTTCACATCTGTAAATCTCTAGCACATATTATCAACCTTATCTTGAAACGCGAAGACATACCTGAACCCTTTACAGAAAGCATTGTTTTTCCAATTTATAAAAATGGTAACAAAAGTTATATGACAAATTTCGGTCCAATATTGTAAATATATAATGTCGCAAAAATATTCGAAAAATGTCCGATCGTTCATATCTTCAAAAAAAAATCTCAAAAAATGGACTCCAAAGAAATTTAAGCACGGAACATCCTCTTCAATTACTAACAGATACAGTTACGACAAATTTTGAAAAGAACGAAAAACTCACAGTAGTGCAGTCAACGAATTTTTCAATATAGGTGTGCAGACTACATGGAAGGCGGCAAAATTTCTTTCAGCTTTTGTGCTCCAGCCCTAGCTACTGCAGATCTTGTGTGAAGAGTATGTTGCTGTGCATACTTTTCTTTTGCCAGCTTTCACGAGGAATATGTTACGCTGGGGAGGGGATTTCGCCGACAACAGGACTGCCGAGTCCACATCTTCGCCTATCACATCTACTGAAGAGAAAACCAACTAAATATATCAAATGCAACAACTTACAACAATAAATAGATTTAAAAAAAGCCTAATGAATGTAATGAAATGTAGGTATGATTTCAAGCAATAACCCAATCACATTACGGCAAATAATCTTGAAATCCATCATCTCAGCCATTAATTATATGTAGAATATGCTGGCTAATTCAGAAGTTATCTGTAAAAATTTAAGGGGATATCCCTTAAAATTGTAGTCGATACCACAAAAAAATATATAATTAAAGTCTAACAGAATGGCAGCAAAACATTATTAAAGTTATGGTATTATAAACACTATTTACTTGGACGACTGCAATCAACAGTGTGGCGCATATTGCACGATGCCCAATTGTATCCCTACCACTTTATATACGATTTTATTAAAGTATAGTCGACCAAATAAATACCAGTGGCCTACAAGTACATATTTTTAAATGATTTCGAAAGTTGATTTTTTAATTTTTGCTTTGCTCTATCGTATTTATTGGGTCCATTATACATCCCCTTAAATTTTGACGGATAACTTCTTAATCACCCTGTATAATTCTTAAGTCAATTTAATCCTCTTCAATTGATTTGGTTGTATTTTATTTTACAAAGAAGATTTGAGGTGTTAGGAGATTATGATGGAAAATGTGATCCGAAACAACATTTTTCAGATATCGGCGATTTTCAGAAGCGGGTAACTCTATAACGGTTGAAGAGAGAAACTTTTCGCGGAAATAAGAAAAATGCATGAATACAAGAAACAAAAAAAAAAATATGTAGGACGTTCCTGAAGCCCTCCCCCGCCAGGTTCACCTCCTAGGATCGGGAACTTTTAGGATGTTTACTTTCTAACTACCCATCCCTGAACTCAAAAATTTTGCCGCCCTCCATGTAGTGTACAATAATTTGACGACAGGACTATAGGTATCTTTTTGAATCTACAAAAAGCCTTCGATACGGTGTGACATAGCCAGACACAACAAGATGGGAATTACAGGTATTCCTTACAACTTATTAAAATAATATCTTTCAAATAGACCCCCACCCAGTAAAAACTGGCAACGCTCTTAGCATTAAGAAAATAATAAAAACTGGAGTTCCGCAGGGAACACTCTTAGGTCCTACCTTATTTCTGCTGTTTGTCAACGACTTACTGGACAAAAAATTTCATATCATATGCAGATGGCACTGTATTGATATGTTCGGGAGAGAATTTAGCGCGACAAAAAGCTGCTGAGGCAATTAGTAAAGTGAAAAACTAGCCAGACACTTTGTTGAAAGTAAATATAGCAAAGACTAAATTTATGATCTTTTATCCAACGAAGGCAGGACTACCCCAAACGGTGCAACCTATTCTTATCGATGGAGAAACGAATAGTTACATTCTAAACACCATATCATCAAATACCTTGGAGCTATTTTTGATAATCACCTAAAATGGGATAATCATATTAAATATTTGAACGGGAGGCTAAGAAATATAATATATAAATTCTATAACCTGAAAAGTATACTCAATAGAAAGATTCTCTTAGTGACTAGCGCAATCCCTAATTAGGTACGGTATTAGCGTCTGGTGCTCAGCCTCCAATGCAACCTCTCAGCCTCTCCAGATAACACAAAATTATATATGAACAATTTCTAACAGGAAAAGTTGAGGCAACTGTAGAAATATATTTATTGATAATGAAGTACTGAGTGTGAAGAGGATGTATATGCATGCGGCTATAGTTTATACTCACAACAAGAAACACAGAAACAAGAAATAGATCTAAAAACGCGTATCAAACTTCAAAATATAAAAAAACAATTTGCCAGAAAAGAAACATTCAAAACGACATGTCAAAAGTATATAACAGACAATAATACCGCACTCTCTTTACTATGTACATACTTCGGTATGCGATGTAAAGCAACGACAGGCGCAGTTAGTACTTGGATGGTGGCCATTCCAACGGAAACCGCATTTTCGCCTCATACATCTTCCAAATTTGAATGTAATTAATTATATATTCTCCTTGTCTTCCTCTGTCTAATTATTTCACATTATTATACTATCACTTTATATTTATTATAACTATAAACGTAATCATAATATTCCTAGAAAATTCAACAAATATTAACGTATGACGAAAATGTTAAATACTGCTGGACACGGTTCCCTCAGGTATCATAACACATGATGTTAATGAATGAAATAATAATAATATAAAAATAATAATAATAAATAAACACCCCAGAAATTAGACAATCCCCAATTCCAGAAGCCAGAGGCTTGTGAGGAAGAGGTTACACATGGAAAAAACGCGGACATACAACCATTCCTTGGACAGTGCCGGAGCCGGGATTCGAACCCGATGGCGTTATACCCGTGTGATTAATCGCGATTGCCACCTCATGTCTTAACCAACACGGCTATCGGCCAGAAGTTGTAAAATTAATAGCAAATTAATAATTAACTTCATAATTACAAAAAATGTACAACTTGTAAAAATGTTGCAGTAGTAAATGAATAAAAAAAATAAATAAAAAATAGGCGAATGCGTGCCATAGTTAGTAGTAGTAAATATTGTTTTTAAACAGACGCCTAGTAATCCGTTAACAAATAAGCAAAAGAGAGGGGGGGGGGCAAAATGAGACCCTTGTGGCATTCCTGAGCTGACAATAATTTACTTCGAGGTGGCGTTGCCCTGTTAACCCGACCAAGGTACTATTGATCCATACAAGTAAACAATCACTAAAAATATTTGACAATTTGTCGATCAACAGGAGATGATTTACCCTATCGAATGGTGAAGTCTGTATAAATGGAATCAATCTGAAATTAGTTTTCCAAGGCATTTGACAACTTGTTTTGATAAATAAAAAGATTTACCATTATGTAAAAGCCTTTTCAGTTTAAGGTCGCCATATTCGAGAGAGAGAGAGAGAGAGATCCGATGGGAAAATATTTACTGTTTGACCATAACATCTTATTCTAAGACACATATTGCAAACAAACTATAAGACTACCTAAGTAGAACTATAACAAGAGTGGTGTTATAAATTTTTACTCAATAATTTCAAGCATATGCGAAATAGTTCAAAATGTGCTTTTAGAGGGCGGAATATTAAACATAATATTTTTAGTCGCAAACTCCTCTATAAATCCTTATTTTTACTATAAGGAAAGTAACCAGACTGCAACCAAAGTTACAAATCTGGCGCGTTAAGTGTAATAATTGCATATTCCCATCAAAATGCTAATGCTTCGATTGCAACAAACACCAGCCGAAAGACTGATCCTACTTAAAGGAGCTCCCTTGCCAGTCGTCACACACCACTTGCAGACTGCAGTTTCGAGCTGTTGGCTCTCGTCAGTGCAAGGTAGGTATGCGACGACCGACGGTGAAGTGTGTGCAATGCATGGGGCTATCCATCTCGTTGATGCTTGCCCTGGGTTGTCGTGTGTTTAAATATCTTTGCTCCTTGGCTAGCGGTGTTGTAGGTTAAAATGTGCTGCAGCTAATTTGTTGGTTGTATTGTTGTAGATTGAGTTAGTATGGGTTAATATTATTAATAGGTTGGTGCGTGGCACCGTGTATGGCTCTTTTAGTTTTTTTTTTTTTGGTCTATGGTAGTGGCTCTTTTGTTTGTCCAATGACTGTTATAATTTCAAAGTGAAAATAGAATGAGAAAAATATTTTGATTTGTTTTTTTTTTTTATTTTTAAATTGTTTTATATTTTTTTGTTTAATTTTGGTTTTTTTTTGGTTATTTTTTTGTATTTTTTATGTTTTATGTCATTTTTTTTGGATCTTTTATTATTATTTTTTATTATTTTTTCAGACAACATTTACAATTTTTGTTTTATGGGGTATAAATGTAATTGAGGGAGGGGTGCGTGGGTGCATAGGGAAATTTGGTGGTAAGAGGGTTAACAAAAAGGGGGTTTGTTGATGTGACTAGGGATTGTGCGAGGTTAGGAAGGAGTTTTTTGAAAATAAAGTCATTGAGTGTTGGTGTGCCGGTAACGTCGTGTATGAATCTAACTGAAGTGTGACGTGGGAGATTAGTAGCTATTCTTAGTATTTTATTTTGTGTGCGTTGCAGTTGAATCTGGTGTGTTTTGAAGATGAGGGGATACCAAATAGGAGAGGCGTAGGTTAAGATGGAGCGAATATAAGACTTGTAAATTAGAGTGGCGGTATTGATAGGGGCGTTTTTGAGGATGGGGTATGAGAATCCTTTGACTATAGTACATCCCGATATTTTTACAATAGCGACATGTAAAACAGCCAGCAGGCGCCATCTAGCGGTCCAGTGTCTGTTGCAATCGAAAAATAAATAGCCTGACTTGACTTAGCATAGTTCAAATGTGCTTTTAGAGGGCGGAATATTAAACATAATATTTTTAGTCGCAAACTCCTCTATAAATCCTTATTTTTACTATAAGGAAAGTAACCAGACTGCAACCAAAGTTACAAATCTGGCGCGTTAAGGGAGCGCAAGGGAGCTCCTTTAAGTAGGATCAGTCTTTCGGCTGGTGTTTGTTGCAATCGAAGCATTAGCGTTTTGATGGTAATATGCAATTATTACACTTAACGCGCCAGATTTGTAACTTTGGTTGGAGTCTGGTTACTTTCCTTATAGTAAAAATAAGGATTTATAGAGGAGTTTGCGACTAAAAATATTATGTTTAATATGCGAAATAGTTAGATTTAAATTTAGGAAATACGAAGATTAACATAATTTTGACATTCTTATCTCCGTGTCCCTTTACTTTGGTGGTCTTGTTAAATTAGTTATCGAAGATTTTGATTTTGCTCGTAGTTGTTGTTATTGTATTTTCTGTGCCATGGCCGCGTATGCCAACGCAGAATACGCTGATATCTTGTTTGTCTATGGATACTGTGGCGGCAACGCTGCTGAAGCTCGCCGAGAATATGGTCTTTGGTACCCTAACCGCCGCTTACCAAATGCACGTGTATTCAGTACGGCATATCGAAATATCGCTGAAACTGGCTCCGTGAAATGTAGAAGAAGTGACGCTGGTGCTCCTCCCGTTTATGAACCAGATGATGAGGAAGAAATATTGAGGTATTTTGAGGAAGACCCAACTATTTCAACTAATAAAGTCGCAAGACTAACCGGAGCGTCACAATGGAAAGTTTGATCTACGATACGTAGAGTTGGATTTCATCCTTACCACTATACCCCTGTCCAAGGCTTGGAGGAAGGTGATCCTGGAAGGAGAGTGGAATTCTGCCACTTTATGTTAAATTCAGATGCAGAAAGTGCAAATTTTTTAACAAGTATTTTATGGACGGACGAGTCGAAATTTAATCGCGAGAGTATAACAAATTTCCACAACCTACATTATTGGGCAGAGGAAAATCCCAAGTTAACACGTGAAACTAGTTTCCAAATGAAGTTTTCTATTAATGTGTGGATGGGAGTCATTGGCCACTATTTAATAGGGCCACACTTTCTTCCTCAAAATTTAAACGGGGAAATCTATGAAAATTTTTTAAGAAATGATCTGGCGGTGATTTTAGAATATGTTCCTCTCGCTGTCACACAGCGAATGATGTTTCAGAATGACGGTTGTCCAGCACATTATCGGCTGACAGTACGACAGTTACTTGGTCAACGTTTCCCTAACCGTTGGATTGGAAGAGCGGGCCCAATACCTTGGCCAGCGCGAAGCCCTGACTTAACACCCCTTGATTATTACGTATGGGGTCATATGAAGGAGATGGTCTATGCCACACCAGTCAATACTATAGGAAACCTTAGACAAAGGATAGTTGATGCTCTGCCCAACACATAAGGCATAATCTGACAACCAGAGTAACAAGGACGGAAATAAGAAGACGCTGCCGTGTCTGTATACGGAATAGGGGCTCCTATTTTGAGCAAGACATATAAAAAATAAAGTACAACTTTGAAATTAATGAAGAATTAAACTCTACTTTTAAAATGTTTTTTACTGTTTATCTAAAAATAAAATTCGTACTACTTGTGTTATTTTTACTAGTATTTTTTTAGAACTATTAAGGGTACATTGAACATTTGTACCTTGTTAGATAGCTATTGAAATAAGGCAGTTTTTATAATAATTTATACGCGTGTTACGTTAATATTTTTTTGAAAAAACCTAATAGGTAAATTTCATAGCTGATTGAAAAAAAAAATTTTTTTAAGTTTTTATTTCAGATGTTACATGATCGAAATGTTTCCAGATATTTTTCATTCCAAACGGATATCTATAATATTGGACAAGTAATCCAGTAAAAAAAATTTAAAAATGTCAAATAGATTTTTCGAAAATTAACTTTTAGGACATTAAGATCTACTTTTTGAGAAAAACAAAAAAAATTAAATATCTCAAAAACTGTTGAGTTTTGCATAATATATGTTAGGGCTAAATTTACTTCTTAGATCATGCCCCATCACATCTCCAAAGGAATGTATCGAATTACCAGTAACCCTGTATATCAGGCATTTCAGAAAATCTTTAGATCTGAGCTCTTATGACATATTCTCTGTAAAAAAACCTGGTGCACTTCTAAGCCAAGTGATGGAGAGCATAACGACAATGACAGAGGGCTTTACACTAGAAGATTATGTAATTATAATGGGGGTTACAACTGACACCAATATAAATCGCACACTTTGGACTTATCTGCAATAAGTTGAAAATATATACTCATATGATATAATCATAAAAATAGCGTTTTAAAAATTAGGCACATCTTTAAATTTAATACTAAATTAAATGATTTTTTGTTTAAATTTAACAAATGTACGAAAGGCCATGTCAACTATGTAGAAATAAATGGGGAATATTTTGCAAACAACTGAAATTATTGAGTGATTTATATCACTACACCTGTCATAGTTCTTTACCAATATATGTATTAAAAAACAAGTTATGACCAAAAATAATAAATATTTCCTTATCAGATCTCTCTCTCTCTCTCTTGGATATGCTCTGCTTAATGTCGTAGTTAACTTTCAGTTAATAAATGACGGTGAGAAAAGAAAATAAAGTAAGAGATTTTGACTGATGGCCCAGCAGCAGAGGGTAGTTTTTTATCTTGCAAAACGTCAGGCAGTTTCAATTTTTGAATATGATTTATTCATTGAGGTCTTAACTCTACTTCTACTTTCACTGCCATTTTTTAAAAATTGATGCAAGAAACTTTATTTTCTAAATATCTTATTACTAGTGGATTTTGGGATAATAACGGCTAATACAGAGCTTTCAGTAATGATCACAGGACACGTGATCGCAAAAATATAGACAACCAGCTATACACAATGGTATTGCACTAAACAGAAATACCCTAAATTCATTGGCGTTCTAGTTAAAGGTAAAAAATTTATGATAATTCATTTATTCATCAAATTTAAGAACAAGTTTTTAATATTAAAAGCAAATTTAAATGGGATGCCTTTCATCTGAATAACAAAATGTTCGCAAGAAATAAATTATTACACCTAGTTCAAAATAATCTTTATTTCCACAAACATGAATATAAACATTCGGATCGAACAATTCACAGTAAATAAAAGAAATACATAATAAAAACTTTTGTTACACGAGATTTAAATTATAAGATGAATGGATACATTTTAATATGAAATGCCAAGAAATTATAGCAAATGCTCAAAATGGCTGCCTTGAGTTTCTAAAGACACATGGGCTCTTCATTTCATATTTTCGAATACGTTCTGTAACTGATCAACAGTAATATTGCGGATTTCTCTTTCTATTGTCTCTTGTAATTCATCAATGGTATGTAATCTATTTTTTAAAACATTGTTCTTCATGTGTCCAAATAAGAAATAATCACAGGGCGTTAGATCCGGAGACCATGCAGGCCATAGTCCCTGGTTGACTAATTGGTCATCGTAAAACTCCAGTAAAAAATCAAGTGAAGCTCTTGCTGTGTGGGCAGTAGCGCCGTCTTGCTGAAAATAACCATCTTGCAGTTCATCGTCATGCAACTGCGCCAGAAATGGCTTTAAAATAAGAGTTTGACACCTTTGGGCATTAATTGTTTCACGAAAAAATGTAGGGCCTATAATTCGCCTTCTGGATATTGCCACCCATACACCAACATTTAAGGGATGTAAACTTGTTTCTACGTAAGTGTGAGGGTTTTCTGTAGCCCATGTCCTGTAGTTCTGACTATTGATATAACCTGTTAAGTGGAATCACGCTTCATCAGTAAAATAGGTTTAATACAATACATTGTTGTAGTTTAACTTTCCGTTGAACCAACGACAATATCTTACTCGATTTTCAAAATCAGGGGTAATAGTTCTTGAACAACGGTTACCTTGTATGGATACAAATGAAGTTTTTTGAGTGTTTTATGGGTTGTTCCAACTGAAAGACCTAAAAAAAATAAAATTCGTTGATTTGTCGTTTAGGTATATTAAGACATCTGAAGAGAACCGATTCCCAGTTTTATATATTTTTTTATTTGCATTCATGTTTTATATATAAACAAGAGTTTTAGTAGGTATCGTTATTAGCTGTTGATAACAATTTTCACTAAAGAAATTCGTATTTTATATTTTCAACAAACTAAATTTAAATGGTATGTAACGTATTCAGTAATTAAAAAATTTAGTGTAAAAGTACCTACCTGTTTGAGTGGACAACTTTGGTATGGATTTTGTCGGGCTTTGATTCATTCTTTCTCGAACGTCGCTCATAACCACTTCAGTTAAAACAGTTGGCCTACCAATGGATTTTCCCTTGCAAAGGCAGTGTTTCTTTGCAAAACGATCAACGAGTACATATTTACGATTTGAAAATGTGTCATATGGAATATTTGCGTCAGGAAATTTGTCCATAAATTGTTCGATGCATGATTGCAATGAATACTTCTATGATCCATCTTCCTTGCGAGTTCCACTTCGAAAATGAGCCATCAAAATGAAGGCATCTTGTTCTGGCGTAAAAGCCATTGCAAGACAGGACTAGAATAAAATTTAAAAAACATTACTTAACCTAATATTCTTTTTCTCTTTATCATTACTCACCAGAAGATAACTGATGTAAATTATATAGTTCTGAAAAGAACTGATTAATGTACTCAAATAATAATTAAAACAATTCAAAACTCGCGAAAAAGAACTGAAAATTACTCAATATCCACCAAAACACTACTACTACGTCTATGATATGACATTACAGATTAAAATAAATAATTAAATGTTAGGATATGCATACAAGAAGACTGTATGGCGCTAAATATTTAGCGTAGACAAACCGTTGCCTTATTGGTTCCGCTGGACGTGTTCAGTTTCAGAGCTAATTAAACCGTGCATTCCGTCGAGATTTTCTGTAACTTCGTCGATAAAAGCCGTCAGCAAAGATAATTGAAAACGCACCCTTAGATACATACGAATTAAAATATCCCTAGTATGGAAGGTTCTGACATGCTTAAAACATGACAAGAATAAAAGATGAACTAAAAAATCGCGTGTCCTATGATCATTATTGAAACTCTGTATTTTGCGGCATACTTTATTATATATTGTTTATACAAATATTTACTATTCATCTTTTATAGCTTTGATAGTGATGAGTGGGCAACATTGTATAATACTGAGCAAGATCTAAGGTGTAAATAAAATACCTCCGTAAATGAAAGTCTAAAAGAAAGAGACCTATCCAATGACCAGGAGATGTATTATTAAAGAAACGCTGGATAGTCACAGCAAAATAATATGGGGTACTCCGTTTTTGTGTTTTTTTTTTGCAAAAACCAGTATATCCAAATTTATTTGGGGTGAATAGTTTTCGTCCAAATGCAATGTACAGAACATATCCAAATACCAAAACTACCTTACCTTTTGCAGATGATAAAGTATTATGTATTAAATATCACTGACAAAGAGGTATATACGTAATTAAAATGTAATTTTGAAATATACAAATATTTCCGAAATATTCTAAGGCATGTATGTCCCTATAAAAAATTTTCAGAAAACCTTTTTCACTTGACGTATAGTTTGTTACTCTTTTACAGTTTGATTCAGATACATATAGCTCTAAGAAGTTTTGAATCAGATAATGTGCAAACCATTAATTGAACTCAATGTGAGCATGGCTCAAAATAAAAATAAAACATACATAATTAATTTTTATTTCAATACTTAATATATTTATTGATCACAATAACAATATAATATCTCACGTAAAATTATGGCATGCTATTGTGCAATAGTACGAAAATAAATTGATAATTTAATAATAGCTAATCGTCCCATTTGTTTGATGTCTTTAAATCATTATTATAAAGCCTCTTACCTGATAACAGTATTTTACGCATCATTACGTAACAAGTGTTAGACGTAATTAATTGGTAATTAATAAACAAGTGTATATTCATTATACATTTGATTTTTTTTTCGCCATATCGATATATTCTGCTGTGTAATAGCGATCGACTAGGTTAATAAGCATACTGGACTTAACATGGAAACAAATAATATTATCGGTAATAAATCATGCGAAGTACTTCTAAGGCGGGCTATAAATCTAATATCGTAGGCTCAGTTAACAAGGTAAACCATTTTTAATAATAATAATAATAAATTTATTATTTACCCAAAGAAAATAGATACAATAATATGAGAATAAAAACACAAGTTACACAAGGTAAATAAAGGGCTAAATGGTTCAGAATTCTGAATAAATCCAAATTCTGTTCTTCCACCAATGCCCACACAAAATAATACAAATAACTATAACTAGACATCACAATAATCAATAATTACAAGTCGGATCAGTTTCTTCGTTCTTTATCTCCCCCGCCAAATCCACCAAATGGACAATATTCCTGGATGCAGTTTGTTAATAAATAAATAAATAAATAGTATGATGTTTCCATGGAAACCATCCGCCAAGCGAATTCAGCGGGAAATGAAACGAAGAAGAAGGAAATGGTACCTACTTTAACCTAAATAGTTTAAACAAATTATACACATGCTATAGAAAAAAATCGACAAAAAAGTTCGAGATTGTAATATAATAAATTAACAGAATATGGCGATGGCACAAAAAATAACACATTTACGATTTTACTGAGAGTTTAGTAAATAATTTTTGTAATTAAGCTTAAATGTCAGAAATGATGAATTGAAATCTAATAAATTTAATCTAGTCAAACCGTTAACGCAGGCAACAACATTGTAAGAATATGGCCTCTTAAAAATTTCCTTATGGTGGCGTGGGATCGTAACTAAATTTCTTCGACGAATATTTACATTTTGTACATCTGCTCTGTAAGTTAGTTTATTGCATAAATAAGAAGGAGTGTTTGATTTAATTATTTTAACGAAAAAGCATAAACATATGGAGTCTCCGCCGATTGTACATATTTAACCATGAAGATTCTTTGAGTTTATGAGATATCCTTTGCCGCCGCCTAATGCCAGAAATTAGACGAATACATGAATTTTGCGCCTTTTATATACGCCGAACATCGTCGTTGTCTAAGCAGGGTCCATAAACGCAATCACAATGATCAAAATGGGAAAGGACAAGTGAGTCACATAACATTTTCTTGACGTCACGATCTAAATACTGTCTTTGATTATAAATTAATTTCAAAGAGCTGTATGCTCTCTGCAGTTTGTACATGATTTGTGTCGATGATCAAACCCAAACTTTTGCAGTGATTTTTCAGTAATATATTATCAGAGCCTATCTTTAATTTAATAATATTTGTTACGTGATTTCTAATGTTTTCTTTACAAAATAAAATAGCTGATTTGTTAGGGTTAATTTTTAACATATGTTCAATCGAAATTTTATGAAGGCAGCTTAAATTACGGTTTATTAATACATTTGCTTCATTTCTTCACTGTTAAAAGAGCAATAAAGTTATGTGTCATCAGCGTAGAAATAATAACTGCAAAATTTTAAAGATTCTGTGAAATTGGATGTGTAGATTGTATATAAGAGGGATCCTAATATGCTTCCCTGTGGAACGCCAGTCGTAACTCTAAGTAAAGTAGAAACCTGATCATTTATTTTTACTTGCTGAAATCTGTCACTTAAAATTGGAGATAAGAATGTATTGGCACTTTCACTGAAACCTTTGAAGTGTAATATGGATAATAGTACTTTATGGTTAATCATATCGAATGTCTTCGAATAGTTCAATAATATTAATATTGATATTTTGTCACTATCATATTCTGTAATAATATCATCCATTACATCTGCTAATGCTGTTGCACAACTGTGACCTTGCCTGAACCCAGATTGTTTTATTGGTAATATATTGTTAAAATTTAAATATGATCTAATCTGTAGTTCCATAATTTTTTTTAGAACTTTTGATAGAGTTGGCAATAAACTAATTGATCTAAGATGGCTAAATTCCGTAGGTTGGTTTATCTTTGGAAGGGGTATAACTTCGGCTTCTTTCCATTTAGTGGGAAAATATGACATGGCAATACATTTATTAATGATGTGACAAATATATGGGACTAGAAAAGGACAGCATAATTGAATTAATGTGATATTGAGTTTGTCGGTCCCAAATGCTTTAGATTTTATATTCAAAATTACGTTGGAAATCACTGCCTCTGTAGTTTCTTCAAATGTAAAAGTATTGTTTAAACCTGCTTTAATATTAGACATGTAGAAGTTTATCGTATCATCATTAGGCTGAACATTATTTTTGGTAGAGTCAATAAAGAAATTGTTGACTTCATTAACATTACTTAATTTGTTAGGAATGTCACTAATTTTATTTTTTGTTAAATTTAATTTTTTAAGTTCCTTCCATTTCCCTTTCGAATTTGAGTTTTCGAATTTATATTTTAGATACGCCCTTTTTCGGATTTGATTGCAGTATTTATAAAATTTCTTAGTTCTTTGTAATATGACCAATGTTCGGGTAAACGAGACTTTTTAAATTTCTGTAATGCTTTGTTTCTTAATTTTTGCATGAGTTTAATGTCCGTTATCCATGGAGCATAATTATACTTTTTTGAATTGAATGTTCTTATAGGCGCATGGATATCAAATAAATGAATAATATTGTGGTTAAGAATTGATTTTTTTTAATCAATATTATCTGTATCATAAATTAAATTCCAAGGTAGTGACTCAAGTTCCCTCTGAAATTGAAAGTGGTTGATATTTTTCAGAGATCTGTATGATATTTCTTTTTTTAATACATTTTCCGAGGCATTTAGATTAAATTTACATTTTATTAAATAATGATCTGAAATTTGGGCATCCTCAACGGCAGATTCACATATATTTTCCTCAAAATTTGTGATAATTAAATCTAATAAGGATATACTAGTATCAGAAATGCGAGTAGGTTCATTAATTAATTGGTTAAGATTAAAGGATTCTAGAATTGCGCTGAAATTTGTATGTGAGTGTATTTAAGTTTAGCATATTTATATTAAAGTCGCCAACGCAGATAATATTATCAAATTGTGAGTAAATGTCAGAGAGCAAATCTTCAAAATCATTTAAAAATATGAGTTTGAATTTGGAGGTCTATACACATTTCCAATAGCAATAATTTTATTGTGGAGAATTACTTTTAACCAAAGGTGTTCCACAGTATCATTACATTCACTCAATATAAATTGAGATTTTAAGCTGTTTTTCACGTATATACCGACTCCGCCCCCTCTAGTTGAACGATCATGTCGATAATAGGTATATTGATCAAGTCTTACAATGTCACTGCTAAGATTTGAATGCATCCAAGTTTCAATTACTCCAATTATATCATAACGACAATTAATTATCTGATCGCGAAATTGAATAAAATTTGCAACAAGTGGTCTCACGTTAATATGTGCAACGTTTAATGCCATTCTAAATATATTTTTTTATAAGATTATTAGGCCAAAAGAGCAAGAAAAAATACAAAAAAGAAGCTAATGTAAAAATTTGAATAATATAAATAAGAAAGAAAAGCTGTGTGTAAAAACAATGATATAGTTGGGCAGTATATACTGCAATAACATAGAAACATGTAAATAAATATATACACACATATATATAAAAAGGAAACAGAAACAACATAGGAACCTAACAGTTTTTACATAATTAAAGAGAGAAAAAAAGCTATAAAAAGGAATAATTTATTTTTTATGCTTGGCTGCTTGCTGATACCTGGTCACACGTGGAGTAATATTGATATTATCTGGAGCAACTTTTATCTTTGGAGGTAGAAGAGCGGCACTATGTGGGGAACTAACATCAGTTGAGTTGTTTCTCGAAGTAGACTCTGAAATGTTGAGCTGATTGGCTGAATATTGAGCAGGTTCGGGTGTCGCAGGAGTACTATATGACTTAATGGAATTAACGATGGACTGCGGTTCATCTAGTTCAATTTCAGTTTTTGTTCAGAAACATTACAGGATAAGCAATTGAAACGTGCCAATTCAGTTATATAATGTTGTTGGACTCTGCAAAGACGGCATACAGACTAGAGATGGTAAACTACAGATGGCAGACAGACATTTTGCAAAAACCGCTATCATGGCTTCAGAGTAAATTCACCAAAAAACTCAAAATCTATTTTTACACGTTTATAATAATTATTATACTTTCCTTCACACTGCTATATTATTTTCATTAGTCGAAAGAGACGTTCAGAGCTCTTGATTTCTTTAATCCACCTATATGTAAGCACCATTTATGTAAAATTCCAAGCTTTGGTTAGAAAATAAGAAAAACGTTACAATAGCTTAGCTGTCACAATGGGATGAAACTTTGTAGCATCTCTCTCCTCTGTAAAGTCCAAAATTTGGGCAGAGTACCCCCCCCCCCCCCCCCGTACTTACAAACTGTGGGGCACTTTTCAATGGCTTATCCTGCAATGGCATTCTCGCAGAACAGCAATTTTATTGTTAAGAGTTCTTCTAGATGTTTTAAAGACTATTAGAAAAATGCTGGAGAAAATGGGTCGTTGTTTCATAAGAAATTAAATATCTACTATTCTACTCGTATTAAAAGTAAAAAATTATTCCAAATAAAGTTTTAAATAAAACTGGTATATAACAATTTATAACAAACTGTTCATTTGAAAAAAAAAACGACAAGTAAAATTAACTTAAATATCTTAATGAGACTAGACCAAATAGAAAATGCTTCTAATTGAAATTAATCATCACGCCAAAATAACAATTTAGATGTTGTTGTTAGAGTTGTTGCAAATTCTGTAATTAGATGTTCGAATCATTAGGTAAAACAATGGCAATTTGCTTTAATGCATACATAGTTTACTTTGGTATACATTTTTTCGGGAATGTAGAGAATGCAAAAAAAAATTTGAGACCTTAACTTTTCGTACATGCCCTAAATTGTAATTTTATGAACTCTTACCGGCTTGCTTTGCCTATTTACCCTTATTTACCCCATTTACCCCCGAACCCTTCAATGGAATTAGGTCAAAATATAATCTAGTTCCAGATCTCGTTACAATACATAAGTGTTCCAAATTTCCGGTTCCAGAGTAAACGTGCGCACAAAATAAGTTGCAGACAGACAGGAAATTTTTTATTCGCTCAAATTTAACATCTCGACGTTTCATGACATTTTAAGCCTATTTCAACAAAAAAAAATTATAATTTTCTTTGCGTTACTATACCTCCACTTGACGTGGAAATATTTACAGTGCACTCAAAATATGGAATAAGTTCATTATGACAATTTTGCGAAGAATGTTTCTTGGTCATGTCATTTCGAAATTTGGGGACATTAAACACCAACTGGCCGGCACAGTCACCGGATCTCTTAGCTTATGATATCTTTTATGGGGCTACTTAAAGTCAACAGTGTTTTCTATTCGACCGCAAATTTTGGAACAACTAAAATATAATCAATCATTATGTACAATGCCTGATGCACTGATCATTATGCAGAATATCTAGGCATTTCTTACATTACCAGATTTTCTACAATGCTGGAAACATCGATACCAAAGTGTGTATACATTGTTTTACCTAATAATTCAAAGATCTAATTTCAGAATTTGTAGCAGCTTTAAAGTTATCTAAATTATTATTTTAGCATGATTGCCAAGTTCAATAGAAGCATTATGTATTTGGTCTAGTTTCATTAAAATCTGCGCAATATCATTTAAGTTCATTTCACTAGTTGCTTGGTGGTTTTTATCTTATTTTCTTAAATGAATGTTTGTTATAAATTGTTTTAATATATTTCCAGTTTGCTTCAGAATTTTATTGCGAACAATTTTTTATTTTCGATAGGAGTGGAATAGTACATATTTATTTTTTTATGAAACAACGACCCATTTTCTCCAGTATTTTTCTCATAGGCTTTAAGACGCCTGGAAGAACTGCAAAGAATAAAATTACTTGCCTACTTAACAAGTCTCTGTAGCTCCAAATATGTAATACAAAGTGAAACTAGGAGTGAGCGTAGATGCGACTTTACTATGTACATACTTCGATATGCGATAAAAGCAAGGTTAGGCGCGGTTAGTACTTGGATAGGCGACCGCTTCAAAGAAGACTGTGTCCTTACCTCACATATCTTCCAGCGGCTTGTATATCAGTGTATGCGCGGAAGCTATGCAACCTTAGGCGAGGGTGGTGTAGGTGGTATACCATCCTTCGGATGGGGATGTAAAGCCGTCGGTCCCTTGTCTATTAATATTAGGCAAGTAAAAATTCCCTAGTGTTTTTAAGGGAAGAGGTTCGGGAAAATTCCTGGTTGGGGGTAGCTAGTCTACAGGCGTCGGTGATAGGCCTCAGTAGTGGAAATATACCGACGTTAAATAAATGTTTAAAAAAAAGTTAAACTTCAGTAATTTGGAAATGAAAATTTATTGATATACATGATAAGCACACAATCTAAACTTAATTGTTATATTATGAATTTACTTATAAGTTACAATAACTTATAAATTAGCATAAATCATAAGCAATATAAATATATGACTTTTGTGGATTGAGTCTATACTGTTACTTCTCAATGCGTTTTAGACCAAGCCAAATTCCATCAGCGGCAGCCACACCAACGTTGCTTTTAGACAACTTCAGAGGAATTTGAGTTCTTTCTACAGGAACTATTTCAAAATGTTGTAAAATATGAAAAAAAATTACTTTTGCTTCCACTAAGGCAAATCTAGCGCCGATACAATTACGCGGTCCTATACCAAATGGTATGTAAGCATAGGGATTTATTTTTCCTTTATTTTCATCGTTGAATCTTTCTGGATCAAAACGTTCGGGATCTGGATAATACTTTGGATCGCGATGCAAGGCAAAAGTAGGAAACCAAATCACCGTTCCACTTTCTATGTATAACGGCTTTTCTTCTGGGTTGGCTGGTTGTATAACGTAAGGTTTAGTACATACTCTATTGTTCTGTGGGAATGCTGGCCATTTCCTTAGGGACTCTAAAAAGTAAATTGTTTATAAACACTTTATAAATTAGTAATTTGTTACCAACCAGACAAAACCATATCAATATATTTCATTTTCATAAGTCCCTCATACGTTAATTTTCCATCACCCTCTTCCAAAGTAGCGAAAATTTCATTTCTAAGCCTCTCTTGGATGTCAGGATTCAAAGCCAATTCGTAAGATGTAAAACACATAAGTCCTGACACGGAGTCAAAGCCAGCGAACAAGAAAATTAGGGACGATGCCGTGATGTCAAAGTTGGATATTTCCAGGTGCCCTTCTTCTTTACCTAAAAGGTTCAATATTAGTTAAATTGCTATTCCCTATAGATATCGCCAACTGAGTGAACCCATTTTTCCATTTGTTACACTGTATAGACTATCGGCGCGTTCGTCGTGCAGGCAGTAGAAATGTGACTTAAATGGTACCATATTCGAGATAGTCGTCAAATTGCCTTATTATATAGGGAGTGTAATGCATATACAGTTTCAATTTCCTACGCGATTAAATGGAATGAAATGGAAGGGACCGGGACGGAATGGAACGGAACGGAATCGAAGAGAATATAATAGATTAGAATATAAGATGTTGGAATGGAATGGAGAGGACGAAAGCTTCAAACCTTGCTATACGGATAAGGCTTATTTCTATTACGACTGGAATATGGCACCTTTAATTGGTTGGTAAATGGAGTGCTTTAATCACATTTCCATTGCTTATACTGTGAATATTCCCGGTAGTCATCACAATGTCGCAAATGGAAGAGTACTGCCGCGACTGGCCCTCAAATTCAACACCTCAAAAAACTGTTTTGTATCGTAGGTGAATATGCGTGATAGTTACCTAAATTCGACTTTTGTTTACTAGAAATGTCCTTGTCGTGCGCACCATTTTCTTGATGTTTTCCGCCTTCCTTTCGTCCTTCCATAAACAAATGTATCATATCATGTCGCACAATTCCCTTTTTCTCCCTAGTTTCTATCGTTTCATTTATAAGTTGACTAAAGAAATTAGTCACTTGAGTAGAAAATATTTTAGCTTTATACAACTAAAACAAAATATTTTAAATCAGTTTTTTTCCTAAATCATGGAGAAATATTAAATAAACAGTTCCAAGCAACACAAATATGCTGTTTCGCTGGAATAATTAAAATGGGGCCACAAAAATGATTTAGAGGTACTTAATTTAAACACAAAAAGGGTATGATTGCCAATATGAGCAATTTACAGAAATATAAATAATAAGTTATAGTAAATATATATGAGTAAATAAAGTAAGAGTTTGATAAGTGAGAGAACAAATGTACATCTAGAAATTACTTCTTTATTTAACTAGATTGATATTTTAATCAGCATGCATTAACCGGATACGACACTACCAGTTCTTTTGTTCGTTATGTAAGGTTGTCGGTGAAACCTAAATTGGAAAAGTATTCAAAATTCGAGCCTATTCTTAGATCATTAGGATCATCACTTATTGACCATAACCTCAAGATTATCGAGAAAAATGCAAAAAACCGTTTCTTCGGTTTTTAATTTATAACTATCGTAAAAATGTTTATATTTTCATGAAAATTGGTGAAAATGTTCTCTTTTGTGTTTCAAACAAGCCCAAATTTTTTCAAAGCAAAATATTTAATTTTCGATGTTTTATGAAGAAAATAAAGAGAAAAGACCTAATTTTCAATCGAAAAATTTGGTTAGCAAATTTTCGATTAATGAACTTTACTAGTGCTCATTTTTTCGTTGAAATCTCAACTTTAATAAGAATTAAAATATAATATTGTTTATATACAAAAATATCGTTAAAAAAGCGAAAAACTGAAAAACTACTTTTTAAAAATCGAGTTTTCGGTGAAAATCATGAATTTCTTTTTCTTTATTGTAAATAAACGTTTACATTCATAAAAAGCGTTAATTCTCATACAATCCTATGTTATACAAGTAATGTACATGTACCTAACTGAGGCGAGACTATTACAATTGATCCATTACTATTATTTCAGAGAATTTCGCGAAATATCAGCAGCACAGATGATATGAAAAATTATTTATAGTACGAGCTTGCTCCATTTCCCGTGTCGTTGTTTACAGAGAATGGCTTCAGAAAAAATGTTAAGTCACGTTTATATACAGAATTTGCGAGCATCGATTCGTTACCAACTTCGAGCAATATTGTACACGTTGTTGATGGCGGGTTTCTCTTACACAAAGTAATCTGGCAAAAAAACGATACAATTAATGAAATAACACAAAAATATTTACATTATGTACAAAACAACTACGCAAAATATAGTTATATGAAGAGGATGGAGATTCCCTAATTATCAATACATCCCTTGAAGTAGCAAAAAACTCCGATAAAATAGTGGTAGTTGTTGGTCAAGACATAGATCTTTTAGTTCTTTTAAATCAATTCAGTTCGCATGAATTGAATATCTATTTCCACAAACCTGATGCAGGAAATATTAATGATACTTATTACACCTCTAATAGTTTTAAACATAAATCACATAAACATATTGTAGCATTTTTGCATTGTTTTTCTGGCTGCGATACCAGTTTTGCCGGGAAAGGAAAAAAAACAATTATAAAATCATTATTGGCCGATAAACATTTACCTAATCTTGCAGAAATTTTTTACAATACAAATGCAGACAAACAAACGATTACCGAAAATGGATTAAAAATAATAGCTGCTATTTACAAAAAATTTGAACTCTACCGAACGGCTACTGTTAAATCGTCATTTCATTTGAAAAAATTACCTCCAACTGAATGGGCAGCTAAGCAACATTGTTACAGGGTGTATTTTCAAATACACAGTTGGCTTGGTAATCAATTAACAGCTACAGATTGGGGATGGAAACATCACGTTAATGGCATCGTACCTATATTTGCAGAACAAGAATTAATTCCTGAAAATTTATTGAAAATTATCTGCTGCAGCTGCGAAACAGGATGCGGTAATAGCAAATGTGGGTGTCGCAAGCATGGCTTAAAATGCACAAATTTGTGCTCAAATTGTCACGGTTCTGATAAATGTTCTAATGCCGAAAAATCGTTGTACGAATAAAATTGTAGTCTCGAGGACATCGAAGACGAAGACAGTACCCACTGTCTAATAAATAGTAATAAAAATAATGATACTGAATTCTGGCGATGAAGAATTGCCCACGAAGAAAAAAAGATTTCAATAAAATTATTTTACTTTTAATTTTTGTATTTTATAATCAAATATAAGACTTTGACGTGATAATTTGTAAATACTTAAGAATCACAAGAAATAATTGACAAATTTTCTTAGTTCACAGGCTTTGTGTTTCTTGAATTTTTACCTATTTAATTGCAGTTTAAATAATGTTTTCGGGACTTTGAAAGCCGAGAATAGTTAGGTACATGTACATTACTTGTATAACATAGTATAGTATGAGAATTAACGCTTTTTATGAATGTAAACCTTTATTTACAATAAAGAAAAAGAAATTCATGATTTTCACCGAAAACTCGATTTTTAAAAAGTAGTTTTTCAGTTTTTAGCTTTTTTAACGATATTTTTGTATATAAACAATATTATATTTTAATTCTATATTAAAGTTGAGATTTCAACGAAAAAAATGAGCACTAGTAAAGTTCATTAGTCGAAAATTTGCTAACCAAATTTTTCGATTGAAAATTTGGTCTTTTTTCTTTATTTTCTTCATGAAACATCGAAAATTAAATATTTCGCTTTGAAAAAATTTGGACTTGTTTAAAACACAAAAAAGAACATTTTCACCACTTTTCATGAAAATACATACATTTTTGCGATAGCTATAAATTAAAAACCGAAAAAACGGTTTATTGCATTTCTCTCGATAATTTTGAGGTTATGGTCAATAATGATTAATTAGAAAGTTTTAGATTTTTTCATTATCTACAACTTTTACATTCAACATTTTTCGATAGGATGCATAGTTTAGTCGCAAATCGCAAGTAACGAGTACCAACCCCTAAAAATGTATATATTACCACCCCAACCCCCCTTCCCGAACTTTTACTCAGCCTGGATGATTTTTCCTTAATTATTTACACCATTAACTACATTTTCCGATGACCATTCGTATACTGCTAAGAATTTTTATTGCCTTAAACAGGATTAGCCCTGGTCTAGTATGCTTTTCTTAATTAAACAAAATTATTAGTAGATTTTAGATTCTTGAAGCACTTTTCTATAAACCTATTGAGCGATAGTTTTCGAGACAATAATAATATCAGCTTTCAATAGACTAGGAATCTCTTGGGACACACTGTATATCTAGTCAATTTAATTAAACTTAAAATATAGGCATTTTACATGAGCCAACGGAAATAGATCCTATGTTAAAAAACTTTTACCTATTTATAACTTTTGAGAGAGTATATTATGAGTTTGGTGAATGTCCATTTTATTTATTAACCGTTACCCCAACCGTTAACCTGTACTGCTCTTCTTGTTTTATTCTATATGCCTAAAAAAGGTATATTTTGGTCACAGTGAATAAATATTATTTGAGGCCACTCGGAAACTAAACAGCCATGGGTTATATTTATGCAGTAAAAACAATGTTATAATTAGCAATATAATAGCCCAAAATAATGAAAGAGAAGTTAAATTTACATTGTATATATCACTTACAAAATAAAATTATTCATGTAAGTCCAGTACAAGGAGGCGGTTGTTTTAAATGGAACACCCTGCATATTTTCATATTTTTCAATTCTCCTTGATGAGCTTGACACAGATATAAATAAGCTACGGTACGATTGGTTCACAAAAAAATAATCTCCCACAATAACATTTGCACTGCCAAATACAGAAGGTGTCGAATAGAGTCTACTACCTCCTTGCAAAGCTTCACTTGAAAACCACGTCAGCCATGTAAACTACCAGTGCTAAACCTATAACACCAACTCCAGTGGGACATGGCTGGAAGGTTGACAATGGACAAGTTTGATTGCATTATAGGGAATCCGTTCCCACAGCAACTGACCGACGTTATGGACAACTTTGATCCAGATGAGTTTGAAGATAAATATGAGCCAGAACTAGACAACTTAGCTGATATACTAAATGAGGATGAAGAAGAAGACTGCTGATTGCAAATGCTGTTATAAAATTAAATGCTGCTATTTGACTTTTCGATTAAAGGTTTGAATTTGAAACTTAAATGTTTTCATTTATATTCATATAATAAGAATTTTGTGTTAAGCTTCATATTTACAATTTAAAAAATGGAAGAATGAGTAACTAATAATTTCATTTTCCAATTATCCCTGGAAAGGCAAGAAAAACTAGGAGAAGAATTTTTGCACAAAAATTGGTTGTAAATATGCATTCTTTAACCAAAAATTTAAATGAAATGAGAATGAATTCAAAAAAATGATTTTCTCCGTATCTCTGTGGTCTTGTTAAAGAACACGATAAAACCCTCGGTGTACTTTTCGAAACTGTAACAAAATCCGACGTATGAAAAGCGTGCTTCACGTAAAAATATCGTGGAAGAGGTTTTTAATATTCTTAATTATATTTTCGCTCTACGGAGCAATTTTTATGCAAAAATTTCAATAACTTCTCAAGGAGCGTCATTTTAGAAAGTGTAGTAAATGTCGCTGCACAGGGACGTAATGTCGCCCCGACCACCAAAATTTAGATAGTATAACAAAATTTGACTTCAATTTCGGAAATTTTAAAATTTAAAAACCTTTTACGAATCCACGTTGTTAAGCACTGCAACTCATGCGTGGTATTAAATATGAGGACAAGTTAATCCAGCTTCTATTCAAAGTATATCGTGAAAAGTGTAGCGAAAATAGCCCTTAGCGACATGGGACCCCCATCATTTCCTAGCAGTCGATTTTGAAGGGTAAATGATGAGTTTTAATGGGATTTGCCCTAAACCGGTTCCTCAGTGATTCGGTGTCAGAAAAGTATCTTTACCATGTACTCATATGTGCAAGGGGACCGCCTTGCCTGAACGTATGAAATTGTAGTTGTGCAAATATAATTCAAAGTCGTTGCGATTCAAGCATTTTCAAGCTCCGAGGAGCGACTAAAATTGATATTGAAATAAAAATACGTGAATAGACAGGCAAGCAAAAGCCCACCAAAATGTTATAAACATTGAACTTTTCTTGAATCTTCTTGTGTAATCGTTAGCTCAAAAACTGCATATTGGATGGTAGTTGGTACATTATAAATTGTTCCGTTCCTCACCATGTGTTGTACACGGGCCAGACTATTGTTTGTCAAAACATGTTTCTTGAAGTTGCTGTAAAACATAAATTTTTTGAAGATTTAATATATATTTTCGAATTTTATATTGTCTTTTATTTGTGTTTGCAAAATTCCCTTTCAGGTATAATTTTAAGAAAGTATTAGTACCTCCAGTGTTAGGTTTATAGTGTTACGACGTCCAATAGATACCATCAGAGCAGCAGTTAAGCAAAAACGAACAGTAAGTATAAATTTTATATTATTCTCCATCTGAAACAGTCGTTTTGAACCCTTATTTTGTTAACATTCATTTTTGATAAAAAATATGTGAGTCATAAATTACAATGAACGGAGAATTAAACCGGCAGAATTGTAGGAATTAATAGACGTACATTCTACTTTAAAAATTGATCTGTTTACGCGTTTCAAAGATTTCGCGAAAAATAATTTTATTTCATAAGTGGGTTCAAAACTGTATGTATATATACTCATGACAATTTGGTTTCAGTTATGTTTTGATGGCCAAAATATTATTCACCATTTTGATTACCATTATGTGTTTAAAACGTAATAACGTAGTTTTTATAAAAAGGCACTGTAACCAAATGGCCAACCACTAAGGTAACATCGTGATGTCCAAAGTGCTACTTCTTGTGCTGCTTGGGAATGATTATTAAAAGGGCGAGATATGTACTTGCGGGAGCAACACATGGATAAATAGCTTGAACATTTTCCCAAAGCTATTAAAATTTGTAGAGTCTTTAGCCATCAAGTAGAATTCATTATTTGGTTCAGTTAATGAATCAACCTTCACACCAAAATTTGTTGTAGCTATCACATCATTTGTAAAACGAGTTAGCACATCTTTCATTTGAACAGTCAGTATTTCTTCGTCTTTCTTTAAGAAGTATTTGACGAAATCTTCGGCACATTCTGTCATTAGTACAAACATTGATTTCATTTTGCTACTTGTAAAAGAAGGACTTAGAAGAGACCTCATGTTGTGCCACTCTTGCCCTAAAAAGAGAATATTAAGTTAGTTTCTGTATACTCGTCTCGCAGCATCCAATAAAAATCTTAAATCAACATTGACACTGTGTATTCATTTATAAACATGACTTCCTTTTTATTGAAATTTAGATAGGATATTGACAGCTTTATGAATAAAATATAACTTACCCTTCAGATTGAGTAAACCTCTGCTCCAATAAACATCGCTATTTTCGGCTATAAAATCCATGTGATCTGTAAAATGGTCAAAGCCCTTGATAGCCATATGCTTTATAAGTTCGGGATCTTTTACTAGTAAAGCCGGTTTACCAAAATTATATATTCCAGAATATCTAAAAATAAGTATAGGCTAAATATTCAACACAGGAACAATGTCTGGCTTGGAATTTTCTATTGGCCCGCTCAAAATTTTAAAACTTTAAAAGTTAAAACAAATGTTTACAGTTTTCGTAAAATAAGTTATTTTTTTATGTATAAACGTTACATACAGTTACACTAAAAATGTTTACTTATATAATATTAATCAATTTGGCTTTAGAAGAAACATAAGCATAGAAGATGCCATTCTTGAATTAATTAGTAATATTGTTCAAAACTTAAATAAAAATAATAAATGTCTATGTATCTTCTTAGTTTTAGCCAAGGCGTTTGATACCGTCAACTATAACTTATTATTCGAAAGGCTTGAGAACATCGGTGTGAGAGGAACCGCATTGCATCTTTTCAGGAGTTATCTCAGAGACAGATATCAAGCTGTAAAAATTAATAATTCTTTTAGTAATCGTTTACCTGTCACGATGGGTGTACCACAATGCACTGTATTAGGGCCTGTTTTATTTCCAATATATATATCAACCAGTTAGGGGCACTTAAACTAAATGGAAATTGCATATCACATGCAGATGATACGGTTTTAGTATTTATTAGGAATACGGTTTACAAAAAAGGGGATAAAATTGAGTAGTGTCTTAATGACAGAGGTTCGGAGCGGAGGAGCGGAGCAGTGATCAGTGATCAGTTTAGGGGTGGGGGGGCAATTAGTGTGGTGGGGGTAAATATGGTGGTGGGGGGCAATTAGTGTGGTGGGGGTAATTAGAATGGTGGGGGATAATTAGATTAGTGAGAAGTAATTAGAGTGATGGGGATGTAAGTATGGTGGTGGGAGGTAATTAGACTGATATGATGTAATTAGAGTGGTGGGAGGTAATTAAGGGGCGGGGCTTAAGGGATGGGACGTGAAGGGCAGGGGCCTATGAGAGGTGGTGGGGGGTGATTAGAATGGTGGGTAATTAGGGTGGTAATTCGTGAAGTGATGTAATTGTGGTGGTGGGGAGCAATTAGATTAGTAAGAAGTAATTAAAGTGGTGTGATGTAATTGTAGTGGTGGGAGATAATTAGGGTGATGTGATGTAATTGTAGTGGTGGGAGGTAATTAGAATGGTGTGATGTAATTGTAGTGGTGGGGGGCAATTAGTGGAATGATGGGTAATTAGAGTAATTGCATGATGGATAATTATTGTGGTGGGAGGTAATTAAAATGTTGTGATGTAATTGTAGTGGTGGGAGGTAATTGTAGTGGTGTGATGTAATTGTAGTGGTGGGAGGTAATTAGGGTGATGTGATGTAATTGTAGTGGTGGGAGGTAATTAGAATGGTGTGATGTAATTGTAGTGGTGGGGGGCAATTAGTGGAATGATGGGTAATTAGAGTAATTGCATGATGGATAATTATTGTGGTGGGAGGTAATTAAAATGTTGTGATGTAATTGTAGTGGTGGGAGGTAATTAGAATGGTGTGATGTAATTGTAGTGGTGGGGGGCAATTAGTGGAATGATGGGTAATTAGAGTAATTGCATGATGGATAATTATTGTGGTGGGAGGTAATTAAAATGTTGTGATGTAATTGTAGTGGTGGGAGGTAATTGTAGTGGTGTGATGTAATTGTAGTGGTGGGAGGTAATTAGAGTGATGTGATGTAATTGTGGTGGTGGGGGGCAATTAGATTAGTAAGAAGTAATTAAAGTGGTGTGATGTAATTGTAGTGGTGGGAGGTAATTAGAATGGTGTGATGTAATTGTAGTGGTGGGGGGGTAACTAGAGTGGCCTGATGTAATTGTAGTGGTGGGGGGCAATTAGTGGAATGATGGGTAATTAGAGTAATTGCATGATGGATAATTATTGTGGTGGTGGGGGGCAATTAGATTAGTAAGAAGTAATTAAAGTGGTGTGATGTAATTGTAGTGGTGTGGTAATTAGAGTGATGGGATGCAATTAGAGTGGTGGGAGGTAATTAAAGTACTGTGGTAATTAGAGGACAATTACAGGTAATTTAAGTAAAAATAAAGGTATTGCAGTAAAAATAATGGTGATTAAAGCAATTATGGTCAATCCATCCGTCTAGTCGTTCGTATGCAGACAGTTAAATAATTCTCTATTATGTTGTATTGTCTTATTGCACTTTGTATTTTTTTTACGATGAGATAACAAACATTCATTCTTTATTTACCTGCCTTATCCTTATGCTGATAAACAATTGCGACCTATCTACATTATCTTTATACCGATCAACAATTATTTTACCTGTCTTATCTTTAGGGACATCTGTCTTACCCTATGCTGATTTATGAGATGTACATTTACTACCTGCCTGTCTTATCCACCGAGATTTTATCAGTGAATTTGTGAAAGGGAACATTTACATTGTTATTTCAGTACCTGCAGCGTACCCTCTTTATGGCTTTTGTGTACTTAACATCATGACATCACAAGTGAGGAGAACGTGTTGCTGTTTATTTTAGTTTTTATTTTTTGAATTGAAACACATGATTTACATTTTCTTATATTATTTATTACCTATTCTGTCACATTACTATTTTCATACTATTTATTACCTATTCTACTACATTACTAACTAATTGTCTTTTTATTTTATCTTGCACCAAAAAATCCACCTTGAACTGATCCATCCAATGCATTATAGGTCAAGTAGGCATCGTGAAGTATAAGTTCAGGAACTTTGTTTTTTGTGTCTCAAACTCTATTAGTATGTCAACTCTATGGTGTGGTAATAATTAGAATGGTGGGAGGTAATTGCATTCTTCTGATCCATATTTTTTATTTATGTCTAAACAGTTAATGAATATATATTACAAATCAAAATTATCGCGTTCTGATTCAGACTCATCCAAATCAACACTATCCCATCCCGCTTCAGGCTCCTCCATGTTCAAACGTCTAGCGTATTTTAGTAAAATGTCCAACCTCTTTTCACTATTATCTTCATCAAGTCGATGATGCCCCCAAGCCAAAGTATATACATCATCGGGTATAACATACCTCTTGTCACCAGCAGACGATAGGGCTACTTTATTTTTGAGTTCAGTGTGAATGGTATGTAAATCAGATTTAAATATGGACATTTTACGGAATATTAATCCGCCATTTTCAACAACTTGAACATAATCAGAAAAATTAATTTGATGTTTTACTACACTTTTGGAAACACCTTTTGCCTTTTTCGTAATGTCGTCAGCTTTAACACAGTAGGCTTTCGCACCAGTTCCATAAAAGCATTCTATTGGTCTTCCAGCATACTCATCTTTCATTTTCCCTACTACAGATATAGTTTTAGGCATGTTATGATTGTTGTATGCGCCATAATTTGAAGTGTCGAAGAAGTGAATGTTTTTCTTGATATCATCATAAACGTTTTCTGTGAATATTTCTAAAATTAAACTATCAGTGTCTGTGTATAAAACAGTCGCGTCATCTCCATACATGGGTTTAATGTAACCATATAAAAATTCGTAGATTATGGTTTTGGAAATATCTAAAATTGAAAAACCTGCATAAAGTGGTTTATCGTAAACAACTTTTAATTTTTCCAAATGCACTGCCACTAGATTTTCATCAAATACTGAGCAAGACTTAAAATACGGCCTGGCTATTAACGCCCTGGCGCCCAAAGTGCCTTTTCTGTTTTCCCAGCACGAACAGAGTTTAATATTTTGTCTTTTATCGACGTTTTCCATCGTTTTGCCGAAAATTGAATTCACCATGAGCTTAAATAGGTCCTTTTCAAACTCGTTTCGAGCGGAATTACGAAGTGTTGTATTTAAGTCAATATATGATCCAAGCCAGGCGGACTGAGAGAATTCTATTATCCTATGCACGTTCTTTAATATCAGGCCATATTTCAAACATTGTTTCAGATTTTTGTAGTGAATGATATATTTATGTTTATCTCGTAAGTTTGGAATTAATTTTGGAGCTTTACTTTTGGGAGGAATCATACTCTCTGGACAAAACGGCAGTTCGTTATGGTCATCGTGCAAGTGTAGAGGATATTCCAAGTCGACTTCTAAAACGTATCCTTTGGGTGAATCTTTTCCAATCAGGGAACAATCAAATTTTTTGATTTCCTCTCTCTCAAGCCATCTGAAGTCACTAGTCGGTAGCATTTCTTTCATAGCTGCTCCGTACAGATTTGTAGCATCAAGATAGACGATGTACGACGATTCTTTGGTGGAGTCATAGTTTGATAGATATTTGTTGTTCGCTATAGACTTTCTCTTTGAACATTGCGATACACCGCCACGAATACCTTTTCTAAAGAAGTGCACAGTATCCACATCAGTCAGAAGTTCCAGTTCGATCTGTGTATATCGCAACATGGCATCCCAGCTCAAAGAAGGTGCTGTTAAATAATGAGCAGGATCTAACTTGTAATGCTTCAAACATACCTTTCTAAAATTTTCAAACACATCTGCTAATAAAAATATATCTGATTTCAGATAGATATCTGCGTATTCTCCCAATGTATTGCATTTAAAGACACTCCACACTTTATTGGCTCGTTCATAATCCTTATCAGAAAGAGATTCGTTGGTTAAGTAGTTGTAAAATAGGTCTTTGGACGGTAACTGGGTTTCTTCCAATTTTTCAAAAGAGCTCATATAATTGTAAGGAAAAACCCCCTTCTGTCTTATTAAATCGAATTCCTCATCGTTTTGAAAATACTTTCTAGTTTCAACACATTGATCGGATACTAAACTCTGACTCAATTTATCGAGGGACCTTGATAAAAATCGAAAAGAGTCCACAAATTTCAGCCTCAGGTATGTGTGCGGTATATTGGGATTCGCAGATTTCTCTACAATGATTGACTTTGAGAACGAAATGTATTTCTCCTTGGTTTGGGCTATTACGGAAACATGCTCTTTTTGGGATGCTAACTTCTTAATGAATAAATGACTATCATAGTTTGTCAAATTGTGGAAGAACACAGGTATAGATTTCGGCACTTTATAGTTTAAATTACAAATAGAGTGTGCAGCCGCGCGGAAGCGTCCTGTTAAATGGCAGTGATCACGCACTTTTTTGTCCTCAGGCTTGAAGGGTTTTGTGCAAATATGGCAGCATACCGCATTTTCATATTCGACTTCTTCTTGGGCTGAAAGAGGGAACATCTTTTTCACATGCTTTAAATGATTCTCATACAAGTTTAGAGCCGTTTCATCCAACCTTTTAATGAACACTTCAGCGGCATCAGGTCCTCTGTATGTTACAAATTTTGAGTACTTATCATCGAAATTACATTTTACATAAAAGCCGAAAGAATAGGGTTGGTGTTCACATACTTTAACTGTGAATGACTTATCATCACAAGGTTCATTATGGTCGATGGGTTTCAGTAAACTTTCGAAATCGGCATAAATCACAAATGGCACTGGTAATTGTCTTTCAAAGTTTATAAACTTAAGAATATTTTCAGGTACTGATTCACCATATTTATTAATTTTTATGTCAGTAGATGGTAGTTTCGTATAGGTATGATTGCAGTCATTTTTTTCATGCATTTTTAGATGTTCTTCTTTTCTAAACGGCTGCAAACACCCATCACAGATATGTAATCGACCATCGTGGTTTGATATTTGTTTTGAAACCAATTTTGATAAATTTTGTATAAGACAATAATGATTGTTACCCACATCATCCGATATAAGTAACAGATTAACGTGTTTGGCTTGGCGATGTGAAGTAAAATGTAATGGTCCCACAACTTCAGTAATAGTATTACCATCTTTGAATTCTGATTCAAGGCCAAACACATTCACGGAGATGTTATTAATTTTTTCAAACTTCGCAATGTCCTTCAATTTGACAGGAAATTCAATGTCTCTAAAACACAACATGGTATCATAATGTGGATATGAGCATGTCATCGTTGGAGCATGCTTTACAGGGGAAATGGCTGCAATTACTGACCAAGCAAAGCATGCATTGTCCCTATTTTGTATATTTAAAACAGCGCTCTTTTGTTCTATGTCTTTGGGTAGCCTGATATAAGATGACGCCGACATTGATGCAAGCTTATTTATGTTTACATCGAGGAACATTATATGTTTCAGCGTCCACCCCGAATCTTTCTCTTGGAATTCAGAGGCTTGTGTAGTCATCTCATCGCCAAACTCTTCGAAAATCTGATGTAGATCTGTAGAAATGGTGATTATTTTATTTTTGGTATTAAACGATTTGATATCGGATAACTCCTTTTCAGGTATTTCATAAAGCCCAAATATTTCAAAATTTATTTTGAGGGTCTGGTATTTCTGCAAATATTCCTCGATTATATTCAACACTTTTTGCTCCACTTCTTTCAAAAAATCAGTATAATCGATATGGTTTCTTGGACTGTTAAAACGGTAGCTAGCTATTCTGTCTTTGAAAGCACTATGTAGTTTATCGACACCATTTCCTAAACTGTTATCAATAGGGCGGTTAATTTTTTTTCTGTTAATTAATAACGTATTTTTCTGACCGTTGCATCTATTATTAATATGACGTTTTAAGTTGAAAGATGATGAAAAGTTCTTTCTACAATATTCACAAGTTTTTGAACCACTCGGAGAATTTTGTTTTCTGTTCATTACAAACATCTCATTCGGCACGGCACATCTGTTATTATTAATATGTCGTTTTAAGTTAAAAGATGATGAAAAGTTCTTTCCACAATAATCACAAGTTTTTGAACAATTAATACCGCTTGTCGAAGGCACACTATTAAACTTTTGCTTCTTGCTTGGTGGTTCACTTCCAATCTCTCGCACTTTACTATCTTTTACAATGGTACAGTATTGGCGAATATGTCGAACTAAATTGCTTTTTGTTGAAAAAACTTTCTCGCAGTAACTACACTTCATTGTTGTATAAGAATTTACACGATATTGATGAATGTGTCTAATCGTCCGCATTATATAGCATCCGGAGAACAGAGTGGAGGTGGTGGAGGGCAATTGCAGTGGGGGAAGGTAATTGAAGTGGCGGGACGTTAGAGGGCGGGGCCTAGGACTGGTAGTGGGGGTTAATTGAAGTGGCGGGGATAGATAGGCGTTAGTTGAATATACTAATAAGCCACACCTCCTCTACAATTGTATTAACAATAGATGAAGTATTTTATTGTATTATTTTTAGAGGACTTTATATTTCTAAACGTATATTATGTATTACTTTAGAGAATATAAGATTAAAACCAGTCACTTGTGTTTTTATTATTTATTTCATCATACTACTCATAAACATTTAAAGCTATAAAAAAATTACACAAATTCATGAAAATATTATACTATAGAAGTTTTATCGATCCAAGTATTATGGCTATTTGGGAGTCCAAGCCATTTCACAAAAATCTTCTTTCCTCTCTTTTTAAAACCTTCCCCCCCCCCCCAGGTGCACATCCGGATACTTAGCTTTTTGCAATTCCATTCCATAAAAGCCTCCCTTTATCGGTTGACCCTGCATATCTTCGATTAAATAAGTCCTGGGGTAGGTTACATATACTTTAAAGACTTTGAACAGTTCAGTTGAAAAGTTAGGTGTATATCTTTTATCAAATATACCCTTGTATTTGCTTATTCGAACTATGTCGCAAACATGAAATTTAGGTTTTAAAGCAATCTTTATGATAAAACACGTATCAATGAATGTATAGACAATAAATATATTTATAATTCTCACGACATTTCAACAATAAATACAATAACACATTTAATTAATTACCTTATGTTGTTGAGTAGAGAACATTGCAGCTCCAATGATAATAATAATTTAGATTTTAGACAATAAAGGTGATAAATTCGTGGATCAGTGCTGAAACTAATCAAGTACACGCCTAAATTATTTATTTAGTACGCATCATATTTTATTATTTTATGGGTTTTAATCATTAGTCAAATATTTTTCTTACTCTAATGGTATATAGGAAAAAAAAGCGGAGTATCAGCTTGGAAGCGGAATGTTTAGGGTAATAATTGCGCTTCATGTTTGCGACATAGTTCGAATAAGCAAATACAAGGGTATATTTGATAAAAGATATACACCTAACTTTTCAACTGAACTGTTCAAAGTCTTTAAAGTATATGTAACCTACCCCAGGACTTATTTAATCGAAGATATGCAGGGTCAACCGATAAAGGGAGGCTTTTATGGAATGGAATTGCAAAAAGCTAAGTATCCGGATGTGTACCTGGGGGGGGGGGGGAAGGTTTTAAAAAGAGAGGAAAGAAGATTTTTGTGAAATGGCTTGGACTCCCAAATAGCCATAATACTTGGATCGATAAAACTTCTATAGTATAATATTTTCATGAATTTGTGTAATTTTTTTATAGCTTTAAATGTTTATGAGTAGTATGATGAAATAAATAATAAAAACACAAGTGACTGGTTTTAATCTTATATTCTCTAAAGTAATACATAATATACGTTTAGAAATATAAAGTCCTCTAAAAATAATACAATAAAATACTTCATCTATTGTTAATACAATTGTAGAGGAGGTGTGGCTTATTAGTATATTCAACTAACGCCTATCTATCCCCGCCACTTCAATTAACCCCCACTACCAGTCCTAGGCCCCGCCCTCTAACGTCCCGCCACTTCAATTACCTTCCCCCACTGCAATTGCCCTCCACCACCTCCACTCTGTTCTCCGGATGCTATATAATGCGGACGATTAGACACATTCATCAATATCGTGTAAATTCTTATACAACAATGAAGTGTAGTTACTGCGAGAAAGTTTTTTCAACAAAAAGCAATTTAGTTCGACATATTCGCCAATACTGTACCATTGTAAAAGATAGTAAAGTGCGAGAGATTGGAAGTGAACCACCAAGCAAGAAGCAAAAGTTTAATAGTGTGCCTTCGACAAGCGGTATTAATTGTTCAAAAACTTGTGATTATTGTGGAAAGAACTTTTCATCATCTTTTAACTTAAAACGACATATTAATAATAACAGATGTGCCGTGCCGAATGAGATGTTTGTAATGAACAGAAAACAAAATTCTCCGAGTGGTTCAAAAACTTGTGAATATTGTAGAAAGAACTTTTCATCATCTTTCAACTTAAAACGTCATATTAATAATAGATGCAACGGTCAGAAAAATACGTTATTAATTAACAGAAAAAAAATTAACCGCCCTATTGATAACAGTTTAGGAAATGGTGTCGATAAACTACATAGTGCTTTCAAAGACAGAATAGCTAGCTACCGTTTTAACAGTCCAAGAAACCATATCGATTATACTGATTTTTTGAAAGAAGTGGAGCAAAAAGTGTTGAATATAATCGAGGAATACTTGCAGAAATACCAGACCCTCAAAATAAATTTTGAAATATTTGGGCTTTATGAAATACCTGAAAAGGAGTTATCCGATATCAAATCGTTTAATACCAAAAATAAAATAATCACCATTTCTACAGATCTACATCAGATTTTCGAAGAGTTTGGCGATGAGATGACTACACAAGCCTCTGAATTCCAAGAGAAAGATTCGGGGTGGACGCTGAAACATATAATGTTCCTCGATGTAAACATAAATAAGCTTGCATCAATGTCGGCGTCATCTTATATCAGGCTACCCAAAGACATAGAACAAAAGAGCGCTGTTTTAAATATACAAAATAGGGACAATGCATGCTTTGCTTGGTCAGTAATTGCAGCCATTTCCCCTGTAAAGCATGCTCCAACGATGACATGCTCATATCCACATTATGATACCATGTTGTGTTTTAGAGACATTGAATTTCCTGTCAAATTGAAGGACATTGCGAAGTTTGAAAAAATTAATAACATCTCCGTGAATGTGTTTGGCCTTGAATCAGAATTCAAAGATGGTAATACTATTACTGAAGTTGTGGGACCATTACATTTTACTTCACATCGCCAAGCCAAACACGTTAATCTGTTACTTATATCGGATGATGTGGGTAACAATCATTATTGTCTTATACAAAATTTATCAAAATTGGTTTCAAAACAAATATCAAACCACGATGGTCGATTACATATCTGTGATGGGTGTTTGCAGCCGTTTAGAAAAGAAGAACATCTAAAAATGCATGAAAAAAATGACTGCAATCATACCTATACGAAACTACCATCTACTGACATAAAAATTAATAAATATGGTGAATCAGTACCTGAAAATATTCTTAAGTTTATAAACTTTGAAAGACAATTACCAGTGCCATTTGTGATTTATGCCGATTTCGAAAGTTTACTGAAACCCATCGACCATAATGAACCTTGTGATGATAAGTCATTCACAGTTAAAGTATGTGAACACCAACCCTATTCTTTCGGCTTTTATGTAAAATGTAATTTCGATGATAAGTACTCAAAATTTGTAACATACAGAGGACCTGATGCCGCTGAAGTGTTCATTAAAAGGTTGGATGAAACGGCTCTAAACTTGTATGAGAATCATTTAAAGCATGTGAAAAAGATGTTCCCTCTTTCAGCCCAAGAAGAAGTCGAATATGAAAATGCGGTATGCTGCCATATTTGCACAAAACCCTTCAAGCCTGAGGACAAAAAAGTGCGTGATCACTGCCATTTAACAGGACGCTTCCGCGCGGCTGCACACTCTATTTGTAATTTAAACTATAAAGTGCCGAAATCTATACCTGTGTTCTTCCACAATTTGACAAACTATGATAGTCATTTATTCATTAAGAAGTTAGCATCCCAAAAAGAGCATGTTTCCGTAATAGCCCAAACCAAGGAGAAATACATTTCGTTCTCAAAGTCAATCATTGTAGAGAAATCTGCGAATCCCAATATACCGCACACATACCTGAGACTGAAATTTGTGGACTCTTTTCGATTTTTATCAAGGTCCCTCGATAAATTGAGTCAGAGTTTAGTATCCGATCAATGTGTTGAAACTAGAAAGTATTTTCAAAACGATGAGGAATTCGATTTAATAAGACAGAAGGGGGTTTTTCCTTACAATTATATGAGCTCTTTTGAAAAATTGGAAGAAACCCAGTTACCGTCCAAAGACCTATTTTACAACTACTTAACCAACGAATCTCTTTCTGATAAGGATTATGAACGAGCCAATAAAGTGTGGAGTGTCTTTAAATGCAATACATTGGGAGAATACGCAGATATCTATCTGAAATCAGATATATTTTTATTAGCAGATGTGTTTGAAAATTTTAGAAAGGTATGTTTGAAGCATTACAAGTTAGATCCTGCTCATTATTTAACAGCACCTTCTTTGAGCTGGGATGCCATGTTGCGATATACACAGATCGAACTGGAACTTCTGACTGATGTGGATACTGTGCACTTCTTTAGAAAAGGTATTCGTGGCGGTGTATCGCAATGTTCAAAGAGAAAGTCTATAGCGAACAACAAATATCTATCAAACTATGACTCCACCAAAGAATCGTCGTACATCGTCTATCTTGATGCTACAAATCTGTACGGAGCAGCTATGAAAGAAATGCTACCGACTAGTGACTTCAGATGGCTTGAGAGAGAGGAAATCAAAAAATTTGATTGTTCCCTGATTGGAAAAGATTCACCCAAAGGATACGTTTTAGAAGTCGACTTGGAATATCCTCTACACTTGCACGATGACCATAACGAACTGCCGTTTTGTCCAGAGAGTATGATTCCTCCCAAAAGTAAAGCTCCAAAATTAATTCCAAACTTACGAGATAAACATAAATATATCATTCACTACAAAAATCTGAAACAATGTTTGAAATATGGCCTGATATTAAAGAACGTGCATAGGATAATAGAATTCTCTCAGTCCGCCTGGCTTGGATCATATATTGACTTAAATACAACACTTCGTAATTCCGCTCGAAACGAGTTTGAAAAGGACCTATTTAAGCTCATGGTGAATTCAATTTTCGGCAAAACGATGGAAAACGTCGATAAAAGACAAAATATTAAACTCTGTTCGTGCTGGGAAAACAGAAAAGGCACTTTGGGCGCCAGGGCGTTAATAGCCAGGCCGTATTTTAAGTCTTGCTCAGTATTTGATGAAAATCTAGTGGCAGTGCATTTGGAAAAATTAAAAGTTGTTTACGATAAACCACTTTATGCAGGTTTTTCAATTTTAGATATTTCCAAAACCATAATCTACGAATTTTTATATGGTTACATTAAACCCATGTATGGAGATGACGCGACTGTTTTATACACAGACACTGATAGTTTAATTTTAGAAATATTCACAGAAAACGTTTATGATGATATCAAGAAAAACATTCACTTCTTCGACACTTCAAATTATGGCGCATACAACAATCATAACATGCCTAAAACTATATCTGTAGTAGGGAAAATGAAAGATGAGTATGCTGGAAGACCAATAGAATGCTTTTATGGAACTGGTGCGAAAGCCTACTGTGTTAAAGCTGACGACATTACGAAAAAGGCAAAAGGTGTTTCCAAAAGTGTAGTAAAACATCAAATTAATTTTTCTGATTATGTTCAAGTTGTTGAAAATGGCGGATTAATATTCCGTAAAATGTCCATATTTAAATCTGATTTACATACCATTCACACTGAACTCAAAAATAAAGTAGCCCTATCGTCTGCTGATGACAAGAGGTATGTTATACCCGATGATGTATATACTTTGGCTTGGGGGCATCATCGACTTGATGAAGATAATAGTGAAAAGAGGTTGGACATTTTACTAAAATACGCTAGACGTTTGAACATGGAGGAGCCTGAAGCGGGATGGGATAGTGTTGATTTGGATGAGTCTGAATCAGAACGCGATAATTTTGATTTGTAATATATATTCATTAACTGTTTAGACATAAATAAAAAATATGGATCAGAAGAATGCAATTACCTCCCACCATTCTAATTATTACCACACCATAGAGTTGACATACTAATAGAGTTTGAGACACAAAAAACAAAGTTCCTGAACTTATACTTCACGATGCCTACTTGACCTATAATGCATTGGATGGATCAGTTCAAGGTGGATTTTTTGGTGCAAGATAAAATAAAAAGACAATTAGTTAGTAATGTAGTAGAATAGGTAATAAATAGTATGAAAATAGTAATGTGACAGAATAGGTAATAAATAATATAAGAAAATGTAAATCATGTGTTTCAATTCAAAAAATAAAAACTAAAATAAACAGCAACACGTTCTCCTCACTTGTGATGTCATGATGTTAAGTACACAAAAGCCATAAAGAGGGTACGCTGCAGGTACTGAAATAACAATGTAAATGTTCCCTTTCACAAATTCACTGATAAAATCTCGGTGGATAAGACAGGCAGGTAGTAAATGTACATCTCATAAATCAGCATAGGGTAAGACAGATGTCCCTAAAGATAAGACAGGTAAAATAATTGTTGATCGGTATAAAGATAATGTAGATAGGTCGCAATTGTTTATCAGCATAAGGATAAGGCAGGTAAATAAAGAATGAATGTTTGTTATCTCATCGTAAAAAAAATACAAAGTGCAATAAGACAATACAACATAATAGAGAATTATTTAACTGTCTGCATACGAACGACTAGACGGATGGATTGACCATAATTGCTTTAATCACCATTATTTTTACTGCAATACCTTTATTTTTACTTAAATTACCTGTAATTGTCCTCTAATTACCACAGTACTTTAATTACCTCCCACCACTCTAATTGCATCCCATCACTCTAATTACCACACCACTACAATTACATCACACCACTTTAATTACTTCTTACTAATCTAATTGCCCCCCACCACCACAATAATTATCCATCATGCAATTACTCTAATTACCCATCATTCCACTAATTGCCCCCCACCACTACAATTACATCAGGCCACTCTAGTTACCCCCCCACCACTACAATTACATCACACCATTCTAATTACCTCCCACCACTACAATTACATCACACCACTTTAATTACTTCTTACTAATCTAATTGCCCCCCACCACCACAATTACATCACATCACTCTAATTACCTCCCACCACTACAATTACATCACACCACTACAATTACCTCCCACCACTACAATTACATCACAACATTTTAATTACCTCCCACCACAATAATTATCCATCATGCAATTACTCTAATTACCCATCATTCCACTAATTGCCCCCCACCACTACAATTACATCACACCATTCTAATTACCTCCCACCACTACAATTACATCACATCACCCTAATTACCTCCCACCACTACAATTACATCACACCACTACAATTACCTCCCACCACTACAATTACATCACAACATTTTAATTACCTCCCACCACAATAATTATCCATCATGCAATTACTCTAATTACCCATCATTCCACTAATTGCCCCCCACCACTACAATTACATCACACCATTCTAATTACCTCCCACCACTACAATTACATCACATCACCCTAATTACCTCCCACCACTACAATTACATCACACCACTACAATTACCTCCCACCACTACAATTACATCACAACATTTTAATTACCTCCCACCACAATAATTATCCATCATGCAATTACTCTAATTACCCATCATTCCACTAATTGCCCCCCACCACTACAATTACATCACACCATTCTAATTACCTCCCACCACTACAATTACATCACATCACCCTAATTATCTCCCACCACTACAATTACATCACACCACTTTAATTACTTCTTACTAATCTAATTGCTCCCCACCACCACAATTACATCACTTCACGAATTACCACCCTAATTACCCACCATTCTAATCACCCCCCACCACCTCTCATAGGCCCCTGCCCTTCACGTCCCATCCCTTAAGCCCCGCCCCTTAATTACCTCCCACCACTCTAATTACATCATATCAGTCTAATTACCTCCCACCACCATACTTACATCCCCATCACTCTAATTACTTCTCACTAATCTAATTATCCCCCACCATTCTAATTACCCCCACCACACTAATTGCCCCCCACCACCATATTTACCCCCACCACACTAATTGCCCCCCCACCCCTAAACTGATCACTGATCACTGATCACTGCTCCGCTCCTCCGCTCCGAACCTCTGTCATTAAGACACTACTAAATTGATTAAACTTCAGTCGTCTAAGCTTAAATTTATCGAAAACTTAGTTCACAACCTTTTCCTTATCAGTTACGGACCAAACTTAAGATCCATAAAAATAATTTAATTGATATTATAAATTGCAACTGCTCAGAAATTGAAAATCTAGTAATGTTAAATATCTTGGAATTATAGTAGACCAGCATGTACGATGGAATGAGCATATAGAATATCTCACAAAAAGATTAAGGAAATTAATTTATAAATTTTACCAACTACGAGTTATTCTTAATGAAAAAAATTTAATTATAGTCTACAACGCCTGGGCTGAATCTGTAATTAGATACTGCATTACGATATGGGGTGGTTCATATAAAAATTCCTTGCATAACTTAGAGGTAATTCAAAATTCAATTGCAAAAATTATATTTAAAAAACCAAAAAGGTATTCAACTGATCTTATATATCAAGAAGCTGAGTTATTTAGTGTTAAAAAATTGTATGCCTACCAGTATGTTTTATGGGTGCATAAATATAATGCCTCAAATATCTTGTGTTATTCTACTCAAACTAGCGCGGTGAAAGAGCAGTCGATTCAGGTTCTTTTTTACAGAAAATCACATACCCAGTGGTTTGTTTTTTATTTTGGACCAAAAATATATAATTTATATTCCTTTTGAAATCAAAAATACAAAAAATCACAACAGATTTAAAAAGGAACTAAAAGTCTACACAAACAATAATTTTAATAAAATCAAAAATATATTATATATGTAACATATTTACTATGCGTAAATAGAAAATTCTCCTCGACATCTATATATATATATATATATATATATATATATATATATATATATATATATATATATATATATATATATATAAGAAAGTTAATTGTTTTAATTTTCGGCGATTTTTTTAAATCTTGCCATTTGACTGCCGCACCCTGTATTGTTGAAGTCAGAGTTGCTGATTTCTTCTAGTGCAGAATAAATAAATAATTTTTAACTACCATAATTTAACCGCCATCCATATCACTTGAATGATCCTCTTAAGCTTAGACTTGTTAGAGTAAAGGAGACGGGGACCGACAGTTTATAGTGTGATCCGAACCGCTCCAGGATTGTACACATACAGAAAAAAATATCTCAATTGGGTTACTGAGTCTACATCATTTATTACTTTGAACGAAATATATACTTTATTTATAAACCTTCATTTTTGTGGCGAATCTAAGCCTATCACTTTTATTTTTTCATAGTAATTAAGTTCTACGTAGTTAATGTTTAATTATTGTAACTTGAATTTGGAAAATTTATTTTGAACATTTTCGAGTCTATTAATATTATTATTATATATCGGATTCTAAATTACAGTGCAATATTTAAATACGCTAAGTACAAGAGACTTACATATTATTAAAATAGAATTTACATCATTAAAATCTGCACATTGTTTACGAATAAATTCACACAATTAGCATGCTTTTTTAATTTTCATGTCAATATGTTTATTAAAACTAAAATCGCGAGTAAATATTATTCCTAAGTAACACGTAAGATTTACACGAAATCCTCACCATATAAATTGTAGTTAAACAAAATTTTGTTTCGAAAAAATTAACGTTTTACATTTGGCTATATTAAATTCTATATTATTATTTTTTTAAGTCGTTTTACAATTTTTGACGATTATTGTCCTTTTTAACCTTAATGAATACCTTTAAGTCGTCCAAAAAATATAGTGATTTACATTCTAAATCTGTTAGTATGTCGATGACAAAAATCAAAATCAGAAGTCGGCCAAGGTATAAGTCGGTGTATATTTACTGGGCAGTCAAAAAATGCAACAAAAACTTTACGGTCTTATTAAAATACCATTACTTTCTATTATACTATCTTGTCTGCAAATTGATCACTTATCTTTATATGTTTTTAATGTACGTCGGCTTGTTTGATTCCAGACAAGGAAAGAGCAAAATGGCATTGAATTATAATTTTCTCCTTTAACTATAGTAGTTTTATCAGTTAATTAACTATGAAGCCACTGAAGAAAAGACCCAGTGGGACGTGCAGTTTTACTGTCATGTAATAAAATGGTGTAATCAGAGGCTTTTCTAAAGTCCATTTACACTGAGTCTAGCTACATTGCTTTTGCAATAGCCTCAGTAATGTGATTAATGTAGATACCCAAATTTGAAAAAGTTGCTTTTCCACTGAGCTAATCGTGCTCTTCTGGTTTTATAATTTTTTTATTTCAGGCATAATCTACTTGTTCCTAATGGTTTACACACCATTGCCTTCTATTATAGCAGACCTACAATAGGTCTAAAATGAGTCGGTAGTTAATGACGCAGCTTGCATCACCTGACTTCAACGGAGGTGTGAGGTATGCTGGTATACAACCCACATTTCGTGGTCATTCTTAGGTCTTAATTAATTGTGATAAATTATTGTATATATTTAACTATTCTGGTACATTGGCTTTGTTGAATATCTCAACACAGTTCAAATTAAATTTAAACAGCATGAGCATATCAATTGTTTTCATTGTATCTTGGGTTTGTTAGTTTTTAGCTTTATTTGGGGAAACTTCATATCAGTTCAATACAATCAGTATTTTAGAAAATGAGTTAAAAATAAAATCCAAAAAATATTTTCGGCATTGTAGTGGAGTGTGAGTCGGACGAACTTGTAAATATTTTAATATGCAACGATGTACCTCCTACTTCAGTTTTCGAGGATACTCAACACGATAGTGCTGGTAGAATTTCTATATGAAGTTGCGCAACCTCTCAAACGGCCAAAAACTATCTCCTAAAGGTGTTAAATACTTATCACATCTGTTCCACCGGTGCAACTTTTTCATGACCCCCTCCAATCCCTCTAACGACTCTAACACCCCCGATAAGGGTGAAAATCGTCTCTGGCAAGTAAAATTACATGGTTGATATTCTTCGAAATAGACGTCACAATGATCAACGTCACATGCTTCATCAGCCGTTTCCGTATCAGAATCGCTGATGTGAATTTCCGGTACAAAAATTAACAATATCTGGTCAATATCATTTTCAGTCTCGTTACATCCATTTCAGGGAGGTCATTTTCACCTTGTACTGTAGTATGTTGATAATTCTCGCCCCGACAATTTGTACAAAAAACACTACTTGTTAAATCTAACTTAAGCAGGTGCGTCTCGTTGTATATCCAGTTTTACAAGCGTAATGGTATTCTTTTCTTAAAAATCCGGGACCAATAATTTTTCAGAAAATTTTGGTTAAAGGCAATTATTGCATTTTATTCAACTCATTCATCACCACCACAGTGTTTACCAACTTCGAAGACGGGCGATATTTTACAAAAAAAGATTTTCACCCCTTTCGGGAGTGCTTATTAGCCGTTAGCGGTGTTGGAGGAGGCAAAAAAACATTCAGCATCACCACCATGCTCAGCATCCTCATAAACGGGCGGCATGTACATTTTACCGCTGAGATAAAAAAAAAATCACCATTTTCGGCGGTGTTTTGTTAGTCGTTAGAGTGGTTGGAGTGGGTGAGGGTTTTAGTCCGTTTGGGGAGTTGCGCAACTCCAAAGAGAAATTCTACCAGCATCATCATATTCTGCATCCTCGAAAACAGAGGGGGAGGTACTCTCATTGCATAGCAAACTATTTACAATTTTCGGCTTTCTTTTCCCACACACACTCCACTATTGGCTGTAAATATTTAAACCGTGTGCCCTAAATAGACCGCTTTCTACGTTTAATTTGTTAAAAATTTCTGAGAATTTCAGTTCCCAGGGCAATATAAGCTTCATAACTCCGAGTACACTAATTATTATTACGCCTATCTTGATTAGTTAGTTAATCTCTCCTTCGTTAAGGTGGGCATATCCAAGCGAGAGAGAGATAAGAAAACATTTATTATTTTTGGCCATAACTTTTTTTTAATACACTTATTGGTAAAAAAAGTTTAAGACCACCTAAGTAGATCTATAACAGGTTTAGTGATACGAATTTTCACTCAATAATTTCAGTTATTTTGTAAAATTAAAATTAAAACAAGAAATGAAGATTGGCAATATTTTTTAATTCAATTGTTAGGTGTTTCTGTTTCTATCGCTCACATAAATTTGTTTTCGAGTATTTAAAATGTTGCCATTTATCCATGTTCGCGCCACTCTCTTACCTTGTGCCGGGACATTGGTTATATACGTATTGCACCATTTCAGCGAGGCTCTGTCGCTGGAAAAATAATCCCCAGCTATCACCTAAAATCCATACAGGGTTTCCTTGTTTGACTCCACGTCTTTTCCAATAACTCATTGGTCTTACAATATATATATATAAAAGGATGGCTACTACAGCCACTCCAAGATATATCGCCAACATACTTTGTTTTCACACTCACTACGTACACAAGTCAACGCGCTTTTACTGTCATCTCGCTTCAACTATTTCTTTATAAATAAATTTTAAAATAAATTCAAGGTTAGATAATTACAATACGTTGAATTGATTCTGCGATTGGCTGCTTGTGAAATATTATTTAATATTTTAAAACATATAGGGAATTGTACTTTATACCTAATGTATCAAAAAGTTTTGGCTTATTAGGCCTTTTTTAAAAATACGGGTAATACTATTTTAGAAATTTGTGTTTGTTACTTATATTACTATTACAATTGTACAATAAACCGCCATAAAATAATAAATTATGTAAGAATTTCAAATTTATTATAACTGTCTACGCAAGAATTTAAACAATGCATTTTTACGTTCCTATACAGGATGATTCACATAAAACTCCCCAGGCAGTTGGCAGTAGTTGACAGTTTCCCTGGTAACGAAAAGAGATATTCAAATTCTGTAAAAGCTAGACGTTAGATATTGAGGCCAGTTAAAGGTTTTTTTCTAAACCAGAAAGAGATTTTCTTTTTTCCACCTCCAGATAATAATAATAATAATAATAACCTCAAAATTACAAAAAACAAAGGAATCCCATATGGAGAAAAAAAATTGAAGACAAGATAGTCAAAATGAGGAGAGATATTGACCACCTAGCAGAATATTTCAGAAATGAAAACTCTTGCTCAAAGAAAGTCAAAGTTGGAATCCGTGGTATCGCCAGGAGACTGAAGATTCGCGTGTCATCTGGGGACGTTGTGAAAAGACTAAAAGAGGAAGACGAGCGGTTCAGGCAGAGAATAGCCGCACTTGGATCGCGTATCAGAAGATACAATGAAGCATTCAAAAGGAGGCAACAAGAGAGTGAATTCACATCAAACCAAAAGGGCTTTTATAGACACCTTGAGGATGACAATTCAGGTGAATGACAAGAGCAGCGGCTTCCGGATAAAAACACCATGGTACAGTTTTGGGCAGACATCTGGTCAGTACCCAAAGAACATAAAGAAGATGTCTACTGGATGCGAGAAGAAGAAGAGGCCTGCCAAGATATACCTGAAATGTCTGCAATTTTAATCACTCCCAATGATATTCGCAAAGCGGTTAAAAAAACACTGAACTGGAAAGCCCCGGGCATGGACGGTATCTAAAACGTCTGGTGGAAATATTTCACTTCAACCCATGAAACACTTGCAAACCTCTTCCAGAAAAGTTTGACAGACCCTCAATTCTTGCCTTCCATCATGACAACAGGGGTAACCTATATGTTACCAAAGACAGGAGACAGTGCCAACCCCAAGAACTATCGGCCGATCACATGCCTGTCAACAATATATAAACTGTTCACATCAGTCATCTCGTCGAAGATTTACGACTACTTACAGGAGAACACCCTACTAGTTCCCGAACAGAATGGATGCCGCAAGGGCACAAGAAGTTGCAAGGAATTGTTAGTCATTGATAATATAATAACACAGCAGGCTCGGAGGAAATCACACCACATATCCATCGGGAGCGTGGACTACAAAAAAGCATTCGACTCCGTGCCCCACTCCTGGCTCAGACGTGTACTGAGGTTATATAAGGTTCACCCGGCAATTGTTGACTTTCTCACTTTATGTATGAACAACTGGAAGACCCGTCTCTATGTTGGGCATGGAAAGACGTCATACAAGACCGACGAGATAAAGATACGCAGGGGCATTTTTCAAGGCGACAGCCTGAGCCCCCTTTGGTTTTGCTTAGCGCTAACTCCGCTTAGCAGAATGCTTAGAACTTCGGTATTTGGATATAGTGTAAAGAGAAATCCTAATGTGCGAATATCACACCAATTCTATACGGATGATTTAAAACTATACGCATCAAATGAAGATCAGCTGCAGAGCGAATTTGAACTAGTTAAGACATTCAGCGACTGCATCCATATGGAATTCGGTTTGGATAAATGTGCAGTAGTCCACACACGAAGAGGCCAAGTCCAAGACCAAGGCAACGAGCTGCAACTTAGCGGAGGCACTGTTGTACAAGGCCTGGGTGGAGAAGACAGCTACAAATATCTGGACTACTGCAGTTGTTGGGCATCACTGAAGTAACTGCAAGAAAGCAGGTTGAGAACAAAGTGCTCTCCAGAGTAAATAAGATCTGCAAATCACTCATTAGTTCGAGAAATAACCGCAATCAACTCTAGGGCAATCCCAGTGGCAGCATACACTTTTGGAGTGGTGAAGTGGACCGATACTGCGTTGCAAGCGTTGGATAGGAGAATAAGAACCACTCTGACAAAACACCGTATGCATCACCCAAGAAGTTCTACTGAGCGTCTCTATCTCTCACGGAGTCTAGGAGGCAGGGGGTTACTTAATATGGAAAGTGATGTGTTGTAACACCCCTTGGCTTAAAACCAGGAAGTGTTTCAATTATGCGAACGGCAGCTCTGGGTTATGGGAAAGCAAGGTCGTGGTTCGATATTTACTCATTTGTTAACTTGCAAAAAAAAAAAAAATAGTGAATATATATATAAACAAAAAATAGATGTTCAGGGCGCCACCTTAACTTACTATATGAACCATGAGTATTGTGAAAGCTAAGGAAAACAATACTGAGTACCTAAGTTATGTAATAAGCTCACCAATAATATATATCCAGCTAAATGAGTAGAAGAAAGGAAACACACATGTTAATAATAAGTTGACTTTAATATTTGACAATGGGACAGTTGAATAATTTATTTAGCAATAGCAAAAAATTTAGTTAAGTTGAAATTTGAATGATTGATAAAAAAAATATTAAATTATGACAAGGTTTAACAAGTATTATTTAAGAAAATTTTATGCTAAAATATTTATGTGAAAATGTATGAATATTTGAAAAATGTTAAAATTTAATTAAAATGGTACCATTTCTTACAAGTAAAAAAAAATATATGAAAAGTAGAAATTTAAATCAACAAAATGTTATAAATAATACCACCCAACAGAAGGCCCTGGTGCAACTTTGTTCCAGAATCAGGTATGACTGCAGGGACCCCTCTACAACACGCTGCCTCCACTCTCAAATTGTCTCCACTGCCTACGTGGTCCAAAAAGAAATCGACGACTCGGATTCCTTCGCTTATTGACCTCTTGCTTCTTAAAATAATACCATCTGTGTGTGGCCGTTACATCGGAAAGATGATATACCAATAATGATATCACACCAAAGAAAATTGCCTCATATGAGGGATACTGACAACCCTAAGATATAAAAAAAATACACCTTACAAAATGAAATTCAAACGAATTCGCAAGACTTACCCCAAGTGACCTGTGGGGGCTCAGTATCGATTATAAGCCTAAGCTTATGGCGTGAATAAAAATTATGGCTTGACCAAATTTACTAGTTAGGCTACTGCCCCAAGCCTAAGCACTACCGGCTCCTTCAATGGATCACGCTTAAAAGGGCTGCTAAGATGGCTTAGCTTTCTAACGCGGTCTTGCGAATTTAAAAAAACTAACGATCCCTACACGCAGGTCTTAATTACCAACTCAAATCACAGACTTGTGCTCTTGGCAAAATCGAACGATAAGAAGAAGAAGAGGAATTTAAAATATCTAAAATATAACCTTAAAATAGAGAGTGTGCTACTATGTGCTTCTGAAGAAATAAATAAAACAAGTTCATAAGAAACATGCTGTTAAACCAGCCAGGAAGAGAAGACGTCGTATGTTTACTATATTTCGGTGTTAACTCAAAATGAGGTGTCAAGTGCTTTTCAACCTGAACAAGTTATAATTGCAGTGTTAATTGTCTGAAACGGTGCCGCATTATTTTCATTATTATTTACTTATATATTTAACTGCATGTGAAGCATGTTTTTGCAGGAAAGAAAGAATAAAAAAAATATTTATATTTGTCTAATAAATTCCTTTTCAGGAGATTTTTCACTGCAACCAGTAATACATTTATCCACATACTGGGTGGCCTAACTCACTATGCACCAGTTTACTTTTTAAATTGATTACTATGAAAAATGTAGCATATGCAATGCTACAGTGTAAACAGCAGGAAGAGCGACTAAGGAAGTACTTCCTAGAGAATCACAGCAATTTTCACAAAACTATCTCCACAGTTGACAAAAATTACAGCCCACTCTACCTGGCCCAACAAAATCACATAACCCGATATGTTACGCCACGGCACCGTATAGCAGTTTGGAGACAAAAAGAACTGCACGGAAGATACGCCGAAATGGTTATGTCTGACAACGTTGACTGCAAAAGCTCCACTGAGTGGCTTAGAACAGCAGGTCTATATGGTGAAACGGAAGGTTCCATCTTTGCTATCCAAGACCAAGTAGTCAACACCAGAGCCTACAGAAAGTACATACTAGGTCAAAACGTTAATAGTAGGTGTCGACTTTGCAAACAAACCAACGAATCCATCCAACATGTGTGCTGCGGATGCCCAGCGTTGGCACAGACTGAATATTTGCAGCGACATAACAACGTAGCGAAGGTTGTTCACCAAGCGCTTGCTAAAAGGTACGAGTTTGCAAATGCAGAGATACCCTACTAAAAATGTAAACCAGACCAAGTTCTCCGCAACGATAGGGCCAAAATCTTATGGGATACTGCCATTAGCACCGACAGAGCAGTAGAAGCAAATAAACCTGATATCATTTTGTTTGACAAAACAGCTCGTAAGGCAGTGAGTGATCATCGATATCGCAGCTCCCTCAGATCAAAACCCAGTTTCGACCATAGCCGAAAAGAAAAGAAAGTACCAACCACTTGCTGTAGAACTGAAAGACATATATCAGTTACAATGTGTTGAGATAGTTCCAGTTGTAATTTCTGCGAATGGCCTTGTCACCAAAGATTGGATAGAGGCAAAGCAAAAGCTCCAGCTGCAGGACTGGCACTTGAGAATGATGCAGAAAGCAGCGTTGCTAGGCACCGCAAATATTGTACGCAAGTTCCTAACATTTTAATGAAAAACCATGTCATTGACCTCCCTAACTGTACCCCCAAACTAGTCTTGGGTGAGAAAACTCCGGCTAGTAATTGAGAAAAAAAAAAGAAGAAAAAAAAAAGAATAATAATAATAATAATAAGCGTCTTTATTAGTCAACTTTGGTTGTACAATAAATTTACAGATTAATGTAATACATTTGGCATAAAAGGCGAAGTTCAAATCTATAATAAGGGCGAGCGTAGGTGCGTCTTTACTATGTACATACTTCGGTATGCGATGTAAAGCAACGACAGGCGCGGTTAGTACTTGGATTGGTGACCATTCCAACGGAAACCGCGTTATCGCCTCACACATCTTCCAGCGGCTTGTATATCAGTGTATGCGCGGAAGCTATACAACCTTAGGCGAGGGTTGTATAGGAGATATACCATCCTTCGGAGGGGATGTAAAGCCGTCGGTCCCTTGTCTATTAAATGTTAGGCAAGTAAAAGATCCCTACTCTTCTTAAGGGAAGAGGTTCGGCAAAATTCCTGGTTGGGGGTAGCTCGTCTACAGGCGTTAAATAAATGTATAAAAAATAAAAAAAAAAAAAATCTATAATACGATTATCCTCGCTACTAGTCTATTCCGAAATAATCTAAGGACTCGTCTGATCCCCACGTCTCTTATACCATCAATGAAGGTACCAACTGCCAATTGCCCTTGGAATTACTTGGATGCATCCGGGTAAACCAGGTATCAGCAACTTGAAATTCTTGTAAACTTTCCCCAGCTTTTTGCGATTTCAGTGAGTCCTATATACGTGAGCGAGATGTTGATAGCTATATTTTAAATCTAATATAACCTCCAATACTTTAAAATCTTGTTGCCGCGCCACTGGGATCGTCTGAAGCAATTCTGAAGCTCGGTCACTTAATGCTAAAACTAATGCCATAGCCATTCGTTGTTCCAGTTGTTGGCACACGCAGCAGCCTCAAAGTATCTCTTATATGTTGGCCACGAAATTGTTCGTCAAAGGAAGGAAGTTGTAATCGAGGACCTGTTCCTTCAGCTGCCATTTAAGTTGCTCTACTTCTCCTTCAACGTCACGAAATTCCCTTCCATATCAGTAACTTTTACTTTAATTCAACTAACTTCTCTTTCGATGCTAGTAACTTTTTCTTCGACGCCAGTAACATTTCCTTCGTCGTCACCGATTTTTCCTTCAACCTCATCTACCTTTTCTTCGACTTCATTAATTTTAGGCTTTAGAATCCTTATATCCTCCTTGATCTAATTTTTTATTTAATCAGTGGCTGAAAGAATAGTGTCCTGTTGTACCCGTATAATTTTATTTAATTCTTGTGGACGCGTCTTTTCCTCCAGTTTTCCTCACGAAGTCTTATTTCCAGGTCTTCCGTCAGTTGTCTCAATTCTTCTTGACTTCTCTTTTGTTGTTCTTCTTTTCCTCTTGACGATCAAACATCATTTTTCTTAGTACATCTTAGTCTTCTTTAAGTTGTCTCTCTCGCTTTTCTTTTTCTACTTGATGTTCATTTTCTTGTTCTAGTTGTCTCTTTTCCTGATCTAGCATCATTTTTCTTAGTTTTGCGAACATGTATTGCATTTGTTTTTCAGCAGACGTGTTTCTTATTTCCATCAAAAAGTTCTCGAAGCAGCACTAACAAGTCTTCTTTAATGTCTATATTAGATACAATTTAAATAGTTCCACAATGCCCGGAATAGAGTGTTCTAGAAATTTTCTCAAAACGTCATAAACAGGTCCTATTTAATATGTCTATACAACCTTCTAGTTGAGAGAACTTAACTAACTACAGTAATTTCTGAATAGAATGTTCTAAAAATTTTCTTACACTAACACAAATAAGTCTTAACTAAGGCCTATATCCCTCTCCAGTGCAATGCACTTCACATCTACAGTGGTTTCTAAACGCTCTGAAACTTTCACGAATTCTACAGAAAAATTAAAAATTCGCTTCTGACACTAATTGTTACGTGTTTACACACTCTAGTTAACATTCCCTAGTGCAGGTTCAATAATTGTAACACGAGTTGTCACTAACGACCAATTTATTTAATACTTAACTTACAATAATTAGCTCTTATAATTACACACTAACTATAACTCTTAACTACTATAACCTCACAAAATATTGTCACTGTACTAGCTTCCTCTCTGTTCTTTATCTTATCCGATCATCTAAACTATAACTGAACTGCTGATGCGTCAATCCTGCTACTTTTATACTCCATGGTGTTTATTCCAGAATTTTATTTCAGTCTGTCATTCGAGACGGTTCTACTGTTTTCTAGCTTATCGGAGCTATTTCTGGGACGACTGGCAACCTAGCGTTTTATTGGTAGCTAATTAGACAGGTTTCCTTTTACTTTGCTACTAGGGATTAAATGTCTCTTCGTAAGAGGGCATGTGCGTACACATAACAATATATAAATTACTGTTCAACAATTTTTTTTTAACAGAAATAGTTTGCTTCCACGATTGGTTCACGATTTCTCTAATAGGCCTAATTAGTCATCCGTAGAATACTGTTATGTTATCAGTTAAGTGGCTTATAATAATTTGTGAACGTAAAATGAATGAGACGATTGCTATAATTATTATCAATTAACTTTTATACTGTTGCATCATAATACAACGTAATTCTACATAAGATTTCCATTGCTTTATTAGTCGACAAGTGTATCGATAAAGAAATAATTATTTAACATTATGCAATTGTGTCTACGGCAAAGCGATTATAGGTGTAAATGAGATTTTTTTGTTTTAAACACAATTTTCTGCATCTTCATCTTGCTTCACCCAAAAACTATTTTTAATGGGTTAGACTTTGAAAATTTTATAGGGGTGCTGATAAGGTTATATTATATTTCACTCATAACAGACAGAAACAATTTCAAAAGTTTCAAAATTTGCAAAATAATTAATTCTTTCAGTTCAAATAACCAAACCATGAAGAAAACGTAATCTAGATATTTAATTTAATCAAAAACCAAAATTTTTCAAAAAGAAATCTGAAAAAATACAGGAGTCGCCGATAATTCATAAATAACTTAAATCAATCGATAAAATCATTCAAACATTCAAACTAACCATTTTACAGTTCAAACGTTACAGATTAATCTCCTAGAAAATACCACCCCCATACGAACTCAAAGCATATCAAAACTACTCTCCACACCCCTAATCAAAATATTTTATTTCGCTTCCACAAATTTTGTATTAATTATCTTTCTCTCCAATTCAACTTCTAGTTCAATTTTACGTTCGTATATCGAAATACACTCCATCCACATTCGCAGTGTTCCATGGAGGTCTGCATTCATCAAAACTTACTTCACAAAATTCTGGCATCACTGGCATCAAACCTTACTTCCAATGTGTTTCAATGCAGATCTATAGGAACATTATCATAATATGTTATGATATGATATCATCAAGACTTTCGAAATACCTTGCAGGACTATTTCAAAATTAATAAATTTAATCAAACAAACTGTCATCAATAACTTCCGAAATCAAATCGATTCAAACTTCATTCAAATATCGAAATGCTCTCCTTGTTACGGCCGAAATTATCATATATCTTTCATTCCCGAAATATTACAATTTTATATTGTTTGATGTAATATTGCATAATCGGGCCGAGATGAATGTCTGTGGACGTTTCCAGACCTCAAAAAGAAGGGGGTAAGAACGTTCGTGCGGGCTCAAGTACCCGGCTAAACAAAACGCTACGAAACATAGAAGGCCAAGCTCAGCGACCTCAAGGCAAGTGATCGCAGAAGTCAAGAAGTGTTAACAAGTTTCATTTTTAACTTCCTCCCTGTATTTTCTTGGTCCAAAACAGTTATATTAGACTTGACTGGATTAGTTATTAGACAATGATTCTTGGCCTCCACAACAAATTTGCTAACGTCCTCGTTTATACGATCGTTGGCAATGCCAACATTTGAAGGGGAAGAGAATAACATAGCTGAGAGTCGTCTGCATACAAATAAACCTGACAATATTTCAAGCAATTAACTACGTGACTGGTATATATTGTAAACAGCAGAGGGCCAAGGATGAATCCCTGTGGTACCCCACGCCACAGATTCTGACATTACGTTATCCAGCCGTACCTTCTGTTCTCTATTACTTAAGTAGTTTCTAAACATCTCTAAACATTTCAATAGTATTTTCAGAAAGCCCGATGTACTTTAAAATATTTTATGATATCTCGTGGTTTAGCGTATAGAAAGCTCTACTGAAATTCAACAAAACTAACGCAGTACAATTGCCTTTGTCAGAGGCGGTAGTAATGTTCATTATATTTAAAAGGGCCTACAACTATACCCTTGCTTGAATTCAGATTGAACGATAGGTAACAACTTATTTAATGTCAAATATTCTCTTAATTGCCGCTCCATGATTTTTTCGATAATTTCAGATATTGTTGACAGTATACTTATTTCATGTAGATCTTTATATTCAGTAGGATTAGATTTCTTAACCAGTATAGTTATAACCACTCTCTTCCATAAAGTAAAAAAAAATATATTATTAAACAGATAAAAATTGATTATATGTGTAGTATGTAGAATTATATGAGGACAACAAAACTTAAGAAGCTTAGCATTTGCAAAGAGTAAAAGTCGTTACCCGTTTCAATATCTTTATAAATTATTTAATTTTTCGATACTCCAATGGCTCCATAAAAATTTAAAAATTTTAGTTGTTTAATTACAACCAAATAGCTACATTCCGCCAAATGTAGGGTGAATTTAAACTTTTTAATGCGTCTCTGATAAATGTTAATTAAACAATTATCTAGCATTGAACATTCAAATGAAATAAATAATTATAAATAACAAATTGAATTGAGATTACAGTCAAAACACATCAGTTGTAGATTACACCTTTATATTACTTTTCTGTATAATAAATTGAGTTGCGTTCATAACAAGTGTTACTAAAGTATGCTGACGATATTTCTTGGAGTGGCTCTAGTAGCCGTACTTTTTTACAGGTATTTTGTAAAGCCAATGAGTTATTGGAAAAAACGTGGAGTCAAGCAAGGAAACCCTATGTGGATGTTCGGTGATAACGGGGGTGTATTTTTCCATTCGCAGAGTATTCCTGAAATGGTGCAAGACGTATACAATCAATGTCCCGGCACAAGGTAAGAAGGGAGTTACTTGAATAAGAATAAAACATTTGTAAGAATCACTAGGAAGTAATTTTTCAGCAAATCGCTTAAAAATATTGACATCCCTGATAAAATTTTTGAAAGAAAAAATCAATATTTCCATGAATCTAGACGTTGTCAGACAACGAAATATTGTTTTTCTGAAATCGGCCAAGAATGCCTACTTCTTTGGCGCAATTTCAGATCCCAAAATACGCTATTCTAATATTTTAGTTGCTAAGCAACTATCAGAAAACAGTCCGGGAAAGTTTTTTCCGTCCTAAGCGGGAAAGTAAGAAACTTTCCCGTGCCGGTTTTTTATAAATATTTTAGACAATAAATAAATACACGCAGACATTCAACTTATATTAAAAAATGACTTTTGAGTAAATAGAACATTTATTGATCATATTACACATATACTGGGTGGTTCAAAGAGTTATTTATAATTGGTTGCGCTGTACAAAATTTGGTAGGAGGGATAGGAAGGTGGAGTCGGTCTTAAAGGATGGTTAGACCACCGAATACCCTGAAGTGTAACTGTCATGGCTGGAAGAGTTGACGCATCCAAGTTAGCGCACGTGAAATCGCCATTTTGTGCGGTGCATTTCATCAGTTGCCTAGTATTATTTTCAGTCGCAGTTGCCTAGTTGTGTGAGAAGCAGTTTATGTGATTCTTAACATTTCCAGTTAGTGTTTCTGTCATTATTGTTTGATTTGTTTGGGTGTGTTTTTACAAACAATGGACAAACTTTCTTTGAAGAAAGGTAGAAATGTGTGTGCTGCTAAAGACTGTAGAAACTAGGCCGACTCTGTCAGATCCGTTTGTGCGAAACTGGCCCTAATAATGTACCGCAGAAAATGGCCGAAGGTCACGGAAATTTGCCAGCCTTCCGTTGATTAAGCAATGGGTTCGAGGAAATTGGTTGAACGTTAAATAAACGCGTCCCCGGCCGTCGAAAGTCAGCGAGAACCGATGAAAACATTGAGAGAGTGAGAGCTTCCGTCCGTCAACAACCTAACTTATCGACCTGAAAGCGCGCAACCGCTTTAAATGTGACTAGATCGTCGGTGCTTCGCATCCTTCACAAAGATTTTCACATGCATCCGCACAAGATTCAGTTAATGCAAGAATTGAAGCCGACGGACCCCGCTAATAGTCTTAGCAGTCGATAACATCTTATTCTCCGACGAGGCTCATTTCCACCTTAATGACCATGTCAATAGTCCAAACTGTCGCTACTGGTGTGCAGAAATCCCTAGAGAGAAACATCAAAGGCCTCTGCATAGCCCGAAGGACGCAGCTTGGGCTGCAATGTCGGCATCCGGAATAATTGGCCCGTTTTTTTTGAAGACCACCAAGGCCGCGCAGTAACGGTGAATTCTCGGCGTTATGTCGACATGATCCAAACGTTTCTCACTTCTGCTCTTCAGGAATTTGAAGGGTACACTCAGAACACTTGGTTCCAAGAGGACCGAGCCACCTGCCATACTTCCAATCTCTCTTTGCCCGTCGCTCAGGTGCTTTTTTCAGGAAAATTGATTTCTCGAAGAGGATACATACAGTGGTCCGCCCCAAGCCCGGACTTGAGTCCCTGCGATTTTTTTTATGGAGATACCTTAAAAATCGAGTGTACAGCACCCGCCCCGCCACTCTGGAAGATTTAAAGGACAAGATTCGGCAAGAAATCGAAGCCATAACTGAAGTCAAAGTCACTTGCCGCCGCATTGTGGCATTTTGTAGAGCTCGGCTTCAGGAGGAATTCCGCCGAAGCACCATTGTCTGCCATATATATATATATATATATATGAAGTGTTGTACTTCCGGGTGCTCTCCCGCGTCAATGATCGACTACTCCAGGAGTCACGGTTGTCTAAACGACGTTTCGGCGGAATCTCATCTGCCATCTTTAGGTTCTCACTGAAAGCTGGCCACTGCTGCTTCTCGTTGCTCGAATTGAACTGAGCATTGTATATGAATATTTTCTGTTGGGAAAATTTTATTTGCCACCTCTACCTTATCTTTAAGGGATCTTCGATATAATCACCTAAACTAGTAATATCTCCACCGTCACCGACAACCAAGCAGGTCTTAAATATTTAGAAGCAATAAAGGTACATTCTGAAAGACAATGGTTAAGCTGGCCAAAGAAGGTACAAAAACGTAATTGATACAATCCGTACCAATCAGTGAGATTGGTGAGAAAGGATTAGCAAAGGAATTATTGTATTGGTAACGTTACGCTCTCATAAATATAGACATGCTCTTCATTCACACCATGACTAAATATTTATTTATAAAAAATAATTCCTCAAATGAGATGTCCGAAACAAACAATGATCACTAAACTATTTTTAAGTCTGACCATAACGATAGAGTTACATAAACATAAAATAACAATATAGACAAAACAGTCTTATTTATAATTCATTTCTGGAGGAAAGCAAAACAATGGCGATACAAAATAGGAAAAAATAAATATTGTGAAGCTTACGGTAGTAGCTCCGCCTACGACTCGCTTGACTCTCGACCTGAAATATTTTTAAGCGGCAGGCCATCTGTTCTTAGAAGGTTAGGGTTTCTCACTCCCAACGTCCACTTTTTTAAAAATTAGTGTGTCTACTTCAAAATTTTTGCAATTTATACTTATAAAACATAATATTTTTATTTTACCACAGTTTATTTTAATTTCTAATGGTTAAAATACTGTCTGGTAAACTCAAGATTTCAAGTATCATTCATTATTTCGGCAATAACTAATTTTAGGTATTCTGGAGTGTATAGTTTCGCCGTACCGATCTTGCTAGTGAAAGATCCAGATCTTATAAAGCAAATAACTATCAAAGATTTTGACCATTTTACTGATCACATGGACTTTATAGCTGAAAATTCCGATCCTTATTGGAGCAGAGGTTTGCTCAATTTGAATGGTGAGTTACTTTCTATTTAGGAACATATTTTGTTGAGATTTTAGTAGATTTATATGAAAGTTAATGTTATTTTTATAAAAGAATACAAATAAAAAAACAAATTCAATTGAGCGCTCAATTTCGAACTGAAAGTCACGTGATGTACTATGAAGAACTACCTTATTATTAATAATGTCCTTTTAGGGAAAGAATGGCACAACATGAGAACACTTCTAAGTCCTTCCTTTACAAATAGCAAAATGAAAGCCATGTTTGTGCTAATGACAGAATGTGCCGAGAATTTCTTGCAATATTTATTAAAGAAAAACGAAGAAATTCTGACGTTAGAAATGAAAGATACGTTAACCCGTTTTACAAATGATGTGATAGCTACAACAAATTTTGGTGTGGAGGTTGATTCACTGGCTGAGCCAAATAATGAGTTTTACTTAATGGCGAAAGAATCCACCGATTTTAGCAATGTTTGGAAAAATTTGAAGATATTCATACATATAATACTTCCACAAGTATGTTATACATTTACAATTATTAATAACATTACTCGGCCTCAGGAAAATCATAATTCGTGCATAGATCACACTTTATTAAGTCTAAACATAATCCATCAGATATACCAGCAATGCCTCTAGTCATAAATTCAAATATTACGGGCCATCATACAATAAAACTTCAACTAATACTAAACTATAAAGAAGCCGTACAAGCAAATGAAAGCTGTATTAAGATAATTAATTATAAAAAATTGGAGGAATTCTTTAGTTCCGTGACTTGGGACAGCATGTACTCAGAAATTAATATAGATGAAGCCACGAGCAAATTCATCCACATTATTATGAATGCCTATAAATTCCTGTACTACTTTCAAAAGAGTAACCAGAGAAAATTATAAAAAAATCCTTTTGGTAACAAATGGCCTACTAAAATCAGTGCATACAAAAAAAAAACCTCACGGTCAAAAAGCTACAAAGAGATCCAGATAACATTGCACTAAAATAGATTATAAAAATTATAAAATTAATTAAATGCTCTAATACATAAAACAAAAAATAATTATTATAGAAATGAAATACATTAAAATACCTCTGATTCTAAAAAAATTGGAAAGTAGTACATCATGCCATATTTCAAGTCAAAAGATTAATTGGTTTGGCTACAATTTCGAAAATTTTAAATATTTTAAAAAATGCTGTAACTTTATGACCGTTTATCGTACGACAATTTTCTCCACGTCAAAATGTAAGCTCTCTATGTAGTTTTAGGTAATATGACTCAAAAAATCTATGATATAGAAATTCGATCCATTTTCGGCCATTTACAGCATACATATGTACTTGCGCGCAGTGATTTTCTGTTGCACAAGGTACATATAACTATTTGTATAGGTAAATATAACCCGTGTGCTTTATAAAACATTAAAATATATTTGTAAAGTATCCAGAGCTGATCCAGGACGTCCTTCATAATGTTGAGTATACTAATAGCCTTGTTATTGTATATAGGTTGTGTTGACGGGAATAGGCCAATAAATTATAGAAAACCCATTTCTGATGATTGTCGACGTTTCGATTTATTATTAAATCATCCTCAGGATTAATCAGGAATATTTTCCATGTTATGGTTGAATAAATAAATAAATTTACAGCAAACATTTAGGTACAACAAAACAAATAAACGGATAGTAGATATCTAATGGTCAAGTTTAGAATGTCATCAACCGTCAACATAACCTTCATAAAGTCTATAATGAGAACGCATATGTTGAGACAAAATCTTGTGGGCAGAGAATAATAGCCGTTCTTTATGGTTGTTCCATCAAAAATAAGAAAACATTAGGTTTACTTAATGAATGTTTCGGAAAACTGAGCAAAAAAATGTTGCAATCGATGAACTGTCCTCTCTACCACAAACCAAGGGTGCGACTGATTATCACAGCTTAAGAACATTTTATTAAATTCGTCGATGGTATTGTGAAAGAATTAAGGATGCAATTGATTTCGGCTGGTGTAAAATGGAATATGGACTGATGCCAAAAACTACAGACAAACCACTCGTTCCAAAAGATTTGTTAAAAATCTTTGCCTGTGATTGTAAAGCTGGGTGCAAAACGAAATCTTATTCATGCAAGAAATTGAATTTAAAATGTTGCAGTTTACGCCATTTTGGCCGGAATATAACCTGCCAAAATTCTGAAGAAGTCAGTGGGTCACCAGTCGATGAACTTACTGATGACATGCCAGATGGGAACGCAAGATTTATCGATGATAATGATGACGATGATGATTACAATTCCGATTACGAAAACGAGGACGACAAAGTAAACGATATGATGGGCGAAGCTGAGAGTGATTTATATTACTTTAGCGACAGTGAAACCGACAAAGTTTTCAATGCTGTGACTTATTCAGAAGCGGGTATATGTGTACATCCAGTATAAGGAGTACAGGAAAGCGACCAATACAATATTACCTCCTTTCCCTTATTATATATTTTTGGGAAAGAATTGAGGCAACATATGCGGATGACCAGTTGGTTTAAGCCCGAGCAAATAGACGTGGATCCGGAGTATTCGTAAGAGTGGAGAAACTTACCCTTTTCGAATGTACAGCATAAATGACAAATTCTTGTTTAGTTCGAGAAACGGAGACAAAGAGAAATTGCTGTTAAATTGGGCACCATCTATAGTGAAAGTAAGTAGAGTTGTTCCTTTTTCTCGAATAACCAGTCTCCTATAGATTAGACTGAATTGTTGATAAGAGAAATAAAAAGATGTTGTAAAATGAATAATAAAATATATTACATGAATAAATAAACCAATTTGTATAATATGAAATGTGAAATTTTCAAGTTAATTACTAATATTGGCTTACAAAGACTAATTAAAATTTAAAAAATTAATAACAAATTTATACCAGGATCCTAGATTCCGGGATTGAGTAATGTTGAGGTGAATGGTTCTGGAACAACAATTCAGGCCGACAATTGTCTCTTGCAAAAATAGACTCTAAGGGTTTTCTTGGCAATTTAGTATACGTCTCTCAATTAACTGAAGTTTAAAAATTGTGGAAAAATTCCCCAACTGGGTATATGGTTTTTCAAAACTTAATACATTTTGTAGAACACACGAGCTATATTTACATATACAAACATCTATATAGTTATATGTACCTTATGCGACAGAAAATCAATGCACGCAAATACATGTATGCTGTAAATGGCCGAAAATGGATCGAATTTTTATATTAAAGATTTTTTGAGTCATATCACCCAAAAGCACATAAAAAGCCTACATTTTGACGTGGAGAAAATTGTCGTACGATAAACGGTCATAAAGTTACATCATTTTAAAAATTTCGTAAAATTTTCAAAAAAATGGCATTGTAGCCTAATGGAGCTTTTGACTTGAAATGTGGCCACCTTCACCCAAAATTTCATCTGAGTCGGGCAAGATTTGCCCAAAATCAATTTTTACCCAAAGTTTGGAATCTCTACGAAGAATTGCAGGCAATTCGATTACCGTACTCCACTAATAATTAAAAAGAAAATCAAAAAAGCACCCATCGAATCAATAAAAAATAGAAACTGAGAAATATTAACTGAAACTAAACCGATAGCAAACGGATCTGTAAAGACATTGAGAAATGGGGGGAAATATGAGCAAACAATATGTAAAAAGCCCAACCCTTTTATCCCAAAGGTGCCAGAGCAACCAATCGTTATATTGGCTCCCAACAGATAAAAGTGACATCAAAAACTTAATTTGTGAATTGAAAAATAATGAGTCTACCGGAGTAGATCATATAAAGACGGAAACTCTAAAAGTGATCTCACTTTGTGTCACTGACCCCTTAGTGTAAATAATAAATAAATATTTGGAAGAAGAATTATGGCCGACTGCTGCCAAGGAGTCAGTAATAATACCAATCTATAAAACTGGAGGTAAATCACTTATACAAAATTATAGACCAATTATCTCCAATAACAACCCTATCCAAAATATTTGAAAATTGTAATTAAAGCTAAACTAAACCAATACTTGAATAAATCTAACCTTCTGTCTGATAACTAATATGGTTTCAAAGAAGGAGTCTCCACACAAGATATAACAATAAATCTCACAACTAATATTTATTTAGCGTTAGATAAAGGAAAACCTTGTCTATGTACATTTATTGATCTTAGTAAGGCATTTGACACATTCAGGCACGAATTAATGTTACATATTTGAAGATATTGGAGTCAGAGATACCTGCCTAAAATTTTTCAAAAGTTATTTAGCCAATAAAATTCAGTCTGTGAGAGTAAAGGATATACTGAGCGAGTCAATAAATATCGAGTGTGGAGTACTACAAGGCACGGTGTTAGGGCCCCTACTATTTTCAGTTTATGTATATGGAATATTTTCCTTAACAAAGCCCAGGCAAAATAATCAGCTTTGCCGATGATACTGCAATATTTTATAAATCCGACATGTGGGATGAACTAAAAAACTTCGTAGAAACTGATTTAACTATTATAGAAAATTGGTTTGATCATAGATTGTTGACGCTTAACTTTGAAAATACATTTTACTTATTCTTTAGTTGTATTAGAGCAAGACTTCCATCATTTAATCAAATTAATATTAATACACTTTCACACATAAATTATATTATCAGAAAATTACAGTTTATTCTACGTAAGTTTAAATATTTACATGATATACTGAATATTCAACAAATGAGAAGTATTTACCACTGTTTAGTAGAAAACCATTTGAATTATGCAATATTAGAATGATGAGGTGCAATTGAAACTCATTTACATGCATTAGAAATGTTGCAGACACGCTTTCTTAGAATAACGCTGCATAAAGATAATAGACATCCCAGTGATCTTCCTATTTTTAGAATATACGGTTTGCAATATAAGACAAATTTTTTACATTTTTACAAATGCGTGCGACATCAAAGAAGAGATACGATTAGATATCCAACATGCACATATAATACAAGTCAAAAAGTAAATGTCTATATCCTTTAATGTTAAAAACTATAGGCCAAAGATCGTATAACTTTCTACCTTCCAAATTATGTAACTCAGTCTCTAACACTATTAAAGTCATAAAATCAATTTCGCTATTTAAAAGTAAGCTAAGAATTTACATTTTATGACACAATAGGAAACACTTTTACTGATTATATCGATTTAAAAAACAAAACTTAAATAATTAAATTAAAATGAAATGTAATTCAATGAACTAATAAATATTATTTATAGGTATTATCTTAAGTTTAAGCTTATAATTCTTATACTCACTTATCTGAAGCTAATTCTATCTTTGAAACTGATCCAGAATCTCCAGATATGGAATATTGATTACGTTACACATGAAAATATATAGGTACATGTTAGTATCTTTTTATCATTATTTTTGTAAATATCTTAGTGATATATTATTACTTTGTATTTCGTATATTATACTTCGAAACTTCTTGCTTACCGAACTCCTAGTTTATTTACTCATATATGCTTACTGTAACTTATTATTTATATTATGTGTATCATTTTCTGTAAATAGACATTATTATAATGCAGAACTAACAAGTTAGAAACTCACAAAAAGTTGAGCTTAAGTAACATAGTCATATTTTGGTTAATTTTCTGGAGGTAACTAAAAAATGAATAGTATCTTAATAATTAAAATTAAGACAACATGTTCTGGCCATTACTATAGCTGTAGTGGTTTTTAAGAATTATCATTACAGGTTAAAATATATAATATTTATGTTGAAATTTTTACTAAATATAAATATCAGACAAGGACTAAAATTATACGTGCAACTAAATGAAAACCATTTAAACATTTTTGTGGCCACAATTTGGATATTTCAGCTATAACACGTTATATTTAGTAATATCTGCCTTTCGATTTAGGAAACAAGTAAAAAAAATCTGATTATAAAATTTTTTGTTGTAGTTATTTAGTGCGAAAATATTCTCTAATGAAGTAACAAATTTCTTTCATAAACTTATAAATGAAACACTAGAAACCAGAGAAAAAAATGGAATTGTGCGACATGATATGTTAAACTTGTTTATGGAAGCACGAAAAGGAGTCGTAAAACACCAAGAAAATGGCATTCTCGACTCAGGCTTTGCTGTTGCACAAGATTCAAATTTAGGTAAATATCTCGCATCACATTCATTGGCCGTGACAGTGCAGTTTCTCGACACATGCACAGCTTAAATTTGAGAACTATTCTCAGCTGTTGGAGATATTTCCAGGGAATAGTAATTTAACTAATATTGAATGTTTTAGGTAAGGAAAAAGTATCTATGGAAATATCCAACTTTGATATCACGGCAACATCCTTAATTTTCTTGTTCGCTGGTTTTGATTCTGTGTCAGGTTTGATGTGTTTCACAGCCTATGAATTGGCTGTGAATCCTGACGTCCAAAAAAGGCTTAGAAATGAAATTCACGGTACTTTGGAGGAGGGTGATGGAAAATTGACGTACGAGGGACTTTTGAAAATGAAATATATGGATATGGTCATATCCGGTTGGTAAGAAATAATGAAAGCATACGGTATCTCTAGACAATTTATTTTTTAGAGTCTCTAAGAAAATGGCCAGCTTTTCCACATGCCGATAGACTGTGCACCAAACCTTACGTCATTCAACCGAATACTCCAGAAGAAGCACCTTTACTTTTAGAAAAAGGAACGGCAATTTGGTTTCCTACTTTTGCCTTGCATCGCGATCCAAAATATTATCCAGATCCCGATCGTTTTGATCCCGAAAGATTCAGCGACGAAAACAAAGGAAAAATAAACCCCTACACTTATATTCCATTTGGTATAGGACCGCGTAATTGTATTGGCTCTAGATTTGCCTTACTAGAAGCGAAAATAATATTTTTTTATATTTTGCAACATTTTGAAATTATTCCTGTAGAAAAAACTCAGATTCCTATGAAGATGTGTAAGAACGCTGCTACTGTGACTGCTGCTGATGGATTTTGGGTTGGTTTAAAACGCATTGAGAAGTAATTTCACAGATAACCCAGTACATTAAAGTTATGTAGTTGTATTCATTAAGTTTTATGGTTAGTTTGAAGCTATTTTAATTATGTAAGTAAATTCTCGACTTAACAATTGTTAAACCACATTCCAGAAATAGTGGCCCGCTGGACTTAATGTCGTAGTAGGAGTACGTATTTAATTAATGCCCGTGAATGACTGTGAGATAAAAAAAACGAAACATGAGATTTTTTATATATGACTTTAAAGTAAAATAAAATAACATATATATTTCATTACGAGTCTGGAAGTTATGATTTTTCCATGCGAATGTAACAAATTCTCATATCATGCAAGCACGGATAAATCTATTTCTGGACGTGTACCTATTGAACGATATTTTTTATTATACTTCTTTAAAAACGATAACATAAAAATAAAATATAACAAAAAACAACATTTTTATTTTCATAAGTTATAGGAATAAAAAAACATGTAACTGCTAGAGTAAGAATATGGAAAATTAACTAACTAACTATTAATAATAACAGCTCCAACTAATAATATTTTTAGTTTGAATTGTTATTATTAATGGTAACGTTTATTGTGCAATTGGTATTATTTCACATGTTAGTCATTTTGGAGTTTCATTTTCGGAAACATTTTGATTTTCTTGAACGAATGATACCTACATATGTTGTATTTTGCGAGTGGAAGGGTTAAACAGTTTTCGTTATACCTCAATTTTTCTTCCATATATCCTTCTGCTACATTGGAAGAACGCCATCCTCCGTGCCTCTTCAGAGTGAGTACATCACAGCCACTTTCCACCAGCATGGGACTTTTTAGTTTCAGGTATTCTGCAACAATTTTTGGAACACCACTGATGGTATGGCATCCGACATGTTGAGCGTAACACCTGCCGTTTCGATATGCAACAAATAATCTTCTACTGTTCATATTCTTAGGTCGTAGAGCTGGCTGCATATTTACGATAAAGTGTGCAGATTTTAAATGTATATCCTTCATTGGTAATGTTAAAGAACACGATGTACTTTTCGAAACTGTAACAAAATCCGAAACATTTGGCATGAAAAGCGTGCTTCACGTAAAAATATTGTTGGAAGAGGTTTTTATATTTTTAATCATATTTTCGCTCTACGGAGCGTTTTTTATGAAAAAATTCAATAACTCGTCAAGGAGCGTAATTTTAGAAAGTGTAGTAAATGTCGCTGCACGGGGACGTAATGTCGCCCCGACCACCAAAATTTAGAAACAGTAACAAAATTTGACCTTAATTTCGGGAATTTCAAAATTAAAAACCCTTTTACCAATCCACGTTGTTAAGCACTGCAACACATGCGTTGTGTTAAATATGAGGACAAGTTAATCCAGTCTCTATTCAAAGTATACCGAGAGTTTTAGCGAAAATAGCCTTTAGCGACAAGGGTCCCCTATCATTTCCTAGTAGTGGATTTTGACGGGAAAATGATGGGTTTTAACGGGATTTGCCCTAAACCGGTTCCTCAGTGATTCGGTTTCAGAAAAGCATAGTTATCATGTACTCATATGTGCATGGAACCGCCTTGCCTGAACGTATGAAATTGTAATTGCAAAATATAATATAATTATAAGTCGTTGCGATTCAAGCATTTTTAAGCTCCGAGGAGCGATCAAAATTGAAATTGAATTGTAAATACGTAAATAGACAGGCAAGCAAAAGCCTACCAAACATTTATAAACATTGAACTTTTCTTGAATCTTTTTGTGTAATCGTTAGCTCAAAAATCGCATATTGGATGGTAGTTGGTACATTATCAGTCGTCCATTCCTCACCATGTGTTGTACACGGACCAGACTATAGTTTGTCAAAAACATTTTTCTTGAAGTTGTTGTAAAACATGAATTTTTAAAGAGATTTAATATATATTTTTGAACTTGATATTGTCTTTTTCTTGTGTTTTCAAAATTTTCTTTCAGGTTTAATTTTAAGAAAATGTTAGTACTTACTGTGTTAGATTTATAGTGTTACGACGTCCAATTGGTACCATTAGTGAAGCAGTTAAGCATAAACGAGCAGTAAGTATAAATTTTGTATTATTCTCCGTCTGAAACAGTCGTTTTGAACCCTTATTTGTGAACGTTAATATTCATTTTTGGAAAATATATTAGAAGTCCTTCAGATGCAAAAGATGGATCGTTCACAGTAACGGTGAAACTTCTTGATGTATCAGTTTTGCCAACTCGTAAAAACGTGACAAGAAAGCGCTCATTATCTACCACATCGTCTAAAGTTAAACGTATTAAATAATCTCTTCGACACGCACCAAAGATCCCAAACACTAAAATTGTTTTTCTTGTAGATATTTTTCATCTGAAGCTTCACATAAAAATTTGGTTACTTCTTCTGCTGTTCTGTTATAACTCTGGACTTTTTCGATATATATCCTAAGCTTGACGCTTCAAGAAAGCAATAGTTTTTGGATATTTGTTGATGTCACCATTTTCTTTTATGGCGAAACCTTTTAGCATTGAGAATTTAATCCATAACATGGAAGATTTCATAGACTTTGCTTTTTCGACAAAGTAAACTAAAAGAATATCGTCATTTGCAGTTTTGATTTTGGCACATTTCGCCATTCAATAATAACTTGATATATGTGTTCATATCTTGACCTGGATTTTATTGGTAATAAATTCACGTTCGCGTTGCTCTAGGATGTTATGGGCAAATAGGGAATTTTGGGATTTTCTCCAGAGTAGATTTTATCGGCATAAATTTAATTGACACTTGTCCAACGATATCTGCTTTTATTGCCCACTCTTCCAGGGGCAGAAAGGAGAAGGTGCCAATATTAATAATATAGAAGAATTTATACCAATTTTTTATTGCGCGTTTGCATATGTAAGTGATGTAACTATTACTCCAGTCGAATTGCGGGGGGAGGGGGAGGTGTTTGTATTGTCAGTTACCGGAACAAAATATATTTTAAACCAAGTCTTTTTGGTCCTTGATTACGATCCAAAAGTTTCGCTCGGTGAAAATTCCGGAAACACCCTTTTCATTAGTTATTGGTCTTCTATATTTCTGTAAATATACAAGAAGACTAATGACCTTCAGTGTACAAATTATCATAAACTATAAATATCAACAGGACAGGAAATACAGGACAATGTTTTAAAAAATTAAGTTTTGTGCAGACATTTTTCTCTTTAATATAAGGGTCGTTTCGACACTTCCTTGAGTGAAAATTTGATATAAAAGTTTACAATTTATACAGTCTCCTCTATAATCATAATATAATATAATACTATACATAACGTTCTAAAATTATTTTTCCAGTTATCCTTATCCAAGGATAGTTTACACCCCTATTTGGGGTTAGAATGAGTTAGAAAGTTGGAAAACAAAATCATAATTTTTTTGATAATTTCATATTTGCTCTGAGAATACTACGAAACAACACCCTTGTAAAGGATGTTTTTGCCCATTCAAGGGCGTTTGACCCATTTTATGGGTATGAGACCCCGAAATTCGTGATCAGCGACCCAAAAAACATATAGGGTACCAGAAAAAATGCATTTTATAAGATAATTTAAACATTACACTCAGAATATTGCCCCAAAAGGGGTTGTTTCCGGAATTTCCACCGAACGAAACTTTTGGATCGTAATCAGGGACCAAAAAGACTTGGTTTAAAATATATTTTGTTCCGGTAACTGATAATACAATCAACCCCGCAATTCGACGAGCATATGGGAAGGTTGCCATCAAAACTCGAACAAAATCCTAATGGTAAGTAATTATTTTAGAGACTCAAGGCTAATTATGAATCAAAATAAAACATTTTCGGTATAGTTTCATCCAATTGGATCTAACTATATCTCCAGTCCTCTCATTAAATTTAAAGGCAAATCCATTCAACAAGTTGAGAATTTTAAACTTCTTGGAATTTATATTGATATGTCATTAAACTAGAAAAAACATATATACTTCATTTGCAAAAAATGCGCTAGTCTATGTTTTGCATTAAAACGATTTTGTCAGGTCGCCAGTTTAAATTTTATAAAAACCTTTTATTATTCAAATTTTGATTCAAGAATTAGATATGGTATTATTGTTGGGGCAATTGATATGTTTTTATTTGTAACTTTATAAAAACAGCGTTTTAAAATATGTGTCTTTCATCTAGTAAAATTGGCAGTATATAATATAAGATCACTTTTACCGGCGTTGAATCAACTACAGCATTAAATATCAATTCATTCGATATTTTTTGTATCTGTGAAACTTGGTTGCACATTGATATAGATGATACTTTAATTAATATTGATGGTTTTAAACTGTATAGGTATGATCGAGGAACCAGAGGTGGTGGGGTGTGCATATACGCCAGTAATTCCCTGAATACATCATTAATTTACAAAAATAATAATATTGAGGAACTCTGTATATCTTTGAAGAAAAAAAGGGAAAACATTGTAATTGGCGTCATCTATAGGCCAACATCTCAAGATGTCGAATATTTTTTTGTCTCAGTTTGAGAACGCTCTGAGTATTATATCATGTAATGCTACTAATATTATATGTACTGGAGACTTTGATATAAACTTATACAATTTAAATAATGTACATGTTGAAAATTTTTATTCAATTCTGATGAATTCAGTTTTTCTCAAATAGTTGACTCTCCGACGAGGATTACAAGTAGGTCCGCTACGCTAATTGACCTTATACTTGTTTTAAATGCAGAAAATGTTTTTGAAAGTGGTGTCGCGGATAGTGAAGTATCGGATCATCAATTGCTGTATTGCAAGGTAAAGATATATGGTAAACATAATGAGCCCAAAATGGTTACGTACAGAAACTTTAAAAAATTAAACTACAATAATTTTGAACGAGATTTATTTGAACATAATATTTTTAGTCGCAAACTCCTCTATAAATCCTTATTTTACTATAAGGAAAATAACCAGACTGCAATCAAAGTTACAAGTCTGGCGCGTTAAGTGTAATAATTACATATTACCAACAAAACGCTAATGCTTCGATTGCAACAAACACCAGCCCACTGTATCATTTATGAAAGACTGATCCCATCTTTAAGTGGGATCAGTCTTTCGGCTTTTTCACTCAGCGTGTCTATACCACACAATTATTATGCGTAAAATACCTCATTATTTATATAATAAGATACAGTTTAGAACAGAAGTCCATACTATTAATATAAGATTCAAAGGTTTATTAACACCACCTACTCATCAGCATGAATATTTTAAACGGTCCTTCAGTTACCAAATATGCAATATTTATAACAAACTTCCAAACTGTTTGAAAGAAATGAGCCTGAGTCAGTTTAAATCAAATTATAAAAAGATTTTATTTAAAGAACAATGTGAACAAAATTAGCCCTTTAATGTCTATTTTCATCTATATAATTTCATGTATTCTTCTTAATTTTTTAAGTATACTATTTGAGCACTAAAAAACATATCAGTACTGCAATTTAGGTTAAGTGGTAGAACAAATCTATAATCGTATTATAGATTTGAACTTCGCCTTTTATGCCAAATGTATTACATTAATCTGTAAATTTATTTTACAACCAAAGTTGGCTAATAAAGACGTTTATTATTGTTTATATTAATTCAGTTGGTCTTCAATACAGAGAATCTTGTAAAAGTACGTATATTCAGGAACATTTTTCAACATTTCCATGCTTGTGCATTTTTGAAATGTTTAAGTTCAATTCGTGCTATATAGGTGCAGTCCTTTTAAATAATGCATTCTATTCTGTTGAAGAATTTTTGGAATCAGAAAATCTATGTCATGTCTAATTTAATCTTATTTATGTATTTTTTTATTATAATCGTGTGGTAATATATTCTAATACTCCTTTTATGTCTCAGTTGTATACGTATTGTTATTTTTTTAATAACCTATCCTATATCAAATTTGTTGTTGATCTCTTGGATTAATACAGTTATTATTATTTTAATAGCTGTTGCTTTGTTTAAAGTAGTGAATATAGGCAAGAAGTAAAAATATTTATTTACCCACTATATATTTAATTAGTAAACTTTTGTACCGAGATGATTGAGTTAACTGTTTGTAGGTAGATATGTGACTTTAGTTATATTTGCATTATAAACGCAAACCGTTGGATGGTAGTTGGAGACTGCATTGCCCGAGTCACCCTAAACCTCACCATGTGTGGTATGGATCGATATTCTTATTAACCTAATAAATCTGCATATACATCAATTGTAACTAACAAAAGTGCTCTAAAAGACCAATATATAACTTTGCCTGAATCCTATCCTCTTTCATCGTGTCTTACGGAGTTATTACTAACAACATTTCCTTTCAGGTTAATTAAGTAGTGTTAGAAATTATAGGATTAGCAAGTAAAGTGTTAGATATAAGACAGTCCAGCGACGTTCCAGTTGATGCCATTTGATGAATGCCGTTGAGCAAAATCGAAGTAACTGAAAATTTTGTATTTTACGTCTGCCTAAGCTAAGTCAGGTGAGCTTCCTAACAGTCAATTTAGGAAATGTAACGAATAGTCATTAAAAGCGTCGGACGAAGTACCGAATGTTTGCACCTCGGACTAGACAATGTCCCCTGTTTCGTGGTTGCTGAATCGATTTCCGGGGCCAAACCAATTTTTCCACCACGACAACCCCCTCAAATTGGCCAAAAACCAACCCCAAAGACCCCTTTTCCGCGAACCCGTTTATTTTCCCCAGTTTGTCGACTAATTGTTGTTCCCTCGAGTAGAACGGAAGGTCCCTCGAGGGACTTGACTTCAGCCACCCTACCCCAGGCTTCCAACCCTTTTAGGTGGTGGAAAATTGACGTTTGTTTTTGTGAGAAAAATTAATTTGAAGGAGGCGTTTCTTTGGGAAAGGTGGTAGGTGACCAGGATTGTGTAACTACCGACGGGGGTTATTTTCACCCTTCAAGGGGGTAGAAATTTTTTTTCATTTATAATTGAAATATAGTATAAAAAATATGTTTATTAATGTGTTTTGATAATATATCGGATTATATTGTAATTGAATGGGTACATGCATTGAATGTTAACATTAAGTAAAAATCAATGTTTATCAGAACCTTGCCTGTACTATAGAAATATTCTGCACAGAATTATTATTCTGAAAGATATTATTTCGAGCATCTTATTTATAATCATGTATGTTTAGTAGCCTGAATATGAGAAGCACATTTTTGTATGTGTATGGAGATCATTTAAAAATATTTGAGTCGCCCAAGAGATAAGTATTTTTTGTCTAGACGTCAGTAACGACAGTGGTCGCATTCTTAAAGCTTAATTGATCCTGCTTGAGAAGAGATTTCAATGTAAGTTCTCAAATACATTGTATGTAAAAAATTAAATGCTAACCAAGGGAAATAGTGTCTGTTGTTAATTGTTAGAATATGGTACACACAGCGGTAGCTATGGGAAAACCGCCGAACCAACTATTAAAATGTAATGACAAAATCCGTGACTGTTCTATATGGACATATCTTGTACGCCATACGGGGCTGTGAGGTAAAGCGGGTTGTTAAGATAACGTATAGAGAGGGCGCTGAAAGTACTAAAAGGGGATTTATTAAAAAACCAAAGGATAGTACAAATTTTGAAAATATTATCAAAAATTAAAATAAAGAGGAGAGCTATAACTTAGTGTCTAAACGGGCCGTTGTGAGAGATATTAATTTTTGTGAAATAGTGACCGAAGTAGAGAGAGGGTTTCTTTGGCCAGTTCGTGAGGTGGTGTCTAGAAAAGGCAGGGCATAAAAAATCGAGTAGGAGCAGACGTAATTCAGTCAAATAGTACTTTGATCCGGAAAAATTGCACAGTCGAATTTGTCACACTCAATGTTATCAGGACCACTTAGAAGGTCTAAAAATGCGTTTCGTCACAATTTTGGTGAATTATTTTCTCTCTCAGTCATATAACACAGATTAGTTTTTATTTGTGATAAATAGTTAGTTAATAACAAAAAGTAACCTTTCGAGGGAGTTTCTTTTAGGGCGTATAAATGTAAGTTGCTTAATTACTACAGGGTGGCTCAGAAATACGTGGGTCTCCCTAAACAATTTGTTTTTACCTTAAAAAATGAAGAGTAGGAAAGCATATACAATTTCCTTTTCACTTTTCTTTTTGCTTGTTAAATTCTCACTGAAGGGTAGGAAAGAATATACAGTGTCCTTTTCACTTTTGTTTTTGCTTGTTAAATTCCCAATGAAGAGTAATATATACATTTTTTCCTTAAGTTTTGCCATTCATTATTCTAATAAACTAAACCTATACCAAGGACCACGCATATAAGCCGTGTCTAAGTCCACTTGCCTAAACCAGCATTTTTCCGCACTTCCGGGATCAGACGGAAGGATAATATCCTGACCTGATGGCAGCAAACACGCTATCCTTCTCAAGTAACAGTCCTCTCTCTCCCACCTGATAGGAAAGAGGGCGCCTAAAGGGGCAGGGTAGGTCTGTCGGTTATAATAATTCCGTTGTTTTATGACCAAGCTATTTTTGTAAATTAATTAATTTTCTCGATATTTCCGATGGCTTAGTAAAAATTTGAAAATTTTAATTGTTTAATTAGATATAAAATACTTAGGTACGCTCCGCCAAATGCAGCACGAATTTGAACTCCTGGATGCGCCTCTGATAAATAGTGTTTAAGTAATTATCTAACTTCCAATCTTCAAAAATTTGTGTTTGTAAATAACAAAATGAATGGAGATAACAATCAAAGCTCATCGGTTGTAGAATACGCTTTTATACTAGATTGTACTGTGATCATAACAAGTGCTAGTAAAGTATGCTGACAATATTTCTTGGAGTGGCTCTAGTGGCCATTCTTTTCTACATATATTTTATAAAACCAATGAGTTATTGGAAAAAGCGCGGAATCATACAAGGAAAACCTCTGTGGTTATTCGGTGACAACTGGGGTGTATTTTTTCATATGGAAAGTGTTCCTGAAATGGTACAACGTGTATACAACCAATGTCCCGGCACACGGTAAGAAGCGAGTGACGTGAATGAGAATAAATAAAATCATTTTAGAGAATCACTAAAAACTAATTTTTAATTTTATGTGTAAGATATATGGTTCTCCTTCGTTTTTAAGAGCAGAGGTATGGCTGAGATCATAAAGTCGCAGGCGTCATGCAGAGGTCGATACTCGGCCCTAAATTATTTAATTTATAACTTACCTACTTTTCCGAACACTAAATTTGCCAAGTATGCCAATGACAAATTTATGTATGTTTGGGGCGAGCGTAAGTGCGTCTTTACTATGTACATACTTCGGTATGCGATGTAAAGCAATGACAGGCGCAGTTAGTACTTGGATGGGTGACCATTCCAACGGAAACCGCGTTCACGCCTCACACATCTTCCAGCGGCTTGTATATCAGTGTATGCGCGGAAGCTATACAACCTTAGGCGATGGTTGTATAGGAGATATACCATCCTTCGGAGGGGATGTAAAGCCGTCGGTCCCTTGTCTATTAAATGTTAGGCAAGTAAAGGATCCCTACTCTTCTTAAGGGAAGAGGCTCGGCAAAATTCCTGGTTGGGGGTAGCTCGTCTACAGGCGTCGGTGTTAGGCCTCAGTAGCGGAAATAGGCCGACGTTAAATAAACGTATAAAAAAAAATTTATGTATACGTACAGTCACAATGCGCAAGCGGTTAACATGCTACTCATAGCCCACATGGCACATCTCAGGACATATAAGGACAAGTAGAATATTCGAGCAAACGCAGAAAAGTCCATAGTCTTTGAGCAGATTTACAGATAATAACATTTTGACGACAATTTTGATAAGGGAAAACCAAACTCCAGAAAGGGAGTGTGTGAGAGATTAATACTTGGGTGTACGGTTAGACAAACGACTGAAGTAAAGAAAACTGTACGGACAACGGACAGTTTATCCCATATCCAGGAGTCTGTACCCGCTGTTGGCCAGGAATATCATACTTAGCATACAGAATAAGAAATTGATTTATACCACCATTGTGAGACCTCACGTGGTGCAGCACGTCGGCCACGGCATAAAAGAACTGCAAAGTTCTGAACATAAATGTATGCGCCTCATCTCAAATTCTTCACGATCGTCTAGTTAAGGGACCTCTATGCACGTTATCACGGCATAATCCCATTATCAGACTATATCAAAGTTACGTCTCCAAAATTCTACCAACTGAAACTTGGTGATAGCCCACTTACAAACAACATTAAAAAATCAGAGAGTATAATGCACCTTTCCGCATTCAATACAAATTAACCCATCAGGGGTTGCCCATCTTTGGACAACCTATTTAGCCAGATCGTCTTTTTTCTACGACTACAAAATCTACCAGACATAATTTCAATCCTTAACCCTTTTCTATCTTCTTCGTTTCTGTTTGGTGCTCTCTAAATTGTTCTCTTCCTAAACAAATTTTGCAATAAACATCAGAATTGTTTAAAATTATATTTTTAATCATTAATTGTGGGGCCTGGCACAACTGATATTTTAAATATACAGGGCTTTTATCATTATATACAAATTATTTGAAGTTTTATTTTCAATTTTACATGTTCCTCTCTTGAGTGTTATTTATTTTGAATTCTGTAGATAGGAGAGTAGATAAGCTATGGGCGTTCTGCGCCAAAATCCCGTGTTATTTCTTATGGAGGTTCATTTTGGTTTTCAAGGTTATTTTTCGCCAGGCTCTGCACACTTGCGCGCGCAGGAATTGGCGGTAAATCAAACACTGCGCTCCCCCTACAAAACAGGTCTGTACCAATAATAAACAGGTCTGTACAGCTTTCAAGCAGGGTCTGTACGATTTTAAAACAGGTCTGTATGAATAGGAGGCAGATCTATACAAATAACAAACAGGTCTTAAATATGGGTGGTTCATGGGGTGTCATGGGTGGTTCATGGAGGTATCATAACCTGTTTGAAAGCTGTACAGAGCTGTTTCTTATTCGTACAGACCTGTTTGAAAACCGTACAGACCTGTTTGAAAATCATACAGATCCATTTGAAAATCGTACAGATCCTGTTTGAAAGCTGTACAGACCTGTTTATTATTGGTGCATTTCTGTAACACCAGTCTTCAAACGGTTTAATGACTAAAGCAGTCCTGTTCACTAGATATTCTATTGTATCACCATGGATTTTGACAGATGTGTCATCCTCGTGCATAAAGACCTCGCCTATTGTTATGTAATCTGGTAAGTCGTTGATAAAAATTATAAATAAGAGTGGACCGATGATGGAACCCTGAGCTACCCCTATGTCCATATTAGACGTTTCTGCATTCATTGCGGCTAAGATTCTGCGATTTTCCAGATAACAAATTAACCATTTTAGAGTATTTCCATTTATTCCTGTCCCTTGCAATTTAACCTCCAGAAATTTTGGATTTACTGAGTCAAAAGCGGCTATCAGATCAAAAATTGTATGGATGTAGTGGCTTTTTTAATGTGTTACCGAGCTAGCACTAACTATTGATATTGACTTATTACAGGTTATACGCAATTGTGTCCTTTTTAGGAACATTTTTCATATTGTATTAAATATCGTACTGTACAATTTTAAAATTTTCTTGTATCCCCTGTCCGTCCATCCGTTCGTATGCCATGTTTTTTGCTAGCACGCTAACTTTTATTAAACCCTATTGAAATTTAGGTGGTAAATTAATGTAAGTTTGTGGAAGAACTTTATAATAAATATAAACGTTGTGACATTTTAATGCTACCCATCAAAGAGTTCTACATAAACAAAGTACGTACGGCACAGTATACTGATATATATATGTTATATTAGAAATATACTATGATATATAATATTATCGAGACAGGCTTAACCTTCTCAAACATATCGTATTACATACTGCGTAACAGCTCTTCTCAATAACCGCTCACGCTGCATGAGCATTGTGTTTCAATTCTAAGTAATCCTGATTGTGCTGAATCAGCAACACTGTTTCCTTTGTTCTCAAAACATTATAAATATTACCAACAACCTTTTTGTAATCAGTCTTATACTCACTTTCGAATAAACCCCATCTAAATTATTATTGTATTTTTCTAAAGAGTCAAAGTAGACTCCAGTGTAACAAATAAAGTTCCTTTTTAAAAAGTTATTCAAACAATCCACTATCTAACATTGGCGCAGTCGTGGCGGATCTGAAAAACACGCAGTTCGGGAGCCTAACCAGTAGCAAACATATCCGAGGGAACAAGGAGTCCATCTGAAAAAGGTGCCTAACCGGACGAAAAGAGCTTCTGGAACAAGGAGAACTTCTTAGCTGTAGTGGTGGATCCCAATCCTTTGTTCAGAAGAACCTACATTATTCTCAAACGCACAGAAGCGAAACAATAATAATTATCAAGAAATACAAGCAACAAAGCAACATTTCAAATCAACACGATTCAACAATTAGCAAGTAAGAATTTCATCCCGTCCCATCGTTGGTGTCTTCGGCATCAAAGGCAACCCTGTGGAAGGAACACCCAGTGATACCCCTGGCAGAGAGAGACCTTTGGTGAAGCTAAGCTCACGAAGTCGCATTCAACTGGACCACGAGGAATGAAAAATTTAGGGTAAGTCATTTTTGAATCGTCTCGCAATTATTGATTTTCAACGACATAATTTTACATTATATTTTATTAAAATACATTGCATTGCTACATACAGTTCTAATATCTAAAATAGTAATTTTATTTAAACTTGAAACAAAATATCTTGATTATAATTTGTGTGACCTATATAAATAACCGTAATCATACACTGTTCCTATCGTAACATTATTTTTATGGTAATATCATATACTCCTCAAGTGCGAATTTATCTAATTAACTACAATCACATACCATTTTTATCTTAACATTATTTTTATCATAATATCATATATCATATAAAGGTTAAGTTTACGCCTTACTTGACTGTGAAATAAAATAAAACCCACATGTTCTATACTGTTTAAATGCACATTAGTATATAAAATTTCAGTGACATTATTCCCAACTAAAAACACTTTTTAAATTAATTCAATTATCCTTGTAATTAAATTTTGAAATATTATAAAATAAACAGCACATTGTTTTACATATAATAAAAAATTGCCAATTATCAGTAGCGTACTAGCTCAAATTGAAAAGGTGTTTTAAGTTATTCGATTATCTAAATAATATAAATAAAATGGCTACAAACGTAAGCAATTCCAATGCAAACAATTCAATCACGGCGAACGAAACAATAAATATTGAACCTTATAGGTTAAGCGAAATATTTTCCATAGTGCCCGAATTTGACGGCAACCCCATATTCTTGCAAACATTTATTTCAGCTTGCATAACCGCTCAGGGTATCGCTGTTGATGATCAGCGCGTCTTATTAACGCTTCACATAAAAAATAAATTACGCGGAAAAGCCGCAGAATTAATAAATTCCCGAAACCCTGCTACATGGGCAGAAATCAAAAGCTTACTTGAAGCTCATTTTGGCGACTCTCGTGACCTGACAGCTTTGATTCAGGATCTGCAGAGGATTCGTCAGTTACCCAATGAAACCGCACTAATATTTGTATCAAGACTACAAACGCACAACGCTAAAATGCACGCAGCAGTGCAAAAGCAGACTCTAACTCTAGAGGAAAAAACTGCTCAATGTAATCTCATTGAAAATATGACATTGACCACATTATTAACCGGATTAGAACCCAAATTAGGTCAAATCATTAGGGCTGGTAACCCTGGCGACATGTTAGACGCAATAAACCGCATTAAACGTGAATTGCAATTATCCTATTTTGAATCACAAAAATTTTCTAATAGAGTTCCAAATAAAAATCTCATTCAAAACCCACAAAGACGTCCAAACTCCCCACAATTTTGCACCTTCTGCAAAAGAAGCGGACACCATGTTAATGAATGCCGCACAAGGCAAAACTATCAATCCCCATCTCCCAATTTCACACCAAATGCTTATTCTAATCAAGCACAGCTTCCAAGGCAACATTTCACATCTAATCATAGGCCGCAAAATTTCCAAAATTTCTCTAACCAACAGCAAAATTATTCTCAACAGAACAGGCCCTCAACTATCAGGCCAAATCCAAACTTCAACCAACAAAGACCTTCTGCCATCCAACCAAACCCAAATTTCAACAGGTTTAATCAACAAAAGACACATCACCTAAATCAAGAATCTTATGATAACTACACTGATAGCCCAAACCAATATGAAAGTTATCCTGTAAATTATTCTACCAATTATTCTCCCAATTATTCTAACGAAAATGATTATGATTACGATTTTGGAACCCAACAATGTGAGAATTATACTGCTAATTCTCAATCTCAACAGCACGAGGATTATACTGCGAATCCTCCGGATTTTTGCATAGGCCCGGAGTATTCCACGAGTACTCCAACACAACAAACGGACGAGCTGGACCAAATTTCTCATCAAGTCCAAGCGATAAACCTCCAGGACAGTTTCGACCCAAACCTGAACTTCCCGGAAAATCAATTCATGTAAAAACACCCCGCTACAAACTAAATATCGTAAACTCCAAAAATTTATTTTACATAGAAGACATCACTAAACGTTTCAAAATCTTGATAGACACAGGCGCAGGTATCTCTATATTCAAACCCGAAACGGCAGAAAACTATAAACGTCGATCCCACGAAAATGTAATTATACAAGGTATAACAGACGAAAAAATTAATATCACTGAATCTGCTCTCATACCTTTCAATCCGAATGATCCATACAAAGTTTACATTCATAATCTAGATATAGAATTTGACGGACTTTTAGGTGCCGACTTCTTGGACCATTACGATTGCTTAATAGACATTAAAAACAGACAATTAATCACTAATTTCAAAACCGTACCATTGTATCAAGTTACCGATAATATATTAACTACACTCTGGAGCCCGATTAAAAATCAAAATTTAAACGAAACAAAAAACCAAAATGTAATTTCTATCGAACCACGCACAGAAAAGATTTTTAAGCTTAAATGTAATTTACAAAATACCGAAGCTATACTAATAGCCCAGGAAAACGAAAAGGTACGTTTACCGAACGCCATTGTCAAAATAGACAACAATGGTGAATTTTTGACGACAGTAATAAACTCAAATGCAATTCCGAAAACAATAAAATTTTCAAATCTTAAACTTGAACCCGTTCAAAAATTTAGATCAATATTTAACGTAAATCTTCAAAATCCGGATTCCCAATACATAGACAGAAATTACGAAATAAGAAACCAATTACGCTTAGATCACTTGAACGATGAGGAGAGTGAACTAATTATTCAACTCTGTTTAGACTTTTCAGACATATTCTATTTAGAAGGTGACAACTTGACATTTACCAATGAAATCAAACATTCAATAGACACTAACGATTCTAAACCAATTTTCACTAAATCTTATCGTTACCCCCAAATTCATAAACAAGAGGTAAAATCACAAGTCTCGAAAATGCTCGACCAAGGCATTATCCAGCCTTCAATTTCTCCCTGGTCCTCCCCAGTTTGGGTAGTCCCCAAAAAACTAGACGCTTCTGGTAAACAGAAATGGCGCGTCGTAGTTGACTACCGAAAATTAAACGAAGTAACGATAGGTGATAAGTATCCTTTGCCCAACATTTCTGATCTTCTAGACCAATTAGGCAGATGTCAATATTTCACGACTCTAGACTTGGCCTCTGGCTTCCACCAAATTGAAATCGATCCTAAGGACATCCAAAAAACAGCTTTCACGGTAGAGAATGGCCACTACGAATTTGTACGTATGCCATTCGGTCTAAAAAATGCTCCATCCACTTTCCAGAGGGTCATGGACAATATTCTATTAGGCATCCAAAATGAACGCTGTCTCGTCTACATGGACGATATTATTATTTATTCCCCTACTATCCACGAACATATTTCCCGATTAACAGAAGTCTTCAAACGTCTACAAAAAGCCAACCTCAAAATTCAGCCAGACAAATGCGAATTCCTTCGCAAGGAAGTCGCCTATTTAGGACATCTTATTACAAAGGATGGTGTAAAACCAAACCCTGCCAAAGTCGAAGCAATTCTAAATTTTCCTCAACCAAAAAATCAGAAAGAAATTAAATCTTTTCTAGGTCTAGCAGGCTACTATAGACGCTTCATTCCTAATTTCTCCAAAATTTCAAAACCCTTAACTAAGTTGCTACAAAAAGATATACCTTTCAATTTCGACAAGGACTGTACAAATTCATTCGAAACCCTAAAACAAACTTTGACAACTACCCCGATATTGATCTACCCCAACTTTGATGAACCTTTTGTCCTAACTACAGACGCTAGTGCATTTGCAATAGGTTCTGTACTTTCACAAGGAAGTATAGGAACAGATTTGCCAATCGCATACGCATCTCGAGCTTTATGCGGCGCGGAAACTAAGTATTCAACCATTGAGCGTGAACTTTTATCTTTGGTCTGGAGTGTAAAGCATTTTAGACCATATCTATTCGGAAGGAAGTTCAAACTCGTCACCGACTACCGACCACTCACTTGGTTATTTTCCATAAAAGACCCAGGTAGTAGACTAGCGCGTTGGCGCTTAAAACTAGAAGAATGCGACTACGAGATAATATACAAACCCGGAAAGATCAATAAAAACGCGGACGCGTTGTCCAGAATAAAAATTAATCACTTTTCAGAATGTTCCAAATTTTATTCAAAAATTCTAGCCGCAAACGAAGATTCAGATGAAGACGAAATTTCAGACAACGACGACGAGATCACTGACGAACAAATTGCCCGAGAATTTGACACATTCTCCCGTCTTTACAAAACCAAATCTCTAATAGACTATTCCAAAATTCAAATCACAAATAAATAACTATTAGATCGAGAAAATAAAAACATCATAACGTTTTTCCAACAAAACAACTTGACAGACCTTCACCATCAAATTATCGAGGATATTTTCGAAGAAAACCCCGAATTCTATAACAATACAATCAATATCGTTTCCAGTAAATCGACCCGACAAAGAAATTATTACATTATCGCTCTACCCTTCGACCCAGTGTCTGTGGTAGAACACTTATTTTTAACATTATATAAACACCGGAACAAATTAGACCTTTCCAAAACTTACCATGTTGAAAACAATCTAGACTTCCCAATTCTCGAAATCCTATCATTTATTTTTGCTGAAAAAGACTTGAAACTAATCATATGTCAAAATTTAATACGAACTCCCGACGAGGACCAACGTCCGATCATTCTCGACCAGCATCGCACCGGAAAAAATAATTTACATCGTGGAATAAACGAAACGATACGTAGAATCAAAAATAAATATAATTGGCAAGGCTTAACAAAAGACGTCGAAAATTTTATAAAAAATTGTGAAACATGTCAAAGAACAAAAGTCTGTCGCAAGAACCTCAACAATCCCTTAGTGATTACTGAAACCCCTAAAACTCCATTTGAGAGAGTTAATATTGATCTATTCGAATTTCCCACGCGAAACTATGCATTAACTATCCGCGACGAGTTAACCAAATTTACTCAAGCTTACGCAGTCCCAGACAAGAGCGCAAAATCAGTCGTAAATACCCTGTTGCTTTATTTTCAGCATTATGGTACCCCACTAAGAATTCATTGCGATTATGGCGGTGAATTTGATAATAATTTATTAAAAGACCTTTGCACCCTTTACGACATAAAACTAACATACTCAAGCGTAGGACATCCTCAATCCAACGGATCTATCGAACGATTCCATGCCACCCTAGCAGAAATGATAAGAATACACAAAACCGAAAATCCCAACGAACATCCCTCTACTATATTACCCTATGCGGTGTTATGTTACAATAACTCGGTAAACAAAACTCATGGCTTTACGCCATACGAGCTTATTTTCGGACATACAGCTAACCGACCACCTGAAACTCTTTACAACCAAAAAGACCTGATCACCAAATACGTTAGAGACCTAAATAATCGAATATCCCATTATTACAAAATTGCGCGAAGTCGAACAGAAGCACAAAAACAAAAAGCCAAAGTTCGATTCGACAAGAACATTCCCGAAAATAGACACACATATAATATTGGCGACAAAGTGTACGTCAAAGAATCACAAATAAAAAATAAACTACAAAATAAATTCAACGGTCCCTTTGAAATTACAGAAATCTTTCAAAATTCCGCTACATTACTAAATCTCGAAACAAACCAAACAACCAAAGTAAATTTTGATCGAATGAAACCATATACTGAAGATTAAATTTATTTTCAGGTTTCTCCTGCTAATCGGATCAGCACTTGCTCAATTTAAAATAACACCTATTAACAATACGATCGGAGTATATTATCACCAAGACACGGACATTGTGATTTCTCACAAGAAATGGACTTTACTGGTACACAAAAACATATCTACCTTTAAGACAGCTTTCGACAAAAACGACAAGATCTTACAGACACTATACAACACACTCGACCCAGCATATCATTACATGAACGTCTTTTCAGGAGATGTAAAAACTCACCTTAGCTTATTGACGCAAATTTCCCAATCAATACAATCAAAATTTGACGAAATTTACCTTGACACGAAACGATACAAACGAGGAATACTAAATGGCATCGGAACGATTTTCAAATCAATAACCGGAAATTTAGACGCAGAAGACGGTCAGTATTATTCTGATTGTATCAACAAATTGAATAATGACGAACACCAACTCGAAAACCTAATTAAAAACCAAATATCCGTTACAACTTCAGTAATCAAAAATTTCAACGCAACTATTCAAAAATTGCAAGTTGACGAAGAAACTTTCAATAAGGATATTAAAGAAATTGAAACCTCAATTTTAGACATGACTAAGGACATAGAAAACGTCCATGCAAAACTGAAATTTATCGAAATCTGCGAACAACTTATGGCAAGTTATTTATTTATCGAGGATAACCTAAATGACATCCTAAATTCCATCACTTTCGCGAGGCTTAAAATAATTCACACGTCAATTATAAATCCAAAAGACTTAATAAATTCTCTACAAGAAATTTCGCAAAACCTACAAAGGAACAATTTACCGCTTCCAATCAAACTATCAAAGGTTGCACAGTACTTAAACATTATAGAACTAAAAGCTTTTCAAACAAATTCGGATCTAATATTTGTGTTAGACATACCTTTAATAGACCCTCAAACATATTCAGTATTTCAATTATACCCTATTCCTATTTTGGATAATAGAACTGGTTTATATCATGTATTATCAACTTCTCAAAAATATATCGCGAGAGATGATGATTCATTAATGTACATACCTATCTCGAACCTTGAAGAATGCAAACCACTTTATTTCAACACCAAATTATGTCCAAATTTATTTGCATATCCTATTGACAACAATGCCATATGCGAAGCCCGTCTCTTCAAGAACCTCAAAACTCTGCCAGAAAACTGCCAGACGTCATTTATCATCAGCCAAGGCTACAACGTCCAAAAAATAGACGAAAACACATGGTTAGTTATTAACGCAGAACCTCTACAAACAACCATCAACTGTCCAGAAAGAAATTCAAAAACTGAAGTCACCTACAAAAATTCAATAGTAAAATTACAACCAAATTGTTACGCCTTCATAGGCATCACAAAAATTCAAGCTAGTACCAATGAAGTAACCGATGTAAAAGACGACACTCATCCAATCCAAATTCCATTTGAATGTTGTAAACATATTCCAGACAAAATCCGAGCTCCAAATCTTAAACCACTAAAATTAAACAATCTCAATACGGAAGACCTCGAAGTTGCCAAACACAAGTTGGACCAATACTCCAGAGATTTAGATGATTTGATCAACGAACCCTTTATAACAAAACACATATCCTGTTTACCTATTTTATCATTGTGCTAATAATTGGACTGTTATTTCTGTACCTATTTTGTAAGTGCAGAACAAAAAGACGAAGACTAGCCATCGATGTTTCTGCATCACCCTCATCTCCACCGAGGCCTAGCAAACCCTACAGGACATTTGCTAACCTATTTCCTTCACGAAGACGACCTACCTTAAGAAGAGAAGACAACGAAGCCGAAGACATAGAACTTACATAAAGACAAACTGTTTTGTGCCTTTTTACTGACTTTCAGTGCTGGACTCTTCAGTGAATTTTATTTCATTTGTTTAATCATTATATTTCATTATTTTTCTATCATTTGTTAATTTCAATTTTATTAACATTTTTACGTCATTTTCATTCAAACCCATTATGCTTATATTTTATGCTTTCACAGTAAAGCTATATTTTAACCTTAGGAATATTTTATCCTATTTTACAATTCAAACCTAGTATGTTTGTATTTTACGCTTTCTTGCCAAAGCTATATTTTAACTCTAACATTTTTATGTTATTTTATTTTATGAATCAAGCTTATTGTGCTTGCATCTCATATTCTAGACGCTAAGGTTATATTCTGTGTTTTAAACCTTACGATTTAACATTTTTGTATCTTTTATATTTTTCCAAATTGTACCATTACCTTTTATATACATTTTATATTCATTTCAAAAGTTGCTGCATAAAACACCAACTTTTTTTATAAGGGGGAAGCTGTTATATTAGAAACATACTATGATATATAATATTATCGAGACAGGCTTAACCTTCTCAAACATATCGTATTACATACTGCGTAACAGCTCTTCTCAATAACCGCTCACGCTGCATGAGCATTGTGTTTCAATTCTAAGTAATCCTGATTGTGCTGAATCAGCAACACTGTTTCCTTTGTTCTCAAAACATTATAAATATTACCAACAACCTTTTTGTAATCAGTCTTATACTCACTTTCGAATAAACCCCATCTAAATTATTATTGTATTTTTCTAAAGAGTCAAAGTAGACTCCAGTGTAACAAATAAAGTTCCTTTTTAAAAAGTTATTCAAACAATCCACTATCTAACATATATACATACCGAAAAAGCAGATACCATCGCGGGATAATTAAATATAAACATATAGTATTTATACATACAAAATTATCTTACTTCTAAACAACTGCGGGCCTATTACAGAATGTTTCGTAACTACACAAAAAAGGGAGAATACTATAATATAGCTTCATATAAAAAAGTATCGATTATTTTATTAAACAATTTGAAACTCAATTCCATGGCTCTTTTTTAAACTAGCGTATCTCGAAGCTTTTGCAGTTAAAAATATTTAAGAACTTACTTTCATCATGACATTTTCATTGATCGATTTAATCAGAAGAAATCTAATTATACGTAGGTACCATTCTTTTAAATTACCTTTGGATTCTGGATTGTTAGGGGGACGCGGGTGAGGTTGCACTCAGGTGCACTCAGACCTTAAAAGTGGACCCATTGTGGTACCCCCGCAAGTAGTGACATTCCTTAAGCTTGTGATGAACCTGAGGAAATATTGGCCATACTGGCCTTATGCTAAATGTTAAAAGTTTGTCTCGTCGAGCCAAGATTTTGCATTCGTTATTTCAGCTGTACTTATTTTCAGATATTCTGGAATGTATAATTTTACCGTATCGATTTTCGTAGTAAAAGATCCAGATCTTATAAAACAAATAGCTATCAAAGATTTTGACCATTTTACCGATCACATGTATTTTATAGCTGAAAATTCCGATGCTTATTGGAGTAGAGGTTTGTTGAATTTGAGAGGTAAGCTATTTCTATTTACCAACAAATTTTGTTTGATTTTAGTAGATTTTTGTAAAAGTGAATGTCATATTTATAAAAGGATACACATAAATACTGGTTCAAGCGAAGGCTCAATTCTGATTTAAACATTTCCCGACGATAATTCGAATGCCACGCGACAAGTATGCAACCATAATATTAATAATGTTCTTTTTTAGAACAAGAGTGGCATAACATGAGAACGCTTCTAAGACCTTCCTTTACAAGTAGCAAAATGAAGGCTATGTTGGTACTAATGACAGAATGTGCAGAAAATTTCCTACAACATTAATTAATTAACAACAAAGAAATATTGACGTTAGAAATGAAAGATACGTTAACCCGTTTTACAAATGATGTGATAGCTACAACAAATTTTGGTGTTGAGGTTGATTCATTGGCCGAACCAAATAATGAATTTTATTTAATGGCGAAAGAATCCACCGATTTTAGTAGTTTTTGGAAAAATTTCAAGATTATCATACATGTGTTATTTCCGCAGGTACGTACCTTTTCATTACCAGGCAGCACAGGAACATTACAGTAATTAAAAGGTTTTGCTAGCTGGTTCTAGTAACTATTATAAACGCGACGTTATTGATTTAAAGATGTTCTTTATATAGTATTCTACACTTGACTTAAGAAACAAATGAGAACAAATCTAATAATAATTTTTATTGCAGTTATATAGTGCGAAAATATTCTCTACTAAAGTAACAAATTTCTTTCAAGAACTTATAGATGAAACCCTAGAAACTCGAGCGAAAAAGGGAATTGTACGACCTGATATGTTAAATTTGTTTATGGAGGCAAGAAAAGGAGTAGCACGATATCAAGGAAACGTCAATCTCGATGCAGGTTTTGCCATCGCACGAGAATCAAATTCTGGTGAATATTTGGGACGGGCAAAGATGCGTCCTTAGTATACACATATTTCGATATGTATTATAAAGCATCGTTAGGTGCGATTAGTTCTTAGCCGGGTGATCGTTTCCTGTGTTGTAGTGTATACTACGTATCAGCAAAAAATTAATTCGAAAAATTTCAGAGTCTGTCAAAATACCCGATCTTTCCGCCCGCAGTGTCAAACACCATAAAAAAGAGCTTGTATTTCAAATTAACGTAAAACCACAATTTTTTTAATAAAAATCCGAAAAAATTCAGCCCCACTCGATAATTCCTAAAGATGCCAAAAATATCGCCGAAACATTCTACAGCAAAAACTTCCTAAATTTTCAACTTTAAAAATACTGCCCCTGTATATTTTCATACCACTCATCATATGCCCCATATCCCATACATACTCCAAATATAAAATTTTAATTCATTCACTGAATGTCTGAGGCGGGGAACCAGTTATAGACGAAGCACGCACGGACTTTGGTGGACTATCCAGATAACAAAACAACGTTCGTGCCTGACTCGTTGGGGCATGATTAACGAAATTCAGAAACGGTATATAAGCTCGGGCACGACGAAGCTCGAGTAAGTCAATTCGGTGCCGCGTTCTTTAACCGTACTCGAGTTCTTTCTTGGTAGTTCAAGTAAAAACAACCATAATCTCTGCCCTAGTGCTTCTGTAATATTAATGTATGTATGTAGTATTTATTAATATTTAACTGGCTCCTTCGCCAAATAAGTGAACTTTTGAAAATCCTTTAAACAAATCGAGTTAATTTTTAAATTCGACGTAACTTTACTGTTGAAAAGTTACCCCTTCAGAATATATTATTAATTATTTTCTAAACTGTGTGCAAGTTTATTAATGAATTAAATAAAAATTTTAGTTTGTTTTTCTGTACGATATTATACAAAATTACCTTGCCAACATTTCCGAAGTGAATTTTTGAGCTTTTAAACAAAAGTTAAGTACTTCGGCGACTCATACAGGGTGAAGCATTGATCCTGTGAATAAAAAATATTTATTTCTTTATATTTTATTTCCCCAAATATGAGGGCCCGTTCGTGTTCACAGGAAAATACAGTGTTCTCGCCTCACATCTTTTAGCGGCTTATATATCAGTGTATGCGCAGAAACTATGTAATCTTAGGCGAGGATTGCGTAGTGGATGTACCATCCTTTGAAGGGGTTATAAAGCCGTCGGTCCTTTCTCTATTAAGTGTTAGACAAGTAAAATTTCCCTAGTCTTAGAAGAGGCTCGGCAAAATTCCTGGTTGGGGGCCTCAGTAGCGGAAATAGCCGACGTAAATAAATGTATTAATAAAAGCATAAATATTTCGCATCATTATACATTGGCTGGGATACCGCCGTTCCTCAATACAATACGTTAAATTTGAGAACTAATGCCAGCAGTTGGAGATATCTACAATGAATAGTAATTCAACTGCTTAATGTTTTAGGTAAAGAAAAAGTACACATGGAAATATCCAACTTTGACATCACAGCGACATCCTTAATTTTCTTGTTCGCTGGTTTTGATTCCGTGCCAGGTCTGATGTGTTTTACATCCTACGAATTGGCTTTGAATCCTGACGTCCAAGAAAGACTTAGAAATGAGATACAAACAACTTTGAAGGAGGGTGATGGAAAATTAACGTACGAAGGACTTCTGAAAATGAAATATATGGATATGGTTATATCCGGTTGGTAAGAAATAAAATAATACAAGGTATTTGTAGACAATTTATTTTTTAGAATCTCTGAGGAAGTGGCCTCCTTTTTCAAATACCAACAGACTATGCACTAAACCTTGCGTCATTCAACCAAATACTCCAGAAGAAGAACCTCTATTTTTAGATAGGGGAACGGCAATTTTGTTTCCTATATTTGGCTTGCAACGCGATCCGAAGTATTATCCTGATCCCGATCGTTTTGATCCAGAAAGATTTAACGACAATAATAAAGGAAATATAAATCCCTACACTTACATTCCGTTTGGCATAGGACAGCGTAGTTGTATCGGATCTAGGCCTTACTGGAAGCAAAAATAATATTTTTTTATATTTTGCAACATTTTGAAATAGTCCCCGTAGATAAAACTCAAATTCCTTTGAAATTGACTATAACCACTGGTAGTATGACTGCTGCTGATAGATTTTGGATTGGTTTAAAACGCATAGAGAAGTAATACTATAGAAACACTCAATCTACGAAAGTAATGTTTTGTAGTTTTTAATTCATAAGTAAGTTTTAGACTTAGCAATTCTTTTTTTTCTTTTTAAAAATGGTGAATCTCTCGGCTTAATTTTTCTTAATAAATGGCGATGAGGTGAAAAACACGAAATATGAGATTTTGACTAAAGTACTAAATATTAAATATTACTGATTGAAAATGTATGTGTAATTAAACAATATATCTGTTAGTCTGTTTACATTGATGCAACATGTACAAAAAACCGTGAAATATTACAAGACGTACATTCAAAGCACATACTGTGCAGTATTGGCAAGTAAACGATGTTAGAGTGTTACCAATTGGAAATGAAATATCCATAATAATTTATTTTTCTTTCAATATTTACTATAGCTATCAACTAAAAAGACAATATGTCTCAATCAAACTACATTGTATTATGATGCAATAGTAAGATAGATAGATTAATTATTAACAGGAAATCGTCTTATTTATCTGATGACCTCTAATTTATTATTGTATGGCCACTTACCTGATAATGATGTTACTTTGAGTAATAGATTCTGGGGCGGGCTGGCAAGGCAAAGACCCGGTTGCACTACCCCTAAAAGGCCCGCTGCAAAAAAAAACTGGATACTCATAGAACATTAATAAAAAAATGCGGAAAACAGCAAAACACAGGAGTTTATTATCAAAAATTTACTTGCCATTTATATACACATTTTTATTAGCAGTTTAAAATATTAGCGAGAAGCGCAGATGCATTTTTCATTTTATTCAAAATGTAATAAAATTCTATAGATTCGAGGAGATCTTCTTCAACACCCATACTCACGAATGCTTCTAATAAGCCTTGACAAAAGGCTGCCCCTAATCTAGATTTGATTATTTTTAATTTACTTTAGTTTAATTTACTACTGTTACCCAATGTCTTTTGATGTCATTGCTGCCAACTGACCTACAGTATATTTTCTTACAATCCTGATTATTTTTTAAACCACTATTGGATGGATGCATTCTTAAAAGTTCCAGTTCTCCGAAATAGACGCACCATTGAGCAATCGAAAGCACGAATTATTACTATACCTCATTACTTATAGTTTTATGAACTCACGCATAATTGTGGCGATATGTGTCCACTAATTACTTTGTATATCAGCAAGCCGGGGTCGTGACTTCATAATCGTATAATGAGCGTGGAAAGAGAGTGATTTAATGTAGTCCTATGTTAGATTCACTAATTGGAAGAAAATCGCAACTAAAATGTGGCTGATTCTACATTTGTGCACTAAAGCTCACTGCTTAGTACGAGATGATGACTCTAAAGTGACTTATTCTACAGTGAAATATTGTGAATCACAATTTATTATGAGACCGTGATTCTAATATGGGTGGTATTGCGTTGGTCATTTCGACATTTTAAAATTTCACATCAAAAAAATTTCAGCTATTTAAAATTGCTTGCTTAAGATTCTTAATTTTACAATTGAATATGTTAATATTACAGGCTAGAGATTAAAATTAGAACACATTACAGGCAGGGAAGAGTGTTTGAGTAAATTTGTTCAAGGTGTTCTCAAGTAAAATAAATTATATGATCTAGTCTGGAAAGTTGGTATATGAAACCTAATCATTTCTAAAGTGTGGTGCGAATCAAATTTGAAATTAATAAGTTTGTGTAAAAATACTGAGGAACTAAATATTCTACGGGTATTTAAGTCAGGTACATGAAATTTAGAGAGCAATTACCTTTAGGTGGATAAATACCTTTTTCTCGAAAATACAAATATTTTAGAAAGCGCCTTTGGGTACTTTCAATATTGTTTTGTGTATTAGATCAGCTGGATTCTAGATGATCCATGCTTATTCCAATTTAGATCTTACAAGGGCATTTAATAGGAGAATGAGGTGTTAGAGTTCTCAAAACTTTTACAATTCCTTATAATGAAACCTAATTTTTTATATACGCTAGCTGTTGTTTCAGAGATATGATCATTATATGTGAGTTTAGTGTCAAAAGTAACGCCAAGGTCCTTCAGTTTGTCGCATCTTTGTAATTTCGTATTATTGATAACATATTCACTTAATGAAAGATCATGTTTCCTGCTAAAACTCATAGTGTAGCATTTGTCTACATTACGGGGTAAAATGTTCATGTCATCGGCGTACAACAATGAATTGCAATTAAGTTGGGAGACGATATCGTTTACAAATATGTTAAAAAGTAAAGGCCCCAAGCACCGAACCTTGAGGTCTACCAGATTTTGCATGAATTACGTTGGATTTAAAGCCCCTATAGAGGTCAAATTAATGGCATTCAGTCCGATTTGATTAAAAAAATTCAATCAAACTGGGAACAAAACCAAAGAAACTAAGTTTTTTAAGCAATATGTCATGGTTTTGACAATCAAACGCTTTAGAAAATCTGTGTATACGATATCAACTTGTCCCCTCATATCTAACACTTCAGCGATGTACTGCGTTAAATAAAATAGGTTGGTGAAAGTAGAACGGTCTAGCATAAATTCGTATTGATTAATACATTTTGTAATTTAACTTGAAAATACAGATTCATGAAGTAATATTTCGAATAGCTTACTAAAATTACATAAAATAACCATGGGTCATAAGTACTGTCCCTGTGGACATACCGTAGAATTCGTGGAAAATCCTGGGTAAGGGTCCCCAACAAATATACTGGATATACGTTACGGTCATTAGACCAATGATAGAGTATGGCTCCATAGTTTGGTGGTCGAAAGGGCTACAACAGTCGGCCAAAGCCAAACTTTCTGGCTTACAGAGACAAGCATGCCTGGCAATAACTGGTGCTATAAGCACCACACAGTCAGCTGCTTTGGAAATACTCCTAGACTTACCACCTCTCCATATTTACTTGGAGAGAGAAGCTAGGTGGGCAACACATAGACTCCAACAATCGGCAATCAATATGCCTCAGGCTACCATGATGGAACGCAATGGATTGATTGACGACCTAAACAGTCACAGCATTCTAGGTATGCCTTCTGATGTGATGCCTACCAGAACCAACCAAGCTTTTAACATCCTATTTCCTGAAAGAGATGAGTGGGATCGAAGTAAAACCGACCTACAGAAGGCAGGCAGCTGTTAGTATACAGATAGTTCCAAAACTCCTGAAGCAGCTGGAGTTTATAGTCGCTGTCCAAAGGTAAGAATAACTTCTAGCCCGAGTGATACCGCGACAATTTTTCAGACTTAAATCTATGCCATTGGTACAGTTCAATACAGTACGGAGGCTGTAATCGACCCTAGACACAGATCAATAAAGATTTTCTCAGACAGTCAAGCAGCCCTTAAAGCTCTTGGATCCTATCGCTCTAATTCTAAAACAGTGTGGAACTTGCAAAAAGCTCTAATCCAATTGGGCAGGAACAACAAACTGACTCTAGTCTGGGTGCCTGGCCATTCTGGGCTGGAAGGCAATGAAATTGCTGATTGCCTAGCTAAAGAGGGTGCGGCATCAAAATTTATAGGACCAGATATGCCAAGACTGGGCCAAGAGCAAGACTCTCTGCCACTGGCAGGAACTACCAGGATTAGCTCATTAAAGGATTCATTACACATCCTTTGAAATCAAGAGCTAAAAAACTGCTAGAGTTGAATACGTCACACCTAAGCACTCTAATCGGCCTATGCCCTGGGTACTTTAGATTAAATCTTCACCGACACAGATTTGGACTGGTGGAAAACACCGAATGCGGTCTGTGTCTAAAGGAATATGAAACGGCAAGGCATGTCCTGTGCACTTGTCCCGCTGCAGAAAGAACCCGGTTAGGTCAACTTTTGCCTGAGGACTTTGACAATCTCTGACCCAAAGCTGAACCTATTGGGTGAAATATAAATTAGGAGTGAGCCACAATAGACCGATTGGTCGCGGTGGAGGGTCTGGTATAGAGCCACTCACATTTCAACCTAACCTTACCTATAAGTACTGACGTCTTGTTTCTCATTCTTTTTGTAGATCGGATAGATTTTAGAAGTCTTCCATACTTCTGGAAATGTGGAAGTTTTAATTTATAGGTTAAATACAAAAGACAAAGTAAGAGCAAGTATAGTTGGATAACATTTTAATATTAATAAGAATGCAATAATGCCGTCTGGACCAGTAATAAGTTTAGGTTTCGTTTTTATGAGAGCTTTTAAGGTGTTTGCTTTTGTAAATTTCTGGAACGCTAGATGCTAGATTATCACTTGACTGATTAAATTGCAAGTATATATAGGCGGTTTTAAAAAATTGTACAAATGCATTTACAATTTGTTGTGGATCAGTCATGGTGATTCCATTATGATTCATAACATTAGGAATAACTGTAGTATTTTTGATATTATTAATGTAGAACCAGAAGGTATTTGGGTTAGACAAAATATTTTTCTCCATGTCCGTAACGTATTTGCTTCGTGCCGTCGGGATGTCATTCTTTATTTTATTTCTTAATCAATTGAAGGTTTCATAAGCTTCTATAGCTTTATTTAATTTATATATTTTGCGTAACGTATTTTCCTGTCTGATATCTGAGATTATAGATCTGTTAAACCAATATGGTATGGATATTTACACGATTTAGGTCTAGTTTCCGGAACAAAGGCATGAAAGATAGAATTCAAAATATCATAAAATGTTTCACATGCAACATTAACATTATTGCAGTCGTTTAGAACGCTCCAATCAGATTGGGATATATGTTCATATAACAGATGGTAATTGGCCAGTTTAAAGTTGTAAGAGAAGGTTGTACTACTGGAAAATTTGTTGAGAAGCGAGTTAACAGGTAGAGAAATATCGAGGAGAGGAAGGTTGAGGTCCTCGTCTAATAATGAATCCAAAGATTTTTGTTACTGTAAAGGGTTTATGATTTAATACCAAATCTAATGTCCCATCATAAGAATAACTTTATTGCATTGGTGAATGTCCATGAATGCACAAAAATTACGTAATATTGCGAGTGCTTCCGAGTCGATAAATCATTAATATATATAATATATTCAGGAATATTAAAATCTCCAAGTATAAGTATATCGTCGTTACTATTTACAGAATTAATTTTGGATATTATATCGAGTAATTCTTCAGAAACGTCGATGTTTTGGTTTGGGGGAATATATAAAGTTACAACATACATGTTAGGAGAACAGAAGTTTATTTTTACACCAATAACGTGAGATATTTTGGGTAGACTAAGTGGAATTGCAGTTAGTTCATTGTTTAAGGGCATAAGAACTCTTGCACCTATTTTCATTCCTGTAGCCTCGAAGTTACAATCAGATCTGTATACAACAAAATCATTATTAAACAATTCCGAGTCAGATATACTGTCATCTAACCATGTTTCGGTAAAAACAATTGCCTGGTGTTTTAGTTTTAAGTCCACGAACGTTTTGATAATAGATATTAAAATAATTGTGATTCTTATTGGAGGTATTCAGAGAGGACATGCCTGTTGCTGGTTGTTGCTATTTAACGGAAAAAATATCTGATTTGTATTGAACTAATTTTTGCTTATAAATATTACATACATTTGTGTTCCAGATGGCACGATTGTGATTATTTACACCGTCATGGAAACAATTTATACATTTATAGTTTTCACGAGTGCTGTTACAGACATTGACGTTGTGTTCGAGAGGACATTTAGGGCAAGCTAATTTTCTATTACAATAAATGGAAAGATGATGAAAAGAGCTATATTTATAGTTCAAATGTGCTTTTAGAGGGCGGAATATTAAACATAATATTTTTAGTCGCAAACTCCTCTATAAAATCCTTATTTTACTATAAGGAACGTAACCAGACTGCAACCAACAGCTACTCTCCGGGCTATGTGCCCCGCCGAGCGCTGAATTACAAGTTACAAGTCTGGCGCGTTAAGTAAACATGTCGCTATTGTAAAAACACCAGGATGTACCAAATAGTCAAAGGACCCTCGTGCCGGTCGTCAAATGCCTACCTTGCACTGACGAGAGCCAACAGCTCGAAACTGCAGTCTGCAAGTGGTGTATGACGACTGGCAAGAGAGCTCCTTTATGTAGGATCAGTCTTTCGGCTGGTGTTTGTTGCAATCGAAACATTAGCGTTTTGATGGTAATATGCAATTATTACACTTAACTCGCCAGACTTGTAACGTGTAATTCAGCGCTCGGCGGGGCACATAGCCCGGAGAGTAGCTGTTGGTTGCAGTCTGGTTACGTTCCTTATAGTAGAATAAGGATTTTATAGAAGAGTTTGCGACTAAAAATATTATGTTTAGCTATATTTATAGCACAATTTTACTTCAATGGCGTCATAAATAGTGCAGCTATCATACCCAATGAAGAAATTGCCCAAACTCATTAACTTGCAATATGTAAGAGAGTCCAACTTTAATATGGCTTGATACACTTTGATATGTTTGTTTGTTTAAGCGACATTGAGGATTCAATAACAGTACCCGTTTGAAATTGCCAGAGCCGTACGAAATAACCATTTTTTGGTAATAACCATTTGATCGGTAGTACTTTCTGGACTTGCCCCTTGGGCTGTTGTAGGAAAAAAATCAACAAATGTTTAATTCTGTTATTTTATGGCCAAGTTATTTTTTCAAATTAGTTAAATTTCTCGATTCCCCGATGGCTTAGCCAAAATCTGAAAATGTTCATTGTTTAATTATATATAAAATAACTACGTTCCAAAAATGCAGCACGAATTCAAACTCCTGGATGCGCCCCTGATAAATAGTGTTTAAATAATTATCTAACCTTGAACCTTCTAAAATACGTGTTTGTAAATAACAAAATAAATTGAGATAACAATCAAAGCGCATCGGCTGTAGACTACGCATTAATTGTACTGTGTCCATAACAGGTGCTAATAAAGTATGCTGACAATATTTCTTGGAGTGGCTCTAGTAGCCATTCTTTTTTATATATATTTTATAAAACCAATGAGTTATTGGAAAAAGCGTGGAGTTAGACAAGGAAAACCACTGTGGATGTTCGGTGACAACGGGGGTGTATTTTTCCAAGTGGAGAGTGTTCCTGAAATGGTACAACGTGTATACAACCAATGTCCTGGCACACGGTAAGGAGTGAGTGACGTGAATGAGAATAAATAAAAGCTAATTTTCATCCTTATGTGTAAGATGTATGGTTATCCTTCCTTTTTCTCTCTCTCTCTTTGTTGGCTTTGGATGATCCATCAGCCAATATCGCTTGATTTATAATGAGTGTGTATTATACAAACAAGGCTAGTTCAACCCTCTATGTTTAATAAAGGTCCTATTGGGTAGCTAATATTTCCCCTATAGCATATTACAGCCTAAAAATAAACATTAACCACACATACATTATTTATCGTCAGGATTAATACAGGGTAACTTATTTCACGTCAAGGGGTCTATCTGGACGACTTTTTTTTACATACAACAGGTGGACCACCGATAGTTGGGGAAAAACGAAAAACAAACATAAGCAGTGGCGGCTCGTGCCTTATGTACTTGGGAGGGCGCAGTGGCGGCTCGCGGGTATCAAAGTAGTCGGATAATAAAGCAGGCGAAACAATTTGAGGTTCTAATTAAATCATTAAAAAGTTCGCAAACATAAATTAAAGCGATTAATTAAGTACTCACCATTATTTTTTAAGTGAAATTCTATTCTTCTATTTTTGTCGGAGATAAACTTTTCAATAACTTTTTCATTAAAATTTGGTATTTCTCGTACCATTGACTTTTCAATTGAAAGCATTGCAAGTGATGTTAGTCTGTCGTCACTCATAGTATTTCTTACATATGTCTTAATTAATTTTAATGTCAAAAAACATCTTTCCGTTTCAGATGCCGTCATCGGAATAGTAACCAAAATTTTCAAAACTTTAACAACTTCCCCGAAAACGTCTAAACCGAAAGATATGAGAAAGTTTAATATTTGCAAGCACCCAGAAAAACTTTGAATTTCACTGGGATTTTCTGAATCTTGTCCTGTTATTTCTTTCCTGGAGTAAAATATACTTAGTTACATTTTTTCCTTATCTGTCATAGGGTATGCTTCACAAAATTGGTTGATATCTTCCAAAGTTGGTGTTTTTTCATATTCCTTATACTTCTCCTTTAAAAATAATTTTGCACCACATAAATGATTTTAGATGAAAACCGAATTCTCATTTCTGAAGTAATTATATCACATACCTCTCTTACAGACATGCTAACATTTTCTTGATTCAGTCTACGTCGCTTTTTTGGAACTTCTGTACTCACTGGTTCATTTGTTAAGGGAGGTAAATTAGTTCTAATTTGTACAACTTCTTATTCAAAATTATATACGCATTTCTGGACTTTTATAACGTCTGTTTTAATTTTTTGTAGCTGGCTAAATAAAGTATCATCATGTGGCATGACTTTTGAAAAAAAATTTAGCCAAAATAAAAATGAATCATCTTCTAGCCATTTAATAAATCCAGCCGCTTGAGTCATTGTTTCAGAGTTGTATTGTTTTGAAATTCCTGACATTATATTTTCAAAGCATTCAGTAAAGTTGTATTTATTGTTGTACACACTCTGTACTATACGAGAGTTAAAAGTCCATCGTGTTTGAGAAGTTCTTGGAAAGCATTTGTCACAAACATGTTGCAAAGCTGCCATTCTATCTGGCGATTGAGAAAAAAAAGGTAATATGCCATTCAAATTTGAAAAAAATATTCGTACACTACTGATGTTTGAAACTGCTTGTTCTAGTATTTTATTAAGATGATGAGCGTAGCAATATATAAAATGTGCATTATTATACTGTCGGTTAATTTTCACGTGGCCACCTAAATGACCACGCATAAACAGCAGCTCCGTCATATGTTTGACAAATCAGTTTTTCTGGACAATCTGGCAAAATCGGCGAAATCTGTTCTAAAATGCATTGAGACAGTCCATCTGCATCTTGACTTTTCGGATTTGCAAACCCCCAAAACCGCTCAAATATTTTTCCATTTAGTTCATAACGTAATACAACTACAGTTTGAGTTGATACATCTGTAGTTTCATCAGCCATAATGCGAGATACGCAGATTCTTGAATTTCTTCAAGAATGTGTTCACGACAAACCTCGAACATACATTGAAAAATTTCATTCTGAATAGATTTTCATGTGCCCTTGAACACTGTTACTTCTTGAATATGGTTATTAAAGGCACTATCGGTTTTGCTTAGAAATCAACCAATTCTAGAAATACTTCTCTATTCGAAGAGACATTTTTCTCGTCGTGACCGCGAAGGGCAAGTTTTAATATGTCTATTATTTTTGAGAGTACATGTCGATTTTTGATCACAGTCTCATTATGCTTACGAATTTGATCCGCATAAGCCGTACTTAGAAATGTAGCAATATTAGTCTTTCCTAAAAGTTGAAAACTGACAACATTATCTAGATGTTTCGTACATTTTCGTGTTTTTTAATTTTTATAGAAATGCTTTAAATCGTTTACCCCATTTTTTGTCCACTTATCATCGCCCCCAAAAAGCAGACATACAAAACAAAAGAACGAATTTGTTAATGTATATCTTTTTGTCAAACTTACACATAAAAGCATTTTTATTTTTACACTGTCGCTGCTCTTGCGCTATATTTAAAACTGGCGTTGGACGGCCGTTTTCTTTTATTTCCAGTTTTTCATTTAAGCTCAAGCGGCTAAAGTCTTTTAATTTCACTCACTTTCATAATTAATTATGTCTTTTGCACTTTTGCCGTCTAGTCTAATGTTTAATAAAATTTAAGAAATCCGTAATGTAAATTACATTACATTAATACGCAACAAATCGGTAAACTTTTTAAAAAAGCGCGATAACCTCAAAACAATTTCATACGTAAAAAAGCAAAGAAAACAGAAGCGACGAAGTAATTAACTCCTACACAGCCGTGGGCGGACTGACCAGAGCCCCCATAGATAACGAAACCACGCGTAACCCCCTCCAATTCTTTTACTTGTTGTCATGATGATCGCCGTACATATTTTAGGTGGAATATCTGGAGCTCATTTCAGCGTTTTTACATGCAATTCGGAAGTTAAATTAAATTAATCGCAAGTGAGGAGAGTATGCCGTTTGTTTTTTATTATTTAAAAAAAATGGTCGTAAAGCAGATTATCGGGAGATAGGTTATTGTCTATTGTTATTGTTATTTATTGTTTTAAATTTGGCAGGGAGGGGGGCGCCCCAGAACCCTCCCGCACCAGTCGCCACTGAACATAAGTTACAAAATAATACGGGGTACTATTATAATCCAGATTACTAACAAATCTAATCTACAAGTCTAGCCCCATAGAAATACATTTGCTTATTTAATGAAATAATATATCACTTTATAAGCTTCAAAACTTTCAGATTCAAGGATGTTGCTTATTTTTAATGGCAGGTAAAAATTCAGTTCCAATAATTTACGAATTAAAATTGTTGCATGATGGAAAACGAGCATTATTAAATTTAAGTCCAGTAATTGTGGTAAAAAAATTTCTAGGCACATGCATTATACCAGTGCTTACTAGGAAGCTTAGGATGGATAAGGAAGTAATTGGTTACCTTATTACTTAAGCACTTTCATAAATTTGGTCCCAGTTTTTCCCTACTTTATATTTGTATATCGGAACTACGTCAGTGTAGGGGATTTCCATGATTCCTCTGGTACAATTAATTTTTGGAATATGCGACCATGCCTGATTAATTATTGCTGTCCTATATTTTGCGATATCGACATAGGCTTTTGCTAGTAAGGGAGATGACTTAAGTCTCCAAGGTAATCAGCTTTAGAACCCATTTTTCGGCTAACAAGGTCTTCTTAAGATTAAGGGTGGTGCTTATGCCTCATTCCTAAGAGCCTCTGTCGATGTTGAATTCATAGCTTCTACACATGGCCTTTCTATTTAATTCATAACTTTTAGATGGTGATGGGTTTCGACTATTTAAATCCTAGACCCCGCATACAACCTATGTTATAGACAATTTATTTGAAGGTTAGCGGGAGGAGCATGGTGTTCGGTAGGTTTCTTAAGTAACAGTGGCGTACCTTTTATGAGGGGTGTAATTATAAATAATTCTCATGCCGCGCCATGTGAAAATAGCAAACTTCTCGCAGTCATTTTTGTTAGGAAACAGTATGTTTTTCTTATTCATGTGGGAAAGTATATTATTTATACACGTGCAAGTCCGTCTTGTATCCCCTGTCCATCTATCTGTTCGTCTTCCACGTTTTTGCAAGCACGCCAACTTTAATGCGGAAGTTATTGAAATTTAGGTGGTAAATTAATGTAAGTTTGGGGAAGAGCTTTATAATAAAAATAAAACGTTGTGATCTTTTAATGCAATTCTTCAAAGAACTGTACATAAACAAAGTAGGTACGGCACATAGTGGGGTAGATCTGGCAATAAAATGACTTGGAGGGGACTCGTTTTGTCGAATCTTTTTTTTTGTGATGGTATGAAGTCGGACCCCCTCTATCATCCAGAAAATTTTCTGGTCGAATTTTTCGCGAGGAGGGGGGGGGATTTACGTGTAAAGATAGGGCAAATCAGTTTTTAAGACATAACTCGCTTAGTTTGATTCGGATCGAAAAAGTATATAGGAATAAAATGAAGGGAAAATTGAAAATATATGAGCGGAGCTCAAAGTAGGCACATTAGTACACAATCTCACGTTTACTGCGCGATATACGGAAAAAATTCCGGAAGTTACAGCAGTTTTAATTTCATTTACGTTTACTCCTCCCCCTTAGGAGAGTGTCTATTGGGGGGAGAAAGTCACTTTCTCCTCCAAAAATAACGCGAAAACGGCTCTCGGTACGTTCCCGCATCCGTATATAAATCCGTACTTTCAAATCGCAATATCTCGGGAACCGCTGGGCCGATTTCGACCACTCAAGATTCAGTTTACGCTCATTCGCGAGCCCTTCAAACAGTATCCCCACACACTTTTTCGATCGAATCAAACTAAACGATTTATATCCGAATAACTGATTTTCCCTATCTTTACTACACGTAAAGATTCCCCCTCTCCTCGCGGACAGTAATTACACTAAAAAAGAGAGGAATACTATAATATATATTTCATAGAGAAAGATATCGTTTTTTTAAATTAGATAATTTGAAACTCAATTTCAGATACTTATTTGCAGATATTCTGGAATGTATAATTTTGGCGTACCAATGTTGGTAGTAAAAGATCCAGATCTTATAAAACAAATAGCTATCAAAGATTCTGACCATTTTACTGACCACATGGATTTTATAGCTGAAAATTCTGATGCTTATTGGAGCAGAGGGTTGCTGAATTTGAAGGGTAAGCATTCTGCAAAATTTGAAAAATAACATTTAAGATACCCCAGACACAAACTCGTGAACGCTATAGAAGCCACCTTCCACTAAGAATGATTTCAATTTATTTTTAAATAAATTAGTGCTACTCATTTCTCTTATTGTTGCCGGTAGAGCATTGTACAAACTGATACAATTGTACCACGAAGAATTTTTATAAGTGGTAGTTTTATGAGCTGGGATGATAATGAGTTCTCCATGTCTAGTATGATGTGAATATGTATCAGATATTTTAAAGACCATATTAAGATTAGATTTTGTTTAGTATTCATTAAATATTTAAATATTTACAGACACGGTAGAGTTAACATTTTTTTTTCTTTATAGACCGTTCTACAGATTTCCCTAGGTCTTAAATTAAATATCAATCGAATTAATCTTTTCTGTAGTATAAATACTCTACTCATTTCTCTGCCACATCCCCAATACATAATGTTTAATGAAATGTATGAGTAGGCTAAAGCATAGTAAAAGTAAATATTTAGTAGGCCGTTTTCATCCTAAGTGTATTTCATTTGTAGGACACCAAAATAAGCTTTATTTAATTTCTTACATGTAATATCAATATGGTTATCCCATGATAACTTGGAATCTAGAACAGTACCAAGATATTTTGTTTCATCTTCCAGTTCAATGTCTAAAATTTTAAAATTTGCGGGTAAAGATCGCCTTATATGAAAATTAATTACTACAGTTTTTGTAGTTTTCAATATTAATTTATTACTATCACACCAAGCCCTTAAAATATTAATGATATTTTCAGCCTGTATTCGAATTTCATCCACACTAGTAGTGTTGTTGGAATGGTAGTGTCGTCCGCAAACATAGTAACATGCCCCTCATTTCCTATATAAGCTGGAATGTCATTTACAAATAGCATGAATAATAAGGGTCCTAGGACTGAGCCCTGCGGGACTTCAACTTTATGGCTCCCTGAGTTAACATGGTTGTGATTAACTATTAATGATCTTTCTTCCATGTACGATTTGATCCAGCTCAGGGCAGTATTTCTTATTCCTAGATGATACAATTTAGATAATAGTATTTCGCAGTCAATAGTATCGAAAGCTTTTGATAAATCAAAAAAACATTGATACATCGTAGTTGTCGGCATCTAAGCAAGCATATATATAATTCAGCAAATGACAAGAAGCCATTTCAATTGATCTATCCGATCTCAATCTGCGTTGTGATGGCGTCGAAATATTATTTTTTTTTTTTACAATATTAACAAGACGGACATGAAAAGCTTTTTCTACTACTTTCGATAAGGTGCTAAGCACAGACATCTGTCTATAGTTGTCGATGTTTTCTGGACAGCCTTTTTTAAAAAGTGGTATACACGTGCAATTTTAAAAACGTCGGGAAAGCAGCCCTGGCAAAATGATTGATTTATTAGGTACACTAGTGAACAAACAATATGGTCATTAATATGCTTCAGTATAACAAGGGATATATCATCAACGCCACACGAATTTTAATTTTTCTAACTGCTAATTATATTCATTATTTCTTCTTCAGTGGCAGTTCAATAAGAAATTCTAAATTATTATACTCTGTAGTCAAAATAGGTGGTAATGACAAATTTTGCCAGAAATGCTCCGCAACTTTATATTCTGCTACAGTGGAAAAATAAGAAGCAAACAATTCACACATAACATAATATTAATAATGTTTTTTTTAGGGCAAGAGTGGCATAAAATGAGAACGCTTCTAAGTCCTTCCTTTACAAGTAGCAAAATGAAGGCTATGTTCGTGCTAATGACAGAATGTGCCGAAAAATTTCTACAACATTTACTAAAGAAAAACGAAGAAATTCTGACGTTAGAGATGAAAGATACGTTGACCCGTTTTACAAATGATGTGATAGCTACAACAAATTTTGGTGTACAGGTTGATTCATTGGCCGAACCAAATAATGAATTTTATTTAATGGCGAAAGAATCCACCGATTTTAGTGGTTTCTGGAAAAATTTCAAGATTTTCATACATGTATTATTTCCGCAAGTACGTGTCTAGTCTTTTGATATTCATTACCAAGCGGCACAAGAAATTATACTATTGAAATTATGATGTTACAGTAGTGGCTATTATAAATGCGACATTATGTTTTAAGGATGTCGTGAAAAGAGTACTTAAAATCAAACATTAAGTCAAGTAATTAAGTCAAAATTAAATAATATAATAATGTTTTGGTAATTTTAGAGGAAATAGTACAAAAATACATTAATAAGTAAAATAATGTCAACTTAATCAGCCACATATAGCTATAGCGGAATATTTAGTCATTATATAGTTAAAGCATATTGTTTTTGTGTTTAAATTGTTATTAAATATAAATATTGTGACTAAAATGCAACTAGACGAAAACCATTTGAAACATTCTTGTGACCACATTTTGGTTATTTCAGTTAAACAACATTTTTATGCTGGTTAGACTTTTTATATAGTATTCTTCATCTGACTTACGAAACAGATAAGAAAAAATCTAATTATAATAACTTTTGTTGCAGTTTTATAGTGCGAAAATATTCTCTTCTGAAGTAACAAACTTCTTTCAAGAACTTATAAATGAAACCCTAGAAATTAGAGAGAAAAAGGGAATTGTACGACTTGATATGTTAAATTTGTTTATGGAAGCACGAAGAGGAGTCACAGGACATCAAGAAAATGCTGTTCTCGACGCAGGTTTTGCTATCGCACAAGAATCAAATTCTGGTAAATATTTGGGGCGAGCGTAGGTGCCTCTTTACTATACACATATTTCGACATGCAATTTAAAGCAACGTTAGGCACGGTTGACACTTGGCTAGGTGATCGTTTCAGGTGTTATAGTATATTCCATAAACGGGAGCCGGGGGCGAGCGTAGGTGCGTCTTTACTATGTACATACTTCGGTATGCGATGTAAAGCAACGTCAGGCGCAGTTAGTAGTTGGATGGATGACCATTCCAACGGAAACCGCGTCCTCGCCTCACACATCTTCCAGCGGCATATATATCAGTGTATGCGCGGAAGCTATGCAACCTTAGGCGAGGGTTGTATAGGAGATATACCATCCTTCGGAGGGGATGTAAAGCCGTCGGTCCCTTGTCTATTAAATGTTAGGCAAGTAAAAGATCCCTACTCTTCTTAAGGGAAGAGGCTCGGCAATATTCCTGGTTGGGGGTAGCTCGTCTACAGGCGTCGGTGTTAGGCCTCAGTAGCGGAAATAGACCGACGTTATATAAATGTATAAAAAAAAATAAAGGGAGCTAGAAAAAATTGAAAACGACTCAAAATTTGTCAAAAAATCAACTCTTTCACCTCATCTTCTCAAGCTATGGTAAAAAAGCACTTAAGACGCTTAAATTAATAAAAAACTACACTTTCTTACGAAGAAATCTGGAAAAATTTACATAACACAGATCACAAATAGTCCGGATTTATCAACAGCATCCTTCCAACATTCATATTGGTCATTTTACAGCAGAAAGGTACAAACAACAGCCTTAAAAAATACAGCCCCCTCACTAACTCGATTCACATCACCTTCTTTCCACACCTTCCGCCACAAGGTTATACTTCACTTCTACCAAATTTTATAAAACATTTTTCTCTCAATTTCAATTTCCCATTCAAATTTCCATTCATACTTCAAAACACACTTCATTCACTTTCCTGAGGTGCCAGCTAATCATTCATCCAACCAATTCATCCATTCATATGTTAAATTTAAAGATTAATGCCAACAATTGGGAATATTAACAATAAATAGTAATTTAACTACTTAATATTTTAGTTAAAGAAAAAGTGCCCATGGAAATATCCAACTTTGACATCACGGCAACGTCCCTAATTTTCTTATTCGCTGGCTTTGATTCTGTGTCAGGTTTGATGTGTTTCACATCCTACGAACTGGCTTTGAATCCTGACGTCCAAGAAAGACTTAGAAATGAAATACAAGCAACTTTGGAAAAGAGTGATGGAAAACTGACGTACGAAGGTCTTCTGAAAATGAAATATATGGATATGGTTATATCCGGTTGGTAAGAAACAAAAAACTACAGGGTATTTGTAGACAATTTATTTTTTAGAATCTTTGAGGAAATGGCCTGCTTTTCCAAATACCGATAGACTATGCACTAAGCCTTACGTCATTCAACCAAATACACCAGAAGAAGAACCGCTACTTTTAGAAAGGGGAACGCCAATTTTGTTTCCTACACTTGGCTTGCAACGCGATCCGAAGTATTATCCAAATCCCGATCGTTTTGATCCAGAAAGATTCAACGACGAAAATAAAGGGAACATAAATCCCTACACTTACATTCCATTTGGTATAGGACCACGTAATTGTATCGGCGCTAGGTTTGCCTTACTGGAAGCAAAAATAATATTTTTTTATATTTTGCAATATTTTGAAATAGTCCCTGTAGATAAAACTCAAATTCCTTTGAAATTGGCTATAAACACTGGTACTGTGACTGCTGCTGAGGGATTTTGGGTTGGTCTAAAACGTATTGAGAAGTAATACTACAGAATCACTCAATCAGTAGAAGTCAGATAGATATATTTATTACATTTTGTAGTAAATTTTAACCTTTTCTAATTTATAAGTAAATTTTCGATACAACAATCGTTTTTTCATCTTTTGAAAACGGTAACCCCCTCGGCTTAATACCGAAGTTGAACTATTCTCGTTAATAAATGGCGGTGAGGTGAAAAAAACGAATAATAAAATTTTGCCTAAAGTACTACTAATATTAAACATTATTGATTAAAAATATATGTATAATTAAACAATATATCTGTCAGTCTGTCTACATTGATGAAATTTGCTTAATGTACAGAAAGCCATAGAATATTCCAAGACGTATATTCAAAGCACATAATGTGCAGTATTGACAAGTAAACGATGTTAGCGTGTTATCAATTGGAAACGAAAACATACATAACGATTAATGTTTATTTTAATACGCAATACAACTACCAACTAAAAATACAATATATCCCATCAAATTACATTGCATTATGGTGCAATAGTAAGATAATAAATTAGTTGATAACAGGAAATCGTCTTATTTATCTGACTACCTCTAATTTATTATTGTAAAGCCAATACCTGATTATGATGCTGTACGCTTAAGTAATAGCTTCGACGCAAATAATAGGCCAGCCACCACGGAGATATTGAAAAGTTAGACAAAAATTGCAAAAGCAATTCAAGTCAAGTATCTAGGAGTACTCTTGGATCAAAAACTTACCTGGAACTCACATCTGGAAAGGACACTTATGAAAACAACAGCGGCAATATGGACGTGCCGTAGGCTGTTTGGTAAGACCTTGGTCTTCAGATCAAAAATAGAGGAAAAAATAACACAAGGAAAATTTCAGAAACTGTAACGCCTTCCCTATTTAGAGAGTACAGGAGCAATGTTCTCGTGCCCCACAGCAGTTATGGAGGCAATGGTTGATCAACTTCCTTTGCACTTGCATGTGAGGAAGGAGGCAGCACTTAGTGCCTTACGACTGCATCAGGCACATACATTTAATCCTCGGGCGGGCGCGCTTTTCAAAATCACATGAGCGGGCGCGTTGCGGCACCGTATGCCGCAAGCAGAAAAATGTACGGATCAATTCAAAACAGCAAAATTTATTTCCTAATAGAGTAAAAAAATAAAATAAATCGTAATTAAATGAACGGGACGTTAATTTACAGTCCCTTTCTCTATGATATGGAAATTTAGCTTTTCTATTTTCAATGTAGATATTGGTACAGGAAGCTATATGGTCGATCATATCCGTCGTCATAAAAGTAAAAAATTATTCCAATATGGTCGAGAGCCTTTAGATCCAGGCAGCACTTTTATTATATTTTTGGCTTTGATTTTACTTGATGTTGCTGGAGTACTCTTCCAAATATTTTCTTCATCTTTGGCAATATAAAACTGATAATCAGACTCTTGCAATTCCATATACTCTAGATCCTCGAAATCTTCATCTCCAGACAGTTCTGATCCACTGTCATTGTCAGCCAATCCAATTTCTTCAGTCTCGCCTCCCTCTTCATCTCTAAAGTCTACTATGTCCTCGACATCTGACAAAGTATCAGCCAATTCTTGTAATTCCCCGGCAGTCAAAGGTTTTCTTGAATATCGCTTATCCCTAAAATAAAAATAGTATATTAAAGTAAATTTTAAATTTGTTGTGCCGTATAAATAAAAATTAATGCTGCAACTTGATAAAAACCAGAAATAATTTTACTTACATGATCGGGCGCGCTGCGGCACAGAATGCCGTAACCTCAACACCTACACGTTCAACAACTCACTAATAACTAAACAAATCATAAACTGCGGTACTTTGTATGTAATAAGTTACCTAATATAGTCATTTGAGTATAGCTAGATGGACAATGAGATTTAACCAATAATATTTGCTGAATCTTTAAATTAGTGAAAAGACGGCATGCAGTGCCGATAGCGCGCCCGCCCTAGGGTTAAACCATGGTCTGGTTGGTCACTTAAGTATTCTGGAGTTAGCCCATTTGGAGTCCGTGACCAAACCCACTGACTCGATGCCAATCAAACAGGACTTGACTGTCTGTTTGACGTGCTAATTGAATGCCGTCAGACGAACAAGATAGAGGCACTGCGATTGGAGAAAGTGTCACTCATTTGGTATACAGATGGATCTAAGATGGCTGAAGGGGTAGGAGTAGGCGTAGCAGGGCCTCCAGAGCTCTCAGTAACATCCCAATCATCTTCCAGGTAGAAATTCATGCTATAAATCTGTGTGTACTGGGAATGCCTAAACAAAGCATTCTAAAGGCAAAGATCTATATACTATCAGATAGCCAGGCAGCATTAAAAGCTCTAATGTCCTATACCTTCGAGTCTAAAATTGCCTGGGAATGTAGACAATTTCTGAAGCAAATGGCCCACAACAACAAGGTTACCTTGATGCGGGTGCCATGCCAGGGCATGAGGAAGTACAAGGTACTGAACTTACTGACAGCGTTGCAAACAAGGAGCTCAAATCTTTCACTGGACTTGAATCATTTTATGACCTGGCCATAGAACACATAGTTGAGGAGATCCAGAAATGGCAAAGGATCAGAAAAAGTCCTACTAGAGGAATACTCCAGGCCAAAGCCAAGCGAAAAAAATTATAACTTATTCGTCAAAGAATACCACAAGGCTTCTCGAACTTGAAAAGTCCAAATTAAGGCTAATTACAACAGGCCTTCTAACTGGCCACTGCCCCTTGAAATATTATCTCAAGAACATGGGCAAGGCAGTAGACAATAAATGCAACTGAAACTGCGGAACATATACTTGTCAATGCAAAGTGCTAATCCGCAATAGGCTGAAGTTCCTAGAGCAGGCGGAATTAATAACTGTATGCATAAATTTAGGAATTTTACTCAAAAAGTTATTACAAATGTACGTTCTTTGTTAATTTAACAATATTCCGGGGACGGAAAAGGGCGCAAAAACCGTATTTTTACCGCCTCCAATGTTGTCTCAAAATTTAAAAACTTTTTCATACCTTTTTTACTCTAGTGACTGACCTATAAGTATCGGGAGCTCAACTGTTGGAGGCAAATTATTTTTAATACATTGAAGTCGTTAGATAATAAATTAACACCCGATTTTAATAATATCGTTCAATTTTTAAAATATACTATATAATTTTAAATTCAGCATGTTAACTTTTATGCTTTGCCATGTTTATGCTCAATAAATTTACTTCCAAAATATTAGAGTTTCATTTTATATGCCAGTTTTGGGGCTATAGACAGTTTCTATAGTAATTAAGAAAGGATTTGCATAATATAAATTTCATATTAAAATTTAATTAATAATATTTCCTTTGGTTAGTTTTCTTATTTAGTTATTATTGAATTATTTATGTTTCAGTAAAGTACTTTTTATATTATTACTATAAAATAAAATTACACTCAGCTGTGATCGATTTACAGCACAGTATTTGTGGTTACCTCCTTGCCTAAATATAACTCTGGCCATGGTCTAATATTGACTAAGCACCTTATGCAAGCCACTATACGCGGCTGCTGTATACATGGTTGCATACACCTACCCACCAGGGTAGTAATAAATGTTAGATGTATAATATATTTAGATACCTATGTGTTCTTTATTTGTTTAGAGAATGAAATAGTAAAATGCTGAGTAAAATGATCCCTACTGATTCGTAAGAGTTTATAAACGGTATCAAATAGAATATGAAATGGAAAAAAATTTAAAGGAACTGGTATCTCCATAACAGAAGACGTCGCTTCGTATTAAAAATGCGTTTTTCTTACAAGCCAAACAAAAATTTGATCAGGAAAATGTGTGGATACTTGGACGGGACATCCAATCGCGATCGAAATTGATCAGAAGAGAAATCTAATAAAAAACAAAGATGATCATATAAAGCACAAAGGACAGATACTAAATAGAAAAAATACAATCTTCTGGAAATAATTTAAATATTTTTTTTCTATCATACTATGTCAACGAAGAAATGAACTGATGGTATAGCCAAAATTATTGAGAACGGCATGCTAACAATCAACAAAGGGTTCAATTTGTTTAGTCATCAGCTATTATTAGAAAAACTGAAAAATATTGAATATCTAAACTTATGGCAAACTCTACTTAACGGATCGAAGGCAGCACGTAAAAATTGATGAAACCATAACCGAATTAAGAGAGATTGAATATAGAGTTCCCCAAGTTACGATCTTTGCTCCTCTACTCCTCAATATTTATATAAACGACCTCCTGCAATTACCATCTAAAGGGAAGATATTGAGTTTTGCTGACGATACCGTAATTATGTATGAAACCGATACCTGGAATAAAGTAAGAACTATGACTGAAACATATTTTAAACTGATTAAACAATGGTTCGACTCAATATACTAACTATAAATAAAGGCAATACTAAACGTATCCCCTTTACATCTTATTAAGATAATCTACCCAATTTTGGTGCACTAAATATAAAGCCAGATAATTGAAGAGGCTGATTGTGTTAAGTACCTAGGAATAATTATCAACAAACAGCTGAGATGGAATTTACAGTTAAATAATATTGTTAAAAATCTAAGAAACCTCTTCTATACTTTTAATATCTCAAACAATTTCTAAACCTAAAAGAACTCTATATCTTGTATTATTCCTTAGTGCACTCGAAGGTAATATACGATATAATCGATTGGGAAAATGTGGATTATAATTTTCTAAAAAACAATATGAAGCAGTCATTAATTTCCAGTTATTTAAAAAAGTAATGCATATGCAATTTTGAAATATGTATTTGTGTTAATACATACATGTTATGTACGTATATATGACCGTAATTTTCAATTATGTATATGCACATATATATTCCCTTTTAAACGACCGCCTCTATTTAACGACCAACGTAATTCCCGAGGGTGATCGGTATTGGAAAGATTTGCTGTACTATACTTATAGATTATTATAAACCCGTCTCGTACTAGTTAATCTTGAAAAGCTTCATCTACATCATATTACTCTACTGTCAAGTACTGTTGTTTATTTACGAAGTATAGTATAGTTGCTATTTTATTGTACCTTGTCCTCTATGTTTTTTTAATATTTACTATATATTGTATTACGTTCAAATGGTAAATAAACTATATTATTACTATTATAAATCGGTGAAAAAATCAGAAGCAAAATCTGTCAGGCAACGAAAACATAAACGAAAATCTTAATTCTATGTATGAGACCACGAAATTGAGGTGGTAACATCCAGTCTAAAGAATGAAGCTCTAGGAAATGACGGTATAATAATGAAAACCTTGAAACTCATATCTAAACACATTTAAACAAACAAATCTATTTTTACATTATTGTTGTACTGATACATAAAAATTGCAGTAGAAACGATATAAAAAAGTATCATCCAATGGCACATCTCCTTCATTATGCAACGTGTGGAAAATAATTGTGTGTTGGCAAGTAGCTAGGATTTTTCTTTGGTGTTAACAATACATGGAATTCAAACATTAATTACTATTGAATTATTTATGATTCAATAAAATATCTTTTATATTACTATGAAATCAAATTAGTCAGCTACTTGTCTAATATTGATCGTACAACTTAGACAATCTCTAGGCTTAGCGGCTGTATACATGGTTGCCTATACCTTCCACCTAAGTGATAATAGACACATGTATTTAGATATGTATTCTTTAATCGGTTGGAGAATCGATTTTTAAAATGCTGAATAAATTTACCTGGTGACTCGAAAAAGTTTATAAATAGTATCAAATAGAAGAGAACATAAAGAACTGGCATTTCCGTAACAGAAGACGTCACTCCTTGAAATTATGCGTTGTTGTTATAACCGAATACATATTTGGTAAAGAAAATAATGTGCTGCTACTTGGAGGGAACATCCAAGTGCAATTTGATCAGCAAAACATTTCAATAAATAAATGAGAAGATCTGGACCATTTACACGCAGGATGACATTAGAGTAGATAATCAAACTTCATTGTACATCTCAGATCTTAGATATAGTATGATGGGGGTTTATGAGGCTAAATAATTAAATAAAAAATAAGTTATTGAATTATACCTCAAAGAGAAACAACAATGTAGCTACGGATACGTGTTTCGAAGTTATTGCTCCTCATCAGCGTAGCGTAGCTTAGTGAATATCTTATAATCGAGCAGAACCAACAAAGGTAGGTAAGTGCAGTGCACAGTACTCCATTTGTACTTTCATATTGCATGTGCCACATTTAGGGCCTCAAATGAGAGCAATCAGTACGAATAGCTCTATGTTCTGCTCTATTTCCACCCGGCAAACATTAAGTAAAATATGATGGGGGTTTATGAGACTAAATAATTAAATAAAGAAATAAGTTATTGCCTTATACCTCAAAGACAAACAACAATGCAGCTACGGCCACGTGTTTCGGAATTATTGCTCCTCATCATTGCTCGATTATAAGATATTCATTAAGCTACGCTACGGGCCCAAGTAATTATCATATTGTAAACTTTCTGAGTGAGAGATTCTAAGAGATCTATGGATTTTTCAGTGAGTAATATATTTATACCGTCGGCATAGCAAGTCAGATATAAATATTTTTTATATAATACGATAAGTCGTTGGAAAAAATAATAAATAGTAAAGGTTCCAAGATAGAGCCTTGGGTACAATTTTATCAACAATTCAACCAAATCAATTTCAATTCAATTCAATTCAATCAAACAATTACTTGCTGCTTTAAGCACTGTTAAGTTTAACAATTTGCGTTCTATTATCCAGATATGAGGTGAAGAATTTTAAAGGAAAACTTCGAATTCTATATCTGTCTAATTTTTCTAATAATAAAATATGATCAACACAATCGAATGCGCGGGAGAAATCTACAAACAGGCCTAAAGTAAATAGTTTATTATCTAAAGCACCAATAATTTTATCGTGGAAAGCGCACAGACTTTTTTCGGTACTTTTTTTGTAAATCCATGTTGGCCTGGAGATAATATATTATTTTGCTCCAAAAAGAAAACTGTTAATTGCTTTTCAAAACAGAGTTCAAATAGTTTTGAAAGGCTCGGTAATAAGCTTATAGCTCTATAATTTGCGTAGTCCTTAAGATCACACTTCTTATAAAAGGGGAAAACAATAGATAGCTTTAGACGATTAGGAAAATACCATTTTCAAAAGATAAATTTAAAATATACGTCAATGACCTGCATAGAGTTAATTTCCATTTTTTAATCAAAATATTTAATATACCATCATAACCACATACGTTTGAATTTTTTATTAAAGTTAAGATCTGTTTCTCTTAATGGTGACATAAAGAACGAATTCTGACAAACTGGAAAAGAAAAGAAAATCATAATCTCTTTGTATGTTGTTATGCTCTACGGATGTTATAAAGTGTTTATTAAAATTGTTTGCGGCTTCCTCATTAGATATAAGAATATTATTCTGCACAATTTGGATGTCGCTTTTTAAAACAAAATTTTCTTGCAATTTTGAAATAACATTCCACATGGCTTTCGTCTTATCATTAGCATCCCTAATTTGCTTATTATGAAAATCTTTTTTTGCTTTTTATAATTTAATTTTATAATTATTATTTACTTCTCGGCTAAAGTTTTTAAATTCGGGATATTTTTTTGCTAGCTCGTTATATAAGCTGATGCGCTTCTTCAATTCGAGTAGCTCATCAGTTATCCATTCATCGCCATTATATTTAGGTTTCTTAATAAAGCGTTTAACTGGGAAACATAGTTTGACATAATACAAAACTATATTTAAAAAAATTTCAAAGGTTACATTTGGACAAGTTTCACTATAAACTTGAACCCAATCTACTTTTTCTAAATTGGTATTAAATAAACTAATGGTGTTACATAAATTCCTACCATATGAAAATACCTTTTTCTCTGTACTCTCTTCCACATCAATTTTTAACACTTGTGAATAATGGTTAGACAAATTAGAGTCGACATTTTTTGCTTCATAATTATTTAAACTTGAACTAATAATAAAATTGTCTATGCAGGTGTTAGATAAACGGAAAATTTCTATAATGGATGCAATGATCTTGAACAGATATCCAAAAATTGTCGAAATATATACAAGAATCTCACATTCAACAAGTTTTCTCTCATCTTTAATAACAATAACGGGGAACCCAAGAGTGAGAGACGTCCAATACATTCCGCCAAGCGCATTGTAAACCCTTGGATGTAAAAATAATAATGGTTCAATAATTATCTAGCCTTGAACTTACTTAAAATATATATATTTACCAATAACAAATTAAATTGAGATAACAGTTAAAGCGCATCAATTTTAGATTACACTTTTCCATTACTTTTCTGTAGTGTAGATTAGGTTGTGTGCATAGCAAGTGCTAAAAAAATATGTTGGCGATATGTCTTGGAGTGGTTCTAGTAGCCGTCCTTTTTTACATATGTTTCGTAAAACCAATGAGTTATTGGAGAGACCGTGGGGTCAAACAAGGAAAACCTCTGTGGATGTTCGGTGACAGCTGGGGTATATTTTTTCACTTGCAGAGTATCCCTGAAATGATACAGAATGTATACAACCAATATCCCGATACAAGGTAAGAAGAGAGTAAAGTGAATAAGAATAAATGAAAATATTTGAAAAGAACCACTTCAAAGTAATTTTTATTTGTTTGTGCTGTGGTTATCCATGCTATTTGGTTCACAATATTTAATCGGTGATAAATCACTCAAGACTAATTCCGGATAAAATGTTGCATCTGTTGATACTGTAGCTCGGTGTGCTAAGCGTGTGGCTAACAAAATAAATGAGATAGATAATAAAGTATATTAGATAATGACATGTACATAGAGAAGTTAATAAAAATGTTTTTAATGGTTATGCCTAGCGAAGTGGGTTCGATTCCCGCAAGGCGACACAATTTTTTATTAAAAAAATGCCCCAAGAGTGGTTCGGACTCGTCTATCTTACCTAGCACAAGATCGTTGAGACCTTCCAGGGGGTTACTTTAGCAACTTGAGAGGCGGTTAAGAAAACATTTTAAGAAAACAAGTTTTTTTCACTAAAACCAAAAAGAATCTCGAATATGACGCACTAACACAAATTAATGCAAATTAAAACTTTTATCAAACAACTATAATAAAATTCATATACAGTGTGAGGTAAAAAAATATTCTCTGAAATTAAGTTTATTTTCATAACAATTTTTTCAATTTTTTTTTAATCTCTGTGTATGTGTACTTAAAGAACTTAAAAATACCTACAATTTGATATGTTGGACACAGCCTTCGCTTAGAAATAGAGAAACTACTGGGCCGGGGAGTTTTAAGTAACGTCTCGTCTTAGAGCAGCGTCAACTATATGTTAAGAAGGATTCATTGAATTTTCATCAAAATCGGCTTTATGTGCTATTTGCACTATTTACTATGATTTTTGTCAAACGCCAATATGATATGAGTCAAAAACAACGCATATCTTTTAAGCAGCGAATGTATCTTCAAACTGTGGTGTTCAGTCAAACGCAGACAGGTTCGCAAACTGTTAGATAGAACGCATCCTGGTCAAAAGTAAACACTTTCAATAAATTTTGCTATCGAAAAGTCATTTTTTTTCTCGCCTAGAAACCTTACAGAATTAGAGAAATATTACAGGGGAGGTAGAAAAATATGAATAGAAACGGAATGACGGCATGAATGTTAAGATAAATATACACTTGTAACTTTTATGTCTTTCATGTAATTTATTATTTTTTTATATTAAAATAATAGGATAACATGTAATGATTTTTGGTGATTTCAAAAGGTATTCAGGCAAAACCAAACATGTCCATTTTTATTTCTTTATTTTTGTTGTCAAGAAAATCCTTAAAATTAACATTTTGGTTAATCATCTATAATCAAGTCCATAATAAATCGACAAAGACTATAAATGTTATTTTATGTAAAGAAATATCAACTTGGGGCGAGCGTAGGTGCGTCTTTACTATGTACATACTTCAGTACGCGATGTAAAGCAACGACAGGCGCAGTTAGTACTTGGATGGGTGACCATTCCAACGGAAACCGCGTTCTCGCCTCACACATCTTCCAGCGGCTTGTATATCTGTGTATGCGCGGAAGCTATTTAACCTTAGGCGAGGTTTGTATAGGAGATATATCATCCTTCGGAGGTGATGTAAAGCCGTCGGTCCCTTGTCTATTAAATGTTAGGCAAGTAAAAGATCCCTACTCTTCTTAAGGGAAGAGGTTCGGCAAAATTCCTGGTTGGGGGTAGCTCGTCTACAGGCGTCGGTGTTAGGCCTCAGTAGCGGAAATAGGCCGACGTTAAATAAATGTATAAAAAAAATATATCAACTGACATCAATTAATGTATCACTTAATTCCAGTCTTTGATTAAATTAGGGCGTGTCAGAATTATTGCAGTTAAAAAAAATTTCAAATTATTTTTGTCCATGTCATTTTACTGCTCGATTTGATCAACGGAAATGTAGGTATGAGTAGGTACCATTTTTTAAATTTTAAATTAGCCATATTTGTTTTGATTTCTAAACATGAAAATTTTAATTTTCAGATATTCTGGAATATATAATTTTGCCGCACCGATTTTGCTAGTAAAAGATCCAGATCTCATAAAACAAATGGGTATCAAAGATTTTGACCACTTTACTGATCATATGGACTTTATAGCCGAAAATGCTGATGCATTTTGGAGCAGAGGTTTGCTCAATTTGAAGGGTACGTTATTCTCATGTAGAAATACGTTTTGTTGAAATTTTAAGAGATTTATGTAAAAATGGATGACATATTTGTAAAAGGGTACAAATAAACACTGGTTCAGTCGAAGGCTCAATCCTGATGATGGCAACTTGACTGTCATGCGACGAGCATGCAAGATTTAACTACCTTAATATTAATTTTGTTTTAGGACAAGAGTGGCACAACATGAGGACACTTCTAAGTCCTTCCTTTACGAGTAGTAAAATGAAAGTCATGTTCGTACTAATGACAGAATGTGCCGAAAAATTCCTACAATATTTATTAAAAAATAACGAGGAAATGCTGACGTTAGAAATGAAAGAGACGTTTACTCGTTTTACAAATGATGTGATAGCTACGACAAATTTTGGTGTTGAGGTTGATTCATTGGCCGAACCAAATAATGAATTTTACTTGATGGCGAAGGAATCCGCCGACTTTAGTAGTTTTTGGAAAAATTTCAAGATATTCCTACATTTGACGTTTCCGCGAGTACGTATCTGATATTATTACTGCAATTGCCAAGCGGCACAAGAAATAATACTTTCGGCGTTATGACATTACAGTTGTTAGACGCCCTGACTAGCTGGTTATAGTGGCCATTATAGAAACAGCGTTGTTACGTTTTAGGGATGATGGTCAAAACAGGGAAAACTATTTTGACTACCATAACTTAACTAGATAATGCAGTCACTTAAGCCAAAAAAGAGGATCAACCTCGGAATGAAAGATAATAAGCTGTAAACTTGTATAAACCTTTATTTTGGCATTCTAAAAGTTTTCTCAAAAGTCTCATAAAATCTCATGTCCGCGTCTTAAGATATTCAAAGTCAAAGGCCATAAAAATAGGTTCTTCGCAAATATCTCGCTTCCTATGGTTTTAATAATATTTGCGTCTATTATGAAAATTGTAGAGCATAAAATTATCTACAAATTTTGTTCCAAACATTTTTTATACGCTGAACCGTTTTTGAGATACAGCGCGCAACGCTTAGCCATACATAGCATAATACAAGATCAACCATGAGTCCCGGTAAATAATAAGTCGTTAAAAGTTAATTAATCACTGAAAAGCACATAATAATTTGCATTATTTAATAATTAATACATTATATTTAATAATGTTTTTCATTTATCAAATATATTCATTCCTCTAATAATACTTACCTTCATCGTGTAATTAAAAAATTGTTAAGTGAAATACGGATACTCGGACTATAATAAAAACATAAAAGGAAATGGAACAGCTAAGAAGAACTGCTGCTCATTCAAAATCATATGAAGTTTGTTTAGACAAAACAATGATTATACCAATCATTCAAGAGACATTTTTGTCACATCGATGTAATAAAAAGAAACTTATTGATATGTTCATTGAGAAATTAGAGGAATCAAAACATCAAAGGACTGCCATCATCAAAGGAGAAGGTATAGATTTGCTCGTCATTTTAATTGGACGTACCCAAACACATCAACAAGAAATTTTCTTAAAAAAAGTAGGCAAAGTTAGAACACAAATATACTCCTCCAAAAGTTTTGATACATATCTCCGTTATAAAAAACACATTTATTATTGCATGCATTTAGTGAATGTGACACGACATCTGCGCTGTTTTAAAAAGGGAAAAAAACTCATTAGAACATTAGAGAAACTTCCCAATTTCGATCAACTGGCTCAAGTATTTCAACAAGAAAACTGCCCTGCACAAAAATTGTATGAACATGGAGTACGCATCTTGTTGGTAATATATAATGCTCCAAAATTTTGCTACGATTTACATGTACATAAACAAATAAATACGTTGGATAGTGATGGTTATAAGATATTACATAAAGGAACTCACTTAGGCTACTGTAGTGTAGCAGATATCGTAGACACAACTTACCCCGGATAAGTGATGTAACGTGCCCACGATAAAATTTCACTAGCTCAGACTGTCTCAGGGCTTTAAGCCGAAGTTTACATAAACTATGACACATTATTAGTTTACTTACTTACACAAATCACTGAGGGTTCCATACGTAGTGGTCGCAGACGAAATAATGACACTTTCTTTAAACATGAAATGCACTATATTACAGAATTTACAAATATTGGTTCTCTAGCATGTAACCTGGTGATGTTCAAAAGGTGTGGCAAATTTCTTGATTAATAAGTTACAACATTAATAAAATGCCTCGTGTAGCTACACATCGGTTTACAATGTGAGGATAAATGGTAATAAATTCGGCCACAATCGGTCTGATTTAGAGAACCTCCTTAAATAAATATAAATGCATGAAATCTTTAAATATGTACAAGTTAAAATACAAAAGTGAGTATGAATGGATATAGCCGTGCAGAACCTCTGAATGTGGTCCCCGGTAAATAAAAACAACACACTTATCTAGGGTGGTACGATACCGATTTCGACATTGAAGAAACTGTAGCCCTACTGTGGTGTCTTCGGGACGAAAGAAATTGAAAGGAGGATGGGGTTGATTATAGCCTCTCCAGCCCTGGAATTTTCTACTGTGTGTTGAAGCCCCATCCGTGGAACCCTAAAGATATCCCGATTTAATTTGCATGGTCGGAAATGCACGTGAAGCGTGCCTAATGAGAGCAATTTAAATCTGACATAACCCACAAAAGAAATATAATTTACCTCACTGATGAGGGAACAATCCACCAATGTTCCTAGAAAGCCACAGTTGGATGAATGGGGTCGAGTCCGTCTTTCAAGTCGACACAATAATTCCAAAGGAAAGCCTGTAAATTTGGGAAACACGTGTGTAGAGAACAGGTAAGATGGCGTGAAGAGGTTAACTTACCTTGTGTACTTAAATATCCTGCTTCCGCAGTTAAAATTTACTCACAACAACAAAATATTCCGCTAAACGAAACAACAACAGATGGACAAAATTTTCCTGTGTTGACAATCCCAAAATCCACCAGAATGTCTTGGATAAAACGAGTTTTGTGGGATTATCAACCGTATACCGCCATCAAAAATGTCTCTCTCCTCTTCACCAGCTGGAAGTATATCGCGCCTCCCGTGGACAATAGCGAAACTCTGCTACGGATGTAGCGGTTGTTATTATGCGGCTCACAAAACGCTAAGGCGTATGGTGGGTCGTATACGCTAGAGGTCCGCAACAATTTGAGGACAATATCGATCATCTTCGCTACACGCAATTCGTCAAGTCAACAAAGTTTAATAAACCTATGCAGTGGCTCATCAACATATCAACCGTGTATACTATCAAATTCAAACTTGGTTAGGGAATGATTTAGAACCCCAGGAATGGGTTTGGACGCTGCAAAATGAACTCTTGGAACCGATAACGACAATATTACTATCAGCTCCAGATGAACTACTGAACACAATATTTTTGCACGCTGCGGATGCAGCAAATCGGGTATGCCATGTTCTTTAGCTTGTGGCCAGTATAATGGGAAAGCTTGCCTCATTGCTTCATCGAATTAAAGTGATCTCGATGAAGAAAGTGCATTTGACCCCGAAATCCTTGACGATTTAGAGACAAATATTCTTGATAACGAAGATGATGGTAATGATTGGACATTTCGAGCGACCGGAAGACGATGATGAAGAAGAAGAAAATTGAGACTCATGTCCTTTTCATTATTAAAGTTTACGTAAATCCTCCCCACATTTGAATGTCAATCGTGGTAAATGTATGATACATAATTGCTATATAAAGATATAATTAAAATGTATTTACTGTATTCCTTTTCTAATCAAAATCTAATTTAGATATATTAAAATGTCTAGGGGGCGAGCGTAGGTGCGTCTTTACTATGTACATACTTCGGTATGCGATGTAAAGCAACGACAGGCGCAGTTAGTACTTGGATGGGTGACCATTCCAACGGAAACCGCGTTCTCGCCTCACACATCTTCCAGCGGCTTGTATATCAGTGTATGCGCGGAAGCTATACAACCTTAGGCGAGGGTTGTATAGGAGATATACCATCCTTCGGAGAGGATGCAAAGCCGTCGGTCCCTTGTCTATTAAATGTTAGGCAAGTAAAAGATTCCTACTCTTCTTAAGGGAAGAGGTTCGGCAAAATTCCTGGTTGGGGGTAGCTCGTCTACAGGCGTCGGTGTTAGGCCTCAGTAGCGGAAATAGGCCGACGTTAAATAAATATATAAATATATATATATATATATATATATATATATATATACATGTTAGATAATCGATTGTTGAAATCACTTTTTAAAAACTTTATTTATTTATTAATGGAGTCAACGTTGACTCTTTATAAATTAGAACAATAATAATTTTGACTTGTTATTCCAACATGAGTTTAAGACTGCCGTCTGAAAGTACACTACTCCCATTTATAACCTTTGGGAACAAAGGAACTGCAATTATGCAGTTTTGCAAGAATACAATCTTATCTAATTCTCGGGAGAGCGGATGCTGAGAGGAGTCGTTATTTGATATCTATGTAATATAATACCGCTGAGAGTGGTGAGGCCAATGTCTCAGAGATACAGGGTATATTTTCATATAACAACTTCCCCCTTATAAAAAAAGTTGTTGTTTATACAGCAACTTTTAAGTTGAACAAAATTTGTGATTTAACAAGAATTCAAAAATATAAAGTAATGTAAAATGGTAAAATTGTAAGATTGAAAAATATAAAAATATAAAATGTAAAATATAAAATGTAAAAATACAAAAAGCGTAAAATGTAAAAGCATAAAATGTAAAAATGCTAGGCGTAAGACGCAAGCGTATTAGCTTGTTTGTGTTACGAAAAGCATGTTAAAATGTTAGTCATTTGAAACTAACAAAAAAAATAGGAATAATAAAATACACTAAATAAACAATGAAGTGAAGTAAAAATTCACTGAAGAGTCTTGGTACAAAAAGTCAGTAAAAGGCACAAACAGTCTGGTTTAATTAAGTTCGATGTCTTCACCTTCTTCGTCCTCTCTTCTTAGTGGGGGTCGTCTTCGTTGATGAAATAGGCTAGTAAATGTCCTGAGGGGTTCACTAGGCCTTGGTGGAGATGAAGGAGTCGTGGAAACGTTGATGGCTAGTCTTCGTCTTCTTGCTTTACACTTACAGAATAGATACAAGAATAAGAGTCCGAAAATTAGCACTATGGTAAGGTAGGTAAACCAAGAAATGTGTCTCGTGATGAAGGGTTCCTTGATTAGGTCGTCTAAGTCTTTTGAATACTGGTCTAATTGGTGTCTGGCGATATCGAGGTCTTCGGTGTTCAGATCACTTAGTTTTAGTGGTTTCAGATTGGGCACTCGAACTTTGTCCGGAACCTGGTTGCAACACTCGAAAGGGATTTGTATGGGGTGAGCGTCGTTCTTCACGTCTGTCGTTTCGTCTGTGCTAGCTTGGATCTTCGTGATGCCTATGAAGGCGTAGCAATTTGGTTGTAATTTAATTATAGAGTTTTTGAAGATGGTGTCGGTTTTTGAAGTCTCCTTCGGACAATTGATATTCATTTGTAGTGGCTCTGTATTGATGATCATCCACACGTTTTCATCTAGTTTTTGGATGTTGTGTCCTTGGCCGATGATAGTTGACGTTTGACAGTTTTCTGGTAGGGTTTGTAGATCCTTGAAAAGGCGGGCTTCGCATATGGCGTTGTTGTCAATTGGATATGCAAACAAATTTGGACATAATTTAGTATTGGTATGGAGTGGCTTGCATTCTCTGAGGTCAGCAACGGGTATGTACATCAAAGAATCATCATCTCTCGCGATATATTTTTGAGAAGTTGACAAAATATGATACAGACCAGTTCTACTATCTAAGATAGGAATGGGGTATAATTGGAAAACAGAGTACGTTTGAGGGTTTACTAGGGGTACATCTAATACAAATACTAATTCTGAGTTCATTTGGAAAGCTTTTAATTCAATAATATCTAAATACTGTGCAATATTTGAAAGTTTAATTGGGAGTGGCAAATTGTCCTTTTGTAGGTTTTGTGAAATTTCCTGCAATGAGTTTACCAAATCCTGGGGATTAATGATAGACGTATGAATTACTTTGAGTCTCGCGAAAGTGATCGAATTTAAAATATCGTTGAGGTTGTCCTCTATAAATAGGTAGCTCGCCATGAGTTGTTCACAAATTTCCAAGAATTTTAATTTTGTTTCAACTGCTCGTACGTTATACGTAATGTCTAAGATTGCGTATTCGATTTCTTTTATGTCTTTGTTGAATGTCTCCTCGTCTATTAGTAGTTTTTGAATTGTCGTGTTAAAATTTTTAATAACTGAATTTGTAACTGATATTTGATTTTTCATCAAATTTTCTATCTGACGTTCGTCTTGGTTTAGTTTATTGATACAGTCAGAGTAGTATTTACCGTCTTCTGCGTCTAAATTTCCGGTAATTGCTTTGAATATTGAACCAATTCCGTTTATGATTCCGCGTTTGTAGCGTTTCGTGTCGAGATGTATTTCGTCAAATTTAGTTTGTATGGATTTTGAGATTTGTCCTAGGAGGCTTAAATGCGTTTTAACCTCACTCGCGAATTCGTTCATGTTTTTGTATGCTGGGTCAAGGGTGGTAAGGATTGTCTGTAAAATTTTGTCGTTTCTGTCAAGAGCTGTCTTAAAGGTCGATATATTTTTATGTACGAGTAACGTCCATTTCTTGTGTGAGATGACAATGTCCGTGTCTTTGTGATAGTAAACACCGATAGTATTGTTTATTGGTGTTATTTCGTATTGAGAAAATGCTGATCCGAACAGCAGTAGAAACCTGAAAATAAATTTTAATCTTCAGTATATGGTTTCATTCTATCAAAATTTACTTTACTTGTTTGATTTGTCTCGGGATTTAACAAAGTGGCAGAATTTTGGAAAATTTCTTTGATCTCGAAAGGGCCGTTGAATTTATTTTGTGACTTACTTTTGATTTGGGATTCTTTTACATATACTTCGTCTCCAACGTTATACGTGGGGCGATTTTCTGGGATATTTCTGTCGAATCTGACTTTAGCTTTTTGTTTTTGCGCTTCAGTCCGACTGCGTGCAATTTGGTAATAGTGAGATATCCTATTATTTAAGTCCCTAACATATTTAGTTATTAGGTCTTTTTGGTTGTACAGGGTCTCTGGTGGTCTATTAGCTGTGTGTCCAAAAACCAGTTCGTATGGTGTAAAACCATGCGTTTTATTAACCGAATTGTTATAGCATATTACTGCATATGGTAATATGGTAAAAGGGTGTTCATTTGGGTTTTCAGTTTTGTGAATTCGGATCATTTCGGCTAAGGTAGCGTGAAAGCGTTCTATAGAACCGTTAGATTGGGGGTGTCCTACGCTAGAATATGTCAGTTTTATATCGTAGAGGGTACAGAGGTCTTTTAGTAAGTTGTTGTCGAATTCACCGCCGTAATCACAGTGAATCCTTAGTGGGGTACCGTAATGTTGAAAATATAACAATAGGGTGTTTACCACAGATTTTGCGCTTTTATCCGGTACTGCATAGGCTTGTGTGAATTTTGTAAGTTCGTCACGGATAGTTAGAGCGTAATTTCGTGTAGGAAATTCGAATAGATCAATGTTAATTCTTTCGAAAGGTGTTCTCGGGGTTTCAGTGATTACTAGAGGGTTGTTAAGATTTTTACGGCAAACTTTAGTCCGTTGACAAATTTCGCAATTTTTAATGAAATTTTCAACATCTTTGGTTAGTCCTTGCCAATTGTATTTGTTTTTGATCCTACGCATCGTCTCGTTTATTCCGCGATGTAGGTTGTTCTTGCCGGTGTGGTTTTGGTCAAGAATTATCGGTCTTTGGTCTTCGTCAGGTGTTTGTACTAGGTTTTGACAGATAATGAGCTTTAGGTCCTTTTCTGCGAAGATAAATGACAGAATTTCGAGTATGGGGAGGTCTAAGTTATTTTCGACATGATAAGTATTAGAAAGATCTAATTCATTTTGATTTTTGTATATTGCTAAGAACAAATGTTCTACTACAGATTCAGGGTCAAAGGGTAGAGGAATGATATAGTATTTCCTATGTCTAACCGATCTACTAGAGAGGATATTTATTTTGTCGTCGTAAAATTCAGGGTTTTCCTCGAAAATGTCGTCGATAATTTGGTGATGAAAATCTCTTAGGTTATTTTGTTGAAAGAAAGTTATGATGTGTTTGTTTTCTCGGTCCAGGAGTTGTTTATTCGAAGTTTGAATTTTAGAGTAGTCAATTAAAGATTTGGTCTTGTATAGTCGGGAGAAAGTATTAAATTCTTGAATTATTTGTTCGTTTGTGATTTCATCGTCATTGTCTGGATTTCCGTCATCGTCTGTGTCTTCGTTCGCGGCTAAGATTTTGGAATGGAATTTAGAACATTTGGAAAAATGGTTTATTTTGATTCTAGAGAGGGCATCGGCATTTTTATTGATTTTTCCGGGCTTGTAAACGATTTCGTAGTCGTATTCCTCTAGTTTGAGTCGCCAGCGGGCAAGTCTACTTCCTGGGTCTTTTATTGAGAATAACCAGGTAAGTGGTCGATGGTCGGTGACTAGTTTGAATTTTCTACCGAATAAATATGGTCTAAAGTGTTTTACTGACCATACTATGGCCAATAATTCCCTTTCAATGGTGGAATACTTTGTTTCCGCACCGCATAAAGTTCGGGAAGCGTATGCAATTGGTAGATCTTTGCCTATATTTCCCTGAGAGAGTACCGATCCGATGGCGAATGCGCTCGCGTCGGTAGTTAGGATGAAAGGCTCATCAAAATTAGGATATATTAATATCGGAGTCGTCGTCAATGTTTGCTTTAAGTTGTCGAACGAATTCATACAATCATTGTCAAAGTTAAAGGGAGTGTCTTTTTGTAGTAGCTTGGTCAGGGGCTTTGAAATCTTAGAGAAATTTGGAATAAAGCGTCTATAATAGCCCGCTAAACCTAAGAAAGATTTAATGTCCTTTTGATTTTTCGGATGAGGAAAGTTTAAAATGGCATCTACTTTACTGGGATTTGGCTTAACACCGTCTTTTGTTATAAGATGTCCTAGATAAGCGACTTCTTTGCGTAGAAATTCGCACTTGTCGGGTTGAATTTTGAGGTTAGCTTTCCTTAAGCGTTTGAATACTTCTGTCAGTCGGGAAATATGATCGTGAATAGTAGGGGAGTAAATGATAATGTCGTCCATGTAAACAAGGCAGCGTTCATTCTGGATTCCTAACAAGATATTATCCATCACTCTTTGAAACGTTGATGGAGCATTCTTTAAACCGAATGGCATTCTAACGAATTCGAAATGACCGTTTTCGACTGTGAAAGCAGTCTTTTGAATGTCTTTCGCGTCAATTTCTATTTGGTGGAATCCGGAAGCTAAGTCTAGTGTGGTAAAATATTGGCATTTGCCTAGTTGGTCTAAAAGGTCAGAAATATTTGGGAGAGGGTATTTATCGTCAATAGTCAATTCGTTTAATTTCCTGTAATCTACTACGACTCGCCATTTTTGTTTGCCAGAGGCATCGAGTTTTTTGGGTACAACCCAAACAGGAGATGACCAGGGAGAAATTGAAGGTCTGATTATGCCTTGGTCCAGCATTTTAGAAACTTGTGTTTTGACTTCTTGTTTATGGCATTGAGGGTAGCGATACGATTTTGTAAATACAGGTTTAGAATTATTAGTGTCGATTGAATGTTTAATCTCGTTAGTGAAAGTCAAGTTGTCTCCTTCCAGGTAAAATATTTCAGAAAAGTCTAGGCAAAGTTGTGTAATTAGTTCACTTTCCTCGTAGTTTAGATGATCTAAACGTAACTGGTTAATAATTTCAGATGATCTGTCGGTCTGTATGTGTGAGTCGGAATTTTGAACATTTAAATTAAAAATCGATTTAAATTTTTGCAATGGTTCTAATTTTAGATTAGAAAAATTTATAATTTTCGGAATGGCGTTTGCATTAATTACGGTTGTCAAAAATTCTCCATTTTCGTTTACCCTAACAAGAGCATTAGGCAAACGAACTTTTTCGTTTTCCTGCGCTGACAGTACAGCGTCAGTGTTTCTAAGATTGCATTTTAGTTTGTAAACCTTTTCCGTGCGACCGTCAATTTGGATAGTATTTTGGCTAGAATTATGATTTTGTCGGATTTTGTTGATTTCGGGTGTTGGAGAATCGTCAGTTACTTTGAAGATGGGCAATGTTTTAAAATTTGTAATTAGTTGCCTGGTTTTGAAATCTATTCTACATTCGTAGTGTTCCATGAAATCGGCACCTAATAATCCGTCAAAGTCTATGTCCAAGTCGTGAATATAGACTCTGTGTGGGTCGCGTGCGTTAAATGGTATAAGAACAGATTCGCTAATTTTAATTTTTTCGTCGGTTATGCCTTGTATAATCGCGTTTTCTGGAGATCTATTTTTAAAATTTTCCGCTGTCTTATGCTTAAAAATCGAAATACCTGCGCCAGTATCAATTAAGAGTTTAAATTTGTTCGAAATGTCATTTATGAAATAAAGATTACTAGAATTCACGGTCAATAGTGTGTGTGTAGGCCAATTTAAGCGAAGTTCTGGTCTGAGAAATTCAGTAGGGGGTTGTAATTGTCGTTCAGGTTTAATGTTTGGATTTGGTTGGACATTTGGTCCACTTCGAAATTTATTTCTTGGGTTGGAGTATTCATTGAATACTCCGGGCCTAATGGAAAATCCTGAGGATTAGCAGTATAATCCTGCGACATCTGAGAATTAGCTGTATAATTCTCATTTTGGTATGGCATGTTATCGTCGTTATTTTGCGGAAAATGGGGGTAATCTTCATAATTTATTTGTGGCATGTTTGCCATATTATCAAGGCTAGAATTAGTTTGATAGTTTCCGAAGTTATGGAATTGCGGGTCACTGAAATTATCAGTTTCATTGTAAAAATTAGTATCATAATTTTGAGAGTCGAAATGATTGTCAAAATTAACGTGATGTGTTCTCTGCGGGTTTTGTCTGTTAAAGTTAGGATTGAAATTTGAATTTTGTTGATTTGGGGATCTCTGAAAGTTCGGATTAGGTCTTATTGCAGAAGGCCTATTCTGCTGAAAATCTTGTTGCGGCGTGAAATTTCTTTGATATTGCTGGTTGGGAGAATTTTGGAAATTCGGTCTAGAAAATTGTGGAGGACTGGCAAAATTGTTTTGTCTAAAGTTCTGATTTTGTTGTGAGAATTGTAGTCTTGTTCGGCACTCATTAAAATTGTGCCCGTTACGTTTGCAAAAATTACAGAATTGTTGGGAGTTGGGACGCCTCTGTTGGTTCTGGATGGGGTTTTTGTTGATAGTTTGTTTTGGGAATTTTTGTGACTCGAAGTAGGACAGTTGGAGTTCGCGTTTGATTCTATTGATTGCTTCTAGCATGTCGCTGGGATTTCCGGCACGGATTATTTGTCCAAGTTTGGGTTCTAGTCCGGTAAGTAGTGTTGTTAGAGTCATGGTTTCAATTAGGGATGATTGGGCTGTCTTTTCTTCCAACGTCAAAGTCTGTTTTTGCACAGCAGCGTGCATTTTGGCATTATGTGTTTGTAAACGAGATACGAATGTCAGGGCAGTTTCATTAGGTAGTTGGTGAATCCGTTGTAAGTCCTGTATAAGGGCTGTCAAGTCGCGTGAATCACCGAAGTGGGCCTCAAGTAGGCTTTTAATTTCTGCCCAAGTGGCAGGGTTCCTCGAATTTATTAATTCGGCAGCTTTTCCCGAAGTTTATTTTTTATGTGTAGAGTAAGTAAAATACGCTGGTCCTCTATAGACATTCCGTTCGCGAAAACACACGCGGAAATAAAGGTTTGTAGGAAAATGGGGTTCCCGTCGAACTCTGGAACTATTGAGAAAATCTCACTTAACCTGTAGGGTTCTATGGTAAGGGTTTCGTCAGCGTTATTGGTATTATTTGCTGTAGTATTTGGTTGGTTCGCCATTTTGTATTATTAAGATTTGTATATAAATTTCAGATAAACAAACAAAAATTAATTTGGTACACACAAAAATAATAAAAATTAATTGTAAAAGGTGCAAGAGTACGCCACTGGCAATACTAATGAATAAAAGGAAACGAAATTGTATTCTTTTCTGTATAAAGTATGTAACAAATTATTTTTGCGATGGTATTTGCACTTATTCAGATATTATAGTCATATGGTATAAACAATACGTTAACCTTTATTAGTAGTAGTAGTATTAAATTGCAATAAAAACGTTACAAGATAAAGATTAAACTTGATATATGTCAAATTAATATATTGATTGCAATGAAAATATTTATGTGTTAAAATAAAATAAAATATCGGCTAAAGTAATACGATATTTAGATAATATATTCAACTAAATTAGATTGCAGAACTGTCGTGGGTTTAATGCAAATGTGAATGCAATGTACGAATGATAAAATATAAATGTTTAGTGCAGTTTGAAATAGAAAATAAATCGAGATGATTCTTAAATTACTTACATTACTATCTTCATGCCTGGGGTCCAGATGGAAGGTCGAATGCGGTTTCGTAAGCGTTGCTACACTGGGATGTACCGTCAGGGGTATCACTAGGTGTTCCTATCCACGGTGACGTGTTCCAAGTGCCGAAGACACCGACTTTCAGGGGCCAGGAATGTTTCTTACTTGCTAATTATTTCTCGATGTGTATATGATGCTTCTTGTGAGCTTGTTGAGACGTTGCTTGTCTGCTTGAAATTGTATTTTTCTTGTTTCTCGTAGATTCTTTGCTGATTGAAGGATTGAAATCCACCACCTCTGGGTTACAGGGTGTTTTTCAGATCCTACCGACTGCGCCAATGTTAGATAATCGATTGTTGAAATCACTTTTTAAAAACTTTATTTATTTATTAATGGAGTCAACGTTGACTCTTTATAAATTAGAACAATAATAATTTTGACTTGTTATTCCAACATGAGTTTAAGACTGCCGTCTGAAAGTACACTACTCCCATTTATAACCTTTGGGAACAAAGGAACTGCAATTATGCAGTTTTGCAAGAATACAACCTTATCTAATTCTCGGGAGAGCGGATGCTGAGAGGAGTCGTTATTTGATATCTATGTAATATAATACCGCTGAGAGTGGTGAGGCCAATGTCTCAGAGATACAGGGTATATTTTCATATAACATATATATATATATATATATATATATATATATATATATATATTAAAATGTAATTAAAATATACTTAAAGTATTTCACTTAACAATTTTTTAATTACACGAAGTAGGTAAGTATTATTAAACTAATATATTTGATAAATGAAAAATATTATTAATTATAATGTATTAATTAATAAATAATGCAAATCATTCATAATTGTGGATTTTTTGGTGATTAATTAACTTCAAACTACGTATTATTTACCGGGACTCACGATTGACCTTGCAGTATGTTATGTATGGCTCTCCGCCCTCTATCTCAAAAACGGTTAAGCGTATAAAGAAATGTTTGGAACAAAATTTTTAGAGAATTTTATACTCGACAATTTTCACAGTAGATGCAAATATCATTTTTTTTTTTTACATTTATTTAACGTCGGCCTATTTCCGCTACTGAGGCCTAACACTGACGCCTGTAGACGAGCTACCCCCAACCAGGAATTTTGCCGAACCTCTTCCTTTAGGAAGAGTAGGGATCTTTTACTTGCCTAACATTTAATAGACAAGGGACCGACGGCTTTACATCCCCTCCGAAGGATGGTATATCTCTTATACAACCCTCGCCTAAGGTTGTATAGCTTCAGCGCACACACTGATGTACAAGTCGCTGGAAGATGTGTGAGGCGAGGACGCGGTTTCCATTGGAATGGTCACCCATCCAACTACTAACTGCGCCTGACGTTGCTTTACATCGCATACCGAAGTATGTACATAGTAAAGACGCACCTACGCTCGCCCCCTGCAAATATCATTAAAACCATAGAAGGCGAGACATTTGCGAAGAACCCATTTTTGCGACCTTTGACCTTGAATATCTTAAGATGCAGGCACGAGATTTTATAAGACTTTTGAGACAACTTTTAGAACGCCAAAACAAAGGTTTATACAAATTTACAGCGTATTATCTGTCATTTCAAGGTGAAATCCCTAATGTGACTGGATTATGGAGTTACTAATCGAAGTGCAATTATTATTTTTATAATGTTATTCATAGGAAAATCAGAAAAATAGAGCTTAAGTAATATACCAAAGTCATGTCTTGGCTATTTCCTATGAAATAGTTTAAATAATCAACAAATATATTAATGATAAAAATTGTGACAACTTTTGCCCATTTTAATAGCTATAATAGATTTTAGGAATTGGCATTGTATAGCTAAAACAAATCATCTTTGTGTTTAAATATTTGTTAATTTCAAATGATAAACTATGACTAAAACAATATCGCCAAAATGCAATTAAATGAAAGTCATTGATATATTTTTGTGGCAACAATTTGGTTATTTCAGCTAAATACTATGTGCTATTTAGGCTACTTATTTACTAATTTTCACCCGATTTAGGAAACAAATGACAATAATCTAATTATGATTTTTCTTGTAGCTTTTTAACGTGAAACTGTTCCCTACTGAAGTGACAGATTTCTTTCACGAACTTATAACTGAGACACTAGAAACTAGGGAGAAAAAGGGAATTGTGCGACATGACATGTTAAATTTGTTTATGGAAGCGCGAAAAGGAATCGTAAATCACCAAGAAAACGGAATCCTTGATGCAGGTTTTGCCATAGCACAAGAGTCAAATTTAGGTAAATATCTCGTATCATATTTATTGGTCGAGAAAGCGCAGTTTCTCGACAAGCGCACTTGTTGAATTTGAAATTTGCAGGGAATAGTAATGTTAAATATTTTAGGCAAGGAAAAAGTACATATGGAGATATCAAACTTTGACATCACAGCAACATCCTTAATTTTCTTGTTCGCTGGCTTTGATTCCGTGTCAGGTCTGATGTGCTTTACGTCCTACGAATTGGCTTTGAATCCCGATGTCCAGGAAAAGCTCAGAAATGAGATTCACGCTACTTTGGAGGAGGGAGATGGAAAACTGACTTACGAGGGACTTTTGAAAATGAAATATATGGATATGGTTATATCCGGTTGGTAAAATATAAAAAAGTATTGGGTGACTGTAGACAATTTATTTTCTAGAATCTCTAAGGAAATGGCCAGCTTTTCCACGTTCTGATCGACAATGTACTAAACCTTACGTCATTCAGCCAAATAATCCAGATGAAGAACCGCTGCTATTAGAAAAAGGGACGTCAATTTGGTTTCCTACTTTTGCCTTGCAACGCGATCCGAAGTATTATCCAGATCCTGATCGGTTTGATCCAGAACGATTCAACGACGAAAACAAAGGGAAAATAAATCCCTACACTTACATTCCATTTGGTATAGGACCGCGTAATTGTATCGGTTCTAGATTTGCCTTACTGGAGGCGAAAATAATATTTTTTTATATTTTACAATATTTTGAAATAGTTCCTGTGGAGAAAACTCAGATTCCGTTGAAGATGGCTAAAAACGTTGCTACTGTGGCTGCTGCTGATGGATTTTGGGTTGGTCTAAAACGCATTGAGAAGTAACATTATAAAACATCCAGGACACAAAAGTGATATTCTTATGTTTGATAGGTTCTGTGGTTAATTTTAAGTTTCCGCAACTTCAAAATTTTCCATCTAATTGTTTTACCGCATTCCAAAATTTGTAGTATTAATAATAATAATCGTTTATTGTCCAACAGGCTCATGCCCAATTACAGGACACTTTGAAGTGTACAAAATATAGTACTACTAACTAATGTAATAGCTAAAAGTAGGAGAAGAAAAAAATTAACAAATACAATAAGAAAAAATACAATAAAGGCCACAAATGTAAAGAAGCATAGCGTATATATAACAAGTGAGAGTATAAAAACAGTTACATAAAAATTATAATTACCTACATCTAAATTTTGAAGAACTAAAATATCTCAGTTTTAATTAATAGTAAGAATACATACATAATGTCATCTAAAAATATTAGTGTGTAGTTAAAGCTGATTGTATACCTGTACATATTTTAACCTCTCCACAATAAAATTGTGAGAGGTTACTAAAATTGTTTCAAAAACGAAAATTGAGATAACATCAAATCTTTACGTTTTGAGGTCCTAGGAACCCAAAAAAGTGGTTTTTAAAAAATGTCTGTGTGTGTGTGTGTGTGCGTGTGTATGTGTGTATGTGTGTATGTGTGTATGTGTGTTAGCACGATAGCGCCGAAACTACTGAACGGATCTGAATGAAATTTTGTGTCTGCGTTTCTATAGTACCCCAGAAGATCTGAAAGGGTTTTGATTGAGATCGGGTTACGTTGAAGCAACAAGTTGTTTATTTTATAATTACTTTCAATTTGCAATGGAACCATAGAAAATCAGTTAAAATTCTGATTTCAACGATATAACACACTTCCACCCTTTCGATTTGGTTTCCGTGAAAAAAGTTAGAAACAAAGCAAATATGGCATAGATCGCATATACGTCGTGAATTCACGTGTGGGGGTTTCTTCACTGCTCTAGAAGTAGAGCGGATTACGTTTAGTGCCGTTTTTAAATATATATATAGACAAATCGGAGAATTAAACTACAAATATTCCTCTAAAATCTAGTAAAATTACTGAAATGCTAATGTTTCATTTAACAAAGACAGCCGCGAGCGATCGGATTGCAATGAGCAAATTTTGACGATTGTCATTGCCATCGTTTGTCATCCGATAACTTTGGTGTCACGTCATGTTAATAAGATTTCGGCATATTTGTAACTTTTAGTGGATTGTCACAAACTTTAAAGGTAGATGTAACAATATCAATATCATATGCTTTCTGTACCTTCGTTGGTGAATTTATTATAGATTATTACTTTACCAATTTTCAATTTGTTGCTTTACAAATCTGTAGTATTTAGGATAACTAGACTTTCTTAGTCGTTCAAGTGATGTTAAAGTTGGTAATATCCTAATAGTATATTATTCAACGAGTGATAATGTAGGTAATAACTCGCATAGATGATTGTAAATTCATTAAGTTAAGGGTTTTTAGTGCCCCAGAAGATCTGAAAAGGTTTTGGATGAGATCGGATTACGTTTAGTGCCGTTTTGTCACACAATTTAATGCTCTTTTCGGCTTTAAAGATCCACCGAGTGGGGAGGTTCCAGCCGCTTCCAGTAGCTGTCGATTTTTTAGTTTGATTAAATTACATTGGTTAATATCGCATAGATGACTAATGCTGTTGAAATTAATGCACATTGTGTGTATTGGTGAATTAAAAAACACATTTGTCCTAGCTGTATCAATATGAAACGTGAGACTCTACCTCGACTCTTGCCTTGGATGCCTTGGAACTAAAAAATTTAATGCAGCCAGAAGGTCAGAACAATCGATTTCAGTGTGTAACAGTTTGCGAAGGAAAGATAGGAAGTTGTATTTGCGGCGAGTTTCTAAGTATTGGAGGTTAAAACATTGGAGTAAATAAGTATTATCAATTCCCCGCTCAGGATAATTATTTGTAATCTTAAAATACGAAAATTTTAAAAATCTCCTTTGCACGCTTTCTAATCCATATTTGTGGTAATAATAGTAAGGATTCCAAATCAAGGCGCCATATTCCAGTTTAGATCTTACGTATGAGGCATATAGTGTTTATAAAGCAGTAGTATTAGTAAACGATAAACAATTACGCATAATAAATACAAGTATTTTAACTGTTTCAGACGTTTTTGTATTTATATGCTGGTTGAAAGTCATTTCTGAATCAAAAATCACACCTATGTCTTTTATTGTGTTTTCACTGACTAAAGTGTTACCATCAATAGTATATTCATAAGTTATATTTAAGTGTTTCCTAGAACAAGTCATTATTTTACATTTCGAAATATTTAAATGCAGTTTATTGACATTACACCAAACCTTAATACTATTCATTATTCAAGTCGTTCTGTAGGCGTATACAGTCCTCGATGGTATGGATATTTGTAAAGATTTTTAAGTCGTCGGCAAAACACAATTTATTACAATTAATATTGTTAAATAAATCGTTAATATATAACAGAAAGAATAATGGGCCGAGATTGGACCCTTGGGGAACCCCAGAGGTAGCAATAATCATTTGAGAGTTAAAACCATTGTATGTAACAAACTGTTCACGTCTATAGAAATAGGATTGAAAGAACAAAACTAGTTGATTGCTGAAACCAATATTTAAAAGTTTGTCCGTATATATTACACTTACCTGACTTTTATTATGGAGTTCTTTGCTCACAAAGTGAGAGAATGTGGCAAGATTATTAACTAACAACTCCATGTTGAAAGGGAGATAAAATGTAATTAGTTGAAAGGTAGATACGATTTTATAAGACTATTTCAAAAACCTTTGCAAAGTTAGATAGGATGGATATTCCGCGGTAATTATTAATTTTGCGATATCATCACTTTTAAATATAGGGCAGAGTTTAGCAAGCTTCCACTTACTGGGAAAAGTAGCTAATCGTAAAGACATGTTAAACAAATGACATAACGGCTCAGTTAAAATATAACTACAATCTTTGACCACGAATGGTGGAATTAAATCGGGACCAGAGGTTAATTTGTTTTTGAGTTTTTTAATCGCATCTTATATTTCGTCTACATTTATCATATCAATATGTAGGTACATTATTATTGTATAAACAAGTTGTTTCATTCCTAACATTTATATTTATATGATTATCAGCTGGCCCAAATATATTGCTAAAGAATTCAGCGAATACGTTGACAATGTCTTGCTGGTTATCATACACTTCATTCTTAAAAAACATTTTACCAGGAATTCTAGAATTACTTTTTTTTGACTGTATATATGACCAAAAGTTTTACCGATCTACAATTAAAGACGATTGAACATCAGGCAGATAGATATCGTGTGCGGCTTTGATTTGATTTTTTATTATAGATCTTAAATGTTTAAATTGTTCCAAATAAAAATTATCCTTTGTTTCTTTATATTTTTTGTAATATTTGTACTCTCTTTTTATATTAGAAATTATTTCCAACGTATGCTACTTTAAAAAATTTTTGTTTGCCTTTTTATAAAGAAGGACATGGGCGTCCAATATTTCATGCAATTTACTGTACAACGCGTCAAGTGCACTATTTACATCTGAGAAGTTATTTACAAAAGACCAATCGACATTAAAAAACGCATCATATAAAGTTGCGAAATTAGTCTTCCTAGAGTTATATGCTTTCTGTGTTAGGTTGGAATGAAAGTTATTAGGTTTTGACATGTTTTCAATCGAGATAAATAGTGCAGGATGGTATGCATCATGCATCTTCTTTTACAAAAGGAGTATTGTTGCGCATAGTCCCACATTTCAAATTCGAGAAAACTAGGTCAAATATTCTATCATTGACATTGGTTATGTTATTAAACTGGAATAAGTTGAAAAAGCAGGAGAAATTATTTATACATATTCTTTTCTTACTGCTGTCATTGTTGCAATAATTTGGATTATTGAAATCCCATATGATTAAAATATTAGTATTCGTGGCTTAATGACATAGTTGAACTATTTCTGTTAATAAATCGCGGTGAGGTAAAGAAACATATCGTATATGTCAGTTTGTTTGCCTTTGTTCATGACATGTTGAGAATACTTCGAAACACATTCATAGATTATTCTTTCCTATTATTTGGGTTTTCTACCACATGTATTATTATCCTCTTTAAAACAAATCATCAAATCTACAAAATAATAGAAATATTGGAAAAAAGCCTCTGCGCCCGTGACGTTTACGCCAAAGGAATAGTCAGAGGTTATGTTTTGCAAATAATATAAATCGAAATAAACACAGAAATAATGTATTTTGCTGACGTTTCGGAAAGTAATCTCTTTCCGTTTTCAAAGCTTTTTTTGGAAGAATTCTTATTTTGCTGTGTATGTCAAATACACAGCTTTAGGATTCTGTTTATGTTATTTCCATAGATACTTACTACTTACACAGAACATAGAACTGATGATATTTTCTTTTAGATAATGTTGAGTTTGTTAAGTACTTCTTTTAACATTGGTAGCCAGGTTGTACAAATATCTACAGAACAATTCGATACGCACTTATCATCATTTAATAATATTGCTGATTCTTTAATTTTTCTTTTTTTGGTATCTCTTTCTTTTGTTAAAATTTTTGCCGAGTCCCAGTTTATTCTATGTCCGTTTTCCCAAGCATGTTCACAAATCTTTGATTTCTGAATTTCATTCTTTCTAATGTAATTCTTGTACTCATCCAACCTCACACTGAAAGGTCTGGATGACTCACCCACATAACATTTATCACATTCGCAGGGGATATTGTAAATACAGTTTTTTGAATTCTGCTCTCTGTTTATCGGTTTTGTTTTTGTTAAAATAGGTCTTAAAGTGTTCCCCGTTTGAAATATCGTCCTAACATCAAATTTGTCACCTATACGGCGTAGCTTTTCCGATAGACCGTATACATAAGGAATTATTGCTGTATAATGACGTTCAAGTTTTTGTCGTACCTCATTGTCCCTATTTTAAACATTTATGAAAACTTTATCAACAAAGGCTTCAGGATATTGCTTTTGTACTAGAACCTCTTTGATACATTTTTTCTCGTTATTTAATATTTCATTATTAGATGAAATTATTTTGGCCCTATCGTATAAACATTTTACAACACTCCTTTTAACATTTATTGACTGATTTGAGTTAAAATTTTAGATATTTATTAGTATGTGTTGGTTTTCTATAAACGCTTGTTTCAATTGTATTATTTACCCTTCTAATTAAAACATCTAAAAACGGTAGTTGATTCCTACTTTCTACTTCTAATATGAATTTAATAGACGGTTCCTTACTATTTATTCTTTCCAAAAAACTATCTAGTAAATCGACACCATGAGGCCAAATTGCAAAAATGTCGTCAACATATCTCCACCAGACAACCGGTTTGTTTATACAATTTTGAACATGTGTGTTCTCAAAGTTCTCCATAAATATGTTGCTTAAAATTGGTGATAATGCAGACCCCATAGCCATACCAAAATCCTGCTGATAGAACTCATTGTCCAATTGAAAATAGGTTGTTTTTATACACAGTGTTAAGAGTTCCATTATGCTATTTACACTTAATTTAGTTAAAGTTTCCAAATTATTATCATTTAGCAACCTGACTTTAACCATTTTTAAGGTTTCATCTACCGGAATATTGGTAAAAAGACTAACTACTACAATACATTCATAGATTTTGTTACATATTCAAAAATCCGCAAAATATTTAAAAACATATGCTCAAATTGTATATTACGCAAAACTAATATGTAAATTAAGATCACTTATAATATTAACATGCTAGTAAATGCAGTTACATAAATAGATGCAGACAGATAAATATATAATGTTTAATTTTGATTTCAATATTTAATACAGCTATCAATAAAAGGGAATAGAATATCTCATCAAATTAAGCCATATGATTCTGCAATATTTTAACAATAAATTAACTATTTGATAACTGTAAATCGTTTTATTTATTTAACGTTCTCTTCTTAATATTGTGAGTTAGTGAGAGAAAATATCTTTGCTCAAAAATTTACGTGAAATAGCAATTATATTTTTGAAATCTCTTCTTAGCGTATTAAGGAATGTAAAAAAAAGTGAAAGAAAGCTAGCCTTTGTCTTGTACAATAAAAGCAATTTATTAACTAATTCGATTTCGGTCCGGATATAGCAAAGAAGAACGGAATTTTTCGAAATGTCAAGTTGTTTACTTGTAAATAATAAACACAGAAAAAATAGTGGCATTATTTTTATGGCTTTGGGTCGTAGATCATGCAGCCAGTCAGAATATTACCTAAGAAATAGCGGGAAAAACAAATCCATATACTTCTCACCCAGATGTCTCTCAGGGTATCTAATTTAAAGGGAACATAAGGGAACATCCTGTGGCGGCCTTTTTAGTAAGCAGTGTCATATCAGTTGCTGTGGCCTTTCTAATGAAGCCATAACAGTCTCAAATATACCAGATTGCTTGTGGTACTGTAATAACTCATATACTGGTAAAAGCGCTGAAGATGAGACAAAAAACTCTCTGGAGTTGGTTATTGAGATTATGAACGAAAAACTCAAAGAACAGTTCACGCATATGAAATATGAATTTTTAAAACTAGCTGAGGATAAACCTATTTGTACTGAAAAATTTGTGCACAAACTTCCTTTCTATTCCAAAATTGTTAGCAACAGTAAATCTGCTGCTATAATTAAGCCAAAAGACCAGAATAAGAAAAATGGTGAAGCAAAATCTGAAATATTTAATAATAATAATAGGCCCTTATTTTCCATTAAGTAAGTACAGATAAATTACAGATATCATACATACAACATTTAAGATGACCTAATGGATAAACAAATAATAATAATATAAATAAAGAAACAAGTTATTGCCTTATACCTCAAGAGAAACAACAATGCAGCTACGGACACGTGTTTCGGAGTTATTGCTCCTCATCAGCGTAGCGTAGCTTAGCGAATAGTTGATTTACCAAATTACATAAATATATAATAATAAATATAACAACAATAATATATTTTCCCAAAAAAAGAAAGGGAAATTTGGCATTGGTGGGGTAAGTAATATTTTTGTTGTAGATTATTTTTAAGAGCCATTTTTGGGTAGTATTTAGTATTCTTATATAGTTGTTGTTACCCCACCCCATCCAATAATTCCATAGGCAAGTTATGACTGGACAAGGGAGAAGCATAATATATAAAGGTGACGTATACTTAAAAACGACTTTAGGTATTTAAATTTTGAAAGGAGAGGCCGTAGTTTTCTAACAATGTTATTTACTTGTACGTTCCATCTAAGTTGTTTATCTATTGTAATACCTAAATATTTTATATGTTCTGCTTCACTAATGGTCATTAATAACTTACCATCGTGGCTGATCTGGAGAGGACCAAAGCTGGGTAAGTTGTTTTGAAACAATGTGAATGGGAGATATTTAGTTTCGTCACCGTTAATTGTAAGATAGTTATAATCAAACCAATTTTTCACTATTTTAAAAAAAATTTCAGCTAGATTTTTGAGATAAATAATAATACATACAAGCATATCCTACAACTCAATAACAATACAATGCAATAAAAATGCAGGAAAGTGAGAATAGAGCCGTTGTGCCGTTTTCCATTTTTTCTTTTCTCCCTTTCTTTCCTTTTTCTTCCTTACTCTTTTCTTTTTCTTTTCTTCCTTTTTTCTCCTTTTCTCTTTTTTCCCCATTATCTTGGGCTATATTTGCATAAAGATATACTTTTTAACATAATGTTGATAACGATTTGTTTTTAAAATTAGATGGTACGGAATTGTAAATTTTGGAAATTTGGTAAGTAAATGAACGTCATGATTAATCCAGTGCGATGCGTGGGAGGTGTTAGGGTTCCTTTAAATCTGATGTTGAAGTTGTGAACATCTGACCAATACGTTTTTTTATGTAAATCATTTGAAATTTTATTTATAATGATTTTGTGAAATATGCACGCCGAGTGTAAGAAACAACGTTTAACCATGGTAAGCCAACCCAATTTCATTAAGTTTATGCGAAGTGCCCTGCCGGCGCCGGACACCGAAACTTAAAATAAAAAAGAGTTCTGATTAACCTGTATTCTACTGGAGTATTCAGAATCTAAACCTGGACCATATACTCAGTCAGCAAAGTTAAATTTTGGTAAAACAAAATAACCGCATATTAAAACAATACTATTCTACCAAACCATCATCCACGGATGAAAATGAATCTTATATTTGCACTGCAAAATAGAGTTACCAAAGTCACACACCCCCAATTTAAAATGGAATCGTAACATGAATTGAAGGGTCTATTAGTTGAGAATTCTTATCCAAGAAATTTAGTTAACAAACTCTTATTTAACACCGAACAAAATCGTAATAACTTTACCCATGACCTTAATGGTGTAAATCATACTGATTCAATTAACAATGGCAATGTTCAAGTTTCAATAAATGTTGTTGAAGAGAACATTAACGAGGCTGATGGTAACATAAATAGTGGTAATGACACAGAAAATAGAATAATTTATAAATCTTTACCTTATGTAGAAAATTTGACGTCTAGGTTAATAAACCTTTTTAAAGACTCTAATATTAAAATAACTAATAAACACCTAAAAACTGTTTCACAATTACATAGTATTACGAAGGCTCCCTTAAGGGATAAAGAAAATCTAATATCGTTTATCGTATCGAATGTTTCAATTGTAGTCGAGCGTACATTGGGCAGTCATCAAGAACAACGTCTCACAAACATGATTGCAATAGAATGGTAAAATCTTGCGCCTTAGCAGAACATGTCATTACAACTGGTCACAAAATGGATTATGAAAATGTAAAAGTTTTGGCAGTAGAGAACAACTATCAAAAAAGAATTTTCCTTGAAATGTTTCATATTAATAATGAAGTTAACAGCTTAAACAAAAAATCAGACATCAACGATTTAAGTAAAATTTATACCTACATTTTAAAATTAGAACATGACAATTATAGAATTTTTCAAAATAACCGCGAAAATTAAGTTGGCAACATAGTTGTTATCATCAATATCACTAAACATTCCCATTTCTATTAAATTTAAAATGAGTTTTTACTCGAAATAAAAAACATTTCCTCTTATCTCTGGGCTTCAGCATAGTTTCAACTAACTGAGTCCATTTTATAAATTATTTTAAATGAAATTTTAATCAGATTTTATCAATATGTGTAATTAAACTTAAGTTAAATGTTTTATTAATAACAATAATAGCAGTGTAGCTATGTGTGTGGGATCGACCACCAGTAACGTATTAAGTAATTTTCCTGCCATGTGTTTCGACGTAGTTTTATCAAATTAACCTCAAGTTAGTAAGTATAAAAAATAAATTGTTTTAACTGATTTTGTTCACTGACACCTTTTGTATTTTTGTAGATGTCTTGAGAAAGCTAATAAACATTAGCGAAAGCTTGACAATAACAAAGAGTTTTCTTTTTATTGGCCAAAATACTTTATCACTGACTGCAACCTCAATATATTTTATTGGAAGTTTTATTTTAATAAATCGATCAAGACTTTATTATGTTTTTATTATATTATTTATGTCAGGATAATAGGATTTACCCTACGTTGCTTATAACTTTGTTAAATTATTATGAGAAGATCTGATTGGTTTTAACACATTAAATTTATTAACTAGAAAGATTTAAATTGTAACTAAACGAAAATTTTAAGTGTAATTATACGCTGGATTTACGTACGATTTTTCAACATACATATTTTAAAAGAAGGCGAGATTTCAATAAGATAGGTAACCAAGGAGATTTAAAAAAATGGGTTGGAAGATTATTTTTTGAAATAGTTTGCTGCCAGAATATTCAATCAGAAAGAAGATATAACAAACTATAGGTTTTGTAAACTGATGGAAAAGAGTTCTTGAAAGTGATAAGAAGACAGAATTTTAGCTCGGTGGAGAATATTTTAATTTTGATAAGGCAAGGAAATAATAGACGTCAAAGAGGAAATCCAATGAAATCGGGAAAAGACTTTTATTTTTTAATGTGTACCAGTGAGATTTAAGCACTATTTATGACATAGGACTATAAAGGTATACGCTGTTAATATTATTAAGTTACTTTGCGAAGTAGAACTATAGACAGCCAGGGCTCGAGCTGAGTGATAATTAGGATTATTAGTTTTAAGATACATTCATATGTGTACTTACAGATTTTCTGAACAGATAATATAGTTTGGTTGTTAAGACTCCATTAGAATTTTATTTCAAATCTTGATAATAACTAAAAATATAAGTTTTTGAACCCACTACCCTGAGATAAATAATAATCAAAAGGTACCTAAATTTGCAAAGAATATTTTTTTTATTGTCAAATTGTACATAACTTAACAATATATATTTACATTTATGAATTTAGTGTAAAATTACCTTTCCAACGACCTTCAGATTTTTTGTTTTTGATATGGCGTTGCCGAGTTATTCGAAAAAATATTAAAATTTTCGTCGCGACAAGGTTTAACAAATTAATTCGCTGTGTATGTATTACTATTAATTAAGAAAAAAAAAATCTGGAGGTCGTTGGACAGGTAATTTTACGCTGAATTCATAAATGTAAAAATATATAGGGTGTTCCATCTAAAAAAAATGACCTCGAAAATGTTCCGCTGTAGCGGGTCGGACATCCTGTATGTGCTCGTGTATCAAGTAATTTTATGCTCAAAACTAAGTCACCATGCCACACAATTACATACAGCATGGGTTATACTCATTGGAGTATGCTTTCCCCCCGTCACCTTCCCTTGTTTGTAAAATTTTATCTATAACTTAAGATGCATTATTTCAGTAACATGGTGAGTATATTTTAAAGGGCGATAAACTTGCGGAAATCGAGGTGCAATACAATATTTATCGCGGTGTTATAGTATTTACCACGTAAATTTAATTAAATACACCTGGGTCTCGGTGGTTCAACGGCATTAAAATCCGGCATTCCAATAAAGCATATGTTATCCTCTTCGGAAATGTGTGTCAGATCTGCGAGCCGTAAACATTTTACGATCAAGGAAATTTTACAGCTTAGATATAATTTTAGTTCTTGTTGAAGTTGCACATGCATATGGGAAAGCAGTTTTTCTTTATGGCGGATTATATAGGTGCTTAAATTTTTTCTAGCAAAATATGAGGAAAGTATCTTACTTTAATTAAAACGATCTGAATATTTTCTGCGCCCAGTCGAACGAGGTACCTAATTTCTGCAAAGAGTAAATTTAAGGATATCATGTCCAGATAGAATAGATAGACACAATTGTCTCAGACAATAAGTAAAATTTAAAATCTGTCTAATAATAACCTAGGAAACCATTCAATGCAGTTCTATATATTTCTGAAACCTACAACAAAAAATCGGTCTGAGACAACTAGGACAAATTTTCCCATTTAGGAATAAGTAAATTTTTATGTTAAAAATTTGATCTCAAGTTACTGCTAAATTCCTAACTTTATATAAAGCATAACAAATCAATGATAATTTGCTACACTGCACTGCAATTATATGCACCTCCCAGTTTAAGCTGTTATCTAAATGAAGTCTTGAAATTTTACTGATATTAAATATATAAAAAGTGTATTTTTCCAGTTCAAACACAATTTATTACTGTTAAATTAAAGAAGGAATGTGCTTAACATATACTGGTTCCTTGTGGAACCCCATATTTAATTTCTAGCACAACTGACTTGCACCCATTTATGTTGATTAAGTAAAAGATAAGTAAAAATAATTGCTATTCTGGCTTAGTAGATCTTCCGTGAATTTGACCGAACGTTCTTTAATGAACTCTTTGGCTTGTCTCTGCCTTGGTAGATTCCTCCACCATTCCAGGGATTTATTTTGCACCGATTCCTTAATGGCTGCTCGTATGCATGGCCTTGCCACGCCACAAAAGATCTCAGGTCCTATTGGGTCTTTGAGTGCGCCTTCCTTGACCAGTTGATCAGCCTTTTTGTTTCCCTCGTATCCTGGTACCCATGCTAAGGCCACTCTGCTCTGACTTCCCAGCTCTGTAAGGGCCGTCAAGAGGTCCCGCCGTCAGCGTACCAGACTGTTTGTGCTGTTATGAGAGGACCGTTTTTCCAGTCTTCCCTGTTTGGTATTACAGTCTGAAAGTTCTTATTGAAGTTTTACCTTAGGACTATTAATTCCGTGGGTATGCATAGGATGGGATCTGCCCTCATCTCTGAGTATAACTTCTGGTAGATTGTAGATTGATTTATGGGCCCCTTTGGCTTCGAACAGTCTTACTTCACTTCGACCTAAAAGATCTTTTGTGATTTACCCTACATCTAGTTGTTGCCCAGGACTTCAAGACTTTTTACAAAGCTTGTGATTTTCCTGAGGGCTAATTTCCCTATGTCTTCAGGCGTTAATTCCGCCTGTTCTAGGAATTTTAGCCCAGTGCGGACTAACACCTTGCATTCACAAAGTATATGTTCCGCAGTTTCAGTTGTAGTATCGCAATATCTGCATTTGTTGTCTACCGCCTTGCCCATATTCTTGACATGATATCTCAAGGGGCAGTGGCCAGTTAGAAGGCCTGTGATTAGCCTTAATTCGGAATTTTCAAGTTCGAGAAGCCTTGTGGCAGTCGAATAAGTTATAAACTTTTTCGCTTGTCTTTGGCCTGTAGTATTCCTCCAGTAGGACTTTTTCTGGTCCTTTTCCCATTCTTGAATCTCCTCCGCTATGTGTCCCTTGGCCAGGCCACAGAACGGTTTGGGTCCAATGAATGGTGCTTTAGATCCTTTTTTGCAAGGCTGTCTGTCAGCAAGTTCATTTCCTTGTACTCCCTCATGCCCTGGCACCCACGTCAAGGTAATCTTGTTGTTGTTGGCCAGTTGCTTCAGGGATTGTCTACATTCCCAGGTAATTTTTGACTCAAAGGTATAGGACCTTAGAGCTATTAGTGCTGCTTGGCTATCAGTTAATATATAGATCTTGGCCCTTCGGATGCCTTTATTTAGGCATTCCTGGGCACACAGATCTATAGCGTAAATTTCTGCCTGATGGTTGGGGTATTACCGAGGGCTTTGGATAGCCTACAATTAGGCCCTGCTATGCCCACTCCTACACCTTCAGCCATCTTAGATCCATCTGTATAACAGATGAGTGACCCTTATCCCAATCGCAGTGCCTCTATCTTGCTCGTCTGACGGCTTTCAATTAACGTCACGGGCAGTCAAAGTCTTCTGGTACTTCGTCCCGTATTGCTGGCTAGGTGTTTGGCCTTGCATTAACCAGAATTAACCTGTGCACCACTGACCGAGCTTCACCTTGTATGAATATGTGTAATGGTGGCAGGTCCAAGAGAACCTCACTCAGTCACTCAATAACTCGATATCTGCATCCAGCGAATTAGAATAAAACACGTAATTTTTTTCGAGTTATTTTGTCTACTTTCTTAGTCATTTCGAAAGTTCTGGTATCCTGGGGAGCTGATGGTATGTCAGCAGAGTCCTTTAACAACTCAATATCAGCATCAAGTAAATGAGAATCTCTATCAGACTTAGGCACTTAATTTTTTCGGGTTTTTTTGGAAACTTTCTCTTTCTTCGAATATACGAATTAAAATCGCAAACAAGGAACTACCAGCCTAACCTCAAAAAGCAAATAGAAGAAAGCTTTAGTAAGAGCACCATGTCAAAAAATTAGTTTATCTACTCGTCAATAGGGGTAGTAATGGCTAATCGTTGGGAAGTACATGCTAACTCAGTTCACCTGCCATCACTTCACCCCATTTGACAGCATGTGTTCTGTGTCTAAAAGAACTGTTGTGTAACTTATGTTAGAGTATGGCACAGTTTACTCTGTCAAACGTCTTACCTAAGTCCATAAGTCCATTCATTGTTATCAAGCATATTTTAGAGTATATTGATGAATTAAATAAACATTGAAGTGTCGAAATAATTTCAGTACTGAAATTGATAATTATTATTATTTTATTTTAACGCCTTACTTAGATTAAAGTCCTGGCGGAGTTTAGCATTAACTATCCTATCACTCAACCAGGCCAATGCAAAGGAAAATCCGAAAACTAAGAATTTTTAAACTGGGGGGCGGGCGCAGATGTGTCTATACTATCTACATATTTCGATATGCCATGCAAAGCAACGTCAGAGGCGGTTAGTACTTGGATAGGTGACCGGTTTAAAGGAGTTATAGTACCTTTCACACATCACAGACAGAGAGAATGTCAAAAGGCTTTAACAAATTTCAAAATAATTCATTATTCACGATCATCCCGTTAAACTATTAGAAAAAGTCATTCCATCATTAAATTTGCAAAAATATACAATTTTAGTTAACAAAATCTGGAAAAATTCACATAGCACCGATAATTCACAAATAGTCCAAATTCATCGACAACCTCATTCCAACATTCATATTTACTAAATTACGACTCAAAAGTTACAAACTAATGCTCTAAAAATCCAACCCCCTCACTAACACGATTCACATCACCTCCACTTTCCACACCCCTAGTCATAATGTTATGGCTCACTTATACAAATTTTTATAGATAATTTTTCTCTCAATTTCAACTTCCCATTCAAGTTTCAATTCATACATCAAAATATCCTTCATTCACTTTTCCGATGTGCTTGCTGAGCATTCATCAAAACTTCCTTCCATTTCACATGTTCCGATTGACATCAAAAATTATTTCCGTTTCGCATGTTCCACTTGCTGGCTCATTAATATCAAAACTTACTTCTAATTCATTTCAACGCAAGACCTATAGGAACATTCTCATATGAGATCAACATAGCTTAAAGAACTTCGAATTCATTACGGGACCATCTCCAAATTTAATTCTTTCAACAGTTGCGAATAACTTCCAAACCTAAATCGATTCAAATTTACACCAAAAATTCCCTTTTTTATGTCCAATTTCATCATGTAACTTTTCGTCCCAAATATTTAAGTTTTCATAGTGCATGACGCAATGTTGCGTAATTGAGCCAAAATGACTAGCGGGGGACCTCTTTCCAGACCTCTCTAGAGCTCTGCACCCCAAGTCCCCGACGAACCATATAAAAATCCGAGCCTGACGAGCTCTGGTTTCCGGTGTACCTCAAAATTAGTTTCTGTGGTACGCGACTGAAGTTACAAAACCCAAGTATTTAAATATTGCTCCATCCGACGCTTAAATTAATAAAATCGAATGGCCGTGCTACTTCCTTGGCCGAAACCAAGTAAACAAGATTTTAATTTAAGAAATTTGCCCCAGCCAGCGCATTAAATTAATGCGAGTTTTTCCTGAACAAATTTTCAGTTTACAATTTTTCTGTCTATTATTCACGACGGTACTATTTTTGCTTCTAAGTCGAAATTTCTATTGTCGACAAGTTCCTTTTCATTACAGGGTGTAACCTTTGATCCTGTTCAAGATATTGAAAGCATTCAGTGACAAAAACAAACCATTAAACTAAACGAGCAGTGAACAATAAATCAAAAACACCATATACAGGGTGTAGCGTTGATCCTGAGCAGCAAATTTGGAGCAGCCCCCCAAACCTCTCGAATTTAAAAAAAATTGTGCACAAACCGTTCTAAGAGTCTCTAATAAGCTCCAACGCTTCATGATCAACCAATTATATATATTTTTCAAAACCCAAGAGCCTTGTTTGTGTTCAATATTCGCCTCAGCGGCTTGTATATCAGTGTATGCGCAGAAGTTATGCAATCTTAAACTAGGATTGCGTAGTGGATATACCACCCTTCGGAGGGAATGTAAAGCTGTCGGTCCATTACGTATTAAATGTTAGGCAAGTAAATGATCACTACTCTTCGAAAGAGAAGAAGTTCGGCAAAATTCCTGGTAGAGGTTAGCTCGTCTGCAGGCCTCGGTGTTGGGCATCAGTAGTGGAAATAGCTAACGTTAAATAAATGTCAAAAAAAAAGAAATTTTAAATTTGTCAATGATACTTAGTTTGTTGGCGGGAGGTAAAAATTGCTATGAAATATTATAGTGCATAGTTTTGAGCAATTCATTCAAAATAAATTCATTACAATATATTTTATTTCTGATTCTGGTGGCTTGTTCTTATTAATTTAAATTATTATAAATTAATTTATATTTGTCTTATTATAATGTTCGCTTAGATAAACTCAAATAATTTTACACCTTTTTGATTTTAAGGAAAACATTGACAATCACGTGCTCCGAAGTAACACGGATTAAAATTTATATTATTTTGTGTTTACCGTAATCATGCAAAGGCAAAACTCTTAATTGGGGTTTTGTGGGCTACATCATTTGAGGATTTAGCTTCATAAATCATACGAAATAACTGACATTCAAATTATACTAAATTACTTTATTATAAATGGGCATTTATTTCTATCCACGTTAAAATATTTATAAGCAGCACGGAAAAGTTCAACGTTCACATATTGTGCCTAGTGAAAATTCCAATCCGGAACTATAATTAACTTAACTTTATTGTAATGGACAATTAAGGTCAGGTGAACGAATCTATCACGTATTATACAGGATGTTTTACAGATAAAATAAGAATTTTATTAATCGAAATTTTGTATCTTCATTTGTCTGATATTTTAAGTGGTGTATTGACTTCAATTTAAAAAATGAAACTTTAATAATGTGGTTAACGTGGTCATTAAAACATAATTTGTTATCAATAAAAAGACCGAGATTCTTTGCTGAAGATACCCACTCTTTTGTGGAGTTATTAATTTCCAGGTGATTATTCCAAATACCATCTCGTTGGTAGTCAGGACCTAGCCACTGTTTTAGTTGGATTTACTTTAAGATCATTTTTACCACACCAGTCAGAGATACTTTTTAGATCTAAATTTACTAAATTTATAACCTCATTAGCATTAGCTCTATTACAAGAGTTATTCAACTGTATATCATCAGTATACAAATGCACTTCAGGATACTTTATAGCATCAGGCAGATAAATGTAAAAATGGAGAATAACTATTGGCCAGGAATGTTACCCTGGGGCACACCGGAATTACTGTGACCAAAGTCAGAGTGAACTGTTTTATTGATTTTCACTCTTTGCGAACTACCATATAAATATTCAGATAGTAGCATCAAAACCTATGAAGGACAAGTTTGCAAGCAATAGATCAAAATTAACTAAATCAAATATTTTAATCCGAAAGAATTAGTATTATCGAGGATGACTTATCAAATGTCATCGCTGTATCATCAACCACTTTTAATAAAGATGTATTAGTGATAAATCCTTGACGGAAACCTGATTGTATCAAAGTGAGAATTTTTTACCTCAAAAGCTATTTTTCCAGCAGTTTTGCGAATGCTGGCAGTATTGATCTTAAGTCATTATATGAGGTTGTATATAATATAATAATATTTTAACGGTTATTTCTGTATACATTCTCAACTGTGTTACACACGTAAAAAGAAATGCTAACAAATTTACACAAACCTCAGAGGCAATTGATTATAACTTAAGACACGGAGGCTACATAAGATTACCCCCTCACAGACTTTCTCTATTATCAAACAGTTCCTTTGTGATGCCTGCTAAATTGTTTCACAGCCCTACAAAATATTTTTTTTGTCGTGGTGTCTGGAAAATACGAACTGATTTAGGGTATTTCTGATGTGCTGGTTCCAAAAATAACTCGCCTTTTTCCCTAGCAGCTCTAGTTTTTGAGATACACCATGCTGAAATTTATTACTTATACGAATAATATCAAAATCAAAATAACTTAATATTTAGGAGAACAAAATTGTATGTTTCTACCTGAAATTAGAATGTAATTATTAGTTTTTTATAATTCTCGATATTCCCCTTACTGTACAAATCTACCTGCCTAACCGGAAACAACCCCAGTCCCCACCCTATTGCATTTACCTGTAACATAGGGTTTCCCGTATCTCTCTCTGCCTGTATCCCACAGTTCAGGGTAGTATTGTGCTTTCGTGTAATAACTATGTACTAATTTGCTTTAAATTGTTGCGTGAATATTAAAAAATCCAATTACAACAATGGTTTCTACAAGCAGACGGAATTGTGTAAACCACCCAGATGTTTCTTGTTATATTTGTGGCGAGTACTCTTTCAAGGGAAGTAGAAAACCCAAGACCAGGATAAATCATGGGCACCACATTTCGTATGCAAAACATGTGTAGAACATTTGCGACAGTGGACAAACGGAAAGAGAACGTGCTTAAAATTTGGAGTACCTATGGTATGGAGGGAGCCAAAAAACCATCATGATAACTGCTATTTTTGTTCTGTCAGCGTCAAAGGCATTAATCGCAATAACCGGCATAAATGAACATACCCTAACATGGAGTCAGCAAGAAGACCTATTCCTCATTCTGAAGAAATACCTATTCCAACGTTCAGTAACTTGCTTACGCTTCTAGAGGACGACTCAGATACATCGCCTGACGAGGTGCACTTCAACAAATGTGAAAGTGACAGTAATTTTGAGGGACCTTCAACAAGTCCCCAACGTTTCAGTCAACAGCAGCTCAATGATCTTGTTAGAGATATGAACCTCTCAAAGGAGTCGTCCGAATTGCTTGCTTCCAGATTAAATGAAAAGAACTTACTGTGTCCAAGTACTAATATTAAATTTTATCGTACCAGAGAGAAAGATCTGCTGCCGTATTTCTCTAAAGAAAACAACTTTGTGTTTTGTAGTGACATAAGAGGTCTCTTGGAGAAGATGGGGGTTAACAGAATACACGCCAAGTGAATGGCGTCTTTTTATAGACAGTTCTTCCCGAAGTTTAAAATGTGTACTTCTACACAATGGCAATAACCATGGTTGTATACCTATTGGACATTCCACTACTATGAAAGATGAATACGCTACAATTTCATTGGTCCTGAAAAAATCAAGAACGAAGAGCATCAGTGGTCGATTTGTGCCGATCTAAAAATGGGAAACTTTCTCCTCGGGCAACAAAGTGGATACACAAAATATATTTGTTTTTTATGCTTGTGGGACAGCAGAGCTAGGGCCCAGCACTGGATTACCAGAAATTGGCCTTTAAGAAATGCTTTAGTTTAAGGAGAACACAACGTTCTTAACAAACCGTTGGTTGACAGCAACAAAATCATCTTGCCACCATTACATATCAAGCTAGGTCTTATGAAGCAATTTGTTAAGGCTTTGCCTCGAGATGGACCTTGTTTTGAGTATTTGGTACTTAAATTTAAAAGGCTTAGCAGAGAAAAAATGAAGGCTCGAATTTTTTATAGTCCTCAGATAAGGCAACTTATAAAGGACCCGCATTTCACGACATCAATGAACGAGCTTGAATCTAATGCTTGGTGCTCTTTTGTTAAAGTAGTTAAAAATTTTTTTGGAAAACATAAACCAGAGAATTACGTCGAATTAGTAGAATAGAAGATGCTTTCTAACTTTCACACACTCGGATGTAACATGAGCATTAAGGTCCATTACCTTCACAGCCACTTGGATCATTTTCCAGAAAATTTAGGTGCTGTTAGTGTAAAACAAGGGGAAAGATTTCACCAAGACATCCGCATTATGGAAGAAGGGTATCAAGGAAGATGGGATAGCCACATGATGGCCGATTACTGCTGGAATCTTCAGCGGGACTGTTCTGGTAAACCTCACGCAAGGAAATCTTATAAAAGAAAATTTTTAAGTGATGATTAAAAATTGCATATGTATATTTTTTTTTTGTTAAATAAATACCTTCTACCTACTTTTTTGTGTTTCAGTTGAAAGTTGTAATCAAATAGTGATATTTTAAAGCTTATATAACAAAACATTATATCTAATTTTAGCGAATTGTTCCTACATAGGGCAGACAATAGTAAATTTCGAAAAGTAAATCTGATAGAACAAATCTGACTGCACTTTGGGATTAGGCGCCCCAAAATTACTTAGTTAAACTTAACAAATCTTAGACACCAAAATGTGTGTTGGCCAGTAATTTACCTTCCCGCATAAAAAACATTGAAAATATAAATATATTCAAGAAATCAGTAAAATTATTATTATTAGGGCATAGCTTTTATACAGTTCATGAATTTTTTTCTACTGCGCTACTGTAGATTAGATAACTCACTCACTGTAGTTATTAAATATTTTTATTTGCATTGGTAATCTTTGTTCTTTCTGTTTTTTTCAGTGTCGACTTACAGATATTTTATTGACTACACACTTATATGTTGTTCGGTATTATACATATTATATATAGCTATTTTTATATATTTTTTATTTCTATATTTATTAATATTTATACTTATACATATGTGTTTGACAATTCTAATACTTTTCATGTAAAAGTCTTATAGAAATAAAGTTTATTATTATTATTATATAGCGATTTAGGCAAGGGTATAATGTCTGCAGATTTCCAAATAAGTGGAAGGATACCCTGATTTATACAGTCATTAAAAATATTTCTTACTGAATCTAAAGAATATCGCAATAAAATATGCAATGCTTAGAAAATATTGATTTATCTCATTGCTTGGTTTCATTAAATCTTCAGGTAAATTGTTAATAAGTCCCTCTTTCCATTACAAACTCCCCAGTTTTGTAAGGTTTTCCATATTTTATTGGGTCTTTTTTATCTCTTTCAAGAACTTTTAATAGCATCTTTAACATAGTCTCTGTTCAGGCTGTACGCCCTGTATATAAGTATATTAGTATTTTCGTTCTATGTTCAATTTATATCGTTATTTATAAAATATTTAAGGGGGTTTATTGTTCATTATAATATTAATTACATTAATTACCATTGTTTACGGACTTGCTATAGAGAAGCCTTTTTGTTAGTTATTTTTTCTTTTATTACTTTTTTTCGCGCTGATACGGTTGCAGGCAGCAACGCCTGGGACTCGACCCCGAACTTTCACTGAAGTAAGGTGTGTTCCGTTTTCAGCCGTTTTACGCTAAAGCCACATTAAAATTAAAATTAATTTTCTAATTACGATAATATATTGTGTAGTGTACACCAATCAAACAAGAAGAGCGGCCGCTGGTCCATACTGCATCGTCCGAATTGCATTGGAGGCGGTAAGTTGTCTTGCAACCAAACGTATTCAAGTTTTAACACGAATTTTGTAATACAGTCCATTTTGTTCAAATTCATTCCCAAACATTTGGTCCTTAAACGAGCCAAGGATATTGCAAATTGGCTTTAATATTCATTATTATAATAAAATCTCAATAAATTATCTTTATAGCAAGTCCACGTTAAAATTCGTTTATTAAATATATTAGCCTCAGTTACCGTGATAGTTTTTTGTGATCAATCCTTTTTTCATCGATTTTTATGTTTACCACTTTAAGTTCTTTAATATCCAGATTTATGTTTGTTCCTAGAAACTGAATAAAGTGTTTTTGTTGCCAATTTCTCATAGATTTCTGCAATTTATACTTGTTAATACGTGGTACAAATATAAAACATTAGTACGGGATTTATGTTCAAATTTTAGGCACAAATTTATTTCAGTTTAATAGTACGGGACGTTATAGCACAAAATTTGTCATTAATAATAACAGTCTACTTTTTAGTTTTCTTGGCTAATTGTATACCTATATACAGTATTATATCAATACTTACGTATTATACAGGGTGTTTTGTTGTTGTTGAGGTAAAATAATTAAATACTGGGTCTTCTTAGCTTTCAATTTTACTATTAGGTGTGTTATCAAGTTAATTGTGATGAATCGATTTATGCAGATTGCCTGTGATAACTTCGCAGCCTTTTCATAAACAAAATTACCAATAGGTAATAACTTTGGTGTTTATTGAATTTATAATCTTTCTCACACTTACATATAATTTGATTCATTCTTTATTTGAAAACTATCAGTTACTTAGTTTGTCAATTTCATACAAAAAAAAATGTCTAACAAACTTAAACAACTGAAAGCACAAAGAGAGATGTGGCATGATCGACTTGTCTCTCTTGAAGAAATTGCTAGACGCGCGTTAACTGAACTCGACCATCGCAATATGTTTAAAATCCGATTTTTCGACATGGCAAATATTCAAGAACATTTTTTGCATCAACACAATGCAGTGTTAGCCGCCTTAGCTATCACCGATAATCCTGACTTGGAGGCTGAAAAGTTAGTTTTAGCTGAATTTGATGATTCTTTCTATAACATTAAATCGATTTATCACCAATTATTCGAAATTGATAACATTCCGGTTAATCAGACAGCTCCATCTAAATCTAATGTAAAATTACCTAAAATTGATGTACCCAAATTTGATGGCAACATAAAAAATTGGCCCACATTTATTGATTTATTTAAGGCTTTAATACATACAAACGATTCTTTATCAAATGCAGAAAGGTTCCATTTCCTTTTATCATCTTTATCAGGTAATGCATTATCAATTGTTAAGAATATTCCGTTAACAAATGAAAATTATCCAATTGCATTCAAAGCGCTAACTGATCGTTATCAAAATCCGCGGTTGCTTGCTACCACTTACTGGCGAGCAATAACTGGTGCTCCTAAATTGAAATCCGAAAGTGGTTTAGAGTTAAGAAACTTATTAGATGGCTTTTCTGAGAACTTAGACGCTTTAAAAAAGTTAAACCTTCCTGTTAATGATTGGAGCTTTGTTTTATTTCATCTTTTGGAATCGAAATTAGATCAACAAACAGTTACACGCTTTGAATTGCAACATGCATCAACCAATATCCCGTCATATCAGGAATTAGTAACATTTGTAACAAAACAATGTACAGCATTAGAATCAGTCGAAATGTCCTCATCTGCAATAATAAAGAAAACTAAGGAATTTAACGTTAATAAAAATTTTCGTTCGAACAAATCTAACTCTTCCTGTTTTATAAATGCTGTCAATGATACACATAAATGCATTATTTGTTCCTCATCACATCCTCTTTACAAATGCTCCTTATTTCACGGAAAATCTCCTCTTGATAGATTTAATTTTGCAAAACAAAAAAAATTGTGTAAAAATTGTCTTCAATCATCACACCGTACATCAGCTTGCCGTTCACAATTTTCTTGTCGAATGTGCAATTTAAAACATCATACTCTATTACATTTGATTGCTAATAATTCTATGAATTCTTCCTCATCCGCTGCTTCACATGAAACAGGTAGTATACCTATATCTACTTCTTCATCATCAGTATCAGTTGATCCACTTCCTTCGACCAGTTCAGGTTGTTCATCATCAGTGAATTCATTGACTAACGTTGTGCCTAGAAATACAACAGTACTTCTTTCTACCGCACTTGTAGAAATATTAGATTCTTATGGAAACTTTCAAATAATTCGTGCTCTCCTTGACAGTGCCAGTCAAGCTAGTTTCATAACCGAAAGATGTTGCAATCGTCTTGGACTTCCTCGTTCACGATTATCGTTATCAATTCATGGCTTAGGTGACATGTCGTCCAATGCCTCAGGAAGTATTACTAGTACCATTCGGCCACCAGGCCAACTTTCGCCCAGCTTGTTAGTTGAAGCAATAGTTCTACCGAGAATCTGTGAAACTATGCCTCGTGAACAAATTCACATTCAAAACTTTTCGAAGTGGTCTAATATAAAGCTTGCTGATCCGAACTTCAATATTCCAAGTGATGTTGACCTTTTACTAGGTGCAGATATATTTCCATTAATTCTAACTAGTGGTCAAATTGCAGGTAATGAAAACCAACCTTCAGCAATTAATACCATCTTTGGGTGGATTTTAATGGGTAAAATTTCTAGTTCTCCGCGTAAATCTCTTAGCTCATTTCATAGCACTTTAGAGTTTTCATTGGATAAGTCTATTAAAAAATTTTGGGAACTTGAAGAGGTACCTCAAGTTTATTCATCATCCCAAGAAGATCTTCTCTGTGAGAAATCTTTTGTCGGTAATCACTCGAGGGATCAATCAGGTCGCTATACCGTCGCACTTCCCTTTAAAGATATTGAACCTACATTTTCGGATTCCCGTGCTATTGCCCTTCGTCGTTTTTATTCCTTAGAAAAACGCTTGCTTCATGATTCCTCTCTATCTGAATTATATTCTGATTTCATGACGGATTATTTGAACAGTGGACACATGGAACAAATCTCTCCTCAAGGCATTACAAATGCTTCTGATAAAATTTACTACATTCCACATCACAGCGTGATCAAACCAGAAAGCGTCACTACCAAGCTTCGAGTTGTTTTTGATGCATCTTGCAAATCTTCCAATGGTATATCTCTAAATGATACACTCTTAAAAGGGCCGAAATTACAGAACGACATTACAACTATCTTGTTGAATTTTCGTCTACATACTTTCGTCTTTACGGCAGATATAAAACAAATGTATCGCCAAATATTAATGCAGTCTTGCCATAAGGATTATCAAAGAATTCTCTGGCGGTCTTCTCCTACGGAGCCAATTCGAGATTTTAGGTTAAACACAGTTACCTATGGTGTGTCATCTGCACCATTTCTAGCCATTCGTACCCTTCACCAGTTAGCCCAAGACGAAAAACAGCATTTTCCTCAAGCGTCCAAAATTTTGTTGTCCGACATATATGTTGATGACTTAGTAACGGGCTGTTCTTCGTTGGAAGACGCTTTAGCACTTCAAAAAGACCTTATTTCATTATTAGAAAAGGGAGGTTTTTCTCTTAGAAAGTGGACTAGTAATCATCCTAAATTACTTGATATTATCCCTAACGATCATCGGCATCAACAAGCATTATCATTTGATAATGAAGAAAATATGGGAATTAAAATTTTAGGTCTAAAATGGCTTCCGTCAACTGATTCATTTTCATATAGTGTTGAACCTTTAGACAGACCTTGTACAAAACGTACAGTTCTATCGGAGTTGGCTCGTATTTTCGATCCTCTTGGCTTCTTGGCTCCTCTCTCCTTCTTTGCCAAACATTTGATTCAATATCTATGGAGTTTGGGGTTGGAGTGGGATCAGACACCTCCCCCTGAGGTTTTGAATCGTTGGAGTCAATATAAAAGAGAACTACCTAATATATCGTCATATAATATTTCTCGTCTCATAAAACCATATAATTTTTTATCATGTGATCTCCATGGATTTTGTGACAGTTCCGAGAAGGGTTATGCAGCTGTCATTTATTTTCGTTTTGTATGTGAAGATGATCAAGTTGTCATTTTTTTCGTGTGTGCAAAATCCAAAGTAGCTCCTTTGAAGCGAATTTCTCTACCCCGTCTTGAACTTTGCGCCGCAGTACTTCTTTCGAATCTTATAGCATTCGTTCTAAAAACGTACTCCGGAAAACTACACTTTACTAATATTTGTGCCTGGTCAGACTCATCAGTGGTCTTGTCTTGGGTTAAGTCTTCTCCTCATCGCTGGAAATCTTTCGTAAGTAATCGAGTAAGCCATATACAGGACAGGGTCTCTCCTTCGTCATGGTATCATATTCGATCATCCGAAAATCCTGCAGATTGTGCGTCCCGAGGCCTGATGCCATTAGAATTACTCAATCACCCTTTATGGTGGGCGGGGCCACATTGGCTAAAACTTTCAAGTCGCTCATGGCCGGTCAGTGATATCGAAAACATGTCTGTATCAAATGAAGAAGAAAGAAAAGTGGTTCTTTCTCTTACGGTCTATTCAGATGCATGGGATATTTTGTTGAAAAAATTCTCTTCATTGTCTAAAATTAAACGTATAGTTGCGTATTGTTCTCGCTTTTGTCATAACTTCATACATCCTAAGGATAGGAAAACATCTAATTTTAACTTTTTCGAACTTCATCAAGCTCTTGTCTTCCTGATTAAATATTCTCAACATATGACTTTTAAAGAGGATATAGCTAACATTCAAAGGGGAAAACTTGTTTCCAAACCACTACGTAAATTATCACCCTTTCTAGATGAAAATGGTATTCTTAGGGTGGGCGGTCGCCTCGTTAATTCTAATTTATCTTTGGATCAGAAACATCCCATGTTATTGGCTAGAGATCATCGCTTAACTACTCTTATTATTGAAGATACTCATCGTGAGAATTGCCATCCAGGCCTTCAAACTTTACAATATATACTTTCTCAAAATTTCTGGATATTGAACCCTAAACGGGCAATTCGTTCTGCCTTATCCAAATGTTACAAATGTTTTCGAGTCAATCCCAGGCCGGTAGAACCCTTCATGGGAAATTTGCCACCACTTCGAATATCGCAATTAAAACCATTTTCATGTGTTGGTGTGGATTTCGGCGGGCCATTTATTATAACTCTAGGAAAAACTCGAGGAGCTAAAACGCAAAAGGCGTACTTGTGTCTCTTTGTTTGTTTTGCCACTAAGGCACTTCATTTAGAGTTAGTTTCAGACCTAACCTCAGAGGCTTTTCTAGCCGCCCTCAGGCGATTTATAGGTAGGCGGGGACGTTGTTCTTATATTTATAGCGATTGTGGCACCAATTTCGTTGGAGCTCGCAAATATATCGCTGAATTAATGAAAACCGCTGTAGAAACAGAAAAATTGGAATGGCATTTCAATCCGCCTACGGCTCCACATTTTGGTGGTTTATGGGAAGCCGGAATTAAATCCGTAAAAACCCATCTAATTCGCGTGATAGGACAGCAAATTCTGACATATGAAGAGCTTTCCACAGTTTTTATACAAATTGAAGCCATGCTAAATTCGAGACCCATTTCTCCTTTAAGTTCTGATCCTAATGACCTGAAGGCATTGACTCCCGGTCATTTTTTAACTTTGGAACCTCTTACTGCATTGCCTGATAAAGATATAACTGACATACAATTAAATCGTTTGACCAGGTGGCAGCTTTTGCAGCGTTTGCACCAAGACTTCTGGCAGCGATGGCACCGAGAATATTTGAATACATTAATGCAGCGAAATAAATGGACTAAAGTAAGTTCATCTATTTCACCCGGTGTCCTCGTCCTAATAAAGGATATTAACGCTCCTCCCTTGACCTGGCGGCTTGGTCGCATTGAAAAAATTCATCCCGGGACTGATGGGATCGCGCGTGTTGCCACTGTTCGAGTTGGTACAGGAACAATGCAAAGACCTATGGTAAAGCTTTGTCCTTTGCCAAATCAACAACAATAAAATACAAAACTTGTATTTTATGGTGGGCGGTATGTTCAGGCTGTACGCCCTGTATATAAGTATATTAGTATTTTCGTTCTATGTTCAATTTATATCGTTATTTATAAAATATTTAAGGGGGTTTATTGTTCATTATAATATTAATTACATTAATTACCATTGTTTACGGACTTGCTATAGAGAAGCCTTTTTGTTAGTTATTTTTTCTTTTATTACTTTTTTTCGCGCTGATACGGTTGCAGGCAGCAACGCCTGGGACTCGACCCCGAACTTTCACTGAAGTAAGGTGTGTTCCGTTTTCAGCCGTTTTACGCTAAAGCCACATTAAAATTAAAATTAATTTTCTAATTACGATAATATATTGTGTAGTGTACACCAATCAAACAAGAAGAGCGGCCGCTGGTCCATACTGCATCGTCCGAATTGCATTGGAGGCGGTAAGTTGTCTTGCAACCAAACGTATTCAAGTTTTAACACGAATTTTGTAATACAGTCCATTTTGTTCAAATTCATTCCCAAACAGTCTCTTAAGGCAAAATAACAGTCTTCTAGTCTCTGATTTATTTTTTAGATAATTTAAATGAGCTTCATTTTTTTTGTAGAATATGTAAATTATTGTCTAAAAATGAAAGTAAAAATTAATAATCATAAGCCATCATTAATAAGCCATATCAAGTATGATTTTTCATAAAAGTCTATGAAAACAATACAACTATCTAAGATGATCAAATACTTTTAAAAACTCCTATAATTTGTGCTCCTTTGAACAGTACATACCATTCGAAGGTACCGTGAACATTTTTTAATCGGAATTCAAAAATGGTCCACAGAAACAAAGCAGTAAAAAAAACTCTGCTAGTGAATCTACGCTCGCTCCCAAGTAAATTGCTGCATAGATTAGATAGTTAGAATTGCTGTTTACTTGAGAGTTAAGTAGGTCGGCAGCTTCTTCCCTCTCTCCACCGCTAGTCTAGTTTTGACCGCGTGCGCAATTGTTTACCTGCGTTTTTCGTATTTATTTCTATTGTATCAAGTTGAAAAAACAGTTTTTGAGACTGATCAACCTATCAATTCATAACATAATAGTTGTCCAACTTCATATAATTATTAGGAACTATTTAAGTTACACTTTATCTGACAGCAGGATATGGAGGTGTGGACCACAAAGTACCTGGGTGGCTATTTTTGACTTCATGTGATGCGATTAATTTGCAGTTGACGTGATGTGATTGCATCACATGACGTTCCCTTGACAGACAAAATGCGTATTCTTGAACAAATGTCACTTTGGCGCGATGCGATCATCTCGAACGAAATGTACGTAGTTGCCACTTTTAATCTGGTATTTGGACCAATTAGAATCAGATTTAAATGCAGCACGTTTTTGACTACAAATATATTGCTATAAAAGAAAGTTAGTTAATGCCTTATTCCTCAAAAAGAAGCAACAATGCAGCTACGGACACGTGTTTCGGAGTTATTGCTCCTCATCAGCGTAGCGTAGCTTAGCGAATATATCTTAGGTAAGCAAAACTATTAAAGGTAGGAAAGTACAGTACACAGTACTCCACTTGCATTTTCATACCTCATGTGCCACATTTTGGGCCACAAATGAAAGCAGTCAGTACGAGGAGCCTTATGTGTACTGCTCTATTTCCACCTGGCAAATACAAAATAAAAGATGAAGGGCTTATGAGGTCAAATAATTAAAGAAAGCGAGTTAGTGCCTTATTCCTCAAAAAGAAACAATGCAACTACGGACACGTGTTTCGGAGTTTCGGCACATGAGGTATGAAAGTGCAAATGGGGTACTGTGTACTTTCCTACCTTTAATATTTTTGATCACCTAAGATATATTCGCTAAGCTACGCTAGGCTGATGAGGAGCAATGACTCCGAAACACGTCCGTAGCTGCATTGTTGTTTCATTAAATTTGAATTTGTCTTTCAAAAAATTATTGCACTGTTTAACGGCACTTTCCTCGAAAACGGTTGGAGTTATCCAGTTCTACCAAGTGCACCTCCTATACGTGGTAATGACGCCTTTATCAGATTTTCTGATCAGAAATATCACAACGTTTCGTTAAAAAAAATAAAAAATTCATCATCGGATACAGGTCCTATGTTTTAACGTGATGTAATACATAAATTATTGTTTCTTAGAATAAAAGAAGTTCCTCTAGCATATTTAGCGAAGATCAGTCAAAAGGCTGTTGAGTTATTGCAAAAAAACAAAAAAATAATTTGAATTTTGACACCCTGTATCTTTTTCCACAGCAGCATTTTACTAAAGCATATTTGGTTATATCCTTATATTTTGACCCAAAGGATCTACCCCTGAACTATGGCCTATTATTAATGGTCCGCCCTGTATATAGTATCCCTATTATCCAAACCTACATCTCTTACAATTTTTTTCTAGGACAATATTGGAAACGAGACCTGCTAGCATATCTCTCTTAAGCCTCTGTGAGTTTCGAGGGCATCTGATGTTTTACTCTATACTTTGATTTTACATATTATCTTAGACATTGTTGTTTTTACTAGTCTGATTAGATTTCCTAGTGTTCCAAATTCTTGCATGACCTCAAATAGTTTAGGTCTGATAACACTATCTTGTGAAGCTTTGAAGCCTACAAAGAGGTGGAGTGTATTGATGTTAAATTCATTAGGTTTTTGTAGTATTTGGCGCAGTGTAAAAATTTGATCTGTGATGGAGTACATTGGCACTCTGGTATTCTCCTAGTAATGCTTCGGTGTAATGACTAAGTCTGCTATATATTATATTAGAAAGAATTTTATACATTGTATTGTGTAGTGTTATGTCTCTATAGTTCTCAAATAGTTTATCGCCTTTCTTATGTAGTGAGCATATCATACCAACATACCAGTCTTCCGACATATGTCCTTCCATCCACACTCTACATGTTATTTTATGAATTTGGGTGACTAAACTTTGACTTTCGTTTCAGAACAGTTTGGCAAGGAGACTATTACTCCCTGGGGATTTCTTATTTTTCAGGCGTTGAATGAAATCTTTTAATTCTTGAAGGGTAGGAGGTTCGGTTCGTTCATAATCTTGTACCACTTGGGATTGTAAGATGATATCAACACTTTATGTCAAATTAAAATGGCATTATTAATCTTTCCTTCATCTTTAGATAGTTACTAACGTATTGAACAAGATAAATACACACTTGAGGAAAAACTGAAAGAATGAAGATAAGACCTCTCATTATTACGTAATTAGCATCCATGAGATTTTCCAAAAATACGAAATTGGCGGATAGCTCGACCATAAAACTTACCTAAGGTAAGAGTAACGGAGTGGATGTAAGTGATGTATTCTATCAACTCTTAAAAGGTTTGTATCGACCTGCAAAACACCCTGTATAATCGTGTATTATATATAAGTAGCATGGCAGAATAACACAGTACAAAATTTTTGTACACGATAATAAAATAAATAACGTTCAACTGAAGTCCAAAACCCACCGCGTTAAACAAGATTTCTTAAATGTTTAACAGATTTTTAAGAAAATGTCTTCAAGTTACGACTTTCTTTAAATGTTTGCTAAAGTAAAGTAAGAGTTACAACAGTTTTGCATTATAAAATATTAATATAAAAGAAATGTTAAAATATGGCTCGATTTATTCTACTATTTTTAACGCTGTCGTGTATCATCCCTGCCTATGAAAACATTAAATGATACGTAATTATTCATCATAAGCTTGTGCTGCTTGCGTTTCCGTGTTCTTCTGTGCATAGGCAAAGGTTTATACATTTTCATGCTCAATAGCTTTTTGGAAACTAATTTCGTGGCAATTCTTTATTTGGCTCACCAATTACCATTTCCATGGAAATTTTAATTAACCCAGTTGGCAACTGCAGCATCTAATTCGTGTTTTTGTATGTAATAATTTTTAAAGAATATTACTGTTAATGACTACGGTTTTATGCGGGAGAGTGAGGCAGTGCTATGGTCGGAAACAACTACAGAACAAATTTTCTGACATATTTCATCCTTATAAAGAGTATCGTGATTATTTATTTATTAACACTTATTTCAGTACCAGAACCGCAAACTCCCCACGCGGAAAGTCATAATATTAAAGAAAGTGAATTTAAGCATACAAGTGAAAATGTTATGGTTGTAGTTGCCCATTTGAACAAGTAACCCTCTTTTGAGTTTTGAGTTATGTAAGGTACAACAGTTATTATTAATGTAATCTTTCACAACTTTTTAAACACAAAAATGTATAATAATTTTTAAGAAAATATGACATTACATCTAACAAATATGTATCTTATACCGATTCAAATGAAAATGGCTCTTCGTGATATATTTCCGTGTATCAATAACACATTCATTTTTAAATGTTCATAATTAACATATTTAGACTAAGAATATCGCTTCTAGCATAGCCGTTGGGCGTATACAAGATGATAGGGGACCTCAATCTGCATTATTTTGATCCCCGCATATGTTAACCGTTATTTGTCAGTTTAGGAGTTATTTAGGTTTTTGTTCCTTATAGTACGTCATCCAGCCTTGCCCTTTGCACCAGACTCCACACCTTTTATAAGGACCTTTTTGTATAGCTAGATCTTCCGTGAATTTGGCCGAACGTTCTTCTTTGGACTGTTTCTGTTTTGGGAGATTCCTCCACCATTCCAGAGATTTATTTTGCACCCATTCCTTAGTGGCATTGTTTTGCCATGCCATAAAAATGGCTCAGGTCCTATTGGGGCTTTGCGTGCGCCTTCCTTGACCAGTTTATCAGCCGTTTTGTTTCTTCTGTGTCCCTCCTGTCCTGGTATCCACGCTAGGGTCACTTTATTTTGACTTCCCAGCTATATAAGGGCCGTCAAGTAGTCCCACTCCAATTTTGAGTTGACTTGCATGGAGCTGATTGCTTTTATTGCCGCTTGGTTATCAGAGAAAATGGCAATCGACTGGTTAACAGTGCCTTGTCCTATTATTTCCCTTGCACAACAGTGTATGGTGACCACTTCAGCCTGACACACCGTTGCGTATTTCCCTAGACTTATCGAAATACTGGCTTTTAACCTTGTTGCGCAAATCCCAGCTCCGACTCCTTGTTCTGTCTTGGAGTCGCCAGTGTACCAGACTGCTGTTATGGGAGGACCGTTTTTCCAATCTTCTCTATCTGGTATTACAGTCTGAAAGTTCTTATTACCATTACATCCGTGGGCATGCCTAGGTTGGGATATTAATTCTGGTGCTCCGTCCCGTGTTGATGACTAATTGGCGTTTGGCCTTACATTAACCTGTGCATCACTGACCGAGCTTCGCTTTGTATGAATGTGTGTAATGGTGGCAGGTCCAAGGGAACTCAAGTGCAGTCGTAGGAGCAGTTTTTATGGCCCCCGTGGCGCACAGGCAAACAAGCCTTTGTACGCCACCTAACAGTCTCATTGCTCCCTCTGCGCCGTCTTGGTCCACCATACCACTTAACCATAGGTTATCATGGGTCTTACTACTCTGGTGTATAACCACGGGTTCATTTTGGGGTTTAGCCCCCAGTTCTTTCCACACATTTGCCTACACCTTCCCAGGGCCATTGTTGCTTTCTGTGTGACTTTTTAGATGTGCCATGTTATTTTTGGTCAAAGATGACTCCTAAATATTTTGCGTCACAGGAAAATGGGATTTCCACTCCGTTGTGCCTTAGGGGCTTTAGGCATTCCAGTGCTCTTCTCCCTGTAAACGTGACGTCTGTGGTTTTGTGGGGATTTATAGAGAGCCCTTCCTTACAACACCATTTGTCGACAACATTTAGGGCTCTCTGCGAACGCTCCGTTATTGTATTCACGAATCGCCCGTTGACAAATATTGCTAGATCATCAGCATATCCTAAGCAATAGAAGCCCTCTGTGGGCAGTTTCCGGAGGAGTTCGCCCACCAGAGTTGCCCACAGTAGTGGAGATAATACTCCTCCCTGGGGGCAGCCTGTGTTCACTTTCGTCTCAATGGAGGCCTCAACTAGATTGGATATTATAATCCTATTGTCTAGGCTGGCTTTAATCCACCGTCGGATCACTGTTGGGACTCCTCTGTTTGATAATGCCATCGTGAGTGAGTGCGTTGTCGCGTTATTAAACGCTCCTTCTATGTCTAGAAATGTTACTACTGCTATTTCCTTGTCATCTAAGGACTTTGCTAGTAGTCTGATTAATTCATCCAGCGCAAGGTCTGTCTACCTCCCCGCTTGATATGCATATTGACGTTCAATCAGGGGGTTTTCCCTTAGTAGTTCGTCTCTAATGTATCTATCAGTCTTTCAGTAGAAAAGAGGATAGGCTTATATGACTTGGGCGTTTGGTCCGATAATCTACCTATTCTTGATAGGTAGATGACCTTCACCTTCCGCCATATGTTTGGTATGTATCTCCAGGCAAAGCAAGCCTTGAATATTTTACATATGTACCTCTAACCCCCATTCGGAGCAAGATTGGATATATTCCGTCCATTCCAGGAGATTTGAATGTTTGGAACTTACTAATTGCCCATATGGTTTTGCCAGGTTTTATAACCTCGGTGGCCAACCTCCAGTCCATGAATTCGGGCAGTTCTGGCCTTTGGTCTGGATAATGCCTATCCTCTAGGTCTGTTATTATCAGTGAGCTCGGAAAGCGCGCCTCCATGAACAATTTGATACTTTCCATCATTGTTTCCGTGTAGGCTTCGTCATTTTTTTTATAAAACCTGCATCATTTGCACAACTGTCCTTGGCCAGGACTCTATTGATTGTGGAAGCTGCGGGGCTATCACTGACCTCTTCCCAGAATCTCTTCCATGAGTCTCTCTTTGCTTTGCAGACCTCTTTATTGTACTGTGTGAGTTTTACTTTGTAGGTATCCTAGTCTTGGTTGGATTTGGCCCCATTAAATAGCCTTCTAACCTCAGCCCTAAGGCCTTCTGGCTGATTATTTCACCAGACTGTTTTACCCCTAGTTTTCCTTGTTTTCTCTGAACAGTTTTTCTGGTAGGCAGCTACTATCGCCTCGCTTACCTATTAGATTGCCACTTCAAGACTCTATATGTTTCTTCCAGACGCTATTCCTCCTTTCGGATACTCTCTGAGGGACTCTAAATATACTTCCCAGTTGGTATCTCGGGATCCCTGAAATTTGTCTTCGTTAGAGATGGGATCTTAATATTGAATCTGATGTGAGTATGATCGGAGCCTGATGGCTCTTCTGGCATGTGCCAGTTCTTGACAATATCACTTACATTACCTGTACATAAGGTTAGATTCAAGACTTCCCTACATACTGAAGTGACAAAAGTAGGTTACCTGCCTATATTAGCTATTAGTAACCTTTCCCCTAGGATGAAATGTAATAATGACTCTGTTGTTGATGTTAGTGCTTTCCCATACCGGTGTGCGTTGGCATCACATCCAATTAGTAACGGAAGGTTGCTGTTCCAGCAGTAGGCAACTATGTCGCTTAGTATCTCCTGAGGACAGGATCTTTCGTCACCTGGGAATAATAATTAGTTAACAATATTTTTCTCCGAAGCTGTATCGCATTTGTCTCACAGAGGCCTTGTAAAGAAAATGAAACAGGATCGTGATATTCAGATGTCGAGTTCCCCCTATTCTATTTTTTGGGCAGCATTATTCTGATTTAAAAATATATTGATGTAGTGACCATTATATCTAGTCTACTACATAAATAAATAAATACACCAGCGGAAATGACGACTGTCTTTATCCCGGAAGGCTCTAGAGAGCCTTGTCTGGAAGGAGGCTACATATTTAGAGACACGGGACACACACTCAATATCCGTGTATAGTTAAAAAATCCCTCTCACAGTATTTTCCACTGCCACGACCGGCAGTCGAATTCGGAACTTTGGGTGAGAGGCAAGTGCGCTCACCTCTCGACCATCAGTCATACAATACATTATCAAACCAAAGATTTTTGCTAAATAAAACGAGAATTATAGAACTCTCCTTCCCATTGCTCTGACTCGATGACTCAGTATCGGAAATAAATTTAAAAGTTTATGAACGTTGTACGTGAAATACGCTCGCAATCTCGTGTTCATTTTTCTACCATAGTTGACAACAATTTAATTACATTTCGTCAGCTCTAAAATTATTTGTGCCGCCAAGTTAGTTTATCCGATCCTTTCTCTCTGTTAAATACGAATCGATGGAACAGAATTTTATCATCATTTTATCATAAAATAATTTCCCTGAGGGTTTGTTAACATGATCGTGCTGACGTATGGTTGACTATATAAAGAGATTTTAAATTTTAGCAAATAGAATATGCAGGAATTAACTGGTAGCTAGCGATCCCTAACGTTGATTGCTAGACTAATAAACCTCAATCAAACAATCAAATATAACAACCAGCATTATACTATCGATTAAAATGGATTTAATGTTATAATTAATAAAGTTTTATTTCAAAGTAGTGGTCCGCCCAGGCTCCGCTCAATATTATTTTAGGCTCTTTGTGTCAGGCTTGCGGAATTTCTTTGTCTACAACTTTTGAGATCACAAAAATTCTAATTGAGTGTAATATGAGATAAAGCGACACTAAGTTATCGATTTGAGAGACATTCTCCACTAAAATTAATCGTCATAAGAGTTTGACCCTGGAGCTTGATTTTTAAATAATGATACATATTTTTGCAGTAAAAATGTCACACCGTATTTACTAGATTCAAAATGTCATGAACGATAGAGTAAAGAGCAATTTTCTACCTAATTTCCTCAGTCCTCAATCCTCAAGTTCTCAGTCTTGGAGCCCTGGAGGAAGTTGGTACTTCTGATATGACACTTCCTTTGATGTAGTTTACAAAAACATCAAAACATTGGAAGGCTAGAATCAATAACATTATTCAGTAGCGTATGCATAATGACTCCGTCATAGGCAGACATTTCACATATTGATGTGTATCTATTTTTCTGGTGATAAAAAAAATTTGCATCTCTATATTTTGAATAACACTGGCGCTAGAAATCAGAATATTGGTATATTTATACAATACAATACAGTACAGTACAACATAATGCAACGCTGCGCAACGTAACACAACAGAGCACAACACAACATAACCCAATACAACAGAGTACAGCACAGCACAATACAACGATATTCTGGGAATATCTGCAATAGATATACTAAGAAGAAGTGGTCCATGGATAAATCCCTGTGGAACACCAGACGCTATTTTCTGATGTGAGTACCGAGTTTTTTCTATTGATAATGGTAAACTACTCCTGCTATTGAGATAATTTTGCAATTAGGCAATTAAGATAGCTAAGAAGTCAAAAATGTTAGCAACATCAAATAATGTTAACAAGGTAACTTTTGTATTGTCGATAACTCGCAAAATTTCGTCTATTTTATTACTTAGGAGTGTCGAATTACTGAAGCCTTTTCGAAGTCCGAGTGTTGAAAGATATATTCAGAAAGTTGTTATGTACAATGCATCTTTCCATCTTGTATGATCTATTCTTTGAGCTTAAGGCATTTTACAGATATCGGTGTACTTTCTCCGGCAGTAGTTGGGCGATGTTGTAGATTGCTGGTTGTTATTTTTGGTCGAGTGCTCCTTTCTTCTTATTAATTGTCGCACATTTGTCAAGCCACATTCTGCAGTTCACAACGATTTCTTTGGTCTCTGATTGTAGCTCTACTGATCTTGAAAAAACCGTCAGCCTTGTCGATTAACCCAGTTATTGAACTCACCGTCTTTGAGTTTAGTCGACGTTATATCTGAACAGATTTCACTATTCCTCCGCTTTAATTTGGACTGTGAGATGATTTGGCAAAAGCCCAGTTACTGATTCTGCATCAGCACCTCGCCGGCATTTTCCCCTGATATTGAATACAAGCCCGAGATCATCTGCGTCTTTTTGGCCTGCCATAATTAAGAATGTACCAATTTCCACGATTTTCTGATCTCTCAGCTGTTCGATGCATCTCATTAGTGGGGACAACCTATTGAAGTAAGTATAAAAATGGTGCATACGATGTTGTGTCGAATGCCTTCTTGTAATCGATCCATGAACTTGACAGATTGCGCTTGTATTGCACAGAATCCTGAGCATTACAGCAGTCTATCAATGGGTTGTCTTCACAACCTGGTACACTTTTCTTACCACCACGCTGGTCGTTTTTCTGTCATAAGACTGTGCCAACTGACCCTAATGTCGTAACATTAAAAATGTGTGTAAATTACTTGTAGCAGGAATTGGGGCAAGTGTTAGGCCTATAAGTTTGTGTACCGCATCATACCAAAATCTTGGACACAATACTCGGACTATGACTTTACTATTTTAACAAAATCTGGCTTAAACAACTTTAGCAGTGAAATTAGTAGTCCTAATAATCATGTTTTTAGACATAATACAGGCATCTCAAGGGGAGGTGGTGCTTTAATATGTGTGCACACAACCATAGCTGCTAAGCAGCTTATTATATCTGTTGACCTAGCTTTTGAAGATGTCTGAGTTCAAGCAATTATAAGTAATAGAGAATTAATCATCTACAGCTTGTATTTTCCACCCAACTCTGGTTGGTCTACATACTAACTGTTCATCAATAACCTTCTTAAGGCCCGAAGGTGTCATAGAAAGGGCAATATCATAGTATCCGGAGGCTTCAACTTATCCTCTATTTTCTGGGAATTAGAGGATACTCTTGTCCCACTTTATATTTCTCAAAACTCTTATCGACAATATTTCCCACTTAACTGCACAACAATACACCAACTGACTAAGGCAGGTTTTGAACTTAATTTTCTGCGATGATATTGAGGTCCCAGTCATGCAGGCTTGTGAACTCTTAAGCACAGTCGATGTATATCATCCTCCATCAGAAACTAATATAGATATTGCTCACATCGATATCCTCCAAAGCAGACACATTAAAAAGGTATTCCTCTTCCATAAAGCAAACTTTCATGAACTAAGCAATTACTGGAGAAATACCGACTGGTCAACCCTACCTACCCAGGAAAACATCGATCTCGCAGTATCCCAATTTTATGATAAGCTTTCCTCGGGGATTAATCAATTCGTCATAATAATATTCCTACTGAAAATGTCATGATATACCACGACAGCGTTCATTCTCTCAGCTACCACCATTTTATCATGGAAGAAATTAATGCCAACCCTATATCTCTCGACAAAAATAAAAATAACGGGTCAGATGGGATACCACCTGTATTTCTGATAAATTGCTCTTCAACACTCTTGGAACCTCTTAAAATTTTATTTCAAATGTCTTCAGATAAAGGTATCTTTCCTACTGAATGGAAAACTTCTATCATTACAACGAAAACTACAGGGGAATCGCAATTATTACCTATATCCCGAAAGTAATGATATTCATACTTACAGATGACCTTTGACTATATTTAATAAGTAATAATGAGCAACATGGCTTTTATAAGGGGCGGCCCACGGGCTACTAACTTGGCAATATATATCATGACTACCTGGTGAACAACGTCGAACAAATGTGCCTGCCATGAACTCATTACTGAAAGGCATGAGCATCACTGATATTTACCTGGAATGAATTAAGTCTTACCTACAAGCCAGACATCAACATGTTAAAATCCATGATAAAGTGTCTAATATAATAAGTGTTACAACAGGCGTCCCTCAAGGCTCTCACATTGGCCCAGTACTTTTTGTGAACGATGTAATCAAGTCTTTTCAACTTATAATGTTATCATGTATGCGGACGCCCTAAAATTTTATTATGTAATTAAGCCTTTAGATAATTGTCTCAAAATTCAAACAGACCTAGGTAACTTTTAAGTTGGTGCCTGAAAAATGACATGTGTGTGAATAGCTACAAATGTAAAACGTTTCGTTTCTATAAATGTCAGAATCCCATTATCTATAATTATAATATTAATAACTTTAATTTAGAATTCTCTGGTACAATTTGTGATCATGGCTACCCTTCGACAAAGACCTCACTTTCATTAAACATATTAACAATGTAATTTTTAAAGCTCTGAAACTATTAGAGGTCATTAAAAGACATACACAACAGATAAGCGACCTACATGCCATGATTTTATACCATACGCTAGTGCGCAGTATATTAGAATATAATAATGTGGTATGGTCTCCACAATATGCTTCTTATATACAGTGTGCTCGCTTTTCGTAAGTCCACCCTAATATTTCAGTTATTAATAATGCGACTTTCTTCAAATTTGGGTGGTAATTATATGTCCGAAAAATGAATTATTTGGCATAGTAAACATTTTCATTTTTCATTAGCGTACGGTTTTAGGGGGTAAAATAGGGTAGGCTTTTTGGCAAAAGGATATTAGGGTTTATTTTAGCTATCATATTAGGATTCAGCATGTTCAAAAACCCTTTAACCGATATTCTCAATGATCTCAAAAATGAATTGTGGCAGAAACGAAAAATTAATTAATTTCATAAAACACGTTTTTTAAATTTTTTATAACTTTATTTTTACTATAACAAACTAAAAACAACTTTTTTAAAAATCTGGTCTCTTCAACATAACCACCTTTCACCTCACAGTTTGTCGTAAATATTGTATCATCACGAAACATTATGTTCTTTAAAAAAATCTGTCGTTAAGATAGTTACCTTGCTGCCATAGGCATTAATAAAAGGTGCTTTGAAAAATAAGTTTTTATTTGACATTTGGCGATCCACAAGAATTGTCAAAAGTTATTTAATTTAGTTAGTTACTGCTATTTAATTTATCAATCTTACTGATAATGGCAGAAAATCGGGAGTAGTTCTAACAACTGAAGAAAAAGTTGAATTTATCCGCTTATTTGGTGATAATGAAATATCTACGTAGCAGGTTGCTCGAATATTTAATCAACGTCATCGAGATCGAGCACCAATTTGGCATAAAAGCGTTGGTGACATCAACAAACTATTTTCAAGAACCGGAGCCATTTTCAAGACAAGACCAATAAGGTACAATTTAAATCCACGACAATATCCAGACGACGAACGCAATTTAACAGAATCTCGGAACAATCCAAATGGTGCTATAAGGGGAGTTGCGAGAACACTAATTTAACCAAAAATAAAATATGGAGATGTTTGAAACGCAATAGGATTAGGGCATTTATACCAAAATTTTTACATGAAGGTGATTTTGAACGGCGGTTTGATTTTTGTCTATGGTTGCAAGGTAACTATCTTAACAGATTTTTTTTAAAGAACATACTGTTTAGCAACGAGGCAACATTTACGACAAACGGTGTGGTATCTAGTCAAAATTGTAGATATTGGGCAGCCGAAAATCCCAACTTTGTAATTAACTATAAAAACCAATACAGTGAAAAAGTTACTACCCAAATTTTCCTCCCTTTTCAACGATATATCACATGCTATATTTATTCATTGGTACTACGTTAGTAACTGTAAAAACATTTTTTTAAAACCAATAATTTTTTTTAACAAGCACTATACTTGCCATGGAGAAGTATGATTAAATAAAATGATAAAATAATTCAATAAGTTGTTCAAATCTTTGCTATAATAAAATATTAACATAATTAAGGAGAATAAAGTAAATTCAGGTAACAAAAACAAATTAATAATAAAAAGAATATAACACACAAAACATTAATATTTATCTAATCCTCAAAATAATTTTTAAGATATCATATCACGTGTTCAAAGTGTCCACCGCGATTTTTTATGCACAATAGAGCACGGTGAGGCACTGCATTTAAATCATTACTCAGCATTTTGGGGGTAACTGTAATACATGCCTGCTGAATTCGAGCTTTTAGGTCCTCTACATTTTGCAGTGTCGTCGAAAACACCTTATCTTTAATATACCCCATAGAAAAAAATCCATTGGGGTTATATCTGGAGAACGAAGGGTCCATCGAATAAATCCATTGGTATCTATCCAATATTGAGACAAAATTTCGTCTAAATAATCTAGGCAAATCTGGGAATTGTGGGGAGGAGATCATCAGGGAGGTCATCTAAGAAATCATTAAATTCCTTTCCCAAAAAGTTTAGACCTTTGACCACTGAGGTGACGATCATAAAAATAAGGACCTATTAAATTGGTGCCTAAAATACCTATCCACACATTTATTGAAAAACGATTTTGAAACCCAGTCGGTCTATGCCAGTGTGTATTTTCAGCAGTCCATTTGTAATGAATATTGGGATTAAAAAATCCAATATTGGAAAAATGTGCCTCGTCGGACCAAAGTATTTTACTACATATTAATGGATCGACACGCTTCTATTATAACAGCCTCCGTGGTTTGTCCCCCGCTTGTAAATTGTGAAATTTACCGGTAACCATTTTTCTTTAAAATTTGTCTAGCACTTGTTTATTTATATGACAAGCAATTGGAATTTTTCTTAATGATGTTTCCAAATTTTCTGTATTTTTATTTCTTACATAATTAATAACTCGGTTTACCTTATTTATATTTTTAGTAACATTGTTCAACCTTGTCTTCTTCTTTAAAAATGAACCGGCTAAATATTATATTATATATAAATATAAATATTCGGCTGTAGTGCTTGTGGAAATCTGTTCCTATATTCTACTTGAGCTAATCCAGAGTTACATTGGCAATATATAACGAACATATTATAACGATCAACGTGAGTGAAAATCATTTTTGAAAATTCTGAATTCTTAAACGAGTGTAATTGACTGAGAGTTTAAGTATTAACTGAGACGATCTGTCAATAAATTAAATTGTCAAGTTTGTTCATAGCCAACTATTTTAAAATAATTGAAATAATAGTGAAATCATGAAATACAAACAAATAGATATTATAATTAATTGGCAAATACATTTTAATTTTCTGAGCAAGGAGTGACGCTTTTATGGAGGACCTCTATACATTGGCATAACTGCGAATACTCTTTCCATAATTGCTCCATGTTGCTTTCTTGATTATTATTTTGTTTTTGATACCTGAATTTACTTTATTCTTCTTAATTGTGTTAATGTTTTATTATAGCAAAGATTTGAACAACTTATTGAATTATTTTATTGTTTTATTTAATCATACTTCTCCACGGCAAGTATAATGCTTGTTAAAAAAAAATATTGGTTTAAAAAAAATGTTTTTATAATTACTAACGTAGTACCAATGAATAAATATGGCATGTGATCTATCGTTGAAAAGGGAGGAAAATACTCTATTTAATGGCGCCATTTCCCGCCCGTTTCAAAATAATTTTTTTAACAGCCTGAAGAGTAAATCTCAAAATACAGCGGTTTTGAAAAGAATTAGATAAAACCTCGTTGAAACACTCTGTTTTGCAAAAAATTTTCGTCTTAGAATTTTTCTCGTATCTCCTCAAATAACGGAGATATTTGGCCTAAACGTTTTCCGCATTTTCGATATTTTCAGCCATAACTCTTAAAGTAGGCCATGAATTTCAAATGACAAAATTTTGTAGGTTATATAAATCGGCACAATTTTCGTAAAAATATTTTTTTTTGTACGACCGATATTAAGTGAGATATTGTGGAGTGCCTGTATAAGTTGATTTAGAATTTATAAATACTTGATTAATGGTTTTCCATAAATTTTTTGTATTTTTTTTGTCTATCTAAGTATACATTTTTTTATAATAGTCAATCATAGTTTTTTAAATTAATTTGTTTATAGTTTTTTTATAATTTAAATATTTATTTTTTAATACTTGGTTATCTGGATCAGTTTATAATTTAAGAAACTGAAATTATCAAAGATTTAGTTATCCAGTTTTTTCTCTTCTTTTCTTTGTTTTTTTATTTTAATGTCAGATGTACATTTTTTCACACTATTTTGAACAATACTAATAAATAAATCTGTTGCAGGGTCAAGATCTTCGGTTAAGCAGACGTCTTCATAAGTATTATTTCTTAGAGTTCCGATTCATTTCTTTTCATTGATCTGTTTTATATATTTATTTATGTATTCGTTTTTAGCGCCATTTTGTTGTGTTGCAATCTGTAAAATAATAGTATAGTGGTCAGTCATGCATGTTTGAACTACTATGGGTAATGGTATATATAGACATTCTTCTCTTGTTTTAATAAATATGTGATCAATACAAGTATTTGATTGTCCCTTTGATCTTGTGGGTATGTTTATGGCTGATACAAATCCATTCTCACTCATGGTATCTAGATATTCATGTACATAATCATTATTTTCCAAAATACTTATGTTTATGTCTCCTACTAGTAGATTGTACTTAGTGTTTTCGTTTATATTTAAAAATTCTTCAATTTATCGATAAACTGATATCACCGATATGATTCACTATTAGAATCTGTTAAATAATTTTCAAAGAATTAAGTTTATTGATCCTATAAAGACATGTAAAACTAAAATTCAGACTTTAGAATGCGTCCACTAAAGGAAACACTAGTAACTCTTTATTTTCATGACTATAAAGATTTATGTGTGCTGTTTTCGATACTTAACCTGGAGGCTAAAACAGTCTATTTTGCCTTAAATAAATTACAGAGTCGTGTCTTATGTAAACCATTCTTCTAGCCCTTTTAGTGTATTCAGCACAACATTATTATGTGCAGACACGTTTAAGACCCCTTATTACACAAAATATCGCAAGACTTACCTAAATGTAAAGAACGTGCAGCGTGACATAATATGCAGGATTGCGGATTTATAAAGTCAACTTATTTCTAACAGGAAGGGCCAGGATAACCGAGAGGAGGCAGATGTTCTCCAGACATACAGAATGGCTACTCGAAAAGCCAGAATACAGGTGGCACCTCTCACGCTCTTCATGTTGAAACGGGATATTATACTCACAAAGCAATGCTAATCTCATTTATATTATATCTGTTTACAGTGGCGGAGGCATATTTTATTAAGGGGTCTGTTAATTTATATTAAATATTTTTAGTATATAATTTTTAGTATATATTTATAAGATTGCAAAACGTAAGTGCCTGGCCCTGAGGATCATGATTCTATTACCAGCCAGAAACTACACACGTAAGAAAAATTACTTTTTATTTATAGCTTTTAAACTATCATCTCAAACTTAATGAAATTTTTGTGGTTTACAAGATAGATGGGGCGAGAGTAGGTGCCTTTGCTATGTACATATTTCGATATGCAATGTAAAGCAACATCAAATTTAGATAGATAAATAAATAACATATTTATTTGTTATTATTATAATACAATATAAGTTATTATTTATTGTGATGGCGATGTTCGATTAGTCGTTCTTCCACGCAACCATCAATAGGATATTATTCACATTATTTGAAAATAAAACACACAATATTTAGTCCAGGTCAGAAAAATTTGTTTCTGACAATTAAAATTTGCCAATAAACCTTTGCGCAAAAAATTGGAAACCGTTAAATATGGCCATTATTTGTTAATTAATTACAGAGACTGTAATTATTGTAGAAAGCAGTTTCGGAGCTTAAATTGTAGCGCTTGTTTGTACCTACCTACTCTAAAAATTTAATATAAAAATATTAACAACTTTTAGCGGAAATAGCGAAAATGTAAAAAAAGATGTTCCTGAAAAACGACGTGGAAATGGTCAAAAATGGCCATAGAACGATTTTTCAAAAAGTTACTTGTTTCTGATAAAATTCTGTACAATCCTATTATCTTTAAATTTTCGTAAGGTTTCGTTTAGTACCTTAAAAACGCATTTGAAAATCGGGCTATTCCTTAATTTTGGACGTTTGGACGCTCGAGCGGAGGGGAAGTGACGCATGGTGGGGGAACTACTGGACGAAATTCGATGTTTTTTTTTTTAAGTTGGGCATCTTGCTAAAATATTAATAAATGTTACTTTCGAGGCGTAATTAGCCAATGGTTCATGGCATTTGTAAAGTTACACATTCGCACATTTGACGTAATAAAAAATTGGTTGTAATATTTGATGTGGTATTTTTAAAATTATTATTTACTACTGTTGGAAATATTACAACAAATTTTTCATCACCTTAAATGTTAATGACATCCTCTAAACACCGAGACAGTGGTCTGTTGATTAAAAAAAAGTAACTGGCTAATTATGCTGTGCGAATCAAATATATATTCGCTAAGCTACGCTACGCTGATGAGGAGCAATAACTCCAAAACACGTGTTCGTAGCTGCATTGTTGTTTCTTTTCATGGAATAATGCACTAACTCACTTTCTTTAATTATTTGCCTCATAAGCCCTCCATTTTTTATATTGTATTTGCCAGGTGGAAATAGAGCAGTACACATAGGGCTCTTCGTACCGACTGCTCTCATTTGTGGCCCCAAAATGTGGCACATGAGGTATGAAAGTGCAAATGGAGTACTGTGTACTCTACTTTCCTACCTTTAATAGTTTTGCTCACCTAAGATTATTCGCTAAGCTACGCTATACTGATGAGGAGCAATAACTCCGGAACACGTGTTCGTAGCTGCATTGTTGTTTCTTTTTGAGGAATAAGGCACTAACTCACTTTCTTTCATTATTTGACCTCATAAGCTCTCTATCTGTTAAAAATAGATGTTAAAAACCGTTTCTTTCGCGGGCAATGCTAAATATGATACATGTCAAGACATCGCTTTAATAATGTCGTCGGAATATCTCGATTACTTTCTACAAACGTATACTACGAATACAAGATAAATATATGCATTCATCTCTTTCAAGTGAATATGAATGGTAAATTTTAGAAGTGTATGGAACATAAAAACATACTGAGGTCAAGTATATTGTGCGGTATAATAATTATTTTTTGAAACAGAAAACAAAAAATGATTAATTCCAAAGGTTCATCAATTATAAATGAAAATAAAACAAACGCTGTTGTCGCTAATCCGGTACCGATAATGTGAGTGTTATTAGAAGTTCATGTTGTGAATTTATAGCCTGGTCAGGCCACGTAAGTACAAATGAAAAATGATAAAATTGTTTACTACATTATTCGTTGTAATACGGAAATGTGGGATAAATAACCGGAATCATGTCCTATGAATGTTTTTCATTATAATGTGAAGTGAACTTATAGTTCAGATATATATACTACTTCATTTAATCAAATAATGTGTATAAAATATGGATTCTGGGGGAAACTACTAAAAAATATCACTAACATTTGTATGCGACGGTAAAGACGGCGTTAGACAACTCAGATGACTATAGGGAGAATAGTACTAATATATTGAAATTTTGTAAGAGTTTTCATTTAATGATTATTGAGTTCCAAACTGGAAATAAAACTATTACAGCTCGAAACGTATTCCTTTAAAAAAACTCTTACACAGTTCAATGTGCTACTTACGCTATAATGAACTGCTATTACATTAACGAAAACTATTCTTATGTTATAAGAGATAGAAAATCCCAACTATCTCTGTTCAAACAGAAATAGTATGACATCATAAACTCTGGTCAGTCGTAACTACGTTGCCGAATATGCATATTTTTCAATTGATAATTGACATTCCTATTTTTATGAAATTTGGATAAATAATCTGCAACTTTAGCAATGCTATTTTCAGATTTATAGATTGAAAATGAAATAGAATTGGGATGTTAGAGTTTTGACAATCATTTTAATAATATTCAAATGACCTACTTTAAAATGTCCCTAACGAAAAGGAAATGTCTCTTGGTAGCAATGTTATTGCAACTTCAGTTTGCGGACTGTCACGAATGAAGTCAAGAAGTCGTCATATGATATTTTCATATATGGTGTATTTTCTTCTCTGTTATAATTTGTTAAGGTAAGCTTTATGACTATATGTGAATACCTGTTATAAGGCCTTATATAAATAAAGATATTATTTTATCATCGATCAAATATCCCTCCAAGTTTTAGGCGCAACTCAGTATGCATTATAGCACATTAAAAATTATATCAATATTATAGCATAAGCGGCGAATTGAATGGTCTAAGAAAAACTATATTTTATGAAATAGATTTCATGACAGTCTTCAAGAAGGACACACAACTGAATTGCCTTTAAACCCTCTAAAACTGCTGGCCCGAACTGAATGTGTTTATTTACCAATATGACGAGTATCGTTGGAAAAGTAATAATCAGTTTCATAAAGTAGATGGGTAAGCAGGAAAGAGGAATATATATAAATTTTTATGTTTACTGGAGGACCGGCTCCTTCGCCATATTATAGAAACTTATACAAAATATTGCATAGTGGAGTCAGACAAGCAAAACACAAAGAATTGTTTCCAGCGTCAATTTTTTTTTAACATGTTAGTTACATCGAATAATATACGAGATGGACATTTTCTACCTCTAGCAACCGCCGCTATGCAAGTTATCGGCAATTTTGTGAAGAATCTACCATTTTGGTCGTTCTTTCTAAATATAGATGAGTATATCTGGGTATGTGTAGGTCCAAAAAAAGCGAAAAATATTGAGGACGTTCGTTCTGATATAGGTTGTAATATGAAATTTTTATCTTAACACATAACCTCAAAAAAATAAAAACTGAGAAAATTGCCAAATTCTGGTTTTTTGGTTATTACTTCGGATATTTTAAGTGAAATTTGATGATATTTTCAGAAGTTATACTTTATGATGTGAACAATAACTGTTTAAAGTTTCAAGTCAGAATATCTAACAAAAGTCTCAAAAATTGACTTGAAATTTTAAAATTGATTGGCCAATAAGTTTGTGCATAATGAGATTCTTTTTTAAAAATAAATATAGTTTTTTATGTACTTTATGATGGTGAACAATAAAATTTTTTTAAATTTGAAGAAAAGCGGAAAAAATTGGTTTTTTGTATTTTGCGTCAATTTTTTCGAAAAATTCCCCTTTTTTGAAAAAACTCAATTTTCTTTGTATTATTAATTAATTTTTGACATATTCTGATCTAGTTTTTCGAAAAAGCATAAAAAAATATAAAAATCAATTAATTATAAAAAAATTATACGCATACATGTTTAGGGATAGATTATTAAAAGCACTATTTGTTATGCAAATGTATACTTATTGTATTTAAATACTGTATAAAAAATTTAAACATTTTACTCAAAATTGAAAAAAAATATACGTGAGCAATTATATTAATCACAAATATCTGATGGTAATTTAGAGTACGGTCTATTTGGAATTTCATGATTTAACAAGGGCTCCCTAATGTTATCTGGTTTATTTTTTCACAAATTTTGCACTTGTTTACACATTTTTGAATATCTTCTGACATTTTAGGCCAATATAAGCTAGATTTGGCTCTACTTATAGTTTTATTTATGCCAAAATGATTTTCATGCGCTAACTGTAACATTTCTAGTCTTAACTTAGGTGGGACTATTACTCTATCTTTAAAAAGTAATATATCCTCAATAGCACATAGATTGTCTCTAATAGTATAATAATAATTCAATAATTCATTTTCAGTTTTGAAATTTTTTAGCCAACTATTATTGCAATAATTTTTTACCGATTTTAATATAGGATCAGTCTCATCTTGGAATACAACTTTTTTATCACTTGATATATTGATAGCATAGTTGAGTCATCCTCAATGTTACCTTTTAAATAATTTCTTGACAGCAAATCTGCAACAAATAAATTTTTACCTTTCATATATTTAACATCTATTTCATGCTTAGTTAAGCGTAATTTAATTCTTTGCAATCTAGGTGAAACTATATCTGCTACATTCCTTTTCATAATGGATACAAGAGGTTTGTGATCAGTCCACAACGTTACTTTACGGCCGTATATGTAATAGTGAAATTTTTGCACGGCTACGGCCATTGCTAAATACTCTTTTTCTATTTCAGCCCAATTTCATTCACTTTCGGTTAAACTCCTAGACGCAAAAAATACTGATTTCTTGTCTTGAAGTAAACAATAACCGATTCCATCTTTCGATGCATCTGTATGTATTGTTATTTCCTTTGAATAATCAAAGTTTGCTAATACCGGAGATTCACACAATAGACTTTTCATTTTTCAAAGCAAATTTCATGTTGCTTTGGCCATAAGAATTCAATATCTTTCTTTAATAACTTTCTTAATGGTGCCGATACCTCAGACAGATTTGGTATAAAATTTCTGAAGTAACTGAATAATCCCAGTATTTTCTGAATATCATTTTTTGATTTTGGAGCCGATAGATTTTTAACCGCTTTAACCCTCTCATCATCAAGCTGAATGCCCCCTTATTAAATATGTGACCCAAATATTTAACCGATCTGACTTTATATTGAATTTTATTAGGGTTGAATTTAATATTAAATTTACGTGCTTTACTAATAAATTTTTATCATGTTCTTATTCAGTGGATGTACAAACAAGCAAGTCATCAAAATAAACAATAACACCTTTAATGTTACCAAAGTACTTGGTGTTTTTTAAATTATTTCCGGTGTCACGTTTAGCCCGAGGGGTAACCTTAAAAACTTACACTACCCAAACGGAGAACTGAACGTACATAAATTTGATGACATTACATCTAACTTTATATGGTGAAACCCATCTTTCAAGTCAAGTACCGTGAACAAAGATTTACCTGTTAATTTAGCACGAATTTCTGTAATAGTTGGTATTAGAAAGTATTCACGCTTTACTACTTTGTTTAACTAAGCCGGATCTAAACATATTTTTAAAGTTTTGTTTGGTTTTTCCACAATAACTAAGTTGCTTGCCCATTCCATCGGACTATTAACTTTCTCTATTATTTTTCCCTTTTCCATGTCGCATAAGGTAGATTTCAATTTGTCCTGTATTGCCAAAGGAACTCTTCTCGGCGGGCGAACAACTGGTATTGCCCCTGGTTTCACATACAATTTACATTTATTTTCAAATTTTTCTGTACCTGCAAACAGATCTTTATTTAATTTTAGAAAACTGTGTACATCTATATTACCACTCATCAACTCTATTAATTGGACCAAAATTTAAACATGTTACTAAGCCTAACAAAGGTGTAGCTTTAACATGGTCTACAATTATAAAATTTTCAGTAATTTTCTTATCTCTAATTTTAAAATTTAATGCAACCATACCTAATGGTTTTAGTTTTGAGCCACCATAAGCCTCTAAAATGATATCTGATTTAACTATTTTACAGTTTTTATTTACTTTGTTCAAAATTTCAATGGGTAATAAATTTACCTCACATCCAGTATCTAACTTAAATTTTACAGATTTATTATTAATAATTACATTTTCATACCAAGTGACCTCATTCACGGTTTTATTAAACAACTTCAACGAATCAAGATTTAAAAAAAAATTTTTCATTGTCTCTTTCCTCGTCGCTATCCAATATAACTTTTTTTACCAGCTTCACATTACACGCCACCTTATAGTGATTAAAGTTTCCACACCTGTGACATTTTTTCCATATGCCGGGCATTCGTCGATACCATGATTCGTATGACATTTTGTACACATAAACATTTTCTTTTCTTCTTTTCCTTTTAACTTTCTCCTCTTACTCAATGCTTTTCCAGAATTATCGTTTCCCTTCTTCGTTATTACATCCAAATCAGTTTTACTTTTCTCTGTCATATTTTTAAATTGGCATTTCATTGTCTCATACAATCGGCAGATTTCTATAGCTTTTGTTAAACTTAACTCATCTATATTTAATAATTTTTCCTGTAGCTTTTTATCTCTAATTCCTAGTACTAGCCTATCTCTTGTCATTTCATTTCCATCCTTGAACTCACAACTCTTGTCCAGTTTTTAATATTGTTTATTTAATTGTCTATCGGCTCTCTATCTTTTTGCATCCTTGTATAAAATACGAATCTTTCATACATTAAATTTTTCTTCGGCAGCATGTATTTTTCAAATTCATCCAACACTTTATCAAATTTTTTCCTATCTTCTTCAGATAATGTAAAATTGTTAAATATTTCTAGACATTCCTCCCTTATTATATTTAGGAATATGACCACCCTTTGTTCCTCACTTTTCTCACTTAATCCAATTGCCGTTAAATATATTAACAACTGTTGTTTAAATTTTCTGAAATTTTCTGGTATATTACCTTCCAACAACATAGGTTTTGGAATTTTTGCCGTGGGCGCTTCCATGACGAATTATTTTGCAGTTTTCCACTACGTGGTTAACCTCACTTAACCTCGTTAAATAATTTAGATTCTTTGCCTATTCGACTGCGCCATGTTCTATATAGCCCTCTTTCAGTATTAAATATATTAAAACACAGTCTCTGGTTTATATCATAAAGTTCCTCTAGTAAATTTGATGAAGATCGGTCAAGAGGCTGTTGAGTTATTGCAAGAAAAACGAAAAAATAATTTGAACTTTGACACCCTGTATCTTTTTTCACAGCAACATTTTACTAAAGCATATTTGGTTGTATTCTCATATTTTGGCCCAAAGAATCTACTCCTGAACTATGGCCCGTTATTAATGGGCCACCCTGTATACAATATTACGAAGAAAAATAAATAAATATAGATTTACGTCTATATTAAGTTTGATAATTGCGTATAGATAAATGACAATTCAGTAATAGATTTTTTGAAATTAATATAGCCCAAGATAATATGATCTAGCAGAAAGAAAAGAAATTTAACACATAAAAGATTAGAAAAACTAATAGAGATTAAATTATGTATCTATTAATGATCTTAAATAAAAACCATCATTTTCCCTCATCCACATATTAACCGATTCCTTAAAAATAAACACAGTTTACTACTCCTAATGTTTAAAGGTAGTTGATTTTGCAAATTTTGTAATAAAAAGACAAAGGGTCTTGTACCTATATCTATTTTTACAACACCTGTTGTGATAAGTTTATGTTCTTTTTTTTTCGAGCACAATAGGCATGGTCTACTAAATGTAAGTAACTTTTGTTTTTGTGAAGATATATAAAGCGTATACTTGTCTGATTCATGAAATAATTGCTCTGAGCTGTATCTAATATTCTTATTTAGCATTATTTTAATAATCTTCTCTTCGCCACCCCATTAAATTATCGACTCTAAAACAGGAAGTCAGGAAGTTCTTTAACATTTTAAATTTGTATATTAAATATTTAATATTTTTAGCAACATTACTAATTTGGGCATCCCATCTTATATGACTATCAATCATAATCCGTAAGTATTTATTACTTGTTGCCGAAGGGATTTCTCTGCTAAAATCAGGTAAATATTTATTTGATGATGTGAAGGCCTAATATTTAGTCTCATCCCAATTTAAAGTTAACAAATTTTGATCAAACCACAGTTTGATTTTTTTCAGGCTGTTGATACTAAATGTCATAAATCCTGTCAATTATGGCCTTCGAAATATATTGCAGTATCATCTGCATAAGATATTGCATTTCATTTTGTGGATAAGATAAGTAAATCATTAATATATGCTGTAAAAATGTCAAAACAATGAATCTGATCAAATTGCATATGATTAAAAAAATATTACTTATTTTACAAATTAAATAGTAACGAAGATATAGAAAGAACCTCCCTCGTAGCTTTATTTAAGCCATTTGGGCAATTATGCACAATATTTTCCTTATAACACAAAAACATTTTCATCATCTTAATGGACGGAGAAAGTCTTAAATATAATTAGCAAGGATATATATCTGCAATTAAAATTTTCTGCGAATATCATTGTCTGAAATGAAGATTTATTATTAGCACTATTTCATCCAGAATTCAGGAAACTTGTTCTGTCACAGTCACTTAAATAAGGAAGAAAAATTGCTGCGAATAAGTGGAAACGCATTACCAAAAATCAACTCGTAATGACGCGAACCTACTTTAGCACTCCTTGTATTATGCTTATTATTATATTAAATATTAAGTGCTGCGTGGCTGCGTTTGTAAAGTCGAAATATAAAAGGTGGTTAGACTTCAAGTATCTTGATGAAGAGGTACAATTAGGCACTTTGTGATATATCTCTAAACTTACATAGCCATATATAAGAACATATTTTCGCAGTGAAGATGATTTACCATAGTATTTATTATTTACTACATGAGATTAGTAAAATACTGTCTCTAGACTCTGTGATAGACCTTACGTTAAATTTTACCTCCCAAATTAATGCTTTTTTCTAAACAAATTTTCTATTATTAGTTATAACATAAGAAGTAGTAATGCTAACTTTGACGAGTTTTGTGTGAGTGTGAACGATCCATCTTTTGCGTCTGAAGGACTTCTAATATATTTTCCAAAAATGAATATTAACGTTCACAAATAAGGGCTCAAAACGACTGTTTCAGACGGAGAATAATACAAAATTTATACTTACTGTTCGTTTATGCTTAACTGCTTCACTGATGGTATCAATTGGAAGTCGTAACACTATAAATCTAACACAGTAAGTACTAACACTTTCTTAAAATTAAACCTGAAAGGGAATTTTGAAAACACAAGAAAAAGACAATATAAAGTTCAAAAATATATATTAAATCTCTTTAAAAATTCATGTGTTACAACAACTTCAAGAAAAATGTTTTTGACAAACTATAGCCTGGCGCGTGTACAACACATGGTGAGGAACGGAATGACTTATAATGTACCAACTACCATCCAATATGCGGTTTTTGAGCTAACAATTACACAAAAAAGGTTCGAGAAAAGTTCAATGTTTATAAATTTTTGGTGGGCTTTTGCTTGATTGTCTATTTACGTATTTACAGTTCAATATCAATTTTGATCGCTCTTCGGAGCTTAAAAATGTTTGAATCGCAACGACTTTGAATTATATTTTGCAATTACAATTTCATGCGTTCAGGCAAGGCGGTCCCATGCACATATGAGTACATGGCAACTATACTTTTCTCACAACGAATCACTGAGGAACCGGTTTAGGGCAAATCCCGTTAAAACCCATCATTTTCCCGTCAAAATCGACTGCTAGGAAATTATGGGGGTCCCTTGTCGCTAAAAGCTATTTCCGCTAAAACTCTCGATATACTTTGAATATAATTATTGTCCGAGTGCCATCATTTACGTACACACAACACATCCACCTCTAGCCAATAGATTTCGTCTAAAGAGTGTATATCCATATATATTGACTACATTTAAATTTAGATCTTCCTTAACCACGTCTCCACGACATCTACTAAGTCAAATTTATTAGCAATTACCACGCTGTTAAGCTAGTTGAAAGTACTGATCAGAGACCTTACGTTTAAAGGTGCAATGGTTTATATTATCCAACATATTTACTATTTCATATTATGTAAAAGGAACAAATTATTATGAAATTACAATTACTTAATTAAAATTATTTATGAGTTCATATTTTACTGCTTCTGCCTTGTAACTCGGTCGTTAGACTCCTTAGTTGTTGAATTATTTCTTTGTAATTTAGCCCTATCTTCTTTCTTCTGTAAATTTTTGTCTTCTTTTCCTTGATCCTTATTGGTGATCTTATCCAGCAGAATGTTGTTTTTAGTCATATTTTCTGTTGAAGTGGTTGATGTATACCTCGGTACAAATTCTTGCGATACTGTTTGAAACCGAAAAAAATATATATATACAGGGTGTCTCATATATATATATATATATATATAAGTGCGACACACTGTATGTTACGGCTAGTGATACTTGAGAGCATGCAAAAGTAAATCTTTGTAGTTCCACATTAGAGTTAATTTAAGAAAAATTATGCAAGGTATATGGCACAATTTCTTATCTGGAGAAATTTCCGTTCAAAAACACTTTTTGATTATTTTCAGGTATTCTTTCAGTCAATATGACCAACGTTAATTCTCAGAAAGTAATAACGTAAAAAATGTATATAAAATAATGCGATAAGTCCTACACCACTTGAATTAATAGGTTTTATATTAATGCACAACGCAGCAGAAATGAATTTTATGTAAACTTACCTAGAGGAAATTAATTTTGTTATCACCGATAACACTCACCAACTATTCATTAAGTTCAACAGTTTGCTATGCGACCCCTGCCTTCCTTCCGGTCTAGAGAATATTTAGTGACGCTGCACACAGTGGATACAGATGTAAATATTCATTCAGTGTATGGGAACTCCACTACACAAATTACCTCCTACAGGTAATTAAATATGTTTTACTTGGGCCATACACGGATGCTAATTTCCATACATTTTGCAAGTTTTAAGCTCTAAATCCTGCACAGTAAATAAAGGGAGATTTCCCGGTTAAGCTTATAATATTATAATAAATCAGGGTCGATGGAAAATTTTGCGCACTGTTGTGTGGGCCCTGAACGATCTCTTTGGTAATTTACTTGTGGAGATATCTATTAATTTAGATGCACATTTTCACGTTAATGGGTTTGTTGTGCTACTTTTAAATATAGTTTAACAATTACAGTTATATATGTCCATTTCGGTTGTAGTTTTATTTTTGTCATAAACTATTCCAATTTACAGTATTCTATTAACGACAAATAACAACATTTATATGTAAGATAATTTTAGAATTTGACAGTTGTTACAAGTGTTGTTCTTTGGAAAATTTTTATTTCCTCTATGACAAAGATAGTATAAGAAGTTTAATCAAACTGCTACGATTTACACGTACGTAAACAAATAAATAAGTTGGATATTAATGATTATAAGATATTACATAACGAAACCACTTGGGCTACAGTAGCGTAGCAGATATCGTAGGGCATATACTTAACCCGGATAAGTGATGTATGTGCCTACGATAACATTTCTCTAGCTCAGACTATCTCAGGGCGTTAAGCCCAAGTTTACATAAACTATGACAAATTAGAAGCTTCCATACGTAGTGGTCGCAGACGAAATAATGACACTTTCTTTAAAAATGAAATGTACTATATTACACAATTGACAGATATTGGTTCTCTAGCATGTAACCTGGCGATGTTCAAAAGGTGTGACAAATTTCTCGATTAATAAGTTACAACGTTAATAAAATGCCTCGTGTAGCTACACATCGGTTTACAATGTCCTCGTAAATGGTCATAAATTCTGCCACAATGGGTCTGATTTAGAGAACCTCCTTAAATAAATATAAATGCATAAAATCTTTAAATATGTACAAGTTAAAATACAAAAGTATGAATTGATATAACCGAGCCGAACCACTGAAGGTGGTCCCCGGTAAATAAAAACATCAACACACTTATTTAGGGTGGTACGATACCGACTTCGACGTGGAAGAACTGTAGCCCTACGGAGGTGTCTTCGCAACAAAAGAAATTTACCCAAGGATGGGGTTGATTATAGCCTTTCCAGCCCTGGAACTTTCTACTGTGTGTGGATGCCCCGTCCGTGGAACCCTAAAGATATCACGATTTAATTTGCAAAGTCAGAAATGCACGTAAAGCGTGCCTAATGTGAGCAATTCAAATCTGACATAACCTACAAAAGAAATATAATTTACCTCACTGATGAGGGAACAATCCACCAATATTCCTCGAAAGTCACAGTTGAATGAGTCCGTCTTTCAAATCGACACGATATTTCCAAAGGAAAGCCTGCAAATTTGCGAAACACGTGGGTAGACAACGGGTAAGATGGCGTGAAGAGGTTAGCTTACCTTGTATAATTAAATATCCTGCTTCCGCAGTTAAAATTTACTCATAACAACAAAATATTCCGCTAAACGGAACAACAACAGATAGAGAAAATTTTCCTGTGTTGATAATTCCAAAATCCACCAGGATGCCTTGGATAAACCGAGGTTCGTAGAATTATCAACTACCTATGCCAACAAAAATGGTTACCTTCCCGTCTTCCGCTTTGCACGTGCCGCAAATATATCGCCCTCCCGTGGAGAATAGCGAAATGTGTTACGGACGTAGCAGTTGTTATTATGCGACCCACAAAACGCTGAGGCGTATGGTGGGTCGCATACGCTAGAGGTCCGCAACAAAACGTCAAACACTTGCACTCTGGTAAAATCAGCTGAAAAATAGCAGAGTAGGAGAAAATAAATTAAGCAATTTTAAAATTTTGGCAATAAACTTTTATAGCCCGGGATTCAAGAGTACTTTTACTAAGTCATTGCATACTGGCCTATTTTAACAGACAAAGCAGATACTATGTAGCTAATAACCGAAACGTCTGTTAGCTGCTCCAATAGGGGGGAGGCGCTTATGGGGAGGTGTGGAACATGTCGAAAAAAAATATTTTTGAAATTATTTCAAGAAACCTGATTATAAATTATTAATGTCAGGTAGTGTCCAACAAAAAATAACCAGTTATGAACTTGCAAAAAAAAAACGTAAAATCATTTCAGGCCGAATGAATTTTTTTACACGACTTCTGACACATATAGAAGTATAAAAATAGTAACCAGCTACATGTATAGTGGGGAAAAGACCGTTAGTTGTATTGTGAATGAATGAGCAAGAAATAAAATTACTATCGAAAGCCCCAAAATTTTCTCCACACATAAGCAATAAAAGCATGACATACACCAATCATAGAAACAGAAATAGCTCTAAAAAATGTAGAAGAAAAGGATATTATGTCAATGGCAAAAATCAAAAAACTGTTAAATAACACTAAGTCAATACACAATAATCAAACAGACAAACAAACCATCAACTCAATAAAAAACAAAATTAACGAAAACGATCTGGTAGTTGCAAAAGCAGATAAATCAAATGCCACCGTTATTCTTACCAAAAATGAGTACATAAACAAAGTAAACAATTTTATAGAACCAGAAAATATCATAGAAATAAACAGAGACCCTACCAATAACTATCAGGAAAAATTAAAGAAATTCATAGAAAATATATAAACCTTTCTCTCAGAATATGCCAAACGAATAAGGATTAACATGAACCCACAACCCCCTAAATTATATGGATTAATAAAAACGCATAAACCAGACAATCCCATTAGGCCAATAGTCTGATCTATAAATAGACGGGCGCGAGGTCTAGCCATAAAACTAAATAAAGTTTTTAAATATCACACGGGCTTTTCACCCAAATATAGAATAAAAAATTCGGTACATCTAGTAGATAACTTAAAACAATTACACAGTCCACATAATTCCTGTCTGGTATCACTTGAAAAAAATGTTTTGAAATATAGGCATAAAAGAATGTCTAATACTATCCAAAATTTATTAGACAAAATTAAAATTAATTACATATTCGCGAATGAAATTTTATTAGCCTTTGATACATGCACCTCTCAAAATTATTTTCAATTCAAAAACCAATTTTATACTCAAAATAGCGGCTTACCTATGGGGCCATCCTTAAGCCCATTATTAACGGTTATATTCATGTCAAATAATATTAAACTCTGAAATAGGTAAAACTCATATTCATTTTTGGTACAGATATATGGTTGACATTTTGGCATGCTTTAGAGATACCAATAGACAGATTAACATTTTCTAACCTTATTAACAATAACTTACACACCAATATACAATTCACGTTAGTACTGTTATTGTTAATACCATACTTTAGTAAGCCTTGTATATTAATTATACTTTAGTTATATTTTATTTCATTTTATCATTTTTATTTTTGTGCGGTTCCCAGTTCTTCCAGATGGCTTCATTCTAAAACATAACTTTGTTTAACTACTGTTAATATATAATCATTAATGTGAAACTAAACTATACAAGTATATGTGTTAATTCATACTTTCCATTATTCCTAATATATAGGTATAAATGTTAAATATTAGACTTACCTCTATGGTTAATAGGTTATGCTAAATCATAACAAATCAACATTTATTATCGTAATCTTTATTATCAACTTAATGCAAAGTACTGACATCTATAGTACAGAAACTAATAGTTTAGTATTTACAGAGAGGTTTATTTGCATGTTAGTAAAACTTACATAATTCAATACCAGATGGCGTTACCTTTTATAAAATACATTTTTAAACTCTCACAATTAGTATAAGCACTAGCTATTAAAATAGGTTTCTTTACTTTCACTAATGTAATTTCATTTGAAATTCAATTTGAATAAATCAAATCAAATAATAATGATAATATTAGATAATTTTATTAATCTTTAATTACATGACCGAAATTTTAATTATATTTCCCAATTTGCTATATTAACTTAGTTCCTTTCAGTTCATAAAGTTCTTTTCTGGTTCATTTTTTTATATACAAAGTTATTTTTCTTTATTCAAATAGTGACATAGAACAATAATTTTCTATTCGACTTTTGAAATTGGAAGACCACTTGAGAATCATTCACGAAATTACAGTAATTTTTCAACATTACAACTTTAGCTTCGTTAATTCATAGTGTACTTACATCATGAAGAGGTAAATCTTTTAATAATAAAAATATTAATAACTATTATTTCAACATTTATTTTTTATCGTTTTTTTAAAATTATTATATCTATAATTTTTTTATATAGTTTCACATTTATCAATCAGTGTTACTAATTTATTTTTTCTCTCTTGTCCCTTATGGCTTCAGTTCATACCAATTTAAAATTCATTTTAAATTTAAAGTTAAAATTAAATTCAAATTGAAAATCAAAATTTAAATTCATATTTAATATATGATTCATCCTGTCTCATATAATTATTATTCCTTATAATTATAATTTCTGCCTCTAGTTTTCTATACACTATAATATTCTCTCTAAATTCCTCAGTGGAATTGTTACATTTTATTAAAATACAGTACCAGAAAATATTTATGCTTTAATACCGAACTACTGCTTGTAATATGAAATGATTCCATCACCATTAGATCAATGATGATCAAGACTACTGAAAGCCGGAACTAGTAGGGAACTTTCCTTCAGAATCGACCAACTCCCAATATGCAACTTGGTAATATCTGTTTTAATTGTTAGAAATTTATTATATAACAAATATATTTTTCTGTACATATTCTTTTAACATCACAACAATCATCAATTGTCTCTATTAATATACATTTATTTTAAACTACTGTGGTTTTATTGAACATTTCAGATAATTCAAATTTTTCTATAGAGATTTGTTTTGAAAATTCAAAGAGCAACACTGAATGAACTATAGATGGCGCCCTTTAAATATCACTAATTATTTACCTTAAGCTGTTCCCTTTTATTAACAAAAAACAATTAGACTGATTAACACAGAATATTTTCCATATAAATAAAATTTATTTTTCCCTGCCCACGGCCCATTTAAGCTCCCGTACTATACCAGCTAACCGTTCGCACGTGTGTTATGCTTTTTTTTTGTTTTGAACATTCTTTCGGTTAAAATAGATGAAAAGCGTAACAGACATAACCATTACACATAAAATTTTGATTTCGACATTTTTCGCAAACCTACCTTTATAGATATTACTATCCCATATGACTCATGTCACCCCCTATCACACAAATTAGCTGCATATAACTCAATGCTACACAGAGCGTTTTCGTTACCTTTGTCAGAAACTAATAAAAAAAAGAATTATATACAATTAAAAATAGAACTAAAAATAATGGTTTCCCCACAGAAGTAATTTCCAAACTTATAAATAAAAACAAAAAGAGTTCACATTTAAATTAGTATATCCAAAAATGAAAGAGGAAAATCACTGAAAATATGGAAGCATCACATACTGCGATAAAGTATCAGTAGACATTGTAAATACCCTCTCAACTAATGGTATCAATGTAGCGTTTAAATCTCAAGACAAATTATCGAACCTTATATATAATGCCAAAGACAAAACAAACAAATATAAAAACATCTGAAATTTATAAATTAAAATACGCAGAGTGCAATAGCATATACATAGGACAAAGTGGGCATAATTTTAGAACAAGATACCTAGAACATGAGAGATCCTTTATACTACAAAAAACAGAATCCACATTCGCAAATCATTTGCTAGATAGCGGCCACAATTTCCCAGAAATCAACAGTATGGAAGTCCTTCATCTTAAGACAACAATAATAACAATTTTAATCTGTTAAATGATCAATTAGATATCTCATGTTCGCCTTTGTTTGCCACGGCAAAAAGGATGTAACCCTTCTAGGTACTTGTAAAATGTAATTATACCTTTATTTATTTTAAAGATTTCCTGTATTTCATTCTATTTTGAATCATTGTTTGATATTGATGTAAGGTCGAAACTGCAGTCACAACACTTTGTAAATATAGTGGTAAAAAACATAGTAGTGTGTTCCTCATTTCATTTAAAATTTCCTTTAATGTTTATTTTCCTTTTCCAGAAATGACCTTACTAGTTCATTAAGCATCTGAAAAAATGTATCAGACCTATAGAAAAAGAGATGTCGTCAATGAAAAGTAACGATTTTGTATGTGAAAGCGTATTCCTTTCAGGTTCTTAAATGCCAAATTAAAGGAAAACATTTTCCTTAGTTCATAAACAAATTATATTCTTAAGATTTAGGTACAACTTGATAAATACTTCCCTAAGTAATTGGGCATTAAACGAAGCAATATATTTCCAGAAAGGTGTTCTAAATTGGAAAGCCCAAACACAAAGGCATTCGTTAGGGAAAATTTAAATATAACAGATATTTATGATACACACAGCATCTTACTAAGTAGCTGGCGTAATCTCAGACTTTTCTTCCGCTCCTTCCACTATTAATTTTAATAAGACTTCATTGTTCGGTGACATAGTGGTGCACGTAATCAGGAAATTAGTTTTGGTTTTACTTAATAATGTCCCAAACTATCATTAAGTTTAACTGTTTTTGGGGTCGTGGGCGAACTTCCGGTCTAGGGGATACTTAGTACGGTGAATATAAAAGGGTTTGTGTGCTACTACATCGTGTTTAACATTGAAGTGGTTTTGTTGATTAGAATGGCTATTGCAGACGTGAGACTCTTATATCTTAAGTAGTACATACATCTAGCGAATTGTGTACTACTAAAATAATATAAATATGGAAGTTGTTGTAAATATTGTATTCTTCGCTGCCTTATTGGCTTCTTATACAGTATATTTGAAACGAAATAATAATATTTATTCATGTAAAGCTGTACACTATAGAGATATAAAACGTCAATAGATAGAACAAGATAGATAGTACAATAATACAATGATAGTAACAGTTTAGTATGTATAGAAATAAATATTTACGAGGCATAAATTTGGATGTTATGGATAATTCTGAATGTCGTCAGGAATATCTGAACTTATTAGCAGAGCAGGGTTACATATCAGCTGTAAATGATTTCACTCGGGTTGAGGGAATGAGTAGGTCTTGTTTAGTTCACATTTTTCATAAATCTAAAATACCCTATGACTATTTCCTACAAATCATTATGCATACAAAAATAACAGATCATTATCCTGCTTTGCTCCAAATGAATCTACTGTATGAATTTGAAAATAAAAATTGTATTAGTAATGAGAAGGTATATTAATTGTCCTAAATTAGAAAAGTCATAAGCAGATGAAAAATAGCTTGAAGTAAAATATGACACGAATAATAATAAAGCGCTTGGTATTTTTTAAACTAAATTGAAACAAAAAATAAAAGAGAATAGAAAAACTATTAGGATAAAAAAATGAGGTAAAACGGCAACCTTGGATAACGAGTGGTATGAACATAAATTGTTTAGAAATAAACTAAATCAGACAATTAAAAAATTATATAAAAAATATTTTTAAAGAAGCTTTCATTTAAATATTTTGAAAAGTAGAAAATAAACTTTGAAGTAAATCAAACTCATCATTTTAAAAGCTTGTCGCGAGATTTTCTTGTGTAAAAGAGATTGTGTGACGCGTTTTTCTCCACCTCGCACGTTGACGTGGAGAAAAGGCGCGGCCACTCTCTGATACACGAGCTTCGGAAACAAGTTTTCGAATTACTCGGGCGCCAGTCCTAGTTTAAGTGATAGGACACACTACCCTCAAGCCGAGTACGCGAGGCTGAGCAGCTCAAGTGGAGAAAGTTTATTCCAGTGGGTCAATATATGGGAAATTAGATGTTCACACACAGACAATAAAACTCGAGAGTATTTCAATAAAGTCAGTATATTACGATAATCCTACATTGTACAATTCTAAATTTTCTCTAACTACTTAGTTACTATTAAAATTTACTAGTTACTGGATACCGGGAGGAGCAAGCAAAAGTCTAGTACCAAATGACTCAGGCGACAAGGATAGCAAGCATAAAACTACTATTTAAAACTTTAGCACCAAGCAAACGGCAGAGTGTTAGCACAAAGTAAGCGGCGTTACGTGGGCAATTTAATAAAGCGATAACAGGGTGCAGACTAGATACGGATACCAGGCAGAATGAAGCAAGACCACAATCATAAAAATAAATCTACAGTATAACAGTATATGAGGAAATACAGAACACTTGGCTAGTGTGTGCAGTGACAGTTCCTTGGTATAAGCTAAAACATACAAGATATTATTATTAGTTCCCTGCAAAGGTAAGGTATGGTTAATAGAACAGATCTGTTACTTTTCAGTGCTCCCAGAGCTCCGAAGATACATGGTGAGCACCTACGAGTAACAGTGACGATTTGCAGAACGGCTTCCCTCGAGACGCAATACTGGAAAGGTAAAATATGATTAGAGAACAGATCTGTTACTTTTCAGTGCTCCCAGAGCTCCGAAGATATATGGTAAGCACCTACGAGTAACAGTGAAAACGGCTGAAAGGTAAAGTATGATTAGAGAACAGATCTGTTACTTTTCAGTGCTTCCAGATCTCCGAAGATACATGGTAAGCACCTACGAGTAACAGTGAAAACGGCTGAAAGGTAAAGTATGATTAGAGAACAGATCAGTTACTTTTCAGTGTTCCCAGAGCTCCAAAGATACATGGTAAGCACCTACGAGTAACAGTGAAAACGGCTGAAAGGTAAAGTATGATTAGAGAACAGATCTGTTACTTTTCAGTGCTCCCAGAGCACCGAAGATACATGGTAAGCACCTACGAGTAACAGTGAAAACGGCTGAAAGGTAAAGTATGGTTAACATACAGTTCTGTTACTTTTCAGTGTCCCCAGAGCTCCGAAGATACATGGTGAACACCTACGAGTAACAGTAAAATTTTACAGAAGACAATGCTGAAAGATCAAGGTATGATTAGTATACAGTAGTTGCAGTAGCCAAGTTTCTCCATTCCGTTATCTCTCTCCTATGGTCGTACTTACTTCTTGGACTGGATTCAGGCACGTCTGCTGGGAAGGTGGTCAGATCGGAGTGACCCTCTAGCTTGGCTTACAGGAACTTTTCTGGCGGCTTAAAATATTTAGCTTGAACACGTCTGCTGGCTTTGAGTCGATCGGGAAGACTAACTGGTCGGTGTGAATTTAATTACTGCCTTCAGAGATGAAGGAGTGGGAGAATCAGCGGAAAAACAGATGCGCGATGGATCACTGTGACATTAAATGGACTTAACAAAATATTTGTAATATTTTACGGACTTAGAAAAATAATTCTACTACGGATTTGTGGAAAATATTGCAAATGCAGATTTTACGGACTTAGAAAATAAATGTTACCTGGCGGCTTAAAATATTTAGCTTGAACACGTCTGCTGGCTTTGAGTCGATCGAGAAGACTAACTGGTCGGTTTGAATTTAATTACTGATTTCAGAGATGAAGGAGTGGGATAATCAGCGGATTATAGGTGCGCGGTGGTTCACTGTGACGTCAGCTGGACTTGTAAAAATATTTGAAATGTCTTTGGGGACTTAGAAGAATAATTCCACGATGGATTTGTGGACTTAGAAAAATAATTCAAATATTGATTTTACGGACTTAGAAAAATAAATGTTACCTGATTTGTGGACTTATAGTAATATTTTCAGTACAGTACCAGAGCCAACAGCAGGCACGTGTACCTCGTGGGACGGCAACCAGAGGACTAAATGCGGAATAATTAAATTATTCCCGTGTACTGAAGGTCTACGTCACATAAGTGACGTCGAACGGACTTGTAAAGTATTTTAAAATATTTTCGGACTTAGAAAAATAATGAGATACAGAATTTGTGGACGTAAAGTATTAATTATTTTCTAACTAATTCGCTGTTAGCGGTACAATTTATACGGAATAATAGAAATTAAATATAACACAGCAATTTCTATAAAATATTTAAGAGATTAAATAAAATAAATCTTGGGCATATTTGGGTAACGAAAAACACTTCGTTACAATTGCTCGCGACAAGCTTTTATATAATAAAAAAATTATATAATGTGAAAAAAGGATGAGTTTGATTTACTTCAAAGTTTATTTTCTACTTTTTAGAGCATTTAAATAAAAGCTTTTTAAAAAAGTTTTTTATATAATTTAATTTTTTACTTTTTAGCCTTTTGATATGCTGTAATCCCCAGATATCGATTTTGAGACGAATCGGATCATAAACAGTAAACTCGTCCGCCATCTTGAACTAAATTTTTTACTACAAATTCGTAAACCGCGTCCCCGAAAACGCCTCAGATATCGATTTTGATTGATTTTTATCTAAATGGCAAAAGTCGTTAGCCATATTGGCGCCGCCATTTTGAATTTCTGAATTTTGACTAATACTAAATTTTCGACTAGAAATTCATAATTGGCGATTTCGAAAACCCCCAGATATCGATTTTGAGTCGAATCGGATCATAAACGGTGAAGTCGTCCGCCATCTTGAAGCCTCCATCTTGTGTTTTTCTTATATGAAAATGTTAAAAGTGTATTGCCACCGGACTTACACACATGTTCAAAATTTCAAAGCTTTAGCTTAATTAGAACTAATCGCAATTTTGATTGCAAGATTTGTCCTAAACAAACTAACATTGCAAGTATATAAAAGGTTTTAAAGAACAAAAACATATTATTATAATCTACAAATAAATACAAACAAGCATTTTGCAAAAAGTTTGTGGAAGTGTGTTAATAAAAATTCAAAATAATATAAAAAATAATCAACAAAAAATAAAATCCATAAAGAACGGTAGTAGTGAGATAGTAACTGATAGTATAGACATGACGAACACATTTTGTAAATATTTTAGTAATGTAGGTAAAAATTTAGCAAGCAAAATTGCAGATAAAAGAAACAATAAGTTGTCTAAGACTAGGAACGAATATTCAATATTCCTTGCACCCACAAATGAATTAAAGATAGGTAAAATAATAGAAGAACTAAAGTCTAAAACATCGCCTTTAATAGACAATATAAATGCCTGTAATTTGAAAAAAAATTGCAAAATATATTGTGGAATCATTAACACATATATTAAATAGGTCTCTAGAAGAAGGTAACTTTCCGTCGGGTCTAAAAGTTGTTGTCGTTAAACCTATTTATAAGTCTGGGGATAAAACTGAAGTCACAAATAACAGACCAATATCACTGTTAACAAATATCTCAAAGATATTTGAAAAAATAATAAAAGTTAGAATCATGGGATATATAAAATAATACAGTTTAATATCAAGCAAACAATGTGTTTCGGGAAGCTATCAACGCAAGATGCTATGGCACACCTCACTGCTGAAGTGTACAAGGCCATGGATAATACAGAACCATCATTATGTACATTCGTTGACCTAGCTAAAGTGTTTGATACGGTGAGTCACTCAGATTTGTTAGACATTTTAGAGAATATCGGTATTGGAGGCACAACTTTGAAACTGATAGAAAGTTACCTAACTGGGAGGCAATAATGTGTAAGTATTAATAACAAATTAAACGACATATTAACAGTTAGTTACGGTGTCCCACAAGGATCTATCTTGGGGCCAATTTTATTCATTTTGTATGTTAACGACATGTTTAAATTACCTATTAGTGGGGATATTATTAGTTTCTCAGATGATACTGCTATTTTGTACAAAGGTAAAATGTGGCAAGCGTTAAAGAACAAAGTGGAAAGTTTTAATATGAAATCATTAACTATTAATTTTAAAAACTCACTTCCTACCTTTTCCTTGTTATCCTAAATATTTTCCCGACTTTGGAACTCTACAAATAGCCTGTGAAGACCAAACTAATATGATATCATCTGTTAAAAGTTTTAAGTACCTTGGTATTATAATTGACAGCCATCTAAAATGGAACCTGCAAATAAATGCTCTCGTAAGTTGAGATATTTCATTATAAAATTAAAATTTTTGAAACAGTTACTAGAAATGTCTTTCCTAAAATGCATGTATTATGCTTTGGTACAATCTGAACTTACCTATGGGGTTATCGCTGGGGGGGGGGGGGGGTTGTCCAGCAATGCCTACCTAAAAAATTAGAAATTAGTCAAAAATGGATAATTTACATTATATTAGGTAAAGATTCCACTTACCCTAGCAATGACCTTTATAGAGAAGCCAACAATTTTGATCTGTGACAATTGTATTGTCAAAGTATGTTAATATATCAATACAAAAATAAAACTGACTTCAAAAACACGTCTATAACACCCGACATGCGTGAAAAGTGTGACCATTGTCAATTTTCTTTAACGTGTATACATGGTTGGGTCTGTTTTTTTCTCTCTAATATTTTTAAATAACGCTAACCTGTGCAGCTTCCAATTCAAATTCGGAAAAAAAACACCCAACATAAAGAACAAGCAATACAAATATCAAGAATTGATAAAACAATTGGTCAAAGAAGCTATTATTTTATTGGACTAAGAATATACAATGAGCCATCAATGAAAATAAAAAAAAATAATTCTATAAATATATATAAAACTGAAATAAAGCACTGGATTATGAACAAACCCAGATTAGTTTTTCATCAAATAGTGGATTAAAAAAATTTCTATCATATCTAGGAATGAACCTGACCCATCAACATATATATCTAACATATATGAATATCATAGTTATAATATAATACATGAACATCAGTACAATTTCTCACAAGTATGTTACATTGTCTATATTAAAAAAAAATAAAAATCAACCGCATAGCTGTTCTCTTTTTAGTAATCCAAGATTATTTTATATCTCGAGTACAAGGTTCTTAGAAACCTTTTTTGAGTATTTTATGTTTATTGCGATTAAGCTTATGCAAAATATAATGTAATTTTCACTACAATTTATGAATAAATTTTTTTTTTTTTTTTTTTTTACAAAAAACCAGTCACCTTACTCTGTGGCTCCGACCCTCACAGAGGGGAGCTGGTAATACCAGTAGCCACTCCCCACGCCCGTGGGGTGAGTGACTACCGGGTCCGTGAATCATGTGCCCTGAGTAGACGTAATGAACCGAGGATGACAGCCTTCTGCATTCTGCCGGCTAAGATCTCTGCCGAATCTCGGCATGCCGGTATGATCTTTAATTCTGAAAGCAGCGTCTGCCTCATTCCACCGAGGGCTCCTATAATCAGTACCACTATTTTAACAGAATGGCCTGGATAAAGCCTGCGGAGTTCGAAGAGCAAATCTCGATATTTTGTCCGTTTTTCCTCCTCTTTCAAGACAATGTTGCTCTCAGCGGGAGCTGAGAATTCCACGACATACATTGTCTTGAGTTGGTGGTCGAGGAGTACTATGTCAGGCTTGTTGGCTTGTATTTGCCTGACGGTGGGAAACGAGTAGTTCCAATAAATTAGGCACTTCTCATTCCCCACAACGGACTCAATATCCCCCGGAACGTAAGGCAGCACTGGTGTTTCGTCTATCCCATACGAGTGCCTTAGATGATAGTAAAGCACTCGTAATGCTGCGTTGTGTCTATGAATATAGGCCGAGACTGCGTATGTCGGGCAAGCCGACAGTAAGTGCATTACAGTCTCCGGCGCCCTGCGGCAGGCCCTGCAGCTGATATCAGGGACCTCCATACCCATGACACGACGTCGATAGACGAGAGTGTTAAATACACCATCCTGGCAAGCCATTATGAATCCCTCGGTCTCAGACTTCAGCCCAGCTGACCTTAAGAAGGCGAAGGTCAGCCTTTCGGATAAGCCGAGGTCTTCTATATTTTTATAGAAGACCCCGTGCAATGGCTTATCCTTATGGAGCTGCAGAAGGATGTTGTGTTCTGCAGCTCTAATGTGGGCTTTTAGTCGAACGGGTTCCAACTCGGTGACAGAGTCGGGGTTTACCCGCTCGACGTCGAAGATGAGGCCAAGTTCATCGGCTGCTCTCCGTGCTGCCTTAAAGAGAAAAGCTCCTACCTCTGCATTTTCATGGTCTCGGACCATGCAGAGGAGGGGATCCGAACTCCTGATGACCTTACATGCTCCATCCAGAACCATCCTGCTATGGAGACTCTCCAAGCTCAAAAGTCCACGGCCTCCCCGATGTCGTGGGAGATATAACCGTGGAACGGACGATTTAGGATGCAAGCTCCTATTGAGATGCATCTTCTTGCGGGTTACTACATCGAGTTGACGCAGCTCTTCTCTAGTCCACTTCACTACTCCGAAAGAGTAGAGAAGGATCGGAACGGCAAGCATATTTGTAGCAGACACCTTGTTCTTCCCCGACAGTTCTGAAGACCAGATCTGTCGGAGTAGGTGCTGATACTTGCCGCGGAGAGCGTTTTTCACTACATTCACTTCTTGGGTGGAGCGTTGCTCGACACCCAAGTAAGTGTACGACTCTCCGGCATCTAGATGGTGTAAGATGCTTCCGTCCACGAGCTGCGCGTCCTCTCCATAGTCACCGCATCGTCCTCTCTTGAGATGGATCAGTGCGCATTTGTCCAACCCGAACTGCATACCGACAGCCTGCGTGTACTCCTGTACCACCCTAAGGGACTGTTGGAGATCCCTCTCTCCAGAGGCATAAAGTTTAAGGTCATCCATATAAAATAGATGGGTGACCTTATGCCTCCTGTCGCCGGGGGTACCGCAGTTGTAGCCACGGTTTTTCCGGAGCGAGACGGATAATGGCAGTAGTGAGATGCAAAACAGAAGGGGGCTGAGGGAATCTCCCTGAAATACTCCTCTTCTGAATGTCACCGACTCTGTTTGGACTCTATCGTTACCCGATGTTATGGTAAAGCGAGTCCTCCAGAGCGGCATCAGTTCTTCAATACATCTCACTACGGGACCGGGTACCACAAGACATCGGAGCAAGTGAACAATGAGCTCATGTGATGTCATGTCAAATGCCTTGCGGTAGTCGATCCAGGCCATAGAGAGGTTCCGCTTATACTGCATGGAGTCCTGCGTGATACATCTATCGATCAGCAGGTTCTCCTTGCAGCCAGCGACACCTCTCTTCGACCCTCGTTGCTCATATATCCGTTCGTAAACCGGTTCGACTGCGCGGAGCACCCGCATGTACAAAATGCGTGTAAACACCTTGTAACATGCGTTTAGACAGGTTATCGGTCTGTAGTTCTTTGGGTTGGACAAATCTCCGTTCTTGGGGATCAGCACTGTCCGCCCCTCAACAACCCAAGAAGGGATTTGCTGCTCCCCATTTAGCCAGGAATTAAAAATTCTGGCCAAATGGTGGTGGGTGCTCGATAACTTTTTCCACCAAAAGTTATTTATCCCATCGGGACCTGGAGCAGCAAAGTTCTTAGAGCCCTCAAGAGCCCTACGAACCTCTTCTGGGGTTATTGGTTCGCACACTTCCTGTGGTTGCTGAAGCCTTTGACAAAAGGCTTCAAAGTGTGCAAGGGCAGGAGAATCTCGGTTGAGTGGAAGCCTCTCCTCGTATAGCGTTTTCCAGAAGTTCTCCACCTGATCTGCAGTCGGCGGATTGTCTACAACACGCGGAGGCGGTTGGAAAAGGCGCGAGGGCTTCTCGCGGAACAGTTTATTTTCCGCAAGCCCTCTCGCCCGCCTCACTAGTGATTTTTTACAAGTCACTAGCATCCGTATCCTGTCGAGACAGTGCTGTTTGATGGTTTGCAGCACTGCCTCATTGAGTGTGTGATGGACGCGTCTTAGGTTGGCGGCTAATCGACGCACTTTAGGCGTGAACGGCCTGTTGGCCGCCATATAGTCCATCACACATTGGATACGGGATGCGTGTTGCCTCGCCGACCGGATCTTGGCTTCCATCTTTTGTATGCGCCGCTGCGCTCTCTCCTGTGGGGAAGAGGTATTTCGCCTCTCCACCTGAGAAGAGCGTTGAGCAGCGGCATACACGGCACAATTTATGTGCCAGATGTCAGCCTCTTCTGGTAGCGCTGTACGAAGTTCAGCGTCCACTCTGGCCAGGTCTTGTGGCCCGGGGGTTTTCAGATGGTGTAACCCCCTTCTGGTACTGAGGCCCTCTGGTATTGGCGGAACGAGGAGTGCTACGTCCTCAACCGGTGATTGTGGCGGCTCTTCAGCCACCTCATTCACCGGTCCAGGAGCAGCCCTCACGTAGCCCCTACTACGAAGGTGGGATACATAGTCACGCAGATTTTGTGGCGTGAAGCTGCTATGCTCTGGTAGCCTCTCACACCACAGAGCATGCATCCGCGCCATGTATCCCCTCCGCGCGGGCTCAAATATTTATTATTATTATTATTATTATTATTTGGAAAACACACAAGGAAAGTTCCGCGCATGGGTAAAATATTCATTGTAACAATATATAATGAAAGTTAAAATAAAATACAGTCATATATTTTTTGTACCTTAAGAAAGGAATGGATACATATTTATACAGTTTGTATTGCGCTGTTTTACTATTATTGAACTTAATAATTTGCAGTACTAATCAAACTTTAACTTGTTTATTTCCAATAGATAAACCCAAAAAAAAACTTTAAACCCAAAAAGATTAAATTAAAATCTCTTACCTTTTGATCCGAAAGTATGTCAAATTTATTTAATGGGCCGGCTAGCTTATCTTTTCCTTCAGGAGCAGGTTCAAATTCAGTTCCTGTTTTAAAATGAAATTTTATTAAAGTAAAATTTTTAATCTGATATAAGTAATTTATTTTCCTTGATATTTAGATAATTTAGCAGTTTTATAACAGGTTCGAAAGTCTAATACACTATTTAAATTTTAATATACAACCTTGTCCAAAATCCAAAATTAAACACACAAAACCTTCCTTCTTCGTTGCTACACTCTTCTCTTTCCAAATCCAACAATTCTCCTTTCATTAATTCTTCACCTTATCTCGTCCTTATCTCCTCTGCAATTCCTATCCACAATAACACCTCTTCCTTCTTATTTACAGTCTATTTTTACTCTTCTTCACTGATCTCCACAATTTCTGACTTTTTATTTTATTTCAAATTATTAATTCCTTTTTTTATTATTTTTTTTCTTCACTCCCTAATTTTCACTTGTTCTTCTTTTTCTTAAATTTGTTTTTCCAATTTTACAACCTCTCTTTTATCTGTTGTTTTCTTCTATATCACTAAATATCAAAGTACCCAAAATAAACAAAACAAAACAAAACACTATATGAATTTTGATTAATTTCATTCCAAACATAACCTAACTTAAACCTCCTTGTCTTTCTCCAGGAAAACATTTATCAACTATAAAAATAAAATTTCCTACTTAAAAGAAATGTTATAATGACTTAAATGTCAGAAATTATTTCAACTACAACTTAATAACCACTAACATAGATGTCAGTATCAAACTTACTGTTGACATCAAATAAAAACTTAAAACTATTAAAACAACTCTAAACAAATATTAACATTCTAAAACACATACCTTTCGGATCTTTAGCTAATTTAAATAAATTTTGAAAACCATCTAAAGGAAACAAACAAATTCAAACCCTGATTCAGCAAATAACACAAACATGCAATCTTCGTAATCGTCCAATATACGAATACATAGCAGTATATAGTTAAGTTTATTTGTTTGGAAATGTTTAGTAGCTATGTGGGTGGGTCCATGAGTTATTAGCTATGGACTAATACATAATTACTATCCTAGTTTATTAATATGATTGAGTTTTGGTAGTTTTGACAGTTTGGTATGCGATATTCCCTTATCTATATGGCAATCTAATATGAATTTTTTTTATTGAAAAGCGTTTTTTATGTCAATCATACTGTTAATGTCTTTTCTTGTTTGTCGTTTCATTCACAACGTAATTTCTGGTTATAATGTTTACAATTGGATATTAGATAATATAAATATTAATATTTTTGTGGAGAGATAGTTGTAACATCTCTATCCAATAGAAAATTTTGATAACTCCATTGCCTCTTCCTTATATCTTGTGTTGTGAGAGTGTTCAATTATATTTGTTTTGTGTTTATTTCTGAAACAGTGTAATAAAAGGGCTTGGCAAAATAGTTGCCTAATAATATCAAATATTACCGTTTCATTTAATAGTAGATCTGACGAATAAGTTTTACATTTGATAAATATAATTTTTAATATTCATTTTTTGTTCATTGATTTTTTTTGTAATATACCATAATAAGTGAGATGTGATTGCACTAGCATATAATATACTAAGGTTAACTGTTTTTAAACTAAAAAAGTTTTTAATAGTGTTATGGTTTTATTTTTGGTAGTACGCACCTCAGTTTTTTCACTGATTTATCAGTGTGAGCATTCCATCTCATTTGGCTGTCCAATATTATCCCTAAATATTTGACATTTTGTTTTGGCTGAATCAGAATCTCAGTATTGGCATGATGGATTGCTAGAGAACTAAAATTTGGCAAACTATTTTCATAGCTGACGAACAGTAGATACATTTTTCTGAAAATTTATGAATAATAATTTCTTGTTGAAAAAGTCAATCATCGCAGGCAGCGGCAGCTCCATTTTCTTTTTCAACACGTCTCATGATACATCCTCAAGGAAGATTGCGGTGTCGCCGGCAAAGCTTATGATTCTGCCAGCGCAAGGTATTTCAAATAACTTATTTAATTATATGGTAAAGACTAGTGGACCAAGCACAGTTCCCCGTGGTACACCATACTTGACAGTTTGAAAGTTTGTGTATCCTCTAAGTCTACACAAAATTGTCTCTCTGCGAGATAACTAGACAAAAGTTGTTTGACAGCACCGCGCAGATCAATATATCAATTAAGATATCTAACAAGTCTGCATGACTAACTGTATCGAATGCTTTGGCCCGATCTACGAAGATGATGAAGTGACTTTTTTGTTATCTAATGCATTATAAATTCTTTCTATTAAGTCAGCAATAGTATTCTGTGTAGATCTGCTCTCGCGAAATCCATACTGCCCATTATATAGTAAGTTATATTTTTTTAAATTATTATTATTCTGAGTTTTAGAATTATGTCATATATTTTCGAAAAATTAGATATCAATGATATTGGTTTGTAGTTACTGACTTTTAGCTTGTCTCTAGATTTGTACACCGATTCTATCACAGCAGTTTTCCTAATAATATTTCCACATGTTTATTCCATTTGAAAAACTGGTCAATATAAGCCTAAGCATTTGATGTTTTCAGTTGATTCAATGTAATCGAATCGTCACAACTGTCGCAAGTAATGAGGTTCTTATGTTCATGAGATTTTAATTTATTAATATGGGATTTTCCTGCTGAATTTAAAAAGAGTGTTAAAAATGTTGTTTCTGTTTTATTGAAAGTTAATAGATTTTTTGTCAAACAAATTTTTACGTCTTTTTTCCGTTTTAAATTTAACTTCCTTTCAGCTGACATCGAAAAATAATGTCTTCAGCATAAGAGATGGTTTCTCCTGAAATATCTAAACTAAGCATGTCATTTATGTAAATTTGAAAAATAATTGGACCTATAACTGTTCCTTGAGGTATTCCATACGCAGATAGTTTTTCTTCACTTTTTTCTGAGTCTATGCTGACAATCTGTTTTCGATTTATTAAATAGTTTCTGAGTAAATCACCGCACAATCCTCTGAAAGCATATGTATTTATTTTTTTTTAATAGCTTCTGATGAGAAATCATATCAACAGTCTTTGCTAGATCTAAAAATATTCCCAATAGCTTTTGATCATTATTTAGCTTTTGGCATAAATAACTTGTTACATTATACATTGCATCGGCCGTAGACAAGTCCAAATTAGGAATTTGATATTATATTATATTTATTAAGATGTTCTATAACTCGCCTCTTAATGCGTTTTTCTGTAATTTTAGCAATATTTACTAAGAAGAGATACTGGACGGTAGTTTGAGATAATATTTGCGTTGCCTTGTTTAAATAATGGCTTTATAATAGTTGTTTAATGCTTGTGGGAGATAACTTTGTTGAAATATCAAATTTATAATGTATTGCAATGGTTTTAATATATAAATAACTAAATAAGATAGTATTTGATTGATCTGGTTGATAGCCGCGTGGGTTAAGGCGCGAGGTGGCAATCGCTATTAATCACACGGCTCTCGCGCCACCGGGTTCGAATCCTGGCTCCGACACTGGCACTGTCGGTGGAAATGTTTGTGTGTCCACATTATTTCAATGTGTAACCTCCTTCCGCGCAAGCCTCTGGCTTCTGAAATTGGGGGTTGTCTAATTTCTGTGGTGTTTATTTTATTTTTATCTTAATACCATTAAGGCCCGGTGCACTATTGTTTTGTAGATTATTTATAGTATGTATGATTTTATACTATTACATATTTTAAACCCTGTATCATTTTTGTCAGTTTATAGATAAAAAAATATTTTTCATATATAAAGCAAAATCAGAGTCTTTGATGACAGTAATATTAAATTTTCTTTATATACAATTTTCAACTTCATGTGATAATGGTACTTATTTTATTTCACTGTCGCAAGTAATAGACAAGCCGACCGACAGTTCTAAACAAAAAATAACTTGCCGCGTGTACACTTCCCTTGCTATTCGATCTCAAGACGTCTATGTCCGTTGTTTCATAATAATTTGATCTGATAAAACGTCCTGCTAATAAAATCTCCCAACTTTTATTCTTCAGACATGAAAAGTCATTTTCTGCAAAGTCTTAAAAGCCTTTCCAAGTTGCTTTCTTTAAATCGGTCATGTGAAAATATTCACAAAGGGTAAACACTTGATGCCTTCTGATGTAATTAGGCTCAAACAAGATACCCTTCTGTCTTTGTTTATTACACTGTAAAGTTTCATTTCAGAAAATAGGAAACACGACCCTTTCGACCAATTTATCTGCACACGTTCACAAAAATTCCGTCGGTTTAATGGAACTGCAAATTTTCAGTGGATTTTTCATGTGAACGAGATTTGAAGTATCGTGAGAAAATTTGTGGAAAACAATTTGGAATATGATATTTTCAAATATATTTCGTATATCTTTTATAGGGCGAGCGTGGGTCCGTCTTTACTATGTACAGACTTCGATATGCGATGTAAAGCAACATAAGGCGCGGGTTAGTAGTTGGATGGGTGACCGTTCCAGCGGCTTGTATATCGGTGTATGCGCGGAAGCTATACAACCTTAGGCGAGGGTTGTATAGGGGATATACCATCCTTCGGAGGGGATGTAAAGCCGTCGGTTCCTTGTCTATTAAATGTTAGGCAAATAAAAGATCCCTACTCTTCTTAAGGGAAGAGGTTCGGCAAAATTCGTCTACAGGCGTTGGTGTTAGACCTCAGTAGCGGAAATAGGCCGACGTTAAATAAATGTATAAAATATATATATATATATATATATATCTTTTATATCTTAAAAGAACTAAAAACACTAGCTGATGGTTAATATTAAAATTATTTACGTATAAAACATTTACATTATGTACATCCATTCATCAGTTTACCCTGTACATCTAACCGTGTCATAAAAGCCGATGAAACCTCATTTTCCATTTACCTTATCTTATATTTACTTATAAGCCATTATTTATTTCCCTATTTATTTTATTTTCCGTACCAACAAAAGGCTGCCAGTCAAACATACATAAAGGAATGTGTTTTATATATTCTCGTCACCCTCGACATAAACTAAACATTTTGTTCTGTGAATCGTACAGTGGAATACTAAAAAGTTTAAACACTACTATTCAGTACGTCGACAGACGTTTAAACTTTGTATTCCATGCAAAAATGAAAGACATTCACCTTACGAACAATGAAACTGATTTTATCAACTTTTCTTGAGTTCAACGAAATGTAAACTTGTCTCAGATGTAATTGTATTATTTCGACTTTCAAGGCACTTAAGGAAATTGTCTTAATGAAATAAGTTGACAATTAATAGCGAATAGTATTTCCTAATGTTTCAAATCGGTCGTCAGAATCTGAAGTTTTATACGAAATGTTGATATTTTAGAAAATCGGAGAATATTTAAAACAAATAAAATTAAAAGTTTCAGAATTCCGCTACAGTGCCTGAAGAATGCTGGTTTAAGCTTGTTCAGATTTCACAACAAAAGAATTTAAAAAAATTCAAGTTATATTTCTACGGTGCGTTCGGTAATAACTGCAAGGAATTTCAGAGCCTTATTTTCCACCCAAAAATACTGCAAAAAGATCATCTGGAGAAGAGCCCAAAAGCGCTTAATGATAGAGCCATATTCTTTCCTATTATTTGGGTTTCTATCACATGTATTATTATCCTCTTCAAAAACAAATCACCGAACCTACAAAATAATAAAATTATTGGAAAAAGCCTCTGCGCCCGTGACGTTTACGTCAAAGGAACAGTCAGAGGTGTATGTCAAATACACAGCTTTAAGATTCTGTTTATGTTATTTCCATAGATACTTACTACTTACACAGGACACAGAACTGATGATATTTTCTTTTAGATAATGTTGAGTTTGTTAAGTTGTTCTTTTAACATTGGTAGCCAGGTTGTACAAATATCTACAGATCAATTCGATACACACCTATCTTTATTTAATAAGATTATTGCTGATTCCTTAATTTTCCTTTTTTTGGTATCCGCTTCCTTTGTTCAAATTTTTGCCGAGTCCCAGTTTATTCTATGTCCGTTTTCTCAAGCATATTTACAAATCTTTGATTTCTGAATTTCATTCTTTCTAATGTAATTCTTGTGCTCATTCAACATCACACTGAAAGGTCTGGATGACTCACCCACATAACATTTATCACATTCGCACGGGATATTGTAAATACAGTTTTATGAATTCTGCTCCCTTTTTATCGGTTTTGTTTTTGTAGAAATAGATCTTAAAGTGTTCCCCAGTTGAAATACCGTCCTAACATCAAATTTGTCACCTGTACGGCGTAGCTTCTCCGATAGTCCGTATACATAAGGAATTATTGCTGTATAATGACGTGCAAGTTTTTGTCGTACCTGATTGTCCCTATTTTCAACATTTATGAACACTCTATCAACAAAGGCTTCAGGTTATTGATTTTGTACTAGAACCTCTTTGATACATTTTTTCTGGTTATTTAATATTTCATTATTATAGTAAGAATATTTCAATCGCAAAGCTCTGTATATTTTGTTGTGTATGGTTTGTATTTTACTTTATTCCTGCTGTCTGTAGTATTGAATTGTGTGTTAGTGTCTTTAAATTAATTCATTTAAGAGTTATTGGTAGTGAAACTACACAGCTCAAATATTTATTAGTAATTATCTTGTACATGAAATTCAACCGAGCTGCGAATTATTTCTTATCATCTCAGTAACATTTCGACTTTTATCCAATTATCCTCGACGATATTGAAACAAGAGTGACATTTTTTGTTTGCCTCACGATATTATTTTCTAAATTGAGTTCTTTTAGCAGGCGCCCATGAGTAAAATTTCAATAACATAGAAATCGATATGTCGTTGAAACCTCGTTGAGTCTACATAAATATTAAATAAGAAAAAGTTAGGGAAACTTAAATCCTGAGCACATAATGCTTATTTCCTGTATGTTTTGTATAAGCATTAAAATGTCATTTTAGTGAAACGCACAATCCCCGGAGCCTATTCAGTATTCGTGATCAATTACTGGGAATCCCCATGCCTACAATAATGTAGCGCTGAGTTATAGACAGATTCGGAAAGAAATTGATGCTCCCTCCTCTCGCATAAACCACAAAATGGTTTTCCGAACCATACGTTTTTACGTCTTCACATAATCACGATTATAATTTAACCAAGATGTTTGATACACCCTCGTTAATGGATAATAACTGATATTTTTTTCTCGTTATAATAGAGCGTGTAGACAGAACGGTACCGTAGAAATTGCCGGGGAAGTTCTGCATCACAAAATAAAATAAATAATAAATAAATACCTCTATTAGCATTGATTCATACAAATGAATGTCATTATTTTTATGCATAATATAGGGTTATTCATTATAAATTACCCACCCATAATCGTCATTATTATTGCTTATAAATAAAAGTTATGTGGTTATGGTTGAATTTTATTGAAATGCTATCAAAAGTACAGTAGCATGCACATTTCAGGGGATAAAAAAATTATTTATTTATTTTGGTTACGACTGCCCAGACAGAAATCCAATTATAGGGCAGGAATTTTACAAACATAAAAAGAAAACTAAATAATAACTAAAACTAAATAACTTAACTAAAGGTAAACAATTAAATGATAATAAAAATTAACAAAATAAGTCTATGGTTAGTTTAGTCCTAAGAGTTATAATCTAATAGTTTAGAAGCTACAGTTGTTGTGCAGAATTGAGAACCACATTTCGCATTTTGGATATACTAGTATTAAAAATATCTATATTAATATATAAAGAATCATAGTTGGAACACATACGGTGCAGGGGAGAAAATAACAGCAAATTTGTTCTTGGTGCAGGCAAATAGAATAGAGACAAATGCGAATTCTGCAAATTAGGAACATGAAATCTAATGCAACTAAGAATTTTAGGGCAGTCAACAGTGCCATTTAAAATCTTAAAAAGGAATACAAGAGAGTGATACGCCCGACGTAGTTGAAGATCACTCGTGTTGAATCTATGTAATAAGTCACAATGTGGAAAACCTCTCTCGGGATAATTTCCAGAACTTTTGAACCAGAGGTATTTAAGAAAACGCCTCTGAGGTTTTCAATGCTATATTTATGATTTTCATAACCAGGACTCCAGACTATTGAAGCATATTCAAGTCTTGACCTCACAAATAAATTAAAGAGAAGTTTCAGTGTATTTTCGTTAAATTCTTTACAATTATGGATAATGTAGCCTAAATTTTCGAAGGAATTAGCGGTGATTTGATTGATATGGCTAATAAAAGATAACTTTGGATCGAATATTACTCCTAGATCTTTGAAATTACCACAGCTCTTCAGTTCATCATCATTAATTGTATAGATAAATTTTATTGGATTTTGTGCACGACTGTGCGTCATAAAGCTACACCTTGAGATATTTGACTGTAAATTGTTTACGCTACACCAAGATCATAGTTGTACAAGATCGTTTTGCAAATCAACACAGTCTTCTGCACTAGTGGTGGATGTAAAAAATTTTTAGGTCATCGGCATAAAGTAATGTTTTGCAGTGTACGCCAATGACGATATCATTTATAAAAATGTTAAAGAGCAATGGCCCAAGAACAGAACCTTGGGGAACACCTGATGTCGCTGAGATTGTTAAAGAACACGATAAAACCTCCGATATACTTTTCGATGCTGTAACAAAATCCAACTTAGGAAATATTTCGCATGAAAAGCTTACTACACGTAAAAATATCGTGGAAGAGGTTTTTAATATTCGTAATCATATTTTCGCTCTACGGAGCGATTTTTATGCGAAAATTCCAATAACTCCTCAAGGAGCGTCATTTTAGAAAGTGTAGTAAATGTCGCTGCACAGGGACGTAATGTCGCCCCGACCACCAAAATTTAGAAAGTATAACAAAATTTGAATTCCGGAAATTTCAAAATTAAAAATCCTATTACGAATCCACGTTGTTAAGCACTGCAACTCATGCGAGGTCTTAAATATGAGGACAAGTTAATCCAGCTTCTATTCAAAATATATCGTGAATTTTAGCGAAAATAGCCTTTAGCGACATGGGACCCCCATCATTTCCTAGCAGTCAATTTTGACGGGAAAACGATGAGTTTTAACGGGATTTGCCCTAAACCGGTTCCTCAGTGATTCGGTGTCAGAAAAGTATCTTTACCATGTACTCATATCATATGTGCATGGGACCACCTTTCCTGAATGCATGAAACTGTAATTGCCCAAATATAATTCAAAGTCGTTGCGATTCAAGCATTTTAAAGCTCCGAGGAGCGACCAAAATTGATATTGAAATAAAAATACGTGAATAGACAGGCAAGCAAAAGCCCACCAAATTTTATAAACACTGAACTTTTCTTGAATCTTTTTGTGTAATCGTTAGCTCACAAAACTGCATATTGGATGGTAGTTGGTACATTATAAATCGTTCCGTTCCTCACCATGTGTTGTACATGGGCCAGACTATTGTTTGTCATACATATTTCTTGAAGTTGTTGTAAAACATAAATTTTTTGAAGATTTAATATATATTTTTCAGGTATAATTTTAAGAAAGTGTTAGTACTTCCAGTGTTAGGTTTATAGTGTTACTACGTCCAATAGATACCATCAGAGCAGCAGTTAAGCAAAAACGAACAGTAAGTATAAATTTTATATTATTCTCCGTCTGAAACAGTCGTCTCGAACCCTTATTTTGTGAACGTTAACATTCATTTTTGAAAAATATTAAAAGTCCTTCAGACTCCAAAAGATGAAAATATGTTCAAAAAGATTTGCCGAAAGGTGACTAGTACCTCCAGTTTTAGTAGAAAAAGGCGTGTAGTTCAAGCAAACGAGAAAGAACAGCTGCATATACTGCTTCATTTTGAAGGTAACCATCCGTATTTATTCGCAAATAGACTTTTTTGAAACATTGTATTATTTTCTAGAAAATTCTGAATATAGTATAATAATGCAGTCGATGAATTAGGTAAAAGATATTCCAAAATTCAATGTATGTTAAAACATAATAACTACAGGACATATAAAATTTTACCCGTACAAGCTTTAACAGAGGCTCAGAAAAGGAAAAGGCTGGAGTTTTGCCGCCAGATAATAAAAATTTAGATAAAGATCCCGAATTTTTTTAGTAAAATATTATGGACTGATGAATCATCCTTTCTACGCTAAAAGTTTTAATAGGAAAAATCGGAGGTAGTGGGAAAACAAGCATAACAGACAAAGATTCATAAAACAAATAAAAATATCAGGAAGATAAACTGTTAGCATTTGATGTGAAATTTTCAGAGACAAAATTGTTGAACCCATATTTAATGATCATACTTTAACTAGAGTTACCTACCTGGAAATAATAATCCCAAAAGCAGAAAATATTCTTTTACCAAATTTTCCGGAAGCCGAACTTGATGATATGATTTAGATGTAGGATGGGGCAACTTCGCATAGTGTCTTACCCGTTCGAGGTCATTTGAATAATGTATTCCAAAAATGGATCGGGAATAATAAAAGATTTAAATGACCACCCAACAGTCCGGATTTGACCCCTATGGATACATATTTTGGGAAGTTCTAAAGTCGTTGTCAATAATAATAATAATATTTGGGTTGGGTTAGGTTGAAATGTGAGTGGGCCTATACCAGACCCTCCACTGCGACCAATTGTGGCTTACTCCTAATTTATATTTCACCCAATAGGTTCAGCTTTTTAATAAAGCTGGTACCTTGTTGGGTGAGAGATTGTCCAGGTTCTCGGGCAAAAGCTGTCCTTTACCAGATAATGAGAACTGAGTTCTTTCTGCAGCAGGACAGGCGCACAGGACATGCCTTGCCGTTTCATCTTCCTCTAAACACAGACGGCATTCGGTGTTTTCCACCAGTCCAAGTCTGTGCCCAGTATATAGGCCGATTAGAATGCTTAGGTGTAACCTATTCAACTCTAGCAGTTTTTTAGCTCTTGATTTCAAAGAATATGTAATGAATTCCTTTGAATGAGCTAATCCTGGTAGTTCCTGCCAGTGGTGGAAAGTCTTGCTCTCGGCCCCGTCTAGGATATTCGTTTTGGCAGTTCTTGAAGATATGCCAAGAGCTGATTCTAGTCCTACAAGTTTTGATGCCGCACCGTCAGAGCTTTTTGGCAGTTCCACACTGTTTTGGAATTACAGCGGTGGGATCCAAGAGCTTTAAGGGCTGCTTGGCTGTCTGAGAAAATCTTTATTGATCTGTGTCTATGGTGCGTTAGTTCCAGCTTCCGTACACGCAGTTCAATGGCATATATTTCAGCCTGAAAAATTGTCGCGGTATCATCTAGGCTCGAAATTAATCTTATTGTTGGGTAGCGACTATAAACTCCAGTTCCTGAGTTTTGGAACCATCTGTATACAACAGCTGTCTGCCTTCTGTAGGTCGGTTTTATTCCGATCCCATTCATCCCTTTCAGGAAATTGAATGTTAAAAGGCAGCTCATATTTGGTTCTGGTAGGCATCACATCTGAAGGCATACCTAATGGATATGGAGATAATATAATATGGAGATAATAATAGTATTCAAGTCATTAAAGACAGAATTTCAATTGAAATAAACAACCTGAATGTAAATAATAAAGCCACTTCCGGTGCAATTATAAATATAAGAGGACGTTGCCAGTTATGCAGTTATCGATTATTTAGATTTAAATTTCCTAAATAAATCTTTCATGTCATATATTTGAACTTTTTCTTACTCACTGTAAACTAATTTGATTATTCCATTAAAGAAATATCACTAATCAAACATAATAGGAAGCTTTAATAATGTTAACTTTACCATATTTACAGTAATGTTTAACTAAGATATTCAACGTGTATATGGTAGGGTAACATATGGTATATTTTTGAAATCAGGATCATTCCAAAAATTTAATAATATACAAGGTATCCCATTTACAAAAAAATAATATTCTGTTAATCTGGCAACACGGTAAACAACCCCGGTGAAAGGCTATGTCAGAGAGAGATGAGGGCGGGTGAAATGTTTCACCGAAAAGCAGGTCAGAGTGGGGCCAGCAACCCCGCCTGTAAAAAACTCAATAAATCCAAAATTGAAAATGCTGGACGGAACTTTTGACGGCGTCCAATGCAATGACATAAAGACAATGATTTGCAATTATTCGTCGAGCATTTGTGATATATCAGTCGAATATAAATCATATATCACCGTTATTTAGGAAGTATGCTAGACAGAATAAGAGATAATCCAGAGGAGGCAATGTGGCATCTACCAAAGTCGCCACAAGTCCAAGCATGCGTTCAGAACAGCCTTCGTTGTCGTTAAAAATCACATGGTCATGGACTATAATCCGATAAGCCCAAGAATGAGCTGCCTAAGAATCAGGGACAGGTTCTCTAATATCAGTATCAGAAACGTACATGCCCCAACTGAATATAGAAAGGTGGCAGTTCCCTATTGAAATAAATTGTCTGCTTAGAAAATGTGCTGTTCCAGTATTTCAGTATTATCTTCTATGTGCTGTATATAGGTGATTTGTTTTAAATGCCCCAGCGAAATGTATCGGCAGCTGTCAATTTTGGGCAACTTAGGTTGCACAAAACTGGATTGTATCTACCATTCCATTGCTATCGAAATTTGTTACTGAGCCAGTCACGCCCCACCCTGGTATGATGTGTACGACTATCAATAGGGTTGGCGTAGGGTTGATGTAGATTTCGCCCTTATAGCTTACGTCGTCAGGTGCTCGGTACTAATTTCTTAGAGAGGTATGTGGGCGCCAGTACCGAATCTTTTAATTTGTAGGAACACCAGTGTCGAACTAGGTTGTATCTCAAAGTGCTTTTCCTTTGGATCGGGGATAGAGACCAGGGATTTGTTTTATGTAGGGAGAGTTTGTTCGTGCCCAGCTTCAGCGCAGCCACTTAGATTTTAGATATTGTTTTTAGATTTTGGACAGGGAGAGAGAGTATATAAAGTAGGCATCATCAGTGATGCCTACTTTATATTCAGGAAAGTTAGCTCCGGTAAGGAAGGTGTCCCTAGATATAGGCGAGTACCAAAGGAATAAGTCACTTTTTTCAAAAGCAAGTATATTAACACTCTATTTAAAATATTTACAATACAGAAAAATGATTTAATTTGTTTATTTAGTTTACAGTTGGATTTAGCAAGCACTTTTTTGTAGCTAAGATGCGTTACTATTTAGGATGTCGTTGTTAAATGGTCGCGGCGGACTGAGTAATGATAGGTTAAGTCGCTATGGACAGAACCTGATACGTTGAATGAGCGCATTAGACTGTTCGAACTTCACTTTTTGTTAAAGGCGTGATGGCAAAGTGGTTTAACATTTTTTTACTTGGTACAGCCAAGGAAGCAACTGTAGTGGCACGGTTATAGAGATAACGTTCGCGGCGCACGTAACGAACTGGAGGTGCTCGGCTTTTTATATGGTTCGTCGGGGACTCGGTTTGCGAAGATCTGGAAAGGTCTGAAATATCCCCGCCCATTCCGTGCGGGCACGATTGCCCAATATCGCATCAGAAAAGACAAAGATGAATAATTCGGATATGAAAATTATATGACCGTACAGGCATAAAAATGAGAAATTCTTTGATATATGAACGGAGTTGAATCGATTTGAATTCAGAAGTTATTAACGGAAATTAGAGATATTTATTAAATTTGAGACGACCCGTTAAAGTCGTTCCGAAGGTATTTGCACTTAAAGTTGAATATGACATGAAACTGTGCCGATACGTTCACGGTGAATGAATGACATGTATGCAAGTTAATTTGGTACATACCTTATGTTTTCGGAAGTAAGTCTTGATAATGATTGGGATGAAAGTAACAGTATTCTATTGGTGCAATTTGAATGGAGATTGATTGTATGTTGATATTTAGGAAGCGAAATTGAATGAACAGTGGAATTGAAAGGAAGAATAATTTATAAAAAGTTTGTGTTATTGAAATAAAATATTTTGAATGCGTGTATGGAAAGTTGTTTTAATACTAATGAACTAAGAAGCGGAACATATGAAATTGAAATAAATTTTGATGTCAGTCGGAACAACATGCGAAATGGAAAGAAGTTTTGATGAATGCTCAGCTGGCACGTCGAGAAAGTGACTGAAGTGTATTCTGAGGTGTGAATAGAAACTTGAATGGAAATTTCAAATTGAGAGGAAAGTTATTAATAAAAATTTGTAGAAGTGAAACATAATATTGTGGCTGGGGGTGTGGAAAGTGGTTGTGATTCGAATTGAGATAGCAAGGGGGCCGTATTTTTTAGGGCCATAGTTTGTAATTCGGTTAGTTAGAATGTTTGAATGATTTTATTGACGAATTCGGAATATTTATAAATTATTGATGATTCGTGAACTTTTTCTAGATTCGAAATAAATGATGTTTGTTGACAGGACATTCATACTGTTGACAACATATTTTGTTACGATATTCTAGGAGCAAATCCTCTAACTGCTCCCAAAAGAATGAGTCAAGCATATGCAAATAAGTGTTACAGTTGCACGTGTCTTCAAATAAGTATGACCCTATATATCAGAGTATGAAATAGTGCACTAAACATAATTTTTTAAAATAATATCTTCTGGTAGAAATTGTAGATTCTGGGTTGTTCCCGCTCCAATATCTTACATGTAGTGAAACTAGAGTCCCATTCGTTAAAAAGCAGATTCATCAGATGACTTGATTAATTTGCAAAAAATGTTGTTGTTTTTTTAACTTCATTTCCAACCCATAAACAAAAATATAATAGTTTGGCTTCGCATAAAAAAAAACTGCCATCTTAAAATTAATGTAATTGTCTTTATAGATAAGTGAAAGTGATGAAGGGAGCTCAGACTTGAATCAAAACGATTCCCCGGGGTAATCGCTTTCCCGTGAAGTTATTCATTTTTTAATTAATACGATTCAGGAGATGATTTGGTCGGGAGAACGAGTTCGCTTAACAACGCATTTGGGAAATAAGATCTTATTTCTACCTAGTTACTAATTTACCAGAAAAAACTTATTAAATGGAGTTGTTATTAAGTTAGCTCTGTTATTTATTTAAAAAGTTGCAGAAAATGGAACATTACTCTTACAAATTACTTGGCGACAGCTTCATAAGAATGAAAATGATGAGACTTTGTGCAACGCAAGCGGGTATATTAATATTTAAAATTAAATAATAACGGCCACCCTTTAACAAGAATATTGCGAGAACGTATAATATCCCACTCCATTTTAATATCCGGAAACCATTGTATTTTATTTAAAAAATAATAAAAGACTTGAACTAAAATATTCCAAAAAATTATAGTAACTATACAGGATGTAACAGGATCATGGTATACCCCCTTTTCTCCTTTAGTTTTGAAGATAATTGATTGAAATTTAGCATATATTACATGCATATTAAGCGGCACTTTTTGATATATAATTGATTTCCTTTTCACTTTCAGTTTTGCCAGAAGTGACACTAACTTTCGATTTTTAAATGGAATGCCCTGTATATTATTGATTTTTGAATTCTGCATAATTTTATGAATCCAACGATGCCAAATAAGTGACACTTCAAACATCATTTTTTTTATAATATAATTTTTAGTTTTCCATTCAAGTGTGCCATGACGGTTCCGATTTATCCTAAATGACTCGTGTAATGCTACAAAAATCGAAATTTCGTTAAAAACAATAAATTACGTGATTTATGAGCAAATAAAATTCACCAAAATAGTTTTTGGGGTAAAACTCAATTTTTTCAAATGAAACCATATCGGTACTGTGGTACCGTTTATTAGTACTATTAATAAGGAATTTATTAATATGTCGTAATAAGATGTGTGATAAATACAAATAAAATTACAGCTAAAAGAAAATAAGAAATTACTATTTTATTCTAATTACTTTGTTATACATAAGCTGGTTTTAGAATACAAAAAAATTAACACAAAACATTACAGCAGTTGTCCAAAATGCTGTTTCTCGAAGAACGATCGCCAATTGCTGGGCCGTTATGCTATTAATTGCTCGTCTTACTCGTAGCTCCAAGTCTTCACGGGTTGTAACGGCGGTTGCATAGACAATATTTTTTAAATGACCTCAAAAAAAGAAATCAAGGGGCAATAAATCAGGTGACTTTGGAGGCCACCTCATAGGACCATTAGTCGAAATTACGTTTTCTCCGAATCTCCGTTGAAGGTAATCAATTACTATCCTTGAATTATGGGGAGGAGCGCCATCTTGTTGTCCTAAATTGTCCTCAATCTCATTTTTCAAGAATCTGAACTATCTGGCACCAGTCAGAGGTCCTTCAAATATTATTGGACCAATGATTCTACTACCGAATATTCCAAGCCAAACATTGAAACCAAACCGCACTTGAAAGTTACCCTCCCGTAATAAATTTTGATTTTCTTGTGTAATGCAATGTAATGTAATACAATACAATACAATACAATACAATACAATACAATACAATACAATACAATACAATACAATACAATACAAAACAAAACAAAACAAAACAAAACAAAACAAAACAAAGCAATGCAATGCAACGCAACGCAACGCAACGCAATAATATAATATAATATGATAATAATATATTAATAATATATATATAAATATAATATATTAATATTATATATTATTATAATATTAACATATAAATAATATATAATATAATATATATAATATAATATAAATAATATATATAATATAATATAAAATCAGCCCCAAAAAATCTTTGTTTGGCTGAACGTTATTACACAAAATCCAATTGCAATATTCTATCCTACGTTCGTAATCACTTTCGTACAAATGCTGGTGCAATTGGTATTTAAGAAATGTATAGTGGTATTTGTGCAAAATTCGGCTTACTGTTTGGTGACTGATGTCCAATTCAAAGCCAACTTGCCTTAAAGAAACAGTCTTATCAACTTCTATTCAAGCCAAAACATTAATTTCCGTTCCTTCGTCACTAATGAAGTTTTCTTCGGGATCATTGTTGGGCTCTCTTCGGAATTGGTTTTCAACACGTTTAAAATAATTTTTCTCTTGTACAACATTTTGCATTTTGAACACAATTAACAAGAATTTTAAACAATTTTTAAAGACAGTTAAAACACCGTTAAACCAACAAATGTTTGACAAGCTAAATATTTCATTGTTTTCAAAGCCACCTGAGTCATTTCTTAACATTTAATTAGAACAAAATTGTATTTTCTTATTTTCATTTAACTGTAATTTTGTTTGTATTTATCGCACATTTTAATACGACATATGAATAAATTCCTTATTAATAGTACTAATAAATGGTACTACGGTGCCGATATAGTTCTATTTGAAAAAATTGAGTTTTGCTGCAAAAAAAAATTTGGTGAATTTTATTTGCTCATAAATCACGTATTTAGTGTTTTTAATGGGATTTCGATTTTGTTACATATCGTATAACACGGTAAAAAAAATAATTTTGATTTACTTTCTTGCACCCAGCTCAATTACAAAAGTAGTAGATTTAGAAGTATTTATTTTATTCTTAACTAAATAAAGAGATAAATAAGTAAAATGGATTTTATATTGCATTTTCATTTTACTATTATTTATCATGCCAATATTTTAACAGTTTATATATTGAGTAGATACCACTATAAAATCCATGTGAGGTGCAACCATGTGAAAATATTTTTATGCTAAATTTAGTAAAATGGCCATAACATGAAACGTAAATAATCGCATTGTGCAAAAAATACATTGAAATAATATAATTACTAGAAGTTTATGATACTGAAAAATACAATAAATTGCGATTGAAAATCGGTGTGTTTTTTGTGGTTTTTATTTACATAAAAAACAATATTGCATGTTTATTTATTTATTTACCGTTCCAGCTCATATAACATCATAGTAACTCAATTTAAAAAATCAATTAACAATAAAATCTAAACGAAAAAATACGGTCTGTTGAATATTAATGAAATATAGTATAGAGCTCATCTCTCCCCAGGCACGTCTTCAGTTACTATAAAGTTATTTAACCACAAATGTTTGTATATTTTTAGTAATTAAGCATCTACCGCCACCTTTATTTTTAGCAGTAAAAGTCGTTTACTGGCGCTCACGAGCGGCACTAAATTTAGTTGAAGAAAAAATAACAGTGTTTATTTCATTCATATCAAAGTTTAAAGAATAAATGGCATGTTTTATTAGAAATAAAGTCATTTTCTGTGTCTCGGCTGTTTTTGCCTGACTCACTTCGCTCACCCGTCAAGTACATTCTCGACAAATAAAATGTCACTTTTACCCCATATAAAACAATATGTTCCTTCTGCCTACTTTGTGGAATAAAAATTTTCAAAATAAATCTTCCAGAAAAAACATCTGTTGTTTAATTCATCCAATTATTTCCAGTTTTTAGTCTTGGCCTCAATAATTCCATTAAACTACGAAAAACCTCCTGTAACACCGGCTATGTCGTTTATCCCAATTATCATTACTGGTTATGTATTTAAATGAGAAAAATCCATCCAGATCGCAGCACCAAAAACAAGGACAATTTGTCGGCGATGAAATTTGTATGACTAAGCAGATGAAATTTTTCCCAAGATCTATCATAGTACGTGTACTTCCAATTAAATTTATCCAAAACTACATATTACCAATTTAAAACACAAAAAAATATTTAACTTTACGTTATTTATAATCACCTTAACAATATTTTTGGAGGATTTCCGTCTAAAGTGAGCCTTCATTATTCTCTATATTTCCAAGGAGACCATAGAGTATTATGTTTAATCAGGCTATTGTGAAATAATTGTAAGCAATATTCAGTTAACAAATTCCATGACTTTAAAGAATTTCCAGGATTATTTCCAATAAAATCCAGAGCAGTTTTTAAATATTTCAGTCATACTATTGTAAATAAATTATGATTTTAACATTACACTAAACTCAGAAAGTCAGTAACCTTTAGTCCATTCTTGTAAGTGTTCTGAAAAATTAAGCGTTTTTTTGCGAGAAGTACCACGAATTTTATCAAAATTTCCGTTAATTTTTGAATTCACACGTTCATTTTCGATAATAATTGGCTGAGTACAGCATTTTGAAATTATGACATTTTTTCATTCCTTTAAAGAAATTAAATTGTTATGCCCCATTTTCAAAGTTTACTCAAAAACAATACGTCCTACACCAAATATACTCAATAAAGTTACACGTGTATCTGACTACATGTATTTCAGGCGTAGGTATCATATTCTCTTGATAGAAACTGTTTAAGATATTGTTAAAAGTCTCCAAAAGATCAAGAAAATTCAATGTAACTAATTTACAATACCTCCAATCAAAAAAATTAGATGAACAATTTTGATTGTTTTTCCAATAAAGAATTTAGTGTTATGTGTAGTTTTTGGAAAAGACAAAAAATCAATTTCCTTATGCAAAAAATGTACCTCCTTCCATAAAAAATATTAACTGCATTTGAAATTTTGTGCAAAAATATTGAAAAAAATGTAAAATATTTCCATTCAAACGGCCGCGTTAGCTCCATCGAAAAATACGGTTTGATCTTGTATGCAAAATTTGATTCTGATCCTGTAAAGTTTTGTGAGAATATTCAATGAGAACAAGCTAAAATATATTTAATTTAATACTAATTAATTTTTTTCAGCTTTAAGATGATATAGCTCATTTTTCTGTAAATGTCTTTTTCTGGAAGTTCAGATTATTTTTTTAAATACATAGAATGTAAAATTTTACTGCTACTTTGACTGCTCTGAATTTTCACCAAACCCATCTTAAAAAAACTGAAAACTGAGCGAAAGGCAACTTAATCCCTAATCAGTTTTAATTTACACTAGTCGCTTTTGCTTGAAAATTAACTAATGCCAAAATAAATTATTGAGGCCTTTGGTTCAAATCCCAATTTAATTTTTTACGCCCTTTACGTGGGAGTGGCAATGGGAGTCGTTAAGGGGGTAGCTAACGCCAAAAAAATTTTTTTAGGCGTTTCTGTCTTGTGTACACGCTAAATTACATTTTAATTTTTTACCCTCTTCAATAATAGGGTGGGGATGGCAATGCGGGTGGTAGAAGTGGTAGCTAAAGCCAAAAAATTTTTTTAGACGTTCCGTTTTTGTATACACACTAAATTACATTTTAATTTTTTTACCCTCTTTAATAATAGGGTGAGGGTGGCAATGGGGGTGGTAGAGGGGATAGCTAACGCTAAAAAATTTTTTTAGACGTTTCGTTTTTGTATATACACTAAATCACATTTTAATTTTTTTACTCCCATTCATAATAGTGTGGGGGTGGTATTGGGGATGATAGTGGGAGGGGGGCTTGCTAATGCCAAAAAAAAATTTTGAGACCCTAACTTTTCGTGCATGTCCTAAATTGCAATTTTATGGACTCTTACTTGCTTGATTTGCCTATTTACCCTTATTTACCCCATTTACCCCCGAACCCTTCAACGTAGTTAGATCAAAATATAATCTAATTCCAGATCTCGTTATAATACATAGGTGTACCAAATTTCAAGTCAATGCCATAAACGGTTCCAGAGTAAACGTGCGCACAAAAAAGTCACAGACAGACAGACATACCGACAGACAAAAAGTTTTGTTTCTCTCAAATTTAAAATCTCTACGTTTCATGACATTTTAAGCCTATTTCAAAAAAAAAAAATTTTGCGTTACTGTATACTTCCACTGGATGTGGAAGTAAAATATGAGAAATTGATTAATGTGTTAAAAACGAAAATTATACGGCAAATCTTTGGTGCAATAAATGATAATGGCATATAGAGGCGCAGGTATAACTAAAATAGTGGTTATAAGGATGGGAAGGTTCAAATAGGCCAGTCATGTGATAAGTCGGAGAACAACAAGACGACCAGGAAAATCTCTGACGCAATAATTCTGGGAAGTAGGAAAAGAGGAAGGACGCACCCCAGATGGAAGGACAGAGTTACTGAAGATGCCAATATAATAACTGGAAAGCCGTAGCACAAAATAAAACAGAATGGTGGAGAAATGTGGGATCAGGACTCACAACGGACTACAGACTAACTATGATCTAACTATGATGATGATAAGGTTAATTTCAAATACGCATTTTTCATGGTACAGCTGGGTTGGAAACGATTTTTTCGGAATCATATAGTATAGCTGGAATATTGTAATGCAACTTAGTGCATTTTTTCAAATAACTTTCATTGTCTTTTGCTCAAATTGTAAAATTTTAACTTTTTTTGAAAGATTCATTTCATTCAAGTGGCTGTTTCTAAAGTTGAAATTGAGATACAGTCAAGACGAAGGCCGCACCAAGAAGATTCTATTAGTTTTCATGTATTGATTTATAATAAAAGAGTGCCTTAACAACATTGAATTTTCTCGAAAACGTATTTTTCTGGAAGTTGTTACTCATATCTTAGCATACTTCTATCGCAAAAGGATGTGACAGGCCCCTAATTTTAGATAAATGGACAACTTTATAGAGTATTCTTAATGTAGGCCTCACTGCTTCTGTATAAGTTGCGAATTTAGAAAGTAAAAGTAAAAATGAAAAATTTCGTTGATCTCCCCTTTTCTCCTTTATATTTTCTTATTATCCTATTTCTTATTATCAACAAATCAACATTTCAAAAATGCATTGAAGCCACTTCTTTTCCTGAATATTAGCAAAAATCCCCTTACAACTGCTCATTTTTGATTCTAATGCCCTGACTTTTCTCTGGATGGGCGTTGAGTAATAGAAACAAAAGCGTTATTAGCAGTGTGCTTAAGTCAGCTGAATAAAATTTATTGAATAAAATTTTATCAAATAAGTGTTTGCAGTCTGCCATACTCATTGTATCTGTCTGATATTTTCGTTAAATATAAAATGCGCCTGCTATAGAATTTAAAAGAAATGAAAATAATTTATGCAGTTTTTTATTGCATTTTTGTTTTGCTTGGAATTTGCTTAGCCTAGAAGTATGCTTTTGAAGTAGGAATTATCAAATCCAAATTTAATTCATTTCATCATTTCGATGTGTTGTATTTTCAGGAAACCACGATATATTTTTTAAATCATTCGCTAACCACAACACGAACCTCCATATTTATCGTATTTTTTACGCGCTGTAAGTTGTATGCGACGTAAATTTCATACACGTACACGAAAATCCTTTTTCCTTATGTTTATTTTTTATCTCTTATAGCATGGCACTCACTAAACCCTCTCCTCAACCGCATTATTTTATTTTGCAATAAAATAAATTGCTCGTGCTTTCATCTAAAGAGAAATTTCAAGTGAGCTTGCTATAGTGTTCAATTACCATTCAATCATGTCCGCACGAAACAATATTTCCCAAAAACGAGGGAAGTGGAAATTGGCAGTGGAAAGCTTATAGGTTTTTTACGTGAGACAGGGAATGCGTGTCTATATGCGGGAAATACCAAAGACCGAAAATAGAAGAATTATTGTTCGATCGCGATCGCTTCGGAAGGAGATTGCATTTTTCTGATTGTGCACATACTTGTACTTCCGGTGAATTTTGAATTAAAGGATTCTATTGCTGGATCAATAGTATACACCTGCTGCTCAGCAAGGGCCGGGAAATTTACATGTTTCCAATAATATACTTCACGTGTCACAGGCAGAGCCACTACCAGCCAGATTTTTATACTTACAGAGGTGACATTACACACCAATATATGCTTTTTAGTAAGGGTGAGATCGTAGAGTTAACTTTGAATGCAATACATGACTGGTTAGATAGTTATAGTCTGACTAAAGTGTCAGGTACAAAGCTAAAATGTTGCGTATATTAGATTTAATACTAGTAAAGTAAGAAAATCATACTATGGCAGAATTAGGGCGGTTGCAATAGTACCCCCTAATTTTTTTAAAAATGCAAAATAATTATAAAAATTAATATAATCGTACAAGTCTGGTGTTCAAATACAGAGTGTCTTACCGGGAAATGAATCGATCGATATAGAGAAAAGTACGCATCAGAAAATTTAGGTTTAGTTATAGGATATGCTACATATTTCCGACCCAGAATTTTATTCTCTTTTCGAAGACTCTAAAATATATAGGGTGTTCCATTTGAAATAAGCAAGTTGGTATCGACTTCCGGTATAAGCGGAAGTGCCAGCTGCTTGTAATTACTTTAGTTGGATTTGCTACACCAACATTAGTAATTATCTAAATTTTCAAAATTTTCTGATGCGCAGTTTTCTCTATATAGATCGATTCAGTTCCCGGTGGGACACTCTGTATATATACAGGGTGTCTGGAAACAAAGTAGAAAAAAAATAACTGTCGATTCCTCAGCCCAAATTAATTGGGCTTCCTCATATAACATTTTTCAAAATACCCCTTCGTTTTCAAGTTATAGCCCCTTTAAAGGGGGTACGTTAAAAGCGATTTTCAATTTTTTACTCAAAAAATGAAATTCCAAAAAACAAAATATTTAGCATATCTACTACACTTATTGAAAGGCACCTTGTGATTTTTTTTCAGCCCCTTGACTGCTTCACCAAGGGATGGAATGAGCAACCCCTAATATATTTTTAAAAATATTTTTAAAATCCATTCATTTAACAATTCGGAATAAAATATTTCTTGATTCCCTTGTTGATTCTAAAAGTTGTTCTTCTCTTTAAAAAATGCCGTGTTACTAATCGTTTTCGTGATAAAAAATAAAATTTATATTCATGCATTTCAATCGTTACTGATACCTATAATGTTTTTAAAGTTTTAGTTGGCTGCTATAATCGAATAATCTATTCATTAACAACTATGCAATAATAAGCGTACACATTTTTAAATCAAATTGACATGTATTATATTTATTAATGGAATAATATATTAAACATAAATAATAATGTTAAAGAAGTGAAATAATTTAAAAATTATTAAAATTCCAAAAAACTAAATATTTAGCATATCTACTACAATTATTGAAAGGAATCTTGTGAGTTTTTTTCATCCCCTTGAGTATTTCACCAAGGGGTGGAATGGGCAAGCCCTAATAAATTTTTAAATTGTTTCACTTCTTTAATAGTATTATTTTTATTTAATAAATTATTCCATTAATAACTATAATATTTGTCAATTTGATTTAAAAAATATGTACGTTTATTATTGTATAGAAGTTGTTAAAAAATATTTAGATTATTCGATTATAGCAGCCTACTATAACTTTAAAAGCATTATCGGTATCAGTAACAATTGAAATGCATGAACGTAAATTTCATTTTTTATCACGAAAACGGTTGGTAACACGGCATTTTTTAAAGGGAAGGAAAAGTTAGAATTAACAAGGGTATGAAACAATATTTTATTCTAAAATGTAAAATGAATGGATTTTAAAAATATTTTAGGAGTTGCCCATTCCACCCCTTGATGAAGCAGTCAAGGGGATGAAAAGAATTCATAAGATGTCTTTCAATAAGTGTAGTAGATATGCTAAATCCTTTGTTTTTTGGAATTTTATTTTTTGAATAAAAGAATGAAAATTGTTTTTTAGCGTACCCCCTTAAAGGGGCTATAACTTGAAAATGAAGGGGTATTTTGAAAAATGTTATATGAAGAACCCAATTAATTTGGGATAAGGAATCTACAGTTAATTTTTTTCTACTTTGTTTCCGGACACCCTGTTTATAAATAATAAAATATTTGTACCATTACTATCGGCTCCTCCGCCATTTTCTAGAAAACAATAGGTCCGTGCATGATCAAGTCTTATTTCTTTTTATTAACTACGTCATATTTTCAGGGAATAGACCACTTGTTAAAATGAAAGATTATATATAGTTCACGTGTAGTTATAGAGATATAAGACATATATCATGTGCTTGGTATTGCAAAAGTAATAAATTGTAATTATTTAGACTAGGCGGTATGAGCGCTCTCTTTTCGAATTTAAATCGGATTCGATTTTTTTGCTGCAATCAGTTCAGGAGATAGTACCGATTACGAAAATCTAGGTAACCTGAGTCGTTCGTTATTATTCAAAACAATTTTATTTATGACTAATAGAAAAAAAATTCATCAACTAATTTTTTTTATATATTTTTTGATCTTCAACAAGAAATGTTCAATAACTTTTTTACATAAAGTTAATAATTGAAATTTTAAAAATTGAAAAATTGCCAATTTCTTTATTTTGTACAGAAACAATTGTTTCAGCAAATTGATTTTACGGGCGGGACCTTTTGATTGATAAATCGAGTGTAACTTTTTCCAAACGTCATTAGATGTCCAAAATCTTTAACTTGTATTAACTCAGACGGTTGCATTGCTAAAACTAGGTCTGACCTGGCCCTTTTGTCCAACAGTTTCCAAGTACATATTTCTTCTGCATTCTGTGGTTTCTTGATAGCATCATTCACATAGTTCTAAGTCGCTTTTTAAAAGTATCATGGATCTTCCAAGCGTCGAAATTTGATATACTAGACTACTATTTCTCAAAATTTCTCCAAAATCATCACAATGCAATTTTCTACTAGGACTTAATTCAAGAATGCTAACAACTACTAACATAAAAAATTTAAAAACTGACCTTGCTTCTCTGGGCCCCATAACCTGTTAAGAAGAGGTATACTATCTGTGAAACTTGATTGATGGTTAGCTACAATATACAAAATGTATAACTAATTCAACTGAATACAATATTTATTTATGACAACTTTTTATTGACATTCAACAACAAGACATGTTTATATTCCATAAAACAAACGATATATGTGACTAGATTGCTCATCAATTGCACTTAATTGTAGACTCTACTAAGGCTTTATAAATATTTATGAGAGAATGTAAATCCCTGTATTGTCTAAGCTGATAAAATTTATATACTAACTTTCGAATTTTTCCTGTTAATATTTCCACGGGTTTGTCCCATTTCAAAAACTGGTCAATATACAGGGTGTTATTTAAGTACATGGCTAAACTTCGAGGGGTAATTCCTTGAGCGATTCTAAGACGAAAAGTTTATATAAACATAGGTCCGGTAATGCTTCGTTTTCAAGATACAGGTTGTCAAATCCTTTAGCCGATTTTGTTGAAATTTAACAGTTATTTATGGTAGAAAGGGACTAATTTTGCCGGAAGTAGATTAAAATTACTAAGTCCAGTGGCGTCCAGGGGGCACCTTAACTTATTTTTGACAAAAAAATGTGCGCCACTGATTTTATTAAAACCGTTATAATTTTGATAGCATTAAGCAACTAAAAATAAAACTTTTTTGTCTCTTGAATTTTTATCGTATCTTGCTTCGTTTTCGAGAACAAAATTAAACTCACTTTATTACATGTCCCTGGGACAACATAATAAGCAACTAAAACTACCAACTATCAGAAAGTGGGGTGTACCTGTTATCTGTTTCCATATCAATAGTCTATTCTAGTCTTAGAAATTGTTATAAAAATTAATGCTAGCTAAAAAAAATTTTTTGTTTTTTTAATTATTAATTTTTTTATTGTCCGTGGACATGCAATGAACTGATTTTTATCTCTGATTAAGCAATTAAAATTACACCAGTCATCTTTTGAACGTATTCGCTTAGATAAAACAAATAAGCATAAAATGTATAACTTTACTTATTACTACAATATTTGAAAGTAACAAAAAATTAAGATTGCCATGGAAGGAAAATCAATTGATCAAACAAATTTGACTTTGACATAACTGACATAAATTTAAACAGTACGTATGCAATTATTTGACCGTAATATTTGAAGTGTTTTTAAGAGTTTTAAGTTATAAAATTTGTTACTGATATTAGAAAATGGATCAATTTACGATATGGCCGATATGCATTTTGTTTATGGAATGGCCCAAGGCAATTCCAGAGCGGCTAGATGGATTTATCAAGAGAAACATCCTTATCGCCTTGTACCAAATAGACAAATATTTATAAAAATACATCAAAAGCTGTGCGAATCAGGCACTTTTCAAAGGTCGGCTGCTATTGGGAGACCTACAACAGTGAGAGCAGTGGAAGTAGAGGAAGCAGTTTTACATGAAGTTGAGCGTAGCTCCGACACAGGTACACGCAGAATTGCACAACAATTAGGCATTTCTCACTTTACTTTATGGCAGATTTTAAGGGAGAATCAACTGTATCCTTACCACGTATAGCGTGTTCATGCGTTATTACCTGCCGATTTCCCCCAGCGAGTTGTTTATTGTACTTGGCTTTCGCAACAACAGGTAGCATCTCCGACATTTCTATCTCGTATTTTGTTTACCGACGAAGCGTGTTCTTCCCGAAATTCAATTATGAACTTTCATAATAATCATATCTGGGCTGACGAAAATCCCCATGCGGTTATAGAAAACAATTATCACCAACAGTTTTCCGTGCATGTTTGGGTTGGTATTATAGGTGATTATCTTATTGGAACTCTTTTTTTACCCCGAGATTAACTGGCCAAGAGTATCATCATTTTTTGGAATTTGTGTTACCTAAACTATTAGAAAATGTCCCACTGGCAGAAAGAGGAACAATGTGGTTCATGTACGATGGGGCCCCACCTCACTTTAGCATAGTAGCATGTCAATATCTGGATGAAACTTATGGAGAAAACTGGATCGCTCGCGCGGGTCCACAGTCATGGCCACCTAGATCGCCGGATTTAAATCCGTTAGATTTTTCCTTTGGGGGCATTTAAAAACCCTTGTTTATAGAAGTCCGATCAACACTAGAGAAGAATTAATCCAACGGATACGGGATTCCTGTAATCAGATAAGATATACGCCGGGAATATTTCAACGGGTCCGGCAATCGATGTTAAGACGAGCTAACGCTTGCGTTCAAATCGAAGGAGGAAGGAAGGAGAAAGAGTTAATAGTTTTTTGTTAACCAAATTTTTATGTTGTGAAGTCCCTTTTCCACTTTAATTTTAACTTCCTTCCGGTTGATATCGGAAAATAATAAGACTGTGTCATCGGCATAAGAGATAATTTCCCGTGAAATATCTAAATTAAGCATGTCATTTATGTAAATTTGAAAAAGAATTGGACCTATAATCATTCCTTGAGGTGTGTCATACGTAATTAGTTGTTCTTCACTTTTTTCTGAGTTTATGCTGTCGATCTGTTTTCGATTTGTTAAATAGTTTGTGAATAAATCATCGCACATGCATCTGGAACTATATGTATCTAATTTTCTTAGTAGCTTTTGATGTTAAATCGTGTCAGAAGCCTTTACTAGATTTAAAAATATTGCGATTTTGATATAAATAACTTGACATGACAAATGTCTACAGTCGATGCAATGTATAATTTGCATCGACCGTAGACATTCCTCTAAATCTAAATTAGGAATTTGATATTACATTTATTTATTAAGATGTTCTAAATGCCGCTTCTTAATGCACTTTTCTATAATTTTTACAACATTACTAATAAGAGATATGGAACGAAAGTTTGAGATAATATTTGCGTTACCTTGTTTAAATAATGGCTTTATTATAGTTTTCTCTAATGCTGGTGGGAAATAACCTTGTTGAAATATAAAATTTGTAATGTATTGCACTGGTTATAATATTATGTAAATCAGAGATTCTTTGATTGTTTTTACCTCAATAGTATCAAGGCCCGGTGCACTATTGCTTTTTGAAATTATTTATACTATTTATGATTTAATTTTAGAGCATATTATTCTTGGGCAATTTTTTATTTTATATTTATATTTAATTATGTTCAGATCCTTGGTTACATATTATTCTTGTAACTATATCCACAGTATGTCAGTCTGGTTTAATTCAAGTAAGTCTGTCGTATTGTCACGCAGTACCTAGACAATTATTGGACCACCCGGTATATGATTTTACTCAGGAAACGATTTAGTTACAAAATTAATTTAATCCGATATCTTAAAGTAAACCAGGTTGCTTGTTACAATGTACCGTGGAAATCCAGCAAACTCAGCAACAGGTGCACACGGCACGCTAGTTGCAGAAATGCTGAGAGTGCAAGTACCGGGAAACGAAATGGAAAAAAGTAAATGAGTTAGTTAGTTGTCGTTTGGGCTTTTAGAGGAGCAGACCTAGGTGGTGCGTGGGGCAACTCCCTCCCGGAGGCCATGCCTCAGGGTGGCTAGATGTAGTACAATGTAAGTAGTATATTTTATTCATTTCATTGTTTGGTTTTATTCTATTATAATAAATGTTCAATCAGTTATGTTACCACTATGTTTTATTTGTGTGTTTACTTAGTAACGTAATTTACCCTGTCGACATGCCAAGCGAGTAAAGTGACTTTAGCCATGGCTATCGTCGGCACTTACCCTCTACAGGGTGATGCTGGCGATATCCGTGGACGTCCTACTAACCCCCGTCGCGCAGACGTGACACATGGTGGAGACCCCGTATGTCAGCTCGTGACACGTGGTGGAGGCGCCTAGCTTCGTTTCTAGGGGTGACTCTTCATAGTCATTCCAGTTTTTCAAAATTTAATTAAAGTCAATTTAATTCAATTTTTTTCTTTACACATTATGTCGTTTTTTAAAGCATTTTTAAATTTACATAGTCAAACATAATTTTTTTAGTCCATTATGAGATTTTCTGCCTGAATTTTGTAGTGAGAGGGTTCTTTTCTTAGACGAATTTAAGTAAATGGTAGATTCTTGTTTGAAATCAATTTTAATTTACATGAGTGAAACGTAATTTTTGTGTTAATTTTTGCAAGTGATCTTTCAGTGATTAAATATTACATTTTATTTTACACAACCTAAGTGAACACCGATAATTATTTCTGTATTGTTTGTCTCTTTTATGAATTTTGAGATTAGAATTTCATGTAATTTTTTTAATTTGTTTTTTATTGATCGGAAGATAGTGGTAAACATAGCAGGGCATTATAGATGTAAGCAACGTGAACCTATTTAGGGGCATAAGAAATAAGGGATGAAATGTTTTTTTGCGATTAATGGGTAATTTTATTACAAAGTGATAATGAATAAATGACGTATAATTCCCCATGATTTAATTTTTATTGATTTATGAAAGATTTTATCGGTATGATGGCAATGTTAAAGCAATTTTTAATTTTTTATTGATGGATTAATATTGGCTTGTTCAAATAGCCTGTTTTTATAATTTTCTTCTGATACATTCGACAAAACAATTTAGAAGCAAAATGGCGATTTTAGCATTTTTTTTAAAGATTGATTGATAACTATATGTGTTGGAAAATTATTTGTGATTTTTTTTTTTGCTAAACCAGAATATGGCTAATACTTTCCTATTTACTGTATTTTTTTGTTATTTTATATTATGACCTGAGGTAGGGACTAGTTAAATTAGTTAAATTAATATTTTGATGCAATTATAATGTTTTTTGAGTTAATTTCTAGCAGATAATTTATTTAATTTTAACAACGATTTAAAAATTATTTGGGAATCAAGTTTCCTAAAATATATTATGGTGGTTTTTTTTCTAAGGCAAAGAAGCTTGCTTTCCAATAAAGATAATTCGATAAAACGTTAAAATGAAAATATACTAGTTTCTTAATTGTAAAAATGATTTGTGGCACCGTTTTCCCTAATTTTACCCTATTTTTTTAATTTTTAATCATTCCCTTGGGAAAAACATTAATATTTCGTCTCTAACTCAAACATGTTTTCAATTCGAGAATCGTAAGAGGTAGCAGCTTGTTGCTTCGAATTTTTTTCTCCGCCGAGGAAGATTTTACTAGATATTGGAAAAACGTCTTGTTTTTTATTTTTCACCCCTTAACTCGCAAGAATTTTTTAAAATTTTTTATCTCTATTTATCTCCTTTATGAAATGATCTTACTTTTACAAGCTGATGAAATAATTTTATTCCCTCAAAGAAGAATTATGCGTAGCTAATTTTTTTCTATGCCTTTACAAGGGATTTTAACCTTAATTTTATTTTGCGATTGGTGAATTTTTTTTATTAAGAAATGCTTGAAATGGAACAAAAATGGGTTTTATTGTTGTAGTCCTGTCTAATAAATTATTCTTGTATGGTCCATTAGTTTTGTTTGTTGTTTCGTGTCTGAAAATGAATGTCTTATTCGTTTTTTTCTTTCCGTCAACGATATTTTATTATTTTCTGAACGCCTATGAATTTTCTATAATTGGAGGTAATTTCATGTGTTACTTGTTGTTGGATATTATTTTACCATTATAAATCTTACATTGTCTGTGAATATCTATGTACGAGTTAGCTATTTGTTGGTACTACAAGGTACATCTTTTCAATAGGAAATAAAAATAATACTTTGAAGTTTATCGCAATTTCTCGTATTTTAAAGTAATAATGGGTGCTTAAAATATATATCATATGTCGACTTATATAAAAATGTTATCATGCTGTTAACCAAAGATTAAGAAACATTAAAATGAGATTCCCCTCCTTTTTTCTTTAATATTGAATAGTTTCCTAACATGCTTCGTTAACACGTGGTAAATTGGAATTTACACATCGTAGAATTATATCACTTATTGTTAAATCCTAAATCCTGGTTAGAAATCTCTCGAATGCTGCAGTCTGAGGTTAGACAGTTCTTTGTAATTTATCTTGTATTTAGGGAAATCTTGTCATAAATTGACAAATTTTAGCTGTAGCCCACTGGAAAGCTATCAGAGTGCTCTAGCTCTGGTTTTTGGTATAATATAATGGTTAACACGCTTTAGATAAATATTTTACTAGGAAGAAATAAATAATAAAAAAACAAATAGAAACTTTAACAGTAAATAGATGGGAAAATAAAGTATATACCTGAATAATTAAGATAAGACATATTTCTTTGTGTAAGTACGAAAAATAATGTTATTATGCCTAAACTGGAAAATTGAAAATGCTGAAAATAATGTGTTAAAAATGTTTTCAAGGAAATAAACACTATAGTGCTAACTCTTCAAATTTCTATAGTGTGTGACATTATTTTGTGACCAAGTAGAATTTTGAAACTTTTAGTAAAGTTCAGATTGCCATGTTACATTTTCTGTATTGTCCAGAAGTTGTTTTAATTTATTACTGCAACTAGAAATTTTTTTAGTTTGTTCATCATTCCCATCTTATTACACTTATATATACATATTTGTTTCTCTCAATAACGTAAATATAGTTTATAAAGTTTGCAGTACTGAAATTAAATCCAAATTATCTATATATTTTCTTATAATGGAACTCTTGTTGAATGGATATTGAAATTTCAAGGTAAAGCCTTACATATATAATTTTTTTTTCTAATTGATAATTTTGTTTCTCGAATTTTTTTTCTCAATTTATCAATAACATATATATGATTGAGATTCTAGCTATTCTAGTAATGCTACCCTTTGGTAGGAAGGTAAAACTTATCTTGATAGTTCAAATCGAAGATTCTATTTTTTTTTGTAATCAATAAATAATTTAATTTTTTTTTAAAGAATACAAATATCGACATCTACAAATGATTATGGTCACATATTTTGCTTATTTTTTTGTTGATTTTTGATTTTAATTTTGATTTGATTTTGATTGTTTATTGTTACTTATACCTGCACATAATTTTTCAATTGGTATGATTTTTATCTAGTATTTTAAACTATCTGTAAAAATTTAAACCTTTGTTTTGATGTGACAATTTGCCCCATTAACCATTGTATCTGGAATAAGTTAAAGCTGTGGGGCCAGCTTTCATTAGGAGGGGGAGATGTGTCACGCAGTACCTAGACAATTATTGGACCACCCGGTATATGATTTTACTCAGGAAACGATTTAGTTACAAAATTAATTTAATCCGATATCTTAAAGTAAACCAGGTTGCTTGTTACAATGTACCGTGGAAATCCAGCAAACTCAGCAACGGGTGCACACGGCACGCTAGTTGCAGAAATGCTGAGAGTGCAAGTACCGGGAAACGAAATGGAAAAAAGTAAATGAGTTAGTTAGTTGTCGTTTGGGCTTTTAGAGGAGCAGACCTAGGTGGTGCGTGGGGCAACTCCCTCCCGGAGGCCATGCCTCAGGGTGGCTAGATGTAGTACAATGTAAGTAGTATATTTTATTCATTTCATTGTTTGGTTTTATTCTATTATAATAAATGTTCAATCTGTTATGTTACCACTATGTTTTATTTGTGTGTTTACTTAGTAACGTAATTTACCCTCTCGACATGCCAAGCGAGTAAAGTGACTTTAGCCATGGCTATCGTCGGCACTTACCCTCTACAGGGTGATGCTGGCGATATCCGTGGACGTCCTGCTAACCCCCGTCGCGCAGTCGTGACACATGGTGTAGGTGCCGTATGTCAGCTCGTGACACATGGTGGAGACCCCGTATGTCAGCTCGTGACAGTATTCCAATATAAGAGCCGAAAGTCGAAAATGAAAACGACAGCATACTTCCTTATTCCTAAAACCAATTAATAAAAATATATTTTCCTAGTAAATTGAAGGATTGACGGTCTTACAGTCATAAAGGTTACAGAGAATTTATATTGGTAATAAGTTAGTGGCGATTCGTTAAATTTTTACGGTGATATTTTGTGGTTACTTTCGTTGAAAAAGTTGAAAAATTCAATTTTTATTGGTGAATTAATGCGTCTTACACCTCATCATGCCATATTTTAATTTATTTAACAAAAAGGTTGATTATGTATTCGTATTCGATCAGAAATTAATTATCGTTTTGTTGTAAAACTGTATGTAAATACGAAAATCAATTCAACTAATGATATTAATTTCTTTCCAATTTTGAAAGGCAGGAAATTAGATATTGATTTAACAAATGACATATCCCGCGCATTGAAGTTAATATATTAAATATGAACTCAGGACATATGAAACCTGATTTAATAATTCACGCTTAATACATTAAACATAGTCCATTTATGTTCTTCCAAAATACGTGACAGAAATGCGGGTCAAATACGTCCCGTATCCAAAATTTGTCTCAAACAAAACATAGAGAGAACTTCCTCTAATCACAAGATCCGTATCCGGTCTCGTGTCAAATTAACGTTTGCGTAAAGATAAAAGCTTCAAAGGGATCTACTATCAGCAAAAAGTCGTGTAAATTGATAAGAGCACGCAAAGGCTTTTTATTAATAAATATCTAGTTGAAATTTCCTTACTTGTTGAGAGTCGCTTTAAAAATATACATAAAAGATGTTAAATATAATTCTTTATTTCCGCTTTTAAGGGTGTCGTAAACACATCTCGCCAAATTGCATTAATTAGGAGTAAATTAGATAACTTTATGTTTGGAGTTTTGAATATAACCGTGTGGTTTTGAAGAGGGTTGTAAATTTTTAATTGGACGTGGATTGGAACCACTTCATTACTCATTTTATCTTTTCCATTTGTAAATAAACAGTTTACTCAGGTCACGGAGAAGTTGATAAAATTTTTTTATAAGTAACTCAATTAGAAGGATTAGATCAAACAAACTTATTTTAAATAAAGTTCGATCTTACTTGTAGAAAATCCTCGTCTAAGAAGAGAATATGTAGTATCCTTAGTATAACTAAGAATAGAAAAATGAAAACAAGTTATTATTGAATTTGAATGTTGCGGTACAGTTGTTAAAAAAAACCGGTACACTTTCTTTTAGCTCAGTAAATCATTCGTTCTTTGATTGATATTAATAATCTTACAAATGTCATTTTGACGTTAATCGGTGGCGTCATTATTAAAAATGGATCGACATATAACAGATATTCAAAAATTTGGAATTGTTTCTAAAATTGAAGACAGTTGGTCCATAAGAAGAATTGCTGCTGAATACAATGTGAGTAAAACCACGATAATGAGTGTTAAAAGACAATGGGAAACTAACCAAACGGTATACCGTAAAGTTGGTTCCGGTAGGCCCAGAAAGAGCAATAATCAAGAAGATGAAAATCTTATAAATTACCTAAGAGAAAACCCTTTTCAGATTGCAGTAAATGCAATTTTAGAGACAAATTTCCCTGCTTCGGTACCTACTGTAGTGTAGCCGCACCTTTAACTTGTCAATTAATTTTAATATATTGATAATAGAGGACACTACCGAACTGATTTACATGAATTAAAATATAGCCGAAGTGTCCTAGGTTCAGTATGTAGTATGTAGTAGTATTGATAGTAGATATAACCGACACACGTGCGAGAGTTTTTTTTGTTAGTGGTTCTAATATATTTTTTGTGCATCTTTGGCCTTGGCCAAGTATCTTGTTAAAGTGTATACATTCGAATATCAGAATTTCCCGAATCACATTTCCAATACCCTTATTCCTTTCTCTGATATTTGGAAATAAGGATTAGGGAGCGTTGCTAAATTAGGGTAAGTGGAACATCAGCAATTAATTATTTCTACCTACCAAAACATCTATACAGTCCATTTCTTTAATACAACAGTAAAAGCGCTTGTGATCGCCACATCATACTGCTTGCAGAAGAATAAAACTAGGAAGCGAATTGAAGAGTTGTTCAGCGGCTAAAAAATACAAACTTTCAGAAGAAAAGAAGCAGGGTAGGATTATTTTTACACTGAACTATATAATCAATGATGAAAACTTCTGAGGACAAGTTGTCTTTTCTGACGAAAAAGTTTTTAAATCTAACGATGGACATGTTTGCGTATATAGGCCTCCTTCCACTAGATGCGACGAAAAATATACTTTTGATCCACAAATATCAGGAAGGTTTTCAGTAAATGTCTGGGCTTGGATGAGCCTAAATGGGTTAGGTGTGTGTTGGAACAGTGGTGGTCATCTCAATTCTATTAAATATATTGAAATATTAGACAATATTATGTTGCCGTCAGCAATAGAGGTGTTTCCAGAAAATAATTTTATTTTCCAACAAGACAATTGCTTCATACATACGGCCCATCGTGCCAGGCAATGGTTTCTTAATAAAAACATAGAGTTGATACCGTGGCCATATAAAAGTCCGGATTTAAATCCAACTGAAAATGTTTGGGGACTAATATTGAAACATATAAGAAAATTAAATAACCATCCAAATAATGCCCAAGAATTGGAAGGGATAATTGAAGACGCTTGGGAGAATTTGTCGCAAGAAGTTGACCTTGCAGGAAATCTGACTTTGTCCATACCTGCAAGACTTCAAGCAGTTTTAGACGCTAATGGAGCAGTGACAAAATATTAGTTAATTCTGTATTACGTAGTTGAAGTTCATTTATTTAATTTTTTTTATTGTATTTTTATATTCACTCTGCATGGTTTAAATTTTTCTAATCTCAAGTGGTATTTTTGTGCTCTTATTTTAAAAATAGAATTATCATTATTCAGTTAGTATATTAATTACAACCATTAGTAGAATTATCCGTAACAAATATTATTTTTTTAAACAATAATATGGCAGGCTTGAAAATGTTTTGAAAAATTTATTTTCTAATTATTTTTTAAAGTTCCATTTGAATAAAATTAAAAATAAAGGTTTAGTTTAAAAACACTAAGAAAACCGGTTTCGTCCAAAAAACTCAGGTCCGGGGTAAATCACCTCTTCTCCACCACCCTCTCCACATGCTTGGCCAGCCCTATTTACAGACATATGCACACAACTAAACTATTAAGATGTTCGATTACAAGAGTTGTACCAGTTTTTTTTTTTAAATTAACTGTACACGTAAATTAGATTAAAAAAACAGTGAATAGAAGAGATAACTTATACAGAAATAATATTTGAGATGTGTACTCTCGATAGGGTTAGAAATAGATATACGAAAAGTTCCCACCTGATGCAGGAACGGAAAGTCCTTTTTTGCAAAAACACCCCTACACTGGTTTTTAACTTTGTTTTATAAACCGTTCATTGGGAGAGAAAAAGCATATAAAATAAAAAAATTGTCATTAAATTCTATATGGAAAACGTCCTGTTGACTTTGTAGCTTATCCCGATCTATTTCGCAGTAACCAGCACCAATTTCCACCATTCAGCTAATATCCTGCAGCTGCGAAAAAGGTCGCGTAAAACGATACAGCTGTGTTACAGTTGGATGTGTTCTAATTGCCATGGGCAAGGATGCTTAAATTCCAAATTTGAAGAACAGTTCGTTGATGAAGAACCCTCTAATTTTAGTGAAATAGGCCTACAGGGGAAACCACTAAAAAACGCCCCGACAGCCCTACCTCAAGGGTGGTAATTTGTCTGTGGATAATCTCATTTGCAGCTATGGTTATGCCCGTTGCCGTTATGTTCGTTGGAATGACTGATAAGCAAGCGTGGGTATCCACCAAAAAACGTAATAGACAGGGAGGCAGCGTTGCAAGTTAGGAAGTGTTTTTATAAAAATCTAATTTTTATAAAAAAAATATAGTTTAGATATAGAAGCCAGCAAAAAAGATACCCCTATTACGGCAGTACTACTAGAAGTAAAGACAAAATAAAAATTCTAGTAAACTAATCAATTATTTACCTACGTTTGGAAAATAAAGTTGTTCTCCAACAAGTCCCGTATTAGATTCCAACTATGGAATCCGGCTTCAGATTTTTGGTTGAATTGTTTTGAAAATTTTTGGCTATCATTATGTATTTAAAAATGTATTTCACAATAAATCAGATAATAAATGAAACAAGCGTCAGTCGCCGCCGTCTTGGTGGGAGTGCAAATTCATTTCATCAAGCATAAAACTTATAGAGCGTGTTTGTAATATTGTTTTAATGATAAAAACAATAATCAGCTGCATCCTGTGGGGGCAAGACAGTCAGCTAGGGGGTTATAGGTGTCGAGCGGTCATGGCATTTAAGCCTCGAGTAATTTAATTAACTGCTTACCTGACGACCATCCCCGTATCATATTATAGTCTGCTGACTATTTGTTTCTTTAAATACAATGTCTCAAGTAGTAATTATAAAAATTTCAGCTATAATAAAGTTGATTTTATTATTTTATCATTTTAATGTTTCTTTAAGCATTTATTACATATTAGAATTTCATTAACTGCTTGACTGACAATCTTTCCCCTATTTGATCATCAGCTGACTATTTGTTTCATTAAATATACTGTCTCAGGTAGTAATTTCAGCCATGATAGAATTAATTTTATTATTTTACCACTTCAATCTTTCTTTTTATATTATTATGAAAAGTATAGTTGTTTTGAAACATTAAGAAATATATGTAAAATAACAATTAATTAATAAATATGGAGTAGATATTGATCATTTTATATATAAATGTTATTAAATAATTTTGTTACAAAAAATATTTTTAAAAAAGTTTTTATTTTATTGTTTTTAGAATATACAACATTATGAACATTATAAATGACTATGAATTTTAATTTGTTATTTTTTTATTCTTCTTCACTTGAATCTTCACTTATTACTTGATAACATCACTCATAGTCAATCTATTGTCTTTTCGAATCACTAATTTATTATTAAATTTCCCTAAAATATTTAAAGAAAACGATATCAAAGTTTCACTTTTTTAGAAACAGAATTCACAAAATGGCTTTACTTCCCTGGGCATTTCGAATGCTTTCAATGTAGATGCTTCAAAGACAAGAATTCAACTGGGAAATAAGACTTGTCAATAAACTATCTAGTGACTTTTCAGTTGTTTTCGTTGTTAACTTGAAAACGAATTAAAATTGTCAGTTAATATCCTTCCTGCAAAATTTTGTCCATATTTTACTTTTTGAGATAGTTGTCTAAAAAGTGTTGTGTGCACCTCGGCCAAAGGATCTTTCTCGGTCTTATCCGAAGTTTGTGGATTTTCTTATTGGAGATACTAATTCATTAGTCTAAATAGTCAATACTACACCTTTTGTTATAATACACATTCATTTATTACCTCACTAATTTCCATGCACCAAAGTTCTTATGTTTTATTTTATTTATTAATGTTTTATTTTCCTCTTCATTATTAATCTGTACCATATATGTGTATATATGATATATATTATTATATACCCAACGTGGTCATGTGGATATACACTGCCGTTATAAGACCAATGATAACCTATGGAGCTGTGGTTTGGTAGCCTAAGAGCAAACACTACAGCTAAGGTCAAGCTCAGCCAAGTGCAGAGAGTTGCCTGCCTAAGTATAACCGGAGCGATGCGAATGTGACTTCTACTATATTTTCCAAAAAATTAATATTAACGTTCACAAATAAGGGTTCAAAACGACTGTTTCGGATGGGAAATAATACAAAATTTATACTTAATGTTCGTTTATGCTTAACTGCTTCACTGATGGTACCAACTGGACGTCGTAACACTATAAATCTAACACAGTAAGTACTAACACTTTCTTAAAATTAAACCTGAAAGGGAATGTTGAAAACACAAGAAAAAGATGATATAAAGTTCAAAAATATATATTAAATCTCTTTAAAAAATCATGTTTTACAACAACTTCAAGAAAAATGTTTTTGACAAACTATAGTTTGGCCCGTGTACAACACACGGTGAGGAACGGAATGACTTATAATGTACCAACTACCATCCAATATGCTGTTTTTGAGCTAACGATTACACAAAAAGATTCAAGAAAAGTTCAATGTTTATAAATTTTTGGTGGGCTTTTGCTTGCCTGTCTATTTACGTATTTTCAGTTCAATATCAATTTTGATCGCTCCTCGGAGCATAAAAAGCTTGAATTGCAATGACTTTGAATTATATTTTGCAATTACAATTTCATACGTTCAGGCAAGGCGGTCCCATACACATATGAGTACATGGTAACTATACTTTTCTGATACCGATTCACTGAGGAACCGGTTTAAGGCAAATCCCGTTAAAACCCATCATTTTCCCGTCAAAATCGACTGCTAGGAAATGATAGGGGACCCTTGTCGCTAAAGGCTATTTTCGCTAAAACTCTCGATATACTTGAATAAAGACTGGAATTAACTTGTCCTCATATTTAACATAACGCATGAGTTGCAGTGCTTAACAACGTGGATTCGTAAAAGGCTTTTTAATTATGAAATTTCCGAAATTAAAGTCAAATTTTGTTACTGTTTCTAAATTTTGGTGGTCGGGGCGACATTACGTCCCTGTGCAGCGACATTTACTACACTTTCTAAAATTACACTCCTTGATGAGTTATTGAAATTTTTGCACAAAGAAAACGCTCCGTAGAGCGAAAATATGATTAAAAATATAAAAATCTCTTCCAACGATTTTGTTACAGTTTCGAAAAGTATATCGAGAGTTTTATCGTATTCTTTAACACGAACAACGCCAACAAGAGCTATGGAGGTAGTGCTGTGTCTGCCACCACTAGATATATATCTAGGAGAAGTGGCTCTGCCAACAATGGTACCTCAAATCCGTTGGCATATAACCAAACGTCGGCTGTGGAGAGACCAGAAGCCGCCTGTGGAATGCTGTCAGAAAGATGTCTCTTCTACAGGCGTGCACTAATGGCATTTCTCCCAGGTTTGTCTTTGACAGACCCTACATAATACAGACGAATAGTGAGAACGACTCTGCTGGCGAAGGTGTGATCAACATCTTCACAGACGGATCAAAAAAGAAGGAAACGGAACTGGCGGGCATAACCATAGCTGCAAAAGAGATTGTCCGTAGACAAATTACTGGCAAAACAATCAATATCTACACAGATTGTAGAAAATCATTACTAGCAGCAGAATATGGGAATGTCACCGAGTACTTGTGGGTGCCTCCGGCATGAATAACATACTGGTATGCTGGGTGAAAGGACACGCATAGTGTAGTTCCAACAAAATAGTCGACAGACTGGCTAAGAAGGCAGCAGGCCTAAGTATCTTTGGACCAGGCCCGGCGAGTCTGTTACCGATCACGGCGATAATATAAATAATTAAGGAGAACACCCACTATGAATTCAAGAAGCTGTGGGATGAAACTAACAGCTGTCAGTTTGCTAGGGAATTATTAAAATATCCTAACAAGTGTACAGCGATGGACTACCTGCCAATGTCCAGAAGGAACCTACGTTTTATAACGGGAATCCAGTCTGGACACTGTCCGTTCAGAAAATATCTGCATAATATAAGATTAAGCGAAACACCTCTTTGTAGAGGTTGTGAACAAGAAGATGAGACAGTTCAACATGTACTCTGTGACTGTTCTGCCGTCTCATCAATCAGAGAATCCATTTTGGGAGACGTTGGCCTACTTTGACCGATGTCAGGGAGATGCCCCTAGACAGCATCATCACATTTTTCGCAAGATTAGGTTGGTTGGAGACCTTGGTGAGAGTCTGTTTAGAGGGAGATTGAACAAGGGACCCAATGGGGTCTAAGTGCTGTGGTTCAATAATTTTTATTGACCACCCTCCCAACCAATTCCAGAATTATATACTGTTCCATATACGTACTTTTGTACGCTTTTACTGTGTTTGTTATGGAAGTTAATCTTTATTTGTATTGCTCTATAAATGGTTATACTGTTGGGCAATAAAGCTATTATTATTATTTTTAACCTAAATTTTTCTTTAATCGTTTTTCGAAATTAAAAAAAGCAAATCTTCGTAAATCTAAAATTTCTAAAATTTCTTCGTAAATCACAAAAAACTCAAGTGAATTTAATTTTCACAAACCTAAAACAAAGACATTTTGATTTTAATAAAATACTAAACGAATTTCTGAAATAAACTATGATTATGATTACTATTTTATTATTAAATGTGTTTACTCCACAGGTTTGCTGTACATTACGAATTTACCACTTATATTGTTTTGAAATAAATCTAGTCGCGCAACTGAAATTTTTATTTAAATTCCACAGTAATACCTTTAATATATTCCTCAGTCTCATTTTATGTACCTAGTTAATTTTGTTAAAGCATCTGTATTAAATATAGAACAAAATATAATTCCTAGCAATTAGCAAAACGTTGCCGTCTCTGCAAAATTATATACTTTGTTATCTGAAACATCTGTACTTCCGTTTTGCAACCGTGAATTAATTATTCATCTGCAATGCAAACAAATGTACAAATTAAACCCAGCAATAACGCTCATAATAATGAATAACTTATTAAAGGAGCACCTCCTTTGTCCTTTAATTACTGTTATTAAATTAGATCGTGAAAATATTTCAGTCCGAGACACCTGCTGCAAAACAAGCGGTAGATGTGGACCTTTCCAATAACTTTAAATCACAGCGCTCTAGATATCGTGTTATCTACATGTTCTCGGCCTCACTTGCGGTATGTTCCCGGAATATAGTGTCGCCACATATTCTGGATGCAAATCTTGTGTTCTTGAGAATGGGAATATATGGTGGGATACGTCGGGTAGACACAAGTTTGTGTGAAAATTTTCGATTTTTATTAGATTATGGAGTATATTATTGTAGGGAAGATTTACAATCCGCAAACTCACAATTTTAAGACATTAAATATAAAATTAATTTGATAATAATTGTCAAGATTAGCTTAAAGCAACTGATTTTTAAAATGTTTAACTAACTTCATCAGGTAAAAGCAATAGAAAATCAGTTAATAGCTAGATAAAGTTAGCCAAGGAAACAAATAAATCTCTAAAAATAACCTTTTCTTCATTGTTTATTGTGTATTATTGCTATTATAATAACACATCTTTTCTGAAATATATTATTAGGATATTTACTTTATGAAAGGGTAATTCAGAGAAAGATCAGAAAAATAGTTGATTTATTTTGCAGTCCTCACAATTGAAAAAACTTTGTTAAATAAAATTTTAATTAAAAATGTAAAAAAGGTAGTTTGCTAGTTTTCATATTTTCTAATTTTTAGAATAATTTATCTTAAGTATGAACACTCTTTATGGTTGGTATCATGAAATCATAACCCTTATTGATATTAAATAATGCACCAAATATCATAGCTATAATACAAAGGATGGTGTAACATTAAACAAAAACTTGCTATAGGTCACCTCATTCAAAGGAAAAAGGAAAGATGAATTTCCGGGCACATCTTAAAGGAACTTTTTTTATATTTTGACAAGTAATCCTTGTCTTTGCCCAAAGTTAGAAATAGGAATTTCCTAACGTTCTGTATTTTCCATATGAAGTGGCTTAACTTCTAATAATACTTTAATAGTTTTATCTTGCGTAAAGGTTTTAAAATATAGATATTTTTAAAGGATCAGGTCATATTTCAAGTCAATACGTTGATTTGCTTATTAACAAATTGGAAAAATGCAAAGTTATAATGTCTTTGCAAATGTATATTGCAGAGAAAACTTTGTTTTCTGAAATTGTTCACTATTTCATATAACTTTAAACTGTATGAGAATATTTACTATTTCAATTATCTTAACCATTTTATTTTAAACGCAAAGAAAACGGTCAAAAGTTGAAATAAAAAAATCACTTATCTTAAAGTACTCTTAAAATGCTACAGTTTGAGCTATCACTCACATTTCTCTGTTTTGATCCCGGGATTTTACAAGGTTGTAAATTTTTTGCAACAATTACTTTTTTCAGTTGTTTCAATGCCAATTCTGATTTGAAATTTTAATTCAAAACAGTTCTTTGCAAGACCTACATTTAAATTATATTATATATTGTATTATATTATTATATTAAAATATATATAACATCTTAATTTGATACCAATAAAATGAAATAACATTTAACATAAAAATATAAACAAAAATAGCAGGATCAAATCAGGAGAATAATATAATATACAGAATGTCCATTTTATCAGGGCACTCGAGAATATCTCACTTAATATTGGTCGTAAAAAAAAAATATTTTTACGAAAATTATGCCGATTTATATAACCTACAAAATGGTTTAAGGACATTTGAAATCCATAGCCTACTTTAAGAGTTATGGCGGAGGTGTAGGTGTTGTAGGTGGCTGTTGGAAAAGAAGCGTGCCGATCCATTAAAATGTAGTAAAATACTTTAATCCGACGAGGCAAATTTTTCCGATAACGGATTTTTTAATCGCAATATTCATTACAAATGGACATCTGAAAATACACACTGGCATAGACCGACTGGGTTTCAAAATCGTTTTTCAATAAATATGTGGATAGGTATTTTAGGCACCAATTTAATAGGTCCTTATTTTTATGATGGTCACCTCAGTGGTCAAAGGTACCTAAACTATTTGAGAAATGAATTTAATGAAATCTTAGATGACCTACCTTTAGAGAATCGACACAACTTTCAATATTTTCAACAAGATGGAGCTCCTCCCTACAATTCCCAGATTTGCCTAGATTATTTAGACGAAATTTTGCCTCAACATTGGATAGGTACAGATGGATTTATTCGATGGCCCCCTCGTTATCCAGATATAACCCCAACGGATTTTTTTTTTGAGGGTATATTAAAGATAAGGTGTTTTCGACGACACCGAAAAATGTAGACGACCTAAAAGCTCGAATTCAACAGGCATGTATTACATTACCCCGGAAATGCTGAGTAATGTTTTAAACGCAGTGCCTCGCAGCGCTCGATTGTGCATAAGAAATCGCGGTGGACACTTTGAACATTTGATATGATATCTTAAAAATTATTTTGAGGATTAGATAAATATTAATGTTCTGTGTGCTATATTCTTTTTATTATTATTATGTTTTTGTTACCTGAATTTACTTTATTCTTCTTAATTGTGTTAATGTTTTATTATAGCAAAGATTTGAACAACTTATTGAATTATTTTATCGTTTTATTTAATCATACTTCTCAACGGCAAGTATAATGCTTGTTAAAAAAAAATTATTGGTTAAAAAAAATGTTTTTATAATTACTAACGTAGTACCAATGAATAAATATGACATGTGATATATCGTTGAAAAGGGTGGAAAATATTCTATATAATGGCGCCATTTCCCACCCGTTTCAAAATAATTTTTTTAACAGCCTGAAGAATAAATCTCAAAATACAGCGGTTTTGAAAAAGATTAGATAAAACTTAGTTGGAACACTCTGTTTTGCAAAAAATTTTCCCCTTAGAATTTTTATCGTATCTCTTCAAATAACGGAGATACTTGGCCTAGACATTTTCCGTATTTTCGATATTTTCCGCCATAACTTCTTAAAGTAGGCCATGGACTTCAAATGTCTTTAAACCATTTTATAGGTTATATAAATCGGCACAATTTTCGTAAAAATAATTTTTTTTGTACGACCGATATTAAGTGAGATATTCTCGAGGGCCCTGATAAAATGGACAGCCTGTATATATTTAGTTCGTATCAGGTGACCTATACATGATATTGTTTTTTTGATCAAGTTTCAATAAAATTTAGGTAAGATACTACAACTTTTATAGACACAGACATTTTTTATTTTGTTTGTGCAAACTTAGGCACATTAATTTTATGACAAAATACGACTGAGAATACAAAAATAGGGTTGGAAAATATTTTCTTATTACTATTCTCTTCTGTCTTGTTCGACAACGTCTTGGATGCGCCTCTGGAGCTATAAAAGCCTTAATCTTTTGAAACAATTTCTTCAAAACGGCACAGAGATAACACATAAAGATAAAATCCGGCTGGCCTTAATGAAAAATATTCGCCAACTAACCGAAACTAAACCCAAATTTAAATTAACAAACACTGAAACTGTTTACTTTAATTCTCGATTAAAATTAATCATTTTGGTTTTACTTCTGTTCTGAAACTTTAAATGTTTGCAATTTAGTAAAGTAGTCTCCCATTTACATGGAGAATGTTTATTCAGGTTATCTGAAATCTGTTCTCCGGCAAATCTGCTTTGCTTAATAGCTAAAAGTGTGTTCGGCAGACATTTTACTTATTTGGATAGTGTTAATGTAACGCGAGAAACACAGGGACACGTGTATTTAAAACTTTAATCCAAATTAAAGTATGTGTTTGAGAAAATGAGATTGTGGGATGGCTCGAATACCAGAATGATGTACAGTTCAAGTTCTGACGGAGACGGATTTTGTGGCTGGCTTTATTTTATCTATTTGCGCGTACATTAATCAAAGTGTTTTTCTAAAAATTCAAGATAAAACGAGGCAAAAAGTCTTTTTCTTGCGGCGTACGTGAATTTTCCGATGGAACGGTTTAATCGAAGTTTAATTTTGTCATAAACATAAGCCATTTTCCTTTTTCTGTGCTTGATGATGATGACTCAAATCTTTTAAGCATATATTTATATTTTAAGTTCTTTAAGAAGGACAACAATGTTTATATTAAAATATACGTTAAGTCCTAAGTGAATATACAGTGATAGTGGAAAACCTGAACAGAAATTATAATAATATTAATAATTTATTACAAAAAATCCTACAAAATGATGTTTGTCAAATGCAAAATATCTATTGCTATGTTACGAATTACAGTGCAGCTCAATGAAAGTAGCTTTGCGGATGAAATGAGCAAAGAAGAAACAGTGATAGATATCTGTTAGAAAGAGATGTTCGAATACTAATTATCTCGAGTACAATCTGAGGCAGAGGTAAGAGTTTCAAAAATAGCGCTTATTGATAATTAAATTAAAACAGATATTTCTCCGTATTGGAACCAATTCTTGCTTGAGGATAATGTTTAGATTTATTACAATCGAAATAAAATAACTATTATACACAACAATTACAAACAAATTATCTTAGTTTTTTTATATCTAAGGAATTTAAACAATAATGAGTAGTTAATTAAATGTAAAACGACACAATACTCTTAAGTTCCTCAAATGTTGCAAAAACCACATGGAATATAATAAATAGTAACACTAATTCTAAGTCTAATGTAACAAGCATAAATAAAATTAGTAGTGTGGAAGGTAACCTTATAACGGACAGTAATGAAATGGCAAATTGTTCAAAGATTTCTTCGCAAATGTCGCCACAAAGTATAATTCTGGTTTGACTAACGATACCTTTTGTACACTAACGAGATATATATCCGCGACATTTTTTATGGCACCGACTGATGAAATTGAAGTTAATAATACTATTCATAATATGAAAAACTCTTACTCTATGGGCGAAAATAATCTAAGCATTGATTTATTGAAGAAATGTGTTAATTTTATTATAGCACCTTTAACATATATAATATACTATTCATTCAATGAAGGTGTATTCCCAAACATTCTTAAAATAGCAAAGGTCATACCTGCATTTAAAAAAGGTGATAATATGTTACTAGAGAACTACAGGCCTATTTCCCTCTTATCCACGATATAAGATAATGGAAAAAATTGTTTATGCACGTATGATACTTTTTATAGAAAAACATAATATTTTAAATTCAGCACAACATGGCTTCAGGAAAAACAAATCAACGCAATCTGCGGTACTAGACTTCTTAGTAAGACTATATAACAACTTGGATAGTAATAATAAATGTATTGGCATCTTCATGGATCTTAGCAAGGCCTTTGATCTTGTTGATCATGATCTACTTTTGGAAAAGTGTTTACGATATGGTTTTAGAGGTTTAGTGTATAACTGGATTGAATCATATTTATCCAACAGATGTCAACACGTAATAATCAATAATAGTAAATCAAATGCATGTAAAATGGATTGTCGTGTCCCTCAAGGATCCGTCCTTGGGTCATTATTATTTCTATTATTCATAAATGATCTGGAAGAAATTGACACACAAAACAAATGAGTAATGTTTGCTGATGAGTATTGGAAATAACATGAATGACTGTTTAAACTATGTAGAATATATCCTAAAAAAATTCTCAAGCTGGTTTCAAAACAACAAACTTTACCTTAATACTTCGAAAACCACAGTTCATTTTACATCCAAAAGTTCCAACAAAGTCAGTCAACGAAATTTTTAGGCATATATTTAGACAATAATTTTAATAGTCCAGTGCTTTTTAAAAACTTATTAGTCTTAGCATTGATTCTCTCTTATGTGACAGACATTCTGCCAGATTGTCGGGCAAATTTAGTTGATGTCGTATATTTGAATGGTCTCTACATTCTATAAGGATATGGTTTACCGTCAGTGGGCTTTGGCATGTCAAACATGTAGGTTGCCTGGCTCCTCGTAGCATGTGGATTGATGTTAGGTTAGTATGTCCTATCCTTAAGCGGGTCAAGGCAACTTGTTCCTTTCGCGTGAATCCTTTGTATATTTTCTCTTTCCCTATCACTCTCAGCTGCTTGACGTGCAAGTCCACTCCCTGGTATTCCTATGTCCTGGAATCCAGGCAAAGTATAGTAACTTTTTTTGATCTTTAAGCCATTGAATTAGGGACAGTATGTGTTGTACTAATGGTCTATAACTAAAATTATTGTCACGAGCTGACATACGGCACCTACACCATGTGTCACGTCTGCGCGACGGGGGTTAGCAGGACGTCCACGGATATCGCCAGCATCACCCTGTACAGGGTAAGTGCCGACGATAGCCATGGCTAAAGTCACTTTACTCGCTTGGCATGTCGAGAGGGTAAATTACGTTACTAAGTGAACACACAAATAAAATATAATGGTAACATAACAGATTGAACATTTATTATAACAGAACAAAACCAAACAATGAAATTAACATAATAAAATTTACTACTTACATTGTACCACAACTAGCCGCCCTGAGGGATGGCCTCTGGGAGGGAGTTGCCCCACGCACCACCTAGGCCTGCTTTTCTAAAAACCCAGGCGACAACAACTAACTCATTTACTTTTTTCCATTTCCTTTCCCGGTACTTGCACTCTCAGCATTTCTGCAACTAGCGGACCGTGTGCACCGTTGCTGAGTTTGCTGGATTTCCACGGTACATTGTAACAAGCAACTTGGTTTACTTTAAGATATCGGATTCAATTAATTTTGTAACTAAATCGTTTCCTGAGTAAAATCATATACCGGGTGGTCCAATAATTGTCTAGGTACTGCGTGACATTATTTGATATGGACTGTAATACACTGAGGGAGTCACAACATATGAGAAATGTATTGTTTTTCTCGTACTATATATATTGCAGTGCCTGCCAGATTGCATAGAGCTCAGCAGTATAGATGCTCGTTTTAGGATTTAAGCTCCAGGAATGTGTTTTGTCTCCAACTGAGAACGCACTTCCAACTCCTTGATTTGTCTTTGATCCGTCTGTATATATATAATAATATGACAGCCTGGGTAGTTATTTCTTATTTCATAAAATGTCGATAAGTATATGTTATTACAAGTTTCCCCTTTTTTAAATGCAGCCTATTTGAAGTGTATAGTTGGAGGTGTTATTTTCCAAGGAGGGATTTCGCAGTATGTTAGTTCATACGTTGTTGGAAATTCTTCATTCAAGTTATTTAACGGTTCCTGGATGCGTATGCCCACCGGTCTTGTTATTGTGGGTCGCGATTGAAACAGGTCAAACTGTGCATTAAATAGAACATCGTAATTGGGATGATTTGGTTGTGCTCTTATTCCTATTCCATAGTTTAATAGAAACCGCTGTCTTCTGTATTTTAATGAAGGTAGTCTATTCTATTCTATTCTATTCTATTCCATTCCATTCCATTCCATTCCATTCCATTCCATTCCATTCCATTCCATTCCATTCCATTCTATTCTATTCTATTCTATTCTATTCTATTCTATTCTATTCTATTCTATTCTATTCTATTCTATTCTATTCTATTCTATTCTATTCTATTCTATTCTATTCTATTCTAATTAATTATTATTAAACGGCATAAACTTTCAAACCTAATGAATCCGTGATTCGGTCGTTTATAGTAGATAAATCCTAATTCTACGGCAGCCCGTAACTAAAACTGTCAACTTATCTCCTAATGGAAAATTCCAGCGCCAATATTCATTTTTTGAACAAGGATAAAGAAGTTCAGAGCAACGGAAATTTTTAGCGTCTCGAAAGTGTTGAAATGTATCCTTCAACATGTAAAAAATAACGGGTCATCTGAGTAATTACCCAATGTCCGTTCACTATTTCTTGGTGTTGATAAATATGCAGAGTTTGAAGAAAGAATTAAAATGGAAATTTTTAGTGCTCCGTCAAGATGTAAAGGGTTAAATACTGAAAACTGGGAACAGGCGGAAATCCTGTCGTCGCCTAATGTCCGTTTCGACAATTCTCGTCTATTTCTAAAGTTTTTCTGCGACAAAAAATAAAAACGGACGTTTTAATCGTTGCATTTACGTACTTGCATTTTAATTGTGCGTATTTTTTTACTACTCCTAATGTCTGCTCTCTAAGGGAGATGATGTTTTATATCAAAAAACATGTACAAAAAATATGGACGACCAATTTTCAACTTGATATATTGAAATTCTACTGAATTTGCGCTCCGCAATACAGCGGAGTACAACTTCTTTCCATATGTTTTTTTGAGTGCTTAATCGAATGCGAGTAGTAAAAGTACCCCCCCACGCACCCCAATGGGCAAAAGGGCAGCCCTGAACCGAGAGTTTCATTAATGTCGAAGTTAAAATTAATTTTTCGATGTTAGTATAGAACGCAGAATCGTATTTTCAAATAAAAAAAATAAAAAACGATTTGCGCTTTGATATTCATAGAAATCCCACTTTATACAACTTTTTTGCCATCGGCTGGTGAAGGAAACTTTTGATTGGAAATTTTTTTATCATTTTTTGAGGTTCTACTGGTGTTAGAAAACTGAAAAACACCGTCAGAAATAGGTAAACTTGAACCTCCTAGGCTGCGATTGTCGGTTGTATATGCAAAAACGGCCGCCTGTATGTACTCCTGCTTTTATTGCAATGAGAAATTATGGGTTGAGGGTATACATGAGGAATAAATAAGGACTTTTTTATATAAAATATAAAAAATATCATTTTTATTGATACAATCGAATTCATTTTAATCGTCTTCCTCTGGCGAGCTTTTTTCAATATCTGTCTCGTCTCTATAATGCGCTTCTTCTTCACCTTCTTCCCATTCTTCTTCCCGCTCTTCTTCTTCAAGGTCTCAAATTGATGAGGAACAGATTAATAAGTAGACGTAAATAAATCGAAAATATTTTTCCTGTTGTAGAACTGTCCATTATAAGATCAGCGCATACAGGAAGTTGGTCACCCTCAAACCATTTGTATGCGTATTTCCCGTTTTCCTCGATCCATCTGGCATCAACGAGGAAGTTCCATAATTTTTTTTTTACACCACAGATAGATAGATGACAGAAAAATATACTTCTTCGTATTTTTTCTTTTTTATTAAAATTGAGGGTGAAAACAAATATTTATTGCAGCTGAGAATTTAAACCCATTAAAATGCTTTATCCTTAACGAATAGCGTAATTCGTAACCTGTAGCGTCACGTCGTTATTATTAAAGCATTGAAACATCTAAATAGAATGCTGTGGTTATAGATGAATACGTTAGGGATGTTATGAAATGATTATTCGTCATATTAACCAATAATTAATAACAAGATTAAGAATAACAACGTAATTAGCAAATTTAGGTCCAATTAGTGACGTCAAAATGATGTCAAAGCAACGTTATAGCGTTATCAGCCACGTGGTTTTGTTTGCACAAAAGTTCAAATTTTAATGCGGCATATTTACGAAGCGAAATTTTTCTATGAGTTTCTTTTATTATATTATCAACTTATATAGTACATATTATGGAAAAATAATAAAATTAAACATTTTTAAAATCCATGCATCTTCCTCATTAGTGATAGATTGCTCGGTCGGCGCAAATGAGCCCTAGCCCATATCTTAGAAATATATCTGGTTCGTAGTAAATGTTTGCAAGCCTCCGATTTGCAAGGTGCAATAAACAGGCCTCAAAACTCGTAATATCCACTTGGAGCTGTTCGTTTATATTCTGAGTGTCGTATGTACATTGGAAAGTGCTCGTTCTTGCTTCATTGACATTATTGATTTTTTTCTCGTTGTATAAATCGCATAAATACTGTTCCAAGACTTGGAAAGCTTCTTCAGTTGAGCTTTCTCCAATTGTAACAAAGGCTTTTTGATATTTTTCTGATTGATCTGTCCAAAATTTTGAATGGTCGAACCTTGCCTTTGTGATAGAAAGCGGAATTCTGATCGCAGCTTGTAAATGCATGGAAAGCTCCTAGGGAGTGAGCTAAGAGAGGGGTTTTTTTTTTTTTTTTTTTTTAATGGTGGAGGGGAAATCCTACATGGACACCCGGCGCTAGTGTCTGCCCACGCCGGGTAGTGTCGGACTCCTACCGACTAAAACCCCTCCTGGATCAGTGTTTCCACGTAACCTGGAACTGCTTTCGCTTTCCATCAGGCCACGGGTCATTCGTCTTTTATTGGTGTTAGTAAAAACGTCCCACGTGTTCCCTTACATCCCCCATCTGTTAAAGCAATTAGGGGTTCGGGGCTAGATTTCTTCTATCCTCTTCCTTTGTCCTCATTATTCTATTTAGAGCATGTGCTACATTTTCCCAATTCTCCTCCGATTCCAGCATATACCTAATTAGGTTATCAGGGTTCCAATAGTCTCCTGATCTCTCGGTCCTCCACCGGTTGCAGTAGAATAAGGTATGTTCTGCGTCGTCGTTCTCCCCACAGTACACACACTCCCGTGTATCAACCTTTCCTATATCAAAGAGATATTCCACAAAGCAACCATGTCCCGTGAGAGCCTGGGTGAGGTGGAAGCTCATTTCTCCATGCCCCCTCTCCATCCACGTTCTTATATTTGGAATAAGTCGTCTTGTCCACCTCCCTTTAGTTGAGTTGTTCCAACTAGTCTGCCATCTCTCGAGGAGTCTCTCCCTTGCCTCTTGCCTCCCCGTCCCTTCATACACCTCTCTTCTCTCCTTGGCCAGTAGATCTATCGGGGGGACCCCCGCTAGCACCAGGACTGCTTCATACGACACAGTTCTGTAAGCACTGCAAACTCTGAGTGCAGCACTCCGCTGTACTCTCTCAAGCCTCCTTCTGGTGCTCTGTACCGCCATCGAGCTCTCCCATACTGGGGCTGCATACAGTAAGATGGAATGCACCACACTGCATAATACCCTTCTTTTGCTAGCCTTGGGTCCATACGTGTTACTCATAAGCCTCCCTAAGGCAGAGGCGGTTTTCCCCGCCTTTTCTGCTGTCTTCAGTGCATGTAACCCATAGGTTAGCCGCGGGTCTAACCATATTCCTAGATATTTTAAGCCCCTGCTAGGTCTAATCTCCACCTGCCCTACTCTTACTGTGAAGGGTGGTAGAATTCTTTTCCTCGTAATGATGATGCACTCTGTTTTCTCTGGGGCTAGTTCTAATTGCACCCCATTTAACCACCGCTCTATTCTCCTGATGGTTTCATTTACCCCTGCCTCTACTCTAGCCACCCAGTTTCCTGTAGAGAGGGGTTATTGTCTTCTACAAAGCAGTTACATCTATCCATCTTCTGAATTTCCAACATCAATATCTAGCCAAATATTTTAATTTCTATCCTTTAAATGCTAGGCAAGCCGTTAGCTGACCGACTGTTGTCGACGTTACAACTGGCTAATCGGTATGACTTTGGAGGAATAAATCGGTGTAGATAAGCTATCCTTTGCAGTTAACAATCCTTAACATTACATATACAGCATCTCTATGAAGCACGCGCGCCATTGCGACATGATGCGAGCGCACTGCATTCCGTGCAGCTTTACAGCAAAGAAAAGTCCGTTCACTTTTTTTTCCATTATTTAAACCATATTTTATAATTTAAAAAAGGTTTCAGCCACTAGGGACAAACTTTTTTATACTATTTCTCAATATAATTTTGATTTTGAAAGCTTTTACTTAACATGCAATGTTTGTTTGTTTGTTTGTTAGTTTGTTTAGGTCAAATATTGCATTCGAAATTTCGATTAATTCTAATTAAGTTAGGGCTTTGAAATTTTGCATATGTGTATTGTATAAGTCCGGTGACAATACACTTTAACATTTTCATATAATAAAAAAACAAGAAGGCGGTTTCAAGATGGCAGACGACTTTACCATTTATGATCCAATTCGACTCAAAATCGATATCCGGGAGTTTTCGAGATAGTAAATATGGCGGATGACTTTGGTGATTTATGGTCCAAATAGATCAAAATCGATATCTGGGGGGTTCTCGGGTTCGCCGATCACGAATTTCTAGTGAAAAATTTAGTTCAGGATGGCGACTTCAAGATGACGGACGGCTTTACCGTTTAAGATCCGATTCAATTCAAAATCGATATCTGAGTATTTTATAGGTAGCGGATTATGAATGTTTAGTCAAAATTCAGATATTCAAAATGGTGGCGCCAATATGGCTGACAAATTTTGTCATTTAGATCTAAATCTATTATTATATTTGACTTCCATCATTTATAAAATCTGCACTTCCACCGCCGTGGAAAATAATTAGCTTTGATCCTTTTGACACTTTTTTAACAATTCCTCATTACTGCTGTCACTCCAGCTCTTATTGTTGGTGTGGAATTTATGTATGTTTCATCCATATGAACTATTGGTCTATTTTCATCTCGATATTTCTTGATATTTCGTAAATAATCGTGACGGAGTTTTTCTTTAATACATTTATTTAACGTCGGCCTATCTCCGCTACTCAGGCCTATCACCGACGCCTGTAGACGAGCTACCCCCAACCAGGAATTTTGCCGAACCTCTTCCCTTAAGAAGGGTAGGGATCTTTTACTTGCCTAACATTTAATACACAAGGGACCGACGGCTTTACATCCCCTCCGAAGGATGGTATATCCCCTATACAACCCTCGCCTAAGGTTGTATAGCTTCCGCGCCTACACTGATATACAAGCCGCTGGAAGATGTGTGAGGCGAGGACACCGTCTTCGTTGGAACGGTCACCCATCCAACTACTAACTGCGCCTGACGTTGCTTTACATCGCATATCAAACTATGTACATAGTAAAGACGCACCTAGGCTCGCTCCACCGTGACGGAGTTGACGTATATCATGTCTCTTCAACAAAACTTTTCGGTTGATTTTAGTTTTGCACCATCTTCCTTCCTTAATGAACCTAAACAGCCATTGTATCCAGTATATTAAAAAAATGTATGGTGAATTTTTTTTATGCAAGTGGTCTACTTTTCTATTGTGATGTAATAGTCTACAATAATCCTTCTTAACAAGTCTCAGTCAAAGTCAGCAAGTCGTACTTTAAACAAGAAATAAATTGTATAATAATATAGATAATAATAATTATCAGATTTATGGGTGTAGTCTCGCGTGGCTGATATGACTTCTATAATGGACCTGGTTCAATTTCAGCACCAAAGCGCACCAGTAAGCAGCTGTTGGGGCACTACAGCACTATAACCATAATATGTCCTACATCTGAAACATAAAAACACTTTGCATAGTAATTGAGAAACTTAAAACGAATTAAATGAAGGTTTACCTTAGCGTTGTTAATTTTCCATTTTTATTTGATGTAGAAAATGAGGAAGACTTCTGACAGCACATCTAGACTTCTTATATGTTATGTAGGTTTTATACGTTTAACTATTCGTTGCCGTTTAACTTTATTGCGTTTCTAGTAATTGGTAACCAAAATACCATTCAGAGTGCACATCCTAATAAAAATGTTAGGTTTCAAGGAGACTACGACGAAACGTGCCTTTGTGTATTTTAACATATATACAGGCTGTCCATTTTATCAGGGCCCTCGAGAATATCTCACTTAATATCGATCGTACAAAAAAAAATATTTTTGCAAAAATTATGGCGATTTACATAACCTACAAATTGATTTAAAAACATTTGAAATCTATGGCCTACTTTAAGAGTTATGGCAGAAAATATCCAAAAAAGCGGAAAACGTCTAGGATAAATATCTCCGTTATTTGAAGAGATACGAGAAAAATTCTAAGGCGAAAATTTTTTGCAAAATACAGTGTTTCAAAAGGTTTTATCTAAATTTTTTCAAAACCGCTGTATTTTGAGATTTACTCTTCAGGCTGTTAAAACAATTATTTTGAAACGGGTAGGAAATGGCGCCATTAAATAGAGTATTTTCCTCCCTTTTCAACGATATATCACATGCCATATATATTCATTGGTACTACGTTAGTAATTATTAAAACATTCTTTTAAAACCAATAATTTCTTTTTAATTATACTTGCCGTGGAGAAGTATGATTAAATAAAACGATAAAATAATTCAATAAGTTGTTCAAATCTTTGCTATAATAAAACATTAACACAATTAAGAAGAATAAAGTAAATTCAGGTAACAAAAACAAATTAATAATAAAAAGAATATAGCACACAGAACATTAATATTTATTTAATCCTCAAAATAATTTTTAAGATATCATATCAAGTGTTCAAAGTGTCCACCGCGATTTCTTATGCACAATCGAGCGTGGCGAGGCACTGCATTTAAAGCATTACTCAGCATTTCGGGGGTAACTGTAATACATGCCTGTTGAATTCGAGCTTTTAGGTCCTCTACATTTTGCGGTGTCATCGAAAACACCTTATCTTTAATATACCTCCATAGAAAAAAATCTATTGGAGTTATATCTGGAGAACGAGGGGGCCATCGAATAAATCCATTGGTGCCTATCCAATTTTGAGGCAAAATTTCGTCTAAATAATCTAGGCAAATCTGGGAATTGTGGGGAGGAGCTCCATCTTGTTGAAAATATTGAAAGTTGTGTCGATTCTCTAAAGGTAGGTCATCTAAGAATTCATTAAATTCATTTCTCAAAAAGTTTAGGTACCTTTGACCACTGAGGTGACCATCATAAAAATAAGGACTTATTAAATTGGTGCCTAAAATACCTATTCATACATTTATTGGAAAACGATTTTGAAACCCAGTCGGTCTATGCCAGTGTGTCTTTTCAGAAGTTCATTTGTAATGAATATTGCGATTAAAAAATCCATTATAGGAAAAATTGCCTTGTTGGACCAAAGTAGTTTACTACATATTAATGGATCGGCACGCTTCTTTTCCAACAGCCACCTACAAAAAGTCGTCCTCTTTGGTTTGTCCCCCGCTTGTAAATTGTGAACTTTTTTGACTTTATAACACCGGTAACCATTTTTCTTTAAAATTTTTCTAGCACTTGTTTTATTTATATGACAAGCAATTTGAATTTCTCTTAATGATATTTCCAAATTTCCTGTATTTTTATTTCTTACATAATTAATAACTCGGTTTACCTTATTTACGTTATCAGTAACACTGTTCAACCTTGTCTTCTTCTTTAAAAATGAACCATTATTTTTCAGTTTCGTAGCTAATTTTCTGAATAGAGTTTTATTCGGCTGTAGTGCTTGTGGAAATCTGTTTCTATATTCTACTTGAGCTAATCCAATTGGCAATATGTAACGAGAACATATTATAACGATCAATGTGAGTGAAAATCATTTTTGAAAATTCTAAATTCTTAAACGAGTGTGATTGAGTGAGAGTTTAACCATTAACTGAGATGATCTGTAAAATTATATTGTCTGATGATCGGAAAATTAAATTGTCAAGTTTGTTCATAGCCAATTATATTAAAATAATTGAAATAATAGTGAAATCATGAAATACAAACAAATGGATATTATACTTAAATTAATTGGTAAAGACATTTTAACTTTCTGAGCAAGGAGTGACGCTTTTATGGAGGACCTCTACACATTGGCATAATTGCGAATACTCTTTCCATAATTGCTCCATGTTGCTTTCTTGATTATTATTTTGTTTTTGTTACCTGAATTTACTTTATTCTTCTTAATTGTGTTCATGTTTTATTATATCAAAGATTTCAACAACTTATTGAATTATTTTATCATTTTGTTTAATCATACTTCTCCACGGCAAGTATAATGCTTGTTAAAAAAAATTTATAGGTTTAAAAAAATGTTTTTACAATTACTAACGTAGTACCAATGAATAAATATGGCATGTGATATATCGTTGAAAAGGGAGGAAAATATTCTATTTAATGGCGTCATTTCCCGCCCGTTTTAAAATAATTTTTTTAACAGCCTGAAGAGTAAATCTCAAAATACAGCGGTTTTGAAAAAAATTAGATAAAACCTCATTGAAACACTCTGTATTGCAAAAAAAAATTCGCCTTAGAATTTTTCTCGTATCTCTTCAAATAACGGAGATATTTGGCCTAGACGTTTTCCGCACTTTCGATATTTTCCGCCATAACTCTTAAAGTAGGCCATGGATTTCAAATATCTTTAAACCGTTTTGTAGGTTATATAAATCAGCACAATTTTTGTAAAAATATTTTTTTTTTGTACGACCGATATTAAGTGAGATATTCTCGAGTGCCCTAATAAAATGGATAGCCTGTATATATTTATATATCTATATATATATATATATATATATATATATATATATATATATATATATATATATATATATATATGGTTATTATACATGATTTGCAGGAAACAACTACTCAGCGGGCAAATACCCCGACCTGCATTGAATTATACCTTACAAATCATGAAAGATTGGTAGCCAATGTCTATATATATATATATATATATATATATATATATTATATGTTTGGCTATAGTTACACACAATATTTTGTAGCGCATTAAAAGTGGTTTTTATTATGGCACTAAAACGTGATTATTCCTGCCGTAGACAAAATGGTGCTGTAATAACCTACCAATTATGTTGAATTTAACACTTCGTTTATGGATAGCTATATGACTAGAACCTGAAAACAAATTGTTCACTTGATAGGTCCGACCAAAAACGGTAGATAATATATAGGCACTTTTTTGGTTTCAGGGAACTTGGAAACATATAAATTCATTAAAAATATTTTTGTTACTTTCTGTAAATCTGAAAGCAAAAATTTGTTCAATGATAGATCTTTATAGTCACAGAATACATGCTAAAATAAGACTCTATAAATACTCTTTTTCGTTATGATTTGAAAAAACTTATTCCAATTTGGTACATGACATAGGTGAGATTATGTTTATTTACTTTTTCTTTTCATTTTACTATGTACAAATTTCCGTAGAGTTTAGCTAACTTTTGATGTGGAATCATTCCATGCCAGAACATTTAACACGTCACAAAAAATAATAAATTCTTGTCGAAGGAAATAGAGTCCGTAATATTCATTTGGAGTGTAATTGCATTCTCGTGTAGGACATTAATGTGTAAGTAAGGCAATAAAAGCAGATTGAATCCAAGAAAATGGCACTTACATGTACGATATAAGTAATCACGCAATTTTGTGTTAACGACGTCGTAAATTAACTTATTATTGTTCCCCCATTTCGAGAAATATTGGCATTAAAATTTAGGCACTGTAAACAATGTAATACTGAAGGTATGCCAATAAAAAAGTTACAACCTTCCTTATGATCATTTTTAGAGCGGTACTCAAGAGATATAGGCCTACAAAACCACACCTTGGTGTAATATGAGGGAATTTAATGAATTTTCTTGTTGTGAACGCCTGTTTTCTTAAAATGAAAGCACACGATTCCCTAGAGTGATACATGTTTTTCTACACTTGTAACGTTTTTAATATAATACGAAAAAAAAAAATAGATAATTTTAACCTAAAAACCGATAGGGCTATTTCATAATTTGTATTTTAATTAATTCAATCTAGGACCGATAGCAAGTACGTGATGACAATTTTTTATAGAGGCTGAATTATTTTAAATTCGGTTTATAAATTGTAGTAGTTCCCTCTAAAAGCAATAACGTCACATTAGATAGCTTCAATGTAAGCTTTCTTAATTAGTTATGACAATGATATAGATAATTTCATGTCTGAATAATTTTCTTAAAATATATATTTTGCAAAGCATTAGACATAAGCAAGCAGCATATTCTTTATACATTACTAAATTATTATTCTCTAAAGGGACAATGTTCTAAAAAGTAGAAAATAAACTTTGAAGTAAATCAAACCCATCATTTTGTTACATTATATAATTTTTTTTATGATATAAAAGCTTGTCGCTAGATTTTCCTGTGTAAAGGAGATTACTCGCGACAAGCATTTATATCATAAAAAAAATTATATAATGTAACAAAATGATGAGTTTGATTTACTTCAAAGTTTATTTTCTACTTTTTTGAGCATTTAAATAAAAACTTTTTTAAAAATATTTCTTATATAATTTTATTTTTTACTTTTTATTGTTTTGATATGCTGCAATCCCTAGATAACGATTTTGAGACGAATCGGATCATAAATGGTAAAGTCGTCCGCCATATTGAACTAAATTTTTGACTAGAAATTCGTAATCCGTGACCCCGAAAACCTCCAAATATCGATTTTGATCGATTTGGACCATAAATGAAAAAATTCGTTCGCCATATTGGCGACAACAGTTTGAGTTTCTAAATTTTGACCAAGAATTTATAATTGGCGATCTCGAAAACCCCCAGATATCGATTTTGAATTTAATCGGATCACAGACGGTAAAGTCGTCCACCATCTTGGAGGCGCCATCTTGTTTTTTTTACATGAAAATGTTAAAGTGTATTGTTACTGGACTTATATACGTGTGGAAAATTTCAAAACTATAGCTTAATTAGAACTAATCGAAATTTTGATTGCAAGATTTGATCTAAACAAACAAACTAACACACAAACATTGCAAGTTTAATAAAAGCTTTTAAAAAAGATGTACCTCAACAATTTATGTAAGTAGCCTAATGTACTTCAAAGTCATTCTCAAATTCTTTTTCTCTGTTAGAGGTTTAGATAAAATTTTATCAAATCAACCGACTTGGCTGAAAACTCGATGCAAAAAGATAGAGGTTCGCTTAGCGCTGATGTTTACTATCTCACGCCTACCGTTATCTCTCACTTTCTTTCTATTGTCTTGTGCCGATTTGTGCCTTTTATTTTCAATATTAAAATTTTATTTAAAATCCTGTGAAAATAAACTAGTACTCGCGATGTTATCAACCTCAATCCTTTTAGTATAATGTCAAGATAATGTTAATTCTTTTAAAACAAATTTTATAAGCACATCTTTATATTCCAGAGACATGGAGAGAAGTGAAAGTTCTGTTCATCCCAAAGGCAGGTCAGATGGTCTATACCACCCCCAAAACCTATAGACCTATTAGCTTAACCTCGTTCTTACTCAAGACGATAGAGAAGCTATCCCTGGGAAGATCCACCGACACCGCCCTCCATGCAGTCGCGAGTCGGATTGAGAGATCTTCGGACAATAAAGAGTCCATCCTAGGTGTCTTCATAGACATAGAAGGTGCGTTCGACAGAACCCCCTTTCCAAAAATTACAGCGGCCCTAGTGGAGAAGAATGTCCCCACGATTATGGGAAGCTGGATATCCAACATAATTTCGAAGAGGGCTGTACAAATCAGTGTGGGAGATGCTTCTGTACCAGGAATGGCCGCGAGAGGCTGTCCGCAGGGAGGTGTAATAACACCACTGCTATGGAACCTCGTTCTTGATACCCTCTTGTGCCTCCTCAATTCATAACATTGACAATTGCCTAAGCAGATGATTTAACAATCATGCTTAGCGGAAAATTCGAAGGAGTCCTTTGTGAAAGAATGCAGGGGGCCCTAAGAATAATTGAAAAATGTTGCAAAGAACACTCCCTGCCTGTTAATCCCAGGGAGACGAAAATGGTTCTCTTCACAAGGAAAAAGGAACTAGGAGCAATGAAGGCGCCTGTCCTCCTGGATACAACATTAAGTTTCGCATCAGAAGTAAAATGCTTTGGGGTAACCTTCGATGCCAAACTAACATGAAATCTTCACATAGATAGAAGACTAAAAAAGGCTTACATTTCTTATGAGCAGGACCGCAGGACCGTGAGGAAAACCTGGGGAATGAAATCCAAAGTGGTTATGTGGATATACACTGCCGTCATAAGACCAATGATAAACTATGGACCTGTGGTTTGGTGGCCAAAAAGCAAACAGACTACAGCTAAGGTCAAGCTCAGCCAAGTGCAGAGAGTTGTCTAGCTAAGCATAACCGGAGCTATGGAGGTAATGCTGTGTCTGCCACCACTAGATATATATCTAGGAGAAGTGGCTCTGACAACAATGGTACGCCTCATATCCGTTGGCATACAACCAAATGTAGGTTGTGGAGTGGCCAGAAGTCGCCTGTGGAATGAGGCTATCAGAAAGTCGCATCCTCTGCAGGCGTGCACCGATGGCATTTGTCCCCGGTTTGTCTTTGATAGACCCTTCATATTAAAGACGCATAGTGAGAACGAGGCTGCTGGCGAAGGCGTCATCAACATCTTCACAGACGGATCAAAAAGAAGGATGGGGCAGGATGTGGGATATACTCCAGAAGTCTGCAAATCCAATATAAATGTGCGAGCCAGCGTAGTAAAAACAGAACTGGCGGGCGTAACCATAACTGCAAAAGAGATTGTCCGTAGACAAATTACGGGCAAAACAATCAGGATCTACACAGATTCTAGACAATCATTACTAGCCTTGAGAAGTTACAAAATTACCACAGGAGCAGTATGGGAATATCACCAAGCACTTGTGGGTGCCTCCAGCATGAATAACATACTGGTTTGCTGGGTGAAAGGACACGCACAGTGTAATGGCAACAAAGTAGCCGGCAAACCAGCTAAGAAGGCAGCAGGCCTAAGTATCTTTGGACCAAGCCCGGCCAGTCTGTTACCGATCACGCGATAATACAAATAATTAAAGAGAATATCCACAACGAATTCAAGAAACTGTGGGAAAAACAAACAGCTGTCAGCTTGCCAGGGAACTACTAAAAATCCCAATAAGAGTACAGCAATGGACTACCTGGCAATGTCCAGAAGGAACCTACGTTTTATAACGGGAATCCAGATTGGATACTGTCCATTAAGGAAACATCTCCATGATATGAGATTAAACGAAACACCTCTCTGTAGAGGTTGCGGACAAGAAGATGAGACAGTTAAACATGTACTCTGTGACTGTTCTGCCATCTCATCAATCAGAGAATCCATTTTGGGAGAACGTTGGCCTACTTTGACCGATGTAAGGGAGATGCCCCTAGGCAGCATCACCACCTATTTCACCAGATTAGGTTGGCTAAAGGCCTAGGCGACGGTCTGCTACAGGGAGGATGCACAAGGGGCCCAATGGGGCCTAAGTGCTGTAGTTCTATAATTTTTATTGACCACCCTCCCAACCAATTCGAGATTCCAAGTGAATCTCTGTTTAACTATTTTACGCCATCTAGCATTGTATAGCGTAAGTCAACTTATATACTGTACAAACTACCATTCTGCTAAAGTTTTAGGTTTGAAGTTAAAATATAATAGTTGGGGAGCACACGACCAAAATTTATTTTAATTTATAATTTGATTTCTCTAGTAATTTCTTTCCTATTAGAGCGTGTAACGTACGATTGTACAAATCAAACGTTACAGTCTGTAAGTGTGTGGATTTATGTATAAACTATTTGTATTTACTTTAATTTAAATGAATTTGTATATTAGAATTTCCTGTTCAATAAAGTATTCATTCATTCATTCAATAGTTAATGATAGTCCTCAGCATAAGAGCTACACTGTTCAAATTTCTCATCGCGCACAACATAAACAATTCTGTATTATTTAAAAAATGATTACTTGTTTCAAGAAATGAGTTAGAGTTGATTTTGCTATAAATAATTAACGTCTATATTTAAGGTTAGTCTCAAGTACATTACAAACTTCCTTCTCTTTTGAAAACAATTATTTATTTATGTTTTTAATACTATCGAATGTAAATTTTGTAAAAGAAAATTGAATATTGCTTTTATAACTAACTTTACCTTTTACGTTGTCGTATAATTTAGCTTCTATAATCATTGAATTTTGATTTGGCTTGGAAATAAAATTTTGTAATAAATATGCAATGCCAATATGTCACACAAAGCGTAATTGTATTGCATGAAATGCAATAAAATGGGTAGAGAACGATCAGCTTTGCTCGTTTACTAGCGCATTGTTCCTATATTCTCTCACACTAAAATTACACCTAAAGAAATCCTTCTATCACTGCGTTTATAATATTTGTTCGTGTGTTACTTCTTACACTTTACATAAGCCCTCCAATTTAGTGAAAGTAACTTTCTACGATGTTCACATGTTGCCTGTGTTCAATTGATGGGAATGATATGCTCAATTTAGTATATTCCGAATGAAACCACATACATTTGGGGTGAGTCGGATCGTTTGCGGGTTGAACGGGCCTGCGCTCACCTATCAACAAGATAACGTACAGCTAAACATCGTCCTTTCTATGTAACAGACGGTATCTGTCACGAAAAGGATAAATCACAAATAAACGGCCTTAGTTATTTACTTCTCTTTGACAATGGCGTATTTATAAAGAGGCACTTCTGATCATAACACGCGTTTTGAAATATAATATCATGTGTGAATTTGACGATATTTTATTTTGAATAAGTTATAACGATTTATAACATTAATTTACAAATACCAAAATTATGTTATTGTAAGAACAATAAAAACGAAAATATTGATAAATAATAAAGAAGCAAATAGTTAAAATATTCAATATGAACCACGGAATTTGTGATTAATATAAATATTGTTAGATTATTCCTTTAATGTAGATGGTAAATTTAAAAAAAATCTTATACAACTAAAATTATTTACCAAATTACATGAAATTATACAGGGTGTTTGGCGGTTCCAAATTACCCGCCATTAATCCATCCATCGTCCTTCCTTATAGAGTTACAGGATGTATTATTGATTTTGGTCTTCTGGTTTTATTTCTGTGATGATGGTTAGGGTCAAACGTTACACCCTGTATAATGGTAATCTGGATCAGCTGAAGCACTGTGGTGTCAACCTTCTTGTTGTTTAACACTATATAGTTTTTTGAGTCTTTTACAAGGGTCAACGACTGCACCCTGTATATAATGTTTTTGAAAAAATAACACATTCTTTTAAAACGAACGAACAATTATTTATTTAAACTTTTCTTGAACAGAGTTTGGAAAAGTATATTGTGGATTTTTTATTTTACAAAGTTTCCTTTTTATGATTCAAACTATTCGACAGCATAAATTCTGTCAGTAGAATTTAGCGAAATTATTTATTGAAATAATTAATTCTTTTATTTTATCTGAAAAAATTCACTTAGTATAGGATTCAATTTGGCCGTAACGGCGAGAATAAAATTGTCATATCTACAACTTTAGTTGAATAGTAACCGGACCGGAAGCACTAGCACATAAGCTTATTACACTAAAATCACTTTTAAGAAACTTGTTCCACTGTATCATGTCGCGAATACTAAACATAGGAGTCACTGCCGAAACTGAACTTAACTTCGGCTCGTTGCACGCCGGTATTTATACTATTTCGAGAAAGTTTCGTTTTTCTCGCCCCGTCGAGTCTCGCATCCCTTTATAAAGAGATATAATATAAGATGAAATTTATATAGAAAAATCGGCAATGCAAAGGGGAATTTATCAAAATTAGAATGAAAGTCGGATCTATTTTGGTTTAGAAGTTATTTAAAGTTTTATCGGTAAAATCTGACTTGACCCCGTAAGGTATCAACGGAGGTCCGATGTTAAAAGCTATAACGCCGTTAAAATGTTCCCTATAGGTGCGTAGTGCATGAAGATAAGATATTAAAATGTTCCTAACGGGTACGAATCGAGTTGAACGGAGATCTTCTTGTATGCTTGTATGCTATTATACGAGGGGTGATCAAAAATGGGTGAAATTTAGAATAGCAATCGGGCTGCGGAAATTTGATGAAATGACATTTGGACTTTTAAAAATCGAGGCACGGAACGTGATTTGGAGTATACAGGGGGTTTTTTCGAAAAGTAAGAAGGGAAAAATGCGAAACGGTTGTAAGAAAGTTGGGAAACGGACCCGAAGGTTACGTAGTTACGTATATGAGGGGTGGCCAAGAAGTTTTAAATTTTTGAAAAGGGAATTGCTTATAGAAAATGGACGTATTGAAATAAGACGATGAAAATTTGGGTTTGGATGGTGATTTTGACTAAGTTGATGAATATACGGGGGCTGTATTTTTAAGTGACGTTTTTCGTGATGAATCGGTTATGAATGAGTGTAGATGAATGTTTGAGGTTGGAATTCAGTGAATTTAAGTTACTTATGAATTATCGAGTGTCGGCGAATTTTCTCAGAGTTTTTTGAGTTTAACTGTGGTTTTTCGATGTGAATGGTGCCCGATTGACTTTTTTCTTTGTAGTTTGCCATGTGGCATGAGATGATCTGATTTTTTGGTGATTTTTTGAATTTTTTGTTCTTTTATTTTAGACTTGTAGGGGACATACCCTAGAACATTTGAAACGGTCGCCCATCCAAGTACTAACCGCGCCTAACGTTGCTTTACATCTCATATCAAAGTATGTACATAGTAAAGACGCATCTACGCTCGCCTCCCTATCCAAGTCTTATACACACTAAATTACAATGTAATATTTTACTCCCTTTAATAATAGGGTGTGGGTGGCAACGGGGGTGGTAGAGGGGTTGGCTTATATCAAAATTTCTTTGGTTCTCGTATACGCACTAAATCTCTATTTAATTTTTTATTCCCTTAAACAATAGGGTGGTGGTGGCAATAGGAGTGGTAGAGGAGGTGACTAATGCCTAAATAATTTGTAGAGGCCCTTGGTTCTCGTGCACACACGTTTTTACGATTCACTGATATGAATTGTGGTTTTCCTAAAATATTACATATAAGTTTGACAATGTCGGCCGTTAGTCGTGAAAACGAAGGAGACGAGCTAAATTCTCAGCGAAAATGTGATAAATGCAAATAGAAAGCAGTAAACAGTGTTCAGTGCGAAATTTGTGATTCATCTGTTCACTTTAAGTGCGCTGACATTGAGAAACTCATCTGGACATACTACAAATGTGCACCGGAAAATGAACTAAAATTAACTGAGGTTAAAATTCATTGTGATGCTAATTTTAACCTACTTCTTCTAAAAAACAATAACCTTCTTCATGAAAATAAACTTTTAAAAGACTTTATCAATGAATTAAAAGAAGAGAATGCCTTACTCGGCGAGGTAAATGCATCATTAGGTGCAAATACTAAGCAACGAGTTCCGCAAAACTTAAATTATAAAATGAAATCTGGACAAGTCCCACTAGGTAGTGCAACGGCTAATTCATGTGCAAGTGTCTTAAGTTACACAAATCAATTCCATTAAGGTAGGCAATCAATCTTACACCAACGCTGTGAAGAAAATTGCTGAAACTTCCAGTAATTTAACAAGCGGGCATGCTAAGTCTACCAACCAGTCAAGCAATTCGACTGCTATGAGCGTGGAATCAATTTCAAGCAAACAGATGAACTTCGCTGCATTAGAAGCGCAAAATAAGTGTAAATTAAACGAGGTGATTACTCTAACCGTGACAAATGAAAGTGACAATTCCCTTAAAACGCAACAAACAAATGATTCTAACAGTGCTCACTGGACCTCAGTGGCACGTAAACCCAGAAGGCATAACCTTTTCCCTAATAGGGAGGTAATCAGGGAAACTAAAAAAGAAAACGCCCTACAGGACGAGGTTGCAGTACCTAAAAAAGAATGGCTGTTCGTTTCCGGATATAAAACATAATTTACCGAGGAAAATCTAATTTCCTTCCTTAAAGGTGTGTATCCTGACAGACATTATGTGTGCCAACAGATGAAAAACTTGCGAAGTTTCAACTCGTTCAAAATTGGAGTTGTTTGGTGTATCAAGGAAAAATTTCTAATTCCTGAAATATGGCCATGTGGGATTGAAGTATCGAATTTTCTCTTTCGAAAGAAAAACAATGAAAACTTGAGTTTAAGTGAGGTTTTGACACAAAATACGGTATGGGCTAAGGTTCATGATATTATGATGACGTTAATGCACATTGATATTCAATGTTTGTCAAATAAAATCAATCTTATTGATCTACTGAATCATAAAAGAAAACCAGTACTTCTTGGCCTGACAGAACATTGGCTAAGTGAGGTACAAGTAGTTAATATGCACTTGGAAAGTTATAGATTGCTGTCGAAATTCTGCAGGACTAACTATATTCACTGTGGGTCCGCAATTTTTATTAGAAATTACTACTTTAACAGAGGTAAGGAGTTAAATTATCTACTTAAAATGTCAGTGGAAAAAGTCATTGAATGTTCTGCTATTAGTATAGACCGAGTCTGCGTTTTAGCAGTCTACGGACTTCCTCAAGAGGACATTAATCAGTTTTCTGTGGTTCTAGATAAAATCATTGTTAGGGTTTTAAAGGATTTTAAAAAGTTAATTATGTTTGGCGACTTAAATATCGGTAACTTGAGTTGTAATACCAACAGCAAAAAATTAAGCGATCTCTTAAATTAATACAAGCTCTCGTCTTTGGTTAGCCAACCAATTACCAATTACCAATTAAAAGATTTTTATTCCTTTTTTAAGTACAATTCATTTCATTCATGTGTTCTAAGTTTTAACAAGCCTACACAGCGTGTATATACAATGAATTTATCCTGCTCTACAAAAATAAAAAACGGACTTTCTTTTTTAAATACAGGTTGGCTGATGTTAGCCGAAATTAACATGCTCTTGGAATTTTTAGTGTTATGTTATTTGCCATTTCCAATGTTTTATGGCATTTATATGTTATAATCTGCAAGCAGTTTAAGAATAAAGAAACGGTACGCTTTAAATTAATGAATTTTTTTGTCTATTTTGATCATGTAGGAAATTGACAAAACCTACTTAAGTTAATCTTTAATTAAATAAAATAAAAAGTATTCTGTTTAATTATGTCCATCAAGGTTAAAAATGTTTTAAAACGAAAATAAAGACAAAATTATGAATAAAAACAAACAAAAATGCATTTCTGATGACTATTTACATATATACAAGTTGAGGTAGGGGGGGGAGAGGTATTTTTTTTTTATTTTTTTTTTATACATTTATTTAACGTCGGCCTATTTCCGCTACTGAGGCCTAACACCGACGCCTGTAGACGAGCTACCCCCAATCAGGAATTTTGCCGAACCTCTTCCCTTAAGAAGAGTAGGGATCTTTTACTTGCCTAACATTTAATAGACAAGGGACCGACGGCTTTACATCCCCTCCGAAGGATGGTATATCTCCTATACAACCCTCGCCTAAGGTTGTATAGCTTCCGCGCATACACTGATATACAAGCCGCTGGAAGATGTGTGAGGCGAGAACGCGGTTTCCGTTGGAATGGTCACCAATCCAAGTACTAACCGCGCCTGTCGTTGCTTTACATCGCATACCGAATTATGTACATAGTAAAGACGCACCTACGCTCGCCCCCAGGGGAGAGGTAGGGGAGAAGGATGTCTCAGTTTTGTGTATAGTGCAAGTTATGTGTGTATGTCCTTCGTCAGTCGCGTATGTCGTAAATAGGGAGTTTTTGGTGTAACAGTCTGTGAGCTTGGGGGGGGGGGTGTCATTATGTCGGCGTCTGTTGGTCAGGTCTCGTGTTAATCCCGATCGCTGGATTTTGTGTGAAAAAAATTTCTGAGCTGTTTCAGTGATATAGTGTCTCATGAGAGGGATATTAGCCCTTAGTCTGTAGTCTCACGCACTGTGCGTCTGAAATACATTTCCAGGACGCATAGACGTATGTCATGTCAGTAGGGGTCTAAAGATAACTTTGTAGTGTCAGTTTATTGTCGATCGTTAGTTTGCTTCTTCGGTTCACCAATGGATATAGCTTGTTAAGTGCAGCATAAGTTTTATATAAAGTGGCTGTGATGTGGGGTCCAAAGCAAAGCCTTGTATCCAGGGTTCGTCCCAGATACTTAACTCTGCTTTTTCCCCAATCTGCTTGTTATTTATTTTAATTTTATTGAACGTCATCATATTGGTGAACTTCCGATGTAATGTAATAGTCTCAGTCTTATGTTCAACGCGAACGGTTTCGAATACTCGGGCAACAAGCTCCACAGCGATAGATTATATTATAACAAACTTAACTGAGACAAAGTGTGAAATATTCGAACCGGGTACTCTCAGGCCATGCAGCACAATTTGTGTCATGGAATGCTTTTGAACCAATTTGCAACTCGTCTGAATCCAAGTATATTAACCACCGAAGAATTAACGCTAAATCAATATCAGAATTTAAATATTTATTCAACAGAGAACTTTTTAACTTAGACTTATCTCGTGATGTCGATCAGGTTTTCACTGAATTCTGGGAACATTTTTACTGGAGTTCCATCACCTCTCACCCTCTAAAAAAAGTTAAGTTGCGTAGTGACTATAATAACAAAAGTAAATTTAAATTTTCTAATGTGTTACTAAATAAAAAGAATGAAATAAAATATCTAAACTGGCTAAGAAAACAATGCAATGACTCAAGCAACAATCAGCGTAAGATCCAAAAGAAATTACTTAATAAGCAGATCGATAACGAAGGAGGCAAAACTATGCCAATCTAATTGAAAATTCTGATAACAAAAACAAAAAATTATGGGAGTTGGTCAATGAAAAACTTGACAAAAACACAACGCATTCAGTGAATATAAAATTAAAAGTAGACAAAACTATAATATTCGACGACAAATTAATTGCGGAAGTTTTTGCAAATTTTTTTGGTAACTGTAAATAAATTAATCACTGCAAACATTCAAAATAATGGAGATCTCTGCACATTACCCGAGTTTAATGAAAATGAAATAAAATATCTAAACTGGCTAAGAAAACAATGCAATGACTCAAGCAACAATCAGCGTAAGATCCAAAAGAAATTACTTAATAAGCAGATCGATAACGAAGGAGGCAAAACTATGCCAATCTAATTGAAAATTCTGATAACAAAAACAAAAAATTATGGGAGTTGGTCAATGAAAAACTTGACAAAAACACAACGCATTCAGTGAATATAAAATTAAAAGTAGACAACACTATAATATTCGACGACAAATTAATTGCGGAAGTTTTTGCAAATTTTTTTGGTAACTCTGTAAATAAATTAATCACTGCAAACATTCAAAATAATGGAGATCTCTGCACATTACCCGAGTTTAATGAAAATTTTAAGTTCCTTATGCCTTTTAATAAAACCGAAATTAGTGACATAATAAGATCCTTAAAAAATAAAAAAATTACCAGGGTGGATAACGTACCTATAAAATTAATAAAAGCCTGTAGCGAGGAATCACTACTTTAAATTAAATTTTAGGCCGACGTTAAATAAATGTATAAAAAAAAATTACTAAAATACTAAATTTCTCCATATCTACAGGGAAATTACCAACTCAGCTAAAACTTTCTAAAATGTCACCAATTTTTAAAAAGGGTGACTCGCAACTCGTCGAAAATTATAGGACAATTGTGATATTAAGCCCAAAATTATGGAAAAGGCTGTTTACATGCGTTTGACAGAATTTATTAATAAATATCATCTGCTGACAAGTTGTCAACATGGTTTTCATGCTCGGGCATTCTACGTAAACAGCAACAACTGACGTTACCCAGTATTTAAATGAGAGGCCAGATATTGGCAAGACTGTAGTAGGCGTCTCCTTCGACCTATCTAGGGCCGTCCGATACCCTTAATCCTAAAATCTTGCTAATAAATTAGATCGTATGGGCATCAGGGGAACCGTGAACGATTGGCTAATTTCCTATGTTATGAACAGAAATTTTGCAGTAAAAGTCGAGGAAAACTGATCGAAATCTGTCGATGTGGAGCTTGGCACCCCCCAAGGGAGTATTCTAGGCCCTTTACTGCTCTTGCTGTATATTAACGACCTGCTACAGTTTATAAATTGTAACAGATTGTTTATGTACGCAGACGACACCACAATCATGGTATCTGGGAAATATCAGGAGAAGATTAAAGTTAAAGTGAACCAAATATTGTACCAATATAATAACTGGTGCCAAAGAAATCACCTAATTATAAATGTTGATAAAACTGTTCTTATCGAATTTTCGAATAGATACGAAACAAACCTAACAAATTTCAACTTTAATATAAACAATAAAAAATTAAAATTATCAAATGACACAAAATTCTTGGGTACCTATCTCGAGGAATGATCACATTAAACACGTATGTGCTAGGCTAAATAAGGCGTATTTTGTTATTGTTTCACTAAAAAATTCACTAAATCAACACTCACTTTTAAATATATATTTTGCAATGGTATACTCTTGTTTATCGTATAACATCATATCATGGGGCCAGGCAGCCGACATCCAACGTGTATTTATTCAATTTTAAGATTATTATTTGGTCTGGCACCGCTTGAGTCATGCAGAAAAACTTTTTAAAAATACAATATATTAACTTTGGTTTCTATATATCTTAAATCTTCTGATTTTTATTCATACCAATATATCAATCTTCAATAAAAGTAGTGAGGTACATATGTACCCCACTCGTCATAATAATGACATATATATCGATACATTTTTCCACAGCGTCTATAAGAAATCTCCTCACCTTGCAGGATCAACCTATTATAATATGCTTTTATATGGATTAAAGTGTAATAGAAGCACTGCTTTATTTTTTTTTATTACAGAACTGTTCTTTATTGTGTAGTGTGCTTATTATGTTCTATATACGTGGATTCATAATACACAACATATATCTTTTAATGTATTATATTTTTTTACTATTTATGTTAATTGTATTTATTCTAATGTAGTATTTGGTGCTTATATTGATATGTACGTGGTGTTACATGGTTCTATTTTGTGGCTTACCTTATCCATGTTTTTGTAAATGGCAACAAAAGTGTATAAAGTATTCTATTCTATTAAATATTGACACTATCAGTTGAAAATTTTTTGACATGTTTTATATCGTTGGAAAGCGAAAAAATAAACGGAATTATTGGTGTCATGACCTACTTTGAGATTTGTTATTTTAATGTTTGCACAAGAGCATACGTCAAAGCCAACTACGTTTTTCGAATTTTTTGATACAAATTTTTATTCTTATTACCTTTGCCGTCAACTTTCATCCCTTTAACTTTTTTCGTATCTCTTCAAATAAGGAAGCTATAACCGTTTGTGGTTTTCGTATTTTTCAGGTTTTTGTAATATATCTCACAAAGTATGCTATGAATTTAAAATTACTTTTTTCTGAAATATAGGTCACAAAAAATTGAATAACTGTTTCTAAAACTTTATTCTTCTACAACAGATATTAAGTGAGTTATTTGGTGTGGCCCTCGTAAAATAGACAGACGGTATACCAAGAATTATTGTTGATGCAAAAGTGTAGTGTCCTACACTCTTATCCATGCCGGTTACTACACATTTGTATTTAACAGAGGTAAGTGTTTAGTACACACGTTTTAACCTCAAAAAACATAATCGAAAACATATATGAAAAAATACGCAATAACATAAACCAAGAAACAATAAAATATTGAAAATAAATTATTGGTGAGTCGATGATAGTAGATTCAATAAGCTGTGTCACACTCGTGTTTCGGGACTCCAAACAACAAACTGCTTTAACGAACTCTTCTGGAACAAATGGCCTTTTTATTTAAAGTTATGCTTGTAGACACCAGGTGGTGTATCAGTTAAAGATATTCTAATAGATGGCGCTTCCTTAGCTTGTCACCTGAAGAAGTTATGATGTTCCTACACACTTACTTAACTTCACTTTATTATTAATACAAATAGTAAAAAGAATCTATAATAAGTATTGAAGTAGTTTATTATCAAAGGCTCAAAAGAGACCGTTCGCTTCGATGTCATGCTAAGTTTGAAAACTATTTATTTCATGAAAATATAAGCCAACTAGATCATCAAATGCCATGGATTTTTTTCCAATAATCCACAAGTAAAAAATGGTGACTGGGCCGGTTTAAAAAAAATATATCTTTTTTTAATAATTGACCTATTTTAAATTTCAAAAAAGAAAATACTCGCAAAAAATATTCTTTACGAAAAAAATTCTAATTCTAATACTTATTATATTCTCAAAAAAACTGAAATGTTTATTTCTTAATTTTATTTAACATTTTTTATTAACAATAGACCATATGAAAGAAAATTTCACGTAAAAAATGTGCACAATTCTCTGCTGAATCCAACAATATACAATTTTATAGATATTGGTTGAAAAATAACCCCATAAAGTGCAAAAATGTGACGTGCACCGTCGGCGTCGTTGAGTCGTGGGCTACAGAAAACAGCGCTTTAGTATTATTTGATGAATATTATAATGTGTACGTTTTTTCTTGACGGGTGGATATATCCTTAGACTGTGATAATACGGCCAGTGGCCAGTTAGTATGCTTTCTGAAATTCGTGCATATGGAGGTGAGTTTTCTCTTATTACTTCCGCTGCGTTTACGGATGAAACATTTTGCCGACATAATATATCTGTTACTTGAAAAATACATATTGAATTTAACTTTAATACATGTATTGTGTAAAAAAGAGTTGTAAAAAGTCGAGACATGCCAGCAACAGAAGATTCGTTGTCTAAAATTAAAGTAGCAATGGAACAGAGAGTAAGATTTGGTGATAAAAATATAATTCTTCAAAAACTGTTTGGTGATTGTGAAATCAATGACGTACTTGCCAAAAAACATACTTATCGTAGACCGTGTTACTCACAACTTGCAAACAAAACAAACATAGTGAGAAGAATAATTATAAATATTCAAAAGAATAGAATTGGATGGAATCTGCGGTAGGTTCTTGATGAAACATATTCAATAGAATAATTGTAAATATTCAAAAGAATAGTTACAATACGCACTTGGTTTATTGTTTCATTAGTTTTTTCTCAGATTTCTCTGACATATGTTTCGGCCTTGCGACCATTATCAAAGAGTCTTAAAAACAAGGTCGAACCATATGTCAGAGAAATCTGAGAAAAAAACTAATGAAACAATAAACCAAGTGCGTATTGTAACTATTCTTTTGAATATTTACAATTATTCTATTGAATATGTTTCATCAAGAACCTACCGCAGATTCCATCCAATTAAACATAGTGAGACTTGAAAAAAAAGTAATATTTTCTTCTTAAAAAATATTACCAAAAAGGACAAGTTGCGATCTGTTAGAAGTATTTTTGATATTGCCAGGAGGTAAGAAATGTATATAAAACATTGCCTCGGAAAGCATGTCAAAAAAATTAAAACAAATAGGATTGGCACAACTGACGTAGCGTTAAAACAAAGACTAATATTACTTACTACAAGTGACGATCCATTAGCAGCTCTAGCCTTTGATATGAAGTATCATTTGAGCTGTTTTAGAAAACAGGAAAGAGCTACAATAGCTGAAAGCTCTGAAATATCTTCTACGGATATAACAGACAATCATTAATTGATTTCTATGCCTTCACTGGGACGGTTATAATCGGCCGATTCTCAAGAATTAGCAAAGAATGTTGCACTAAAGTATTCTTGCAATTGGAGGGATCACCAGCAATATTGAAATCGCTTGCACTGTTGGGAACTCTGAACACAACTATCACAGAACTTGAAGACAATCTCCATGAATTGGTATGTTTGCTATGTAAAAATAATTCAATAAAAAAAGCTAACTGACTTGCGTTGGTATTTGTTTTCCACCAAAAATCATGAAGGAGAAAACCTACCACCCACAGTTGATGCTATGAAGTAACATATTTTAAGGTAACGTACGTGGCATAAAAATAATATAAAGATTTGGTTATTATTTTATTTTAGGGCCCATTATATTGCAACAGTATGGAGAAGTGCGAATGAAAATATCCAAGATTTGCCAGATGCCAGTGTCTGTGGTTGGAGAAAAAGTCACTAATGTTTAGAACCAGTTCCCATACTTAACCCACCCACCCTAAGAGCTATAATTAACCTTATCAATTGTTGCTGCAAGAAGGGGTGTGGAATAAATATATGTTCCTGCAATAAAAATAGGATAGTTTGCACTGAGGCCTGTCAATGTTCTGCAGGAAACTTCTCTTGTAAAAATACTCCAGATTTGGTAACTCCATCGATTATTGAAGAATATGAAGATAATTCAGGTAAATTGTGGTATTTTTACTTTAAACATATGAATAACCAAAAATACTTTTTAGAACATTATGACACGGAGATCACTTAAGTCGAAAAGGACAATTAAAAAAGCAATTTAAGTTCGTTCCAATTAATATAGAAGTTTATGTTTACCATAACGTATAATATTTCTTTATTCTTATTAAAACGATTTAGATTTTGTTGCTTATCTCTTTTATTTAAGTCAAGCTATTACCTTGTGACGTTATGATATTATTAGTAAAAACACGTTTATTTAATCCGCCATTTTGAAGAATCTGTAATTCTTCGGTACTAAAGAATTAAAAATATTTCTGGCATAGCCTGAATGCAATTTGTTACCTAAGAGAAGCTAACTGTGTCCCGACCAAAGTCGGCATATGCACCACACAATTCTTTCACAATAACCTCTAGCTCGCCTGATTTTTCAATTTTAGAGCATTATTGTTTAATCAGTGCTAAGTACACTACCCATCATTGGATTCAGAATTAAATTTTACAAATTTTTTTGTTTAAACTTTTCCCCAATATCTTATTACTTTTCAAATAGTAGGAGATTCAAAAAATATAGAAAAAAAATCAAAATTTTTATTTTTTTGGTAAATTTTCAATTAGGTATTAAATAATTTTAGATCTTGTATTTTTTACAGTGAAATATATACTTTTTGAAGTATTTTCTTGTCTTGAAAAAAAAGATCGTACAACTATTAGCGGAGATACGATTTGTTTACGTCGCCCTATCCGCCATCTTGATTTGTATATTACCGGAGAAAAGTCCATTTTCAGAATGCCATTTGGTGATCCAGTGGACCTAAATAATCATAAATTAAATAATTTTCAAACTTAGCACTACATCGAAGCGAGCGGACCCTATGATACTAGACTAAAAAACGTTATTTGAGTATTTAGCAGAAACTAATTTTATTTAATTTTATTTAAATAATCAGTAACGAATACATCAGATTCAAATTATTCTTTTATTAGAACATTGCATTGTTTGGAAACTAAGTGATTCACCACATACGTCATATGCAGTTTCACACAGTCGCTACTTCTTATGTTTACGACAGCTAACCTTTCACAAATCAAAGGGAAATTTGAAATTTTAAACCCTTGAAAAATTCCGCGACTATACGTCTGCTTTCTGCGTGTTTCTTATTTGAAAGTCTTGTCTTTTATTTCGCTTGTCAGTCTGGCAGCGTGTTTTTGATTGTGAGACGTTTCCATGTTCCATTTTATTACTTTTGTGCCTTTATAAGATTCCTATTTACATTCAAAAAGTTTCAAAGTTTAATACTATAGGGTTTGTTACAACGGGTTGAAATAATTACAGGGTAAAGAAGGGCGCTCAACAGATTATAAAGGCTTTAATATTTTCCACGGAATACATTTTAAAATTCAGGTTCGGGATTATTACAAACAGAAGGAAATATAGATGTTTGGGATCAGGGGGATTATGTATAATTATTATAAAGCCACATACAATTTCTGATATTATTCCTTTTCGTACACATAAAAAATATGACCGAAAGATCTGCACATGAAGCATGATTTTAACAACTGCATTTAAAAAAACATTGTTTTTATCAATCTCTTGCAAATATTATGTTGGTAGTATTATAGAAGCAAATATAACATAAGAATTTTTATTTTGTTTTGCTTGTTTATAATATTGAGTTATTGTAATTATAACATTTTTTTATATTTTATGAGTAATAAAGCCAATCTTCAAACATAAAAAATATGAGAAAGTATATAAAGAAACAATACAAACAAAAATATTAATGAAAGTAAATTTAACGACAATAAAATTTATGAAATGACTATAGGTAACTCGACTGTAACAGATGATCAATTAATTACTGAGGGTTTTAATAGGTATTTCATTGACTTACCAAGACAGCTAAATCAAAAGATAAATACTGAAAACAACAGAATTAATATTAAACCTGCGCATGATAATTATTATCCAACTATTTTTCTTGAACCAGTCAGTGAAGGCGAGGTCTATAATATAATAATGTAATTAAAAAATACTAATTCATCGAGCTTTGATAATGTAAGTGCAAAATTAATCAAACAATGTGTATATTTCAAATGTACTTTTAGAGGGCGGAATATTAAAACAAAATATTTTTAGTCGCAAACTCCTCTATAAAATCCTTATTTTACTATAAGGAACGTAACCAGACTGCAACCTACAGCTACTCTCCGGGCTATGTGCCCCGCCGAGCGCTGAATTACAAGTTACAAGCCTGGCGCGTTAAGTGTCATAATTGCATATTACCATCAAAACGATAATGCTTCGGTTGCAACAAACACCAGCCGAAAGACTGATCGTACTTAAAGGAGCTCTCGTGCCAGTCGTCACACAACACTTGCAGACTGCAGTTTCGAGCTGTTGGCTCTCGTCAGTGCAAGGTAGGTATGTGACGACCGACACGGGGATCACTTGACTATTTAGTACATTTCGGTATCTTTGGGATAGCGACATGTAAAATAGTTAGCAGGTGCCATCTAGCGGTCTGTTGCAATCGAAAAATAAATAGCCTGACTGGGCTTAGCGTAGTTGAAATGTGCTTTTAGAGGGCGGAATATTAAAGCACTGACGAGAGCCAACAGCTCGAAACTGCAGTCTGCAAGTGGTGTGTGACGACTGGCACGAGAGCTCCTTTAAGTAGGATCAGTCTTTCGGCTGGAGAGTAGCTGTTGGTTACGTTCTGTTACCTCCTTTCTCTTATTATTTATTTTTGAGAAAGAATTGAGGCAACATATGCAGACGACTAGCTGGTTTAAGTCGGAGCAGAGAGCCGTGGGTCCAGAGCAGTAAGAGTGGAGAAACTTACCATTTCTGACATGTACAGCATAAGCGACAGATTTCTGTTTATTTCGAGAAAAGGAGACAAAGAAAAATTGATGTTAAATTGGGCACCATCTATAGTAAAATAAGCAAAATTGTCTCTTTTTCTCGAATAACCAGTCTACTATAGATCAGACTGAAATTGTTGGTAAGAGAAATAAAAAGATAGTTTAAAACGAATGTTAAAATATATTATATGAAAAATTGACAAATCGGTTTGAAAGACAAATTGAAATTATATATATATATGTTAGATAATCGATTGTTGAAATCACTTTTTAAAAACTTTATTTATTTATTAATGGAGTCAACGTTGACTCTTTATAAATTAGAACAATAATAATTTTGACTTGTTTATTCCAACATGAGTTTAAGACTGCCGTCTGAAAGTACACTACTCCCATTTATAACCTTTGGGAACAAAGGAACTGCAATTATGCAGTTTTGCAAGAATACAATCTTATCTAATTCTCGGGAGAGCGGATGCTGAGAGGAGTCGTTATTTGATATCTATGTAATATAATACCGCTGAGAGTGGTGAGGCCAATGTCTCAGAGATACAGGGTATATTTTCATATAACAACTTCCCCCTTATAAAAAAAGTTGTTGTTTATACAGCAACTTTTAAGTTGAACAAAATTTGTGATTTAACAAGAATTCAAAAATATAAAGTAATGTAAAATGGTAAAATTGTAAGATTGAAAAATATAAAAATATAAAATGTAAAATATAAAATGTAAAAATACAAAAAGCGTAAAATGTAAAAGCATAAAATGTAAAAAAAATGCTAGGCGTAAGACGCAAGCGTATTAGCTTGTTTGTGTTACGAAAAGCATGTTAAAATGTTAGTCATTTGAAACTAACAAAAAAATAGGAATAATAAAATACACTAAATAAACAATGAAATGAAGTAAAAATTCACTGAAGAGTCTTGGTACAAAAAGTCAGTAAAAGGCACAAACAGTCTGGTTTAATTGAGTTCGATGTCTTCACCTTCTTCGTCCTCTCTTCTTAGTGGGGGTCGTCTTCGTTGATGAAATAGGCTAGTAAATGTCCTGAGGGGTTCACTAGGCCTTGGTGGAGATGAAGGAGTCGTGGAAACGTTGATGGCTAGTCTTCGTCTTCTTGCTCTACACTTACAGAATAGATACAAGAATAAGAGTCCGAAAATTAGCACTATGGTAAGGTAGGTAAACCAAGAAATGTGTCTCGTGATGAAGGGTTCCTTGATTAGGTCGTCTAAGTCTTTTGAATACTGGTCTAATTGGTGTCTGGCGATATCGAGGTCTTCGGTGTTCAGATCACTTAGTTTTAGTGGTTTCAGATTGGGCACTCGAACTTTGTCCGGAACCTGGTTGCAACACTCGAAAGGGATTTGTATGGGGTGAGCGTCGTTCTTCACGTCTGTCGTTTCGTCTGTGCTAGCTTGGATCTTCGTGATGCCTATGAAGGCGTAGCAATTTGGTTGTAATTTAATTATAGAGTTTTTGAAGATGGTGTCGGTTTTTGAAGTCTCCTTCGGACAATTGATATTCATTTGTAGTGGCTCTGTATTGATGATCATCCACACGTTTTCATCTAGTTTTTGGATGTTGTGTCCTTGGCCGATGATAGTTGACGTTTGACAGTTTTCTGGTAGGGTTTGTAGATCCTTGAAAAGGCGGGCTTCGCATATGGCGTTGTTGTCAATTGGATATGCAAACAAATTTGGACATAATTTAGTATTGGTATGGAGTGGCTTGCATTCTCTGAGGTCAGCAACGGGTATGTACATCAAAGAATCATCATCTCTCGCGATATATTTTTGAGAAGTTGACAAAATATGATACAGACCAGTTCTACTATCTAAGATAGGAATGGGGTATAATTGGAAAACAGAGTACGTTTGAGGGTTTACTAGGGGTATATCTAATACAAATACTAATTCTGAGTTCATTTGGAAAGCTTTTAATTCAATAATATCTAAATACTGTGCAATATTTGAAAGTTTAATTGGGAGTGGCAAATTGTCCTTTTGTAGGTTTTGTGAAATTTCCTGCAATGAGTTTACCAAATCCTGGGGATTAATGATAGACGTATGAATTACTTTGAGTCTCGCGAAAGTGATCGAATTTAAAATATCGTTGAGGTTGTCCTCTATAAATAGGTAGCTCGCCATGAGTTGTTCACAAATTTCCAAGAATTTTAATTTTGTTTCAACTGCTCGTACGTTATACGTAATGTCTAAGATTGCGTATTCGATTTCTTTTATGTCTTTGTTGAATGTCTCCTCGTCTATTAGTAGTTTTTGAATTGTCGTGTTAAAATTTTTTAATAACTGAATTTGTAACTGATATTTGATTTTTCATCAAATTTTCTATCTGACGTTCGTCTTGGTTTAGTTTATTGATACAGTCAGAGTAGTATTTACCGTCTTCTGCGTCTAAATTTCCGGTAATTGCTTTGAATATTGAACCAATTCCGTTTATGATTCCGCGTTTGTAGCGTTTCGTGTCGAGATGTATTTCGTCGAATTTAGTTTGTATGGATTTTGAGATTTGTCCTAGGAGGCTTAAATGCGTTTTAACCTCACTCGCGAATTCGTTCATGTTTTTGTATGCTGGGTCAAGGGTGGTAAGGATTGTCTGTAAGATTTTGTCGTTTCTGTCAAGAGCTGTCTTAAAGGTCGATATATTTTTATGTACGAGTAACGTCCATTTCTTGTGTGAGATGACAATGTCCGTGTCTTTGTGATAGTAAACACCGATAGTATTGTTTATTGGTGTTATTTCGTATTGAGAAAATGCTGATCCGAACAGCAGTAGAAACCTGAAAATAAATTTTAATCTTCAGTATATGGTTTCATTCTATCAAAATTTACTTTACTTGTTTGATTTGTCTCGGGATTTAACAAAGTGGCAGAATTTTGGAAAATTTCTTTGATCTCGAAAGGGCCGTTGAATTTATTTTGTGACTTACTTTTGATTTGGGATTCCTTTACATATACTTCGTCTCCAACGTTATACGTGGGGCGATTTTCTGGGATATTTCTGTCGAATCTGACTTTAGCTTTTTGTTTTTGCGCTTCGGTCCGACTGCGTGCAATTTGGTAATAGTGAGATATCCTATTATTTAAGTCCCTAACATATTTAGTTATTAGGTCTTTTTGGTTGTACAGGGTCTCTGGTGGTCTATTAGCTGTGTGTCCAAAAACCAGTTCGTATGGTGTAAAACCATGCGTTTTATTAACCGAATTGTTATAGCATATTACTGCATATGGTAATATGGTAAAAGGGTGTTCATTTGGGTTTTCAGTTTTGTGAATTCGGATCATTTCGGCTAAGGTAGCGTGAAAGCGTTCTATAGAACCGTTAGATTGGGGGTGTCCTACGCTAGAATATGTCAGTTTTATATCGTAGAGGGTACAGAGGTCTTTTAGTAAGTTGTTGTCGAATTCACCGCCGTAATCACAGTGAATCCTTAGTGGGGTACCGTAATGTTGAAAATATAACAATAGGGTATTTACCACAGATTTTGCGCTTTTATCCGGTACTGCGTAGGCTTGTGTGAATTTTGTAAGTTCGTCGCGGATAGTTAGAGCGTAATTTCGTGTAGGAAATTCGAATAGATCAATGTTAATTCTTTCGAAAGGTGTTCTCGGGGTTTCAGTGATTACTAGAGGGTTGTTAAGATTTTTACGGCAAACTTTAGTCCGTTGACAAATTTCGCAATTTTTAATGAAATTTTCAACATCTTTGGTTAGTCCTTGCCAATTGTATTTGTTTTTGATCCTACGCATTGTCTCGTTTATTCCGCGATGTAGGTTGTTTTTGCCGGTATGGTTTTGGTCAAGAATTATCGGTCTTTGGTCTTCGTCAGGTGTTTGTACTAGGTTTTGACAGATAATGAGCTTTAGGTCCTTTTCTGCGAAGATAAATGACAGAATTTCGAGTATGGGGAGGTCTAAGTTATTTTCGACATGATAAGTATTAGAAAGATCTACTTCATTTTGATTTTTGTATATTGCTAAGAACAAATGTTCTACTACAGATTCAGGGTCAAAGGGTAGAGGAATGATATAGTATTTCCTATGTCTAACCGATCTACTAGAGAGGATATTTATTTTGTCGTCGTAAAATTCAGGGTTTTCCTCGAAAATGTCGTCAATAATTTGGTGATGAAAATCTCTTAGGTTATTTTGTTGAAAGAAAGTTATGATGTGTTTGTTTTCTCGGTCTAGGAGTTGTTTATTCGAAGTTTGAATTTTAGAGTAGTCAATTAAAGATTTGGTCTTGTATAGTCGGGAGAAAGTATTAAATTCTTGAATTATTTGTTCGTTTGTGATTTCATCGTCATTGTCTGGATTTCCGTCATCGTCTGTGTCTTCGTTCGCGGCTAAGATTTTGGAATGGAATTTAGAACATTTGGAAAAATGGTTTATTTTGATTCTAGAGAGGGCATCGGCATTTTTATTGATTTTTCCGGGCTTGTAAACGATTTCGTAGTCGTATTCCTCTAGTTTGAGTCGCCAGCGGGCAAGTCTACTTCCTGGGTCTTTTATTGAGAATAACCAGGTAAGTGGTCGATGGTCGGTGACTAGTTTGAATTTTCTACCGAATAAATATGGTCTAAAGTGTTTTACTGACCATACTATGGCCAATAATTCCCTTTCAATGGTGGAATACTTTGTTTCCGCACCGCATAAAGTTCGGGAAGCGTATGCAATTGGTAGATCTTTGCCTATATTTCCCTGAGAGAGTACCGATCCGATGGCGAATGCGCTCGCGTCGGTAGTTAGGATGAAAGGCTCATCAAAATTAGGATATATTAATATCGGAGTCGTCGTCAATGTTTGCTTTAAGTTGTCGAACGAATTCATACAATCATTGTCAAAGTTAAAGGGAGTGTCTTTTTGTAGTAGCTTGGTCAGGGGCTTTGAAATCTTAGAGAAATTTGGAATAAAGCGTCTATAATAGCCCGCTAAACCTAAGAAAGATTTAATGTCCTTTTGATTTTTCGGATGAGGAAAGTTTAAAATGGCATCTACTTTACTGGGATTTGGCTTAACACCGTCTTTTGTTATAAGATGTCCTAGATAAGCGACTTCTTTGCGTAGAAATTCGCACTTGTCGGGTTGAATTTTGAGGTTAGCTTTCCTTAAGCGTTTGAATACTTCTGTCAGTCGGGAAATATGATCGTGAATAGTAGGGGAGTAAATGATAATGTCGTCCATGTAAACAAGGCAGCGTTCATTCTGGATTCCTAACAAGATATTATCCATCACTCTTTGAAACGTTGATGGAGCATTCTTTAAACCGAATGGCATTCTAACGAATTCGAAATGACCGTTTTCGACTGTGAAAGCAGTCTTTTGAATGTCTTTCGCGTCAATTTCTATTTGGTGGAATCCAGAAGCTAAGTCTAGTGTGGTAAAATATTGGCATTTGCCTAGTTGGTCTAAAAGGTCAGAAATATTTGGGAGAGGGTATTTATCGTCAATAGTCAATTCGTTTAATTTCCTGTAATCTACTACGACTCGCCATTTTTGTTTGCCAGAGGCATCGAGTTTTTTGGGTACAACCCAAACGGGAGATGACCAGGGAGAAATTGAAGGTCTGATTATGCCTTGGTCCAGCATTTTAGAAACTTGTGTTTTGACTTCTTGTTTATGGCATTGAGGGTAGCGATACGATTTTGTAAATACAGGTTTAGAATTGTTAGTGTCGATTGAATGTTTAATCTCGTTAGTGAAAGTCAAGTTGTCTCCTTCCAGGTAAAATATTTCAGAAAAGTCTAGGCAAAGTTGCGTAATTAGTTCACTTTCCTCGTAGTTTAGATGATCTAAACGTAACTGATTAATAATTTCAGATGATCGGTCGGTCTGTATGTGTGAGTCGGAATTTTGAACATTTAAATTAAAAATCGATTTAAATTTTTGCAATGGTTCTAACTTTAGATTAGAAAAATTTATAATTTTCGGAATGGCGTTTGCATTAATTACGGTTGTCAAGAATTCTCCTTTTTCGTTTACCCTAACAAGAGCATTAGGCAAACGAACTTTTTCGTTTTCCTGCGCTGACAGTACAGCGTCAGTGTTTCTAAGATTGCATTTTAGTTTGTAAACCTTTTCCGTGCGACCGTCAATTTGGATGGTATTTTGGCTAGAATTATAATTTTGTCGGATTTTGTTGATTTCGGGTGTTGGGGAATCGTCAGTTACTTTGAAGATGGGCAATGTTTTAAAATTTGTAATTAGTTGCCTGGTTTTGAAATCTATTCTACATTCGTAGTGTTCCATGAAGTCGGCACCTAATAATCCGTCAAAGTCTATGTCCAAGTCGTGAATATAGACTCTGTGCGGGTCGCGTGCGTTAAATGGTATAAGAACAGATTCGCTAATTTTAATTTTTTCGTCGGTTATGCCTTGTATAATCGCGTTTTCTGGAGATCTATTTTTAAAATTTTCCGCCGTCTTATGCTTAAAAATCGAAATACCTGCGCCAGTATCAATTAAGAGTTTAAATTTGTTCGAAATGTCATTTATGAAATAAAGATTACTAGAATTCACGGTCAATAGTGTGTGTGTAGGCCAATTTAAGCGAAGTTCTGGTCTGAGAAATTCAGTAGGGGGTTGTACTTGTCGTTCAGGTTTAATGTTTGGATTTGGTTGGACATTTGGTCCACTTCTAAATTTATTTCTCGGGTTGGAGTATTCATTGAATACTCCGGGCCTAATGGAAAATCCTGAGGAGTAGCAGTATAATCCTGCGACATCTGAGAATTAGCTGTATAATTCTCATTTTGGTATGGCATGTTATCGTCGTTATTTTGCGGGAAATGGGGGTAATCGTCATAATTTACTTGTGGCATGTTTGCCATATTATCAAGGCTAGAATTAGTTTGATAATTTCCGAAGTTATGGAATTGTGGGTCGCTGAAATTATCAGTTTCATGGTAAAAATTAGTATAATAATTTTGAGAGTCGAAATGATTGTCAAAATTAACGTGATGTGTTCTCTGCGGGTTTTGTCTGTTAAAGTTAGGATTGAAATTTGAATTTTGTTGATTTGGGGATCTCTGAAAGTTCGGATTAGGTCTTATTACAGAAGGCCTATTCTGTTGAAAATCTTGTTGCGGCGTGAAATTTCTTTGATATTGATGGTTGGGAGAATTTTGGAAATTCGGTCTAGAAAATTGTGGAGGACTGGCAAAATTGTTTTGTCTAAAGTTCTGATTTTGTTGTGAGAATTGTAGTCTTGTACGGCACTCATTAAAATTGTGCCCGTTACGTTTGCAAAAATTACAGAATTGTTGGGAGTTGGGACGCCTCTGTTGGTTCTGGATGGGGTTTTTGTTGATAGTTTGTTTTGGGAATTTTTGTGACTCGAAGTAGGACAGTTGGAGTTCGCGTTTGATTCTATTGATTGCTTCTAGCATGTCGCTGGGATTTCCGGCACGGATTATTTGTCCAAGTTTGGGTTCTAGTCCGGTAAGTAGTGTTGTTAGAGTCATGGTTTCAATTAGGGATGATTGGGCTGTCTTTTCTTCCAACGTCAAAGTCTGTTTTTGCACAGCAGCGTGCATTTTGGCATTATGTGTTTGTAAACGAGATACGAATGTCAGGGCAGTTTCATTAGGTAGTTGGTGAATCCGTTGTAAGTCCTGTATAAGGGCTGTCAAGTCGCGTGAATCACCGAAGTGGGCCTCAAGTAGGCTTTTAATTTCTGCCCAAGTGGCAGGGTTCCTCGAATTTATTAATTCGGCAGCTTTTCCCCGAAGTTTATTTTTTATGTGTAGAGTAAGTAAAATACGCTGGTCCTCTATAGACATTCCGTTCGCGAAAACACACGCGGAAATAAAGGTTTGTAGGAAAATGGGGTTCCCGTCGAACTCTGGAACTATTGAGAAAATCTCACTTAACCTGTAGGGTTCTATGGTAAGGGTTTCGTCAGCGTTATTGGTATTATTTGCTGTAGTATTTGGTTGGTTCGCCATTTTGTATTATTAAGATTTGTATATAAATTTCAGATAAACAAACAAAAATTAATTTGGTACACACAAAAAATAATAAAAATTAATTGTAAAAGGTGCAAGAGTACGCCACTGGCAATAATAATGAATAAAAAGAAACGAAATTGTATTCTTTTCTGTATAAAGTATGTAACAAATTATTTTTGCGATGGTATTTGCACTTATTCAGATATTATAGTCATATGGTATAAGCAATACGTTAACCTTTATTAGTAGTAGTAGTATTAAATTGCAATAAAAACGTTACAAGATAAAGATTAAACTTGATATATGTCAAATTAATATATTGATTGCAATGAAAATATTTATGTGTTAAAATAAAATAAAATATCGGCTAAAGTAATACGATATTTAGATAATATATTCAACTAAATTAGATTGCAGAACTGTCGTGGGTTTAATGCAAATGTGAATGCAATGTACGAATGATAAAATATAAATGTTTAGTGCAGTTTGAAATAGAAAATAAATCGAGATGATTCTTAAATTACTTACATTACTATCTTCATGCCTGGGGTCCAGATGGAAGGTCGAATGCGGTTTCGTAAGCGTTGCTACACTGGGATGTACCGTCAGGGGTATCACTAGGTGTTCCTATCCACGGTGACGTGTTCCAAGTGCCGAAGACACCGACTTTCAGGGGCCAGGAATGTTTCTTACTTGCTAATTATTTCTCGATGTGTATATGATGCTTCTTGTGAGCTTGTTGAGACGTTGCTTGTCTGCTTGAAATTGTATTTTTCTTGTTTCTCGTAGATTCTTTGCTGATTGAAGGATTGAAATCCACCACCTCTGGGTTACAGGGTGTTTTTCAGATCCTACCGACTGCGCCAATGTTAGATAATCGATTGTTGAAATCACTTTTTAAAAACTTTATTTATTTATTAATGGAGTCAACGTTGACTCTTTATAAATTAGAACAATAATAATTTTGACTTGTTTATTCCAACATGAGTTTAAGACTGCCGTCTGAAAGTACACTACTCCCATTTATAACCTTTGGGAACAAAGGAACTGCAATTATGCAGTTTTGCAAGAATACAATCTTATCTAATTCTCGGGAGAGCGGATGCTGAGAGGAGTCGTTATTTGATATCTATGTAATATAATACCGCTGAGAGTGGTGAGGCCAATGTCTCAGAGATACAGGGTATATTTTCATATAACATATATATAAAACAAATTTATACCAGTATCCTAGATTGATTATGGTCGAGGTGACTGGTTCTGGGGCAGCAATCCAGGCCCACAATTGTCTCTTGTTGCAAGAATGAATTCTAAAGTTTCCTTGGCAATTTACGTCTCACAATGAAATGGGGTGAAAGTTGTAGGAAAATTAACCAAATATGTGGCTTAATGAAAAGATAACGAAATTTTATCTATGAAAGATAAACTGTGCAAAAACTATGCAGGAATATAGAAGAAGTATCTCAGAATTTAAATATCTAAGAATATAAGCATCGAAGCATATAAGCATGTAAATATCTAAGCATGAATGCATGTACAAAATTTAAGCAAGTTAAAAGTACATATATAAGCAAGTTAGCTGTACAAAATTTAAGCAAGTTAGCTACACAAAATATATTTAAGTTAATTATACAAAATATATTTAAGTTAGCTGCACGAAAATATATTTCAGAAAAACTATAAATTGCCAAAAAAATGGAAAGGAAAGAGAAAAATATTTTTAAAACCATGTGGTACATATAGTATTTTAACTACTTATTAAATTAAAAAGAATTGACTTTGAATTCAAATTTATTTTAAACATAATTGAAATTATATCAAAGGCAAAATTTTAAGATTAATTAAATTTTTAAATGAATGATGAAATTAACTGTATGTTCAACACTTGTTAACTGAGATATAAAAATTGTAATATCAATTACTGAAGTCCACAGTTAAAAATTATATACGTTTGAATCAGTACAAAGGCTGCAAGCAAATGACTTCCTGGTGAGTTTTACTCATAAGGTAAACTTTTTGTCCTGTTTACTGGGAAATAACGCTACCAAAAAATAAACTTGAGAAATTGAAATCCCTAATTAAATTGAAATCTATAAAATATAAAAATAGTACAAGTATGGCCATCTGTCAATGGTTGCGTTAAGCGCAATAACTTGCCTTGTAGATTCCCATACTCACAACTAAAATAGTGGCATATAATCGATAAAAGGAATCTATAATGAAAGTTTTTATTATTTCCATAGCAGAGCCTTTGCTTCACAATTCGTAATTTCTATTATGTACATAACCACAAATATGAACAGATGTAAATAAATAGTAAAACGTATTGATAACTCAGTAAATATATTACATCTTATAGGATTTACTATATATAGAATGAGAAAAGGTAAGGAAAATAACCATATGTACTCCATAGTAAACAGAAATATAAAAATTGAAAAATAGATATCTGATGTAACTAAATTTTGTAGACAAATTGTTAATTGTTTCCTGGGATGCTGTGTAGAACGAAATACATAATAGTGTAGAATATGACCGAGTTCCTAAGATATAAAATTAAGTACATAAAACAGTGTGAAATTGTTTAGCAGTTATACAAATAAAATTCTGTTAGTTGAAAACAGTTTCACTTACAAAAACTGAGTTGAAAAATGTTATACAGGTTGTGCTAAATATCCATAAAACACTAGTTTTTAAATAAAACTGTTAAATGCACATAGGCCATGTAACAGTTCCTTATAGTAAAATAAGGATTTTATAGAGGAGTTTACGACTAAAAATATGTTTTAATATTCCACCCTCTAAAAGCACATTTGAGCTATGCTAAACCCAGTCAGGCTATTTATTTTTCGATTGCAACAGACGCTGAACCGCTAGACGGCGCCTACTGACTATTTTACATGTCGCTTACATGTCTCAAAGATACCGAAATATACTAAATAGTCAAGTGATCCTCGTGTCAGTGGCAAGTGGAGAGTGACGACTGGCACGAGAGCTCTTTTAAGTTGGATCAGTCTTTCGGCTGGTGTTTGTTGCAATCGAAATATTAGCGTTTTGATGGTAATATGCAATTATTACACTAAACGCGCCAGGATTGTAACTTGTAATTCACCACTCGGCGGGGTACATAGCCCGGAGAGTAGCTGTTGGTTGCAGTCTGGTTACGTTCCTTAAAGTAAAATAAGGATTTTATAGAGGAGTTTGCGACTAAAAATATTATGTTTTAATATTCCGCCCTCTAAAAGCAAATTTGAACAATATACACATTGTTTGATTAATTTTGCACTTAAATTATCAAAGCTCGATGAATTCGTATTTTTTAATTGCATTACTATATTATAGAACTCACATTCACTGACTGGTTTGCGACTAAAAATATTGTTTTAATGTGTATATTGTATCATAATACCATTAACAAATTTAATTAATTGGTCTACACCAGAAGATATATTTCCACAAATTTTAAAAACAGCTAAAGTAACTCCCTCTTTAAGAAAGATGATCGAACCTTACTTGAGAATTATCGTCCAGTTGCAATATTGTCGACTTTATCTAAAATTTTAGAAAGATTATTATTTAATAAAATTGTGCAATTTATTGAAAAACACAATATCCTTAATAACTGTCAACATGGGTTTTGTAAAGGCAGATCTAATGAAACTGCAATCTTAAATATTCACGAAATTTATGAAAATTTAAACAACGGTAAAAATGCATTGGCTTATTTATGAACCTTAGTAAAGCTTTTGATTCAATAAACCACAATTTACTTTTAGATAAACTAACTGCATATGAACTAAGGGGAGGAATTCATAATTGACTTAAATGCTATCTGTCTGATCGAAACCAAGTTGTTGTAGTAAATGGAATTAAATTTACTCGGCAAAATATATTATGTGGTGTTCCTCAAGGATCAGTTTTGGGACCATTGCTATTTTTACTTTATATAAATGATTTGCTCATTAATGTGTTAATTAAAAACAACTTCATTATGTTTGCGGATGATAATTCCTATTTATGTTGTTCAACCAGTTTGACAAACGCCTTAAATAAGACTAAAACGGAGATATTCACATTCACTGAATATTGTAAGAATAATAAGTTGGTCTTAAATATATCAAAGATGGTATTTATAAATTTTACACCAAGTATATCCCGAATTTTAGAAAGTAATTTATTAAATGTTGAGGGTAAATCCATCTGCTAAGGCTCAGGATGGAGATGAAAATCTGATAAAGCGTGTAATAGAGAAGATATTTGTATCAGAAACTTTTCTTTCTAAATTAGTGGACAAAATATCAACAGTTTTAACTACACAGCTCGAAAGCACCATCAAGGTTCATACAGATAAGGTTGGACAATTGTAACAGAAAATGGAGAATATAAGTAAGCAAATTGATGACCAGGAACAATTCTCTCGTCGTAACAACTTAAGAATCTATGGGGTACCAGAAGAGATGAATGAGAACGTAAGTGATAAATTAATTACTTTGTTTCAAAATAAACTTGGTATTAAAGTTAGTACAGAGTAAAAAGTAAAGAAGGTGCAAATAGATGTGTGATAGTGAGATTTTGTCAGAATTGGCTTAAGCAGGAAATATTCAGAAGTAAAAGGAAACTAAAAGGCAGTAATATAGTTATTAAGGAAGACTTAACGTTGTGAAGAGTATCAGTTTATAAACAAGCTTGTATAAAGTTTGATCCTAAATATGTTTGATCCTCGGAAGGCAAAGCGGTGTGCAAGATAAATAATAGAATTTATAAGTTCTCTTCATTAAAAGACTTGGAAATTTAAATAACTCATAGTTAATTTTGTATTACTGGATTGATGAACTTACCTTTAGTGCCAATATACATTGATATATCTGCGAAATACTAGTAGATTGATTTAGTAATTTTTTATCTAGCTATCTATAATTATATACATATTTTTGTGTGTGTCTTCTTAGTATCTTTTTGTTAGATTTGTTTTCTGCAAGAATTAAAAATATTATCTCTTTTTATGTTGTAATGTGGTAAAGTTTATAATGTTAGTTACTGATTGAAATTATGGAAGATAATATAAAGGTTGGTCACATAAATGTGCGATCACTTTTGCCAAAAATAAGCCAAATAAGAAGTGTTCTGGAAGACAATCAATATGATATTTTAGCGATAACTGAAACTTGGTTATCTCGGCACATCTCTAATAATTTAGTAAATATAGAAGGATACAGAATTGTAAGAAAAGACAGGGTTGGGAGAGCCGGAGAGAGCCGGAATTTTAAATTGGTGGAATGTAATGATAATATTGAACAATTATGGATTTCTGTCAAAACATCTAATGACATTACTGTATACGGGGTAATTTATAGACCTCAGACTGTAGAATATAAATATTGTATTACAAATTTTGAAGAATCTGTATACAATTGTTTTCCCGTTTGTGAGAGGCTTGTTATATTAGGGGATTTAAATATAAACTTGCTTGACGTCGATAGCCCTAGTACAATATATTTAAATTCATTTCTTGATACATTGGGATTATCACAAGTTATAACGAAACCTACAAGGATCACAGAATTAGCCGAATCACTTATTGACTTGATTATTGTTTCCGATATTTCTGTTGTATCAAATTCCGGTAGCATTGAATTGAACATTTCTGATCATGAACTAGTTTTCTGCAATTTAAATATTAATAACAAAATTCTACCATTTTCTATTACTTTTCGCGATTTTACTGCTTTTAATATTGAAAACTTTACCAATGATTTACTAGCTGTACCTCTTTATAATATTTACGATATTGAGCATGTAGATTTGAAAGTTCAATATTTCAATGATTGTTTGGTCGATTTGTTTAATTTGCATGCACCATATAAGACTGCTAAAATATCAAAACCACGAAAACCATGTCTGACCGATAATATCAAGCTGCTATTATCGTTGAGAGATAAAGCTAAATTAAAATTTAAAAGAACGAAAAAAGCAGCGCATTGGGACTACTATAAGCAGCTGCGGAACTACACTGAAGTGGGTATAAAAAAATGAAAAAAGGGCATATTTTAATTCAAAGTTTAGAACTAATAACTCTAAAACTATTTGGAAAGAATTAAAATCTTTAAATATAAACAAACAAAAACATTCCGACTTACCCTCGCATCTTAAGGATCCTAACATTATTAACAATCGTTTCATAGACAGTGTACCCAAATCTAATTACAACAATAGCCATTTAATACATTTTTATAAAAATAATACTTTAAAAGATATGCCAGCCAGTTTTGATTTCAGCCTAGTAAATGATAATACAATAACAGACATTTTGTATAAAATTAGAACCCATGCAATGGGAGCTGATGGAATTAACTTGGTTATGTTAAAGTATTGCTGTCCATATGTCATTCCTTACATCACACATATAGTAAATACCTGTTTAATAACAAACATCTTTCCAGCCCAATGGAAATTAGCCCATGTAATTCCTATCCCTAAGGTGTCAGATCCATTATTACCAAAAGATTTACGTCCAGTTAGTATATTACCAACTTTATCAAAAATTCTTGAGAGAGTCGTGTATTTGCAATTGACAGAACATTTAAATAAGTACAATATTCTACCTGCTCACCAATCGGGCTTTAGACGGGCTCACAGCTGTACAACTGCGTTGCTGAAGGTCTCGGATGACATCTTGGAAGCAACTGATTGTAACAAAATTACAGCTTTAGTGCTGCTGGAAGCTTTTGATACGCTTCAGCACAGCCACCTTGTTGCTATTTTACATTACATTGGCCTGGGTAAAAATGCAATTAAATTAATTGCAAATTGTCTAGCAAATCGAACCCAATTGTTAAAAATAGATAATAACTGTTCAGCCGTGTGTTCGCTTGAGGTCGGAGTTCCCCAGGGGTCGATACTAGGGCCTCTGCTATTCTGTATTTGCACCAGTAACTTCTGTAATATATTGTTACATTGTAAATCTCACATGTACGCAGACGACACACAATTGTATCTGTCATTTAATAGGGATAAGGCTGCAGAGGCAGTAACGAAAATTAACTCTGATCTTAAAATTATTGAAAAGGTTTCAAAAGAACATTATTTGTTCCTAAATCCAAATAAATCAAAGTTAATGTTATTTGGTAACAAAGTAACTGTCACCGGAATCGTGGAAGATTTTAGTGCAAAAATAAATGACGTAAATATTCCCTTTACACATGCTGCCCGTAATCTGGGGTTAAATTTTGATAACACATTTAGATTCACTACACAAATTACAAAATATATACAAAAATCTTATTTAGCATTAAAACTACTTTACCCCCATCGGAAGTATCTGTCAGAAAAAATAAAAACATTACTATGTGAATCACTTGTGTTGTCAAATTTTTCTTATTGTGCGCCTGTGTATTACCCTTGCCTGGATGTTTTGACAAGAAATAGAATTCAAAGAACTCAAAATTCGTGTCTCAGATATATTTTTGGAATACGTCGTAGGGAACATATATCACATAAATTAAAAGACTTAAAATGGATGAACATGAACAAAATCAGCTTCCGGTCAGATATTCATAATATTAATATTAGAAACAAAAATTGCATAACACCTCCCTCTCATAAAACCAGTCTTTACGAGAGGTCTTTTCAAGTAATTTCCAAGCTTTACAATGCTGTACCTGTGGATATAAAACAAAGGTTAAGGGTAAAACAGTTTGAAAATCATATGTCAACTTATCTTTATAATTATCAGTAACTGTCAATGATATTTTATCATTTTATCATTTCAAGGTAGGAACCTATCTACTTATTTTATTGCAGTGTCTACAAACGTCTCTACTTTATTTTAGGTCAGAAGCTTAGTTTAGTTAGATTAGTTCTTTTAGTGTTAGGTATTTATTACGGCAATAACGTGTTCTCGTTAGGCTAGGTTAGTGTATTAAACCGGGGGGGCAGAAGCTGCTTCTGCCTGCTTGAGCACGACCTAGTGGTTTTCCTGATTGCTCTATGTTTATTATGTTTTGTGCAATTGAATTGTAAGGAGAAAGGAAAATAAACATATTATTATTATTATTATTATTATTAAAGTTAATTTTTATGATTTTTTTCCACTCTATATTAAAACATAAATATTAAATAAAATACTATTTTTAAAAAATCCTTGTAAATATAGCTTATTTATACCTTAAACTTCAATCTAAGATTAATGTTTATCCTCTAAAGTATCCAGGGCAAAAAAAAACTTTTAAACCATTGGTATTTTTTCCATTTTTTTAGGGTTAGGAAATTTTCACTTGAAAACTTTTCGAAAAAGGCTTGTAGGTAAAAATATTGTTTTATATAAAAAAAAAACCTTTTGTACTATTATTTTGTAAAATTTTCCGCTCTTTCACGTGGTGCTATCCGTTTTTTTCATTATTTTTCTAGATATTAAGAAAAACTGAATTTTTCAGTTTCAAAGGATTGTTTATAAGGGATTGCGGGGACACATTTTGGTAAACTTTTTTGAGTCATTTTCTACTAGCAAAAAACTAGCCTTTCATGAAAAAATTAGCGAGGTAACAATTAATTCCGACTTCAAACCCCTGGCAATTGAGCTACATGCGAACATTTCTATGAAATTTACTCAAGGAGATCATGCGCTGATTTTTTGAACATGTTTATCCTCATGTTATAAAAAGTTGCAGAACTATTTTTGATCCGTTGTAATGTTGATTTCCTAAAATCAGAATGTGGATGGCGTATAATTGCCGAATAATCTAGTTTGTATCGTGCAATCGTGTTTTACAACGCATTTTGGTCTTTTTATTTTTTTTACAGAATGGATATGCATTCCTAAATTAAAACAATGAATAACGCAATTTCTATATACAAAAAATCAGATCATAACATAAAAAAAGATAATTTCATTGTGTAATCGGGCATGTGTATTGTAATGGAATTTACTGTGTCACAAAGACACGCGTTATATTGTTTGCATTCAACAATCAATGCAATTTGTGCAGGAGTTTGTTTTATGTTTTTGTCTTCTCTTACGGCATATGTTCACACAAAGCTTTGTTATTCCGACAATAAAATGCAAAAAATGCTTTTATACAATATCCTTGTTTTTAAAAGCAAATATTTAGTCATTAAATTCTGATGAATAAACTTTTTCATCATGAAACAAAAATAATCTGAAAAACATTTGATGATATCATATAATATATCAATATTTGTTGTGTTCTTTCAGTATAGTATTACATGTTTCATAGCTCAGTGTAGTTACAGTACTATATATATATATATATATATATATATATATATATAAAAAATTAATTTCCACCAGGGATACAGTCACGGGTTCAAAAAATACAACTCTTTTTTAAATTCAAGCTTTCGAAACTTTATTGTTTCTTCCTCAGGAATACTACAAAATTTGAACTTATTATAATAAAAATTATTTAATACAAGTGAAAGGTACTTACTAAATTGAGGTTAAAATTGAAATTGACAAATCATCAAGATAGAACACACAAACACAACTATTACAAAATAAATCACACTTGTCAACTACATTTATATTGAACTTAAGTTAACTCCAAAAATCTTTAATCTAAAATAGTTTCAGCCACCTCGAATACTGAACAAAAAACAGTCAACTACGTTATTTCTTATTCCTCTGAAAAACATCGGCATGTGAACTTAAAAAACTGTCAAAACAAATCTGAAGCAGAGAGAGAGAGGGGTCATGTCCATCCCCCCTCTCTCTCTACCTCAGGTCCGTTGCCAACAAAACGCCAAACCCAACAGATCAAAAACTACTAATTCTCAAATGTATTGTACAGGGTGTTATTTCTGTGACTGCCATTGTCATGTGAATGCAACAAAAAAGTGTATAATATACTGAGGCCTTCTATGTCATTTCTGGCATTCATAGCTTCAGGTTCATTAAAAATATGACACATTTCCAGAAAAGTTCTTTTTTGAACGTTCTTTTCAAAACCCAAAATCTTAACCTCGTTATAGTTGAGGTTATGGTTGAGTGATAGAGCGTGTTTGGCTAACATTGAAGATTCATTGTTAACCCTCACGTCGCTTCTGTGTGATGTGATCCTATCTTTAATTTTTCTGCTAGTTTGACCAATATACTTTTTTTCACAATCATTACAAGAGATGCAATATACCACATTTGAATAATTCAAGTCGTCTTTGTCTTTCAGTTTAGCAAAAAGATTGTTAATCGTCACCTTATTTTTGAAAGCTAATTTGATGTTAGTAAAACTTGAAAACAACTTCCTAAATTTAAGAGACACATGCGCTATGTTCGGTATAGAGAAATAAAACGTGTTGTTACGAACCTCCTGGTTTTCACCCACCATCGGCACAACCACGTCAGGGCGTTCATTGACTACGTTGTCTGAAAGTTCAGTTCAGTTCGAGCAACGAGGAGCAGCAGTAGGCAGCTTTTAGCGAGAACCTGAAGATGGCAGATGAGATTCTACCGAAACGTCGTTTAGACAACCATGACTCCAGGAAGAGTCGACCATCGACGCGGGAGAGCATCCGGAAGTACAACAACACTTCATTTAACCATTTTTATCAAGGTTTATCAAATTAACCTCAAGTTAATGTCTTGAGAAAGCTAATAAACATTAGCGAAAGCTTGACAGTAACAAAGAGTTTTCTTTTTGTATTGGCCAAAATACCTTATCACTGACTGCAACCTCAATAAATTTTATGTTTATATATATATATATATATATATATATATATATGAAAAATACTAGGTTCTCGGGTTGAACCGCGTTTGAGATTGTTAATGCCTTTCATACCAACGACCGCGGAAGCTTCTCGGAACATATATATATATATATATAGAATGCCACAAATAACTTTCAGACAATATATATATATATATTTGAGATTATTATCTGCATCTCGTAGGGCGAAGTCATTACCATATTATTTTCATTGATTTAAAGCCAGGAACTGGTTGCCTACTAGTCCTTTAAAAATAGTATAAATTCGAATTTACACGAGTAAAGTAGCTAAAGCAAGTTACTAAATCAAGTTCTTAAGTGTTTAGTGCGTGTCTACATAAACTTTTAGTATTCTTGTTTAGTGTTGCTTTTTAAACATGGCGGCAAATACAGTTGTTCGTACATCGATACAGAAATGCATACTAAATACATGAGGTGAGTTATCAAAAATAATTTCGGACGAAATGAACAATGAAAAGCGTTGTTGCGTAAGAAAATGGTTGCCTTGGAGAGAAACTCATGATGCTTCTGCTACGTTACTATAAGAGAACTTGGAAATGAAGATTTACCAGAATATAAAAATTGCATGAGAATGTCTAAGTAACTAAATTTAGTTACTGGATTTAGTAACTTGCTTTAGCTACTTTACGCGCCTAAATTCTGTCATCACTCGAGTTAATACTATTGTTTATCGGATTCAACTTAGTAAGAAGTCAGAAATGAAAATTGTGCACCTGGACAGACTGGTGAAGTACGCTGAAGGTACTGAATTGCCTGACTGGGACGTTTAGGCTTAAGGAGGGGGCCCTGTTACGAGGAAAAGTTTAACCCTTAGTAGAGAGAAACTAACAATATAATGCTAGTTCGCCAGTCCGCCCAGAGATAGCGGCATGGCTTACTACCATGGAAGTACTAGAGAAGAGGAGAAACAGAACAGTCTAGAGTACGGACTAGATTGAAATGCATGGATCTCGTATAAGCGCCATGAAGTATATAAAAAGTAGAACCATTATATTCCAGTAGTTCTAATTTGAAGAGTAAAGTACAGTGACAAGAAAGATTTATAGTAGTTATTCTTCTATGCCACGAAATAAACTAAATAAAGCCTGATAATATTTTATTAGTTACGCCAAGGTCGCATCTGCAAATAAAACGAAGAAATAACTGTTGCACTGGTAGGTGTAATAAACATCCTTAATTTTTTTTCCATTTTGTAATAGTTCTGTTATTTAATTTGCTCTCGAATGAGAATTATTACTTCAGATTAATAGTCCACGCAAATTAGATATTTTAGAAGAAATAATTTATAAAGAAATATTATTTGAGATGCGTGCTCTCCATAGGGTTAGGAATAGATATCCGAAAAGTTTCCACCCTATTCAGGAACGGAAAGTCTCTTTTTTGCACAAAACCACCCCTAGCATTGACTTAACGCTGGTTTTTCACTTTTATCTTGTAAACAGTTCATTGGAAGAGAAAAAAGTGTAGGAAATAAAAATTTGTCATTAAATCATGCATAAAAAATGTTTGATTGACCTTGAGCTTATCCCCCCTATTTCTCAGTAACAGCGTCCAAACAGAGGAGTAGTTTGGAGCGTACAGGTAAAATCGATCTCACAAGAAGTTTCACAGAGAATATCTCAAAACCGTATGATTTTAACCCAAGAATGGAGCGGAATTTTCTCTATAAGATGTATGCCTAGCGGATGTTGACGCAATTGATTTTTATTTGTTTTCCCCTTTTTTCCACAAAGATGCGTTTTTGTATTTGAAGTCTCCGTGCGTTTTTTAAGTGGTTTACCCTGTAGGCCTATTCCACTAAAATTCCATCCAAGGAAGGTTCTTTATCGACGAACAGTTCTTCAAATTCGGAATTTAAACATCCTTTCCCTGGGCAATTAGCGCATATTGTTGAGCAGCGCAATCGAACCTTCACACAGGTACATCGTTTTCCGCAACCCGTTTTGCAGCTGCAGGATACTAGCTGAAGGGTGGAAATAGGTGCTGGTAACTTCGTGGTGTAAATGGGAGCTAAGATATTGCCCACTTCCTTTCAAACTCATTCCGTTGGTTCCAAGTTTTCTTCTCGCCAGGCTTGAATTTGATATATAGCCGTAATATTTTAAAGCTGTTTATATTTATCGTCCTGTCGAGCTTTGCTAACAACTATTAAATTCACCAAGCCTCTTTCAACACGCGCTACACTGATCCTACTTAAAGGAGCTCTCGTGCCAGTCATCCCATACCACTTGCAGACTGCAGTTTCGAGCTTGGCTCTCGTGACGACTAAATAGTCAAGGGATCCTCGTGTCGTTCGTCACATGCCTACCTTGCACTGACGAGAGCTAACAGCTCGAAACTGCAGTCTGCAAATGGTATGGGACGACTGGCACGAGAGCTCCTTTAAGTAGGATCAGTCTTTCGGCTGGTGTTTGTTGCAATCGAAGCATTAGCGTTTTGATGGTAATATGCGATTATTACACTTAACGCACCAGGCTTGTAACTTGTAATTCAGCGCTCGGCGAGGCACATAGCCCGGAGAGTAGCTGTTGGTTGCAATCTGGTTACTATCCTTATAGTAAACAATACAAAATCTCTATTATTATGACATAAAAATGACAGTAAGAAAGTAAACGTCCATATGCAAGGGCAAAATGTAAAATAAAGTGGACAGGCGGTAAATATGACTAGCAAAGCAAAGCGGCGGTTTGGAAAATGTTATAGGAAGTGACCTGGACTGCTCTTTAGTGATTGACAGGCGGTTATTTAAATTTTAAAGACATTTTTTACCAGAAGCAAATAATTTTACTTTTATAAAAATAACTAGATTTCGTGACTTGATGTGGTGAACCTGGTGCAGAAATAGCTAATTGTTAAATAATGCGGTACACCTCAGGTGGAGTGTCCCACTCAAAGGCAGCGTCCCCGACTGAGAATTCCACGGACAATAACCCGGTAAGATTGCTATTACACAAAAATGTTAAATGATAAACAGGATCAAACGTCAAGTTTTATTTTACTGAATATAAATTTGTCTTTGTTCAGAACGATAGTGTAAAATATTACTTTATGGCAATTCGATTCAGGTGGAGTGTCCCACTTAAAGGCAGCGTCCCCGACTGAGAATTTCACGTACTAAATACTCGTTAGACAAAATTAAAATAAAATTGAAATTTACAGTTCAAATCTCCTGCGTAACAGTTCTGGAGTGTCCCACTTAAAGGCAGCGTCCCCGGAGGTTATTATTTACGGTAAAATATTTTCCCCGGATAAACTAGATACTTATTACATTCAAATTTGTGACAGGTTGCTGAAGGGAGAATTTATCAAACTAAAATAAAAACCAATTAAAATTGTATGAATCAATACTGAAAATATTCTAAGTCCAAATTGCCAAAGTAAAAATAGATATGAATTCGACACGATGAATTTTTACTAAAATAATCGCCTGGTTAGGTCGGCAGTTGAAAACCAAAGAGAACCTCAGCAGTGACCCGTTTCATGAACTCGCCGTGCTGGGCTAGAATTCATCGTGTCGAGCGCACACTGCGCGATCATATGTGAGCTATAGTTGAAATCATGAATGTTGTCGTTCACGTCATCAGCCGCGAGCGATCGGCTTGCAATGAGTAAATTTTGACGATTGTTATTGGCATCTTTTGTCATCCGATAACGTTGGTGTCATGTCATGTTAATAAGATTTCGGCATGTTTGTAACTTTTAGTGAATTGTCACAAATTTTAAAGGTAGATGTAACAATATCAATATCATATGCTTTCTGTACCTTCGTTGGTGAATTTATTATAGATTATCACTTTACCAATTTTCAGTTTGTTGCTTTACAAATCTGTAGTATTTAGGATAACTAGACTTTCTTAGTCGTTCAAGTGATATTGTTAATATCCTAATAGTATATTATTCAACGAGCGATAATGTAGGTAATACCATAGATGATTGTAAATTCATTAAGTTGAGAGTTTTTTTAGTGTCCCAGAAGGTTTGAAAAGGTTTTGGATGAGATCGGATTACGTTTAGTGCCGTTTTGTCACACAATTTAATGCTCTTTTCCGCTTCAAAGATCCACCGAGTGGGGAGGTTCCAGCCGCTTCCAGTAGCTGCCGATTTTTTAAATTATTTTTTCTTGAACTCATGTGTTTTGTTTCATATTTAACTTATAATAAATATTTTTTATACTTGTTTAAATGATGATTTCAGTTCATCTCACAAAATAAACCTCTCCATGCTAAGCAGCCCTTTATACGACTAGTGGTCGTGACAATATCATCGGCATAAATGAACACTTTGCCAGTACTATTTTCAGACAGGTCGGTAATAAAAGTAGGAAAAGGAGGGGACCCATAATGGAACTCTGTCCAACCCCTATATTCACATCAACGAGTTCAGATTTAGTTTCTCCAATGGATACCATAATTTTCCTATTTTTTAAATAAGACTTCACCCATTTTAAAACAATACCACAAAATTCCATTCTTTCAAGTTTATACACTAGAAAACTTTTATATTTATGTCTGCAATTTTGCAATGGATGATTAGATTGCATTATTTATTTTTGTCATAGGGACAAATGGTTGAGTTTCAACAAAATATTCCTGATAAATAATCGTTACAAAATTTCAACAATCTTTTAATCCGTTTCTCATTTTAAGAATTCAATTATTATAATTGAATAATTATTATTTTAAAATTGTCTTAATAACCCGTACAATTAGTTTTCCGCCCCTTACGTAAAATGTCATTTTATACTTTTTTATTTACGCTATACAAATATTACAAATATTTAGGCGAAGCTATACAAAAGTTCCACGTCTGTAAAAACATTATAGTATTAGTAGAATTTACGATCACTGAAACTTCTCTTTCTATTGTTTCCGCGGTGATGATCCATAAAGGGGTGAGCCGATGCAGTTCTCACTTTCATCACAGTGGCGGGTAAAGCGCGGAGACTCGGAGTGTAGTCAATATAATGCATAGTACAGCCCTTGCAGATGGAACAGCTGTGTTGTGGTCGTTCTGTCATCAAACACCCCGTTTAAGGGAAATATCTATGACTGTCAATGCCTCTATTTGTGCATAATAAACTAGGTGACCCTTGAGGCTTTCACCCTGCTCTCTTATCCCCTCGATTAGCCCTCTAATTACATTCTATGCCTTTTGGTACACCGTTACACCCCTGGTAATGTGATAACTTGAGCATAGTTGCGCATTGCTGATGGTAAGTAACACCCTATCCAATTTATCGCCTCTCTCGTCCCTATCTCACATTGGAGTTCGTTTATCATGATGAGGGGCTGATTCTCTATCGCACTTGGGATATTTATGATTATGTTTCCATTTATTGACAAGAAAACACTTAGATGATAAAAGTTAAAGAAGCCATTAACGTTTATTTCAGATAAATCTTTTGTCGGAGAAAAGAGTTTTTGAGTTAGTTTCTCACGAATTATGATCAATTAAAATATGAAAAATTGCTACCGTCTATCCAACCATTTTCATATATTACTTTGCAATGCTCAGCCTTAATGTATTGATGTACTATGTCCTGCATACCGGGTGCCACAAATACTACAACTTGCCCCTATAACTTTTTTTCTTTTTGAACACATCGAATTGAAACTAGAGGATCTAGTTCAAATGTGTAATTAAGAAAATTACATTTTTTGACATACGAAGAATATGATACCACTTCCGGTTTAGCCGGAAATGACATTTTTAGATGAGTTTTTGAGCATGAGTTGTGATTTTTATAAATTTCTGACCAGTTGTCATTTTCTTAATAGAAATGATAAATTCTGGTCTAAACTGCTATGAAATAAAAAAACGTACTTTGTCATTTTAGTTTCTACGGAAAAAAAACGTGTTTATACGTGGTAGTTTTTTTTAATATTTATTTAATGTCGATCTATTTCCGCTACCGAGGCCTATCACCGACACCTGTAGACGAGCTACCCCCAACCAGGAATTTTGCCGAACCTCTTCCCTTAAGAAGAGTAGGGATCTTTTACTTGCCTAACATTTAATAGACAAGGGACCGACGGCTTTACGTCCCCTCCGAAGGATGGTATATCACCTACACAACCCTCGCCTAATGTTGCATAGCTTCCGCGTATACACTGATATACAAGCCGCTGGAAGATATGTGAGGCGAGGACACGGTCTTCTTTGAAACGGTCGCCCATCCAAGTACTAACCGCGCCTAATGTTGCTTTACATCGCATATCGAAGTATGTACATAGTAAAGACGCATCTACGCGGTATTATTAACCATTTTATTTTTATTTATTTATTATACAAAAACATTCACATTATGCTCAACAACAAAAGACACAAGGCCAAACAGTAATACATTAAATTATAAAAAAATATATACAAAGTAAATGACCAAATCGTTATCAATTCAATACTGTCATATGGCCTATGTCCATTTAATAATTTTATATAATAACTGGTGTTTTACTTATGTTTAGCACGATCTGTATATCATTTTGATTCAGTTTTTGTAAGTGAGACTGTTTCAATTATGAGAAATTTTCTTCACATAACTGCTAAATTATTTCACAAAGTTTTATGTACTTATTTTTATATATAGTTACTCTAAGTAATTAAAATATTACATGTTACCACATGGTAATAAAATACTCTTTTTTCTCTTATTCTTGGCAATTTATAGTTTGCAAATCAGAATTAATAAATTTCACATCTCTTACAAGTGCTCTGAATCCACGGCTCTGTGCTTCGGCTAACATCAGCTAGCCGTTCGCATATGTTGCCTCATTTTTTTCCCAAAAATAAGCAATAAGGAAAAGGAAGTACCAATACAAGTCAGTTGTATCTACATTTAAAAAAACTTATACTGGGTGTGGACACAACACGAGATGGGAGAGTCTTCCACGCGTCAAGTACGCGCACTGAAAGGAAGCAACAGAGGTTCTGAAGGGGCCACTGGTGATCTTAACACGTTGCCATTTTACACTACACAACTTATGGCCGATAATTTGGTGCAACTGCGTAAACGCGGAGCTGGCACTGAGTTAAAAAATAAGTTGCAGTGCCATAACCCGCATAAACGCGGGTGTTTTAGCTGTTTTCTAGTAAGGGCATACAAAAATATAACAATTACCGCCCAATAGTACTCGTTAGAGAAGCCAACGCCGTAGTGAAGCAGACCCTTTAAAACAAGATAGGAGATGCCCGCAAAAACGCGGACAGGGCACTGGTCATGCACAACCGAGCCCGCGTAAACGTGGGATTGGCACGCAATATGTTCAATAGATGTCCACATAATGTGTTGTCATTGGCTAGAGTAAATAAATTATGAATTGAAGATAATTCATTTCGTATCCCTTTGTACGTACTGATAAGGGTAACCCGACTTCTTCCGGTAGCCAGAGAGGTGAGTTTAAATTGTGCAAGTCGATCTTCGTAACATGGGCGGATATGTCCAAATGGTATCCGGGTTATGCGGCGTTGAACATTCTCTAAAAGGTTTGAATCACACATTAAGGTCGGAAACCATACACTGTTTGCGAATTCGAGTACTGGAAGATATGTTTTATATCGTATGGATAAGGTGGTGGGATTCAAGCGGATAAAAGTTTTATTCAGTAGATATACTTTGGTGTTGGTTTTTTTAACTTGTTGGGCAACATGGTTGGACCAGGAAATATTGAGTATAATGATGACTTCCAGATAGTCGTGAGAGCCGGTTAAAACCAGTTGTTTGCCTTTAATATTATACCCCAAACGTGGATTATAGTTTCCTAAATGGAGTACTGCACACTTATCGATGTTTAATGGAAGCAACCATGATTCACTTCACTTCTGACTGAAATCTAGATCTCCTTGCAACCGTACATGATCCGTTAGTGGGTTGCAGTAAATTTTTGTCTCGTTTGCGTCGAAAGAAAGACTGGATTTCATATAATGCCGATGATCGGATGTATATGCGATAAGTAACAGGGTGTGATTTGGGACTGATACAACGACCCGAACCGGACGGGAGTCTAGACGGCTGGAGTATTGAACGTTGTGAAGGCTCCTGGCGTGTTTTGATGCTGTGATTGATGTGTCTTGTGCATAGTAGTGGTTTAAATATTATTTAATTCAATTATATTTATGAATTTTATGATTCGACAATAATATGTAACATAATAGTCATTATCAATACTCTAATAAAATCAAAGAACTGCTCTTATCTCAAAATCTGTTATTAAACATAAATTTGGACCATGTATGTTATTACTATTGTACTAAATGTCTCATTTCTACGTATATTATCTATTGTATTAAGTCTCTTAGTTGGTGGGCGAGCGTAGGTGCGTTTTTACTATGTACATACTTCGGTATGCGTTGTAAAGCAACGACAGGCGCAGTTAGTACTTGGATGGGTGACCATTCCAACGGAAACCGCGTCCTCGCATCACACATCTTCCAGCGGTTTGTATATCAGTGTATGCGCGGAAGCTATACAACCTTAGGCGAGGGTTGTATAGGAGATATACCATCCTTCGGAGGGGATGTAAAGCCGTCGGTCCCTTGTCTATTAAATGTTAGGCAAGTAAAAGATCCCTACTCTTCTTAAGGGAAGAGGTTCGGCAAAATTCCTGGTTGGGGATAGCTCGTCTACAGGCGTCGGTGTTAGGCCTCAGTAGCGGAAATAGGCCGACGTTAAATAAATGTATTAAAAAAAAAAGTATCTTAGTTCTATTTGTACTATTTACGTTTTATTGTGTATTAGGCCAAATTATCTTGTAAATGGAATTTTCCTGTTAGGTAACAAAGCTTATTATTATTAGTATTATTAATACTGCAAGTGGTTACTTAATAAATGTGAACAAGATAACAGATTTTTAGAATTTTAGATGAATCTGGATTCACGAATAATGAAATGTTCAATTGACAGAATACTAGATATTGGTCTCAAGAAAATCACCGATTAGTAAGAACCAATAATTTTCAGGAAGGGAGCGAGCATGGGTGCGGTGCGTCTTTACTATGTACATACTTCGATATGCGATGTAAAGTAGCGTAAGGTGCGGTTAGTAGTTGGATGGGTGACCGTTCCAACTGTTATAGGGTATTGCCCCTATAAGCCAAAAACAAAAACAAAAAATTGTAAAATTAACAAAAAATTCATATCAATTCATGCACCATGGCAAACTATGTAAAAAAAGCCAACCAGACCCAGTTTACATCGAGAAACCACATCCAAGGTCAAAGAAATCAGAAAAAATTCACAAATACTCGCTAACTCTAAAGTAACGTAAATTCAACGAAAACATACTTCCAACATTCTTTCAAAACCACTATCCGTACCTATAACCACAATATTCTATATCGTTTCATTAACTTTTTACAAACCGCTTTACGTTTCAAATCTCTTTATTTTTGACAACCCCTCGTATACGTACACTTACCTTAAACCTCAACATTCTATTTCATTTCATTCATTTCTTGCAACGTTTTCATTTTTTAAATCTTATTACTTGTTGACAACCCCTTGTATACACCAAACCACGTTCCATACCTCGAGTCTTAACATTCAATTTAGTTTCATCAAATTGCTAGCGATTCAATTAATATTTCAAATTTCATTACTTTTCAACCATCCCTCTTATACATCAGAATTTACTTACCTTATCTTAAACCTCAACGTTTTAAATCTTCTTTTTCACATAAAAAAATTCTCCTTTTCAAAATTTCAACGTTTTGCGCAATATTGTGAAATATCTCGCAATCGCGCCCATCCAGACTCGATGGTATCTAATCCAGCTCTAAATAAGGGGTAAAAACTTTCGTGCTAGGTTCATGGGGAAGTGGAAAGTCGCAGTCAACGCCGACAAGAGCCAAGCCATCCTCTTCAGACGAGTGCGGAAAGAAATTCCCACAGGACACGTCTCCATGAACGGCGAGGACATCCAATGGCACGACACCGTCAAATACCTTGGCGTGGTCATGGACAGAAGCCTAACGTGGAGACAAAACACGGACGCCATCACAGCCAAGACCCGACGTACGAGAGCCCTCATCTACCCAATGACGGGAAATGGGAGCCGACTTAACTTGAGGAACAAGCTCACGCTTATCAAGACCCTCATCAGGCCGCAGCTGACGTACGCCTCGGTAGCGTGGGGCTATCAGGTACGTGAGAACCGCAGACATCGTCAGAGACCTGGAGTACACCACGGTCACTGAAGTCATCCGGGAACGAGCGAAGAAGCTGTACGCCCAAGCCGAGGAGCATGGGAACCCGCTGATCAGACAGGCCACTGATTACGACCCCGCCGACGCCCCGAGGCACAAGCGACCGAGGGTTCAGCTACTAGACAACGGGTAAGTATAACCTTTATTTCCCGCTAACAGATCTGTTTCAGATACGCCAGGACGGACCACCACTACCAGAGACATGACGTTTTCAACCCTAACCCAACCTCCTTGCGGGCGTCGGACAACATACCGTCCGACGCCCGTTGTCTTACCTGCTCCGTGGAGACCGAAAGTGCTAAAAGAAGCACTTAGGTCTCCACACTCCCGAGTTACACAGCTCATTCTTACCTTTCCGACGATCCGGGGTAGGATATCAATTGATGTCCTACGTACCGGCAGTCAGTCCCAGCCAAAACTTCCTAAACCCAACTCGACCGATGACTACCCCCGGAGGTGACAAGCTGGCGAAGAAAGAAAACATCAAGGCAAGAAGAGCGCCAGAAGAGACCTCAGCCAGCGAGGTTCAACAGCCAGGACCAGGGGAGGTCCGCAGAAAATACCACGACACATCTCACATTTGTGAGCTGGGTCTGGTAGAAGTACGCGGGCCCACCTATCACGAAGGCCGGTCCAGGTCTACAGAGATAATCTAGGTGCAAAGAGTAATAGTCCTACTTACGAAAGGCTCCCAGAGTCTCAACAAAGGTATAAGGCTCAAAGCTCTGCCGACGATTTTTTATTTCCCGAAAATAGGTAGTCCGTTCCTGTTCACAACGAATATCTTCCAGCGGCTTGTATATCAGTATATGCGCAGAAGCTATACAACCGTAGGCGTGGGTTGTATAGGGGATATACTATCCTTCGGAGGGGATGTAAAGCCGTCGGTCTCTTGTCTATTAAATGTTAGGCAATTAAAAAATCCCTACTCTTCTTAAGGGAAGAGGTTTGGCAAAGTTTCTGGTTGGGGGTAGCTCGTCTATTTATAGGCGTCGGTGTTAGGCCTCAGTAGCGGAAATAGGCCGACGTTAAATAAATGTATAAAAAAAAATTTCAGGAACGTTTTTTCATAAATGTATGGGCTGGAATTTATGAACACCGCATAGTTGGGCTTATTTTGTTTCAAGGAACATTAATGGGTGAAAGATACCTCGAGTTTCTTCAAAATGAGATATGGGATTAAGTTGCGTAGTCATCAACTTATAAACTTATATTTTCAATAAGATGGTGCTCCTCCGCCGAGTGAATTCGGTGACTGAGGCCAACATATACATAGGTTGTATAAGTATATATTTGGCCTGCAATCCGCATGTAAGTTAATTTAATTATTTGCAGAAGGTAATTGTATATTTTTTAAAACTATATGTAGCACATTACCAATTATTCAATTTAGGTACTCCAAAATACTTTATTAATTTTGTAATTTGTATTATTTTGTACAATACAGTGAGAATATAAATAAAATAAATAAATAGGAAATAAAATTATTTGTTAATTTAGATAAAATAAATAAATATAAATAAATAAACACCACAGAAATTAGACAACCCTCAATTCCAGAAGCCAGGGCTTGTGCGGAAGGGGGTTGCACATTGAAAAAACGCGGACATACAACCCTTTCCTCCAACAGTGCCGGAGCCATGATTCGAACCCGGTGGTGCGATGTCTGTGTGATTAATCGCGATTGCCACCTCGCGCCTTAACCCACTCGGCTATCGACCAGGCATAAAAGGCAATAAAGATTTGGTACGTATTTAATGCGTATGTACGTATGTATTGCTACAAAGCAAAAATCTAAAATCCGACAATATTTACTCAAGGGGTAAGAATAAGGGTAATTAATTTGCATCCGTTGTCAACAGAACAAGATCGCACAATTTTGTAAACTTTCATTCTAAGAATCAAAATCAGTCAAGTATTATCCCTGCAGTAAGAAATAAGAGTAGAAACTCCTAATGTAATACAATTGAGATTTGTCACATTCACAGAAATTAAACCAAATGTAATAATCCTAAACTCCCTAAATTCTGTGGGTTAAAAAGCAGACAATGTACATTGTACACGTCTTGATACAACAATAGAATTAGAGAGTTTAGATTTCACACAGGGGGAACCATGTGAAGAACGCAGATGTTTGCCAGTATTTTATTTATAATTTAACCCTACGTCGTTCACCTTTTGTAGAATCGAAATTTTGAATTGGAGCCTCGCGGATAGACAATATTTTAATTAAAATACCTTTCTATCGTAAAGGCTTCGGATTATTGACATATTTAATTAAAATATTTGTATCAAATATGCCTCGACGTTGAACAAACAATTTCAAAGTGTTCTCCGCGCCTCTACAAAATTAACTAGTAAACTTCACATAATAGGTTTATAGCCAGGTAACTTTCATTCACAATTTATTTTAGCTTCATACCTTGCAGTGTTTATTTAATGTTGTTTGTGTGAACTTCACTTTGTTAAATTTATTATGAACCATTACAAAGCCCTATAGTACAAACTGTCAGGCAATTATTGTGTATAATTTTAACAAACATTTTGATCTAATTATTTGTAACAGACGCTGTACAAGCATTTGTTGTACGTTTAACGTTTCAGAATGGAAAGCAGGCTGTAACGAATTATTACTGAAGATGCAACTGTGCACTGTTGTATGTAGGGACTTTTTACGGCTGTGTTAGTCATGCACGCGACACTAATGTTAAGTAGTTACTTAGTTCAAAGCATATAAGCAAAACATATATTGTAATACACTATCTTGTGTTCCAAAAATGTGATATTTTGCAAAAATGCCATGCTCAATGGGTTTCGTTTTAAAATATAAATTGGCAGTAAACACCTAGCTAACATGGAATATCCTTGGGACATCTATATACAGGGTGGACACATTTTGCTCAGCCGTGCTCTCTACTAATATTTATATGTGTATATTTTATGTGTTTATTTTAAAAATAATGTATTTGACGTGCCATATGTACACATTTCTATCTAATTCTTGCCAATAAAGTATTATTATTATTATGATAAATGTTTCTAAGCCGCTAAAAGGAACAAGTACATCCATCCCGCTTTGATGGCCTGATGACTTGAATATGCAACGTTTCTGAGCAGACTGACAAAATAGTCTCTGGAATGTTTCAGCAGGATAAAACTTAAGCACATACACATAAAGGTTTGAATAATTTTCTTAAAAACGTTACAAGGCATGTAACAAAAATTTGCATAGACGCTCCGATATTTAAATACGTTAAATTTCTCAATTTGGTTATGTAAAAAATATTTCTTCTACAAATATTTTTTAAAAGGGTATGACGTCATCGGAATTTTTTTATATGGCAAGCTACATTTTTAAAATGTCATTTGAAAGAGCATATTTTTCTGCACACACGTTAAAATTGATGGCATATTGCCTACCGAAATGAAGAAAAAAAAGTCATTTAACATCAGGTGTGAAACACCTCAATATTTGTCATTTCAATACTCGATTTTTAACTAATAAATTTAATGAAGTGAAAGATTTTGTTAATTGTAACAACTTCAGAGTAACTACTATTTCTGAGACTTGGCTAAATTCATCGAATAATGACGACATGTTTTCTATAACCGGCTATCACTTTCTGAGGAGTGACCGTGATGGCCGCGATGGTGGAGTTGTTGCCTACATACATACATACACATATAAATTTTTTATTAATTGTGCAAGTGACTGAGGGTGCCGTTGAAAGAGGACTAGGACAATAATTTATATCCACAGAAAGAAAGAGAGATACAGGAAAAAAGTTAATTTTAACAACACAATGGACATGACGCGCTAGTTAGTACTTTCTAGAACAACTATTATCAACGATGTAGTAAACATCGCCCTACCCATAAAAAGAATACACTAGAAAATAAAAGTGTTTTAATGGAGTTTTTCAACAACTCTACAAACTTCCGGCAATCACTAATTGCATCAGAAGTTACATCAATCGATAAAACATTTCTTGAAGGAATCCAACTTTTTCATGAGATTCGAAACAACTCTGTTAAGAATTGTATTGAGTTATCATCTTAGTTGGCCTCCAAAGTAAGTATTTACAGTGCAGCAGAAACAAAAACAATTTAATAATAATAGTTTTTATTATAACTCATAAATGAAAATTTCTATAATGCTATAAATGCTTATAAATAATTGATTTTTAAAGGGTAGAGTTCAGTGAATTTAGAATGTATCCTTTGCTATTCCACTCGATCCAAAAATAAAGTTTGATTTTACTTTGCAAGGGCACAATGAAAGAAAATTGACAGCGCCGCGGAAGAAATAAGTGAGGTCCTATTTCAGTTTAAGACTTAGCAAGCTAGGATTACTTGTTTGTATTAGTCCAATTGAATCAATAGAATTCTTTAGGAAAAGCTACTCTAATAATATTTATTTACTGCTGAAATTTGATATGATAATAACAGAAAGAAGGAAAGTATTTAGTTTGATGAAACACAGTATTATTGACACGTTTTGTGTACTTGGAAAAATATAATTTGTTTTATTTTTGGCTCCTATTCATAAAATCAAAGGTAAGCCATAACGGAACACGAAATTATATAGCAGGTAATAATAAAAATTTTATAATGTTTTATAAAAACTTACAGAACACGGAGATGAAAATGACTTTAATAAAAAATCATGCAAAGGTCGCACATGATAATTCGGTGCTCATGTTGTATTGATTTTAATTTATTATATGAGCAATTTCGTCGAAGAATTACAGAGTATTTAACTACTTGTGGTTGTCCTTTTCTTTCTAACGGTACGAGCTTCAAAAAGCAAATTTGGCAACTCAGTCGGAGCCTCGCACAACTATTAAAACATAATATTACAGTCGCAAAACTCCTCTGTAAAATCCTTATTCTACTATAAGGAACGTAACCAGACTGCAACCAACAGCTATTTTTCGGGCTATGTATCCCACCGAACGCTGAATTACAAGCCTGGTGCGTTAAGTGTAATAATTGTGTATTACCAGCAAAACGCTACTGCTTCGATTGCAACAAACACCAGCCGAAAGACTGATCCTACTTAAAGGAGCTCTTGTGCCAGTCGTCCCACACCACTTGCAGACTGCAGTTTCGAGCTGTTGGCTCTCGTCAGTGCAAGGTAGGCATGTGACGAACGTCACGAGGATCCTTTGACTCTTTGTTACATCTCGGTATCGTTAGGATAGCGACATGCAAAATAGTCAGCAGGCGTCATCTAGCGGTCTAGTGTCTGCTGCAATAAATAGCTTGACTTGGCTTAGCATAATTCAAATGTGCTTTTATAGGGCAGAATATTAAAACATAATATTTCAGTCACAAAATCCTTATTTTATTATAAGGAACATAACCAGACTGCAACCAACAACTCTCCGGGCTATGTGCCCCGCCGAGTCCGGTTACGTTCTTTATAGTAAAATGAGAATTTTATAGAGGAGTTTTGCATTTTGTTTTAATATTCTGCCTCTAAAAGCCCATTTGAATTATGCTAGACCCAGTCAGGTTATTTATTTTTCGATTGAAGCAAACACTGAACCTCTAGATGGCGCCTGCTGACTATTTTGCATGTCGCTATCCTGACGATACCGAGATGTACCAAATAGTCAAAGGATCCTGGTGTCGTTCATCACATACCTACCTTGCACTGACGAGAGATAACAGCTCGAAACTGCAGTCTGCAAGTGGTGTGGGACGACTGGCACGAGAGCTCATTTAAGCAGGATCAGTCTTTCGGCTGGTTTTTGTTGCAATTGAAGCATTAGCGTTTTGATGATATTATTATGGAATTATTACACTTAACGCGCCAGGCTTGTAACTTGTAATTCACCTCTGGGTGGGGCACATAGCCTGGAGAGTAGCTATTGGTTGCATTCTGGTTACGTTCCTTATAGTAAAATAAGGATTTTATTAGAAGTTTTGCGACTGAAATATTTTAGTAGTCTGCCCCCTAAAACCACATTTGAACTTCCCACAACTGTCAACACGCTCCGACTTCATTATTTTAAAGCACCTGTAATTTACTAGATCATAGGGTAGGGAGGTATGTAGCACAGGGCGGGACTTTATAATTCTTCGACGAAATTGCTCATATAATTGTGATCGTCGTTAGAGGTAAGTCAGTTGATCTTTAAATTTTAAACTTCGCAATTTCGTCTCGATCATAAAAAATTTAACTACTTGTAGTTGTTTAAAGACTAAATATAATAATAATAATAATGCATCAGATCTAAACATCAAGTTTTTATTCTGGGGAAAACAAATTTTCTATGAATATTTGTTATAAAAAAATAGATCTAGGCAGATTTCACATCTACTTCTACACCCCTCAGGACGTCTTCAGCAAATTGATTTAGGTTGTGCATTACAGGCTCATTATAAAATTTATTGAATACTTCAGATGTATGCGATCATCCTGCAGCAGCAGGTATTGCGTCAATATTGACCCCTGCTCTAAGCGCCGCAGATGTTGCTGCATGTCCCGTCGGATAACCAGAGAAAATAGATGTATCGATTCCACTAGCGGTTAAGCAGTGTTTATATCCCTAATTATGGTTTGGACAGATGCCGCATGTATTGGATTTCTTGTGGTCAGTATCAATCTATATTCTCCAGATGACCTTAATTGACTGCTTTTTTCTATGTAAGCTAATAATATGGAAGTTAGGCATAGACTATACTAGGACTTTCTTTAAAAAAAGGCAAGACTAATGTTGGTTGCAGATTTTTTGGTTTTGACGATTTTATCCTGTCAGGTATCTCAATTTCTGTTATGTCTTCTAGTTGTCTAATATTCATCAATATTATTTTTGACAATATTTGTAAGTGCTGTGCTGATATAAGAGTTAGTAAAGTGGAGAGTTTAATTAATTGTGATATCTTTTAATTCCAGTTCTTCTAACGGGTATAGTTTACTTAAGAAATTTAATACTGGATTGTGGTCCCAAGTAGTATATACATTTTGGTTTTGCTGGATGATTATTGTATATATCCCTAAGATATCCACTGATTAATCATCCATCCTTCTCTTCTATTTGCAAAATCAACGAGAGAGCAGATCTATAAGAGTTTATCAAGGAATAGGTTTTACTCCCTTCAAATTGCTCATTTAGGAATTCTATTATAAAGCTCAGGTTATTTATACTCATAAGGATTTCTTTTTTTAGCCATTGAGTATTGCCACCAGTGTCTATAACAACTGTTATATTGTTTTAAAGGTCCTTCAGTGATTGGAGCAATTATTGCATGAATTCCTTCATTGGGTATACCTCTTCGTAGAAAAGATCTCCGGATAATATGCATACCTCCAGAAAAATTTTGTTCCATATGGGATGGATCGACCTAAGTGGAGACAATGGCATATCTTTATTTGATTTAAAAAGTAAAGGAGGATAATTTGATAAACATTGGGTACCCCGTTTGTGACGGCCATTTGTGTACCAGAACAATACCCTTTGATCTTTCTTTAATTAATTTTAGGAAAAGTATTAGCTTATCATACCAAATGGCAGAAATGCATAGAAAAACCATTTATTTCATTGCGCAGTAAAAGCATCTAGAGTCCAATAATTTGGATCTGGTTTTCAGGATATATGCGTCTTATATTTTGCATTCAAGTCTGCTGCAAAGAGATCTAATCGGGTGTTCCAAAAGCCTTAACTATTTTCATAAAGTATTTGTTAGACAGTTCATACTCAGTCTCAGTAAAAAAGTTGCGTGATTTTGAATCTTCAATAACATTCTCGCATGTGTTAATGTAAGATGCATATATCCATAAATTTCTTGCTTCACACGAATTCCATATCTGCATTGCTATTTCAACTAATTCCATATATCTTACTCCTCCCATCCGGTTGATGTAAGCTATAGTTGTTGTTTTGTTGAATCTTAAAAGTATTTCATTATTTAATTTATTTTATTTAGAGCTGCTAAGAGCTCTAAATAATATATGAAGTGTCTTCTTAGAGGTGCTCTAAAAACCATGTACTTTATGACTGACAATAACCACCCCAACCGCACAAAGATGCATCAGAGTATGTTTCTAATGGAAAATTATATACTGTCTTATGGGCAATATTGCTGGCTTAGTAGTGTCTAACCAATAATTAAATTCTGATTCAAGATACATGTCGCCATTAAAGTTACCCTGAGAAACTTTGAGTGCTAGGAATTTTTCCCTTTCAAACATCTTAATATGAACCCAACAAAAATTGACTGCTGGGCAAGTGAACGATCCATTTTTTCGCGTCTGAAGGACTTTTATTATACTTTCCAAAATGAATATTAAACGTTCACAAAGAAGGGTTTAAAACGACTGTTTCAGACGGAGAATAATACAAAATGTATACTTATTGTTCGTTTTTGCTTAACTGCTTCACTGATGGTACCAATTGGACGTCGTAACACTATAAATCTAAAACAGTAAATACTAACACTTTCTTAAATTTAAACCTGAAAAGGAATTTTGAAAACACAAGAAAAAGGTAATATAAAGTTCAAAAAATATATATTAAGTCTTTTAAAAAATTATGTTTTTATAAAACGTTCAAGAAAAACGTATTGACAAACTATAGTGAGGAACGGAACGACTCATAATGTACCAACTACCATCCAATGTTTAGTTTCTAGCTAACGATTACACAAAAAGATTCACTAAAAAGTTCAATGTTTATATTTTTTGGTGGGCTTTTGCTTGCCTGTCTATTGACGTATTTTCAGTTCAATATCAATTTTGGTCGCTCCTCGGAGCTTAAGAATGCTTGAATCGCAACGACTTTAAATTATATTTTGCAATTATAATTTCATACGTTCAGGCAAGGCGGTCCCATGTACGTTCTGAGTATATGGTAACTATACTTTTTTGATACATAATCACTGAGTAACCGGTTTAGGGCAAATACCGTTTAAACTCATCATTTTCACATCAAAATCGACTGCTAGAAAATGATAGGGCACCCTCGGGCTATTTTCGCTAAAACTCTCGAAATACTTTGACTAGAGACTGGATAACTTGCCCTCATATTTAACACAATGCATGAGGTGCAGAGCCTAACAACGTGGATTCGTAAAAAGGTTTTTATTTTCAAAATTTCGTCGGTTTTCGTTATACTTTCTAAATTTTGTGGTCGGGGCGACATTACATCCCCTTGCCGCGACATTTTGTATATTTTCCAAAATTACACTCCTTGATGAGTTTCTGATATTTTTGCATAAAAAATGCTCCGTAGAGCGAAAATGTGATGTATAAAAAGCTCTTCCAACGGTATTTTTACGTGAAGCACGCTTTTCATGCGAAATGTCGGACTTTGTTACAGTTTCTAAAAGTTCATCGAGGGTTTTGGGGTGTTCTTTAACAGGAACGCAGACACTAATAAACCTACAAAGGATGCAAAATCTCTATTCTTGTTACACGTGGATTTATTAGCCAAGGATGAGATTATTTTAAATTTCAATGACCCTTATTTCTTGGAATATGTAACACTCGAAGTTCACCATCAGGTACGAAGAACAATAATGAAGTTGGAGCATGTTGACAGTTGTGGGAAGGTCAGGCGGAGTTGCCAAATTTGCTGTTTGAAATTCGTACCGTTGGAAAGAAAACTACAAGTAGTTAAGTACTTTATAATTCGAGACGAAATTGCAAAATATAATTTGGTAACAAACAACTTTAAAGGAATTACCTTGTGAAAATAAATGTTACAAAGAGGTGACTAAATTTATCTTTTCAACGAAATATTTAAAATCTCCCTCTGGTTAGGGTGTGAATTTCGTCACTTCAGCAGAATCTCACACACGTTTTTTTCGGAGTCTTTTAAACTTGTTATTACCAAATATAGAGATTAAAGATATACCTATCATAAATTTCATTTTTATCGCTCGTCTTTTGAAACGGATATTGAAAATGTGCGAAGTCATTCAAATTCAGATCGCATCGTGGCCAAAAATCGTTGTAATGGAAAAACTCATTGATATCTATTTTCTGTTCGTTTTCTAGCACGCCGTATCAGACACTCATATCAAACACGATGTGATTTGTATTTATATGGAATGAAAATGTAAAGATTAAAGTTGAAATATTCCGTACTAACAAACAAAGTGTGTTGATAAATTGTCAGGTTTTGGATAGTTCTGTTATATATTGGTAGTTAAATTACATGTGAGCCTAGATTTAATTTATTAGAGTTATAACAGGTATATCTTTACTAATTAAATTTGGAAAGCATGGTTGAACTGCCAAGCTTGAATTTGGTTTATATTTCGGGGGTAAGTTTCCACCATTTTTGTTTTCATACATAAAATCAACAAAGACATCGTTTTCTATAAAATTTAGCAATATATTAACAAGATTACGAGATGTGCCCAATATAATATCTTGGGAAATGATTAATCAAATAGTAAATAAACAATTTTTCTATGTACATAATGTACGTATTTTAATGATTTATTTATAAGTAAATCAAAACTACCCTAAATGTGTGACTGATCAATTTCTTTATTTTTAAAAAGTTAGTAGCAGCCAATTTAAGTATAGCGATCTATAACTTTATCGATCGCTTGCCATAATATGACTCGCAGGCCATAAAGTTGCACTTAATTCCCCAAAAATTTGTTCATGAGGTATAATTCAACGCCCGGTCATGTATAAAATAAATAATGACTGCTATATGGGATCCATCTTCACACGTCTGAAGGACTTTTATTATACTTTCCAAAATGGATATTAAACGTTCACAAAGAGGGGTTCAAAACGACTGTTTCAGACGGAGAATAATACAAAATCTATACTTACTGTTCGTTTTTGCTTAACTTCACTGATAATACCAATTGGACGTCGTAACACTATAAATCTAACACTTACTTTCTTAAATTTAAACCTGAAAAGGAGTTTTGAAAGCACAAGAAAAAGACTATATATAGTTCAAAAATATATATTAAATCTTTAATAAAATATATGTTTTACAAAAATGTTCAAGAAAAATGTATTGACAAACTATAGTCTGATCCATGTAAAATACATAGAGATAAACGGTACAACTCATAATGTAACATACTACCGTCTAATGTGCGGTTTATAGCTAACGATTACACAAAAAGATCCGGTAAATTTTTTTATTTTTTTTATACATTTATTTAACGTCGGCCTATTTCCGCTACTGAAGCCTAACACCGACGCCTGTAGACGAGCTACCCCCAACCAGGAATTTTGCCGAACCTCTACCCTTAAGAAGAGTAGGGATCTTTTACTTGCCTAACATTTAATAGACAAGGGACCGACGGCTTTACATCCCCTCCGAAGGATGGTATATCTCCTATACAACCCTCGCCTAAGGTTGTATAGCTTCCGCGCATACACTGATATACAAGCCGCTGGAAGATGTGTGAGGCGAGAACGCGGTTTCCGTTGGAATGGTCACCAATCCAAGTACTAACCGCGCCTGTCGTTGCTTTACATCGCATACCGAAGTATGTACATAGTAAAGACGCACCTACGCTCGCCCCCCTCAGTAAAAAGTTCAATGTTTATAATTTTGGTGGGCTTTTGCTTGCCTGTTTATTGACGTATTTCCAGTTCAATATCAATTTTGATCGCTCTCCGGAGCTTAAAAATGCTTGAACCGCAACGAATTTGAATTATATTCTGCAATTATAGATTCATACGTTCAGGCAAGGCGGTCCCATGCACGTTCTGAGCACATGGTAACTATACTTTTCTGACACCGAATCACCGAGGAACCGGTTTAGAGCAAATACGCTTAAAACCCATCATTTTCCCGACAAAATCGACTGTTAGAAAAAGATAGAGCACCCTCGACGCTAAGGGCTATTTTTGCTAAAACTATCGAAATACTTTGACTAGAGACTGGATAACTTGTCCTCATATTTAACACAACGCATGAGTTGCAGTGCTGAACAACGTGGATTCGTAAAAGGGTTTTTATTTTCATATTTCCGAAGTTCGGTTTTCGTTATATAATATTGTGGTCGGGGCGACATACGTCCCCGTACAGCGACATTAACTAAATTTTCTAAAATTACACCTTTTGATGAGTTTCCAAGATTTTGGCATAAAAAAACGTGAAAATGTGAATTTATATATAAAAACCTCTTCCATCCCTCATTTTTACGTGAAGCGCGCTTTTCAAGCGAAATGTTTCGTCGGATTTTGTTACAGTTTTGAAAAGTTCATCGAGGGTTTTGGCGTGTTCTTTAACAGGAACAGCAGCCAACAGTTTTCGACTATTGGCACATTCACAAGCATATCTATTAATTCCTGTAACACCCATACTGTTTGGTCTATAGTCGATGAAACATTTACATTATTTAAAAATTAATATATTTAACGTCATAAGAACAGTGATAATTTAAGAAGTTAAATAAACTCTTTTTGAATTATTTCATACTTCTAATGCTTTTAATGTGATTAGGAAGTTTATTAAATACCTAAATTAATATCTACTTGTACTGGATTTGTTGCATATAAATATAAATTAGGAACAACTAAGGCATTAGAATTAGTCAAAAATGAAAAATATTTACGTTTGGCAAAATTCAGTACCTCATAAATGTATAGACTTGCATTTTAAAAACTTTTATCCACAGATATGAAGATTCTCAAAATAAAATGTTGTTAAGTTATTCTAGAATTAAAATGTGCATAATAAGTTAAGACTCTAGTTAAAAATTAAAGCTTATATAGTATATAATTTTAAACATAGATATTTTATGTGATCTTCCCAATTAAAAAATCGCTGCCCAAGGAATCACTACTTCCACATCCAGATTTTGTATCCAAGTCTTATGCACACTAAATCCCAATGTAATATTTTATTCCCTTTAATAATAGAGTGGGGGTGGTAGAGGGGGGCTAATGTAAAAAAAATTTAGAGGCCGTTGGTTCTCGTACATACACTAAATCCCAATTTAATTTTTACTCCCTTTAATAATAGGGTGGGGTGGGAATGGGGGTGGTAGAGGGGGTAGCTAACGCCAAAAATTTTTTTTAGACGTTTCGATTTTGTTTACACATTAAATCACATTTCAATTTTTTTTACCTCGTTTAATAAAAGGGGAGGGTGTCAATGGGGGTGGTAGAGGGGGTAGCTAACGCCAAAAAAATTTATTTAGACGTTTCGTTCTTGTATACACACTAAATCACATTTTAATTTTTTTACCCCCTTCAATAATAGGATTGGGATGGCAATGGGGGTGGTATAGGGGGTAGCCAACGCCAAAAAATTTTTTTAGACGTTTCATTCTTGTATACACACTAAATAGTAATAGTAATAATAGTAATAATTGCTTTTATTGATAGATAAAGAAATACAAAATGTGATTGGTAAAATTTAAATTAAATATCTACCAAACGGCAGAGTTCGCTGTTCATCGGAGTACGAAGAACCGCGCTCTTCCACTCAACCGCACATCACATTTTAATTTTTTTACCTCCTTGAATAATAGGATTGGGATGGCAATGGGGGTGGAAGAGGGGGTAGCTAATGCCAAAAAAAATTTTTAGCCGTTTCGTTTATATATACACACTAAATCACATATTAATTTTTTTACCCCTTTTAATAATAGAGTGAGGGTGGCACTGGGGTTGGTAGAGGGGGTAGCTAACGCTAGACGTTTCGTTCGTTCTTGTATACACACTAAATCACATTTTGATTTTCCCTTTCATAATAGTGTAAGGGTGGTATTGGTGGTTTTGAGACCTTAACTTTTCGTACATGCCCTAAATTGCAATTTTATGGACTTTTACATTTACCCCATTTATCCCCGAACGCTTCAAGGGAATTAAATCAAAATATCTAGTTCCAGATCTCGTTATAATACATAAGTGTACCAAATATCAAGTGAATATCACAAACGGTTCCAGAGTAAACGTGCGCACAAAAAAAGTTACAGACAGACACACCGACAGACAGGACATTTTTTTTTTCGCTCAAATTTCTCGACGTTTCATGATATTCTAGGCCTAATTAAAACAAAAAATTGTTTTTTGCGTTACTATACTTCCACTGGACGTGGAAGTAAAACTGATTAATATATGTATCTAAAAAATTTTCAGTGTCTGCTTCTCATTGTTCTATTAATTTTAATTAAGTGGCTTTCACTTACTAGAGTATGCCCTCGATTAAATAATATGAAATATTAATAAATAGTTTATTTTGCTTAAACCACTCGACAAATACATAAATTATCCTTACTTTGTAAAATAGCACCATTTTGAGATGTACTTGAACTAACAAAAGAACTATCATCAGTGAACAATGTTAAATTACCTTGATCGCTCGTAAAAATAATGAATAATAAAGGCCCCAGAACTGAATCTTGGGGTATACCGGTATTTAGTCTATTTGACCTCCAACCATGAAACTCAACGACTTGACTTCTTTGAGAAAGAAATGAACGGATCCAATCATTCACCCTACCTCTTAAACCATATATGCACAACTTATCAAGCAGAACTTCATAAGGAACAAGATCAAAGGCTTTATTCAGGTATAAAAATATATCGATACTTTTTATTACTCATTCCTTTCATGAAGAGGCCTCTAGAAATTCTTTGAAAACCAAGGTGAAACTATGTTAAAATTGAAAATAAGGTAAGTAATTCTATTAAATAGGCCTATAATTATCCACTTCATTTATGGCTCTTTTTTTTGTGTAGGGGAATAACTTTCTCAGTCTTTAAAGCATCATGAAAAACACCTCCATTAATCGACAAGTTAACTAAATACGTTATTTGCCTTTTGACCTTACAAGAAAATCAACCTACTTCTTTAATAAATTTGATGAATCATCAAGACCTGCGGAGGCTTCTTTGTTGAACTAATAATATCAAAAATCTCTGCTTAAAAATAGTTGTGGATAATAATGTTCATTGATGATTTAGAATCAGTGCCACTGCCAGTTAGCTGAGTATTTAACTGCTTTGGAATATTTATAAAATGCTTGTTAAACATATTCCACATTTTAAATGGATCAGATGCACTATTATTTGCTATTATTATTTCATTGACAGAATATATATCATCCTTAAGCATTCTAATGTTGTTACGTATGATTTTCCATTTATTGTGAAAATGCGATAATAAATTCATAACATTCTATAGAGTATGCCACTGGCTTTCACCGTGTATTATAGGTAAATAAAATTACGTGACAAATTACCTTTGTTAAAAATCAATGTTCCAATCCTAATAAAACAAACATACAGAGCAACTATGCGCTTTAATGGTGCTAAATGGCATTAAGTATGCATTTGTGGTACCGAAAACCCAACGTAGACACCCTATATTGCACTAGCTAACGATACGGTTGATGCATTGCAGGCGATGAACCACTCTTAAGATTGCGTTTAATATTCAAAGAGCGTTTCAAGGGGTGAGAGTTGAAAAAGTCGACAGCTATTTTCCTCCCTAATGCAGTGTAAGGTCATTGGCTGGTTGCAGGGGATAATTTGCTAAATGTCTCGATAGATTATATTCGTCGATTAAGTGTAGACGTTTAAGGCATTGTTCTCGGAATGATTTGCTCAGGGGTGCATCGAGTAGTTTTTGATTAATGTCGGATTGGCCATATAATATGCTTAAAAAGGAAAATTTATTACTTTTATATATACCATTTTAATTGTCAATACTTATATTAATTAAAAACTCGCATAGATAGATAATAATAATAATGCAACTTTATTAGCTAAAAAAACTACAATTGAATCAAAACAATATATAGAACAGAAGTCCATTAACTATTCACTAGCTTATCTTAAATCTATACGTAAGGTAATGCGGGGTAAATGTAAGAATGGGGTAAATGTAATACTGTAAAATATTTAAAAACATGAGATGTTTTTGGTATCGCCATCTAGCTAAATGAAAGCTATATAACTAGATTTCCTAAACTAACATTAAAAATTTCTGTAATACCGACTCTCTGACAACTGTCAAGCATCATTAATCGCCCAATGCTTCTCGATGCCGCCATTTAAATTTGCATTGTCTATTTTCTTGAAGTTTTAGTGTTAAACCCCGACTTTGTTAAAGTAAGTCGTTAAAATTGATAAAAAATAAGTTAATTTAGGTGTGTAAGATAAAATTGTAATGAAATTTGTATTATAACAATTTTTTTAAAGCTATGTTACATTTAATCCGCGAAAAATAAATTTTGGGGTTATGGTAATAGGTACCACCGCAGATAACTGCCTACTTTAAAATGGTTCGGTGTTACGTTAAAAAAACATTGTTTCGAAGTATAGTAATGAAAATTTGCATCTTGCGATAGAAGATGCAACTAGTATGTACGCTGCTGCTAAGAAATATAATATTCCGTACCCTACACGATATCCCATATGACGAGGAAGTTAAGCTATCAACGGGAACAAAATGTTTAGAACGTTGGGGCTTTTTTTGTCTAGGAAGGAGTTACTTGAACTAGTTGGAACATATGTTACGGAAAATAAACTAAAAACTCGATTTCACAAAGGAGTGCCTGGCGAAGATTGGTTTATTGATTTAAAAAAAAGGCATAAATTAAGTTTAAAAATACCACAAAATGTTGAGTTTGCAAGACGAAAGGCCATGGATCCTTTTACAATATACGGTTATTTCAGTTTGTTAAAAAGTATATTGAATAAGTTACACTTACGTGACCGCCCGTCCCATATTTGGAATTTGGACGAAACAAGTATGTCTATTGATCCAAGAAAAAGTAAGGTGGTCGGACAAATTGGAAAGCCATCTTCTAGGACTATTAGCTCTCCCGGACGAGAAAATGTTACGGTCCTGGCAATGTGCAACGCAGCAGATGAAAAAACACCACCTCTAATTATATACAAGGTTAAACAGCTTTGGGACCAGTGGGTTGCGCTCCTGAGGGATCGCAGTTTCCTGGGGCAGTTTACGCTGTCACTAAAAAGGGTGGATGGAAGCAGATGTTTTCAGAAACTACCTTTTGCGTGTCATTATTCCCACCATTGGGGACAAAAGGCCTGCCATAATTGTCTATGACGGTCATAGTACGCATATTAGTATACCTTTGATAGAAGCTGCAATAAAAGAAGATATAACAATACTAAAATTGCCACCCCACTCGTCGCATTTGTTGCAACCCCTTGACTTAGCAGTTTTCAAATCCGTAAAAGTAAAGTGGGATGAAAAAATTGTTAAATGGCAACGGCAGCACGTTGGACAAAAATTACCAAAAAAAATGTTCTCGAAATTTTTTGGTGAGACATGGCTAGAAGTCCATGAAAACACAATAATAAATGGTTTTAAGAAGGCAAGGATCGTTCCATTTAACGACCAGGTTATACCTAAAGAAATCTTTCCTTCTGACATTTATGAAAGATGGGAACACCACATTAACAATCCTGATATTAACAATCCTGATATTAATAATCCTGATAGATCTGTTGAGCATATCACAGCAGAAAATCCAATCATATTGTCAGAACAACCTTTACAAAATGTAACGATACCCATTTCAGAAAATGTTGAAGCGCCTACATGAAGTGCACACAGACCCTAAACTAGATGCTTTGCAATCAAATAATCCCGAAAAAAGCTTTGAACAACTACCTCTATCGACAATTCGACAAACGTCTACTACTCAGATAGAAAAAAAAACTCGCGTAGGTGCAGGATCAGAGGTTTTAACTACGGTAGAAGTTTTGGAACAAATGAAAAAAAAAGAACCAGAAGTTTTGGAGCGATCGAAGAAAAAAGATGCAGAAAAAAATAGTAAAAGTAAACAACCTAAAAATCGAAACAGGAAGAATTTGAAAAAGGAGTCTTCAAGCGAGGACGAAATAAATGAAAGAGAATTGTGCCAAGAATCAGACGACGATGATATTCTACAAGAAATAGTTGACAGTGAAAATGAAGAGGATGAATTTGAAAATGACCAAATAGAACCTGGAAAGTGGATTTTGATTAAATATGCCACAAAGAAAATAATTAAGCACTACGTTGGAAAAATTGTGAATCGTGAAGACACTGGTTGGTTCACGAAATTTACCAAGTTTTCTAACAATAAATTTGTTTGGCCACAAAATGAGGACACCGACGTCGTTGACTCTGAAAACATAGTAAAAATTTTGCCTGAACCGAAATTAGACAGAAGGGATGATTCTTTTATTTTTAATGTTAAATTTGAAGGATACAACTGTCTTTACTGAGTTGCGTTACTGCTTTTTTTCTAATGTAAGAATAAAGACTTTTTCAAATACAATATAAAATTAAATTTGAACATCTCATTTATTTCGTCTTGCATTTCCGAATAAAAAAGTTCATAAGTATCTTTTTTACTTTTCTGAATTTTTAAATGTATTTAACACCATTTCTTTGAAACACTATATATTTATCACTTTTATCCCGGTACATATTAATATGCGAATTTATGCATTTTTACAGGACGCTATTGCATTTGCCCCAATTTGCGGGGCAATTGTAGTATAACAACAGTTTTTTAAAAAAATATTTATTTTTCATTCCCAGGTTAACTCTTTGATTTACTGCAAGTAGAACGTTGTTGACAACTAGCCACGCTATTTGTAAAAAAAAATCAAATTTCTATCTCTCCATGGTTTTTTTGGCAAATTACCAAACTTCAACTATTCAAAAACTATACTGCATTTACCCCACTTTACCTTATAGCAATAACTGTAAAATAATTACCAATCTATCTATATTCTAACATATTTTATCGCAAAATCACCTAACCTAATCACAAAATAACCAATATTCTTTTCTAATATAACTAACACATTTGATGGAAGTATAATATTTTTCACAATATTTTATTTCATTTGGTGAACTGTTGAATAACTTAATGCCCCTACATAACAAAGATTTCAATTCCATTAAATTGTCATGCCTCTCATGTCATTTACACTACGAATGCTATAGCCATGAGTATCTCGTACGAAACTCAATTTGTCACATAAGTACTTTGGAGTTATACCACATTTTATTGTAAATATAAATTGTAGTGATTTTAAAACTAAACAGGTCTAAATTATTCAGATATTATTTTATTCATTTTTCCAGTTGGGTGTACTGGGATAATTGCCTTGTATTCCATGAAAAAGTTGCAAAAAAAGGGTTAAAACACAAAAAGTTCTGTGACAGGGATGAAATATGGGTGACCTCGTTTTCAAGGGAGCTGAACACGATGGTTATATTTTTAAGGTTTACACCCCTCAGCAACTACCCCTTAACTCGAGAAACAACCTCTATTTCGCGTTTTTTTCATCGTAGGCATTCGCATCGGTTTTCTGGGCAGAACTCTGGTAGGTCGTATGAAATTGAATCATACAACATCTTATCCACCCACAGGGTTCTACCGAAAAATACAAAATAGTGTAAAATGTTTTCACCCTGTATTCGAGTGCGCTAAACACGATGATAGAGTTAGGGGAGGGTGTAGTTTCAACCCCTGGAGAGGATAAGATGTTGTATGATTAAATATACGCCTTACTCGAATTTTGCCCAAAGAATCGGTCCGCATGCCTACGATGGAAAAAAACGCGAAATAGCAGTAATTATTCGAGTTTTGGGGTATTTGCTGAGGGGTGGGAACCTTAAAAATATATCGTATTCAGCGTCCTCGAAAACCCATGCTTCATCTCTGTCACAAAACTTTTTGGGGTTTTTCAACTTTTTCATGGTCTATTGTTTCAATTCAATCGAAATCATGGAAAAGTCCATTCAATATCTAGATTACAACCCAACTGAATACGCCTGGTCACATTTCAAGATATAAATAAGGCAAATACAGCAACTCATTGAAAACTCGAGCAATTTAGGCGAGCCATAGAGGAGGAATGAGAATTGATACTCCAAGAACTAATTTCAAATATCATCGAAAGTATGCCTTAGATATACCAAGCTATTCCTCAAAATTGCGGTGGTCCCACCAAGCGCTAAATTTTTTCTTATAATTTAATGAAAATAAATAATTTAATATTATTCTGTTACATACTGCTATTCTGCTTTTTTGTCATAGTGTTATTTTGGTATTATGAAAGTTAAATAATAATTTCATAAAAATTTATTGAATCAATTTATGTGGCCATTCGAACGTCGCGGTAGATTTCTCAAGGATTAGAACTAAGTGGTTAAAAACAGTCCGAAAAAATTTGTAAGCAACTGGTGCTTACTAAATTTTTGGAAAATTACAAGCGGTCTGTAAATCGCCTTGTACATTTTAGGATGTAAATGGCATCACGATCACTAACAATTGTATAAGATTCCAATGATTTTTTTGTCGAGACGTTGAAAATCGCATCTCAATCGGTCAACTCTAACCGAAGTTATACAGCGAGAAATTGTGACCAAGTTTTCAGGTGGACCTTGAATTTTACACAGTAACTTACTTGATGTGGCAAGGAGTGATGTCAAGGATTTGGCTTTGTTGTTTGCTGATATAAAAGTAAATAAGTAGCACTTTCTCACATTTAAAAAGAAAGGGCTAAAGCCTACCTAGGTTAACCCATGAAATAAAAGATATGTTGCGGTCAACGATCTACTGAGATATCTGCCACCTTTGGGGTCCATCAAAGATCCATACATTATTATTTAGTATATACATTAATGATATTAAAGATGAGGTGGAAGCAAATTATTTAACCCTTTCAGTCACAAATCTTTTTAAGTGGTCAAAACATTCTGTAATTTGGAACATGATGTTATAATTTTTCAAAAATTTTTGGTGGCGTTAATTTTTCCATATGTTAATTTCGACAGGAGATCTGACATGTCCATTGTGACTGGAAAAAATAAATAAACATGAATGGGAGGAGGTAAATCATATTTTGGAGGATCTTCTCGAGCAAACCATTGGACCGGACGTGTTTCAAATATCACATTATTTCTCCATCCAATTTCTTCTTCTTCTGTTAAATCACAAATTTCAAAAATATTTTCTGTTCTTTCCCTAATGCTGCCTTTTTTTCTTTTATTTGTTTTGAATGATCTTGAGCTTGTAAATCTTCTGTTTTCTCGTGTTCTACAACTTCCTCAATTACATCACCATTCATTATATCTTTCAAAGTATTTTCAATAATATCATTCTCACAGTTGTCAATAAAATCTGATAGGTCCGCAATATTATTGTCATTATCATCATCATCTGAAAATTCTAGAATTACTGAGTCATCGTCTTTCATTAAATAGCGTAGAAGTTGCTCTTCAGTAAGAGGTTTCTTACAACGATTTTTTTTGCTAGTGGACGGCAGACTTTCCATTTTTCCTCGCATCTGACAAAAAAACAACGTTTCTGTTCAATTTTACGTTAGTCATTTTGTCCATTTCAATGGACATCGTAAATCAACTAAATGTATGAGCTCTCCAGCAACAATATTTTGAAAAAAATTATTACAGCAGGCTAAAACAACATTACTACTTACCAACTAAAGCAAAAAAACCGCCAAAATTATTTTTTATTTACAACATTTAGGATATTTCTTCTCCACATGTAAACAACCTTGCAAACTGTCACAAAATACAGGTTAAATGAGAACTACTAATTTAAACATTTAGGCAACAGATGCCGCTACAGTGTTTTCTATGTTAACTTTATGCACGACCCTGCACATGGACACTGTGACTTGAGTAATATTTTCATGGAACAAATTAATATGTAGTATACAAAATTGATGTCCATTGCAATGGACATTGTGACTCAAAGGGTTAATATACGCTGATGATATGAAAATATGCACTGCTATTAAGTGCTCTAGTGATTGTAATAAGCTACAAATAACATTAAACAAAATTAATAATTAGTGTACATCAAACAGTCTGCCTCTAGATCCTTCCAAATATAAGGTAATCTACTTTTTTTTGAAACAATGTCATAAAATATGATTATTTTATTGATGAAGTATACCAATGCGATCTGGCTAATAGACCTTGTTTCTAAGGCCAAAAGCAGCTAATTGAAAATTGATGAATTTTCCCTGCATAGACCTAACACTAGCTATGACCTTGGCGTAATTAATACCATCAAGTTATTATAATGCGCTCTTAGACTTCGCATTGAATATATCTCGTCCTCACTACAATATTCTTGTGCAAAATATAGAAAGAGTTCAGAGACGTTTCTTACAATATCTCAGCTTCAAGGATGATAATGTATATCTACCAGTTGAATTTCTGCATAAAGAATTACTGCCTAGACACTCGTTCTATGCTCTTGAAAATCGCCATATTAGTGCCCAACTTGTTAAGTTTTCTTACGCAATCTAAACGAATGACATTGACAGTGAGGAGATTCTCAACCAGTTGAATTTCTCAATTCCCCATGTAATCTTACGACAATCACCGATTCTCAATCTCCAATCACCAAGTATTAATGTAATGAAGTTCTCACCGCTTCATCAAATTTGATAGGTTCTGGAGAGGTATTTTTGTAAAGCTAATTTTAATAAAAATGTTTTGGATTTGGATTAAGTTTGCAACGATTAACTCTGTCCAAACTAAGTGTGATCTGTTCGACTGCAATGTAGCCTTGATAAAAAACCTAAAACTATAGTGTGTACCGCCATTTGTTATATCTGAACTTCTAATAATTTAGCGGCACTTAATTTTTAGTTTTTAGCACTAGTTTTCTTACGCAATTTAATAATGAATGACATTGACAGTGAGGAGATTCTCAACCAGTTGAATTTCTCACTTCCCCATGACCTCTATTCTGTAATTATGGGGAGAGTGAGCATTCAGCGTGCGAAGCGGGAGCTCACATCACATGCATCTCACCCGACCGTCCTAGACTGTATTCTGTAAGTACAGTGAATAGGTGGTGAACGTAAAGGGATTCAGCGAGAATAGAGATTTACAACCAATTAGGTTGACGCAAAAGCATCAGCTGTTCAGTGCTCAGTTGTTGTCATTGTCATATCACATGTCATTACTTAAATTAGGGAAAAGGCGACAGAATACGACGTTTGTTATATCTTGTAACATTTGAATAATCAAATTCACCACTTATTCAAATTTCTCTATATTTCCTTACGTTTAACACGCACTGTATAACACATAGGTGGATTTTTGTAGCTGAAATCCACTGAAGATGACAACTAATTGCTAATATAGTGTATAACTATTTCGTACTGTTATTGTTAATACTATACTTTAGTAAGCCTTGTATATTAATCATACTTTAGTTATATTTTATTTCATTTTATCATTTTTATTTTTGTACAATTCCCAGTTCTTCCAGACGGCTTCATCCTAAAACGTAACTTTATTTAACCACTGTTAACACTTAATAGTTAATGTGAAACTATACAGGTATATGTGTCAATTCATACTTTCCATTATTCCTAACATTTAGGTTTAAATTTTAAATATTTACTTACCTCTAAGATCTATACATTTGTAGGTTATCCAATAGTAAATCACAACAAGTCGACATTTATTCTCAACTTAATGTAAAGTACTGACATTTATAGTATAGAAACTAATAGTTTAGTATTTACAGAGCTGTTTATTTGCATAGTAGTAACACTTACATAATTCATTACCAGATGGCGTTACCTTTTATAAAATGCAGTTTTAAACCATTGGTATAGGCACTAGCTATTGTAGGTTTCTTTACTTTCGCTAATATATCGAAATTGTAATTATTATGTTTCCCAACCTGCTATTTTAACTTAGTTCCCTTCAATTGATAAAGTTCTTTTCTAGTTCATTTTTTATATGAAATTAGTTTTCTTTATTCAAATAGTGGCATAGAACAATCATTTTCTATTCGACTTTTGAAATTGGAAGACCACTTTAGAACTCATTCACGAAATTGCAGTAATTTTTCAACATCAAAACTTTGGCTTCGTAAATTCATAGTGTGCTTACATCAGAAAAGGGTAAATCTTTTATTGATAATTAAAATATTAGTAACTATTATTTCAACATTTATTATTTTTATCGTTTTCTTAAAATTATTGTTTGTAATTTTTTATATAGTTTCACATTTATCAATCAGTGTTACTAATTTATTTGTTCTCTTTTGTCCCTCATGGCTTCAGTTCATACCAATTTAAAAATTCAATTCAAATTGAAAATCAAAATTCATATTTAATATATTATTCATCCTGTCTTAATAATAATCCTTTATAATTATTATTTCTGCCTCTAGTTTTCTATACACTAATATTCTCTCTAAATAGTGACTTGGAGAATATTTTTAAGTTTAATTATCATAATTAAGATTATGATATACATATTTTTTTGGAGTACGTATTATTGTTAGGATACGTAACTACCTAAATTACATTTTATTAAAATATAGTACTAGAAAGTATTTATGCTTTGATGCCGAACTACCGCTTGTAATATGAACTGATTCCATTACCATGAGATCGACAAGGATCAAGACTACTGGAAGCCAGAACTATTAGGGAACTTTTCTTCAAAATTGACCAACACCAAATAAGCAACTTGGTGATATCTGTTTTAATTGATAAATTGAATTAATTTGAACGACTCCTAGATATTTATTATATGACAAATATTTTTCTTGTACATATTTTTTTATAACAATCACAATAATCATCAATTTTCTCTGTTAATATACATTTATTTTAAATTACTGTCGTTTTATTAAACATTTCAGATAATTCAAATTTTTCTATAGAAATTCGTTTTGGAAAATTCAAAAAGCAACACTGAATAAACTATAGATGGCGCCATTTAAATATCACTAATTATTTACCTTAAATTGTTCTCTTTTTATTTTTATTAACAAAAAAATTAGATTAATTAACAGAATATTTTCCATACAAATAAAATTGATTTTTCCCTGCTCACGGCCCATTTAAGCTCCCGTACTATACCAGCTAGCCGTTCGCCAATATGTTATGTTTTGTTCTTTTGGTCAGAACAGAGGAAAAGCGTAACAATCTGAACTTCTGATAATTTAGCGGCACTAGTTTTTAGTTCTCAGCACTTTTAGTATTCTCTCTTTTAGTATTTCTCTTGTGAATTAGTCTTGTTTTAAATATCACAAGTCTGTATTGTACCAATTCAGTAATTGGTGTTATACTGTTGAGTGGTGTGAGTTAAATAAGCAAATAGATATGATGCAAGTAAGCATTTTTATTCCTAGGAGAACTTTAAGGCTAGCTGTAATGGCCCCAAAAATGTCTCGACTACGTCTCTGGCCTGAGAAGTAATTAGCTTTATTTACCATGAAACGGCCGTCTGGCAGGATTGAACGGCCGTGATTTTAGGCGTTCATGTCATTACGATATTAAAATAATTTCGTAAAAGGTTCCTCTACATTCGTAGTCTTTTGTGTTATTCACAATATTGGTTATTGTTGTAAAATGTCATCAATTTTGGTTTTAGCGGCGATGATTTATGGCAAATTTTATGTCATGAATGATGAGATCTCGCTAAGAATTAATGCTTCAAGTAAGAGTTTTCAAGGGAGAACCTTGGATGGCAGACGGGGAAAACAACACTGAATATTATAAGATAGCAAAATGCTTTTATCTCTACTTCTGTTCCATAGCCAACGTCGTATTAATCATAATAAATGCGGTTACAAATGTTAAAAACATATTTATGAAAATTATATTAATTTTGTTCTAAAGATCTAGAGTAAGGCAGCCAGTGTAAATAATCAAATGGTCCTTTTACTTTCACCATATACTTAGTATACAGTGTGTCCAGCAGAGGGCTCTCACACGATCCATATCTCGATAACTACTGAATGATTTTTTATGAAATTACGTATGTACACTGTAAACAGTGTATGATCTATCCAACTAAAGTATTTTGACAGTTCTGTCAGGTCTACTTATACCGGAAGTAGATGTCAACTTTGTTATTTTAAATGGAACACCCATATTTTTATCTACGAAATCGATAGTTTGCAACATTTTAAGGTCACTTTGTATAGTAAACCTTATGCCTAAGATAAACATGGACAGTTTACATTTAATTCCCTATACCTATCTACAAATGTTCTTAAGATATTTACGAAAGTTCAGAGTATCATATTATTTGGTAAGAATTCTTTATCTAACTCTAACAAGGTCGGCCAAACAAACAATTATTGTCAGAAGAAGTAGTACCTGAGCTATCAAATTAGTAACGTTGAGTAATATTCTACATACGATATGCTTAGCAAGTTGTTTGTGCCTGATAATCATCCAAAACGAATAAGTGAACATTGTTGTAATAAACATGATTTACCTAGTCATTTATGGAGAATGCGGCAAAATAACGCTGTAGTACATTTTATATACGACATTTGACAGATTAATCATAAATTGAAAAAAGTTGGTTGTATAAAACCTCCACAAGAAAGAGCTAAACAAGTAACAATGGGAATTGTATTTCATTAGAAAACAACAAATCTAAAAAAATTAGAGTAGTTGTTCAAACACGCCACTATTGACGTCTAAAAATTTTGCGCATCCGCAAAGTACTGCATCTCTAGTCGCATTTTGAATCATACCGGGTGGTAAGGACTGAAAGACAGCGCAGGCACTCGTTCTCGGCAATCCTCTGCTACTGAAGTTACAAATACTTCATTTTTTATGTTGCACCATAAGAAAAAAATCTAGAATTGTTAGGTCTGGAGATTCTGCTGGCCAAAGAAATGGATCATTGTCAGTCAGCCACCGGTCTTCAAAATCTTTGGTCAAAAAGTTATTTACGATCATTCGTCCGTGGGGTGATGAGTAGTATGGAAATGACAGAACCTCGGTTCGGTGCCGGAGCCGGAGCAGTGTTCAGTTTAGGGATGGGGGGTAATTAAAGTGGTGGGAGATAATTACAGTGGTGTGATATTTAGAGTGGTAGGGGTAATTAGAGTGGTGTGATAATTAGAGTGATGGGATGCAATTGGAGTGGTGGTACGTAATTAGGGGGTAGGACTTAGGGGTGGGACGTAAGAGAGCGGAGCCTAGGAGTGGTGGTGGGGGTAATTGAAGTGATGGGAGGTAATTGAACTGGTGGGAGGCAATGAGATGGTAATTAAGGGTAATTAGGTACAAATATGGGTAATTAAGGGTAATTACAGTAGAAATAACGATAATTAAGGGTAATTGCGGTAATAATAAGGGTAATTAAGGATAATCACAGTAACAATAAGGCTAATTGCAGTAAAAATAATAGTGGTTAAAGCAATTATGTCCGCCCATCCATCTGTCCGTTTGCACACCTTTCTGTCTGTCATTGCATTGTCCTATTGCACAATTATAGTATCTGTGTATTTTTTACAATGACATAACAAGCATTCATTCTTGATTATATACCTAAAGTTACAAAATTATTTTACCTGCCTTATCTTTAGGGATATCTTGTATTGATTTACGAGATGAACAATTGCGACCCTGCCTTTTCTTTATGATGATGAACAATTGCGACCTACCTGCCTTACCTTTATGCTTATCAACAATTGTGAAGTAAATTATTTTACCTGCCTTATCTTTGGGGATATATTCCGCCTACCTACCTGTCTTATCTGCAATGCATTTTTTAAGTATCCTTTTTCATTATTTGCCTTATGATTGCACTAAGGGTTTGACTTATATTATGAGCGCTCTCTCTTTAACGGCTTTAGGTGCAGAAGCATCCTGACATCCTGGATGTGCAATGGTACAAAGCCTACTGTTCTTTGATTTGGTGTTATATTGCGCAATATTACATCACGTACTTAATTGACCTAAGTTTTCGTTCTAATTGGGTGAATTAAGGTATATTTTTTAGTTATGTAATCAAGAACAGGTAATAAATTGAATATATTATGTTAATTTTTTCACATGCAAATATTCATGTCATTGTATATTTGATAGGACGCATAGGCCATCATGTCGTGTATCATGCCTGACACTTTACACTTTGGATCCATCCGGCCGTAAAATCGTAGATATAGATCTATATGTTTTGATAAAGTTCAAGACACGTTCATTGATTTAAGGCTATATGGGCCATTTTATTTCATTATACTGTAGTTCATTTTATCTTTGTATACAGTTATAAAAATAATTAAACCACGTCGATAGGCCTTAGTTACATTTTGTCGAGATAGTGGTATTCTTAACATCTAGGATCACTATTAATTAATGTTGCCTGATTAGTAAACATATTGAAGAATTCTTTAGGGTATCGTAAGAGGATTTTGTGATTGACGCGTGTATATTGTATGTAATGAAATAAATATGTGGTACATTAAACTGGGCTGTATTTAAGAATGGTAAGTGTCGGGATATATTTATTTTTTACCTAAATTACGTCTTGTTGCAATTATTTGAAGCCGCGTACAGGGTGTTTACTGGAGATTGTAAACACGTAACAATATAATGAACAAATATAATTTAAAAAATTGACTACAACAAATTTTCAAAATGCCTGCCTCCAACCTCAGCATTTTTGTGCCTGTTAAGTTTGCTACTCTGATCATTACGACCGATCCATATATTAGGATAATGGTCATTCAAATATTGTCTCACTTCTAGCAAGTACTGAGAGCCTGCACCAACGTGTTATAATTTTAATATATCGAATTCTCTTTAAATAATAACAATCGAAGTGAACCGAAGTTTATTGTACAACTCATATTAAACGTTTTCCATTTTCATTTGTTCCTGTAGGTTTTATAGATCTCGAGCTATTTAAAAAAACGACGGAAAACACGCTCTTAAAAAAATTATTTGGATAAACAATACGCCGACCTCACAGAAACTTCGAAATTGAATTGTGAACCTTACTTGACTCCATGCAGAATTTCAGTATTTTCAAGTCCGAATTTAACTCTACTATTATTTATTACATACAATTTTTTGATTGAAACACCAAACCAATTAAGCTACATTCTACAAATATTGTGAATGAGAGACATCTTTTCCAAAACACTGCCATATTCCTAGTCTATCATAAATTACAAGATATATTAAGGAAGAGTCTCGGGGTCCGCAAATTGCGTATCTTTATCCTGTTCGCTGGGAGTCCGCAAATAAAACATATATGGGCAGTTTGCGGAAATCTATTCTGCAGGATGCAATTCCGCAACTTGCATTCCCGTATTTCCATTTGTTCAAGGTCCTCAAATAGCGGACTACCATCTTATTTTTGTAGGGATCCGAAAATCATAACCTTACTTTTTACCGCTGGATGTGTGCTGTAAACTTGTAGTGTTGTGGGTAAAAGACTTCTGAAATTTGTTTGAAGTGCAATAAAATTAGGAAAATCAAGTACCATTAGGTAAGGAATTCAGTTTAGTGATTTCTTTGAAAATGGACAAAATTTAATAAGGTTTTTTGCTAAAATTTTTGGTTTTGCCGTAAAAGGCGATTTTAAGTTGAGGGAGCAAAATTTTTGTATATTTGATTGGAAATAATATTCACTAAAGAACTCAAACTAACCTTTGAATGGAAATAAGTTAGGTTTTTGTATTTTTATGTTCATGTGAACTATTCAGATTTGTACTTTGTGAATTTGTATGTAACAAACAAACAAACAAACAGTTTCTTACAAATTCGACTTTTAAATGTTTACTTCCCATACTCGCTTGTATATGCTATAAACACATGTTCTAGCAAATTTTTGTATTTTAACTTTTATATTTTTAGGGTTCCGTACCTTAAAAGGAACCCTTATAAGATCACCCTCATGTCTGTCTGTCACAAATGCTTTTATCGAAAATTATGTAACGTAGAAATTTGAAATTTGGATAATGTTAGGTCTTGATAACGCAATTTACGGAACTCTAATATACGTAATACAGGTCCGCAATTTGCGGAACTCTATTATACATAATTCAGGTCCGCAATTTGCGGAACTCTATTATACATAATTCAGGTACGCAATTTTCGGACCCCGAGAATCTTCCATATATTAAAACCATCATATTGACAGCATGAGTTCAGTTAAAATGTGATTTTAGAGGGCGGAATATTAAAACAAACTCCTCTATTTTACTATAAAGAAGGTAACCAGACTGCAAACAACAGGTACTCTCCGAGCTATGTGCCCCGCCGCTATCCCAAAGATAAGGAAATGTACTAAATGGTCAAGTGATCCTCGTGTCGGTCGTCACATGCCTACCTTGCACTGACGAGAGCCAACAGCTCGAAACTGCAGTCTGCAAGTGGTGTGTGACGACTGGCACTAGAGCTCCTTTAAGTAGGATCAGTCTTTCGACCGGTGTTTGGTATAATCGAAGCATTAGTGTGTTGGTAGTAATATGCAATTATTACACTTAACGCGCCAGGCTTGTAACTTGTAATTCCGCGCACGACGGGGCACATAGCCCGGAGAGTTGCCGTTGGTTGTAGTCTGGTTACGTTCCTTATAGTAAAAATAAGGATTCTATAGAGGAGTTTGCGACTAAAAATATTATGTTTTAGCATGAGTTCAGTACCTAGTAATATTTCATTTTCTAGCGTCAGAACTTTCAGGCGACCTTTTAGAATGTTCAATGCGCTACTATTTTCTAAATGAAGTCAAATTACACGAAGCATTTAGCTCTAATTAATTAATTAAAAAGTAGCGGCGCAGCAAGGAAATCTCTAAAAGATGCGGATAAATGATCAAAAGAATTTGCCTCGGTAGGAATTCCAATAACAAGCGCAGTCAAATCCGTCCAGAGACAAGGACTTTAATTTAAGTCAATGCCGCTAACAAAGTACACTAGATTAGAAGAGATAGATGTTCAAATAAGGGTTTAAAAAGCTTAGTGGCACCTTTAATGTGCTTTAAGGCTTACCAGGATAAGTAAATTAAACTTGGGATGGCCACACGGGTTTTCTACCTTTCACAAACATGCAAATGGCAAATTTGTTTACTTTTACTTTTTAACTTCCTTAACAGTTGTTTGTGGGGACGGTTTGATTTGTTCCCGCTAACTGACATCTTACACAGGTTTTCCGTGCGAGAAATTATTTTTATACGGAGTATTGGTAAGTTACATAGAAATTATTAAATAACTAACATAACCTGTGTTACGCCCAAAGTTACTGTCTATATTTTACTTCTATATGATACAAGACATATTAGATGTCTTTAATATATGGATTTCAAATCTAAATAAGAACACTTCAAACACCGACTTATAGAAACAGGCCAAGATAATTCAAAGAATCCCGATTCAAAATAAAAAATGTGATATTTATGATTGGTTAGATGACTTTCTAGTTCGAATATCTCCACCATCAGTCAATTTTTCCACCTGATAAACTTGCCACCCCCCCGAACGGACAACTTCTTCTCTATTCCATTCTCTATGTGTGAACTATATATGGCAATTAAGGTACACCTCCCTCAGAGACCTATACGCACGTTGCAATGATATAACCCCGATAGCGGATAACGTCCAGCAGATCTCCCAGAATTTCTACTCTTTCAAGCTGGGCGATAGTCCGCTAACAAGACACAACACAAATTAGGCAGCATAATGCCCCATTTCGGATCAAACACCCTTTACCGTACCAGACGTTACCAATTTTCCGGCAACCCCTGTAGTCAATTTTCAACAACTATAACTTCCGCTTACCCTATCCACCTTTACTGACATTTCATATCTTTTGTACCTTTAAATCTATCCTGTCCCGCTCTTCCTTTCTGTTTGTAACCTTTTTGTCGCGTTTATTTTTTCTTGTTTTCTTTTTGTACATTTTGTCTCTAAATTCATTTCGCTTCACAGTTTTTTAGAAAATCAAAACATATACAACCCAAATTTTTTAAAATCAAAGTTTAGGCCAGCCATGCGCAGCCCAGCATTGACTTAACTCGCGGAAGGCGCCTCGTTCAAATTGAGGTGCTAGCGTCAGATACGAAATTAAAAGTGATCAGTGCGCAAGTGTTTTAATTTAGTATGTAGTTTTTATTCAGTTTTGTTAAGTTTGTTCTTTAAACATGTTCCTAATTTTAACACCTTTTTTAATCTGTCTGCGACGGAAGGAGCCTAAGTTCAGTTGTTTTAATTTTCTTTTTAGCCGAACCAGTCTCACTCCGCCCGGCCATGCAATCTGCCACCACATTAGCGCGGTGGTTGCACGTTCGGACCCGGTGTGGGTTCTGGGGAGGTACTGTTTTATATTAGAATAAGAAATAAGGTCTTATTGATTGATTTATTGAAGGGCAATTTTTCCATAAAAGTGAAACCCACGCACATCCGCAAGAAATATATATTTAGCCTATTAATAGTATATTTACAATGTAATTAATTCAACATTTTCATTTATTTATATATATGTGTATGTGTATATGTTCGTTGTTCGTTGGAGGAAAACGGGCGAGGTTAACAAGACAAACGGAGGCTGTTTTTTTAAAAAAAATTATAGCGCAAGCTCTGGAGGATAATTGTAGTCTCCTCCATACAGAGCTACTAGGCACTTCGCTCCGGCATCTGCGATGGCTTGATGGGTTGAAGTAGGTTGGAGGAACACTTCAGCTCCACAGTTTGTTCTTCCCATAATAGAAAAGGGCAGAGGTCGTGTCGCACCCAGTGAATGCGTGAAGAAACAACTCGAATCCTGAGGGGACTTCCAAATCTCCACGATTGAATGAAGTTGACGAATATTGTAAGGGGCTAGCATTATAGTAAAACTTGTCTAAGTAAACAGATATGAAATAAAGTAAATTTGCAGTCCGTGAAGAAATTAAATTGTAAGAACGTTATACTTGGGCATTTTTTGGATTGTAAGGAAACTATCAGACTTACAGACGTCGTTCTGTGCTTAAATTAAAGCTAGTTATATTCGCTACAACATCTTTTCCTATGACTTTACCCATAAAATGAGTATTTTCCCCAAATTCTGGGACGAAGTAGACCAACTCTTAAAATTTCACTTTTATGGAAAAAATTGCCAATTTTTGGAGGGCTGTATCTTGGTAAATATTGAACCTACAGAGCTGGTTCTGATTTCATATTGTAGCAAATTTAACCTTCTTTACAAACGCAAATAACATATTTTATGTCAAAACGCATAGTTTAGGAACCGAAACAAGTGCGAAAATTTCACGGTTTTTCGAGTGCTACGAACTTAACACAGGTCTTTCAAAGCTGCAAATTTGGATATACAATACTGGTAGTGATCCTAACAATATATTAAAAAATCAGAACTAGCCGTTACTTTGCGATTTTAGCGATTTCTAGTGTACCATTTGACTGTCCTATATGTATTATAACGAGATCTGGAACTAGATTATATATTGATCTAATTCCGTTGAAGAATTCGGGGCTAAATGGGGTAAATAGGCAAAGCAAGCAGGTAATAGTTCATAAAATTGCAATTTAAGGCATGTACGAAAAGTAAAGGTCTCAAAATTTTTTTTTACATCAGTAAGAATGCGCTGCTCCAGAACTCTTGTATCATATGATGTAGGAAAATATTTGTAGACATTTATACAATGTTAAAAGAATATATTTTTTTATTTTCAACTCTATGGAGATGTATCTTCGTGTCGGTGTACTTTGCATAGAAGTAAATTAGGCTGAATCAACTTTTTTGCGCTGAGATCGTGGTTAAGTAACTGACACCCTGAAAACACTCTCCTGTATGGATGAAGAAAAAAGTTAAATCCAATCGGGCCTCTCTCTCTCTCTCTCTCTTTTTCCCTCTTGCAACATTAAATCTCAGAAATCCTTTTCAGAAATTCCAGAAAATTGCTCATCAATGCATCTCTAGACATAACGTGTATCAAGTTTAAATCTAATTTTCCGGGTCAAAAATTACAATATGCACCCTGCCATTATACGCAGAAGCAAATTAAAAGCCGCATCGTGTTAGTGTGATTACGTACCAGAATAATTACTGCTACTATTAGGAAGGCATCCCTGTGAACGTTGAAGGAACAGGTGAAGTACTAAAGGCATAGAATTTCTGGCACACAAATTATTATTTTAGTCTGAGTACTAAGTATGATAAAATGATGGTATTAAATTGCCTTGGCTTTATAATTACGTGCGGCAAAAGGCAGTGACGCAATTATCTCTACATGTCAAAATTATTAATTGGAGCGTATGGGAAGGGTTCTTTAAGAGGGTTAGCAAATATGTGCATAGTTTGTCACAGCGTTATGCGGAAGTGAGAAAGAAGGCAGGTTGAAAATTGTTTACCTTTTGCTGTGTTGCTTGCATGTTGAAAAATTTGTATTATCTCCTAGAAATTGTCTTAAAAATCCAAATAATTTCAAATAGTTAAAAAAAAATTATTCAGGAATTTTTGTAATAAATATAATATACTATTAATATAATATATTATTAGATCTTATATTTTACAATAAATTGTGCAGTGTCAGTAAATCCGATTGCTGTGTCTTCAAAGAAGATGTGCATCACCCACCACTTAATATTGATTTAAACTTTAGCTCTTGCCACAATAGGGTTCCCAAAAATCACGCAATGACGTACAACTTCAAAAAAGCTGATTTTATACCACTCTATTCAGAATTGTGTAACACAAGCTGGAGAGATATCTATAAAATAAATAACGTTAACGATGCAGCGGATCAGTTGTATAATATTATCAGTACTAACGTATCAAAATTTGTTCCCATGAAAAAGACGTCCAAAAAAACATTTCCTTCCTGGTTCACAAAACATATAGTTACTGATATAAGGCGTAAAGAGATGGCTTGGCGTATCTATAAAAAATCTAGTAACACTGCCGTTCTTGAGGACTTTAAACTTTTAAGAGCTAAGTTGAAAAGAGATATGGACACATCTTACAAAAATTACTTACCCTCGATTGAAAATAATCTGTCCTCGAATCCAAAAAGTTTCTGGGCATAAGTTGTTGATGTAAAAAAAATCCAGTTCAATGCCGAATGCCTTCACTAATAATGACAGTATCTTAGATAATCCCGATACTTGCCGGCAGTAACTAGTCATAATATTAATATAGCACAGCCTAATATAACTGTGATGGATGTGATTAATGCTTTGAAAAAAATTAAACCAAAATTTACGGCCGAACCCGATGGTTTGCCAGCTTTCTTCTTAAAATACTGCTCAGGTATATTGGCTGCGCCGCTGGGACATATTTTTAATCTGTCCTTATAAACTTGTGCATATCCTGATAAATGGAAAGCATCTAAAATTTGTCCTATACATAAAAAAGTAGCAAATCGGATATAGAAACTTACCGCCCTATTACAATCATAAATAACTTTTGCAAAGTATTTGAAATCGTCATACATACTGCACTTTAGCCCCAGATTCATCAAAGTATATGCAACAACCAATATGGTTTTGTCTCTCAACGATCGACAAAAACAAACCTACTTTGTATAATACAATACTTAGTTGAAGTTATGGATGACGGTGGACAAGTCGATGTTATTTATATGGACATCTCTAAGGCCTTTGATAGGTTGGACCATGGTGTTTTGCTAACGAAATTAGTCTCGTTTAGTTTTAACCTTAGTCTAATAACTTTTTTGAATCCTATCTGGTCAATAGAAGTCACTTTGTACAATATCATGGTGATATGTCTATTGAATTTATATCTCAATCAAGAGTTCCACAAGGGTCGGTCTTAGGCCTTTCACTGTTTATCATTTTCATTAACGATATCGTCATCGATCTCAGTTGTAAATCTCTCTTATATGCTGACGGCTTGAAGATATACTATAAGATCAAGGACGAATAAAACTGCGAAAAGCTGCAGACTGACTTAAGCACAATTCACACAATTCACGAGTAGTGTAATAAATTCAATTATCTCTGAACATAAATAAATGCAATGTAGTATCGTTTACGAGGAAATTAAATAAAATACAATATGAGTATACTATTAATAAGGCAAATCTGACACGTCATGATAGCTTTAGAGGTCTAGGAGTAACATTTGACTCACATCTTTTCTTCAGAGAACACATAAGTAACACAGTGACATAATCTTTTAAAATGTTAGGATTTTTCATATGAAATGCTCGAAATTTTCAAAATACGAGTACCATAAAAACTCTATATAATACCTTGGTGCGACCCCCGAATAGAATACACGAGCGTGATTTGGAACTCCCAATACGACGTACATATTAACAATATTGAAGGCATTCGAAGACGTTTCTTAAAATTCCTGGCATTTACAATTGATTTAAAATATGTTCAAAATATATGTTTCTTTTAGATTTAGCGATGTGTGTGCATTTTTTACTCGCCACAAAATTACACATATCCTTATGAGTAACCAAATAATTTCTCGGTGCTTTCTGATGTTAATCTGTTAATTGTTTAATAAAAATCGAACAATCATAATTGTCAATATGTGAAAGTAAAAAGTAAAATATTTTTCACAATTTCCTTTATCGCAGAAAACAAATTTTCGGAATTTTCCTAAATCTTTCTATACGTTAAATACACTATCAAAAAGTTTTCATTTAAAATTTTCCTTATGCCCGCATCGAAACCACCCCAGAAGCACTGAAAAACACTTGTTGTGTCCTTATAGTCCACTTGTATTTATTATTGGAATTCTCGCGAATTGGAAAGATAAATTCTTGTCAACACATACAACGGGTGGTTAGTATTTAAAATATTATTGGAGAAATTTTTAACTGTCAGAGAATTAGAAGCTGCTTGAGAGGAAGCATCGGACTGGATGGAAAAAGATGTGTAACTTTTCTGATTCCTTTAAAGAAACTATACTTTATATTACCGTCATTCGAGAGATGAAAATGCAATAAATTCAATTGATATACAGAATAAAATTATGCAAGGAGTTATGAAAATGACACTAATGAACTTCACCCAATAATGAGAGATCTTTTCAGCTAGTAAAAAAAAATATAGAGAAAACCGAACAACCAACAAACGAAATTATGGTACAAATGCGCCCTCAAACAGTAGTAAAGATTTCTATGGCTTCAGGAGAAAAATATGGTTATATATAAATAGAGTTCCGCGTAAAATGAGAGCCGAAAAAATCACCTACATTCAAAAATTAGTAAGAAGAAATGAATTCACCTTGAAGTCATTTGCATCACTGAACATTGGCTATATCCTATTAAGAACATCTTCATTGATAAATACCACTTCATACCCCGAACACACTAAAACACGGAAGAAGAGCTATATTACCTGGGAAAGATATAACATAATGTAATTGTACAACCAATTTTGATTATGTAATTGTTGAAAAGAATTTTGAAATTTGTCGTATATTGCTATGATATCCCATCTGAAAGACGCTAAAATATCACACGATATAATTTCTAAATTTAATTCTCAAGGTCGAAAGTTTGGAATCAATGAAAAATACAGATATACAAACACAAAACATTAAGACAAATTCAAATCAAAGTGAGCAATGTATCGTGAGAACAATATTCCATACAACTAAAAGATAAAGTTCCCTATCTATAGCTAAATAAAAAAAGTACGATACTAAAATTAAAATAATTTGGATATGATTGAGTTTAAAATAAAATTCGTTTATTAAAATGAAGTTAATTGTTAAAATTTTCCAAAACAAGATATTCTTAATTATTTCCAAACTATAAAATGGTGAACATGAAATTTATACCTTTCAAGTCCGCGTAGATTAATATTACTTCCAGCCGTACAGTATCACGTATATGCGATGTCCAACTACTATCTCCTAAGCTCATTCACCTTTCAAATGAAATTCCGTTCCCACCAGGAACCGTTTCCTTGAAAATAAATTATAAATATACTTGTTTCTCCTACTTTTCAAAATCTTTAAAAACTAGATTTTCTATTTCTTTCTTCCAAATTCTTTAGCTGTTTGTCTTCCTTCGTTTCACTTATCTTCAATTAAACCAACAACAGTCTATTTTCTCTATTTTACTCCAATATTTTTATTTCTCCAACATTTTCTTCCCCTTCAATTTTCATAATTTTGTTGTTGTTTCTTCATATCACCTAGCAATCTATAATTTTAATGTTTCCACAATTTCCTATATTTTTTCTTCAAAAATAAAAATCACCAATGCCAACTTGAATCTTTCGTAACATTAACTTAACAAAACAAATTGGTTTCTCATCACGTGATATTGAGCCTTTTCTCACTTTTACCATTTTCCCGCACGAATTAATTAAAAATATTATATCTATTTGGACATATTAGATGCCTAAACAGTTCGAGACGTTCTAAACGTTTTAATAATTAATAAAACAATAACTTAGTGCATGTATTTAAAATAACTGATTCTATTTATCATTAAATTATGTTATAACTAGTTACAAATCTATTTAAAGTCATTTTGTATGTTATAAACATATATATGTCTTTAATGGTTGAAATACAAAAATTGCATGTATTTATAGAAAATATGTGTCTTCTGTAAAATACCTTGATATTATTATCAAAGAGAACGAATAAATGAAAACAGAAAACATGCACGCAACCCTTTATTCAGAATGAATTGCATCTTACTCACAATACACAACTCAAATTGACCTGAATGTGTTTTATAGCTTAAGTACAAGAGAAAATCATATCAAAATATATATTGCAGAGATTTTTTTTAAATCATAACAATATATAGATACTGATGTTGTTTACCGTATAACTATCAGTTTAACCTAAATCAAATGTCATGCTTACTTGAGAGCTCAATATTAATTATGCTGTGAACTCTCAGAATACAATTAAACTAAAAAGTATCATACCCTCGCACACATTAAAAATGCATGCAAACTCCTTTACTAGAAAAACTAAAACATCCGCAACAATTATTATTGACTATTTCTGTTCTAACTTAAATGTCCCAAATCTCTCTTGAAATACTTCATACAGACCTAAGTGATCACGACGCCTTACTGGTACAGTAATAACAAACCAAGCCTCATACTTAAAAGTAGTGAAGTACCTCTCATGTACAATTGTCATTAACAAACTGAAATCCAATTTAAACATTAGAATTCTCAATAAAATTCACATATAATAAATTAACCGAGGCTTTTGAAAACTCCTCTACACTAAAAACGACAAACGTGAATTCCATAAATGAACCTTATTATACGAAAAGCATAAAAATATCTGCCAAAAATAAATGGTCATTGTCGTGCGGTCGTGAGCAAAAAAAATAGGACAAGTCTTATAACGGTATTTTGCTGAAATCTAGTTAATCTAGTAAAATCTATTAATTCACCATGTCATAATTTGGCAACATTTTTACTTAAAATTATTGATCCATTATCTGGAAATACCGATTCATATATTAAAAATAGTAAACATTTTATAGAAAAAATTTATGAAAACGATATTCATGAATCACACCTGATGGTTAGTTTTGATGTAGTTAGTCTTTTTACCCGGTAGATGAAACCTTAAAAATAGTTAAAGACAGGTTGCTAAATGATAATAATTTGGAAACTAGAACTAAATTAAGTGTAAATAGCATAATGGAACTTTTAATACTGTGTATAAAAACAACCTATTTTCAATTGGACAATGAGTTCTATCAGCAGGATTTTGGTATGGCTATGGGGTCTGCATTATCACCAATTTTAAGCAACATATTTATGGAGAACTTTGAGAACACACATGTTCAAAATTGTATAAGCAAACCGGTTGTCTGGTGGAGATATGTTGACGACATCTTTGCAATTTGGCCTCATGGTGTCGATTTACTAGGTAGTTTTTTGGAAAATATAAATAGTAAGGAACCGTCTATTAAATTCACATTAGAAGTAGAAAGTAGGAATGAACTATCGTTTTTAGATGTTTTAATTAGAAGGGTAAATAATACAATTGAAACAAGCGTTTATAGAAAACCAACACATACTAATAGATATCTAAATTTTAACTCAAATCAGTCAATAAATGTTAAAAGGGGTGTTGTAAAATGTTTATACGATAGGGCCAAAATAATTTCATCTATTAATGAAATATTAAATAACGAGAAAAAATTTATCAAAGAGGTTCTAGTACAAAATCAACAAAGACTTCAGGAGAAGCCTTTGTTGATAGAGTTTTCATAAATGTTGAAAATAGAGACAATCAGGTACGACAAAAACCTGAACGTCATTATACAGCAATAATTTCTTATGTATACGGACTATCGGAAAAGCTACGCAGTATAGGTGACAAATTTGATGTTAGGACGATATTTTAAACGGGGAACACTTTAAGATCTATTTTAACAAAAACAAAACCGATAAACAGGGAGCAGAATTCAAAAAACTGTATTTACTATCCCATGCGAATGTGATAAATGAGTCGTCCAGACCTTTCAGTGTGAGGTTGGATGAGCACAAGAATTACATTAGAAAGAATGAAATTCAGAAATCAAAGATTTGTGAACATGCTTGGGAAAACGGACATAGAATAAACTGGGACTCGGCAAAAATTTTAACAAAAGAAACATACCAAAAAAAGAAAAATTAAAGATTCAGCAATAATCTTATTAAACGAAGATAAGTGCGTATCGAATTGTTCTGTAGATATTTGTACAACCTGGCTACCGATGTTAAAAGAAGAACTTAACAAACTCAAAATTATCTAAACGAAAATATTATCAGTTCTATGTTCTGTGTAAGTAGTAGGTATCTATGGAAATAACATAAACAGAATCTTAAATGAAAATAAGAGTTCTTTCAAAAAAAAAGCTTTGAAAACGGAAAGATATTACTTTCCGAAACGTCAGCAAAATACATTATTTCTGTGTTTATTCCGATTTATATTATTTGCAAAACATAACCTCTAACTTTTCCTTTGGCGTAAACGTCACGGGCGCAGAGACTTTTTTCCAATAATTCTATTATTTTGTAGATTCGGTGATTTGTTTTGAAGAGGATAACAATACATATGGTAGAAAACCCAAATAATAGCAAAGAATAACCTAGTTGTGTACATCTAACTTTAAGTTTTGTGACATTGTCAGTTAGTTGTCATAATTTATTGCAAGTGTGCATAAAACTAATATGCCTCATATAAGCGATTTAGTTAAACCTGGAGTTATTGCTAAAGCAGATGATGGATGGTCAATGAGACAAATTCACTGCGTTATAATATTGACAAAAATTTGGTGTGTAACATTTTAAGAAAGTGGAGAATAAATGGTACGATTAGTAGGAATCCTGGATCAGGGCGACGAAGGATATCAACTCAACAACAAGATTTGCAATTGGTAAATGCTTTAGTAGAAATTCCATTTTACTCAGTTATTCAGGCTGCTGAAGAAACGAATTTTCCTGGATGGAGTAGTGCTGGTCGCCGGCGAGTAAGAGAATCGCAGCTACGCTGTCATGCAGCAGCACAGAAATACTTACTTAAAGCTGAACATAAAGAAGCTTGAGTAAGATTTGCACTTGAATTTTTAGCCCATGATGTAAATTTTTGGAACAATGTAATCTTTACAGACGAACACATTTTCCAGTCAACACACAGCGGTCGTGTTCGTGTCTACCGCCCTCCGAATACTCAATTCGATGAGAAATATATATCTAACAATAATAAAAGTGGTAGATTTTCCGTCAAAATGTGGGCTTGGATATCGGCACGTGGTCCTGGTTTTTTGTGGCATAATGAGGAATGATTTAATAGTGAAACGTATATTAGGATTTTAGACAATATTATGCTCCCTTCTGTGTCACAATTTTCTAATAATGAGTTCATATTTGAACAAGACAATTGTTCCGTTCATAGTACTCATACCATAACTAACTGGTTTCAAGATAACAACATCAGTGTTCTTAACTGGCCCAGTCATAGTCCATATCTTAACCCTGTGGAAGAAGTATGGGGATTACTCGTAAGAAGTATCCAAAAATGAAATGTGAGACCACGAAATGCCGAAGAATTACTGGAAATAGCAAATAATGCATTGGAAAATATTATTACTAATGATTATTGTATAAGGTTATTTAATTCTAGCCAAACATACTTATAGAAGATATAAATAGAAATGGTACAATAACGAATTATTAATAGTTAGTTTCTTGTTAAGTGGGATATCCTTTGTCTTTTGATCCAGGATTTCTACTAATCGTACCGTTTTTTCTCCACTTTCTTAAAATGTTACACACCATTGTTTTGTTAATATTATAACGTAGTGCAATTTGTCTCATTAACCATCCATCATTTACTATAGCAATAACTACAGCATTAAAATAAAAAATAAATTAAAAGTGATATCTGACTTATTTCGGCTACTCATTACTTATTCAAATAGAGACAGATTTACATTAGAAAAAAAAAGTTGTCCTATTTTTTTCTGCTCACGACAGTACATAAGCAAGTATACTACAAATGCAAATTTTCAAATTTATTACGAAACATATCCATGATTATTCTCTTTAAATCTGTTTTTATGTTCCCAATTAAAAGATTGATTATTTATTATACTCTATAATTATATCACATAGATTAGAGTTCTATCTTTCAGCACATAAAACTGACTCAAAATAACCACTTTTAAACGGGTAACAGAACGTGTGTTTAAAATTTCGTATTAATAAACAGGGAAACAGATAGACCAATGCAACTGAAAGGCCTTAATTCTCGTAATGACATGAATTGAAAGCTGCAGATTCGAAGAAATCTGGAAGAGTAACTTTATCATGATTACATTATTTCCTTTACACTTAAGCGAGGGAAAAGGAAAGGCATAAATTTCAACGCGAAGCAAACACACGTTAATAGCTAATGCAAGAGTTAGTACACATCAAATAAAATCTTACCGTGAATTCAGTGCTTTTACAACCCAAAGAAAACTCTAATTATAGACGACGTATCAGCCCTCCTTTCATGCAGCTAGCAGCAGTTTTCTACAAAGTAGCTGTAAGCTTTAACAACTTGTAGATACACTAAGAAGCCCTATTTTATATATTGCTTTTCCGTAATACTTTGCATGTAAAGCTGTGTTCAAACACATGTAATTGGAGAATGTTAATACGTTTAAAATCACCAAGTACCGAATATTTTATTTATTTTCAAAATAACTAACAATCCAATTGGCACTCCGTGTCAATAGTTTTGTTCCTAATTTTGTCGTAAACAAATTTTAATTCTTGCAGTCTTAAATAAACTGGCATTTCTTGCAAACGCTTTGACAACTGTCTTAAATTTCCATTTATCGCGGAAGCGACTTGTTTTGAATTTATATCTGATTATATTGTGACGTGAGTCAACTTTGAAAATGCCTCAGTCTGCGGGACCCGATGTATTCAAGTTTTACGTGTTTCTAATGAATTTTTATAAAGCAAAGTAATTGTTTAACACAAATTCTATCAAAAGTTTCGCGTAGTGCAACAACGAAATTACAATCGCCAACTATCAAATCACTTAACTTGAATATATGTTTGGCGAATGGTCTTTGTAACCGTAGTCATTAACCCGAGGCACACACACACAATTTGAGTATATACTCATGTAAATGATATTCTAAACAATACCACCTCCACATAATAGACTATCAGGTATCAAAGAGGTGCAAGAGTTTAATTTACGTATAAAGTACAGAAACCGCGGTCTGCTGAAAGTAACATGGGTTTCTTCGAAAGCATCCTCAAGTTCTGATACCGTCGCTTAAATCCGATCATAAATACCCCTCTTGTTTGCCTTTAGCTTGCCGCCAAGGTGTTACTTATTCCAAACTGAATTCACAAACTTATACAGAACAGTTGCGTTGGTAAATACACTCGTAGTAAGCTTGTAAACTTGATTTATGTTATTTATGTTGTTCCACGTAACCAACAAATTTTGATTTGCTGCTGCTAGCGTAGCCATACAAACAATTTAATGGGGCTTTATATTAAAATATTACCACAAAAAAATTGGTTTTTGTTTTGAGACAAGTATTTTATAATTACCATAGAGTGCGTGTCACTAAAAAATATTAAGAGCTGTTCTCCATGATTTTCTATCCAATTAGAAAACTTGTATTTTCTACCACTTTCGGTTGTTCCAGAAGAAGCTATCAACTACATTATTTTAAGTAGAATATCATGTATATTTTTACATCTTTATATTCTACGTTACATTCTATTTTATGTGGATTAACCCAGTTAAAATACTGCTTTTTCAAAGCTCTTTGATTGCACTGATCACAGACTTTTTTCAGTGCTATTTACAGGGCAGATTACAATTTTGTAGCATAATCGATCCAAGTCGAACAAATTGTAACCTCTGGTGTACTTCAAGGATCGATCTAATTCTCACTATTATTCTCAGTATTTATAAATGACTTACGTAATACATTGAATTACAACAAACTTCTTTTTCAGAAGTTATTTAACAAAATTAACACTACAGAGGATTGCGCAAGACTACAAGACCAAATCATCATCGAGTATATCAAAGTGTGAAATCATTTGCACTCGAAATGTGAACCCAACTGAATATACTGCTATGATATTCACTTAGACTTAATTACAAACACGAGGAATATGTTTTCTAGTGTGTGGAATTAGATGAATAATCTGTATTATACACAAATTATTATTATCTTTGTGTACTCTTGGTATTCTTTGTTGGAATTCGAGTCTGTAGATCGCAATACACTGAAAAGTGTTTTCAGTTTATACTTTCAATGGGGGTTTTTAGTTTTAAAAAACTTATCTTTTTCAGTATTTTAATTTAAAGTATTTATACTTATTGCATGTTATCTATTATATTTAACTTACCTTTGATGGGATATTGTACTGGGTTTTATTATGGTAGATAGGAAGAAGGACTGGTATAGATAAAGAGAAAGGGACAAATTCATATTTTATAAGCAATGGAATGAATTCGAATAAATTCTATAGCATATTGTGTTTGTGATGCAAATCATTTTAATTAGGGAATCTGTATGGATAGTTATTGGGTTTTATTGCTATTTTAAAGCAAATTTTAATATTTGATTTTGACATAAGTCAAATAATTTCTTATTTTCCATACAATTTCTTAATTTAGCCAATATAAGCAATTAGAGATTATATAAACTGTTTAAGAAGAGTTGAATTATGATATGAATAGTTTTTATACATCTGGGTATCTGTATCGGACAGTCATAAAACTGAGATTACTCAAAATCATCGTTAGTGATCATAATTCTACTTCTAAACCATCTCTAATTGTTTATTGCATTTATATTGTTCTATTACTTTTAAATTTGTAAATTAATTTGTGCGTGAGTGCGAATTTTGACACAAAAAGGATCTAAGCTGTACCAGGAAATAAATACTCACAGAATAAGATTAAAATTAGCACAAAAGATGTGTAAGACTCTCGGTCACACATTTTATTAAGGAATGTCAACCCCAATTTAAAAGGGCTAGACAGAAAACGTATTGTTAGAACTGTAACATTTGCGTTGCTACGGCAATATTAAACGTCAAACCGACCCTATATAAAGAGCTGCAATAGCTGAAAACATGTGACAACGTAACCTGAAAATTGGAGATTTGACAAGAGTTGTCAAAAATATGATTTTGAAGAAGTCTAAACATTTTGAAATTGGTATCATAGAAATTTAATATTGGAGTGGAAACGAAATAGAGTTGGAGTTTCTTTTTTAATTAATAATTTTGGAAAGCCAGGAGAGAGTACATAGACGTTTGGAATTTATTTTGAAATCTAATATCCTTTTAAAATATTCATGAGTTTTATTAATTTTAATACTGAACTTTTATCCGTTTGTTGTCATTTTTATATTTTATATTTTAAGTTAGATCAGGCAGATTAAGTTAATATTGTCGTTTTATATTTTACATATTTATAAAAATACAATATATTGTTAGATTTCAATTCGAATTTGTTTCTTTGTGTGTATGTCGAGTGTCAAATTTGAAGATCAGAATTCATGCTCTGAGCTTAGGAGTATTTTTGTTAATAATAACTTAGAGTGGGAATTTAGTAATTGCTGCTCTACCCAACAAAAAGTCCACTGAATTTGATGAGATCTCTGTCGATCTAGTGTAGTCATATACTCTCAGGTCCAATTGCGTATATCATAAACAAATCCATCCAACTACGTCAATTTCCTGAATTGTCAAAACTTGCATTTCTAATACCAATTCCAAAAGATGGTGGCTCTTAAAATATTGAAAACTACTGCCTAATTGCCATACTGGACATATTCTCAAAAATCATCGAAACAGTAATTGAGCAAAAATTAAACGCCTACCTTAATATACTTAATATAATGATTGACTGTCTACGCGGGTTTAGGAAAATTTGATCTACTGAAACAGCAACACTGGCATTTGTTCAACACATAGATAATAAAATTTACCACAAAGAAATTGCCACCGGCATCTTTTTTTACCTGTCTCGTGCATTTGACACGCTAAATATTCGTATCCGAGAAATTAGACAGTATGGGGATAAGGGGTAACATCAACGCCCTACTAACATCATACCTAGTGAATAGAAGGTTTATGGTTTTTTTTTTATACATTTATTTATCGTCGGCCTATTTCCGCTACTGAAGCCTAACACCGACGCCTGTAGACGAGCTACCCCCAACCAGGAATTTTGCCGAACCCCTTCCCTTATGAAGAGTAGGGATCTTCTACTTGCCTAACATTTAATAGACAAGGGACCGACGGCTTTACATCCCCTCCGAAGGATGGTATATCTCCTATATAACCCTCGCCTAAGGTTGTATAGGTTCCGCGCATACACTGATATACAAGCCGCTGGAAGATGTGTGAGGCGAGAACGCGGTTTCCGTTGGAATGGTCACCCATCCAAGTACTAACTGCGCTTGTCGTTGCTTTACATCGCATACCGAAGTATGTACATAGTAAAGACGCACCTACGCTCGCCCCAGGTTTATGGTTAAACATGGCGATAAGACATCGAGAGAATTTACCATGAACAGAGCCACACCACTAGGCAGTGCCCTTGGTCCACTAATCTTTTTTCTGCATATCAATGATCTCCCCCAGCATATCACAGGGGGAAATTTTTTATATATGCAGATGATGCCTTAGAAAAATGCGCAGAAGAAGTACAACACAAAATAATTAGCATTATAAAACAATTTAGTGAATGATGTACAAAAAATCAGCTAATGATAAATTTTAAAAAACTCTCCTCATTAATTTCTACAATCATATTGACAAATCCACTAACTCTCACTCGATTGCTCAAAGTATTACTTCTACCCCGGTAAGTTTTATCACATTTGTAGGTACTATAGTTGATAGTCAAATGAATTGGAACCTACATATTGGCTTTACAGCCAAATAATTGAATAAGGTTATTACATTATAAAGAACCTGAAACATAAACTAGACACAGATTTCATAATATCAGTACATTACGCAAACTTTCACTCAGTAATTTCATACAAGGTTATTGTGTGGGGCCAGTCCTCGAAAATAAATAGAATCCTCATTCTACAAAAACGTGTCATAAGAATGATCTTCAATCTTGAGATTCACACCTCATGCAGAACAAACTTCTGCGAAAAAAAGATCACAGTCACAGTCACCAGCATATATTTACTAAAAATTCTACTACACATTCATGGAAATAAAACTACACTACCTAAACATTTTAACATATATATAACACTAGAGGCAATGCAATGCAATGCAATGCAATGCAATGCAATGGTACGGTACGGTACGGTACGGTACGGTACGGTACGGTACGGTACGGTACGGTACGGTACAATACAATGCATTGCATTGCATTGCATTGCATTGCATTGCATTGCATTGCATTGCATTGTATTGTATTGTATTGTATTGTATTGTATTGTATTGTATTGTATTGTATTGTATTGTACCGTACCGTACCGTACCGTACTGTACTGTAGTGTATTGTATTGTATTGAATTGGATTGGATTGGATTGGATTGGATGGTATTATACTAGCAGCTAAATAACTTAGGCCCCCAATGACCTTAAATAAATGCCTTATGTTTCTAGGTAGCAGTTCTACGTTCGCTTATAAAAAACTAATGGATCAGTGAGCATATATCAGGTATCAAAATTTAGACTACGTTCCAATGATTATATTTGGGATATATTCTAAAAGAAATAAATTTGAAAAATGTTTTAAAAATCTACTTTTTATTTTGAGTTGGCACTGTGCTAATGGTTTTTTCGACCACGGCCAAATATAGAGAATAGAATAGAATAGAATAGAATAGAATAGAATAGAATAGAATAGAATAGAATAGAATAGAATAGAATAGAATAGAATAGAATAGAATAGAATAGAATATTTTGAGTTATCCTATATAGTAAAAACGAGAAAAATATGTCTCAAAACAAATGATGGGTAATGCTACAAGTTATACCAAACGTATAGAAGCCGTTAAAAATGGGTATATAAAGGTATTTTTGGAAAACTGCTTATGTCTCTTTTGAGGAACTATGTATATTAAGACCCTACAGTTTTCAATTTTAGGCAACTCTATCCGTAATCTTTGTTGTTACGTTCTCACAAAGCAAGGGACACCTAGAATTAATTAAGCATTCTCATAATGTGGGGTGTGTAACGGACTCGGTGAAGATCTCCAAAATTGACAAAATAGTTGATCGAAGAAGTAACAGTTGCTTAGGTAGCGTGTATTACTCTCCCACTCTTCCTAGTAATATGAAAACAATTCATTCATTCATTCATTTAAAAAAAGAGTTAAATATTGAACATTTGACAAGAAACGAATCAACATGCATCTGGTTGTCGGGCTTAAAAATACGTATGCATGTAAAATATTTTAATTGTGTTTCATACTAGTTACTACTACGTACTCACTCAATCTACTAACCTAGTATCATTTGCCTCGCACTGTGCAGCGTACCTACCAATTCTCTCCTAATTATATATTGCTATGGAATTTTTAAAGTTTTATAATTAGTTATTGTACTTAACCAAGTATTCTACGGTTTTCTTTTTTATTTTATCAACAATATTCTTTAATGTTTAATGATATGTATTGTATAGGAATATCATTATAATTATATTTAGTATCAAGGTTTTCAAATCATCAACGCCCAGATTTCCCATGTGTATGTTTCTAACTTTTTTCAGGTAATAATAATAATAATCTTTATTTCTCCATTGTAAAAAACATCTATACATAAAAAAGGTATAGATAAGGTCGATGAAGAAAATGTCACATATATATTTAAACTACAGTAGCAAAAACAGAAGGCAACGCATTTTAAGTTGGGCATATCCGAGAGAGAGAGAGAGAGAGAGAGAGAAATCCGATAAAGAAATATTTATTAATTTTGGTCATAACTTTTTTTTAATACATAAAATATATTGATAAGAAAAGTATAAAACTACTTAAGTAGAACTATAGCAGGTGTAATGATATGAATTTTCTCTCGATAATTTCAGTTGTTTGCGAAATTAGTTTATTTAAATGAAAAACTAACTAATTAACTAATTTTGCAATTATTGAGTGAAAATTCCTATGACTACACCTGTCGTAGTTCTAATTAGGTAGTCTTATACCTTTTTTTACCCATATATGTATTAAAAAAGAAGCTATGGCCAAAAATCTCTCTTTCTCTCTCTCTCTCTCTCTTAGATATGCCCACCTTAATATAATGTAACTAAAATAAACAAGACACTTCTGGACTTAGTCATACCCTAAAATAATCATATAAACATATTAGATTTATGTACCATCAAAAAGTGTCAGTCCTTTGGAATTGTTATTGTAAATTGTATGGAAACCGGTTAGTTTTATTTAAATTTAGATTATTCTTATGAGACCAGCATATAATTTCCTGATAAATTATTTCAGTGGTTGTCTTTACTTCCGTTGAGATATTTCCTGTAATTAGAACATTTGTATCATCTGTATCATTATCTGAGATAAACATTTCTTTGAAAGTAATTGATAATGTTATTGGCAAACAGGTCATACAATAGTGGTCCCAGAATTGAACCCTGTGGAACTCCTTGCTTGATGTAGCAGGTCTCGCTTTCAGGTCAACAGGCAATTTTTACAGTTTGATCTCTGTTATCAAGATAGGACGAAAATATTGCCAAAGCTTTTCGTCGAATACCATATCGTGCGAGTTTCGCTTTAAGCAACTGCTGATCGCGAAAAATCTAAGAAAAGTAGATTTTTTTTTGTCCGGCGCCTTAATAATTTGATGGAAATCACATAATGCTAACTCGGGGATTTATATGTAGTGAAACCATGTTAAGCAGGAGAAAGCAGACTATTTTTTGCAGGAAGTTGGTTAACTGCTCTTTGAGATGGAGTTCGAAAAGTTTTCAAAAACTACATAAGTTATTTGGATCTCCTTTCTTATAAAGTGGATGGACGATAGCCCTTTTAAGTTTGTTGTGAAAAATAGTATTCTCTATGGAAAGATTTATTATGTCAGCTAACGGATAATTAATGACACATTTGCATTTATTAATTAAATTATTAGAAACATTATCATGGCCGCTAGAATTTGAGGATTTTAGTTTATCTTTAAACAATTCAACATCAGGAAAGAAACTGCAGATATAGTATAAAAAGGTCTATGAAAATTGGCATATGAGATTCTAGGAAATTAAAATCGCGTAAGGCATTTACATTTGTGGGGCTTGTGAAGTGAAAATTAACTACTAGCGGCATTTCATCCCCATCTTTTTTAAAACATGTATCTTTAGAAATTGAACTTGACTCCTGAATTTTTTGAATTATATTTCATATTGTTTTAACCCTGTTATTTGAATTGCAGATTTCACGATCGTGATACGCCCGTAGCAGTCTGTAATTTATTATGATATATAATAATAATAATAATAATAAACGTCTTTATTTTGAGGGAGAAGTTTGTCCATACGACATATATGTTATTCATATATGTACTGAGGCCCTTATAATTTTATCTATATTTGCTATGTCACTGTATAAGCTTACCTGGTTTCTTAGTCTAATTATTTCAAGTGTCATATGTTTGTTTTAATTTTTTCATTTCACTAATACTAAAACGCTTTACAGGGAAACTGCCTTCAAAAAAATACAATATTATGTCATAAAACTTATCCATGGCAGTGTAAGGGCAATTTTAGATAAGAACATCTTGCCAATTTTCACTCTGCAAATAATCGCGGAAACGTGCATTATTTCCTGTGCTAAAATTCCTACGTATTTGGTTTCATTATTACATTTATTTCTTACTTTAATGAACAGAAATAAAGCAAAATGATCTGATAAATACAGATCAACAACACTGGCTTTGACTATGACTTAAAAAATTAATGTTAAAATCCCCGCCAATAATTATTTACTTTTCAGTATTATAAAGATGGTTCAGTAAACTGTTACATAAATTTAAAATTATATCAAAATCTCCAAAACCTCCAAAAGGAGGTTTGTACATTACCACAATAATAATTTTATGATATATAAATTCAATACAGCAACATTCTAAAATACCTTCCTCACAGAAAGGTATGCTATTTAAACTAGTAAGTGTAAACTCTCATGTATTTTATTAGTTATATAAAGATATATAGTATTAAATTATTATATTATTAGACAATCCGGTAGTGTATTGCCTACTGAATACTTTTAGGCAATTTAAAATCCATAATATTCATGTTTTCCGTTACTGAGCAGCATTTACATGATATAATATAAAATTAAATTCTTTAGACAAAATTGCAACGTTAAATTATACTAAAAATATATTACACCAAGGAAGGTATATTATTACCAAGTGTCAGCTTGATTCCGCTCCACTAAATGTACTAATTTACTTAAAAGTGCATCCTCATTATTTAAATCCTTTGCCCATTAAGTTTTGTTGCAACAAAGTAGTTTTATACATTGATTTATCGCAGAACATCAAATTCGTAACTCCATTCTAAAACAACATTCTTTAAAGTCTCTGGAGGATCCATCCATCATTATTCTCACCTCAAAAACCATCTATTATACTTCTACCATAATTCAACTCCATCATAAGAATATACACGTTGCAGTGCTGCAAATCCCTCTGATCCATCGATGTGTCTTCCATGTTCCTAGGAACGAGCTGAAAGATTCAAAACTTATACAGGCATATGAATGAAACTTTTATTGCGCTTATTTCTATCTATTTAGTGGTAAGTGTTAAGTGAGAAAGCAGTTTATTTACTGACTGAATAAAGTGTTAAAATTTCGCGTGTCGTCATATTGATTCGATAAAACCCATCTTAATGTAAGCAGATAAATTATATCTAAATTAGTTTCCAGACACAACTTAACATTTAATAACACAGGATTGAATAGAATGGAACTGAATTGAATAGAAAGGGATGTAAAGGGATGGGATTGATGGAATGGATCTTCCTGTTTTCATTCTGTTTAGATGACCAATTACTTATCGAATCCATTTCCCGGATTTTCATGTACTCTTTGGTAGGTGTAAGATCTAAACCCTACCCACTTGTTGCTTGTAATTATTGACTGGATAATCAGAATCAGATCAGAAAAGTTTTTCCAGCCTTCAGCAGCTTAATTCAAAATATATATTTCCAACTCACCCAAGTTTGCCCGCTTAGATCATCATGTGTACCATCTACCTGTGTAAAAATTGATAATAATAATAATTTACCAACATGTTCAACCATACCGTAGTAGTCTCCTTTTTAAATTAGCATTACCCTTGCTATATAACATCTATAGCTTGTTATAACGTATATAATCTATGTACCAACCATAATGCTTTTAAACCGCGGACAAAGTTAATGGAGGCTTGTACTAATATAAACCTTTACAGAACAAGGCTTTATTCAACAAAATTGTACATATGATGCTGACATAACTATAACATGTGTATAATATACACAACTTAACGGATACTTTATATAGAACATTCTTCATACCTTATTTTCTTATGAAATCGTCCCAATACTTAGGAGGTCGCGTGTTACGTTGGGGGGTTTACATTTCGGTTCATCAGAAGTTTCCTCCTCTTGAGAGATCTCAGAACGACTAGGTTTAGTTGTTACTTCTTTTTGAGGAGAAAGATGGCTAAGAGGAGAAGAAGTTCCTGGAGTAGTTTGATTTTCATTTATTTATCATATCCGTTTTAGATGTTGAATCATTTTCTATTATTTCTTCTTGATATTCAGTATTGCTGTTGCTATTAGCATTTTTATCATCACCATAATCATCACCATAATAATTGACATCTCTTCTAGGAGCCAAATGACGCAGGGAAACAGTGGTTTCAGTACCATTAGGTAGTCGAACATAAGCATATTCCAATGTGTCTTGTATTTCATCTACAAGAGGATTATATTTATTAGCTCTAGAGTACCTTCTTAATAATATTGGGCCAGGAGAATATAACCAGGTGGGTATAGAAAAAGTATTAGATGATTTCTGAGGGCGGCTAAACATTGTTTTATGTGGAGTACAATTCGTAGCAGTACAAAGAAATGATCTTATTGAATGCAAAACCTCTTGCAGAACACTTTCCCAATCATTCTTTCTTAATACCTGTAATTTCAAGGTTAATAAAACTGTTTTCTATGTAATGTAATACTATTATATTTTTCAGCTTGTTGTTACCTCTAGGGTTATAAGCTGTTGTACGACTAGTCGCTATGTTGCACGAACCAAAAAATGGCATAATTTCTTGTGATAAAAATGAACTTCCTCTATCAAAATGCACATATTGTGGCATTCCAAAAATTGCAAACAGTTGATGTATAAATAAGAGTAAAGGAGGTCACAATACCACAAGAAAAAGCAACAGGAAATCGTGAAAATTCATCAATAATACTTAAGATATAACAATTATTAGTTGAAGGCGGTAATGGGCCTTTGAAATCAATATTCAGTCTTTCAAACGGTGATGTAGATTTAATGAGAGTTCCTTATATTTTATAACATCTAGGTTTTAGTTCAGCATAAACAGGACATGATGAAATTGCTTTTCATAAATCTTCAACAGAAATAGGCATATTCTTACATCGAATCCAGTGGTATATTTGATTTATCTCTGGGTGGCACAATGACAAGTTTTATTTACATCTTCTGTTATTGCAGATCATATTTTTGACAAAATACCCGCAACAGTATTATATTTCCCAGGTCGAGTAATATCATATTTGAAGCAAGATAGTTTTAAACGCAATCTCATGATTTTCTCATTTTTTATTTTCTCTTGAAGTTTCACATCAAACATAAATGTAACAGACCGTTGATCTGTAATAAATTTAAAGTTCTTGCTAGTGAGAAAATGTCTCCATTTACGTAGTGCCTCTACGATAGCGTACGCTTCTTTTTCCATTGAAGAGTGCCTTTGCTCATTTATCGAAAGAGTTCCAGAAAAGAAGGCTACAGGCCTACCCAATTGACTGAGCGTAGCACCGATTGCAAATTACGAAGCATCTTTTTCCACAGTAAAAATAGCATCATCATCAATGGATGCTACAACTGCATTAGCAATGTCTAATTTTAATCTTTCAAAAGCTGAAGCTGCATCAGCTGATAATGCAAAATTTGCACTTTGCTCCAAAGGCCTATTTTTTCAGAAAACTTAGGAATCCATTTTGCATAATGAGCAAACATGCCCATTGTTCTACGTAAAGACGCTGTATTATTTGGTAGTGGAAGTTCTTGCAGAGGTCTATGTCCTTTCAGGATCTGGTTGGATAGTTCGTTTCATTATTGTATATTCTAAGAAATTAATACTGTTTGCAAGAATTTGCACTTCTCTTTGTCCAGATTGTATTTATCAGAGAATTTCAAACACTTTTTCTTCGTATCTGCTAAAATAAGGAAACTATGACCGTTTGTGGTTTTCCTATTTTTCAGATTTTTGTAATATATCTCACAAAGTAGGCTATGAATTTCAAATTTCTTTTTACTGAAATATAGCTCACAAAAAATGGAATAACTGTTTCTAAAACTTTATTCTTCTACAATAGCGCGAAATATTTGATGTGGCCCTCGTAAGTAAAATAGCTAGATGGTATGTTAAATAATAATTTTTAGAAAAATCTGTATTTTAATTTTTCAAATTACCGTTAATTTTGCAGAGCAATGTATTTTCATTAAACAATGGTTTTCTCTTCCTTTTATGACAAATACATGTTTATATTATTTTTCTCCCAGACTAATTTAACCGCAGCACAAGAGATAGTTTGTTGTTTGGAATAATGTGGAGTATCTTAATATGCAATTCGCTACATGTTTTGCGAATAATAACGCAGCTTGTTTTCATAAAACATTTCACTCGGCAGTTGCGAAATGACATGCTCTTAGCCTCTATAATCTTCTCTCAGGACTTGTTACAACTAATCAGAGAGGGCGAACACAATCTCAGCAGCTCCGACATTTCCGGAAGCATTTCCCCATTTGTTGTAATATATCAGAATTATTCTTTCAATTTATGAAATGATAACTATTCCGCCTTGGGGAAGTGGGATGTGCCACAGGTGGCATATTGATTTTTATTAGCATCTGGGAATTCGGGATATAGTAAAAGAAAGAAAGATGCTAAGAGTGCTATTTAGATCTGTTATCGCACGGCAAGATGAAGAGCGTCAAATTTATTTTGCTGCTGATGTACGAAGTTATATTTTGTGCGGGTGCTGAATTAGATTGGGTTGAAAATTTATGCCAATCGCGTTTTTCGCCAGGATTACTGGTGTACAAAGCCCCCAGTTTATGAGGGAATTCGAGTAGTAGGAAATTTAAAGTTTGCTTAAAATTTCACAGGATCAGACGGCGGTTGTCCGTCAAAAAAAAAATGGAACATGCCTTCGGAATATAAAGATAATACATCATACGAACGAACTATTCATAAATCATTGTCTGCGGCAATAAAGCAAAAAAGTACAGTGTTACATGGAGTTTTCAAGTATGTGAGTATAAAGGAAGAAGCTTAAGGTTTATAATATGGGTAGATTGTTACATCCAGTGCAATCGTAGTATAAACAGTAACTATTTTATAACACTGCCAATACAAAGCGTAGTTTTGGCTACGTGCCATTAATATGTTGCACGCTTCTAATTATAAGCTATTATCCGAAAGTAATTTTACCAAGGTAAAGTTATAGTAATTTGTGTTAACATGACCATTCGGACAATTTTACCTCAATTTTACACAAAGTCTTCACAATAAAACTAAATAACATCAAAAATATTATTGTTATCAACTATATTGATGAAAATAATATTATGGAGGCTTTAAGTTGTATAAAAAATACGAATTCTTCTGGATTAGACAGCTTTGTACTGAAACTGATAAGATCAATCATAAACATAATAATCACTCCATTAACAATATTAATTCATAAATTCTTTGAATAAGGTATTTTTCCTGATACATCAAAAACTGCTATCTCTACATAAAAAAATGATCCCACTATATAATTAATTGAGAGGATTGTCCACGACTTAATCTCATCCTTTTTAGATACTAATAAAATTTTATCATCAGCTCAACATGGATTTAAAACAAATAAATCAATAGAATCAGCTTCCTGCCATTTATTAAATTTTGTGTATTGTGAGCCTGATCGGGAAGGGTCAATCACTAATGTTTGATTTATCCCGTGCATTTGATACTCCTGATATAAAACTGCTAGTACAAAAATTGTATAATACTGGTATTCGTGGTAATTTGCTAGACTGGATTGAGTCACATATGACTAACAGGAAGGGATCAGGGTGAAGCTGCAAAGTCATGTATTGCAGTCATAAGACACTTATGGTCCTCAAGGATCAGTCTTGGGCTCACTTGCTTTATGTTAGTGATTTGCCAGATTTCATCAGTAGGGGTAGTGTTACTATGTTTGCTGATGATACTATTTTTACAGTTTCTGCTGATATGCCTGTGATATTCTTAGAAAAATATTAGAGTTGTTTTTGAGGAACTTGATATCTGGTGTCAGAGAAATAAATCATCTTATCCTGAATGACACTAAAATAATTTATTTACACTTTCACAAACACAAGACTATTGATAATATTGATATTCAGTTTTCTCAGACCTCTAAATTTTTAAGACTTTGGCTTGATGAAAGATTTTCTTGGAATAGACATGTGGATGAATTGGATGGAATCTGCGGTAGGTTCTTGATGAAACATATTCAATAGAATAATTATAAATATTCAAAAGAATAGTTACAATACGCACTTGGTTTATTGCTTCATTAGTTTTGTTCAGATTTCTCTGACATATGTTTCGGCCTTGCGACCATTATCAAAGAGTCTTAAAAGAGAGAAATCTGAACAAAACTAATGCAACAATAAACCAAGTGCGTATTGTAACTATTCTTTTGAATATTTATAATTATTCTATGTGGATTATGTCTGTTCAAAATTAAATAGTGCTTATTTTGCCATTTTACAACTAAAATCAATTTTTGATTAGGACGGTCTATTAAATGTTTATTATTCATTACCCATATAGCAAATTATGATATAGGTAGGGTGTTTGTCTCTCGAAAAAGGATGCTACGTTTCACATTTTAATCTTGAACCCCGGGCGTCATGCAGGGCTATTTTTAAAAACAATAATTTGCTAACAGTGTCTAGTAGTTTTATCTTAAAGTGTATTACCTACGCAAAAAGTAATAAATCCAATTTATTGGGGTTAAATGAAAACCATGAGTATTCAAGGCGTCATGGAGATATGCTACAAGTTCCTAGGCATAAAAATGCATTCTTTAAGGATTCACTACACTACAACTTCTGAACCATGTACAATAACTCGCCTAGTTACTTCTGACTGACTAAACATTTTCAAAATTAAAGTAAAAAAAATCTACTTCAATCTGCATTTTATAATATTAGTGATTATTTAAATAAATAATACTATAAACAAATACATTTTCTGTCTTTATACATTTTTAGATTTTATTTCTGTTTATATTTTTTATATTCTTATACGTTTAATTGTTTTACATTTTCATATTTCATATTTAGTTGCTATCATGTTTTTAGATTGCATTTTTGACCACAAAATACTGTTTTTTATGTTTTTGCTTAGTTATTCGCTATTATTTTGACCTACCATAATGTGCATTCAATTTATCTCTAAACGGTTAATACAGATCTATCTATCTAATCAAATATTTGGAACATTTAATTATTAGAAATATGCTGATTAGAACTGGTATTTTTTTAACAGTAGTAATACAGATGAAACGGTTGAAATACTGATAAATAAAATAAAGTACTGCATGGAAAAGAACACAGTTATAAGAAATATTTTAAAAAAACATGGCGGCTAAACCATGAATATCAGAAGGTCTCGTTGTATTTGTAAAAAAAGTTATATAGATGTAAAAATTCATAGACCTTGTATCTTACTCAAGTTTCACAGGCGACTATAATTAAACCTAATTCCTCATTCACCTCGTTAACGTTTTGTTATATGCACACCCACGCCCTCTTACGACTAGAGATCTAATCCTTAGTAGCACAGTAAAAGGAGGCCTGTCTAATTAGCTACCAATAAAGCGGCGCCATCTCTAGACCAAATACCATTATCATGAATGGACAAGAAAGCGGTAGAAACTCCCGGAATAACAGATTAGAAGGATCGAGAAGTCATCCGGAATGGTCTATAGGAAAATGGACGAATCGAGAATAAGCACCACGGATATATAAGAAGCGGATCCAACGCACGGAATTCAGTCATGCATTAGATGAGCAAGTGATCAGATAAGATAAAAAACAGTAACAAGTTTTGAGTTATAGTAGTAAGTCTATAGCAGATCGACCCCGATGGTATTAATAGTGTATTATTATAAGGGTAAATTTATTGATTAATATATAAATGGTTAGTGAAAATTCGTGTTGGAATTATTGGACCTACGTTTGGAGGTGCTTACTGGAGAGCGTAAATAAGTAACAATATTATAAGTGTAAGCAAGTCATGGTTAAATTATATATCGGTAGTATTACAACTTATTATTTTTGTTGGATACTCTTCAAGTGTTTTTATATTAATATACTGATATTGCTTGTAATTAAAAAAATATTGTCATCATCATTCATCACAGGCATTAAATCAAGTAGGTGATGGGATTCCAGATCAGTCTATTTACGGGCGCGGGAAAAAAGTTCGTACCTCTCCGGTCTAAAAGTCGCCCCCGAGAGCCCTGTTGTGGATTTATATTTATTTGTTTGCACCCGAGATACTTCCTTTATATATTTTCTTTAATTGTTACATTTCATATATTTGTTGTATTATTGAATAAATATTGCTATTGTTTAAAACTATTTAAAAAAATGTTCATCTTTCAACTCGTGCATAGGCGTGACTTTACAAACAATCCATATGTGGGATGAGTAAATAGACCTTGATAACCTCTATCTTTTGAGATCAGTTTGATTTAAATCGGACAAAAAACAAAAGAATTATTACGTTGTTACACACTTAAGTGAGACACACTGTATATACGTTCAGATAGACAGACAGCATTAAAGTTTCTATGATCCTGTACCTTCGAATAATACAATTTAATTAAATTTTATTGAAAAATCGGAAAATGTACCAGAAATTATGCCAAAAACCGACGGCTACATAAGAACATATTTGTTTTCCTACTTTTCATTTAAGTGGAATAGAAAACCTGCCTGTTATTAAAATACGTTGTTCGCATTTAATTCTTTTGCAATTTCCAACATGCTTTATTTTATATTTTTTATGTTTCTACTGCAATATAAACATTGGTTATTTAATAGAAGTATTTAGTAGAACTGACTACACATTTGTATTTATGCTCGACCCTGATAATAAGACCAAGAAATCACTAATATCCACTGTATCTTGATATTTTTAAAGATTCTTTACTTTTTACTTTGGATGGCTAACTTTGATACAATATAGTTTTTTCGACTCAAGGGGACGTTTCATTAGATTTTTATTTCTTTACTTTTATTTCAACATTAAAGTGTACTTAAAATTTTACAAAAGCCCTTTAAAAGTTTTTCTTCTTTAATAATAAGAAAGTTATGAACGGAAATTTTATAGCAACGCTTTGTGCATAAATGGTAAGTTTAAAATTTTACAGCTTATTTCTTATTGTGACCTTATCTGCATAAATGAGCATAAAATAAAATTACACAGAGTGTTAATTGTAATTTCGTAATTTAAAAACAGTTAGTTAGCATAAAGATCGTTATAATATAATACAGTAAGGGTTCAGAAGTATATGTAGTTGTGTTTTAGAATGTTTAAGAACTATCTGTTGGAATAATTGGTCTGTTTTTCCATATAAGATAACCTATATTAAAGTCACTGGGGTTGTTGTTTGGAGGGTGACCGTGGTTCTATATGAATAATCATTTCAATTTTTGTTAGGAAAAGAAATATGAGACAAGTACTGTAAAACTGTTGAGAAGAAATAAATATTTTAATGGCCTCTGCGACATCTTGTGTTATTTCAAGTAGTTTGAAGTATCTATGTTTTCTGAAGAATTATTATTATTATTTTTTTTTTATTTTTTTTTCGCGAGAGCGATACTGGACAGTTCTACCGTGTCTCCGACATTCTCACGGCAGAAGCGCCAGCGACTTAACTACGGCCACTCCCCGCAACCCGCAGAGTTAGTGATCGTAGATTCCCAAATCGTGTGCCCTAAGAAGACGAAGAGAACCCAGGATAACAGCTTTCTGCATCTGGCCTGCCAGCCATTCGGCCAAGTGTTGACAGGCCGGTATGGTTCGCAATTCCGAGAGCAGCGTGGGCTTTATACCTCCGAGTACACCGATTATAAGGACTACCAACTTGACCGAGTAGCCTGGATACAGCACTAGGAGCTCGTACCGGAGATCGCGATACTTATCCCGTTTTTCCTCCTCTTTCAAGACGATGTTTGTTTCGCCTTCTGCTGATGATCGAGGAGTACTATGTCAGGCTTGTTGGCTTGAATTAGCCTGACGGTCGGGAACGAGTAGTTCCAGTATATCCTGCACCTCTCGTTCTTGACAACGGACTCAATATCTCCGGGGACGTAAGGTAGCACTAGTGTTTGGTCTACCCCATACGAGTGCCGTAGATGGTAGTAAAGCACTCGTAATGCCGCGTTATGACGATGGACGTAGGCCGAAATCGCATATACTGGGCATGCTGACAGTAAATGCATGAGCGATTCCGGCGCCTGATGGCAGGTCCTGCAGCTGGTATCAGGAACCCCCACACCCATCACACGGCTTCCGTAGACAAAGGTGTTAATAACACCATCCTGACATGCCACAATGAATCCCTCGGTTTCCGACTTAAGCCCAGCTGACCTTAAAAAGGCGAACGTCAGCTTGGTCGATAAACCCAGCGTTTCCATGTTCTTTTGAATACACCGTGCATGGATTTATCGACGTGCCGTCTAAACAAATTTTCCTGTTCAGCGGCTTTAATCTGGGCTTTCAGACGATTTGGCGGAAGCTCAGTGACCGACTCTGGGTCAGCACCTGGCCGGCCTCCTCGCCTGATGTCGAATACGAGACCGAGTTCATCTGCTACTCTCTTTGCTGCCTTGAATAATCCTGCTCCCACTCCTGCATTTTCATGATCTCACTAATTGCAGGAGAGGGTCTGAGCTCCTAAGGACGTTACATGCTATACTCAGGACTACCCGGCCATGCATGCACTCCAAACTCAAGAGTCCTCGCCCCCCCCCCCCCGATGACGTGGGAGGTACACACGAGGAACGGACGATTTTGGATGAATGCTCCTATGGATATTCATCATCTTGCGGGTACCTCTATCTAACTGACGCAGCTCATCTACCGTCCATCTCACTACTCCAAAGGAGTAGAGCAGAACAGGAACGGCAAGCATATTAGTGGCAGACATCTTGTTTTTCCCCGAAAGTTCGGATGACCAAATCTTTCGGAGTAGGCCTCTGTACTTGCCCAGGTATGTGTAAGTCTCTCCGGCATCTAGATGTCGCAAGATGCTTCCGTCTGCGAGCTGTGCCTCTTCAGCAAAGTCCCCGCATCGTCCTCTCTTGAGGTGGACGACTGCACACTTGTCCGATCCGAATTCCATTCCAATCGCCAGCGTATACCGTTCGACCACCCTTAGAGCATTTTGCAGTTCCTGCTCTCCGGAGGCGTAGAGTTTAAGGTCATCCATGTAGAATAAATGGGTGACCTCATGCCTCCGGTTGCTGGGTGGACCGCATTGGTATCCGCGGACTTGGCGGAGTTCAACAGATAAAGGCAACAGTGAGATGCAGAAGAGGAGAGGACTCAAGGAGTCCCCTTGGAATACTCCGCTCCTGAATGCTACCTGCTCTGTGGTAACCCGCTGTGCACCGGATGTCATGGTGAAGCGAGTTTTCCAGAGTGGCAGCAGTTGTTCTATGCATCTCACTAGTGGTGCTGCTACCGCAAGACATTGGAGCAAGTGTAACAAGAGCTCATGTGATGTTGTGTCAAATGCCTTACGGTAGTCAATCCAGGCCATAGATAGATTCCGCTTATATTGCACAGAGTCCTGTGTAATACAGCGGTCTATCAGCAGGTTATCCTTGCAGCCTGCCATGCCTTTCTTCGCACCACGTTGCTCATTTACCTGCTGAAAGACCGGATCAACATGCCGTAGTGTCCTAGCGTACAATATACGTGTAAATACCTTGTAGCAGGAGTTCAGACATGTGATTGGCCTATAGTTTCTCGGATCGGACAGATCTCCCTTCTTGGGGATTAACACAGTACGTCCTTCGACAAACCAGTCCGGAATCTGCTGCCCCTCGTTCAACCAAGAGTTGAAAACCCGCGCCAGACGACGGTGGGTGGATGGAAATTTCTTCCACCACCAGTTGTTAATGCCGTCTGGGCCAGGAGCAGCGAAGTTCTTGGTACCAACAAGTGCCTGTTGGACTTCCTCCGTACTGATCGCCGGGCACACTTCGTCTTGCTCTCCAAAGGTTCTGTTACACAGAGCCTCGAAGTGTACTATTGCTGGAGTGCTGCTGTTGAATGGACGCGTCGTTTCATAGATTCCCTTCCAGAATCCTTCGACATCTTCTACATTCGGCGGATTATCGACAACACGCTGTGGCTCCTTGAACAGGCGGGAGGGAGTCGTACGGAACATTGAATTTTGTTCCATACTTCGCACCCGCTTGTTCAACTTCTTCTTTATTGCCATCAGTGTGCGAATCCTATCTAAACAGTGCTGCTTGATGGTAAGCAACACTGTCAGATTTAGAGTGTGGTGTTGGCGTCTCAGTCCGGCTGCCACTCGCCGGACTTAAGACGTAAATGCCCTGCCAGATGTTATGTGTTCCACCACACTCTGAGTTCGAGAAGCGTGTTGTCTGGCCGAATGTATCTTGCCTTCGATTTTTTGTACCCGCCGCTTAGCTTTCTCGATTCCGCTAGAGGCATTGGTTTGCCTTTCGCGAGGAACGAGTTGCCTAGCGGCGTTGTACACGGCAGAGTTGATTTGCCAGATGTCGGCATCCTCTGGGAGGTCCTCATCGATGACCGCGTCCATTCTAGCCAGGTCTTGGGCCTTTAGGGTAGTCCTGGTGATAAGACTTACCTTCGTCCTTAAGTCGGCTTCGGTGTACTCTGCTGGAAGTCTCCCGTCAGCGTTTTGCCGCGGTGGTTGTGCGGCTGGTACAGCTACTTGCTGACGGGGTAAACGTTGATAACCTGTCCTGCGCAAGAAGGATACTTGGTCTCTCAGATGTTGCTGAGAGAAGGCACGATACTCTAGATGTATTCCGCACCAAAGTGCGTGCAATCGTGCCATGTATCCTCTACGCGCAGGTTCGCTGCTCTCATAGCAGGTCAGCAAATTATCCCGCAGTTCCCTCGTCCACCTAAAGCGCCCTTGTACATTGCCATTGTCGTCATCATTAGGACTGTCCGGTCTGGCCCCTCCCACATGTCCTTGACCCCCATCCGACTGGGGTCGATTGTGAGGGGCCCGTTCTTGGCTGTTCATAACCAAGTCAGGAATCTCAGGGTGGTTAGCCCTGAGACCCACGTCCGACATCAGCCAGGCAGAGTTTTACCTCTTATTATTATTATTATTATTATTATTATTATTATGGACTTAAGCCGTGCACTTTCTCGGCCGAAGCCGGAAAAAATTCACCGACCCCTCGCGCGCGCCGTTGGGGTTCGGCTCTGTGGGGACCCGGACCTATCCCGGGCCCATTGCTGTTGGAGATCGGTTCGGTTATTATTATTATTATTATCATGATTTATTATTATTACATGAATACAGTTAGGCGGCAAAGCCGTTTAAACTGACTCGTGTACACACATATTAAATATTAAAATTTGATAATAAATGACTACCTGTAACATACTCGAATACGAAAAATAGAAAACAAAACTACCTAGCATACTGCATGTTTAAACAAACAAAGAAAGATACAAAACATGATAATTCAGTATGATTACACTATAATTTATAATAGGTTGTTGAAATTATCGTATGACTTTTGAAAGCATTCAGAAATGGCGAGTTGACAATTTTACTTGGAAGACTGTTCTATGACGACAGAACTCTATTGGATAGAAAATGTTGACGGCAAACACACAAATTCAAATGTGCTTTTAGAGGGCGGAATATTAAAACATAATATTTTTAATCGCAAACTCCTCTATAAATCCTTATTTTATTATAAGAAGGTACTCTACTACAGCTACTCTCCGGGCTATGTACCCCGCCGAGCGCTGAATTACAAATTACCAGCCTGGTGCGTTAAGTGTAATAATTGCATATTACAATCAAAACGCTAATGCTTCGATTGCAACAAACACCAGCCAAAAGACTGATCCTACTTAAAGGAGCTCTGGTGCCAGTCGTCATACACCACTTGCAAACTGCAGTTTCGAGCTGTTGGCTCTCGTCAGTGCAAAGTAGGCATGTGACGACCGACACGAGGGTCACTTGACTATTTAGTACATTTCGGTGTTTTTGGTATAGCGACATGTAAAATAGTCAGCAGGCGCCGTCAAGCGGTCCAGTGTCTGTTGCAATCGAAAAATAAATAGCCTGACTGGGCTTAGCGTAGTTCAAATAAAGCTCATCATTAATTTCTGGTACATTGTAAATGTGGTCTCAGTTGACAAGTTGCAAATCAATTAAAAATACTTCATAATTAAAATTCTTAAAATCTCTAAAAGCAAATTATTTAGTATTTTTTTTAATACATTTATTTAACGTCGGCCTATTTCCGCTACCGACGCCTGTAGACGAGCTACCCCCAACCAGGAATTTTTGCCGAACCTCTTCCCTTAAGAAGAGTAGGGACCTTTTACTTGCCTAACATTTAATAGACAAGGGACCGACGGCTTTACATCCCCTCCGAACGATGGTATTTCTCCTATTTATAGAACCCTCGCCTAAGGTTGTATAGCTTCCGCGCATACATTGATATACAAGCCGCTGGAAGATGTGTGAGGTGAGGACGCGGTTTCCGTATTATTTATTTAGTATTACCATCCGTAATTTTTACGTTTAAGTTTCAAAAAACTAGTCGATGATCAGAATGTAAATATTAGACAAGCGTTTGAAACGCGACTGCATCATTGCCTGAAGGTCAATAGAAGTCAATTTGAATACCTATTAAAGTAACTCATAACATCTTATTACATAGTTTTATTACTATCTAAGAAGTCTAGCAATAAAACGTTAAGTTTAGACCGCGTTAAATTTTTATGCCCCACAGACTTGCTTGTAGCTACGCTAGGGCTATAATTTTATTTACGCCACAAATAGTTTTCCCTGGAGTTGTACAAATAAGGGAAATTTAACAATTGCGCGGTGAAATTTGGTATAAGGGTGTTTAATTAAATTACAGAAATGGTGAGGGATCATAATTCTATTATACTTGCATGGAAATGCCAACCATTACTTAGTTACTCGGATATTCCGCCTCACAGATATATATTCAAAGATCTTAGCATCTTCTCTCTCTTACACTGATGTAGATTACGTTAATTTTACTAGGAAAATCTGCATAAATTGCGCAAATTCCATTGTACTTTGAACAACTACACATTCAAGCCAAGAAATTTTACTTTTCGCCAACTTTTAACTACGCCGTTGTCGTAATCACAGAGACATATACTCCTGCAAAATAAAGCACTCCGTTAATTTGTGTATGTATACAAAGAAACACATATGCCAAATTGTGGTTTAATTACACGAACAAGTCTCGTAGAAATAGTCCAACGCGGAGACCTGTCAACTTCGCCAAGTAATTAATTGTCGACTCCGTATTATGGAGATAAAACTTTCATGTTTTTGTAGGAGGTCATGGCCAGATTGAAAATTATCTCAACAGTAGTTTCGTTTGAGCAACATAATTAATTTAAAAATGTATAAACGAGCTCAAGTTAATCCTATGGGAGTGATATTTATGTATAAATAAACAAATATAGACAAATTATTAGTATATACAAAAATATGGTGTGATATATTTGAATCTTAACAATTAAGTGTAATAGTCCCCAGTACAGCGTCCTTTTTTGAAAATTATTACAAAAGTCTTTCAGTTAAAATACAAAATTTTAGTTTTGTAATAAAAAATCGTAACCGCGCTACAACGAAAGGTTTAGGTGCTGCCTGTGCGGAAAAGCGCCCATCCCGCACTCTGAAAATTTTACAGTGTGGTAGACTCGTTAAAATGAAGCTGCTAATATCATTTTTACCACTGTTGTAATAATTTTCAAAAAAGGACGCTGTACTGGGGACTATAACTACAAACGAGCCAACACGTATTATTAAAAATATTAATGGACAAATAAGCTCCTCCTCACTAGATTACTTTGTAGCCAACTTATCATCTTTAAAATATAATGTTGAACTATACGATCCGTTGATTGCAGATCATCTGGCTCATATACTTTCACTAAATATTGACTATAAGGACAATATCGAAACCACCACTACTTACAGTATAAATAGAATAATAGGAACAGAAAGTATACATGAATTAAATTGGCGGTTAAGCATGGTCAATTGGGACTACATTTATAGCTTAAACGTAAATGAGGTTTTTAGTTTATTTACTGAAGATGTAATTTGGTGCCTAAATGTGGCCTGCCCTCTTATACGTACTAAAAATAAAACAAATAATGCTCTAAAAGATAAAAAATGGATAACTAATAACTTGAGGTTGGAAGGTCAGAAACTTGACATATGTTTAACAAATTAAAGAATAGTAAGGACCAAGTAGGCGACTTACTAGGATACAAACATAAGCTAAACGTACATAGAAAAAAATATGAAAACATTGAAGCAAAATTATTATAGACAAAATAAAAAATGCGGAAAATAAATCAAAGGAAACCTGGAAAATTGTAAATTGTAGACCTGGAAAAACTAAATCGATAAAAATTCCATAAGTTTGAAAATAGATAACGAAACGATATCAGGTGATAAATTAGTGTCAGATAGGTTTGCATTGTATTTTTCTACAGTTGCCTCAAATTTTATAAAATATAACTTTGGTTATAATTTATGGTTACGTCACACTTTATCCGCTTACAACAATAACTCGATCTACTTTTATGAAGTATCTAAACCGGAACTCTTGGATGACATAAAAGAGTTGAAAAATAAAAACTCATCAAGTTTAGACAGATTAACAGTGCCTATTTTAAAGAATATATTATCAAATATTGCAGATCTGTTCATGCGTCTTATTAACAAATCTATTCTTGAAGGTTACTTTCCTCCGGAGTTCAAAATTTCTCTGGTAATACCGACATTCAAAAAGGGGGATGAGCATGATATTGTGAATTATCATCAAATCTCCTTAGTGCGGGTAATGTCTAAAGCGTTTGAAAAACTAATATCCAATAGAATTATGTTATATCTTGATAAGAATGCGATCCTAACTGAATCCCAGTATGGATTCAGGCCAGGGAAATCTATAGAAAGTGCAAGAGCTAAATTGTTTGATTTTATTTAGCGCGAATTGGATAATGGTAAATATGTCGTATTTGACCTCTCTAGAGCATTTGATTCCGTGAACAAAGAAATGCTTCTTAGTAAGCTAGAAACAATTGGTATACGAGGAAATTTGTTAAATTGGCTAATTCCTTACATGGAAAATAGACTATTTTTAGTGAAGTATAATGAGTCCGAATCTGATATACATGATGTTAAATTAGGCATCCCTCAAGGGTCAATACCGGGACCTTTATTATTTACAATATATATAAATGACCTTCCCCATCATATAAAAAATGGTTTAACAATCATGCACGCGGATGATACAACAATTTCTGTCACTGCTCTAAATAGTGATGATCTACAAAAAGCTATTAATAGCGTTGACGCCCAAATGAATGATTGGTGCAATCGAAATAAATTAATACTAAATGAGAAAAAAAACTGTATTTCTAAATTTTAATCCAACTAAAATTATCTCAGTAAACAGTCCACCCATAAGCACCTCGTCAAAATTCTTGGGTACCTATATAGAAAGTCCATTATCTTGGGAGCTGCAAGTAATCGTATATGTAGCAAACTGAATAAGGCATATTATGCAATTTTACAACTAAAAGACACCCTAAGTGAGAATCGAATTAGAGATATTTACTATGCTCTGGAATAATTCTCACTTATCACTCAATATTTGTATCTGGTGAAGGTCTAACCAATTATATAGAGTTTTCGTGCTACAAAAGAGAATTATAAGACTGATTTTAAATTTACAATTTAGAGAAAGTTGCAAAAGTACGTTCATTAAGAAGAAAATTCTAACTGCATCCTGTATTTACATATATAAATGCCTAATATACGCAAAAATAAATTTGCAGGAATTTAAAACACTTGATAATAATCACACTTATAATACGAGGCACGGAAAGCTCCTATCAATCCCAATTCACAAAACAGCCAGATTTAAAGAATCACTCGACTATAACAGCATCATATTTTATAACAGTCTCCCTGAAAATCTTAGAAACCTCCACGTATCCAAGTATAAGTCTCAAATTAAAAAGATCTTTATAGTAAATGCCTTTTATAACACCGATGAATTCCTAAAGACTAATCCTAGTAGAACAATAATAATGTGTCTTAATATTATGATGCATTTGTCTATTGCTTTGTATTTATTTTCTATTTATTTAAAAAATGAATGACAATATAGATTTTTATCAATTTTAAATTGTTTGTAGTGTTTCTTATTATATCATATATTTTATATCTTTTTAACTATTTTACGAATTATGTATTATAGTTATAACAGCTTTTATATGACATGCCATATGTACTTTATTTGTATTCAGTCATGGTAAATAAATATCCCTATTTCTATTTCTACAGAAAAACACTTGACTGTAAAATACAAAGAAAGAAAAATTACAATGAAAGAAATAATATAAATTTGAACGTCACTATTCTTTATTATCCCATATGGTTTGAAATAAAAATGTATACAAGGTTACTCCTAAGATTAATCCTATCTTACAAGTAATTAACTAAGGAAGTAATAATTTGTTATTAAATTGTACAGCATTATTTTCACAATCCCAATAAGTACCTTTGCTACATAAAATAGTGTGTAAATAATAAATAATATGCAGTGGACCAGACAGCATAAAAAAATCATCAAAATTATAAAACGGATTACAAATCTTATAAAATTATCACAGTTTTGAAACATTTGTAATCTAGTTTCTTGATGTAACCAAGGGCTCTATAAAGTTGGCCGCTACAAGTGAAATTTTTAATGTTTGATTTACGTCGTCATATATTACTTAATTTGTAATCATTTGTAATTTATACACCTTATACACCGAAATTTGTAACTCATTCCATCAATAGATGAAATAAATTTTAAAATTTCTACAATAAAAACGAAATTAAATATTGTCCTAAAAAATTGCATAAAAATCAAAATATAAGCTTACCTTAAATAAACGGACTACATAAAATTAAATAACTAATTTATAGCAATTTTAAAATAAGATATGATTATTACTGGCTCCAATAGGCATTTTTTACTTTTTTTACGCGCTAGTGCTGAAACTTTAACTTTACGCACTACACAGCGTGCGTAAAGTGAGTATTTTACGCACGGTAGTAGAAAAATATGTTTTTGATATAAACTTCCCAGAAGCCACATAACTATGTTCCTAGTTTACACCTGAGTATCATTTAGTAACTAATTTGTAACCCATAAATTATGGAAAATAACTAAAATTATTTGGAGGATAAGTTGATATTTCAACAAGATGGAGCCGCCCTCAAGTTGCTTTGCCTGTTCGTCAGTACTTGGATCAATAATTTCCGGCTCACTGAATTGGGAGTAGAGATATCATAGAATGGGCCACATGATCACCAGAACTTCCTCCATTAGGCTCACTTCTGTGGGGTCACTTGAAGAACTGAATTTATTCTACTCCATCTGCCTCATTGAAATATTTACGTCAATAAATCACAAACGAAAGTCACCCAATCGCTCCAGAAATGCATAAAAATATGAGAAAACATATCTACGAGGGGCGAGCATAGATGCGTCTTTACTATATATATATATTTCGATATGCGATGTAAAGCAATATTATGCCCGGTTAGTAAATTAGATGGGTGACCGTTTCAAGGGAAATTGTGTCTTCGTCTGACAACTTCCAGCAGCTTGTATATCAGTGTATGCAAGGAAGCTATGTATTCTTAGGTGATGATTGGATAGTGGATATACCATCCTTCGGAGGGGATATAAAGTCGTCGGTCCCGTGTCTATTAAATGTTAAGCAAGTAAAGAATTTCTACTCTTCGAAAGAGAAAAAGATCGGCAAGTTTCCTGGGTTTGGGGTAGCTCGTCTACAGGAGCCGGTGCTAGGCCTCAATAGTGGAAATAGGCCAACGTTAAATAAATGTTAAAAAAATTATATCTACCCTATTATCACACAATACACCTATGTCAAGTTTTCGTTAGTCCACCTTGCATATTATATAAATATTGAGTATATTTGTGTCGGTGCATATATATGTATAAAAAGGGATTAACAATATACAAGTAGAGTCAGAATTTGGGTCAACAGTATATAGATAAAGAATAGGTAGGTTTCTTCTTCTTCTTCTTCTTCGTATTAAATATTAGAATGAAAGAAAGTCGTCTGGTAATTACTCAAATATCATTTTCAATAACAATTTATATTGCATTAAATGTGTTAAAATATTGAATAAAATTATATGAATTATTTTTTTTCTACTTTGAAATCTTTATAACGATTATCTTATGACCTATTTTCATGCCTATTGTGGGCAATTTCTATAAAGATTTATTTTTGGCTGCTCTCATATTGGCATGATGTTTAAATAGATTGTTTAATTAATTTTTCCACAACTAATTTATATGGCGTATTGATATTGCAAATTATAGACCTAAATATTTATACAGGTAATTGCATATACTGGTATATGCCACTTCTTATCAACCCTGGGATTTCATTTCACGTCATATGGACTCTTGTGCCATAGAGCCACATCATCTTTCATTTATTTCCATTTACTCAATATATATTTAACGTTGCATGCAAATAAGATTTTATATTGTAATATAATTCAGAAAGTTGCAAATCATCGATGCAGTTCTCTTGGTCGGCTTGCTGGAGATGTACCACTTTATATATCAATAATCGAAATGAACTGAAACAGCGTGATTGAAACATTCAATTTATACTTAATTGTAGGTACTTACAAATTAGAATTAAATTACAACCTAAAGGCTTTATTTGTTGGTTATCTGTGTATATTTTCTAAATAGGCCAGGCATTTAATCGCATCGTAGGTCGCAAAAAATTGCACTGTTCTGACTTTTTTGGATATTGTTAGGATAGTGTAAAACCAAGTTTGCAGTTTCGAAAGACCTGTGCTAACTGCGTAGTGCTCGAAAAACCTTGAAATTATCAGATTTTTTCCGTATTTGGCTTATAACTTCGAAAAGATGCAGTGTACACTTTTAAAGTAGATAAAATTTGCTACAATTTGAGTGTAACCGCAGCTCCGTAGGTCCAATAGGTCCCAAAATACACCGCTTCAATAATTGGCCATTTTTTCCAAGAAGTTCGAAATTGTATTTTTAGCCGCCTTCCGAGCAGGATATCGGCTAAAACATTCATCTTAGGAGAAAAGTTATGGGAAATGAAGTATTTTACTTTAATTTAAGCATAAGCGGAACCCTATGTAGGGCCAATAGTTCCCTTGTTATCTGGAAAGAACGAAAAATTCAGGAAATCGGATTTTTCAAGAAGAGCTCCCAATGTTAATGGTTATAAATATAGCACACAGCTACCTATAGAATGTTGTAAAACTGACATATTTATAAGTTTGATTTATTTATGGAGGATACTTGCTTCACAAGGTTATATGGTAACGGAACAGCTCAGTGAGGGGAAACAGTAGCTGCTTACATTAACTACACTTTCAACCATTAGGGAAAATTGCGTCAGTTGTATTCCATGCCTACCAAGAAAAAGGGGCTGCTAGGAGCACAAGAACAGCAGCGCGGCAACGTCGTTATGCAGCCTCAACGTGTAGCGACATCATTTTTATAGAATCAACTGATAAAAGTGCACCAAGAAAAGTTATTGTCCAACCCAAAAAAACAAGCAGCGCTTGATCAACTTCATCTGCACTGGACTGGATAGCCAAGGGATCGAAACGAAACAAACCACAGAAGACGCCGACTGCTTCATTGTGAGGATAGCATTGAAGAAGGGCGAGGAGTACAAGCACGTCATAATCGTTGGAGAGGATGTCGGCCTCTTGGTGCTTCTTAATGGATTTTGCTCCAGCATACAAAATGTATTCTTCCCTTTTATTGCAAGGGAAAACGAAGATGTTGGGCGTCCTTTCAAAACAGCCAGATTTTCTTGACGCAACTACCACGTTTCTGAACTATGACACCACTCATGAGGAGATCCTCTGCCTCTGCTGGCAGCAAATCCCTCGTGGCGCTCTATGGTGGGGAAGAAGATGACTCTCTACACGCCCTGCGTTACGGGATATTTGTCTGATCTGCTGCCAACCCCAAAGTCCACCTCGCTCATCTGCCCCCAACCGAAGAGGTTGCTGCTCAACATTCCTATAGAACCTACCACCAGGTGTAGAAGTGGTTGGGAGTAGAGAAAGAGCCGAACTGGGGGTGGACAAGGAGAAAGCATGGGCTGACATCGGGGAATTCAACCAGAGAACCAGCGCCGCTAACCCTGCTGAAATTTCTGTCATATAGCTGCCAGAAATGGTGCGGAGGAGGAAGCTGCTCCTGTCAGAGAGCAGGGCTGAAATGCTCTGCTCTCTGCAAAGTTTTTCAGGGGAAGGCCTGCCTGAATACTCCTCCCTTAGCCATGGCCGAATCGGATAAAGAAGGCGACGCACAGTGGGACCAATAATTTCTAGCCGGACAAAAGTGCAAAAAACAATCGACGTCAAACAAAACAAAACTTGCCTTAATGTGATGCTTAGAAATAGCTAGGTTCATCACATACACAACGGACGCGTCGCTAGTAATAAAATTCAGTGTGTGAGTTGCACTGTAAGTTGAATGTTATTTGCGTACGAAACTTTTATAATAAATACAACCTCTGAACTTTTCATATTATCAACATAGCGTTGTTCATTATCGGTCAGTAGGTTGTTTTTGTTTAACAGTGAAGTAAGTGTATGCAAAAGAGTACTCAATACAGGAGAAAAACTTGAAATATAGCCTTTCAATTTTACATGCTTGGATTAAGTTTCTTGAAGCATTCTTCATATTTCTTATAAGTTAGAGCTTCAAGCTCCGACTGTACGAAATGTGAGCATTGAACAGAAGTTGCGAATCGAAGAAAGAAATAAGAAATTTAGAATCGAATTTGGAAGGAAATAAGACTCAAAGTTGATAAAGTGGTGCAAGAGCTGGGACTATCAAATACAGGATATGTTTTGCGTAGACTTTTCAGGAACACAGCAAAAGCTGCGGAAATAACTGGGGTGGAAGTGGAGTTAATAAAGAAATTTGGAACTATTCTGACTGTGCTTTCGAGTGGTCATTAAATTGACCCTGAGAAATTTGACAACTTTGCAAAAGGCACTGCAGAATATTATGTACAGATGTATAAATGGTATCGGATGTCCCCAATATTAATGCGCGGGTCACAAGTAATCTTACACAATATGCTGGTTCCAACAGATGCACTTTCTGAAGAAGCTCTGGAAGCACGCAACAAGAATTACAAACTGTTTCGACAGTATCATTCCAGAAAAATTTCACCAATGTTAACTACCCACGATTTAATGCATGTGTTACTGGTATCATCTGATCCCGTAATTTCGGAGTTAAAATCTTTCAAGAAATTGAGTACCCATGCAAAGACGAAATAAGCTCTCGGATTATTAAAAACTGCTGATGCAGACAGTGACTCAAATGACGATATTGCTTCTGATGACGACGACGATGACTTTTTTGCATAGAAAATCCATGTATATTACACGCCCTTGCCGGCACTATTTTTGTCATGTATAATATTAATAATAAAAGCATAATTATTCAGTTTGGGTTGTTTACCTTTGGGGCATTTTATTACACTCGGTATGTGAATTTGCTTAGTGTACTTGGTTCTACACTAACAATAGTGTTAATTTTAGTTGTTGTCATAATATGTGTTTCACTATAGGTTATTATTTCATAAACATTCATTTTTACCGGCTAGAAATTGAATTGGTCCCACTGTGCGACGTCGACGACCCTTTATCACTAGTATCTAGTAATAGATCTAATCCGACAACAGAGGACTCTCTGGAGCCTCAAGAAGAATCGTCTGATTTCGCCTTCCAAAAGAACATGACGGTCTCGCTAAGTGCGTAAAGGTAAATCTAATATTACTTACTCACCCCTCCGTTGCAATTTATTATAAAATTGATTACGCATTTTATAAATATTTATTTATATTGCGTTGTCTATTTCTGTCGCAGAGGTGAGCTGCAGTCTCGCCATCACTTTACGTTCAACATTTCACATCCCAGGTCCCCCAAACTATCAAAATAATACAATTTTGATATAATTTTGATACATTTATACCTTATTATTAATTGTACTCAACTACATTTTGCATGATATAAACCATTTGCTACTGAGTTATGTCTTTCTTAGCCTTTACAAAAGTTCTGCAATTCATTAGGCTCCATTTCGTGAAAAATTCGATTTCCTTAGTTTTTTGTTCTTTCCAGATAACAAGGGAACTATTGGCCCTACTGGACTCCCTTGTGATTTTAATGCAAAATAATTGCTTTACAACTTCATTTCCTATGATTTTCCTTGTAAGATTAGTGTTTTAGCCGATATCCTGCTCGGAAGACAGCTAAAACTACAATTTCCAACTTTTTGAAAAAAATTGCCAATTTTTGAAGTGGTGTATCTCGGGACCTATTGGACTTACGGAACTGCACCCAAATTGTAGAAAATTTTGTCTATTTTAAAAGTGTCAGGACGACTTTTTCCACAGGATGCACCTTTCAGAAGGCATAAGCCAAAAACTGAAAAAATTCTGCAAATTTCAAGATTCTTCGAGCACCACGCAATTAGCACAGGTCTTTCGAAGCTGGAAACTTGGTTGTACACTATTGGTAACTATCCTAACAAATTTCCAAAAAATCAGAACAGTGCAATTTTTGCGACCTAACGCGATTTTTGTGTCCACGGTGACTGGCCTAAAATGCAAGTTGCTTGTAGATATGCAAGTTTTCCAAAAATTAATAGCAAAGCAGAATTTTATCAGATTTATTTTATAAAAAAGTTTAATTTTACTTGAAATTTAATGGATGATACATTAAGATGATATTTGCCCCACACTCCTAGGGTATGACTCTCCGCGGGGTGGGAGACGAAGACGTATTAAAATTATAGTAAAGACCGCCTTCGAAGGTCAGGTGCCAGGTGCTTTTGGACGATTTCGCTATAAGTTCATAACAACGTACAGGTCCGTACTAAATATATTGCACAATAGATTTGTTGATTTGCGTATATGATCATGTTTTTTAATTTTATCTTTTCTCCTCTCATCTAGCTTTAGGTTGGTTACCCTCAAATGTTGTAATTAATTTTAACCCACATCCCTATGTCCAATAATTTTCATTTGTATATTCTTGGTGGAAATACAAGAAAAAACTCGATAACTTTAAAGTTCAAGATGGCGGTTTTAAAATGGCGGACGATTGAAATGACTGACACAGCAAAGCCCAGCACAAACCGCAGGACCTAGCGAAGAAGGGATTTTTGAAATTCTACACCTACGCGGTAAAATGTATGTGACAAAGAAAAATAAATAAAATTTGTCCGGTATTGCTAAGGAAGAAGTTTGATATATACTTAGTGAAGAAATATACAGGGTGAACATCTTAGAAAGTAATTAGTAAAATAATATGAGAGAGGATAATATTTGACATATAATTGATATAATAGCAAAAAAGAAGAAACTTTCTTTACTTTTAATAAATAATGTACTCAAAAATTGAAGGTAGCGGTTTCAAAATGGCTGACGTTTCAAATATGTTTTCCGATTTTAATCAAAATCAGTATCCTGGGGTATATAGAGTTGTTTGATATGAACGTGAAATCAGTTTTTACAAATAGCAGATTCAAAGTAGAGATAATAAGGAGGAATTTTCACGGTTTTATTTAATAAAGTGCCACCATAGTATATGGGGGAGGAGCATTGCATAAATGAGACGAAGAAACAGACATGTAGTTAAATATTGATTACAAAACGGCTAATGCCTAAAAAGTGTCAAATAAAATATTTAAGAAAATTTTCTAAATGCAAGGTTTTAGCATATACATTATTAAAAACTAGAAATTAATGTTTTTAGCTATCACAGTAGATTCTGGCTTATATACAATTAAAATAAAAACAGGCAATTAAGAAAATGCAAAAACTTCTGTACAGAGACAGTAAAATATTCCGTACAACACACTTGTAATGCCCCATGCTTTTATTTTAAACATATAACAGCCTTAAAATGTTGTGATAGTTAAAAATATTATTGTCTATAAATTTTTACTGAAAGCATTTTTCTTTGAAAAGGTTTTTCAAATATCGTCTGCATCTGATTTCTTTATTAATTATAAATACAGATACGTCAAATAAAGAAAATTAAAAAATGTAAACCCACAATAAATAAAACCACGCTAACTATTCAACAGTGTTATATTGTAGAAAATTACAAAACTTTTTAAAACCATTATTGAGATTCAAAATATGTAAATAATAAATGAAGTGGATAGATAAAGATTACCGAAAAAATGTAATTAGAAAGTAACGAAGTAATCATTTCAGCATTTTTAAAAACTTGATAGATTTAGCGTCTTTGACATTTATAATATAATCAGAATTTCTAATTTTCATGTTTTTGCTATGGCTGGGATAAATGATTTCGGACAATAAACAATTATAATGAAAATGATTTAGTTTAGGAACCATTTTTGTCTTAAAAGATACAGAAAAATCTTGAATGTTAATAAATTTTTTGTTGTCCACACTCCCATATAAAGCTTTTTAAAATGCCTTCTATTTCAAACTGTCTGTCATTGAAAAATGTCTTGCAATACAGAGCAATCTACATTCTAACATATTAATAAATAACCTGATCGAAAACTGAAGCAATTTACACATTCTTACAATTGGCTTCTGGAGAACTCAAATATCTGTATTATTTGCCAAAATACTACGCCTGGGAGTTTCTATTGGTGCACCCTGTATATTTAATCACTGCCTATTGTTAGTCTTATTTGGTCTATCTACGACTCGAAACTACAATTTTCCTCTAGAATGTACTATTGCGGTCGAATTGAAGTAATCGATTTTTTATCAAGTAGGATGTTTTTTCAAAAAAAGTCTGTTGTAGATGGGAATTTTTATGAGTCATGTCAATTAAATTATTTTAACAAGATATCATTGGTGGGTATGGCACAATGATATTGACACTAATAAAAATAATAAAATATATTAGGATTGATGCGTCACTGGTCAGAACCATATTTACAACGAGAAAATCAGTCGATTACTTTTTTTCGGCCGCAATAGTAAGTATGTAAAATTTCGTCAGTTGCTCAAAACTGATTCTCGAGTTACCATACAGACAGAATTATAGCGAGAGAATTTTCAAGATAATAACCACTGTTAGTCTATACACAATACCGTTTTAACATGTTCTATCTTTTGAATTCATAATATATATTAGATTTTTTAAGTTTAGCTGAAACCGCAGTCTATATTTTTTCCTTTACGATAGTCCATAGTTCGATCTAACTCAAAAATGAATAAAATGTTCAATTTTAAATATTTGCAATTTCACCACCGTTTTATTAAAATATAACGCACGAAACACCAAAATAATAAATAGCATAAATCACATAATAGATAAAAAAACAGAAGCCGTTCCTGAAACTGATCACATCACCACAGGTATTTACAAATAGAGTTAGGAGGGTGTTAATAGCTAACGACGTCAATGAGGGCACCACTTTCCATTTATAAAATATCTCATATTTGCTAGAAAGACGCCTATAAGTTTGTGTATAGATTAACGGAATACAACAATTTTTTTACTAAAATGTATTTTTTTTTAATTATACAAAGCATCAATCTAAGCCCGTCTTGTGGCAGAATTAATTCATTTTTTCATTAAATATACGTTTTGAAGCATACAAAATCAACCATAATCATCTTTTTTCCTAAATTCAATCGTATGAAATAACCAATAACTATGAGAAAATTTAAAAAATGTTACACGGGAGGCATAAAACAATCTTTCTTCTTTCCAGTACATTTTGTTTGATATTTCTATCTTACTTATTTACATAGAAATTAGGTATTTTCTGATACTCGTTAATACATCATGTGAGCAGGGCAAATATCCTCTTAATACATAACAAAAAATATTTAAAAAATCGACAAGTAACCAACTGCTCCAAGAAGTCACATCTAAATACCCCAACTCCCATAAAATGTTCACTGATAGATGCAAGTCTAGGAACGGCGTTGCTTGTGCCTTTCTTAAGTTAAGAACATTGGAGTATCCTTTAGGTATGAGTTAAACCAAATTTTTTCCATATTTACGGCTGAGTCCTTCGCTATTGATAGGGGACTAGATTGGGTAATCGAAAATTGCACCTCTTTCGAGACAATTCTTGTTATTCCAGGCTCTCAATCTCTGCTAGCTGCCTTTTCAAACCCCACCAAACATATTATGAAATATAAAATAATAACTAATATTTTGGATAAAGCTATTCAGCTCAAAATATTAAACAAAGAGTTGTTTTTATTTGGGTTAAGAGACACTCTGGAATAGTTGGAAATGAAATTGTTGACCTAGTAGCTAGAACGGCTAGAGGTGCGGCAATTGAGTACTTGCCATAACATGACCTAATTACCAACGGACATGAGGAAAAAATGGGAAGAAGAATGGTTCCAGATGACCCAAGCAGGGATCATTTCCAGGGAACCCGGAAGTGATGGAAAAATGCCAAATAATGAAAAAATATATTTCTCCTGCCAAGTTTGAGTCCCATACCTTGAAAACTCCGGAAATTAAACTGATTCCGTTTATATCCGGTATATTCAAATTTATCAAAAATATCCCGAACTAAGGAACTATAGTATAAACCTTAATAATATATAAACAAAAATTGAGCTTAGCCAAACAGAGGTATTACGATAATACAATTCAAGAGTCAAATAACAAAACAAGAACCATGTAGAATATTATATCAGATGTACAAGACAAACAGAAATACAAAAAAGATATAAAAATTGTAGAAAATAATGTTCAGATAAACGATAGTGCAACTGTAAATAACTTTAACAAGCACTTTACCACCAGTGGAATAACACATAACAAACAAAAAGGTTTTGACTTTTTGAAAACCAATGTTCCATTAGGCAGTATCTCGTTTTTCCTTTCCCCTATAAGTGACAAAGATGTCTTTTCATTAATAAATAAACTTAAACCATCGCATTCCAGTGGATACGACAATATATCAAATAACTTACTAAAACATTGCAAACATTTAATTTGTCAACCACTATCTTATTTAATAAATTTGTCATTTGAACAAGAAGTTTTCCCAGAAAAATTAAAACTTTTCGTAGTATGTCCACAATATAAAAAAAGGTGACTCAAATGCGTATGGCAATTAGAGGGCTATTACATTATTGTCTAGCTTCTCTAAGCTCTATGAATCGGCATTAAATGACCAGTTACTAACATTCTGTATCCGTAATACTATAATTTCTCAGCCCAACATGGTTTTGTAGAAAATAGAGGAGTGGATACAGCTTTAAATAACATTCATGTTGAAATTATAAATGCCCTTGACAAAAAAAATGTGCCCATTCGGCCTATTTATTGATATTTCTCGCGCATTTGACTGCGTCATCAGTTACTACTGGAGAAACTTTGTAGATATGGAATTAGAGGAACACTATTAGACTCCATAAAGTCATATTAATTTAAGTAACCGACAGCAAGTTGTACTAATAAACCATACCACAAGTAGTCCTAGGAAAGTGACTCAAGGTGTTCCACAAGGGTGTATTTTGGGTCCCCTGCTATATATAATCTTCGCCAATGATTTAGTTTTTTCTTGAAAGACATTAATAATTTGCGGACTGTATGCTACGCCGATGACACAAATTTCTTAATTTCAGAAACTAACACCAGTTTAGCAATAAATTAGGCAGAAAATGTTTACGAAAAACGTATACTTTGGTCTGAAAATTTTTTTACAAACTTATATAAAGATATAACTATTTCGATACTTTTTAAAAACCAAGGTGAATAGACACTCGACCTTCGGATTACTTGAATGTATATGACTCAGGCAAAATATTAGGAATCACCTTCGACTGCACTTTAAAGTGGGATATGCACATAGATAAACTTTGTGACAAACTTCGGACCTGTTGTTATGCACTACGGTCACTGACAAACCACTGCAGTCAGTACATTCTCATTAGTTTGTATTACGCAAATTTCCACTCTCATATGCGATATGGAATTACTAACTGGGGTACTAGTAGTCATTGTCAACGTGTTTTTATTCTACAAAAGTATACTTTGAGAATTTTAGCTAAGCTGCCAAGAAGAGAATCTTGTAGACCAACTTTCAAAAAGTTAAAAATCTTAACATTATCTGACACTTACATTTATGAACTTAGTTACTTTGTTTATAAGAACTTGAATATGTTTAAAAAAATATATAGTTGATCACAGTTATGAAACAAGATTTAAACATAACTGTATTCCGGACCAACATTGCACGGCGGGATATCAAAAAGGCCTTTATTTTAATAGTTGCAAAATATGGGATGCTCTTCCATCTGATATAAAAGGATCTAAAAACATCCACATTTTTAAAAAAAGGCTCAAGACTTTTTTTATCCATAAAACCTGTTATTCACTCGATGATTATTTTTATGACTAATTTTACTACAATATGAAAAGACTTTTATGCTTTTTATCTGTTATATATTTTTAATTATTTTTAATTGTTAGTTTTTTAGTACTTTGACGCTCTCTACAATTACTTGTTTAGACAACTAATTGAGAAATAAAGTATATTATTATTATTAAAGTGTATTATTATTATTTGCGATATACTAGTTTCGTTGAGATGCACTGTGCAGCTTCCAATTATGTTATAGTTGAATGATGGAAGGCACAGTAAATCCTGATTAAAGAATATTCAGTTTAATAAAAGCTTACTCTTTGGGCGTCCCTGTTTCCAGGAATTATAATATAACTTTTACTGAAACGTGAAATAGGTAGCGTGACTGCGTGTAGAAAGATTGTATCTACTCACTGAAATGAGCCCCATTATCTATACCGCTACTTAATGTTTTTGTAGCGATTAACGATATGAATATACTGATGTTTCATTTAGTACGTCTAGTCTTCACTGTTTAATGTGTTTGCCTGTTTTAGTTGGGTATTTTTAAGCTGTCGCTATCAGGCACCAGCCATGCGATACGAAAACAGGAAACTGGTACTTTAGAATATTGTTCATTAAATTCTATGGCTGTGTTTGATCAATAAAAAACTGAGGGCATGGATTTTATGCAAGTGATGAGTGTCTGCTGAGATTAAAATGTATGTTACAATAGCAGTTTGTGACCTACTAAGGTTAATGTTTACCCTGATAAACATTTTTGTAGTTTTTTATCCTACGGGGATGTATTTTATGCACGGAGGAAGACAAAGGAGCAAATGAGACAAAGTTGTTTTTAATAACTGTAATATTTTTTTTTACCTCCGTTCCATTTGCTCAGGTATCCTCATCAGTATTTTCACCTTAATACTGCTCTATTTATTTATTTATTTTGTTTTATTTTATTTTACAAACGCAACAGAATTTACATTTCAATTAAAGGGCTGTAACTTATAGTCAGATGTAAATTGAAGCATAATTTATCTGAAATTATCTTACCGAAGTGCGTGAAGTTGAGATCTTTTATGTTTTATTCACACCGCCATTTAGTATATACAGGGCGGACAATTAATAATAGGCCATAGTTCAGGGTATCAAAGTTCAAATTATTTTTTCGTTTTTTTGCAATAACTCAACAGCCTCTGATCTTCGCCAAATTTGCTAGAATAACTTTTTTATTCTAAGAAACAATAATTTATGTATCATAGAGGATGCCGCAGGACCTGTATCTGATGATGAATTTTTTCATTTTTTTTTACGAAACGTTGTGGTACTTCTGACCAGAAAATCTAATGAGGGCGTCATTTCCACGTATAAAAGGTACACTTGGTAGAACTTGATAACTTCAGCCGTTTTCGAGGAAGGTGGCGTTAAACATTTCAATAATTTTTTGAAAGACAAATTCAAATTTAATGAAACAAAGTGTATTTATTAACGGAAGGGAAAATAAAATCGTAATAACAGCGTAAACTCTTTCTCACTTTCTTATGAACCAATGGATTATTTTCATGGTATTGAGATAAATACATAAATCAAAAGATTGTCCAAAATAAGTATCTAATCATATTAGAAAACCAAAAAAATAACGTAACAGTTGACTTAATGACACTATAAACTTCCCCCCCATGGAAAAATCATATTGCTGCAACTTAGAGTAAATGTTCGATATAGTCTCCTCCTACTTCTATGCCTTTTCTAATTCTATTCATAAAAGATTTTCTTACATTGAAAAATACATTTTCCTGTCCTGTCCTCTGCATTTTGTATTTTGTCCCACAGTTCTTCTCTTGAGTTGATAGTATTTGCATAAACTAAGAACTTCATATGTTCCCACACATAATAATCCAAAGGATTATTATAAGGACTTCTTGGTGGCCAAGCAAACTCATTTCCTCGACCGATCCATCCAGCTCAGCCTACTAAGTTTTTCAAGTTCATCTTCGATGCTCGCGCACGCAGTCGATTCTTTCGGCAATGCTCGGGTTTGTTGCATGTGCTTAACCTTCAAGAGAATATTCTCCAACAGTGAGTAGTGCAATGGAATATACCCAGACCAGCAGTTCGGTTTCAGATCGGGACACAGCACCACGCTTGCTCTATCTAAAATAATCCAAGAATCCTTAATTGGATTTACTAAGAAACAATGTACTGCTCTGCTATTGCTGGACATAAAAAAGGCGTATGACACCGTCTGGCACAACGGATTATTTTATAAACTCAATGAAATATATGGACTCCCCCTACATCTTACCACTCTGTTAAGGAATTTTCTAACACATAGAAAAATTACTGTCAGAATAAATAATACCTTTTCTAATATAATATCTATATCGGCAGGTGTCCCTCAAGGGGCTATACTTTCCCCGACCTTATATAACCTCTACCTATCCGACATCCCCACCCTTCCTACGACCACCTCACTGTTATACGCGGACGACGCCGTTATCTGCGGGCGGTCTTTCTATGCGGAAACGGCCGTCCAAAAGATACGGCGTCACCTTACTATACTAGACAACTACAACAATAACTGGAAAATTAACATCAACGAAATCAAACCAGAGACAATAACATTGCACCGAAAGTTCACCAATGTAACTATATTCACCAAAATTAAAATTAACAATAAGTTAATAGAGGAAAAAAGCAGAGCTAAGTATCTGGGGGTAACCCTGGATACAAGGCTCTGCTTTGGACCCCATGTTACAACAACATTACAAAAAACGTATGCAGCTCTTAACAAACTGTATTCATTGGTGAACAGACGGGGTAGACTATCGACCGACCATAAATTAACACTTTACAAAGTCATATTTCGACCAATACTGACGTATGCCTGTGCGTCCTGGAATTGTATTTCAGACGCACAGTGCAAAAGACTCCAGACTACACAAAACAAAATAATAAGACTCCTACTCAACGCCGACAGATACACACCGATCGCTGAATTACGTGAGAGGGCTGCCGTCCCTCTCATGAGACAATATATTGACGATACGGCTCAAAAATTCTTCACACACAAAATTCAGCGATCGGTACTTACACAGAACCTGACTAACAGACGTCGACATAACGACCCCCCACATGCACATCGACTACTACATCCCCCACCTCGCTCATCCTATTTCCCCTCATCCATCATCTCTTCATTTCCTCAACATCTAAACCTCACTAGAATACTTTTAATTTCAATTATTTTATAAGAATACTTTTAATTTCAGTTCTTTTATAAGAATACTTTTAATTTTTTGTATATACATTTTATTTATTTACCCAGAATAACTTTTAATTTGCGACAAAGTCAATATTGAAGCAGGTTTTACTAATTCTTTCCTGTACATAAATAGAATAAAAAGTGAACACCTTATAACGTAACAGAAGATCTTTAGTTTAACTGCTCTGCAGATAATAACAGATAAAGCTACTATACCATTCTGGAAAGTAGAGAATTTCAATTTTAATTTTAACATTCTGAAGGAGCAGACCATTTTCCGGCGATCCACCAGCCACCCTAGTGCAAGAAGACATCGTCTGATTTAGCTAGGTCACTTATTATATCGCACTTTGTGCAGGATTGTAATATTTAGAGCCAGGGAAAATGAGATAAATAGAATGATTTATAAATACAAAACATTAATAAAAGATTTTTAATGGGTAATTGGTAATTGGAATGTACTGCGCTTATGAGTGAAAATTAAAATCTTTTTTAATTATATTGTCCTTTTTAATTTGTTTTTAGCAAAAGGAGTCAGGACTTCTCTCCCCATTTTCTTTTAGTCGGCGCGGTGGTTGCACGATCGGTCGCAAGGTAATCTCCGGGGAGGCAACATTATGTATTAATTTTAATAAAGTCTGTTTGCTTGCGCTTATAAATCGGGTGCGCCGGATTCGATCCCTGTCGGAGAAAAAACTTTTTAAATTTTTTTTTGGTTCATTTTTTAGGATGTTTTTAGGTTTTTTTTTTTCAAGCTGAGGTTTGGTTTGGCTACGAGATTGGTTTTTCCGATTTTTTTTTTAAGGTTATGTACTATGTATCATAGCCTATGTACTATGGGCCTCAGGACCTCGAGACAGTTATAATCAGGTTTCTCGCCACCTAAAACATAAATCTGCACCCAAAAATGATCTCGCTACGAGGGCTGAAACGGAATTAATAGCCCAAAATGACATTAGGTCCCAAAATTTATTTTACGCGACTGTACAGAAGTTAAAAGTGACTGATGCGATGGACTCCCGTTCTGAATATAGTTGTTAAGTCCCTACTGATACGACAGAAAAGAGAAATCGCCTTTAACCGCTGGTGCATAATTCTTATACTTTATTCGAGGATAATTGGAACTGGTCAATGTTAAAGCACAGGGCCGTGCGCACTGAACTTGATATTTTGTCCTATATATTTAGCAATGGTATCGAGATTCAAATGGTAGTTGAAACTGTGCAGGCGAGTCCGAGACTGGCAATGTAATCTACGACTGCACTGGTTTAAAGATAATAAAACGGAGAGGCCTACTAGCATAAAAAAAACTCGTAAATCGCTTCTCAATAGTCAAAGATGGACTTCTGCTGTGCTGTTAATGTGCCAGTGCAGTGCGTAAATACCTGTTATAATATCAAGCGTAGGAGTTTAGTTAGTATTGTTCATATTTATAAATATTTACTACTATATAAAAGGTAAAATATTTTAATTATTTACTAATTTACCGTGGCTTTCTGGAGACCATTTGAAACAGAGGATAATATAATAACGCCCGAAAATCTTATTATTTTCTTATGACAAGCATTTCTATTTACTTCTGCCCATATACAATAAGGAGATGCCGACTGTTTTGCCGGTTTGTAGTTTTTATACGGTTTCAATTAAATTCGTTTACACTTTACAGCAATGCGCCGGACTATAACTTATAAAACGCTAGAACAAAGTTTACAGATTATTATCTTTTATTCTGAGGTTGGCTCCGTATCTGACTGGAGTATCACATCTAATAATATATCACATAGATCCCAACACGGTTTCAGAAAAACAAGTCTACAAAATCAGTAGTGATACAGTTCATGACTCAGTTATATACAGCACTGGGGGAAGGCAAAAAATTTTAGACCTCTTTATGGACCTAAGTAAGGCATTCGATTTAGTCGATCATGACTTACTTAAACGAAAATTCTTATAGTCTCGAAGAGAAAATGAAGGATTGGTTAACTTCCTACCTGAAAGATAGGAACCGCATTGTGGATATTAACGGTGTTTATTCAGATCATACAAAAGTTAACATAGATGTTTCAGGGGTCTATTTTAGGCCTATTTCTTGTTTTTATATTAATGAACTTCTTAACGTAACTAGCTGTGAAAACACTATAACAATATTTGCAGATGATAATACATATTTATGCACTGGCTTAAATAGAGCCGAAGTAATTTTTAAAATGCAGCATATGATTGAAAAGTTTAAAAACTGGTTTGATATGAACAAATTATATCTAATAAATCGAGAACAGTGCTTATTAAATTTCCATCCCGGAATTTGTCGCTAGAAAAAAGTTATCTGCTAAAAAATGATGAAGAGTCTATTGATCAGGTGGAGAACACAAAATTTCTTGGTTTATTTATAGAAAATATTTTGAATTGGGATGCGCATAAAGAATATTTTTCAAATAATCTACCATCGTTTTGTTACGTTCTGTATAGATTGAAAAATATTAGTAATAACGCTACTTCAATATAATTTTACCAAGCACAATTTGCATCATACTTACGGTATAATATTTCGAGAATCACCGTGCCATTTTAATAGAGTGTTTAATAATCAAAACGAGCGATAATAAATATTGTAGGAATATCTACAAGAGTATCTTGTAGAATGTATTTAAAAAATTTACAACTGTTAACACTTCCATGCATCTGTGTTTACCAAATATTAGTCTGTGTTAAAAGCAAATATAGATAATTTTACAATTAACATAATAACAGATAAAAAATGTAATGTTTACAAATTTTTAGACAGGACCTATCAAAAAATGTGGAAAAAGTCTGACAGCTACATAAAAACTGTTACAAAACAATGACTAATACAAATTTTTGCTGTGTTTCGATGGAAATTATGATAAAAATATAATAAATAGGAGTTGACACACACTGTCATATCAATTTTCAAACAATTATGTAATTATTTTGTGACGGTTTCGAAAGTGAAACGTATATATTACTCTTTTTTAAAATTCCACCGCACTGACTTGCACCCTTCTGTTAGTTTATGTATATCCTTTTCACTTCGGAAAAGTTTCGCAAATTCTGCGCAGAATTTTTAGTTTCCTTTTTCAGATAGATTTAGTATATTTAGCATAAAACTGTTCCTATATCTTGAATCATATCACGATACTGCAGTTATATTGCAAAAGTTTGTAGTGGCGAACAAAATTTAAACTTGGAATACTTTTATCTGAATTGATTCCTTCGAAAGATTTATCATTAAAAGCTTTTCCACACTAGCTTCGATCCTCAATTCAGAATAAAAGTTTCATAATTGTTCACGGAAAAACCCACCGTTATGTGCACGGAATCGATAGCATGAATAAGTTAGACCACTAGTTTACTGTTGGAGTAATGCAGTCAGTTTACATTTTACTCGGAACTTTGAATTCGTGAAAATATTTCATTTATAAAAAGTATTTTATTGAGAGAATTTATGCCAGTATTTAAAGATATATTCATATTCTGTTAAATAGAGTACTACCCACCTAGCATAGTAATGTTTAAACGTCGTTAATTAATCGTCTAATGAAAGAGTATTCGCAGTCATACCAATGTATAGAGGTCCTCCATAAAAGCGTCACTCCTTGCTCAGAAAGTTAAAATGTCTTTACCAATTAATTTAAGTATAATATAGATTTGTTTGTATTTCATGATTTCGCTATTATTTCAATTATTTTAAAATAGTTGGCTATGAACAAACTTGACAATTTAATTTTTTGACAGATCATCTCAGTTAATACTTAAACTCCCACCCAATCACACTCGTTTAAGAATTTAGAATTTTCAAAAATGATTTTCACTCACATTGATCGTTATAATATGTTCGTTACATATTGCCAATGCAATTTTAACTCTGGATTAGCTCAAATAGAATATAGAAACAGATTTCCATAAGCACTACAGCCGAATAAAACTCTGTTCAGAAAATTAGCTGACAAATAATGGTTCATTTTTAAAGAAGAAGACAAGGTTGAACAGTGTTACTGATAATGGAAATAAGATAAACTGAGTTATTAATTATGTAAAAAATAAAAATACAGAAAATTTGAAAACATCATTAAGAAAAATTCAAATTGCTTGTCATATAAATAAAACAAGTGCTAGAAAAATTTTAAAGAAAAATGGTTACCGGTGTGATAAAGCCAAAAAAGTTCACAATTTACAAGCGGGTAACAAACCAAGGAGGACTACTTTTTGTAGGTGGCTGTTGGAAAAAAAGCGTGCCGATCCATTAATATGTAGTAAAATACTTTTGTCCGACGACGCAAATTTTTCCAACAATGGATTTTTTATTCGCAATATTCATTACAAATGGACTTCTGAAAATATGCACTGGCATAGACCGACTGGGTTTCAAAATCGTTTTTCAATAAATGTGTGGATAGGTATTTTAGGCAACAATTTAGTAGCTCCTTATTTTTATGATGGTCACCTCAGTGGTCAAAGGTACCTAAGCTTTTTTAGATTTATTCGATGGCCCCCTCGTTCTCCAGATATAACCCCAATGGATTTTTTTCTATATTATATTAAAGATAAAGTGTTTTCGACGACACCGCAAAATGTAGAGGACCTTAAAGCTCGAATTCAACAGGCATGTATTACAGTTACCACCGAAATGCTGAGTAATGTTTTAAATGCAGTGTCTCGCTGCACTCGATTGTGCATAAGAAATCGCGGTGGACACTTTGAACACTTGATATGATATCTTAAAAATTATTTTGAGGATTAGATAAATATTAATGTTCTGTGTGCTATATTCTTTTTATCATTGATTTGTTTTCGTTACCTGAATGAATGTTTTATTATAGCAAAGATTTGAACAACGTATTGAATTATTGTATCGTTTTATTTAATCATACTTCTTCACGGTAAGTATAATGCTTGTTAAAAAAAATTTATTGATTTAAAAAAAATGTTTTTATAATTACTAACGTAGTACCAATGAATAAATATGGCATATGATATATCATTGACAAGGGAGGAAAATACTCTATTTAATGGCGCCATTTCCCGCCCGTTTCAAAATAATTTTTTTAACAGCCTGCAGAGTAAATCTCAAAATACAGCGGTTTTGAAAAAAATTAGATAAAACCTCGTTGACACTCTGTTTTGTAAAAAATTTTCGCCTTAGAATTTTTCTCGTATCTCTTCAAATAATGGAGATATTTGGCCTAGACGTTTTCCGCATTTTTGATATTTTCCGCCATAACTCTTAAAGTAGGCCATGGATTTCAAATGTCTTTAAACCATTTTGTAGGTTATATGAACCGGCACAATTTTCGTAAAAATATTTTTTTTTTGTACGACCGATATTAAGTGTGATATTCTCGAGGGCCCTGATAAAATGGACAGCCTGTATACATCCTTTAAAGTGTCAGTGCCTGCAAACCCAGTCGAAATATTCAAGAACCCTAATATCTGGCCAGAATATGTTGGAACTGATGGATATCAAGGTCGTTTTTTACGACAGAAACCCTCAACACAGGAGCATCCCAAGTAAACAGCTATACAATAAATATAGCCAATGTCAAACTAAAACGGGTATTTGAAAATAATAATAATTTTATATTCAAATGTAGAAAGTGCTACTGCTCATGTAGATGAAATTAGGCAACTAGTTATAAAATTAAAAACTATTGTACTCTCTTTAAGTTACTGGAATAACGGACGACATTTTAAATTGTGACATAAATATTGAGAATTATAGTATTTATAGATGCAATTCCCTTAATCAGCATACTAGGGGCGTAATAATTTATATAGCTGACACAGTAAACAGTATTTCAATTAAAAATATTGCATTCGATACTATTTGTTTTTACAAATAAAAATTGTTGAAGAAACATTGTTTATTGGCAGCATATACCATTCTCCGAATACCGTGTTATGTTGTTTATTTACAAATTTCAAGTTAATGTTAAGAAATCCTTGTTACCACTATTAAAATTCTCCCTATAAATAAACTTTTCATTATTATTATCATTGTCTCTCAATGAATCGGGCAAAATATCTCTTTAAAAGTTTAAATAAACTTCACCAGTTACCCTTCTCTCAAAAATGGGATGTACTATTAGTTGATTATTATGAATTCCACACCACACAATAATATTATCTCGTTGGGAATTTCTTTGAACCATTGTATAGGAACCTTCGGTGGCCAAAGTGTGCTTGTTCTTACTGTTGTGAATTCCATTGCGTGTGAATTGGACTTCCGTGACTGCTAACACTGTTCATCTGTGCGCCAAAATTCACCTACATAATACTAAGCGGGAAACGTCGATGGTGATATAGAGTAAGGGGATCGCTACTAGGTGTATAGGGAAATCCTATAGACTTATGTATATGTGCAATATGGGTTAGAATCAAAAGCTGATATGAAATGGAATGTGGGGCATAAGCATGACAGCTGGTCGATCCGCTGCAGTTAGTAATGTAAATGTATTTGAAGCTGAAGGTGTAGGTGACCGGTCGTCAAATAAGGAATTTACGAATTACCACATGTAAACCCAAAATATTAATTTTTTGAAATTAATTATGGCGGTCAACAAATAACCAACATACACATAAGTATCTATCTTAAAATAAATGGGAGCGGGTAGATTTTTGTACGCTACAATAAATACATTTATTGCATCACGCAGTGAATGGCCACCATAGTACAACTTAATTATTTGTACTTTCTCTTCTATTAAATAAATGTTTATTTTAATAGGTTATTATTATTTATAACCTGTAATATTTTGCTTTTGGCTATCATTACATATTTAAAAAAATGTATTTTACAATAATCAAGGTTTAAAATAAGCTCCACACGATTTTAGAAATTTCTGATCGGTAATATTTTATTCCTTACCATCAATCAGTGTATATTAATAGGAAAAATAGAAAAAAACGTAGTCTGATAAAGGGTAAAAATTAGCTCTACGCGATTTCGTAAATTTCTAAACTGTATTTTGTTATGGTAACAGTAAAGTGATTTTTGTTATATTTTATTCTCTACTATCAATGCACATTAATAGGAGAAATTTTAGTCTGTTAAAATAAAATAAATAAAGGTAAGGGGAAAGTAAATCTGGTCAGAAGTTTCAGGGCACTACGATTACAGTAAGGCGCTTTTTGTTATTGTCGTTCAGTTTGGTTTAAGCAAAGGTTATGTTGCTCATCGTAAAGTATATAGTCAAAAAGATAAACATGATGGATGGTCAGGGGGGGGGGGAAGCCATATAGAAAATTAGCTTGTAGTATATATTGGCAGTGTTGTGGAGGGGGTGATTTCACTTATTTTTTCATTATGAAACAGTACGTGGTTTCACAATTAGCTATTAAGATAGGTTATGCAAACGAACCGTAAAATTTTAATATAGACATACTTATAAATTTATTTCTAACAGGCGAAGAAGAAAAGCGCTGCAAGTAGTAGTAAAGGACAGTGCCATAGGATACTTTTACCATTTTCTTCAAGCAATGCTCTGCGTTTTCACTAGTTGGATAAGATAAGAAGAAAGAATATTCCCTTCACCTTTGCAAACCTAGGACTGTCAGTCATGTCTTTCTGACCGGTATGGTTAGAATATTTTTTCTTCTTATCAAAACATATTTCATATTTTTTAACAAACAACATTAGTATTCCATTTCTATACATGTACAAGTTATTCAAAATTTCGGAGTGAATTTCGGAGTTACTCGCTAGATTCATGCAAGAAAAATGGCTTAGTTTTTGTCATTTTAATATTAGATCATTTACTACAGGTTTTGATCTGTTCTCTGAACTGGTAACTAGAGAATCATATGATGTGGTAGGACTATCGGAAACATTTTTAAATGCTAATACTCATGAGAGTGCTATTCGGATTCCCGGCTATAAAATTATTAGAAAGGATCGAGAAGGAAGAGGCGGAGGGGTAGCTTTTTATGTGAAGGATATTATTAAATTTAAAATCTTAGAGGTTCCTAATAATGGTCCTGTCGAACAACTGTGGATTAGTACTAGAATTAAAGGTAAGAAGCTCTGTTTGGGTGCGGTGTATAGGCATCCCCATGTAAATTTGCCATTGTGTATTGAAAATGTTGAAAATGTTCTAACAAATTTTTTACCTGACTTTGATTATGTCTTATTTGGGGGCGATTTTAATGTGGATTTATTAAACAAAAATAGTCTTAATTTTAATCTATTTAAATCTTTACTTGATAAGTATGGCTTACGTCAGCTTATTATTTCGTCTAATTTAGATTTAACTTTAAATACAGATGTTTTTAATATGGAGGGTATATCTAATCACTGTTTAGTTAAATGTTACTTAAAAATAAAGAAGTTTCGCCAACCTACTATTTTCCGTACATTTCGTGATTTTTCCAAGTTTAAGTACGATTTATTTTTGGAAGACCTTAGCTTAATAGATTTTGATAATATTTATAGCCTTGGAAGTGTTGACGAGATGATTAGTTTTTGGAATGTTAATTTATTACGTTTGTTTGACAAACATGCACCTCTTAAGTCTGTTCGAATAACTAAGCCTCGTGCTCCGTAGCTGACGGATAATTTGAAAATTATGATGAAGGTTAGAGACAAGGCATTTTTAAAATATAAAAAGATTAAAACTGATACTGCTTGGAATGATTATAAAAACATCATAAACTTAGTTAACTCCTCAATTAAAGCAGCAAAAAGGGCATATTTACACTATCAATTTAAAAAAGACCCTAAAACATTTTGGAAAACACTAAAAGCTCTAAATATTAGTCCGGATGTAGGCAACCCTTGCTCGGCGGTTGCTAATGCAAATTCATTCAATGCCTTTTCATAAGTAGTTTACCTAGAATATATGTCAATGTTAATGATAACTTCATCTCTGAGAATTATGATAATAACATACATTCTGCAATTTCTGATGAATTCAAGTTTGACACAGTAACGGTTGACAAAGTAGAAAAAATTATATTCACTATTAAATCTAATGCCAAAGGAGTGGATGGAATTGATCTTAAGATGCTTTCTTTAGTTATCCCCCACTTAAGTGAGCACCTAACCTTCACCATTAATAAATTCCTAGTGAGTCATAATTTTTCACAGCTTTGGAAGTCGGCGATTGTTGTGCCTGTACCTAAAATTAATAATCCCTCACTTGTGTCACACTTTAGACCTATTAGTTTATTGCCTTTAATATCAAAGATTCTTGAAAAAATTGTTTCCGAACAGCTCCGATCATTCTTGGACAAGAATAAAATCTTACCGCCAACTCAGTCTGGCTTTAGGGCACATCACAGTACAACTACTGCCGGTCACAGATTATATATTTAGGGCCAATGATGTAAAACAAAATACTGCTTTGATTCTGCTGGACTATAGTAAGGCGTTCGATACTCTAGATCATTCGATTCTGTGTTCTAAATTAAAATATTTTGGAGTAAGTGCTGGTGCGGTTACATTCTTTAAAAATTACCTTTTAAATAGAAATCCTTGTAAATAGTGAATTTTCAAATATTGTTAATCTTAATCAAGGGGTTCCACAGGGTAGCATCTTGGGCCCTCTGCTTTTTGCTATTTATACGGCCGATTTTTCACAATTGTTAAAGTATTGTAAGATGCACCAGTACGCTGATGATACGCAAATTTATTTTTCATTTTACTTAAGTGATGTTAGAGACGCTGTCTCTAAAATTAACTTCGATCTGCTTACTATATCTGAGGTATCTAGGGCGCACAAACTAGTTCTCAATGAACCTAAAATAGAATTATTAGTATTCGGAACATACAGGGAGAATGTTGTAAGTAATCCTGTTTTTAATATTACTATCAAAGGGGTGTCTTTAGTTCCTACTAATTCTTGTAAGAATTTGGGTCTATACCTGGATGTTAATTTTAGATTCACTACGCATGTCAACAGTCTGCTTTAAAAATCATATTGTAAATTAAAAACACTGTACATCTATAAAGACTTTCTAAGCTCAGATGTAAAATTAAAGCTTTATGATGCTTTAATACTTAGCAATCTTTCTTACTGTGATACTGTTTTTTGGCCTGCTTTGTTAGGTAGAGATAAATATAGTTTACAGAAAGTTCAAAACTCCTGTTTGAAGTTTATTTATAATCTGTGAAAATTTGACCACATTTCTGATAAATTTAGAGAGTCGCATTGGCTAAAAAAGGATGAACGTTTTCAACTCCATATGGCATGTCTAATTTACAAATTAAACAGGTTAAAACTTCCTGAATACTTATTTGTTAAACTTGTTAAAGGTAGTCTTACTCATGACTGTCCTACGCGCTCTCGAGACTTGTACAGTGTACCTAGACACAGTTCTGCTCAGTTTGAAAGATCATTTGTGTACAATGCTACTTAGATATATAATAGTCTACCCTCTAATATTAAATCTGCTTCTACTTTATATAATTTCAGAGACCTCATCAAACACCTGTTGTTTAACAATAGAAATGATTAATTATGTATTTCACGTATAATTTTTTGTGTTATAATTTAAATTTTCACCAATATTTTAACTGGAATGGTTATGTGGAAGAGCAGCGTTGCTGAACATCGCCATTCCTTTTGATATTATTTCTGTATCTGTTTAAAGTCTTAATAAAGTCAATTTATTATTATTATTATTATAATATCAATTAGTTGGACATATTCATATTAAAAATATTTTATTTGTATTTTTAAGTTACATTTTTCAGAACGTGATTCATTTATCTTTATATCTATATATATAAATGCAATATACATATTTTTTGCATTTTTTGTCCATTTTCCTTTAGTTACCTTTTCGTCTTCTATTCATTACCAACCGGCTTTTCCATCTCGAATTAAAGTTGTATATTTACTCTTATGCACATATTCGCCGCTGTGAAATATTGCACTCATTACTCTATATGTCATACGATCAACTGAAACGGATTCTGGGACTTTAGTCAAATATAAACACTGCGACCATCATAATCACTGAATATCCAATGATTTAGATGATGCAAAAGTTGTATATGGTCCTTTCCAGGTGTAATATGTTGAATCGCATTATAATTTGTCACATAATTTGTAATTCGCATATCATAATGAGCATGTGTACGTAAAATGTACGAAAAAAGAAAAGTGAGAATCTTCGAGCCAATAACCTTCTTTGATAATTTTTACATCTGTTTTCGTTAATTCTCTGCACACAAATTCTTTATCCATATTGACAATGAAAAAGAAACCCGAATGTAAAAGGAACTGAAACTTTATACTTAAGCAAATGTGGGGTGCGAACCTAAACTCTACCGATGATTCCCTAAAAATCTGAAAACAATTCATATGTGTAGTACTAAAACATCTATTTCACAATTTATCCGGTACGTAATCCGATACGACACTTAATATGTTTTTGCGGTTAAATGTTTCCATTTTTTTTCATCAGGTAATTACAAATTTGTTATTTTGGATGTTTTTAAAGTTAACACAATTCGTATTTTGGTGTTTGATTGAGCCAAAAATCCGTAATAAAAACTGCACAAATGTGATTTTGACAGATCTCAAAATTCAAACATCAATAGCAATGCCCTGATAAGATCACAAGTTAAAGACAGATATTTAATTGAAAGATGAAAGGATAAACAACTCATTTCGCATGTAATTACCAAATTTAAATGATGATGTTTTTTTTTATAAAAGAAAAGAAATATCCAGATGGCGCAGAAAGCAACATCTTGCTGTATATGAAGCCTGGTCTTGTTTCGCTTTCGCATAGGAGAGAGAGAAAATTAGCCGCGAAACCCGACTGGGTTTCTTGACCTGATTCTTTTTAGCATATTATTTGGCCAATTCTCTTCTCTCTTATATTACGTAGACATGGATTCAATATTTTTATCTACCAATACTATATATTATTATGATGTTTGTAAGATGTATTTTAAAGTAAAACAAAATTAAAGTTAAATAGTTAGTAAAGAAAATATTTGTTGATTTATCTGGTCGATAGCCGAGTGGGTTAAGGCGCGAAGTGGCAATTGCGATTAATCACATGGACATCGCACCACCGGGTTCGAATCCTGGCTCCGGCACTGGCACTATCGGAAGAAATGGTTGTATGTCCGCGTCTTTTCAATGTGTAACCCTCTTCCGCACAAGCCCCTGGCTTCTGGAATTGGGGGTTGTCTAATTTCTGTGGCGTTTATTTATTTATTTATTTATTTATCAAGTCCAACTTTTATTCTAAACATTTTAAATATTTCAGGTTAAATCAAATTGTTAATAAATTATAATGTAAGAAACTCTAGTTTTGTTAACAAATAATATATTTCGTATTCTGAAAAATATGTAAACACCTATTTTTTAAACTCATCTTCATACTATTGCCCATTTTCTCATTGGATGGATAAGAAACTAATTTAAATGTTTTATTTGTTTAAAATAAATTTACCCGTCATACTTACATGAAAAGAAATATACCGTCTCTTTTCCGAACCCTCACTGCAAACGACTATTTACTCAAGCAATCAATATCACCGCCTTTCAGAAGGAACCTTTCTTTAAATTACTTTTAAATTGTTTTATTCTTATAGGACCGAGTTATGGTAATATTCCAATCATTTCATCAAATAACTTCCTATTGGCTATGTTAGGCAGGATATGTTTGATTTTATTGAGACTAATGGTTTCGTATATTAAATGATTTTTGATATACAGATTATACACAATAGCTAGATAAATAGACACGTAACTTTATACTGAGTGATTCTGAACAGATTTTAGTATAAGATAGAAAAAAACAATACATTTTTTTTATCCTAGCCGAGCCTTATAGTTTTTTGTTTTGTTATTAATTTCATTCATAAAACTATCTTCAAGTACATCAAACAGAGATAGAGGATTACCATATTTTTATTGGAGACATGAACATTGATATATTGCAAAACAATTACTGTAGTATCGAGTACATGAATATTCTAAATGAATTTGGTTATATATCATATATAAATAATTACACTAGGATACGGGGAAAACAAAAATCTTGTTTAGATTATATTTTTATTAGATCCTGACAAAATGTCTTGGTCTTGTATATTTTATTGAGTCCGAGATTGGAACTTTCACGACTAAAATCTCAATACCCATTGTTTAATACTTAACTCGCTGTCACGTTTAACATCTTGAAATACTAGCCAAATTTCAGGTCGGTCTCATGTTTTTTTTTACAATGTTTAAATATTCTTAGTGTTTATTTTATTATTTCATATTTACTGATTGAAGTTTTTATACTTAGCTTATAAATTTCACTGTTAATTTTATGATTGCAAATTTTCTGGTATCATGCACTAGCCAAACTTCTGCTTTGTAAGATAACCTGTTTTATTCTCTGTAAATAATTCTGCTTGCTTCACATTTTCTGGTATCCGTACATTATCTGCTTAACAACCATTTTATGACAAATTCACCGCTTATACGCTTGTGCCGCTAATACTGCTTTATTACCTGCTACTCTCCCTCTACTGTTATTGCTTATACATATGTACATAAACTTGTGTTAATTTTTGCTTTCTGTTTGGTTTAGAATTGTCACCAATAGGATTACAGTAATATACTCCAATATTATTTAATTTGTAAAAGTCTAATTTTCCTTATTGACCCGCTGGAATTGACTGTGTCTTCACTGAGCTACTCAGTCTCGCTTATTGACTTTTGGGTAGTGTTGTTCAACCACTTCGAACTTAAACTGGCGCCCGAGTAACAAGTAAGAAAGCTCGAGTGTCAAAGTGACAGCCTTAGTTCTCGCACTGTACGAGAAAAAGAGTGTCACAGTACAAACTGGACCTCTAACTTACCTTTTGAGTTTACCATTAGCCGTTGATACTTTTTATCAACCAGGTGAAATGATGGGATTCTTGAGGCTGACATATTTTCACATGTATTAGGTAAAACTAAAATTAAGGGACCACCCTGAACGCCTAGGGCTTTGGATACTAGTTTAGGTTTTATAGTAATGGGAAATGTTCTTATAATGCAGTCATTTGGAATCCTCAGTAGAAAAATTATTGCATACATTTTGGAATGTTGAGGAAATATCCGTTCCCTAGATTCTTAGCAAAAAATTGAGAGAAGAATCTCGATTGTGAAAATATTTATAAATCCACCTATAATAGTGAGTTAACTGGTAGATCTACAGTTGATTTACTTTTAAATTAGATGCCTCAAATTTAGGAAATACATATTCAACTGTATTTCAAAAATGGATACTTCGTTATCATTAAATGATTTGTTGTAGACCTTTACAAATGCATGTTTCATATATGTTTGATTTTTTTCATGACAACTAATTGATAGTATGCCAAATAAGAAAGGATAAAGTTCGATTTTAGGGACTCGCAAAATGACTTTAATTGAATAGCTTCTAAAACTTCTAGTAAAGCTTATGTATGAGATTTCACTCTTTTACCATTCACACAGTTAATTTTCTGGTATTCATTACCAAAACATACTAATATACAGAAGTAACAGAAGGAATATTTTTGGTACCCAAAATAAATAATTCTGAGCAAAGCAAGTTATGGAATTAAATCATCATGGGCAACAAATCAACACTAGTTGAGCTTTTAGCAAACAGAATATCAAGTAGATTAATCGGAACAGTGCATTAAAATGCAACTAGAACGAGCCAAGTTCGCCCGGGCATAATTCCGGGAGTGGCATCTGAGAATCCAGCCGACATCTCAATATGAATTGCACTTTGTGGAGCCATATCATTCGAATAATAAGAGTTTCTTGATAGAAATAAGTCTGATATATATTGTATAATAAGAAGCGATTATAGATAGTTGAGTAGTTTTTAATATTTAATTGAAATAATATGGATAGAACTTTAATAGTATGTTGTGTAAAAAGTATGATAGCTAGATTTTTATCGCAAGCGTGTGAAAATGCAAAACGAGCTGAAAGCGAGTTTTACAATATAGGCAGGTTCGACATTTTTGGTAATTTTTTATTTTATCTGAAATCGAGAGATTTTATGATTAAAAAATGATAACAAAAAATTTAAGCGCAAAATTTTAAGATTTACGTTCGCTGTAAGCATTTAAAAAAAAGGATCGGCGCGAGGCTAGAAAACGTACCTGTGCACGAGACTAGGCCGCGTGACGTCAGTAGCCAGACCTAAGCTCCGCCGTCACAGGGAGAGAATACGAATTTACGTAAACTGTGACCTATGTTTGTGTATTTTATTTATTCGTGATCTTATTTCTGCAAATTTACATGAACCTCAGAGTAGCGGTGTTAAAGTCGTCCGGTAAGTATATTAAGCTATTATACATCTGCATTTTATTTTGTTGTAGCACCAATAAGTAGTATTTCTTCGTATTTCTCCAAAAAATTTGGTTCAGCCCTGTTTCATTGTATTAGAAGTAATAAATAATGTAATGAAGTAGTTTCTTCCAGGTCTTGCCGTGGTCGTTGAACTTGACTTGACGTTTCGCTGATCATCCTGTCAGCTTCTTCAGAAGGATTCTAAAGACTGAATTTATTGTGTTACACTCCTCGTTATATACTTAGGCGCCGCTTCGCTGGTCATTGGTCGCTCTTGGTTCGCTTCGCTGCTCATTCGTCATGTTTGGTTGACCGTGACTTCTACGGTGCTGGTACTTGGCAATAAGAGTCTCCACGTGTTACTAAGTCGTAACACAGTAGTAACACATGGAGACTGGTATTGCCAAGTGCCAGCGCCGGTGTAAGTCACGGTCAACCAAACACGACGAATTAGCAGCGAAGCGAACCAAGCGCGACCAATGACCAGCGAAGCGAAGCGGCGCCTAGGTATGTAACGAGGAGTGTAACACAACAAATTCGGTCTTTAGAATCCTTCTGAAGAAGCTGACAGGATGATCAGCGAAACGTCAAGTCAAGCTCAACGACCACGGCAAGACCCGGAAGAAACTACTTCATTAGATAGGCACTAAGCGTCCGCACTACACTAACGTCTCTGAGAATAACTACAAAACTAACATTTTGTATTAGATCTGGAAAAGAAGATTACGGGGACTCCGCAGTTGGTTATGTGCAAGTGAAGAGGGACGGGAATGTCTATTGTGCAGAGACGTATTTGCCCGGAACATAGAGTGCGCGCCAAACCTTACACAGTTAAGTGTCTTATTTACGAAAAAGACAAAATCATCGGGAAAGTTGATTGCATGGATTGCGCTGCGTCGGCTGGAGGGTGCAAACACTCAGAATTTTACTATTTACATACGAAAACATTTATTTTTTTTGGATAATTTTTTGTTATTTTGCACATTCAATAAAAAGAAATTTTTTTTTTATATTTCTTATACGTCATTTGTGTACCATATTGGATATTTAGACTATTTAGGAATAGATTTAGGTACAAATTCATCTAATTCTAATTTAGAATAAGATATAAAATTATTAATGGTCCACTCTGTATTGTCTGTTGGTTTAGAACAGACTAAACGAACAGATATTTCAAAATTACCACATTAAGTAGATCCGAGATTGTTTGGTTCAGAATCCACAAAATAAACATGTTGCTTCACAAAGGCACTCTAGTTGCATTTGCGGTAATAATTACTAAGTTTTCTAGTTAAAGTAATGTAATTCAGTTAAGAAGTTAAACTGTTACTAAAAACTTTTAACGTTCTCTAATAATTCGCAGACCTGAAATACAATATTCCTAACTTAAGGCTATTACACAAAAAATATTTTATACCATTATAAAAGTTATAACTCGATAACTTGGTAAAATCAACAAAGGATAAGTTTAAGAAAAATTTCCTAACTTTATTACATAACCGAAGGCAAGTTAGAAAGACGAGGCGAGATAATCTAAGAGTTCCTGATGTGTTTTTGTACTAATATACAGGGTGTGATATATTTAATAAAACAGGCTGTTCTTTTGAGAAACGAAGTATTATTAATGTGATTGTACCAACTACCAACATCACCTTGGAGGTTGTGAGTGAGATAATGTTTGGCAATGAGTTATTAGAGGATATGAATGTTACAGTGGAAAGGTTTAATTTTTATATAAATAGTGTGAGTAAAAATAGTCAATAAGATACCAGAAATAATAGACAATACCAAATTTTCTAGTTTCAAATTATTGCAAAAAACGAGCTTAAAAATATAATCCTTTCATTAGCAAGCAAAAGTAGTACAGATGACATTGCCATGTTTATTTACAAAGATTTTTTCCACATATTGGATGATCCTCTTCTAAATACCATTAATATCTCGCTAAAAATTGGTATAGCTATAGACCACCATCTCAAGATGTCGAATATTATTTGTCTCAGTTTGAGGACGCTCTGGTTATTACATCATGTAATGCTACTAATATTACTGGAGACTTTAATATAAACTTATACAATTTAAATAGTGTACATGTTGAAATTTTTTATTTGATTCTAGATGAATTTATTCTTTCTCAAATAGTCGACTCTTCGACGAGGATTACAAGTACGTCCGCTACGCTAGTTGACCTTGCATTTGTTTTAAATGCAGAAAATATTTTTGAAAATGGTGTCACTGATAGTGAAGTATCGGATCATCAATTGGTATATTGCAAGGTAAAGATATATGGTAAACATACTGAGCCCAAAATGGTTACGTACAGAAACTTTAAAAAATTTAATTACAATAATTCTGAACAAGATTTATTTGCTAGTCCTTTTTACAGAATTTTCGATTTCAATGATATAGACTCAAAAGATTTCCTTGTAGACAGTTTAATGCAATTGTTTGACCATCACGCTCCACTAGTAACATCAAAATTTACAAAACAATATGCATCTTGGCTTACCGATGTACTAAAGACAATGATAAATCCAAAAGACCGGGCATTAAGCAAATATAAATGTACTAAAAATAGCGAACACTGGAACAGTCTTGGAAAATTTTAAAATCAAATAATATCATTCCTATTTGTAAAAATAGTAATATTTCAAATGATGCTGATCAAATTAATAACTTTTTTGTTAACTGCCTACCCGCTACGTCAGTATCAAACATTGTTCTAGACAAATACAAAAATGATATATTAATTTATACAAATTTTAACTTCCAACAAGTAGATGAATTTATTGTACTAAAACCCATTAGTTAAATAAAAACTAATGCTACAGGGTGCGATGGATCAAATACAAAAATGATTAGTCTCTGCTGCCCATATATCATTCCTTACCTAACACTTATATTAAACGTATGTCTGCTAGATAGCGTTTTTCCGGCTGTGTGGAAAAATTCCGTGGTAACCGCCTTGCCCAAGAAGCCAAATCTATTGGAACTAAAGGATCTTCGGGCCATCAGTATACTTCCTACCTTTCCAAAAATTGTTGAAAATATTACGGATATTCAAATTAAGGAGTATATTTGTGAAATATCTGTACTGCCTCTAACACAGTCTGGATTTAGGCCAGGACATAGCTGCACCACGGCACTTCTTCATATCGTTGATGGCATCATGAGAGCAATAGATCAAAGTTTATGTACAATCTTGATCTTACTGGACTTTAGTACGGCTTTTGATACTTTGAGTTTTGAAATTTTATTACCAATATTAAAATATATAGGGTTAACAGATATACAACAGAATGTTGCAATTTAAAATAAAGAATCAAATTATCTAACCTTAAAGTCTGGTGTACCACAGGGTTCCATTCTGGGAGCTTTGTTGTTTACCATATACACCAGCCAATTAATTAAATGCCTTCGTTACTGTATACACCACTTATATGCTGATGACACCCAGCTTTATATTTCATTTAAATCTGCTGATGTAGATAGAGTTTGCTTCCAAATTAATCAAGACATCAATATGTTTGTTGCTTTAGCCAGGGATCACTGCTTAATCATAAATCCAACTAAAACTAATATTGTTACATTTAGTTCAAAAAATATGCGTAATAATCTAATGCAACATATCAATATAACTATAGACCAAAATAAAATCCATGTAGTAGAAGAAGCAAAAAACCTAGGAGTTGTGATCTGAGGTTTAACAGTCATATTAGCAAACTTATGCAAAAATAAAGTTAATTTATGGTAACAGGCACTATCTCACAAGGCAAACTAAAGTTATGTTATGTGAAAGCTTAGTGTTGTCATTATTAAATTTTGCAGACTCTGTATACGGACCTAACTTAACCTCTGCGTTTAAACACAAAATACAAAAAATTCAAAACTCATGCCTGCGTCTAATCTATGATATTTGTAGGCAAAGGAGAATAACTCATAAACTGACTCACACAGGGTGGTTAAGAGAGAGAGAATATTACACTCAGCGTGTCTATACTATAAAATTATTATGCGTAAAATACCTCATTATTTATATAATAAGATACAGTTTAGAACAGATGTTCATACTATTAATATAAGATTCAAAGATTTATTAACACCACCTACTCATCAGCATGAATATTTTAAACGGTCCTTCAGTTACCAAATATGCAATGTTTATAACAAACTTCCAAATTGTTTGAAAGAAATCAGCCTGAGTCAGTTTAAATCAAATTATAAAAAGATTTTATTTAAAGAACAATGTGGACAAAATTAGCCCTTTAATATCTATTTTCATCTATATGATTTCATGTATTCCTCTTAATTTTTTAAGTATACTATTTGAGCATTAAAAAAATTATCAATACTGTAGCATGTGGTACAATTTAGGAAAAGGGGTAGAACAAATCTGTAATTGTATTATAGATTTGAACTTCGCCTTTTATGCCAAAGGTATTACATTAATCTGTAAATTTATAGTACAACCAAAGTTGGCTAATAAAGACGTTTATTATTATTATTATTGTTCCTGATGCATTGAAAGTCTCAAACATTGTTGTATTGAAAAAAGTTGCTGAAACCGTTAAAGGTGAAGAATTTCGCCCAATAAATATGTTTTCAGCATATGGGAAAATTTGTAAAAGTGCAAATCTTAGAATTTGTGAAGGAAAACAAATTACTATGCAAGTTCCAACCAGGTTTCAGAGAAGGATATAGTTGTAAAAGCGCTATACGGTATGTATTAGCGAATGGAAAAAGGCAAGTGATATAGGCAAAGTAACTGATATAATTTTCTTGGATCTTAAGAGAGCTTTTGAAACCGTAGATAGAGATAGACTGTTAGACAAATTGAAAGGATATGCTCTTGAGGAAGTGGTACATATCTGGATAAGGAACTATTTCTGTAGTTGAATGCAATAAGCATGATGAGTATGTATCTAATACAAAGAGTATAAATGTTGGAATACCGCAAGGAAGTATTTTAGGTCAGCTTTTATTTATTGAATATATTGACGACATTGCGACTCTGTTTAATAACTGTGGTTATCACTTATTTGCAGATGATGCAGTTATTTATATGACAGAGCAAAATAGTGCGTTATTGGTGAGTCGAATGAATGAAGTCTTGAACGAAGTGAGTGACTTGTTAGATGTAAATGAATTAAAACTAAATGTATCTAAAACAAAAGTAGTTGTAGGAAAAACTAAATTTAAAGATGAAAGAGGACAGGGAGCATTAGAATTTAGAGTTTGTGCTGAAGCAATTCAATTTGTTATTGATAAATATTAGGTGTAATCATAGATGATAATCTTAAATTTAGTAGTCATATTAATTGTGTGTATGAAAATAACTAAAAGAAATTGTTGTATTAAAGAGAGTCAGTTGGTATCTGTCTACTACCAGTAGAAACTTTATATAATACTATTATATTACCTCATTTTATTTATTGTAGCACTGTTCTGTATATTTTAATCGATGGTGACTTGGAGGAGGATTCGAACCCGGTGGTGCGATGCCCGTGTGATTAATCGCGATTGCCACTTCGCGCCTTAACCCACTCGGCTATCGATCAGACAATATGTAAATTTATATTATTTTTTCTTTTCTCTTTGGGTACTATTTTGTAAAATGTATTGTGTATAGCAAAGTGCTAAATAAAGGATTACTATACTATACCTTAAAAGTGAGTATTTTAATAGATAACCATACTCTTTTGAAGAACGAACGCTGTATTCTGGGTTGTTTATATTATATTAACTAAAAGTCGTCAATGAGGTAAACTAACGATGCGCGCATTCGTCTTCGAATATCAAGGTCATTGGAAATGGCGGATTGATTTTTATTGAACCCAGCAGCCATATTATGTGTTTGAAGATTTTCTAAAATAGTGAAATACGATAGTGGGGGGACTAATCTAATCATATATTTAATTTGGCAGAAACATTACAAAAAAATATAATAAACATTGGCTATTTAATGTACCGCGAAAACAGCAGTGACGTCATAACCGTAGTTACCTATAAACTTAAATACAGAACAAAATAAGGGGAACAAAATGTCTCAACCTAGATGATGATAACAAATTATCTGCATCTGTAAAAAGTTAAGTGAATGATTAGCCAGTTCTGTTCATTATAGTAAGGCTTTATTCGTAAAAACTGCATAGGCTTCACGTTCTCTCTCTTGTCTTTCGAACGTATGCAACGCAAATTTTCTGATAAGGAAAGAACCTTTGACTCTACAGTATATATCATGTCCAAGATCTTGCTAAATTGCAAATAGTAGCTATAGGTAATTAGTTATTAAGGAGTTCGATTCAGAATGCTCCATGGTTTTGACCGTTTTTTTTTAAGTACAAAATAATATCTAAAATGCATTTTGGTTTCCGAAATAATTTATCCACGGAGGATGCTACAGGATACCTTACTAATAATATCTGTCAATGCCTAGATAATAACGAACAAATAAAGTAGGTATTTATCGATCTGGCAAAAGCCTTCGATGCCGTTGACCACCAACAGCTACTTAAGAAATTGATAAATATCGGTTTTAGAGGTAATGCATATAATCTGATCGAAAGTCACTTAACCAGTAGGCAGAAATATGTAAGAATTAAGAACACCAACAGTGATTAAAAATAACACAACTGTGGAATATGGTGTACCGCAAGGAACAGTTCTTGGCCCAGTCTTATTCAACTTATACATAAATGATCTTATCTTCTTGAAGTACCAAGCGAAGGGAAGATACTTAGTTTTGCCGATGATGCTGTTATAATATATAAAGATAAAATTGAAAAACAGGAAGAAGTAAAGCTGAAAATGATATAAAACAATGGTTCGATTATCATATGTTAACAGTAAATTATGAAAACTTCATGTATCTTCCTCTCACTTCATACAAAAATAACCTAACGAAACTCGGCCCTCTGAATATAAATAACGGTAAAAATACTGCCTAATACTATGAGCATCAACGAAACCTAATGTGTTAAATATTTAGATATAATAACAGGCAGGCATCTTCGATGGGACCTACAAACTGTAATTAAAAAATTAAGGCCATTACTCTTTAAATTCTAATATTTAAAGCAGTTTCTTGATTTACCTCAACTAAATATACTGTATTATTCCCTAGTCCAGTCGCAACTCACGTATGACATCATAAGTTGAGGAGAAGTAAACAATAACCACTTGATACGATTAGAAATAATGCAGAATTGGTTCCTAAAAATTATATACAATAAGAACATCACATATCTTCCAGCAATCAGTTCAACCTGTCAAAGAAAATAAATGTTAGACAATTATTTTCAAAAAAATTCTCATCAATCTTTTTAAGAACCAACAAATCTATATAAAAATTGGAAAATTCTGGAAAAACTGAAAGTGTTTCTTGTGACAGGGATGATCGTAATAGTCCGGGTGACAGGGAAACAAAAATTGAAAAGTTGCCCGGAAAATTTGAAAATTCTGAAAAAACTGAAAGTGCTTTTTGCGACAGGACAACGTCTATGCGGTCAGCTAGTTATATATAAAAATCATACATACAAGACACCAACAAACTAACAGTAAAGGCTAATATTAACAAAACATCGGTCAAAGAAATTATAATTATATAGGTTCTAAAATATACGACTTACGTCCATCTGAATTGAAGAATATAACATCATTCAAAAAATATAAAAAAGAAATTAAATCATGCATTCAAAAAACTCCCAGGCTGTTATTGCATAAAACTATCGATTCAAAAAACGTTCATTATTATTTCTACAACTCTCTGTTTGATGTTATCAGTTCACTAGAGTACTTAAGTATATGGCAGTGACGTGTTAATCTTAGGCGACTTTAATACACCTGAATATTCTATTATCTCGAAACCAATGTACTTAATGCTAGAGTATTACCGCTCATACATTTCCTCAATTTTTCCGATTATAAACAATATAATTTCAACTTTAATGCGAACCAAAGAGTTCTGGACCTGGTATTGTCAAATAAATATTGTGCCGTGGAAAAGCGTTAGATACATTACTACCAGAAGATAACCATCATCCTGCGATCGTGGTATATTTCAGTCTTACTAGAGAGGAAAAGAACAATAGACAAAGAATTGATAATATATTTTACAATTTTCGTAAGGCAGATTTCATAGGGCTGTATGAAAGTTTAACTCATATGAACTGGAGCTTCTAAAATAGTTATACCGATGTCGACAGTTCTTGTGATGCTTTTTATACAAAACTGTATGACTTGCTTGATACCTCCGTACCAAAAACCAAACCTCATAGACGAATGTACCCGCCTTGGTTTAGTGCTATTATTATAAAATGTATCCGTCTTAAATATAAAGCCTGGAGAGACTATAAAATGTATAAAGACCCTATCGCGTTACAAGAATTCCTATTCTTGAGGCAAAAAATTAAAGCCGATATAGAAAACTCTTATAAAGAATATTGCAGTCGTATTGAAAGCAATATAAAAAATAATCCCAAAGAACTATGGTAATCTTTTAACAATAAAAATAATAATAATGGCATCCCAAACAATATGATATATAATAGTTTGATAAATGAACCAAAAAACATTGCAGATGCCTTTACAGACATTTCTCAGAGTTCCTATACAGATAGCACTCATTTTGAAGTTCGCTCTCAAAATACCCTAACCGATAGCTTACATTTAAAGGAATTTACTGAAACTGAAGTACTTAATAGTCTTAAGAAATTGAAACTCAAAGGTACTGTTCGCCCGGATAAAATACCTGCTTTTTTCTACGAGACTGTGCATGTCCTTTTGCAATACCACTTACCATAATATATAATCTCTCTATTAACACATCTACATATCCCTCTCCTTGGAAGTTCTCTAAAGTAATACCTGTATATAAGAAAGGAGGGAAAAACCAAATTGAAAATCATAGACCCATAACTATTATCAATAACTTTTCTAAATGTCTTGAAATGCTTCTCCATGATTTCCTCTTTTTTCATTTAAAAAACAAAATCACACCTAAACAACATGGTTTCATGAAGGGAAGATCTACAACTACGAACTTATTCTGTATTGACACCGGTCTGCAGGTGGACGTTATATACACTTATTTCTCAAAGGCATTCGATAGACTCAATTATGGTATTTTGCTTAACAAATTAGTTCTTTTTGGCTTGTCAAAAAATCTACTATATTTTTCAAATCTTATCTTGAAGACAGAGAACAGTTTGTACAATGTTGCGGCCAACAATCTACTGAGATATCTGTCACCTCTGGGGTCCCTCAAGGGTCTATACTGGGACCATTAATATTTAATATATGTATTAATGATATCATAAAAGAGGTGGAAGCAAATTGTTTATTATACGCGGATGAAATGAAAATATATACTGCTGTTAAGTGCTCTGATGTCTGTAATAAGCTACAATTAGCATTAAACAAAATTGATAACTGGTATACATCAAACAGTCTGCCTCTAAATACTTCCAAATGTAACGTAATGTCCTTCTCTCTGAAACACAATGTCATAAAACATGACTATACCATTGATGAAGTTTCCCTGCATAGACCTAACACTATCCGTGACCTTGGCGTAATGTTCGATTCTAACATATCCTTTACAGGCCATATAAATGATGTAGTAACATCCTCCTTCAGATCTCTTGGCTTTGTGATACGGAATATACGCGAATTTAATGATATTTATACATGTGGCAATGTGGCCTTGATAAAAAACCTAAAACTATAGTGTACGACGTTTATTATATCCGAACTGCTAATAATTTAACGGCACTTAGTTTTTAATTCTCATCACTTTTTGCAGTCTCTTTTTTAATATTTCTTTTGTTACTGATTATTGAGTATTGTTAGTTAATATTGTTATAAATAGCATAACTCTGTATTGTACCCATTCAGTAATTGGTGTTATACTGTTGAATGGTGTATCAAAACTAAATTAAGTTAATTTAAATTCAAACTAAATTCGTACACACACATACAGGTTATTCAGTACTTTCGTGGGATATTCTGTTTATTAATCCATAACATCGTGTATTAATAAATGTAAATTGTTAGTAAACATTATTTCGATTAATAAACTTGTATATCATTATTTTATATTATTTATTTTGCAATTTCAATATTTATGTTATGTCTTTTCATATTTTTATATGATACAGCAACAGTTTTACACCACTGTTTTGATGTTTGAGATAAAATTAGTTTATTTAGAATTAGACGATTAAAACCTATTTATGGAAAAAATATTTTCATTTACGTAAAGCAGAAGTTTTACAAATATAGAAAAATTATTAAAAACGACTTGTCCATTCAATAAAATTGTTTATTATGAATATTATGATTTATATGAGTGTTATTTATTGGAATAAGGAAATAGAAAATAAATCTATTATATTCATACTGTTATAATATTAATGGAAAGTCAACCACTTTAATGTTCATTGTGTTAGAAAAGAAAAAATCTTTCTAACATAAATCATAGGGAAACAACTAAACCATTAATTTTCCAAAAAAAAACTTTGTGAACTACAACATTAGGCAATATGATAAATGAGAAAAAATACTGAAAATACGCCGTTTTGTTAAGAAATTGCCGGTATAAATGTAATTAATTTATTCTAATGGATTTTTAATATTTCACTAATAGCGTACGTCTTTTAGCAGTGATATGAAAAATGAAATAAGATGAAAACAGAATCGGTGTTAGATGTGTAATTAATTTGTTCGAATTTTCTGGGAAGGCCCAGGAAACAACCTAGAAATAATATCACGGCAATAACTAGATTTTTACAGCTATATTTACACAGAGTTATGACAATTACAACACCATTATTAAATAATTCAAAGAAATTTATTTAAATATCTTATTGAGTATATCAATGTGAATTTAAACTAGTAATTGAACACGTTGGGCGTCAATTTAGTGTAACCTAACCTTTACATATGGATGTAACGATGGTTAGAACTATTAATTTTTATTAATGCCTGTCAACTGCTCAGTTTATACGGTGGGTGTGAGTAAGTATAGATTTTAAAAGTTAACAAATAAATAGAAATTTGTCTATAGCTTACTATTTGCTAACAGGACACTTTCAGTGAGCAATTGGACAAAAAAATTTAAATTTTATAATTTGATTGATTTTAACAGTTAATACAAAAGAACGATATAAAATGAGATAATACAAGATAAGATAAAGTTGTTCGCCACGCAACCAATATAAATATTAACTGCGAATTTAAACTGCTAAATTCAACAAATCAAGATTAAAATAATTTGATTGGTGGTTTAAACTTTGAAATTTCAAACTCACAAACAGAGAAATAAAACTAGAATGTCTCAAAACACAATATATTAAAGTATATACGATTGGAATTGAAACCGTATGAAAACTAAAAACCGGCAAAAACAGTCGGCATCTCTTTATTGTACATGGGCGGAGGTAAATAGAAATGCTTGTCATAACAAAATGATAAGATTTTCTGGCGTTATTATATTATCCTCTGTTTCAAATGGTCTCCAGAAAGCCATGGTAAATTAGTAAATAATTAAAATATTTTACCTTTTATACAGTAGTAAATATTTATAAATATGAACAGTAACTAACTAAACTCCTACGCTTGATATTATAATAGGTATTTATGCGCTGCACCGGCACATAGACAGCACGATATTAGACTTCCACGTTGCAAGATAAAGAAACGGTTTACGAGTTTTTTTTGTGCTAGTAGGCCTGTCCATTTTATTACCTTTAAACCAGTGCAGTCGTAGATGGTTCATTCAGGCTGATTACATTGCCAGTCTCGGACCCACCTGCATAGTTTCAACTACTGTTCGAATCTCAATACCATTGCCAAATACATAGGACAAAATATCAAGTTCAGTACGCACGGTCCTGTGCTTTAAAACTGACCAGTTTCAATTCCAATCGTATATACTTTACAACAATGAAAAGTGGAACAAATATCACAGCAATTTAAAATATGTACATTAAAAATACAAGTTAAACAAAGCAAAGTTTTAAAAAATAACAAAATTACTAGTACTAGAATTTTACAGTTAGTACAAAAGAACGATATAAAATGAGATAATAAAAGATAAGATAAAGTTGGGCGCCACGCAACCAATATAAATATTAGCTGCGAATTTAAACCGCTAAATTCAACAAATCAAGATTAAAATAATTTGAGTGGTGGTTTAAACTTTGAAATTTCAAACTCACAAACAGAGAAATAAAACTAGAATGTCTCAAAACACAATATATTACAACAATGAAAAGTGGAACAAATATCACAGCAATTTACAATAAGTACATTAAAAATACAAGTTAAACAAAGCAAAGTTTTAAAAAATAACAAAATTATTACTACTTTAATTAGGTGAATATGTAAATGAAATCTAATTCTAATGAAAAATTATTATCAATGTGAAAAGTATTTAAAAATAAACAAATGAAAAAACGATGAAAAGTACGAGTTTACTATGAGTTCGGTAAGCAAAACAAGCCTAACATTTACAGAAAGTAATGATCTGGTAAATTTACTGGCTAAAATCTGGTGAGTTCGATGACAAAAATATAGATAAAATCATAACAGAAAACAAAGATGAAGTGATACATCCTGACGAAATAGGTAACAAATTTAACACCCATTTTTCTCAAGTAGGTGACAAGATTGGTTCTAAAATAGTGCAGGTACCGATGTTAAATGAAATTGTGAACTTTCCCCATTCTATGTATATAAATTATACAAATGTAACAGAAATTAAACAAATTGTACTAGAACTAAAAAATAATAAGGCACCAGGTCCAGATGGTATAAAAAATGAATTATTAAAGTCAACAATTGATACTATTGTGGATCCACTGTGTTTTATTATAAATAAATGAATTGAATGTGGAGAGCTTCCTACGCATTTTAAAGAGGCAATCATTAGACCAGTTTTCAAAGGAGGAAGTAAAACAGATGTATCAAATTATCGTCCAATTTCTTTAACCTCTTCTGTCGCAAAATTATTTGATAAAATTATAAAGTCACGTTTAGTTGATTATCTAAATAAAAATAAAATTTTATCTGATATGCAGTTTGGATTTCAAAAAGACCGCTCAACCCAAGATGCAATAGCAAAAGTGACATCAATAATATACGGTGCTATAGATAACAAGAAAGCATGCCCAGACATGCTTTCTGTTGATTTAGCAAAAGCCAGCCTTTGACACCGTCAGTCATGGACTTTTGCTAGAAAACTTTGGAATTAGAGGTAATGTCTTAAAATTATTTAAAAGTTGCTTGGAGGAAAGGAAACAAAAGTTGAAATAAAAAATGTCTTAAGCAAAGAGTAAACGGTAATCTGTGGAGTACCACAGGGTACAGTTCTAGGACCTGTGTTGTTTACTATACATTTGAACAGCTTACTTACATTGAAATCTTCTGGAACAATAATATCATTTACTGATGATACAGTTATTTTGTATACTGGGCATACCTGGGATGACGTGAGACATTTGGCTGAAAGGGATTTAAAGAAAGTTTTAGATTGGTTTAGTGCAAATTTGCTAACAATAAATATAGATGAAACTAAAATTATTCCCTTTACGTATTACGAGAAATACCTACCTGACTACAGCACCATATTAGTAAATAATCTTTTAATTTCACTAACTCGATTTATTAAATACCTCGGTATTCTTATTGACTCGCATTTAAGATGGAATATACATGTAAACAATACAATAACAAAAATTCGGGGCTTAATGTTTAAATTTTATCAATGTCGACAGATACTACCTTTGAATCATCTTAAAATATTATACTATGCTTTTATCGAATCCATTATTCAGTATTGGTTGGGGAGGAGTAAGGAAAGCATATCTGATACCTCTGGAAATTATTCAGAAAAAAATTCTAAAAATCATATATTTTAAACCCTTCCTATACCCCACGAAACAATCATTTTCGGAATTTAATATACTATATTTGCGGTAGCTTTAAGATATGAATATTCTGTTATTTTTGTTCCGAAACAAACAGTACATTAGTAGGATAAATCACGAACGTAATACCAGAGAACAAGAAGCGGCTCACTTTATACACACATCATAAAAGTATTGGTCAAAGATGCTTTGTTTACATTGGGCCGAAATTGCTTAATATTTTGCCGATATCTCTAATAAAACATAAAAACAAAACACCTTTTCAAGAAAAAAGTATTAGTGTGGATGACTTCAAATGATGGAAATATGCTTTATAATATTGTTGATCCCATATAATTACTAAATTAACTATACTTTGATTGTGTATACCTCCTTGTGAATATTAATTTCAATAATTTCTGTTTTCTTAATGCAGTAGTTGTATAGTGTCTAATCAAATTATTAAACAATTAATACAGTTATATGTACAATTTAGTTTCTGTTCTCTCTCTTGTTTTACATTCACTGTTGTTCAGTTATTTTTCAGTTTATTTTTTCTTTCTTTGCATCTTAAGGAGATGTAACCCATAGACAGGCTTAAATAAGCCTAAATGGTAAATTTATTTGCAAATGAAACCTCAAAATTGCGTACAAAAATAATTTCTATATTATATAATATTGTAATACATTGTATAAACACATTGTACTCAAAATGAAATTTTAGTTAAGATAACTTATTGATTATACATACCTGTAATTTTTGTGTGTATTTATTTGTGAATAAATAAAATTATTATTATATATTATAATTTAAAGAGGGACAGACGAACATATACCTCTACTATTCTGGTAGTCGAGGTGATAGGTATAATCTTCCAAGTGATGGTTTTCCGGACAAGATGGTGGCACATTAGCTAATGGCTGTCCTGGAATATTCTCCAAATATAAGTACTGATGACCTCTAATCCTCCAGACAAGGTGATTATTGCAGAGAGAAGGCGTGTTGCTGCCAGATCTTATATGAAGGAAATCTTCGTCTTCCTAGATTGAACCCTTTTCGTGATCTCGTGCATAGAAAAATAAATTTACCAGTCAAATATCTTTTACAACAAAAAAAAAAGAGAAAATATGTAAAGTTCGCGTTGCCAACCGGACAACAAGCAAATATTGTGAGACAAAATAATAAAAAAATGACAAATATAATGAAATCAAAGGCATTTGCTTTGATCCTAGAATGATCAACAAATATCAAGATACTATTTTAAGATAATTTTCCCAAATACTCTTATAGATTCCCACCAAACTTCTTCAGTGCATGAACTAAATAAACTAAAAATAAGAACTGATCTTATTTGTACAGAAATGAATAAATTTCCCAGTATAAAATTCGGTTTCTTATAGAAAAAAACCAAGAATGAGGAAAAAATTTTGAGTTATAATTAAATTTCCAATAAAGAATATTTACAACAAAATATAGTTTTCTTAATAAGGAATTCCGGTACAATAAAAATTACGACTGGACTATAAGCTACGAAATTAAGACAAGTTAGAGTAAATTATGAGAGAACGATAGTAGGTTATTAAATGTATTTAAACATCGGAAAACGAATAAAATTATTATATCTATTAAAACAACGGAACTATATTAATTATACTCTCAAATGCAGGGAAGCTAGTCTAATGAATTTAAATATATAACCGAGCCAGACTATAGAAAATAATATAAAATTAGGCAAATGATTTGGAAATATCTTCCGAATTTCCCGATAAGATATAAAAGTTTAGGAATAATTCCCTGTGGAAAAGCAAATAAAGAATAATAATAGGAAATGAATTCTGCGGTGAGTTTGACGTACAGGTGAGCTATTGTACGGCACTATAAATGCCAGGTAAAAATTAAGGAAAAGATAACGATATAAATACGACCCTATATCTGCAGACACTATAAATTTATTTAATAAAACGAATCGGACAAATAGCTGCTAAATATTACGACTAGGCCGGCGTGACTATGGATGCTGATTCATGTGGTTCGATAAAAATCGATAATCATCTCCCAGTAGGAGCTGAATATTTTAACTTAAATCAAATATTCATAGTATTTACTAGGATATAATCCAATTTATATCATTTAAACAAATATACTATATGAAATGTAATAAGATAAGGAAATAACTTACCTACGTCTAACACACGTAAAATCCGAACGCGAAGTCTTCCCCTCTCGGATCTCGTTCTGCCGTCACAACCTTCTCCGGACGCGTCAGCTCTGTGGCCTTGTTTACAGGGTTGCGTTCCGATATTAATTTTAATCAGGAAAAAGGTGTAACGAGATTTGTGGGCATTATCATTACAAAGGATATAGGAAACACTAATATAATTATGATGGATTGGAGTAGCTTTTCTGAGGAAGGTAATTTTTTTGGTAATGGCAAAAAGGGATGAACATGTTTTGAGTGTGAAGTATTTCGAAACAGCTAATAAACTTCCCAAACGAGGTAAAGTCATCACTTGAACAAAAAATGGCCGCCAATATTACATATATCTGTAGCCGTTGCTAAAACTTGAAACATTTTCTTATTGTGTTCTCATCAGTAGAAATTTTTTTTTTAAATATTATACATTTGGTATTCAAAAACCGTCTTATTTCCGCTGTAACAATAATTATATTCTTTTTTGGGATTCTTACGAGAGATTCTTGTTGACTTCTCCAAGATCGGAAAAGGGCCCGATTTTCCTGGGGTTCGGCGGGGTGTTTATACAGTTCTGTATCTCAGAAACCAGATTTCAACAAGAAATCACAGAGACTCTTATTCCAGAACTTTAGTATGTGCGCTGTTCCTAATACTGCGATCTCTCGAACTTCTTGTGCTCACGGATGACCATGAGATAGTGGTGTAATCTTTTGTAATGGACTTTCTTAACAGTGCCGAGTACTCATAAAATGATTGGTATGGCTGAGGTTTTTAGCCTTCATTGCGTTATTGTTGATTCCGGTACATTCCTCAATTCCCAATACTTGTATGTTTTCCCGGAATCCATACTTCGTACTTCAGTTTTGTCACTTAACACAATGTTTTGACTTCTCACATGTCTACCTCGACGGAGCACCACTGTAGCGCATTTGTCCAAGCCAAATTTTATTTTGATTACACTGAACGATTTAACAATAGTAAGCCTTTGCTTTAGTTGCATTTTATTTTGAGCAAATAGTTACAAGTCGTTCATATAAAAGAGGTGGTTCACCCTATAATTCTCGCTGAGTTCAAAGCCAACCCTTTGTTTGTTTAGTTGGTTTGTCAGAAAAACAAGCGATAAATAGAACAATAGAAACTTTAAATTTTCAGGTTTCCTGTTCTTATATGGACTTTCGAATGGTACAGCCACTTTGGTGTTTACCATTTTTTCATACCGGTTTCTATAAAGTCAGCTATCATTGAACATATACACGATAAATTTGCAGTGATTATACGATCCAGGTATGAGGGACGCTATCAAAACCCTTTTTGTAGTCCACCCAAACCATGCTGAGATTTCTGTGCCGCTTATTTGCTAGTGGTGTGTTGATTTTACTCACTAGCAGTTGATCTTTACAGCTTCTAGAAGCCTTCCTGCGCCCTTTCTGTTCCTCTGGAGGCAGATGGTCATAGATTTTATTTCCTAATGCTCCAGTAATCATATTGTATATCGTTGGTAAACAGGTTATTGGGCTGTAATTCCTAAGATCTTTACCTTTGCTTTTGTAAAGAAGGACCGTTTTTTCTGAAGTTAACCATTCGGGTGTTTTCTCGGGGTGTGATATATTATTGATAGCTGCTGTTAAGCTGTTATGTAAAACACTCAATTGCTGCCAATGGTAAAATAACAGACATATTTTCAGTAAACCTGTTATACAGGATGGGGCAATAGTGAGTCGGACCTCGATATCTCGAGTTCTACGATATCTAGAAATTTTTAAAAAAATTGCAAATAAAGTAGTTAACAGTCTATAACTGGAAATTATTTTCGAACATAGACGAAATTACAGGTACAAGTGCCTTTTTTTAAATGGAATGCTATGTATATCAATACATTTTTTGAAGCCTCTTTCTAGACTCTATTCATTCCTGTATTAGCATTGAATATCTCCCAACCACTTGGATGTAATGAATTTTTTGTTGAAATAATGCAATCTGCAGATGGATATTAAAGAAATCACAGTTATGGATTTTAAGAAAAACTTATGTGAATACCAGTTACGAGACATCTGATTAATGTTTTTGAATCATTTTCATTTTCTTAAAATGTACAGAGAGGTCAAAAATTATTTTTCAATTAAGAACATTTTAAATTGAATTTTCTCAATTTTTTCAAATGAAACACCCTGCATATTTTTCGACGATATGATGTAGAAATGAAAAACCAACATTTTTTGTAAGTAGGTACTTCCCTTTTAAAAAAAATGTAGCTATCGTAGAACTCGAGATATCGAGGTCCGACGCACTATTGCAGCACCCTGTATAACTAGGATGGATTGGTGGAGTCTTTTTGTCAAATATATGTATTAAACAAAGGTATACAAAAATTTTTTTTATATTAAATGCATCTGCCTCTATATATAGGAGTGTGAAGGAATAATGTTTTTTTTTCTTTAAAATTATCTTTAGAATATAATTTTGAGTTGTTTGTAGAATTTCTAGTACGTTATTATAAAGTCCTTCCCAGATAATAATAAAACTCCTAATTCTTGACTCAATTAGGGATCTATAAGTAGTCATTAAATTTTTCCTATTTAATATGTCCCTTAAAATATAGATTGACGTGTAAGTTGACTAATTTTCTTTGTAATATAAGATACACGCTCATTCCATCTTAGGTGACGATCAGACATTATTTTATGAGCTTTTTCGATAATAGGACACCCACATACATTAATATAGTGATTTTTGGAAGGTTGATCGTTAGCTAATAATGTAAACATTAAAAGCTAAAGTTTAACCACTTAAAAATTAATACTAATCTTTCTTCTGTCATCAACGTAAGATACTAGATGGCCTTTAAATTGTTTTGTTAAGGAACTGTCCCTTGTGTTACGCCCATATTGATAGTGACTACATATCTTATCAACTCTTAAGCATTATTTTCTATTGGTGAGATACTGTTCTATGAGATATAATGCAGGACCACGTATGTTGATGGTGTGAAGCCGATTTAGTAAGATTTGATATGATGCGGTATCGAAAACGTTTGTTAAATTAGAAAATACAGCCATGCACTTTTCGATTTATTTAAACTTAGTACAATTTTTTTTAATTAAGTCCAGAACTGCATGCTCTGTACTCGTATTTTTTTTAAAGCCAAACTGCCGATCAGTGATCACATTATGTTTATCGAAAAACTCCACCAGTCTGTTTTTAAGACGTTTTTCAAATATTTTTGCAAAATTACTGATAACTGAAATAGGTCTGTAGTTGTTCAAATTTTTATAATCGCCGTATGTATGTAGTGGAGTTACACTTGATTCCTTCCATTGAGACAGTATTATATTTGGTTTATTTGTTAAATTTGTTATATGCAGTAACGGTTTAATGATATATAAATGTATGGATTTTACTAGTTTGACTGTTATCCCGTCAGGACTAGCAGATCAGCTGTTTTTAAGCTGCCTATTATTTCAATAATTTCATTCTTTGTTATAAGTCTAAGAAATATTGATTGTATTCAATGATTTTCTAGGCTGTTATTAAACAGCTCTACAATTTTATTTATTTCTTGAGATATTTTTGTGCCAATACTTATAAATAGTTGAAAACGTCAACTTTTTCTGTATTACCCGTCACTTCTAGTCCTTCGTTATTTATTATATTAATATTTTAAATTTGTTTATGTGTTATTTAGTTGAATTTGAAGCATTATTTGCAAGCTCGCAGACATTTTAACGTTACCTGTACTTCTGCGAGTTTACTTTTGTAGTACTGATTTTTCGCATCTCTTATTAGTTTATTGAGCATGTTTCTATATTCGGCGTATTGTTCTTTAAATTCAGGTGAGTATTTTCTCAAAGTTTTTTAAGTATTCTCGATGCTTTATGTAGTTTATTAATCCATCAGTCACCCATGCTCTTAGTTTATAGAACTTGTTTTTAATACTCACGCATTTTGATGATTTCTTTATTAATGTGTAAATTTATTGATAAAAATGTAACTATTTTGAACTTGATTACAATATATTACTTCTGCCCGAGTCTCTTGCTCTAAAAAATGATTCAAATTTAATATCAGTTTTATTAACTATTTCCTCGATTCATTTTTTTGTATATATCTCTTCTGAATTCTAAAATAATTGAAGTAATATAATGATCTGTTATATCCGTTTCAATAATCATACGTTTGATTTTAGTGCTTAAATTTAAAAGTTTATCTATCTAATAAAAATGTGGCCTATAATACTTTGTGAAGTTTCAGTTACTCTCATTCAAGAATTAATAAATGATATGTAACCATTCTCTGTTAAGATGTTTACGTGATTGTTCTCCTCTATTGAGTTTGTGTTGAACATATTAATATTTATGTCCCCTAGCCAATTTTAGTTTTAAGTAAATCAGTAATAAATTGTCCTCATTCAGTCATATAATTGCTCATATCTATAGATGGATGTCTGTAGGAAACAACGAATCCTATGCTAACTTTGTTTATTTCTATTGAGAATCTTAGTAAGTTCATTTCAGTCAAAGCAGTATTAGCAACACTTTTAGAAATGTTGTTTTTAATACATAAAATAACTCCATCACACTGCCATCAGATTCCATGTTTCTGAAAGAATAGTAATACTATATGGTATTCAATTTTTTTTCATGGGAAATATGAGCCTCTATGAGTAATATCTATAAACTAAATTTCAAGCTTCAACGATAAAAGACAATTAAATGGCACCTTGTAAAACGAATCCGTTGTCGCCCAGTGTATCAATATATTCATTCCAAAGAGCCTTAAAGCTCGACGTATAATGTATAACTCAACTTGGCATCACTTAATTCAACCTGTCGTGTAGGTGTACAAAGTTTTAGTACAACAACAAAGAGAAACACGCAATGATAAACTTAAGTTTCTTATCGTGAATAATAAGTCGACCAACTCATGGATTCATGAATATACTTGTATTAAAAGTTGTAGAATTGCATACATAATGCATTTCTATATTATAGGTGGGATGTGTCGTAAACAATTTCCTGCGCAGTATAATACCTGGAAAATTATTTATTAAATAAAAGATATAAAGATAAGAAGTACATTCTAATCTATTTAATTTTTGAAATATAATATTATTAACCTGCACATATAGTATACAGGGTGTCTCAGCGGGAACTGAATCGATCGATATAGAGAAAAGAACGCATCAGAAAATTTTTAAAATTTAGATAATTACTAACGTTGGTGTAGAAAATCCAACTAAAATAAAAAAAAATGAAATTCAATTTTACACAACTTGACGTAAAAAAATATAGGGTGTTCCATTTCACCTAAACAAGTTTTCGTGGTTTGAAGTTGACAAAATATAACGCGAAAGATGGAACACTTGGTATGATATTATTGAATTTATTCCAGTTGTAGAACGTAGATCTCCTTGTGTTCCTTTTATGTGGCAAGAAGCAAATGAGGATCTTTTACACGAAGAAAGTTATAACGGTTCTTGCAAACCGTTGCACCTGTCAAATGTTCTCTAAAATGTCAAATATCTCTGAAACGGCTAGGTTTAGAAATAGGATATGCTGCATATTCTCGACTCAGAATTTTATGCTCTTTTCGAAAATCCTAAAGTATATAGGGCGTTATATTTGAAATAAGCAAGTTGGTATCGACTTCCGGTATAAGCGGAAGTGCCAGCTGCTTGTAATTATTTTAGTTGGATTGGCCACACCGACATTAGTGATTATTTAAATTTTCAAAATTTTCTGATATGTACTTTTCTCTATATCGATCGATTCAGTTCCCGGTGAGACACCCTGTATAGTACAGTATAAATTTCACAATCATAAAAGAGTACTACAAAAATAAATAAATCAAAGCAATAGTGATAACAATCTAAAATTATAACATATTAAAGTGAGATGGCTTTAACAATAATATAGGAATAATATAAGACAGTACGCAGTGCAGTGTAATAACGTAAATATTCATCCAGCTGGACTGGGCGGCGCGGCGCGCCGCGGCCGTTAAAGAGGCATACATCCAGATCCTAATTGGCTGAGACCCATTAGCCTGATATCATTTCTGTTGAAAGATCTGGAAACATCAGGGAAATTATCCTGAGCATTTACAACCTTAACGTTCACCAGTATGCCTATCAGCCAGCATTTAATAACTCAAATCACTATATCCTTCGAAAAAAGGAGATTTCAGTGGCTGCTTCTCTCGACATTGAAGGAGTATTCAATAATGCACTGCTCGATTCCTTATACACAGCTAAAGGAATCAAGCCAACCATAACTGCCTTGATTGGAGCTTTGCTGCTAAACAGAATCATAATGGCAACCTTACAAGAGAGACGGTTAGCTTCATGGCTGCAATGGGAAGTTCTCTCCCTTCTTCTTTGACCACTAGCTGTGGATGAACTACTTGCCATTCTGACTCGGTGGGAAATTGAGATCCAAGCATATGCGGACGACCTAGTCAATTTGGTTAGAGAAAATTCTGAATAGATACTCTTCAAGAAGTACTAAATGCAGTGCACATCTGTTGCAAGAGGAAACAGATGTCTGTTAACCCCTACCAAATGGTAATAGTACCCTTCATCAGGAAAAGAAAGCTAGATAACTTAACCTTTTAATTGTTCCAGACGTATATGCACGTCTCGATCGAAAATGCTCCGAGCGTAAGTACGTTTCTCCCAAAGAAACTATTTAAAATTATTATTATTATTATTTTAAATTTCTGTCTGTCTATATTAGCAATAAATAGTGATTAAAATTTTATTTCTTTACTTTCTGTTTTCTCAAATAAAAAGGTTTTTTTTTGTGCAAAATATTGTGTTTTAATATAATTGTGTATTATTGAAGCTTATAAAAAAAATTAATTTTTCTTCATATATATTACCATGCACTGGACGTACATATATACGAGTTAAGGCAAAAGTGCCGAACAGCGGTCACGGCTTTAAAAAGTAATTGCACAGTAAAAAGGTTAAAACCCCTACTAAGTGAATCTATTTCGTTCTCGGAGGAAGTGAAATAACCAAGTATTAAGCTGGAGAGACTACTTAATTGGAACTCTTATCTGGAGAATGTAATCCGCAAAGTGAGATGGTCGAAAAATTTGTGGAAAATCGTGGGGCACGGATCCCTAATAAATATACTGGATATAGGTTACGGTCATTTGACCAATGATAGAATATGGCTCCATAGCTTGGTGGTTGAAAGGGCTACAGCAAGCGACCAAAACCAAACTCACACACACACTTACAGAGTCAAGCATTCCTGACAATAACTTGTGCAATAAGTACAACACCGTCAGCTGTTCTGGAAATCCTCATAGATTTATTAACTCTCCATATATACATAGAGAGAGATGTCAGGTGAGCAAGATGCAGATTCTAATAATAGGCAAACAACATGCCGCGTGCTAACATCATGGAACGCAATGGTCTGATTGAGCTGCTTTTTAACATTCCATTTCCTGAATAAGATGAATGAAATCGGATAAAACCGACCTACGGAAGACGGATAGTTATTGGCTTACAGACGGCTCCAAAACTGCTGAAGGAACAAGAGCTGAAGTTTGCAGTCAAAGCCTAAGGCAAGAGTAACTTCGATCCTACCTAATTCCCTGACAATTTTTCAGTTTGAAATATATGCCATTGAACTGATCTGTAGAAATCTTCTCAGACAACCAAGCAGCTCTTAAATCTCTTATATCCTACAGCTGTAACTCTGAAACAGTATAGAACTACCAAGAGGCTTTAATCCAGTTGGATAGAAACAACCAATTGATCTTGGTCTGGCATGGAAGGCAGCGAAATTTTGCGACATTAAAATTCATAGAACCAAAACAAGTTCTTGGCATATACTTGAGCACTGCCAAAACAAATATTTGACTGAGCCGACTAAAAAACTCTCCACTATTGGCAGGAACAACCAGGATTAGCTCATTCAAAAGAATTCGTCACATATCCATTGAAATAAAGAGTTAAAGAATTAGCACAGTTAAACAATTTAGTCATAAGGACTGTAACCGACCTCCATACTGGAAACTGTAGACTATATAGTCACCATCGGACTGGTGCAAATGTCGTTTGTGTTTAGAGGAAGGTGAAATATATAGTTTATGTACTAGTTCTCCAGCAGAAAGAACCCGATTTTCACTTTTTGGTAAGGGCCGGCTGTTTCCAGAGGACCTACGAGTGAGCCGCAATATACATAATGATCTCAGTGAAGAGTCTGATACAACCGCATTCACATTTCAATGAAGAAACAATATTTTGCACTTCATTAAATATGTGATTATTATTAAGTGTGATTATTGTAAAACACCCAGTGTGTATGATTCTTTCATTAGGATGAATAAGAGGCTATAGATGTAATGAATTCGAATTCGATACATTATCTAACAAGTCATTGAGCTCAAGCCGAGGAGCGCCTTCCCTGTTCTTCCACAAAACATTTTATTTGACAGATAAAAAACTGACGCACAGAAATCTCCTGTTTTATACGAAATGCCATTACATTAGTATACGTCATAAATATGTTTGTTATTTCCGTCTGCAGTAAATATTTTACGATACATGACGTTTAATGTACGGTCCCAAATATAACAAAAAGGGGAGCATTTACATTACTCCCAGCATCTGTCTAGCTGAAAAGACAGAAGGAGTAATAGCTTTACAAAGGAATAATGAGTGGGATTTGTCTCAAGCCAGTGGCGTAGCTTGAAATTCATTTGAGGGAGGGAATTTGTTTTTGAAATTATATCTCTGTGTTTATTTTACATTGCTCCTACAGACAAGGCAATAATTACAGAACTGGAGGAAGAAAATATCTGACTTAAAACAATAAAAATAGTTCTCCCAAATATATATAATTTTCCAAGAGTAACTGAAATTATATATCTGAGTGCATTCGTTTGAAACAAAGTTAACTGAATATTTATATTAAGTTTGAATAATCATGACCAATACTCCAATTGCGACTTTCTAAATTTTATTAAATAAAATGATATTTTACATTTATTTTTGTAGTTTTTTTACACATTTTGAACCCAAAATCTTTTATTCAACAATAAATAAAACTTGCTATGTTGCATTTACCCACGAAGCACACGATATCTTATGTACACGCGTAACATGTACATGATATTGAGAAGTATACCTTTACATATCTTGTAGATCTTAGGGATATAAGATTTACATGGATGGACATACCTGAGATGCACATGTGGAGGACATTACATCCATGGATAAACTCACTATATCCTTTGGCGCATGTCGGCGAAATATCCGAACATGAACGTACTCGTGACATACAAATTTGTACATACATTATATTATTTGCATATTACAAATTATGCAGTTGGGACTACAATATGACCTATATCTGCAAATCTAACATATTTAGTAATTACTGTAAAATCAGTAGGATTAATGAATTAAAACTGGTACCTAGTTAAGATAAGATGCCGTCATTTTAATTCATATTTTACCTAAAAAGAACAAATGGGAAAGATGAGTCGCGTACGCGTTGGCGTAACGTAGTTGTAGATGATTTAACTGCTAATTAGAGTGTAGAAGTTTTTCAGTAGATTTTTTGAATTTCCATTTTAAATATATTTTTATTCAAAATATTGTGAATTCTATTATATAATTCAATCTCTTCTAGTATTAGATAGGATACCGGTCTAAGGAGAGTCTCCAGTTTGTGTATTGTGTAATTTACCAATGGCTTTTGTTTGTTGATGCCCAGAGAATTCCTCGTCCTTTTAACAGCATTTTTTGGTTAAGTCCGCAATTCCGCATCTAGTAAGTAGACATTTTCTGATTCTTCGACACATGTGTCCAACTTCTAATTTTGCTTAATTGCCGCCACTGACCACCAAAACACCAATATTAGTCACCTGGACGCTGCTTAATTGCTGGCCGTACTTTATTTAATTTATATGGGAAAGAATAGTGGTTACGTAACAAATATTTATTATATAGGGTTCTTAGATGGATTTTTACCAATATCTCTCTCAAACTCTGGTGTCGAAGATATATCGTCAACTCCCGATCAACGCCAAAACCACCAACCACTGGCAGAGGAGCCTCTGTACCAGGGCCATCAGGTTTTATTTTAAACAGATAGCACCCCTCTTAAACATATATTAAGGTCATTCTCCCTTGAGGAGCATTAAAGTAGCCAACTTGTCACCAGTCTTTAGTCAATTTTTTTCATTGTCCTGAGACTGTGAGACTGTGTTTAAAAGCTCGTTAGATTACATAAGATAAGGTAGATAAGTCTATCCCATTATAATGCTCGGGACTTTCAACAAGAAAGGAAACACCTGTAACAAATATCTAACGCCCAAACTTAACAATGCCCTAAACAAGTATACGGGTGCAGGAAAAATATATACTGACGGTTTGAAAACAGACCATGATGTTGATAGTGCATTTATTGCCACAGATGAAAGTCACCTGTGGCCACCCATGGCCAGTATATATACAGCAGAGTGCTATGTGAAATGGCAAGCACTCAGATGTAGGGAGATCCTTCATCGCCATTTTTTAATTATGTGTTCAGACATTCTAAGTTCTGTTCAAGCCATTAAAGTTCTGTGTATAACAAACCCATTAGTTCAGAATCTTCTTTAATTAGTTTAGTTGGTAAATAGATTAAGAATTATATATATTTATCACCGGTACATATAGATAGTAAATGAACATGTACTAATAGATACAGGTGAACGAGAAGCAGACGAAAACTACATATTTGATAATATCACTATTAAATGAATTTAAAAGCAGTATGCGGAAACAAAATTAAGAATAAATGGCAATTACAATAGAATACGACAAACACGTCAAGTTAAAAGCTGCTATAACAGGAAGGTAAATAAGTGAATCACACCTTGCAAATTAAAAAGCGAGGAGCAAGTAATAGCGGAACGGTTGAGGATAGGCTACACATATCTAACTTTAGTTCACCGGAAAATGCAACCAAGATCACGAAATGTTGGTGGACGCGCAATCACTGGATCTTCTAAGCCATAATTAAATTTAATATATTGACGTGTGTTAGTAAATATCAGAACATTGCATTTCGTTATATTTAACTGAAATTTGCATTACACCTTAGCTGATTTCAAATGCAGTTTGCAATGTCGCAAATTCATTTACAGCATTTATTTTGTTATACAACTTCATATCGTCAGCAGGTAAATTACACTCACCCAAATCAACTGCAATATCATTAACGAAGACGTTGAAGAGTAATAGGTTTAACACAGAACCCTGGGGTACACTCAAAAAGTAGATACAGATACTGCAGACCACTGAACATACCATTCAGTATGGTGGCGGTTCGAAAAACATCAACTGAAGCAAAATTTTCGAAATTCGATTTTTTTTACTGTAACTAAATCTATGAAATTCTTTAATAAAATCTCTGTAAATTACGCCAACTTGTGAGTTAGCGTCTGCGTCCGTAGCATCAAATATTGGCTTATACGGAACAGATTACCGGTATTCAGTAATACAATGTTCGAGCGTATAATAAAATTTTTAAGAGAATTACAGTTAATAAATTGTTAAATCTGTAATCCTCAATATTATTCTTTTCACTTCTTTCATATATAGGGATTACCTTAGGCCATTAGACTTAAATAAAAATATGAAAGGAGAGAACACTCTCATATTTGTCTCGCGCAGTAATCGTCTGAGGTGCGTAACCTGTTACCATTTAAGTAAACTAATGATAATGTTGGAGTAAAATGTTTTCGATTAAGCGCATAAAAATGCGAACACGTACAAGAAATAAAAATTGCAATTCATAGTGTGACAGTGTGTCTCTCGGTAAAACGAACTCTAGTTCATCGACATGTCGATTTTACTTTTAAGTTTTATTAAGACGTTTCTAATAAGACTAAAGAATACAGTCAGGCATTTCCGAGTAATTATCTATTTGAACAATGCAAATGCAAATTAGTTGTAGTTGTAATCTCACTGACACCGAGTAAAACGGATTGACTGCTTCGATCGAGCAAAAACCGTCTATCAAACCTGAATTTAATTAAAACATGTAAAAACGGTAGTTCATTCCTACTTCCTACTTCTAATTTGAATTTAATAAACAGTTCGTTACTATTTATATTTTCTAAAAAACTATCTAGTAAATCAACACCATGAGGCCAAATTGCAAAGATGTCGTCAACATATCTCCACCAGACAACCGGTTTGTTTATACAATTTTGAACATGCGTGCTCTCAAAGTTCTCCATAAATATGTTGCTTAAAATTGGTGATAATGGAAACCCCATGGCCATACCAAAATCCTTCTGATATAACTCATTTTCCAATTGAAAATAGGTTGTTTTTATACACTAATAACTACGAGCTACATATGAACGCTAATACTAAAAATGCATGAAGTTGGCTTCGATAAATTTTTAATTTGTAATTTCTAGCAATGTTGTGTAACTTAGCAGAAACATCATTTTATTTAAGTGATAGCTATCGGTTGCATACCGGCATGTCAGATACCGATCACTTGCTTAAATTTGATTGAAATATGGCCATAGGACGAATGTAAATCTGCAGTATCTTGAATTTCAGACAGCACAAAATGTTCAAAAAATAGTGTTATATGCCGCTCTCTAATTGAGAAAGTTTAATCAATCCCTGGTAGCAGAGCGAAAGGAGGCCTGCCTAGTTGACTACGGGTAATACGGCGCCATCTTTGGGCCAACTGGCTAATTAGCATTACCACAAATACGAGAAAACGGTAGAATATAATAGTAGAAATATCTCGAATGATTAACCCGAATGATAGAAAGAATTCTGGAATAAATGCCACGGATATATAAGTAGCAGAGCCAACGCACTGGGGACAGCTCAGTACAGTTCTGAATGAGATGAGAAGTGGTAATAAGTTGAGAATTATAGAAGTGGAACTATAGTACCTAGATGAAAGTTATAACTAACGTGTTATTGTAAGGACTAATATTGTAATTTAATGATTAATAAATCAGTGGTATTTACTACACCGTGTAAACATGTAACAATGTTTAAAAAGTGACAGTATTCTATTTCTTGTAATACTTTATTGGGTATATTCTGAGATTATTCCTGAAATGTTTTTATTCAAGAAGAAAATTGTTATGATATGAGCCTATCTGATAGTTGACAAAATTTTTGACGAAATTTAATCTTAAGTAGTAAATAATTATTTCGCACATTGCCTCTGAAACTTAACTGATATATTTAGTGTTTACCTATAGGTACTAGTTATTTTTTTACCTATCATTTATGTTTCTGTTGACATAATTATTTTATTATTCGTGAATCAGCTTTGGTAAATAATAATTTTGCTGTATATTCTTGCAACTAAATTGTTAAAAAGCTGTTAAAATTTTTGTTTTCAATCTTTCGAATAGGTTCTTGTCCAATTTTCAGTTTAGTACGCAGTTTGAACAAATATTTTAGTCGCAATATCACGTGATAAAATTCAGATAAACTTTTATTTCTTCAGAAGAAGTCCTTATTTAACATAATATTAGAAAATAATGAGATGATGCCTGTAGAACGTACTAGAAACATCTTAAAACATTCCAAGTAGCTTCTAGTACAGTTCACGGAATATACTAATAATGTTCTCAAGAATGTCATGTGGAGGTTCTAGCAACATTTAAAACACTCTATTTTTAATGTTCATAGAACATTCTAGTGTGTGAAATCTTTTGTAGATTATTGAACTATTTTCAATATGTATTTTCTGCATATTTATACATACAATATACTTCTACTATCTGCGAATTACGTGCGGTATAATATTAGCTTTTCAATATGTAGACCATAACAAATATTAGTATAATTATTGTCATTATTAAAGTCTCACAAAACTTTCGTCTCCATTTAAAATTCGTAGTACTAATGCTCCTTATAAACCAAACCATATCATATTACTCAGGTATACTACTAGGGCACTTCTAAAATTCTCAATGGGCTGATTCTTCAAATAAAGTTATATCCTTTACGTGCGCCTATGCGCTCTTCTCTGGTTACAACAGCTCTTAACTTTCTCTTGTTTGTTGAAAAGCTGGGATTTCATTTCAAAGGTTCAGTCATTTAGGATTTAATAACAAGGAAGGATGACTTTTGAATATCGATGTGAAAGATGCATACTTTGGATATTGACTTAATTATTATGAAGGATTATCGGACATTATTTTCATTATTAAATTTCCTTTTTGGTTTTTGATGTTGCGCCGAAAATATATCAGATATTTTGTTTTCCAATAAAGCAATCTAATATTATTGCGACTGAATTATGAATAAAAAATTATAACAGGAACAAAATGAAAGGTCATGGGATCCTGGATTTCAAAAGATTTTCCTATTTTTTTTTAATATCATTTTCGGGCATCAAAGAATATATTTTCACCGCAGAGTGTTGCGTGAAAGATCACGCAACACTCTGCAACACTTCAGTAACACCCAGCAGGAGCTGGGTGTTACTGAAAATCATCATCAATTATCCCTTCTGAAAGGGACTCACAATTAACAAATTATAATTTTTATATGAATTTATATCGGAAACAGTTTTTACTTGAAAATAATCAAAGAATAGCGTAAAGTATACGCACAATTCTCAGTTGTATATAGTATGAACTGCATCTTTGGCTAGTGCAATACCCAGATAAATACCGCAAGACCAACCTGCAATAAGGCCTTCCAGTCCAGTCCAATCATGAAGGTCAAGATCAGGTTCCGTTCCAGCCGGCGTTGGTGCCTTTCAGTAGTAACCTCTATATAGGATCATGAGGCACTGAAAAGTTATAAATATTTGTACTAACCATACCTTAATTTTCAACTACCATTCCAGCGGGGAATTCTAAAGTTCTCTTAATCATACTTTGATTTTCAGACCTGCTAATAAAATTTTACTTTTCAGGGTTTACTGATCCGCTTTTGTTTTAGATCCATAGGTATTAGCCCTCCATGCACTAGCTAAGTACTATATATAACTCCTTTATAATTTTACACTGTAATTTGTTATATCTGTGATCTTGCTTCTTCCATCTGGTACCCGTAGTTATTCTGCACCCGTTTTACCGCTTTACCAGTTGTCCTGTGTCATCTCTTATTCTGTGCTAACGCTTTAACGTTTGTTTGGTGCTATTCTTGTTATTTGGATCATCTGAAACTAGTATTATCGATGCAACACTTACTCTCCTCCCGGTAGTTAGTAGGTAGGTTTGGTTGATCATTCAGTAAACAAATAGAGTTTTACAAATAAATAATAGTGAATTAATTTGAATAAACTAACATTCTGAGTTTTACTGTTTATGAGTGAACGGCTAATTTCCTAAATTGATCTGCTGGAGTACAGTTTCTCTACTTGAGCTACTCAGCGTCGCGTATCCGGCCTGTGGGTAGTCTGTCCAATCGCTTAAACTAGAACTCCGAACACTCGTTTCCGGAGCTCGAGTAACAACAAGTGGCCCTTTTTCTGCTCGTCACCATCTGGGGTGGAGAAAAACGCGTCACAAGGCTTTAGCTAGATCCAGAAAAACCGTTAGACATTTTTTATTTGCATCTGAATTAGGAACTGTTTCATAGATTAAATCTAGAACTGCATGTTCAGTGCTCTTGTTTTTTTTTAGCAAATTGTCTGTCCGTAATCACATGGTACATATCAAAAAAACTAGTTAATCTATTTTTAAGGCACAGTTCAAAAATTTTTGTGAAATTGTTTATAACTGATATCGGCCTACAGTTACTTTACATCCGTTTTATCACCTGCCTTATACATTGGCGTAACTAGCGACTCATCCCATTGGTAGGTAAAATATATTTTGTATATGCAAGATGAACTAATGGTTTTACCATATACTGGTGAATAAATTTTATTAGCGTATTCGATATGTCCACAGCAGATTTATTTCGTAGATTTGAAATAATCGATATAATTTCATAAAAGAAAAAACAAATAAAAACAAAATGCAGGAAAACTGGGTTGCTTATAAAATATACTTAATTTCGCCCTAGCATCGATGCGGAGAGAAATAACCGCGTACTTAAGTTCAACTAAATATACGATTTAAACATGATAATATTATGCCTACTAGTTTACAAAATGCAGCAGATATTAATGATTTCTTTCTTTGCAAGAATGGCAATTGCAACATAGTTATAGACTTCTATGTTAACACAAAACTTAACGACAATTTATCATTGACTTTTACTCTTGTTGATGCTGATTTTGTTTATAATGCAATAAGAAGTATAAAGTCCAATGTTAAAATGATACTGACGATGTTAAAACTATGTATGCCAACAATTTTGAATCATATCACCCATATTATAAACTGCTGCCTTCAACAGGGTTACTTTCCTATGCAATGGATAGATGCAGTGAGTTAAAAGGTTAAGTGTAAGAATAGCCAGGTGGCTAAACTTCGCTTTTAAATCACTATATGTAATTTGTTTATATATGTACATTTACATTTTCCCAACAAAGTCGTTTATTTTTATTTTTTGTTGTAAGATGAAGAAATAAATTTGAATATAATTTTCTATCGTTAAAAATGATTTCCGGGCTCTCGTTATTTTTTTAGATTTTACAGTTTATTAACAATGTGTATGAAATGTTCGTTTATATAATTAGTTTCAGCGATATTATTATTTATTTGTTTTCCATTTACATCATTTATATTATTGTTATTTTGAGTATCAGTTAGTATAAAAGTAATTTTTTGTTTTCCTTATTAAATTATCTAATGTGTTTCTATAACATGGAAAGTCGGGAAAGTACTTCGAAACCCAGAATCCCTCTTATTTTTATGATACCACGTACTTTGTTTAAAATCAATAATTAAATTTGGAATAGCTGTAGAACACTACGCAGTATTATGCAGCCTAATATATCTAATAAGAATTAGCACCTAACTCACTTTGGTAATATTCTATAGTTTCTCTAAATAAGGCAGTATAATATATAATTTATCGAGACAGTTTGGCTTTAAAAAGAATATTAGCACTTAACATGCAGTAAATGATCTTATAAAAACAGTAATTGTCGCAAATATGAATGAAAATAAAAAACGTCTTAGCGTGTTGCTTGATGGGACACTGTGTCACATGAGATTCTTATAAAATGGATTGTTAATGTTGGTATAAGAGGACCCACCTTGAGTATCATAAAAAATTATCTTTCAGATAGAATTTAGCGTGTTAAGATAGGCAACTCTCTAAGTGAGCCATTATCATTAACCACGGGTGTGCCGCAAGGAACAGTGTTGGGCCCAATATTGTTCATTGCAAATATAAACAATACTGCAAACATTGATAACTTAGGAGGTCATTTAATATCATGCGCTGATGATACAGCACTGACTTTTGTCGATGACTCGTGGGAATCTGTCTACAAAATGACAGAAAATGGTCTATTAAAATATATAGTTTGTAAAACCATAGTTTACTAAGTTTAAATATAGAGAAAAGTAAATTCCTTTCATTTTCCATCACAATGGATGATCAACCGGAAAATCAAGGACTAAGGGTTCATAAAAGCAATTCAATTTATTTTCTACTTTGCACCGAAACTCTATAACATTCTTCTGCATGAATTAAAAAACATAAATAACAAAAATAAAAGATAATTGAAGAACTATATACAACATAACCCTACAAAATTTGTACAATTTTTCTGATGTGAATAATAATGATAATAACAGACTTGCTATTTCTAGTTTAGTTAACTTTAACAAGAACAAATAGAAATACATATCTAATTAGAAGAATGTGACTTCAGTTAGTTGTGTAATGCACGAATAGGCAGGTCATGTCTAGGTGGTAGCACAGTAGGCTTACTTCATTGTTTTTCTCATTTCTTTTTAACCATTTAATAACTTTAAATGTAACTTAAATATATTACATATATTATATATCGTATAACTGTATATTGGAAAATATATTTGAATCAATATTACGATAACACGATTGGAGTACACAAAAATATGTATTCATCATTCTAATTTACTTGCAAATAAATTAGTATTATCTAGCAACAATTGTTTTTCTGTCTTAGATTAGAAAACGTTATTTCATATTATCACTGGCCTTAATTTTCTTCAACTAAAACTTTAAGCAAGATGTACATCAATAAAATTTATTTAGTAAGAATTCTCAACTGTGTGGTAGCGGCATTTCTACAGAAACAAACGGAAAGAAAAGTTAAATGATGTGTACTTTAAGCGCTCAGTTGTTTCATTTAAAGTTTTGGCATCATCTCTGAACAAGCAGAAAATAAGTTCAATAAAAATATATCTTCATTAACGAACAACAAGTTTGGCAACTCTTTTGAACTGCGATTTTCCGACATTAGTGTTCATGGCAAAGACAATAGTATATCCGTGACTTGTTTCCAAATGCAATCTAGCCGACCAGACAGTAACTGGAACCTTGAAACTATTTCCACTGGATTTAAGAAAGCGATTTAGAATTCATCCCCTTATTTAAGTTGTACGTCGCTTGAACAAATTGATGCTTAAGATATTCGATACCTTCTGATTCAATGTATTAATGTAAATACAATAAAAGTAATAAAGATACTTAGAACAGGTTGAAGGAAAAAATGTATAATACAACGTAATGCTTATAGTTCAGTTAAAATAGATACAGTCTGAACCATAAACAATAAGGCAACAATTTTAGTCTAGTGTAAATTTCAAATGTGCTTTTAGAGGGCGGCATATTAAAACATAATATTTTTAGTCGCAAACTCCTCTATAAAGTCCTTATTTTACCATAAGGAACGTAACCAGACTGCAACCAACAGCTACTCTTCGGGCTATGTGCCCCACCGTGCGCTGAATTACAAGTTACAGGTCTGGCGCGTTAAGTGTAATAATTGCATATTACCATCAAAACGCTAATGCTTCGATTGCAACAAACACCAGTCGAAAGACTGATCCTACTTAAAGGAGCTCTCTTGCCAGCCGTCACACACCACTTGCAGACTGCAGTTTCGAGCTGTTGGCTCTCGGTCAAAGGATCCTCGTGCCGGTGGTCACATGCCTACCTTGCACTGACGACTAAATAAAAGATTGTTGTACACGATGGTGGTCAGGCCGTCTATCACATACGCGGCACCGGTGTGGTGCAGCATACCGGCCACGACAATGAACAAACTCAAAGTGCTAGAACACAAATATATGCGCCTCATCTCAAATTCTGGAAGATACACCTCCCTCAGAGACCTCTACGAACGCTGCAACGATATAACCCCGATAGCCGACTACGTCCAGCACATCTCTCAAAACTTCTATTCGTTCAAACTGGGCGATAGTCCGCTAACAAGACACATTACACAGCATAATGCCCCATTTCGGATTAAACACCCCTTACCTTACTAGACATTGTCAATCTTCCGACAGCCATTCTAGCCACACTTCACCAACTATACCTTTCTCTGATCCTATCCACCTTGTGCTGATATTTAATACTTTTCGTCGTCTTTAATTCTTTCCTGCCCCCTCTTCTTTTGTGTTTGTACCTTTTTGTCGCGTTTGTCGTTGTTTCTTCGTTTCTATTTGTACATTTTTGGCTGTAAACTCACTTACCTCGTAACAATAGCAGAATTTACCCTAGATAAAACAAAATTTATTAAAGCCACAGCTTAGGCCAGCCTAGCGCAGCCCGTCGTTGGAGTAATTCGCGGAAGGCGCCTTGTTCAAGTTGTGGTACCAGCGTCCGTATCAAAATTTATAAATCGGTATAGTGCGCAACCGGTGTTTACCAGTTTTAGTTTTTACAGTTTTAATGTTAAGCTTTCTTTTGAAGCATGTTTTAATCTTACCACCTAATTTTATTTATACATTGTTTAAAAGGGAGTTTTGGTTAAGTGTTTTATTTTATATATACAATTGTTGCTTACGCCGAACCAGACCTGTCTCGGCCCGACTTTGCGATGCACCACCGCGTTATCACGGTAGTTGCAGGGTCGGTCCCGGGATGGGTGCTGGGGAGGCAGCTTATACCTGTACCAATAATTTGAATAAAATCTGTTTGAATTGAATTGGTTAGTTTGCCCGGGTTTGATGCGTGAGGTCGACGGTTCGAATCAACTTTTTACAGTTTTTTAAATTTTTTTAATACATTTTCTTAGCTAGTAAAATACGTAATATGAATATTTCTTTAGGTTAGTTCGTTAGGTTAAATATATTAATATTATTTGATGTTGTATAGTTGCTTATAATAGATAATTTCCCTTGCCATAATAACTGACCAATACCAATCAATTACCATAACGCTATACACTGCGAACATTGAATTGTGTTTTAGGTTAGGAAAAATATTTGAGTGTTATTAAAACTAATTTCAAATGTATTCCTGATCAGAGAATATTACGTTTTAAAACTATAGTATACAACCTTAGTTACACTGTTATATCTTAGTCTCTTGACAGACTTTATTCCCCCTCAAATCTATAAGAGCATTATGCGTAAATACGGATGTTAAAACCTATGCGATATATGTAATTTTTTTAAATGTAATTTCTATCCCCTTTACAATTATTGCTTCTTGTGCACCAATTATGGAGTATTGGCATTAAGCTAACTTTTTATATTGCTTAACATACATCGACTCCAGTTACATCACTATTTTGTGTATCTCTAGCTACATTTATTGTAATTATTCTCCATCTGCATTTTACATAAGTATAATACTAAACAACTATAAAAATATCCTTACTATAAAGGACACAGCAACTTTAACTTAGGCACTTTACTAGCATACCTGCTATCTCCTGGCACATTTTGATACACTTTCCAATACAAAACTCATTTTTTTCTATAGATTTTTATCAATTCACTCGACTTCGCCACCTTTTCAACTTCCCATCCCTTTAGTCACGCTTCCGTATCACATTCCCTTATCCAGCTCCACCGCATCATTTTAACATCACTTTGGCAACCTGTAAAGGTACCTTTATTAAAGAGTTGATATTCAAGTTTATCAAATACTTTCCCTTGCCATATACCTTGTAAATATTGAGAATAATAATGTTTAGCGTCAAGCGAATATGTGCATTAGTTCATTGCAGTGTACTGGGTTGATTTTTTCATTTTCCATAGTATATAATTTTGCAAGTATATTTTAAGTTCATTTTTTAATGCGAGACACAATAAAAAAATCCTTAATTTAAATGTTAGTATCTCAAAATACCGCCACTTCTCTCACATTTATACCTTCATAAACAGGAAATAAAATGCGCATCATAAATGAATTTCTTAAACATAGTAATTGAGAAGGTTGGCAAAACACTCGTCGAGTATGGTATATCAAATACTAAAAGATGACGGGTTTATGAGGTTAAATAATTAAAGAAAGAAACAAGTTATTGTTATTGCGTTATACCTCAAAGACAAACAAAAATGCAGCTACGAACACGTGTTTCGGAGTTGTTGCTCCTCATCAGCGTAGCGTAGCTTAGCGAATATAGGTATCTTATAGTTGAGCAAAACTAATAAAAATAGGAAAGTATAGTACACAGTACTCCATTTTTACTATCATACTTCATGTGCCACATTTAGAGCCTCAAATAAGAGCGGTCAGTGCGACGAGCCCTATGTGTATTGCTCTATTTCCACCTGGCAAACAAAAACAAAAGATGAAGAACTGATGAAGTTAAATAATTAAGGAAAGAAGCAAGTTATTGCCTTATACCTCAAAGAAAAACAACAATGCAGCAACAGACACGTGTTTCGGAGTTGTTGCTCCTCATCAGCGTAGCGTAGCTTAGCGAGTATGCAAGTATATCTTATAGTTAAGCAAACCTAATAAAGGTAGAACAGCACAGTACACAGTACTCCATTTTTACTTTCATACTTCATGTGCCACATTTAGGGTCTCAAATGAGAGCAGTCAGTACGAAGAGCCCTGTGTATAATGAACAATAATTTAAAGAACGACGTATCCAAATACATGAGGAGTTTAATAGGTTCAGCGTTTACTTCATTATTTCTTATTAAATATTATAAAGTTTTGGTTTCATCATTATTTATGGTAAGATAATTACTCCTCGATTAATTTTTTATTAGACTATCGGATTCTTTGCTGCTAACATCAAGTCGGAAAAATGGTTATCCCTTAGCAAAAATGTGGCATCGTCAGCATATATTATTGGGAGTTCATCAGGAGTCAAATTGAATGACAGATCATTAATATAGACGATAAACATCACGGGACCTGGGACAGACCCCTGTAATACCCTGTAATTAACATCGAAAAGTTTGGACACTTTATCGTTAAATTTAATGCATTTTTGACGGTCCGTAAGATAGGGCGTAAATATACTTTCTTTTAATCCCATAACAATCTAATTTTTATATAAAAACACTATGATTAACAGTATCAAACGTCTTGGACATGTAGTTTATATCATTACACTGAAGCCGTGATATACTCATGAACGTGTGTTATGCAAATTTCCACTGACATTTGAGCTTTGGTATAAAGAATTGGGGTAACAGTGCACATGTAAAACGAGTATTTATACTGCAGAAGTGATCCAAAGCCATTGGAAAAAAAAATACTGCAGAAGTATGCCGTACGAATAATCGCTGGTTTATGCTTTTTGTAAGAGCTGTCGCGCTACTTTTAAAAACAGAAACACATGTTGAAGATTTGTATATTTGTTTACAAGAATCCACATAGAATTTTGCCCATCAAGTTAGCCATAACCATAATACAAGATTTAAAGCACTATTACTGCCTCAATCACAACGAACAGTTTTGTACCAAAGAAGCTTTTCTTACCATGGTTGCAAATTTTTTAATGCACTAAATGAGGAGAGAACTTTCTCCGAATCTACATGTCTTTAAATTAAAACTGAAAAAATTATTATTGGACAAGAGAATTCTTATGATTTTGAAGATTTTTTTTTAAATAAGTATGTGTGCTGAAACTATGCGCCCAATTTATTTAGTCTTCATTGCATCTAGAGTTTTGATTACTTTATCTACATACCCAATATTTAAATGTATGTGCTTCTTTTGTGTATGTACTTATTGTTTTATTGACTAAGTATATATCATAATTCTATTTTAATTACTATTTTTTTATATTTACACTTTTATTATGTCTGATGTTTGTCTGTTCTGCTTGTGTAGAACAATTCTTGGGCTACCCATCAATAAGTGTTATTATTATTTTTATTAGAACGAATCGGATTTTATGGTTAAATGGTGGGTTTCATAATAAAACCACAAAAGTTTTAGCGCTTGTGAAAACTGACTCGTAAAGTTCTTGTAGATACACAAAAACTGTGCATTGGTAGATTCTCCTAGATAGCTCCATCTTCAATAATAGCTACTTAACGATCAAACGTACTAATAACGGTGTTAATTGTCGAGATTATTAATCGCCTTTTAATATACAAGTTACAAAATTCTTCCGTCGACTGTATTTTTGATAAAGTGAAGAAAATCTGATTTTAAATTTTGATTCAAAGACAAATTCAATTATTCATTAATTTGACAGTGACAAATATTGATGACATGGCGTCTTGATTTGGATATTTCATTTTATATATGTTTATAATAAATTAATTAATAGTAAAATCACTCATTAATCAAACTCGTTAATATACGGTCGACGGAAAAATATATTAACAGCTAATATTTGCGAGATAAACTTTTAGCTTGACAACAAGATTCCACTACTTTTCCTCTAAGTCTAAATAAGGATGAATCTTTTATGACATTTTCTTAAGCCTTCGTAAGACCATAGAAAAATAGTTCCAAATGATCATCATTATTTTGCACTATACAAAGGAAATTCATCCTCCCGAAGTTTTGAGTGACTGATTGGTTTTTAACTCATATTGTAACCTAAAATTTAAAACTTGAAGTGGAAAAAACAGTTTCGGACCCAATTTATAAAATAGATGACTCTAATCGATGTACTGATAAATTTATGAACCTCATTAAAGTAGCTGTAAAGGACTCAACGGATTTTTTTTAATAAATAATAAGAATAAAAACGAAAGTCCTGAATTGCAATGGGCATTATAAAATCTATAAATGTTAGAGACTATTTATTACAATAACATTCACTAGATCCAAATAATGAATATTTCAAAAGTCGATATGTGCTATATAGAAATAAAATAAATAAACTTATAGATAAAGCCAAGCATGGTTATTAAAAAAGGTAAATTCATTTTACAAATACAGATACAAAAACTCTGTGGAAAACAATAAATGATTTTACAAATAAAAGCAAACCAGCAACGAGCATTCCTTATTTATAGAAAATAATTTAAAAATGAAAACAATTATATGATATCAAATAAATTTAAAACCCATTTCTGTAATATTAGTAAAAACCTTGCTGACAAAATTGTGCCTGATTCTCAAATTGTAGAACCACCGGAAGTAGACCATATTTTTTTCTTATTTCCAATTAATACGTGTGAAATAAAACGATATATTAATGAATTAAAAATAAAAAAGCTCCAGGTAAAGATAATATATCTAGTGTAATACTAAAAGAAATTCAAAACTATATCTCCTCTGTGTTATCTTTAAATTTTAATGAAATATTTGAATGTGGAATTTATCCAAAGGCTTTAAAAGAGGCAATTATTAAACCTATTTTTTAAAAGGGTGATCCCAATAAAGTGAAAAACTAACGATCTATTTTTTTGTTATCAAGTACTGGAAAAATTTTAGAGAGAATAATAAAATTTTGTGTAGTAAATATTACTTAATATCATAAAAGCAATATGGTTTTCAAGAGGGTAAGTCTACAAGTTATGCCATAGCTAAACTTAATGTATAATGAAGTAGATAAAAAAAACAGAGTTATTTATGTTCCTTGAAAAGCATTTGACGCAGTATGCCACAGGAAAGATTTTGTTACAATTGGAGAGGATAGGATTCAGCCAGCCAGCCAAATGACTCAAGAGTTATTTGTAAAATAGAAAATGTAAAAATTAATAATACACTGAGTGAACCGGGAACAATTCATTATGGTGTATCACAAGACACTCTACTTGATCCCATATTTTTCATAATTTATATAAATAGTATACTTACTTCAAATTTTTCCAGGAAATTAATATCTTTTGCAGACGACAGCGCAATATTTTATGAAAGCGATTTGTGAAATTCATTAAAAACCATAGCAGAGCTAAATATAACAGAAATAAAAAATCATTTTAACAATAAGAAGCTAAGCTGTAATGAAACATTCTTCTTACCTCTGGCATCTTATAATACGAATAATTTGCCTAATTACAAATCTATCAAAATAATGAGTGCTAATAATGAAATTAAAATAAAATCCACTTATGTGATACACATATACAGCAATTTTCGATGGGAGGAGCATATTCAGGTAGCGTATAAAAAATTAAGGAGATCAATGTCAGAGAATTTAATACTAGTATACAAATCATTAGTTGAATCAATTTTGCGGTATGATGTTATTGGTTGTGGTGGAGTAGCAAAAACAACAGTAATTAATCCATTACAGAGAATTCAAAATTGTATCTTAAAAATAATATTAAATAGGCCAGCTCGTTTTATTACAAATGAATTATAAAACACTCGATATTAGACAATGACGTTTAACTGTTGACATTTGTAAATAATATTTCTCTATACTTACAATTTAATATTAATTGTTATAATTGTAGATAAAGTATGGTATTTAACTCGCCTGCGGCTCGTGGTGCAAATTGCAACTGCATGAGTTATTGCCTACATTATCGCTCATTGAACTATAACTCTTAGTACTATTACTTGAATTATGTTAAGTGCACATTATCTGTTGTAATACTTTACTTAAATTTGTGTATTATAGTTAAACAAATAAATATTCTTATTAATTATTATTATTATCTTTCTTCCCATTTTCTCAGTAATTCTACTGGCCATTTAACATGTCCAACGCAGTCTTGACTAGGATCTGGATCGGGCAATCCGGGAGGGCTTTCACTTTTTCATGATCTCATGTCTATTTATAATTATTCTAGTGATGGTTTGGAAACTTCCTCACAATATGACATGTCTGAAGAATTACCCTCTTCTGAATTTTATTATAAATGCCGCTAGGTAGTCCCAGTCGCTGGACGTTTAGTTTCAGGTTATTGGTCATCATTCCTGTGGTTGATATAACTATCGGGACGATTTCTATATTCTCCAACTTTCAAACTTGCTTCATTTCTATTGCCAAGTTTTCGTACTTGGTGACCTTCTCAATCTCTGTTCGGCCCAGGTTTTGGCTAAGGAGATATGCTATATCTACTATCTTTCCCAGTCGTTTTTTCTTTTCAATCAGCCCTATATTGGGTCGGTTGTAGTCCAGTGTTTTATCTGTAATTATTGGGCGGTCCCAGTATAGCAGATATTCCTCGTTCTCCAATACAGGTTCCGGCTGGTATTTATAGTACGGTGGGGGTTTTTCCTTCATATGGTGTAATTGTACAAGTTTTGAGTGGATGATCTTTGCGATTTGGTTGTGCCGGCCCAGATAGACCGAATCTGCTAAACCTGAGCAGCCGCCTATTATGTGATCTATAGTCTACCCTGGTCTTCTGCACTTACGACACAAATCTTACATCTGTTCTTTTGATGATCTGTTTCTCATATTTACGCGTAGCTATCACGCCGTCTTGGATTGCGATCATAAATCCTTCGGTTTCTGGAAACAACCTACCGTTTTTACCCTTATTATTATTATTAAAAACATATGTTCCCAACTTTCAGTGGAAATAAAATACCATTACTATAGGACATCCTGTATTTACGTATTGACAAGGATTGTTTATCTAGGACTAAACAAATTTGAACATCATCTCAATGACAACCGTTAGAGCCAAAAAACTATGAGTAGCTACCCACTCAATAGGAACTAATCAACATCATTTTGTTAATACTTTTATTAAATAAATAATTGGATGCCCAATTAAAAATTAGCGTGCCTCATCGCTATGCGGCAATGTCCATGAATTCAGTGCCTACGTGAACGATACATACCCTCTTGCTTTTTGATTATATTAAACTGTATAATTATTCTCAGTCTCTGTGCAACCCCTTTATCTAAAAATATACATTACCCTCCAGTTGATGCCTTTCTTTAGAATTTAAAATTAAACTATAACGAAGTACGTTTTGCCGAGTTCGCTACACCTTTGAATGTTAATCTAGTGCATGAACACATTTTGACGTGTAAACTAGCACCGGCACGCTCAAAGAGATTTCTCATTACGTATACTATGACAATATCAAATAATTTCGTTACCTTCCGACATTTCTTGGAGGATCCTCCTTTGTGCGCTAACATGTATGTTCTTAGATAAACATTTGCTGTTTTTACAGCAAGCTCAGTGATTCGAGAGCCGAATATCTTTAACTTTTTGTTATTTTATTGAAGAAAAGCATGCTTTCTATGCGCTACTAGAAAAGTGTAACTGGTAGGTAACTCATGTTATTCAGAGATGCTTTATGAACTTCAAAGGCTAGACGGCTTATCTTATGGAAGTGGAATTTTCTGCCGAAAATTATTTTACAATAAATCTGGTTATATTACTTAACTTAAATAAAATTATCATCAATTTTATGTTGGCAAAATTATATTGTTGGCGCGTTTAATTTGTGTTTTATTTTCTGTCAAAATATTGATACCAGCTATAGATACTTGATATAGAGGGTTGCTGCGTCTTACCGAAAAATAGATCCTTTTCTTTACAGTTTGACATGTTTCATTATCTTATTTTGTAAATATTATTTTGTAATTGTAAATAAGCAAAGTACAGTACAAAAATTTATGGAAAAGAAAATCTTACAATAAAATATATCAACATATATCAGTCTAGGGTTGTTAAGCTAACGCTAGGGAAAAGAATTATTAATTTAAGCAATTTTACAATGAAAAAAAAATATACAGAATTACTTAGCTTTAAAATAATTTGGAGAGTCTCCAGGCGCTCCAGACTTGAAAATTGTTGATCAAGATCGTTGCTGGTTGCAGAAATCTTCACAAAACAATTGCATAGGGTTTTTCCCAATCGGTAAGTGTAAATTAGGGCAAATTCGAATACCAAAAATCATGTACCAAAGTTTAACGTGGAGAAGTATGATTAAATAAAACGATAAAATAATTCAATAAGTTGTTCAAATCTTTGCTATAATAAAACATTAACACAATTAGAAGAATAAAGTAAATTCAGGTAACAAAATAATAATCAAGAAGCAACATGGAGCAATTATGGAAAGAGTATTCGCAGTTATGCCAATGTATAGAGGTTCTCCATAAAAGCGTCACTCCTTGCTCAGAAAGTTAAAATATCTTTACCAATTAATTTAAGTATAATATCCATTTGTTTGTATTTCATAATTTCACTATTATTTCAATTGTTTTAAAATAGTTGGCTATGAACAAACTTGATAATTTAATTTTTTGACAGACACTCACTCACACACTCGTTTAAGAATTTAGAATTTTCAAAAATGATCTTCACTCACATTGGTCGTTATAATATGTTCGTTACATATTGCCAATGCAATTTTAACTTTGGATTAGCTCAAGTAGAATATAGAAACAGATTTCCACAAGTACTACAGCCGAATAAAACTCTGTTCAGAAAATTAGCTACGAAACTGAAAAATAATGGTTAATTTTTAAAGAAGACAAGGTTGAACAGTGTTACTGATAAGGTAAACCGAGTTATTAACTATGTAAGAAATAAAAATACAGAACATTTGGAAACATCATTAAAAGAAATTCAAATTGCTTGTTATATAAATAAAGCAAGTGCTAGAAAAATTTTAAAGAAAAATGGTTACCGGTGTTATGAAGCCAAAAAAGTTCACAATTTACAAGCGGGGGACAAGCCAAGGAGGACGAAAAGAAGCGTGTCGATCCATTAATGTGTAGTAAAATACTTAGGTCTGACGAGGCAAATTTTCCCAATAACGGATTTTTTAATCGCAATATTCATTACAAATGGACCTCTGAAAATACATACTGGCATAGACCGACTGGGTTTCAAGAAATGTGTGGATAGGTATTTTAGGCACCAATTTAATAGGTCCTTATTTTTATGATGGTCACCTCAGTGGTCAAAGGTACCTAAACTTTTTGAGAAATGAATTTAATGAATTCTTAGATTACCTACCTTTAGAGAATCGACATAACTTTCAATTTTTTCAACAAGATGGAGCTCCTCCCCACAATTCCCAGATTTGCCTAGATTATTTAGACGAAATTTTGCCTCAACATTGGATAGGTACCAATGGATTTATTCGATGGCCCCCTTGTTCTCCAGATATAACCCCAATGGATTTTTTTCTATGGGGGTATATTAAAGATAAGGTGTTTTTGACGACACCGCAAAATGTAGAGGACCTAAAAGCTCGAATTCAACAGACAGGTATTACAGCTACCCCCGAAATGCTGAGTAATTTTTTAAATGCAGTGCCTCGCTGTGGTCGATTATGCATAAGAAATCGCGGTGGACACTTTGAACACTTGATATGATATCTTAAAAATTATTTTGAGGATTGGATAAATATTAATGTTCTTTGTGCTATACTCTTTTTATTATTAATTTGTTTTTGTTACCTGAATTTACTTTGTTCTTAATTGTGTTAATGTTTTATTATAGCAAAGATTTGAACAACTTATTGAATTATTTTATCGTTTTATTTAATCATACTTCTCCACGGCAAGTATAATGCTTGTTAAAAAAGGATTTATTGATTTAAAAAAAATGTTTTTATAATTACTAACATAGTACCAATGAATAAATATGGCATGTGATATATCGTTGAAAAGGGTGGAAAATACTCTATTTAATGGCGCCATTTCCCGCCCGATTTAAAATAATTTTTTTAACAGCCTGAAGAGTAAATCTCAAAATACAGCGGTTTTGAAAAAAATTAAATAAAATCTCGTTGAGACACTCTGTGTTGCAAAATAATTTCACCCTAGAATTTTTCTCGTATCTCTTCAAATAACGGAGATATTTGGCCTAGACGCCTAGATTTCAAATGTCTTTAAACCATTTTGTAGGTTATATAAATCGGCATAATTTCCGTAAAAATAATTATTTCTGTACGACCGATATTAAGTGAGATATTCTCGAGGGCCCTGATAAAATGGACAGCCAGTATATACGCTGGTATTTCGTATTTCCAGGTTTATAGACTACGGTTGAGAAAGATCGATAGAAAATTGGTTTTCTTTCCTTATTATATAAAATTCTTTGCCACATGTAAAATCTTCAAAAGAAAGGTCAAGTGATCATAGAAATAATACACCCACCACTAAGGAACTTGTTACTTTATTGTGTCAAAAGGACAGTGAGTGTTTCTAAAATACAATATGAATATATATAATAATGTTTTTCACTGATACCACAGATACATTACACACATTTTTGCTATATTATTTATACTGAAATTCGCGAAAATATGTAAAGATATATTTGTCTCCTGCTTTATAAACTGGGTTGGTTACAGTTTTTTCCATGTTGCCGGTTCTTGTCCACTTAAGAAACAAACATAAATTTGTCAAATGTACTAGAGATTTGGTTATGTATTTATGAATAGCGTTTATTTTTTTGAACAGAAATTTGATCATGACCCCGTGCAGTGATATTTTCTATCTTTATTTTATATGTATTATAACTTCATTTTCCATCACAGGTTGCAGAAATAGGCTCGATGCTATGTAATGTTCGCTATTAGTAGGTTTAGATGATTGTGAGTGATTTTTTATTTTATTTATCATCGTATGCCCTATGTTAATGAGAAAATCATTAAAACCATTTGCTTCTTCTTCATCTCTGGTTAGTAATTGGTTATTACTATCCATAATGTTATAATTTTCGGATATTTTCTTCTGACAATTGGAGGCCTTTATATTATTTGCCAAACCTTTTTATAGTTTTTACCAGTATTTTTTTAGTTAACTTGTAAAATACTCATTTTTAGTTTGTTTTATTAAGTTTTTTTATTGTCTAGATAGCTCAGGTGAGTAATTTAATATTAGTCTTTTTTTAAAGTTGTCTCTGTGTCTAATCGAGTTAATTATACCGAGTGTAATCAGTAGTATGGAAATGACAGCGGCTCGACAGGCGGTTCGGTTAACGGTTCGGTTCATGTTCAGTTTATGGGTGGGAGGGGTAATTAGAGTGGTGGGGGGCAATTGTAGTGGTGGGAAATAATTGAAGTGGTGGGGAGTAATTGCAATAATAATAAAGGTAATTAAGAGTAATTGCAGTAATAATGAGGGTAATTCCAGTAACAATAAGAGTAATTGAAGTAACAATATGTATAATTGCAGTAAAAAACAATGGTGATTAAAGCAGTTATGTCCACCCATCCGTCACTGCATTGTCCTATTGCACAATTATAGTATCTGTGTATTTTTTTACAATGCCATAACAAACAATATTGATTATATACCTAAAGTTACAAAATTATTTTACCTGCCTTATCTTTAGGAATATCTTGTACTGATTTATGAGATGAACAATTGCAACCTACCTGCCTTATCTTTATGCCGATCAACAGTTACAGCAAAAATTATCTTACCTGCCTTATCTTCCTGCTGATTTATGAGATGAACAATTGCGATCCTACCTTTTCTTTATGATAACGAACAATTGCGACCTACCTGCCTTATCTTTATGCAGATCAGCAATTGCGATACAAATTATTTTATCTGCCTGTCTTATTTACCGAGATTTTTATGGTATTTAGTTTATGGAAAGGAGCATTTGATTGTTATTTTTTAAGTGAAATATTGCAGTGCATTTCAGTATCTTATTTTATTTGTCTTATGATTGCAATTATCTACGTCAAGGGTAGGTTATTGTTTGGTTTACATTACAAGATACCGTAAGGATTTTTGTATAGTTTACACCATGATAAAAATGACCGTCACCCATAAGGAGGCAATAAATTCACGCAACAATGTCCAAATATACAGTATGTTTCCCAAGTCATGACAGTCTCTTAAGTCCTCTCGGCTGAATTTTAAGGATAGTTAAGGGTGATTAAAAGCAAAAACAATTATTGTTACTGCAATCACACTCATTGTTACTGCATTTACCCTTATTGTTACTGCAATTACCCTCATTATTACTGCAATTATCCTTATGATACGGTGATTACCCTTAATTATACTTATTGTTACTGTGGTTACCCTTAATTGTCCTTATTGTTACTGCAATTCTCCTCATTATTACAGCAATTACCCTTAATTATCCTTATTGTTACTGAAATTACCTCCCATCACTTCAATTACTTTTCACCATTACATTCCCCCCCCCCACCACTTCAATTACCTCCCACCAATTTAATTACCGCTCACTAATCTAATTAGCACACCGCTATAATTACCTCCCTCAACTTCAATTACCTCCAACCGCCACAATTGATCCCCACCACCACTCCTAGGCTCCACTCTCTAACGTCCCGCCTCTAAGCCCCGCCCCTTATTTACCTCCCACCACTCTAATTATACCCACCCCTAAACTGAACATGAACCGAACCGCGCACCGAGCCGCTGTCATTTCCATACTACTGTAATCCACGGCTTAACATTAATTGTCTTATTATTTATATGAGTTATGGTTTCTATGTTTTTCTGAATGTAACTTATACGCTTTTTACTAAACAAATTGTTTGCTTTTTCTACACTATATTCTTGTAAAACATCTCGCCAGTCTTATTTACTTAGAGCCAAATTTTATTTATTATATTTTATTTTTTATATGTTTCCTTCGAATTAATCTCGATTTGTTGCTTTTTAGCTGTATCTATCGAGAGCAGAGAGTATAGTGATCACTTATGTATAGTATAATAATAACAATGTTTATTTGATTCAATTCTACTTTATAGTACAATGAAATATACCTACATAATTAAATGAAACATATACAGAACAATAATATATGATGCGATGTTATATTAAACTGGAAGTACATATACCAAATTCTAATTTTGCCTAGTTAATGAATACAAATAAACAGAAAATAAACCGAAAAGGAAAGTATTATCCCTTGAACGCTTACTAGTGGTGGCAGATAGTGCTTATAGAACTACAGTAAATAAATAATAAGATTAGGATGCTTCCTGCATTTTGGATTAATACATATTAATAGATGCTTATGTAAGTTTTTATACAGGTTAATAATTGCTTGGGCATATTTCAGCCATTTATTGATTGCTAATTATTCTTTATATCTAAAGTTGATGAATTAGATACCGTGGTTGATCATCGATCCATTTTTTAATTTTCTTTTTTAAAAGAGAAATTGAATTTAATCTTTTTATTTCCTTGGGAAGTTCATTATAAATTTTTGGTCCCAAATAGTAAAAACTTCTTTGACCAATTGTTTTTTGGGCTCTGGGAATGGTAGTGGAATCAACTTTATACCTTGTATTATAAAGATATTCGATAAGGTGTCTACTAGATTATACTTTATATTGATATAATAGCAGACATTTACAGAATAGTTGTCTAATATCGTATATTTTTGTAACATTATATAAACTATTCCCTGGGTACATGCGACTTTTGTTAAATATTATACGAATTATCTATTTTTATACAACTTCCAAGTTTTTTAAATATGATTTTGTTGCCCCTCCCCATGCGATAATGCGGTGTGATTCAACTAATGCAGTGTACATTAATTTTAGGTGGTTTACACCAAAAAATTGTTTAAAATACTTGAATTTTGTCAACAAGGTGCGTAATTTTTTTACCAAGCTATTTATGGGATCATTCCATCTGAGATGCTAGTCAATTATGATGCCCAAGTACTTAACACATTTTGCAGATATAATTTCTACATCATGACCGTCGCCTCTTATCTGGAGTTTATTAAATGTTGGCATGTTGTTTAAATAGGAAGTGAAGGGTAGAAAATTCGATTTCCTTACGTTAATTGTGAGAAGTTTTGATTTCAAGGATTCAATTATAGTCCCAAAATCCCGTTCCACTTTCTCTTTTAAATTTAGCCAAGTTGTGTTTTTATAAAATACCGCCGTGTCATCTGAGAAACTTATATTATCACCAGTGACGTTTAGTTTAAAAATGTCATTTACATATATTGAGAATAGAATAGGTCCTAATACGGTGCCTTGTGGGACCCCATGCGTAATAGTTCTTTCATCACTCATAAAGTCGTCTACTTTTACACGTTGCGTTCTTCCTGTAAGGTAGTTTTTCATTAGTTTGTATGCAATCCCGCGAATTCCCATGTTTTCAAGCGTAACTAGAAAATCTTGGTGACTGACCGTGTCGAAAGCTTTGGCTAGATCGACGAAGATGCAAAGCGAAGGTTCACCAGCATCAACAGCTTTATACATATTCGTTACAAGATCCGCTGTTGCATCTTGCAACGATCTACCCTCCCTAAACCCATATTATTTTTCTGACATTATATTGTATTTTTTTATAAATTTCGTTAACCTATCTTTAAGAACTTTTTCAAATATTTTAGATAAATTGGATAATAGTGAAATCGGTCTATAATTTGAAGTTTGTCACCAGATTTATGCAAAGGCTTTATAATTGCAATTTTGAAAGCTGAGGGAAAGATACCAGTATCTAATGATTTATTTATTATACAGGGTGTTGCATCATGAGAGGGACATAGCTTAACAGGAGGTGGAGAACATCAGTGGTAACCGGAACCTCCCATAGAAATGTCTCATTGGGCCTTCATTACGAAGTTACAGGGTGTTAAATAATTTTTGGCCAAACCTGTTTTTTGTCATAACTTTGACAGGGAATGAAATAACGGATTCATATTTGGTACGGCTAATATACTAACGAGCCCCAAGAGGTACATGTATAAAAAAAAATATCCAGGTCCGGACTCACTATAATTTATGTTTCTTCTTTGCATCAATAAAACATCACCCTGTATATATTTTTTCAACATTTTATACTTAATAAAAATTGGAAAAGAGAACAAACTAAAATCTAAATAAATAAAATATTTTCCATTCAATTAACAATAAATAACAAAACAATAACTAAATGTGTTTAAAAATAAAACGTAATTGACACTAAAGTAAATTTTCAAAATGTCAATTACGTTTTATTTTTAAACACATTTAGTTATTGTTTTGTTATTTATTGTTAATTGAATGGAAAATATTTTATTTATTTAGATTTTAGTTTGTTCTCTTTTCCAATTTTTATTAAGTATAAAATGTTGATGATTTTCTTGATCAAAGTAACTGGTTGCTTAGGCCTAAATGGTTTAAATTATCTGTCACTTTTATTCTTTGAACAAGCCTACTGTGATTGATTAAAAATTTTGTTATTTCATACCCGATTACTTATTAGGATCACAGTTTTTTACCAAAATGGACCTTTAAAACGTGCCGGAATTAGGATTCACCCAGACCACCTAGGCTCAATAGAATTTTTGCAAATTTTAGTTATAAAACTATTTATTTCACGTGCCTCTCATTTAATAGGGTTCTGTAATCCATTTTCTTACACATTTAACAACGTATTTAAATAACCACGAAGGTGTAAGAAAAAAATGAAATAGGCCATTTTGTTTGTTTTTTCTTGCTCTTTTCGAATATCGTATCGAAATTTCAAAAAAATATATACAGGGTGATGTTTTATTGATGCAAAGAAGAAACATAAATTATAGTGAGTCCGGACCTGGATATATATTTTTTTATACATGTCCCTCTTGGGGCTCGTTAGTACATTAGCCGTACCAAATATGAATCCGTTATTTCATTCCCTGTCAAAGTTATGACAAAAAACAGGTTTGACCAAAAATTATTTAACACCCTGTAACTTCGTAATGAAGGCCCAATGAGACATTTCTATGGGAGGTTCCGGTTACCACTGATGTTCTCTACCTCCTATTAAGCTATGTCCCTCTCATGATGCAACACCCTGTATAAGTAATGAGCTTTACGATATGGGCAGCAATATTTTTCAAAGTTTCAGCTTTAAAAGTATCTAATCCTGGAGCCTTCTTTAATTTAAGGTTTTCTTTAATTGACCTAATTTCTCGTTCATTTGTATGTTCCAGATAGATAGAATTTTGAATAGTAGTCCTTGGAAAATTTACTTTTTGCTTTGTTTCAATATTACTTGCTAATTTCTGTCCAATTTCGGTCAAATAATTACAAAACTTATTAGAAATATCTTTTTTATTTGAAATAATGATACCGTCATCATCTGCAATATTTTTTATATTAGTAGTATTGTTCATATGTGGATACTAATGGTTTTCACACAGTTCCACAAATTTTTTGGGCAATTTAAATTTTTTGCTTTTTCAGATTTGTAATATTTTATTTTTGTTCCCTTAATTGATTCATTTAATTTGCTTCTATAAGTTTTGTATTTATTTAACTTGTTTAAGTTACCAGGATTCTTTTTTACTTTATTCATCTCAGTTCATCTCTTATCATAATGGATTTTAAAATTCCATTTGTAATCCACACACTTCTTTTTACCTCTCCTTTTTTTATTTTATATTTTTTGTACATTTCTCTACATATATTCTTAGCTTATCAATAAAAATATCAACCGCTCTGTCAATATTCATTTCTGTGTACACATCTAACCAATTTTCAACAGCCAACTCCCCGTTTAATTTTTTATAGTCGATATATTGTTTATATCTATTCCTTCTACTATATTTTCAGAATCTGTACAAGAGCAAAATTGAATCAGAACCGGATAATGGTCCGTAATCTCAACTTGCAAGACTACTGGAACAAAATTGCTGTGGAGAATACTTGTTCTTAAAAATATATGATCTAAACAAGTTTTATTATTCGCATATACTCTGGTATAGGTGTTAATTGCTGATATATATCCTTGTGCTGCTAATATATTTAAATACTCCTGACAAAACTCGTTATTATCAAGAATATCCAAACTCATATCACCCACAATTAACTCGACGTCGCTATGGCTTGTTATTGAATTTAGATACCTTTCCAAATGTAAATTAAAATCAAGGGGACACAGTGTTGGACTTCTATATACGCCTATAATCTGAATTGTACTAATGTCACAAATTTTTTTAAATTTTATTGCTTTTATCATTCCTATTTGGATAATTTCATGACTATAATTGAACTCTTTTTATATAAATGAGAACCCCATCATTTTTATTTAACTCTCCATGGTTGTATATCAAATCGTACCCAGGAATATTATATATATCTGTATATTTTAAATTAGAAGTCTCAGTCAGAACTATACAGTCAAAGGGGTTATCAAATCCTGCTAAAATTACGTTTAATTCATCGATGTTTTTTGCTAAACTACAAATATTATTATGGAACAATTTGAAATTCTTACCTTTCGATTTATTTAAAAAAAAAATTGCATTCTATTATGTCCTCAGCGATATGATTGTCTATTTTTTCAATTACAAAATCTCTTACATATGCATTTATTATATTTATTTATATACATATATCTCTAGCTCCTGAAATATAATATATATGAAAACAAAAATACACAGTAATACAACAATAAAATACACAATATATAATTACGAATTGTACAACTTATAAGTAGATTTATTAAATTATTTATTACAAAAAATTAATTTATATAATTACAAATATATATAAGTTATTTGCTATTTCTACTAGAAGATCTTATGTTAGATATGAGAGTCTTCTGTATTATTAATCTTCTGTATAATGTAATTACGAATTGTACAACTTATAAGTGGATTTATTAAATTATTTATTACAAAAAATTAATTTATATAATTACAAACATATATAAGTTATTTGCGATTTCTACTAGAAGACCTTATGTTAGATATGAGAGTCTTCTGTATTGCCCCAGTTGATTTCTTTACCATTTCAGCTTTAGTATTCGCTTCCTCTTCAGTCCCTTTATTATTTTCAGCCCTGCATTTTTCTATTATCTCTTCTTCTGTAAGTTCCGTTGTTATAGGGGTGCTAGGTTCGCTTATTGTTCTTCGGGGGGTTGGTGGCGAATAATATCCATCAATGTTAGTGCGTATTAAATCTTCGTATTTATAAATCTTTCCTTCTATAACGAGGGTATTTCCCTTTATTTTAGCGTCTTAGCTTTTTTCCTTGGCTACTTTTAGGTTTTGAATTAAACATCACCTCTCTGCTCTATCTTCTTCAGTTAAATCTTCACTAATGAAAATATTTGTACCTTTTAATTTGCTGCAATTCGATAGTACCCTTTTTTAGTAAAATAATATAAAAATTCTACTAAAACAGGTCTTGTTTTTTCAGAGTTTTTCCAAGTCTAAAAGCATTTGCAATTTCTAAGGGTTTTAACTCTACACTAAGATTTCCTCTTAGCAGATCAAATATTTTAGTTACTAGAGAATTGTCATTTTCTTTCGCGCCTTCTTTTAAGCCATAGAATAATAAATTATTTTTCCTTAATTTCCTTTCTGGGAATAATAACCGTTTTTTATATTTCTATTCTCATCCTCGAGTGAAACAACTTTATCAGTTATTTCCTGTAGTTCCTTTTCAAATGCATTTGAGAGTTTTTTTATATCTTTATTACAGTTCTCAATTTTACTTGTTAAATTCTCATTCACTTGTTTTATCAAGACATATACATCCTCAATAGAATATGTTTTTTTTATCAGTCATAACTTGTATTGCAGTTGCTCGGAATGCTTATTATTTTTATTTTTATTATTCACAGATAGAACGCCACAGTATATACTGATGTATAAATATGTGGGCAGGAAAGAAATATGATCAGTTTTTGTTGATGTTTGTTGGAGAACTTTTTCTTACTAACTGTAGCTGATATTTATACTGCGTTATATGAATTATATTATTATATCTTCCAATTATCTTACTTTAACAAATTAATAAACTTACTTTGGATATCTTGACGCTTACTGAAGGCCTTCGTACAAAATCCAATATTTTTCCGTGCCTATTTACTCTGTTAATTTCCACTTTTATTACCAGCGATTTACAAATACTTCACTCTGCTACTGCTACTCTACTACACTCATAGTTCAAATATATATGATTTAATATAGGTATTCGGTAATTTGACATGTTTTTCTTTTCGTACAAATATAGTCACTTATACTGGAACTGCTCTCCATTATTATGGTAGTCTTATTTATATAGGAAAAGAAACCATTTTGTGCAATTGAATATTAGTTGATTCGAAGCCATCTCAACACTGCATTTTTAGTTGGTCAGTTAGATTAATAAAAAGTAAACGATACTAGCAGCAAGTTTCCGATAACTAGCAGCAAGTTTCTAATTTATCTTACATATATATTTAGTCTCATGAAAAAATATGTCGCTGACAGGTGCGTATATTTATAGACTATATTTTTGAAAGTATCTAGCGCTTGTCTTAAGCTTCTGTGCCCTCAGATACTAACTTAGATGAACATCCGCCCTTCGATAAATCTGAACCCTAATAAATTATATTTCCATGATGTCAAGATAGTTTTCAATTATGTTCTCTAAGTATTAACGGTAATTTTCAATTGAATTATACAGCCTGCCTAAATTTCCCTTTCTCAGTCATTTATCATACCTATATTTGCAATTTAACGGTTTGTACGTACTTGCGCGATTAATTGATTAATATATAATTGGATTTCCTCCCCGTTTATTGCCTGACAAGAGTGTGGATTGGCGCAACTTATTTGTTAGACACTTCCATAATTGACTAATTAAATTTTATGTTGAATTTTACGGGGCTATGTGAAATACGCTTGGATAAAAGTTTTTAATTGAATTACTTATACCTGATGTATATTTGAATAATAGCCAATCTTCTACATGGAGGTAATTATTTGGATAATTTATCTGCCATAATGAAATTTTTTAACTGAAATATTTTAATAGAGTTTCGAGATGAGGTATAAGGAGATGAGGTTTTATATTAAGGACTTCATTTGCAGGATGGAGTAGTACATTTTAAAAGAGGAAGGAATTTCAATGAAGTAATTTTTCAAACAAACTTATTTCTGACATCTAATACAATGTTAAGACATATTATACGATATTTCTTTCCAGAAAATCCGTCGAAAAAAGACAATAATTTTAGACAGAATTAAGGATTGATAAATCATTTTTTGCGCCGTTTGCGCGTGTAGTTTAGAGAGTATCCCATAAGTAATGGTATACGAAGCAATAGCAAATTCTTTAAGTAAAAATATTGCGATTCAGGCAATTAGAAAGCTGAACAAGCAAGAAAAATACAAGAAGTTAAAAAGACCAAAGTTAAACCTACCAGAGAGGATTAGCTGTTGAAAGACTGTCAAGTTACAGGGTAAATAGAGTAAGTAGTATCAGTTGACGTTGCATTTGAAGTTGTTTAATTATCTCAAATTAGAATTCTCTTCTATTATACGTTTGGTGAATTGATTAACTGACTTTCATTTAATCCTTTATTTGTGTTATGTAACCAAAATATTATCTCGCGTAATGTCAAAAGATATTTATTTTCGAAGTTTTAAGTTAATTTTAGCGACTAAGATTGTTGAGTTTGTTAAAAAGTGATCTATGCACTATATTTTAGTAGTTATCAAATTATACTTCTAAGTTACCAGTGCAAAGAACACTCCTTTCCCAGTCAGTCAATCCCAGGAACACGGAGATGGTTATCTTCACAAGGAAAAGAAAACTAGGAGCACTGAGGGGCACCTGCCCTCCTGGATACAACACTAAGTCTCGCATCAGAAGTGAAATACCTTGGGGTAACCTTCGCTGCCAAACTAACATGGAATCTTCACATAGATAGAAGACTAAAGAATACTTACATCTCTTATGAGCAGTGCCGCAAGACGGTCGGGAAAACCTGGGGAATGAAACCCAAAGTAGTCATGTGGATATACACTGCCGTCATAAGACCAATGATAACCTATGGAGCTGTGGTTTGATGGCCTAAGAGCAAACAGACTACATCTAAGGTAGAGCTCAGCTAAGTGCAGAGAGTTTCCTGCCTAAGCATAACCGCAGCTATGCGAACAACGCCAAAGAGAGCTATGGAGGTAATGCTGTGTCTGCTATCACTAGATATATATCTAAGAGAAGTGGCTCTGACAACAATGGTACGCCTCAAATCCATTGACATACAACCAAATGTAGGTTGTGGAGAGGCCCGAAGTCGCCTGAGGAATGGGGCTGTCAGAAAGACGATTGTCCTACAGGCGTGCACTGATGGGATTTCTCCCCGATTCGTCTTTGACAGACCCTACGTAATACAGCCGAATAGTGAAAACGAGGCTGCTGGAGAAGGTGTGATCAATAGCTTCATAGACGGATCAAAACAGAAGAATGGGGTAGGAGGTGGAATATACTTCAGAAGTCTGCAATCCAATATAAATGAGCTATGGATGGACGAGCCAGCGTAGGACAAACGGAACTTTCGGACATAACCATAACTGCAAAAGAGATTGTCCGTTGACAAACTACCAGCAAAACAATCAGGATCTACACAGATTGTAGACAGTCATTACTAGCCCTGAGAAGTTATAAAATTACCACAGGAGCAGTATGGGAATGTCACCGAGCACTTGTGGGTGGCTCCAGCACCAATAACATATTGGTATGCTGGATGAATATGCACAGTGTAGTGGCAATAAAGTAGCCGACAGACTCGCCAAGTAGGCAACAGGTCTAAGTATCTTTGGACCAGGCCCGTCCAATCTGTTACCGATCACGGCGATAACACAAATAATTAAAGAGATCACCCACAATGAACTCAAGAAGCTGTCTAATGAAACAAACAACTGTCAGCTTGCTAGGGAACTATTAAAATATCCCAACAAGAGTGTAGCAATGGACTACCTGGCAATGTCCAGAGAGAACCTACGTTTTATAAGTTGAATCCAAACTGGACGCTGTCCATTAAGGAAACATCTACATAATATGATATTAAGCAAAACACCTCTCTGTAGAGGTTGTGAACAAGAAGATGAGCCGGTTCAACATATATTTTGTGACTGTTCTGCCGTCTCATCAATCAGAGAATGTTGATCTACTTTGACCGATGTAAGGGAGATGCCCCTAGGCACCACCTATTTCGCAAGATTAGGTTGGTTGGAGGCCTAGGCGGGAGTTTGCCTACAGGGAGGATGTACAAGAGCCAATGGGGCCTAAGTGCTGTGGTTCAATATTTTTTATTGACCACCCTCCCAACCAATTTCAGATTCCAGATTCTAGATAGAGGGTATTAATGGTGTTGAACCACATGGTTTAAAAGTGGGAGATTTAACTACATGATGATATAATAGATGATATTCCAAAGACTTCTAAATAGGTGGTGACAGATGTAAAAGCTTTGCTCAGCTTGCATGTAAATGCAGAGCATGCAAAACAAAAATTTAGAAGCTTTTTTGGCATCGAACACAGATTTTATTATAATATATACATTTGTAAATTATGCTGTTATCATACTTAAGAAATTAACAACTTTATAGTTTGTATATAGTTACAAAGAAAGTTACCCATAATAAATGGTACTTTGTAACCATAAAGTAGTGTTTTGCTCTATAGCGTTCCATCTAAATTTAATATATTCAATATATTGTTTTTCCTGAATTGAAAAAGGTGCAGATGCACAAAAAAAATTAAAAAGAAATCTGTTTTCCATTATACTAGGACCATACTGCGTATGTATTTTGCCCTATCTACGAAACACAAATTTTAGAATATGACATTATCTTAAAACCTATTTCATATATTTATCACATCTCTAAAATGTATCTATTTCCATGTTACTGGACGACTAAGTAATTAATAGAAATAACCATATTTATTTATGTGTTTATTTATTTATTGGTATACGTCTAAAGTTTTCACAAGCAAATTACATACTGTATTTACTTAACCTAACTTAAACTAGACTAAACTTAAGCTAAATTAAAGTAAAGCATTCAGAGTTAAGATAGAGAGAGAGAGAGAGAGAGAGAGGGAAGGAGAGAAGATAAGGGTACTGATAATAGGAAAAACTAAATTATAAAATGATAAATGCTAGACAATTGTTTATAGATTGTTTCAGGCATCGCGACTTCACTTCGACCTAAAAAATCTTTTGTGAATAACCCTACAACTAGCTATTTCCCAGGACTCCAAGACTTTTTACAAAGCTTGTGATTTTCTTGGGCTAGTTTCCCTATGTCTTCAGGCGTTAATTTCACCTGCTCTAGGAACTTTAGCCTAGTATGGATTAATACCTTGCATTCACAAAGTATATGTTCCGCAGTTTTAGTTGCAGTATCACAGTATCTGCATTTGTCTTCTACTGCCTTGCCCATGTTCTTGAGATGATATCTCAAGGGGCAGTAGCCAGTTAGAAGGCCTGTTATCAGCCTTAATTTGGACGTGGCATCCTTTGTCGAATAAGTTATAAACTTTTTCGCTTGTCTTTAGCCTGAAATATTCCTCCAGCAGTACTTTTTTGTTTCTTTTCCCATTTTTGGATCTCCTCTATTATATGTCCCTTCGCCAGGCCATAAAACGGATCAGGTCCAATGAATTGTGCTTCAGCTCCTTTTTTCGCAAGGCTGTCAGTAAGTTCATTACCTTGTACTCTCTCATGCTCTGGCACTCACATCAAGGTAACCTCCTTGTTGTCGTTGGTCAGTTGCTTCAGGGATTGTTTACATTCCCAGGTAATTTTAGACTCAAAGGTATAGGACCTTAGACTTTTAATGCTGCCTGACTATCTGATAGTATATAGATCTTTGCCCTTCAAATGCCTCTATTTAGGCATTCCTGGGCATACAGCATAGCATAGCATGAATTTCTACCTGGAAGATGGTTGGGGTGTTACCAAGGGCTTTTGATAGATTACATTTGGGCCCTGCTACACCCACTCCTATCCCTTCAGCCATTTTGGATCCATCTGTATACCAGATGAGTGTCCTTTGTCAAAGTCAAAGTTCTGTTTGATTGACATAGAGTCAGTAGATTTGGTCATGGACTCAAAATGGATTAGCTCTAAAATCCTTAAGTGACCAACCAGATCGCCTGGCTTAAATGTGAGTGCCTGATGCCACCTTAAGGCATTAAGTACTGTCTCCTTCCTCACATACAAGTGCAAAGGAAGTAGGTCAAACATTGCTTCACTGCTCAACTTCCCTCCAAGCTTGGAGTATATACCCAAGTATATAGCATGCCATAAATATACTTCGCAGGCATGGGATAAGCTACTCAATTCCGTGTTGAAGTAGGACAGGGAAAATTCCATCTCTGCCCGGTGATTTAAAGTGCTTAAAGGTAGATACCACCCATTTAATTTTGTTGGGGGTGAATATTTTTCCAGCCAGGCGTTTTCGTTTTCTGATAGGACGGTGTGCATCCTCATCCAGATAGTCCTGTGCAAATTCACCCTGAATTTGCGAGAGTCTGGGAAATGAGTGCCTAAAAGCACTCTTGTGTTTTTCTGCTGACTCTCTGTATATTCGCCATCAGGCTTTTTGAGTACTGAGTAGTCCCAGGCACATCTCTCTGGACTGTCTTTTGTTTACCAGGATAGCTTTTTTCATAACATGAAGTCATGATGTTTTGTAGTTGATATGAAGCTATGTCTAATTCCTTTATTGTCTCGATGGAATGTGTTACATCTTCCACCTCTATCCTTAAGTGTTTTTTATAAACACTCCAATCCATCAGTCTAGGTATTCTACATACGGGGAGGCTTGGTACAGCTGCCTCCAAATCGAATCTTATGTGTCTATGATCCGACATGATAAACAAAACATAATCAATTCAACCATCGGTATCACGAAACATGAAAAATTACCGTTAAAAACAAGTGGAGTGGCCTGCCTCAAACTACTTTTGAAGGCTGATACCAAGTTCTACGATTATCTGGACATTAGTCCAACCCACTGGGAATTTTCACGATAATCACTATAGCCGAGCCTGGCTATAACTTTTTGTTTTGTTAGTTTTTGCATAGCAATTGATTTATGATGATGCATTATAAAAAATATTGGAATAATTGATTGTGACGAAATATGTACCTGTACCTGATAACTGATCAGCACACTGAGGTGGATTAACATTAGACATTTAAGTTTAGTTACACTAAAGGCAGAAACGACAGCAATTTCAAGCCTCTGAAAAGATAATCCAATTTTCCGTCCGATTTATGCGCAAAAAATCCAGAGAATATCCAATTTACATGCTCTTCAATTGCCGTATAAAACTCATGTGAAAAATACAAGCTGTTATGTAAATTTTAATACATTTATTGCTGTATTATTGTCCAACGTTTATATTGAGGGAATTTTAATATTGACAAAAACGCGTAATAATTTTCAACAGCATGTTATTTCAGCACCTTGAGGGTTTCATTTTCTGCCGAACAAAAATGTAATCAAACTTTTTGTTGTTAAAACATAAAAACTCGACGATGACATTTGAAATTTTCATGCAAATACACTGGTGGTTATTTTATTGGGTGATGAATCAAATAAAAATTAACAAAAGCCGAGAGCAACAAGTATTCAGTTTACGAATAAACCAAAACCTTTTTTACCCACTTAGATTTTATTTAAAAATGATTTATTTTTAATGTGCAAAATTTTATGGTCGGTAACGTACAGGTTCGATGTAGTATTTTAAATAAATTATAAATAGTATGTTTCCTTATTAGTAAACTACTCGTTTTGTTGGAGCGGGAAGAAAACGAGTAAGGAAAACATAGAGCCTAATAAAAGTATCAAGTTTTAAAGGACCCAGCAGAGATTATGTACAAGATATCCACCTACTTCTATGCATTTTCTAATTCTTCGATAATGGATCTTCATATGTACCCACACATACAAATCCAAAAGGTTTACATCAAGACTGCTTGGCGGTCAATTAAATTCACTTCCTCGACACAGTATGCTACGATTTACACGTACATAAACAAATAAATACGTTGGATATTAATAGTTATAAGATATTACATAAAGAAACTCACTTGGGCTATTGTAGCGTAGCAGACATCGCAGGCACAACTTAACCCGGATAAGTGATGTAACGTGCCCACGATAAAATTTCACTAGCTCAGACTGTCTCAGGGCTTTAAGCCCAAGTTTACATAAACTATGACAAATTATTAGTTTACTTACTTACACAAATCACTGAGGGTTCCATACGTAGTGGTCGCAGACGAAATAATGACAACATGGAATGCGCTATATTACACAATTTACGGATATTGGTTCTCTAGCATGTAACCTGGCGATGTTCAAAAGGTGTGGCAAATTTCTTGATTAATAAGTTACAACATTAATAAAATGACTCGTGTAGCTACACATCGGTTTACAACGTGAGGATAAATGGTAATAAATTGTGCCACAATGGGTCTGATTTAGAGAGCCTCCTTAAATAAATATAAATGCATAAAATCTTTAAATATGCACAAATTAAAATACAAGAGTAAATATGAATGGATATAACCGCGCCGAACCACTGAAGGTGGTCCCCGGTAAATAAAAACACTTATCTAGGGTGGTACGATACCGACTTCGACGTTGAAAAACTGTAGCCCTACGGAGGTGTCTTCGGGACGAAAGAAATTGACCCGAGGATAGGGGTTGATTATAGTGTCTCCAGCCCTGGAACTTTCTACTGTGTGTGGATGCCCCGTCCGTGGAACTTCACTGATGTGTGTAGAAGCCCCGTCCGTGGAACCCTAAAGATATCACGATTTAATTTGCAAAGTCGGAAATGCACGTGAAGCGTGCCTAATGTGAGCAATTCAAATCTGACAACCTACAAAAGAAATATAATTTACCTCACTGATGAGGGCACCATACACCAATGTTCCTAGAAAGCCACAGTTGGATGAATGGGGTCGAGTCCGTCTTTCAAGTCGACACGATACTTCCAAAGGAAAGCCTCTAAATTTGTGAAACGCGTGGGTAGAAAACGGGTAAGATGGCGTGAAGAGGTTAGCTTACCTTGTATACTTAAATATCCTGCTTCCGCAGTTAAAATTTACTCACAACAACAAAATATTCCGCTAAACTGAACAACAACATGTTGCGGACCTCTAGCGTATGCGATCCACCATACGCCTTGGCGTTTTGTGGGCCGCATTATAACAACTGCTACACGTCCGTAACACATTTCACTATTCTCCACGGGAGGGCGACACGTAAACAGCAAAGAGAAACGGAAGCCGGGTAGGCAACCATTTTTTGTTGGCGTGGTTGCTAGTAATTAGTTGATAATTTTGTGAACCTCGGTTTTATCCAAGGCATCCTGGTGGATTTTCGAATTATCAACACAAGAAAATTTCCTCAATCTGTTGTTGTTCCGTTTAGCGGAATATTTTGTGGTTGTGAGTGAATTTTATCTGCGGAAGCAGGATATTAAATTACACAAGGTAAGCTAACCTCTTCACGCCATCTTGCCCGTTCTCTACCCACGTGTTTCGCAAATTTGCAGGCTTTCCTTTGGAAATACCGTGTCAACCTGAAAGGCGGACTCGACCCCATTTATCTGACTGTGGCTTCCAGGAGTTTTGGTGGATTGTTCCCTCATCAGTGAGGTAAATTATATTTCTTTTGTAGGTTATGTCAGAAGGTTATGTCGCATTAAGCACGCTTCACGTACATTTCTGACTTTGTAAATTTAAATCGTGATATCTTTAGGGTTCTACGGACGGGGCTTCTACACACGTCAGTGATAGTTCCACGGACGGGGCATCCACACACAGTGGAAGGTGCCAGGGCTGGTGAGGCTACCATCAATCCCATCCTTGGGTCCATTTCTTGTGTCCCGAAGACATCTCCGTAGGGCTACAGTTCCTCCACGTCCGGACTCGGTATCGTACCACCCTGAATAAGTGTGTGTTGTTTATTTTTTTTACTCACCGGGGACCACCTTCAGTGGTTCGGCTGGATTTCAATTGATACTTTTGCATTTTTAACTTGTACGTATTTAAAGATTTTATGCATTTACATATATTTAAGGAGGTTCTTTAAATCAAACGTTTGTGGCAGTATTTATGAGCAATTTATGAGGACATTGTAAACCGATGTGTAGCTACACGAGGCATTTTATGAATGTGATCTTATTAATCGTGGAATTTGCCACACCTGTGAACATTGCCCGGTTACATGTTAGAGAACCTAAATCTGTAAATTGTTTAATATAGTGCATTTCATTTTTAAAGAAAGTGTCATTATTTCATCTGCGACCACTACATAGGGAAACCTCAATGAGTTGTTAAGTAAGTAAACTAATAATTTACCATACTTTATGTAAGCTTGGGCTTAACGCCCTGAGATAGTCTGAGCTAGAGAAATTTTATCGTAGGCACGTACATCACTTTCCGGGTAAGTCAGTGCCTACGATATCTGCTACGCTACAGTAGCCCAAGTGATTTCGTTACGTAATATCTGATAATCATTAAGATCCAACGTATCTATTTGTTTATGTACGTGAAACCCGTAGCAAACAGAGGAGAAAAATAATGGTCCCAATAACCATACCACACCAAACGTTAATTTTAACTTCATGCTGAAAATGCCAAGACAAATAAAAAGTTAGGCCCAAAAAACGAATCGAGACATGTAGGCTATCATGTTTCATATAAACTATATTTTATTATAAATTAGGAGCAAAATTTTACAAAAACCATTGAAGAACCATTTAAAAATATGAAGAAATAAACGATATCGATACTGTACATTCAGTGTATATTCAAAATAACCTTACATCTATCTATCTATCTCAACAACATCCTAATTCGAACTCGAACCCGGAATCCCTTGGCCTTGAGTCTAATACGTAAACACTGATCCACCAAATTGGAAACCGAACAAAAAATTCGAGTGTCATTGTTTGCATACCTTAAAATATTAAATATGTCTAGATAGGAACAGTCTGAATTAAAACTCGTTTTAATTTGTAGTATCTTATATTGGATCATTTACCAATGAGCTATCACATTAACCATGGAACATTAAATAACAATAATTAATTATTCAATGAATTCCCACAGGATATCAAATATCCATTAATTTTATGTAATTAATGCTCAGTGATAGATACAGATAATTACTACAATGTAATATTTCACGTGTCAGTGAAATGGATACTTACAAGTGGCGTAAATTTTTAATGACTAATTAATTCGTTGATTCCGGATTGTAAATTTAGCGAATTAACAGCTTGCAGCAATTTGAAAATTTACTCAATAAATTATACACAGCAAGAATATTCAGCTATTTATGAATTTTGATTAATTTAATAGAAAAATAATAAAGATCTCGTTTAGAATGCTTCAAATATTGAAATCACATTTTGTGTTGAATATCGATGAAAGTGTTAACAAATTCTTATCAATATAATATGTATTATGTGCTATTTATTCTTAAAACATAATGGTGGCTACTACAACTACATGGTTTTACTTTTAATGAAAGAATAGGAATTAAATGCATAAATGTACAAGGCGATTCTCAAGCTAATATATTTTTAACTGCTCATATAAAATTTAGTAAAGAACGAATTTTTCAAATCCTTGTTTATGAATAAATAAATAATAGGGGAAGTATAGACTTTACAATTAGAAAAAAAATCATTGTACAAACGTATTCATGAAAATTTAAAAACCCGAAAGGAAAACATAAACTTTTTTAAATATTGTCCTCAGATGGTAGCAAATAAGACGTCGTGTTTAAGAAATGTTAAAATTAAAAAATTCTCCTTTTTGCTATTAAGAAGAAAGTACAATATGACTAAGTCGTCAAAAATCGTTTTATGTTTTTTTAAGATACGAAAACTACATAAACCAATAATGGAATGGAATCAAGTGTAACCCCTGTACATCAATCTGGAGATTATAAAAATGTCAAGAATTTCAGACCTATCCCAGGTATAATAATTTTGCAAAAATATTTGAAAAATATCTTAAAATCACACTGGCTTAATTTTTTGATAAACATGATGTGATCACGGATCGACAGTTGCAAGTACAGATTATGCAGTTTTCGACTTAATTGAAGAAATTGTACCAAATGTAGATAAATCGAAAAAGGGTATGGTTGTATTTCTTCATTTAACAATAGCTTTCGATCTGTACCACATCAAATCTTATTAAATTGACTTCAAAACTTTGATATAACTGGATCTGCATTATCCTTCATTTGTCTCACCGATAGAAAACAATGAGTAAGAATTGATGAAATATACAGTCACCATCTCACTATCACCATGAGCGTACCACATGGGATAAGTTTTGGATCCAACTTTGTTCCTTATGTGCATTAACAGTATATAATTTCAAAACAATTTAAAATCCATTTAGCGTTTTACGCTGATTACACTGCTATTGTGTTTCAACCGATGAACCTTCTGAAAAACACTATATACAGGGTGAGTCGTGAGGAACTGTACATACTTCTACCGTAAATAGAGGCACCTAAAACGAATACAAAAAAAAATGTTTTGGTCATAACATTTTAACGGTTAACCCGATTTACCCTATTTTTTTCAACAATATACACTATTGCCTAACAACTATCATACATACCCAAATTTAAAATATTCAGGGACGGTTCCAAAAAAATTTGTTGGATTGCTTCGTATACGATAGTTCACCCTGTCTACGATTTATCTCAAACTTGATATGAAATTTGTACAGGACACAAATATAAAACCTGAGTATTTGAAATTTTTGTAACAATCTTAACAATTTTTTTATTAAAGATCAATTTTCAAGTCAAATTAAAAGTTTGGCAAAATGGAGTATTTTAATGTATACTAATATTATTTATTAATACAAAAATTTAGTTAAATAAAATATAATATCTATCTAGATAGAAGGAATAGGAATGTTCCTCGTGCCTAGGTTTATCATAATTTTAATCAATTTCCAGGCCAGGTCTTACGTGTTTATTTACAATACGTATGTATTTAAAAATTATAGCAAAAGAAAAGGAATAACGAAAATATCAAAACATCTTAAACATTGCAGAAGAAATTTAACAAAAAAAGATAAATGTCATAATTATAAAAAATTTTCATAGGGAAATCCATCTGCCTCAATACACTTTTATTGTCGGATAGTTAAATGTCTGATAGACTTCCTAATTGTTAGGGGGTCATTTCTGATAATGTTGCAGCAGTTAATAATCCTGTCAATAAGTTCTTGTCTTATATTTATATTTTCCGAGAAGACCTTGGTGGCCATAAAATTGGACCCCCGCGTCCTATCAACCGGTTTCCATTTGCGTTATCTAAGTGTTGACGCACAGTAACCGCAAAATGGGGTGATGCACCATCGTGCTGAAAGTTGATTTCTCGGATGCCCACATTAGCAAGCAAATTGGGCAAAACATTTTGCAAAAAAATTTAATTAACTTGTTCTGTTAATGAACCATAAAAAAATGAGTACCTAATAGATGGTTATTTAGTATTCCAACCCAAGTATTCACAGAAAATCTTTGCTGCGAACGACATTCGCGAATCGCATGTGGATTTCTTCTGCCCATACGTTGCGTGAATTATATATTCCACGAAAAGCGCTTAGTCTGTGAAGAGAGTTCTATACAATCTGAGTCTATTATTCTACAAAATGCTAGACGGTGGATTTGATCTCCTGGATGTAACCGTTGCACTAACTAGAAGTGGTAGGGATACAAGTTGTTTCTTCGCAACACACTACTTACTTTATATTGGGAAACGCTAAATTGTACACTTAATTTCCTCGTATTTATTTTAGGATTTTCCTCAACAGCGTTAAGTATGTTTCTCTTGCTGAACAGGGTCTACATCTCGTTCTGATATTGCTGCAGGGAATTTACCATTTTCTTTGAGATAATTAAAAACCAATCCGAATGTTTGATGATTAGGTATTCGACGTCGAGGAAATCGTCGGTGGTATTCACTTGCAGCACTCCTACCATCTCCATTACAATATCCATAAATAAAAATAATGTCAGCGTATTCGGCATTTGAAAATAGATTTGGCATTTCTGAGTGGAGAAAATTACAATACACTATAAACTAACACACTAATTGTTGCTACTAGTAAGTAATGACGGACACCTAATATCAAATTTCTGAAGCGATTTCAAGCAATATAAATATCAAATTGTCACAGACATCTATGATCTCTATAAATTCAACAATAATAGATGCATAATATCTGAAACTTAAACAAAATGGAAGTACCTACGTAATTATAAGCACTAAAGGATGTCGATCCGTATGTTATATTTATTTTAAATTCAATGCTTGCACTTGAATATGATGACTTTTAAAAATATTTCGAATAATTTACAGTTTTGCTTAAAATTGATCTTAAACTGAACAGTAAGGTTGATCACTTTAAATTGGGGAAAGTTAGACAACATGACTACTTATATCTGTCCCTTTTGGAAGCAATTTGACTAATTGAAAAAATCACATACAGAGGCAATTTTTTAGAAGAACCACATCAATCACATTTTTAAGATCTGGCCTAGAAATTGATTAAAATGATGATACTTATTAAACCAAGGCACGAGGAATGTTAGATACTATTTTTTATTTAACTAAATTTTTGCATTAATAAATATTAGTATACATTAAAATATTCCATTATGCAAACTTATGAGTCAATACAAGTAGTTGGGCGTGTAACGACATATGTCACTCACTCTCATGACATATGTCGTTACACGCCCAACTACTTTATCTAATGTTTTTTTGACGCCTATCCACCACGTACTTGCTTGTCCTTCCAAAAGCATCGAAATACCGCGTAAAGCATTTTCATCAGATACGTTACAAATGTCTTTGTAACTCAGGACGTTATCTAAAAATGCATCGACATCCGACGATTCACCACCATTAAAACGTGCAGTACATTTAGCAAAACTACCCATGATTTGAGAAGGTCCTCCAGAAGATGGTGCCGATGAACGTATTGTACGATTAAACTGTTCCAACACATCTGAATTTGTCTGTACAGCTGATTCCCTGACCGTTGCTATCAACGTGTTAAACTACTCATTAGACATTGTAATTGTTGCTGAGATACTAGCAATTTGAGCCCCACCAACGTCCTATTTTTTGGCCACATGTTTAATAATAATAAAAGTCCTTTTACAAACCGTTTAAAAGTTCTACGTACAGGTCGTTATAGTCTGGCAACACTAGAAGAAACTTTGCAGCAAAATTTCTATTTTCTGTAACAAGCCGGTAACACCGCGAATAATCTAACGAATTCGAATGTCAACGGAAATTGTTCTGAAAGTCTCTGAGTGACAGATCGCTTACTACAATTATTAAAAGCCTACCTTTGCTTAAAGAATGTAAATACCTTACACCTTTAATTGCAGAGTCTGCAAACGATGCAACAAAATCACTAAACACAGAGTTTATAAGTAAATCTTGAGTGTCTGTTCTTTTACACACGCCACACGGGTCAAACTTTAACTTTTGTCCGGCGGCACGTTGGGCTGCCAATATAGGGTGAAATAAGATTACACGCCTAGCTCAAAACTATATTGCATAAGTAACAATAAAATAATATATAAACATAATTTAGTCAATTCAAAAATAAACGCGTATGACGCGGTGCACTCACTAGCCAGACATAAGTCACTCACTCTCATGACATATGTCGTTACACGCCCAACTACTTGTATTGCCTCATAAACTTTTAATTTGACTTGAAAATTGATCGTTAATAAAAAATTTGTTGAGACTGTGACAAAAATTTCAAATACTCAAGTTTTACTACCTATTTGTGTCCTATACAAATTTCATATCAAGTTTGAGATAAATCATATGGTGAACTATCGCATACGAAGCAATCTAACAAATTTTTTTGGAACCGTCTCTGCGTTTTTAAATTTTGGATATGTATGATAGTTGTTAGGCAACAGTGTACATTGTTGTAAAAAATAAGGCAAATGTTATGACCAAAACAATTTTTGGACAAAATTCATAAATCAATCTGTATGATAGTAAAGAAAGGGAAGAAACACTTTTTAATGGTCACTTGGTATTTGCCTTACTTACGGTGGAAGTATGTACAGTTTCTCATGACTCACCCTGTATACATAATAATGTATGTTCACAACAAGTAAATTGTGTAGAATGCAGGTTTTCACGGCCGTTGTTTAATGAAGTAGTTAAGACATCAAGAGTTGAAAGAAAAACAAGAACAAGAACAGCTATCAAGAAATCATTAATCCCAGTAGAAGAACAACGTCGCCTGCTGGCAAGTGAAACCTTACCACCACGACTCTACGGCCTCCCTAAGATGCATAAACCAGGTAATCCTTTAAGTCCAATCGTCAGCACATGTGGATTACCAACTTATGAGTTGGCCAGATACGTCGCCGACACACTGCAACCCTATATAGGTAAGACTAGTAGCCATGTATATAACTCCGGACAATTGGAAAACTTGGAAATAACGAGCAATGATATCATGGTTAGTTTTGACGTCGAATCTTTGTTCACCAATGTACCAATTGAGGAAACAGTTAACTTGATTCGTCAACAACTTGTACCTAAAGGACTAAGAGAAGACATACCTGATCTGGCCCGATTGTGCCTGTCTACAACATACTTTCTATGGAATGGAGACTTCTAGAAGCAGAAGCAAAGAGCAGCCATGGGATCACCACTTTCACCTGTGATAGCCAACCTATTCATGGAAGCTTTTGAAGAGGAAGCTATACGCTGCAGTGAGAATAAACCAAAGTGCTGGCTACGCTACGTAGACGATATATTCATCATATGGCTACATGAAGAATTATCTTTATCTATTTTCTTCGATCGTTTGAATAAACAGCTTCCAAGTATCAAATTTACAATGGAGACCGAGCAAGATGGAGCTTTACCTTTCTTAGATGTATTAGTGAAAAAGTCACACAAAGGCAAGCTGGCCCACGGTGTCTACAGAAAGAAAACGCACACCGATCGTTACCTACATACGACATCTCACCACCATCTACCACAGAAGAGAGCGTTAATTAGAACCTTGGTCCACAGAGCCAACACAATATGCGACGACGATAACACACCCGAGGAACTACAGAATGTCCAACAAGATTTAGAGAAGAACGGGTACAGTCAAAGCAATATACAACGAGTAGTAAATAACCAGAGGAGAACTACAGAAGAAGAACAGCAACAACCAACAACGTGTGCATGCCTACCCTACGTCGCGAGAGTCACAGATAGGCTGAAGAAGATTTTATTCAAGAATAAAGTAGGTGTACGCTTTCGAACAGTGAACAGTCAAAGACCCTGTCCCCAAACTGTTCTCAAAAGGTGTTTACCAGTTGAAGTGCACATGTGGTAAGAGCTACATCGGACAAACAGGATGGAGTATCCAGTGCAGAATCAAAGAACACCAGAGAAATACCAGATTTGGATACACGGATAGGTCGGTGATAGCAGAACATATCCATAATAACGAGAACCATAAAATCGACTACGAGGATGTCAATATATTAAACAGGAATACGCGCTATTATCCGCGAATCATTAGGGAAGCACTGGAAATTATGAAAAACGTGAACAACTTTAACAGATAGGATGGGTATCGACTTAGTAACACGTGGAGACTGGTATTGCCAAGTACCAGCACCATAGTAAGTCACGGTCAACCAAACACGACGAATGAGCACCGAAGCGAACCAAGCGCGACCAATGGCCAGCGAAACGAAGCGGCGCCTAGGTATATAACGAGGAGTGTAACACAACAAATTCAGTCTTTAGAATCCTTCTGAAGAAGCTGACAGGATGATCAGCGAAACGTCAAGTCAAGTTCGACGACCACGGCAAGACCCAGAAGAAACTACTTCACAAGTAAATTGTTTGTGTTATTGAAAAAAAACAAATAAAATAAAGTACTTAACAACTTATGCTTGACCATCACCTAAGATAGAATAAGCATATATCTTAAGCAGTTTACACATAAATTTTATATTTTAAGGGACATGTTAAATAGGAAAAATTTAATGGCTATATATAAGTTCCTCTCTGACGGTACTTAGTTACTGTATTATTATCTGGGGAGGACTTTATAATAATGTATGGAGAATTCTATAAACGACTCAAAATTCTATTCTAAAGATTATTTTAAAGGAAAACCTATATTCCTCGACATACTTATAAATTGAAACAGATGTATTTGATTTCAAAAATGTCTGCTTACCATTGTCAAATACATATGATTAACAAAACGACTTTACCAAGCCATGCTAGTTATACAACTAGATTGACTATAATTGATTGAAAATATGTCTGTAGCTTTACCATTTGTTAGTAACAGCCATACGCAGTGGTCTAAATTTTTCCTATTTCTTATTCCGCGCGAGTTAATCTCTAAGTAAATAAAATCGATTTTCTGACATTTAATGGCTCGCCTAGGCCTCCAACCAACCAACCTAATCTTGGTAGGTAGGTAGGTGGCGATGTTACCTAAGATCATCTCCCTTATATCGGCCAATGTAGGCCAACTTTTCCCCAAAATAGATTCTCTGATTGATGAAACCGCAGAACAGTCACAGAGTACATGTTGGACCGTCTCATCTTCTCTTCTTCTTGTTCACAATTCTTGCAGAGAGGTGTTTAGCTTAATCTCATATTGTGTAGATGTTTCCTTAACGGACAGTGTCCAGTCTGGATTCCCGTTATAAAACGTAGGTTCCTTCTGGAGACTGTCAGGTAGTATATCGCTGTACCCTTGTTGGGGTATTTTAGTAGTTCCCTAGCAAGCTGGCAGCTGCTCGTTTCATCGCACAGCGTCTTGAATTCGTTATGGATGTTGTGTTATTGCCAGTCTGACCGGATCTGGGCCAAAGATATGCCTGCTGCTTTCTTGGCCAGTCTGTCTGTTACTTTGTTGCCACTACATTGTGCATGTTTTTTCACCCACCATACCGACATGTTATTCATACTGGAGGCACCCACAAGTGCTTGGTGACATTCCCATACTGCTTCTGAAGTTATTTTGTAACTTCTAAGGACTAGTAGTGATTGTCTATAATTGAATTGAGCAATTCGTTTTTTTGTTATAGGATTCATTTATGCCCATTTGTTACCAGAATTACACTAAAACAATGAAATTACTAAATTAATACTCCTTAACACTTTATGATAACACATTTTCATATAATTATTTAGGGACCGTTTCATAGTTGCAGGTACACAATCATTTATGAACTGTTTGAGATTCACTAGGATTTCTGACCCGTCCAATGCGTTCTTAGCTCAAATAACGAAGCGACTCGCCAAATTAAATTATAGTGGGCTTTATTGTGTATTTTCAATTATTGTACCTTGTTCTATCTCACAAAATGCACATTGTGTTGTTTATGTACCTCCGCAAGTACCTAGGAAGCGTGCGATGTGTGCGTTTAATGCACCATTAGTATAACATGTACCCATTTTACGGACGTTATACGTAACTTTTGAGCTAACGTTGGGCATCAAAATATTGAAAATTTATGGAAAATAAGACATACACACGTTCTTAAACTTCATGGCCACCGTCAACTGTATGTGGAGTAAAAACAGGAAATCTTTCATACTCCATAAATTTTGCATAAAAGGAATCAGATATATAATGTCTAGATAAAAGCAGAAAAAAGATAAATCTCCTTTACGTTGAGGATTTAATATTAAGTACAAATAATTTAGCGGGATTGTAAACTTTGTTTTTAAAAAGTTTTTTAATGGCCAGAATAAAGCTTAAAGTTATTTGTTCAGCATTCTTTCAATGGCTGATTTTGCACTTTATCCCTAATTTCAAATTCTATAAATAGTCATAATCATAAATAAAGAATTTCTTACAAAACTTTGTTAATTACTTTTCTCTCTTTCCACTTATTTACTTTTAATTTCGCAACTTCACATTTATTACGTAGTACAGCCTCGTAGGGCCATAATTAGAAGAAGGAATTTTGGGCTTGCTCGGTAAATAAATGAACTAAATTTATCTTATAACATAAAGAGATTATCGCACAAACAAATCTCTTTGTATTTAATTTCGAATACTTTTGTTGTGAGGAAATACATTAGGCTTTCTTTTTCGGGTGATTTATAACAACGGCATAATTGGCTTGTCCAAATCCATAATGCTGCAGATTTTGTTCGGTTTTGCTATTTACAATTTTATTACACGCGATTTGAGGTGAGAGATTTGTTAGGGATATAATTTTTCAGCGGAATATTAATAATGGAATTTATTTCGTAAAAGTATTTGAAGAAAGACGAAAGGTCGCAATGAAACTGATTTTAATATTGAGTGTATACAATTTAAACTGCTTTTAATAAATTAATTATTGTAATAATAAAAATAATTTGTTTACCCAAAAATTAGATACATAATATAATATACTTATGTATTACAATGGATGAATATACATCTCAAATATCATAATGTATAATTTAATAAAAGTTAACGAAGAGAGAAAACAATAATTTTTTAAACATACGCAGTTCTAGTGAATGTAAACTAAAGTATATAATATAATGTGACAGATTAGGTAGGGAAATAAACAAGGGGTTAAGTCAAACAGTAACTTTGCGAGCGGGACAAGGAATCAGGAAAGAGAGTTAAGGCGGGGAAAGAAGGGGAAAATGAATGAGAAGAGTGGGAGAAAGCGAAAATTACTACTAAGTAAAAAAAAATTCTTACTAACAAAATTACTATTAAGTAAAAACATACACACTGACTAAAAACTAAGTAAAAACATACACATCAAATGTTAATTGAATTCATATAAATGAAATATAGCTACTAGTACCTACATTGAATGCAGGAAGACACATTTTTGAGGACATTTCAGTGAAATAATATTTCATAATTGATAAGTATTCTTTTGTCGATTATTTGACGCACCTGCATTAAAAGGTGTTATCAACAATTTTTTAACACGCTTTTATTAGCTTCACCTGTATATGACAACTTTGTCCTAATGCCCTCACCAGGATCACCATAATAAAATAAAATTTAAAAAAAAGGGACTAATTTATTGTCAAAATTTTGGCGGAGGCGCCGATGTTAACAATATATATATATTCTAACTAATAATAAAAGTGTGATGCTTGTTTTTCTCGGGTAGCTGATTTGGAGATTATTCCAGGGTTCAATGTTAATATTAATTAAAATCCAGATCCAAAATAAGACATTTATTTTCCTAATAATTATATGTAGAGTGTGGCCATATCTTTTATGGCTTAGGTTGCGACAATCTTGTTATTACATAAGTACATCATAGTAATCGGAGAGAGAGAGAGAGTGTAACATACTTCCTCTATGTACGTCGTCGTAACCCCAATTCTCTAATCGAAGTTCCAGGACATAACAGACGCGACTAAGAAATCTGTTTCAGGAGAGATCCAGTTCAACACACTCGAATCAATCTGACAGGAGGTCCAGTTCAACGCACTCGGATCCTCCCTAACAGATACTTGGCCAGCGGCTGCCACGACGCCGGAGAAACTTGAGCTTCCGGTTATCTCAGTTCAACACACTCGAGAAAGGTGAAAGTCAAGCTCTGAATTTACTGGTTTCTGGCTAGCTATTTTATATCCAAAAATCACGGTCACGCGGTTTTGCACCCGGCACGAAATGCACACGGCACGCAAGTTGCGGTCTGGTGAAGTTAGAATTAAAAGTTAACAAAAGAACTAATCAGGTATTGAACTAATCTAAAACTGAACTACTTGATCCATGCATGATTAAAATAAGTTAAACTGGAATGAAAGTATACAGTATGCCTGTAGTATTGTATACTTCATTACAGAAGCGTGTTAATTGAATGATTTTTAGTAAGTTTAAAAGTTGATACATTTTTAATGGAGGTGTTAATATCAACAATTTTTTAACACGCTTTTGTTAGCTTCACCTGTATGTTTGTTTGTTTGTAATGGAATCTTTGAACGTGATTCTCACCTCTTCAAAACGTCAGATTAAGATGAAACTTTGCACATTCATCAAGTACCGATGACAATACAATTATTTGACAACTTTGTCCTAATATCCTCACCAGGATCACAAGGATGAAATAAAATTAAAAAAAAAAAAGACGAATTTATTGTCGAAATTTTGGCGGAGGCGCCGATGTTATATATATATATATGTTATATTAGAAATATACCATGATATATAATATCACCGAGACAGGCTTAACCTTCTCAGACATATCACATTACAAATTGCGTAACAGCTCTTCTCTAATAACCGCTCACGCTAGCTGAGCTTAACATTTCTTTCTCAGTAATCTGTTATCATGCTGAATTGCAAATCCAATGTTCTTTGTTCTCCAGATATTATAAATATTACCCACTGCCATTGTAAACCTCAGTCTTATACTCACTTTCGATTAAACTACTTCTAAATTATTATTGTATTTTCTTAACGAGTCAACGTTGACTCCAGTGTTAAACTAAATAAATCTTTTTAAAAAGTTATTCAAACAATCCACTATCTAACATTGGCGCAGTCGTGGCGGATCTGAAGAACACGCACAGTTCGGGAGCCTAACCAGTGGAAAACATATCGGAAGGAACAAGGAGTTCATCTGGAAAAGGTGCCTAACCTGAAGAAAAGAGCCCCTGGAAAAAGGAGAAATTCCTTAGCTGTCGTGGTGGATCCCAATTCTTTACTCAGAAGAATCTACGTTCACAAAGAAACAATAATAATAATTCAACAAGCAACAAAGCAACATATCAATCAATCAACAAATTAGCAAGTAAGAATTCATCCCAGTCGAGAAGTTGGTGTCTTCGGCAGTGTAGGAGACCTCTGTGGAAGGAATACCTGGTAACGCCCCTGGCAGAGAAGACCGCATTGTAACAAAGTTCACGGAGCAGCATTCAACTTCAATCCAGACGTGTGGAATGGAAATTTTAATGTAAGTAGATTTTAAGAATCATCTCGATTATTTTGCATATTTTTCTTATAAAAAAAAACAATTCAATTTAACGAACAGCAGTTCTAATATTCAAATAATAATTTCATTCAGAAGTAATATAATATTTTATTTAAAATTTATGTGACCTACATAAATAACTATACCGTTCCTATCTTAACATTGTTTTATCGTAATATCATATACTCTTTAAGTTTATCTACATTTCCTGCATAAATAATTATAATCACATACCATTTTTATCTTAACATTATTTTTATCATAATATCATATATCATATAAAGGTTAAGTTTACGCCTTACTTGACTGTGAAATAAAATAAAACCCACATGTTCTATACTGTTTAAATGCACATTAGTATATAAAATTTCAGTGACATTATTCCCAACTAAAAACACTTTTTAAATTAATCCAATTATCCTTGTAATTAAATTTTGAAATATTATAAAATAAACAACACATTCTTTTACATATAATATAAAATTACCAATTGTCAGTAGCGTACTAGCTCAAATTGAAAAAAGTGTTTTAAGTTATTTAATTATCTAAATAATATAAACAAAATGGCTACCACCACAAACGTAAGCAATTCCAATGCAAACAATTCAATCACGGCGAACGAAACTATAAATATTGAACCTTACAGGTTAAGTGAGATTTTTTCGATAGTCCCGGAATTCGATGGAAATCCGATATTTTTACAAACCTTTATTAGTGCGTGTATTTACGCGAACGGAATGTCTATAGAAGACCAACGTGTTCTACTTGCTCTGCACATTAAAAATAAACTTCGGGGAAAAGCCGCCGAGTTAGTAAACTCCAGGAACCCTGCCACCTGGGCAGAAATTAAAAGCCTACTCGAGGCCCACTTCGGTGACTCCCGCGACTTGACAGCCCTTATACAGGACTTACAACGCATTCACCAACTACCCAACGAAACCGCACTAATATTCGTATCAAGACTACAAACGCACAACGCGAAAATGCACGCAGCAGTGCAAAAGCAGACTCTAACTTTAGAGGAAAAAACCGCTCAATGTAACCTCATCGAAAACATGACATTGACCACCTTACTGACTGGATTAGAACCCAAGTTAGGGCAAATTATCAGGGCTGGCAACCCTAGTGATATGTTAGATGCAATAAATCGCATCAAACGTGAGTTGCAATTGTCGTACTTCGAATCGCAAAAATTCTCCAATAAAATTCAAAATAGAAGCCCCGTTCAAAATCAACAAAGACGCCCAAATCTCCCACCATTTTGCACATTCTGTAAAAGGAATGGGCACAGCTTTAACGAATGCCGCACGAGGCAAAACCACCAATTTTCACAACCCAATTTCACACCAAACGCCTATTCCAATCAGGCACAAGCTCCTAGACAGCACTTCCAGAGTGTACCTAATCATGCAAACTTTAGACCACAGAATTCCCAAAATTTTTCTAATCAACAACGCAATTATCCACAACAAAACAGGCCCTCAGCTATCAGGCCAAATCCTAACTTCCACCAGCAGAGACCTTCTGCCATACAACCGAACCCGAATTTCAATAGATTTAACCAACAAAAAACCCATCACCTAAACCAAGAAACTTATGATAATTATTCAGATTACCCAAACCAATACGAAGATTACTCTGCAAATCAATCCGTAAATTATTCTACCAATTATTCTCCTGATTATCAATCTCAAAATAATGATGACTACGATTTTCCAAACGGACAATATGGGCATTATACTGCTAATTCCCAATCCCAGGAACATGAGAATTATACTGTTAATCCTCAGCAATACGAGGATTATACTGCTAATCCTCCGGATTTTTGCACAGGCCCGGAGTATTCCACGAATACTCCAACGCAACAAACGGACGAACTTGACCAAATTTCTCGCCAAGTCCAAGCGATAAACCTCCAGGACAGTTTCGACCCAAACCTGAACTTCCCGGAAAACCAATTCATGTAAAAACACCCCGCTACAAACTAAATGTCGTAAATTCCAAAAATCTATTTTACATAAAAGACTTCACAAATCGTTTCAAAATTCTTGTCGACTCAGGTGCAGGTATTTCTGTATTTAAAACCAAAACAGCGGAAAGGTACAAACAAAGATATCCTGAAAACGTAATTATACAGGGTATAACAGATGAAAAAATTAATATCACCGAATCTGTACTAATACCATTCAATATAAATGACCCATACAAGGTTTATGTTCACGACCTAGATATAGAATTCGATGGACTATTAGGTGCAGACTTTTTAAAATATTATAAGTGTCATGTGGACTTTGAAAATAATCAACTTATTACCAACTTTAAAACCGTACCACTATTTGAGGTGACTGAGGTAACATCAATCAGGAACCACAATAATTCTAACGAAAACAATAATACAGGTATTAGAATTTCAAACCCAAATTTAAATGTTAAAAACCAAAATGTAATTTCTATCGAACCACGCACAGAAAAGATTTTTAAACTTAAATGCAATTTACAAAATACCGAAGCTATACTAATAGCCCAGGAAAATGAAAAGGTACGTTTACCGAATGCCATTGTCAAAATAGACAACAATGGTGAATTTTTGACAACGATAATAAACGCAAACGCGATTCCAAAAACAATACATTTCTCGGATCTTAAACTTGAACCCGTTCAAAAATTTAGATCAATATTTAACGTAAATCTTCAAAATCCGGATTCCCAATACATAGACCGAAACTACGAAATAAAAAATCAATTACGCTTAGACCACTTGAACGATGAGGAGAGTGAATTAATTACTCAACTCTGTTTAGACTTTTCAGACATATTTTATCTAGAAGGTGACAACTTGACATTTACCAACGAAATCAAGCATTCAATAGACACTAACGATTCTAAACCAATTTTCACTAAATCTTATCGTTACCCTCAAATTCACAAACAAGAAGTAAAATCACAAGTTTCCAAAATGCTCGACCAAGGCATTATCCAGCCTTCAATTTCTCCCTGGTCCTCCCCAGTTTGGGTAGTCCCCAAAAAACTAGACGCTTCTGGTAAACAGAAATGGCGCGTCGTAGTTGACTACCGAAAATTAAACGAAGTAACGATAGGTGATAAATATCCTCTACCTAACATTTCCGACCTTTTAGATCAATTAGGCAAATGCCAATATTTCACGACTTTAGACTTGGCCTCTGGCTTCCATCAAATTGAAATCGATCCCAAAGACATTCAAAAAACCGCTTTCACAGTCGAAAATGGTCATTTTGAATTCGTACGAATGCCTTTTGGACTCAAAAATGCTCCATCAACATTTCAAAGGGTGATGGACAACATTTTACTAGGAATCCAAAACGAAAGGTGTCTCGTCTATATGGACGATATCATTATCTACTCCCCTACTATCCATGAACATATTTCTCGATTAACAGAAGTCTTCAAACGTTTACAAAAAGCCAACCTCAAAATTCAGCCAGACAAATGCGAATTCCTTCGCAAAGAAGTTGCCTATTTAGGACATCTTATTACAAAGGATGGTGTAAAACCGAACCCTGCCAAAGTCGAAGCAATTCTAAATTTTCCTCAACCCAAAAATCAGAAAGAAATTAAATCTTTTCTAGGTTTAGCAGGCTATTATAGACGTTTCATTCCTAATTTTTCCAAAATTTCAAAACCCTTGACTAAATTGCTACAAAAAGATATACCTTTCAATTTCGACAATGACTGTACAAATTCATTTGAAACCCTAAAACAAACCTTGACAACTACTCCGATATTGATCTACCCCAACTTCGATGAACCTTTTGTCCTAACTACAGACGCTAGTGCATTTGCAATAGGTTCTGTACTTTCACAAGGAAGTATAGGAAAAAATTTGCCAATCGCATACGCATCTCGAACTTTATGCGGCGCGGAAACCAAGTATTCAACCATTGAGCGTGAACTTTTATCTTTGGTCTGGAGTGTAAAGCATTTTAGGCCATATCTATTCGGAAGGAAGTTCAAACTCGTCACCGACCACCGACCACTCACTTGGCTATTTTCCATAAAAGACCCAGGTAGTAGACTAGCGCGTTGGCGCTTAAAACTCGAAGAATACGATTACGAAATAATATACAAACCCGGAAAAATCAATAAAAACGCGGACGCGTTGTCCAGAATAAAAATTAATCACTTTTCAGAATGTTCCAAATTTTATTCAAAAATTCTAGCCGCGAACGAAGACTCAGACGAAGACGAAATTTCAGACAACGATGACGAAATTACCGACGAACAAATCGCCCGAGAATTTGACACATTTTCCCGACTTTACAAAACCAAATCTCTAATAGACTATTCCAAAATTCAAATCACAAATAAACAACTATTAGATCGAGAAAATAAAAATATCATAACGTTTTTCCAACAAAACAACTTGACAGACCTTCACCATCAAATTATCGAGGATATTTTCGAAGAAAACCCCGAATTCTATAACAATACAATTAATATCGTTTCCAGCAAATCGACCCGACAAAGAAACTACTACATTATCGCTCTACCTTTCGACCCAGAGTCTGTGGTAGAACATCTATTTTTAACACTTTACAAACATCGAAACAAATTAGACCTTTCCAAAACTTACCATGTTGAAAACAATCTAGACTTTCCAATTCTCGAAATCCTATCATTTATTTTTGCAGAAAAAGATTTAAAACTAATCATTTGTCAAAATTTATTACGAACTCCCGATGAAGACCAACGTCCGATCATTCTCGACCAGCATCACACCGGAAAAAATAATTTACATCGTGGAATAAACGAAACAATACGTAGAATCAAAAATAAATATAATTGGCAAGGTTTAACAAAAGATGTCGAAAATTTTATAAAAAACTGCGAAACATGTCAAAGAACAAAAGTCTGTCGTAAAAACCTCAACAATCCCCTAGTAATTACCGAAACCCCTAAAACTCCATTTGAGAGAGTTAATATCGATCTATTCGAATTTCCCACGAGAAACTATGCACTAACCATCCGCGACGAGTTAACGAAATTTACTCAAGCTTATGCTGTCCCAGACAAAAGTGCAAAATCAGTTGTAAACACCCTGTTGCTATATTTCCAACACTATGGCACCCCATTAAGAATTCATTGTGATTACGGCGGTGAATTCGATAATAATTTATTAAAAGATCTTTGTACTCTCTACGACATAAAATTAACATACTCCAGCGTAGGACACCCTCAATCCAATGGATCTATCGAACGATTCCATGCCACCCTAGCAGAAATGATCAGAATACATAAAACAGAGAATCCGAACGAACATCCTTTCACAATATTACCATACGCGGTAATATGTTATAACAACTCGGTAAACAAAACTCATGGCTTTACGCCATACGAGCTTATTTTCGGACATACAGCTAACCGACCACCCGAAACTCTTTATAACCAGAAAGACCTGATTACCAAATACGTTAGAGACCTTAACAACCGGATATCCCACTATTACAAAATTGCGCGAAGTCGAACAGAAGCACAAAAACAAAAAGCCAAAGTTCGATTCGACAAAAACATTCCCGAAAATCGACACACATATAATATTGGCGACAAAGTGTACGTCAAAGAATCACAAATAAAAAACAAATTACAGAACAAATTTAACGGCCCCTTCGAAATTTTAGAAACTTCTCAAAATTCTGCAACATTATTAAATCCGGAAACAAACCAAACGACTAAAGTAAACTTTGACCGAATGAAACCTTATACTGAAAATTAAATTTATTTTCAGGTTTTTCCTGCTGTTCGGATCAGCACTTGCTCAATTTAAAATAACACCAATTAACAATACAATTGGAGTATACTATCACCGAGACACAGACATTGTGATTTCTCACAAGAAATGGACTTTACTGGTACACAAAAACATATCTACCTTTAAGACAGCTTTCGACAAAAACGACAAGATCTTACAGACACTATACAACACACTCGACCCAACGTATCATTACATGAACGTCTTTTTAGGAGACGTAAAAACTCACCTCAGTTTATTGACACAAATTTCTCAATCAATACAATCAAAATTTGACGAAATTTACCTTGACACGAAACGATACAAGCGAGGAATACTAAACGGTATTGGAACAATTTTCAAATCAATAACTGGAAATTTAGATGCAGAAGATGGTCAGTATTATTCTGATTGCATCAACAAATTAAGTAATGACGAGCACCAACTCGAAAATTTAATCAAAAATCAAATATCTGTCACAACTTCAGTAATCAAAAATTTCAACGCAACCATTCAAAAACTGCAGGTTGATGAAGAAACTTTCAATAAAGATATTAAAGAAATCGAAACTTCAATTCTAGACATGACTAAAGACATAGAAAATATTCACGCAAAATTAAAATTTATAGAAATCTGCGAACAGCTTATGGCAAGCTATCTATTTATCGAAGATAACTAAAACGATATCCTGAATTCTATCACTTTCGCGAGGCTCAAAATAATTCACACATCGATTATAAACCCAAAAGACTTGGTAAATTCCTTACAGGAAATCTCACAGAACCTACAAAGGAACAATTTGCCACTTCCAATCAAATTATCAAAAGTTGCACAGTATTTAGACATTATAGAACTAAAAGCTTTTCAAACAAATTCAGATTTAATATTCGTATTAGACATACCTTTGGTAGACCCTCAAACCTATTCAGTATTTCAATTATATCCTATCCCTATTTTGGATAATAGAACTGGCTTATATCATATCTTGTCAACCTCTCAGAAATATATCGCGAGAGATGATGATTCTTTAATGTACTTAACCATCCCGGACCTCAGAGAATGCAAACCACTCTACTTCAACACTAAATTATGTCTAAATCTATTTTCATACCCCATTGATGATAATGCCATTTGCGAAGCCCGTCTCTTCAAGAACCTCAAAACTCTGCCAGGAAGCTGCCAGACATCATTCATCATCGGCCAAGGATACAACGTCCAAAAGATAGACGAAAATACGTGGCTGGTTATCAACGCAGAACCATTACAGGCAACCATCAATTGTCCAGAAAGAAGTTCGAAAACTGAAGTCATCTACAAAAACTCAATAGTGAAATTACAACCTAATTGTTACGCCTTTATAGGCATCACAAAAATCCAAGCCAGTACCAACGAAGTAACCGACGTAAACGACGACACTCATCCCATCCAAATTCCATTCGAATGCTGCAACAAAATTCCAAACAACATTAGAGCACCAAACCTTAAACCATTAAAATTAAACAACCTTAACACAGAAGATCTCGAAATTGCCAAACACAAATTGGACCAATATTCCAGAGATCTAGACGATTTAATCAACGAACCATTCGTAACAAAACACATATCCTGGTTCACCTACTTCATCATTGTGCTAATATTTGGACTGTTATTTCTGTACCTATTTTGTAAGTGCAGAACAAAAAGACGAAGACTAGCCATCGATGTTTCTGCATCACCCCCATCTCCACCTAGGCCTAGCAAACCCCACAGGACATTTGCTAACCTATTCCCTTCACGAAGACGACCTACATTAAGGAGAGAAGACAACGAAGCCGAAGACATAGAACTTACATAAAGATGAACTGTTTTGTGCCTTTTACTGACTTTTAGTGCTGGACTCTTCAGTGAACCATATTTTATTCATTTAATCATTACATTTCATTATTTTACTTATCCCTTGTTAATTTCAATTGCATTAACATTTTTATACCATTTTCATTTAAACCTATCATGCTTATATTTTAGGCTTTCACGGTAAAGCCATATTTTAACCCTGGGAATATTTTTATATTATCCCATTTTACAACAAACTTATTATGTTTGTATTTTACGCTTTCTTGCTAAAGCTATATTTTAACTCTAACATTTTTATGTTATATTATTTTATGAATCAAGCTTATTGTGCTTGCATTTCATATTTTAGACGCTAAGGTTATATTCTGTATTTTAAACCTTACTATTTAACATTTTTGTATCTTTTATATTTTTCCAAATTGTACCATTCCTTTTATATACATTTTATATTCATTTCAAAAGTTGCTGCATAAAACACCAACTTTTTTTATAAGGGGGAAGCTGTTATATTAGAAATATACCATGATATATAATATCACAGAGACAGGCTTAACCTTCTCAGACATATCACATTACAAATTGCGTAACAGCTCTTCTCTAATAACCGCTCACGCTAGCTGAGCTTAACATTTCTTTCTCAGTAATCTGTTATCATGCTGAATTGCAAATCCAATGTTCTTTGTTCTCCAGATATTATAAATATTACCCACTGCCATTGTAAACCTCAGTCTTATACTCACTTTCGATTAAACTACTTCTAAATTATTATTGTATTTTCTTAACGAGTCAACGTTGACTCCAGTGTTAAACTAAATAAATCTTTTTAAAAAGTTATTCAAACAATCCACTATCTAACATATATATATATATATATATATATATATATATATATATATATATATATATATTCTAACTAATAATAAAAGCGTGTTAATTAAATAATTTTTAGTAAGTTTTAAAAAATTATAGTTTAAAAAACTAAAATAACACGCTTTAAAAACCGAACTAAAAAGTAAAAAATAATAATGTTTAAATATTAAGATTTTGTTTAACATCAATAGATTGTAAAAAGCGTGGGGTGTCTGATATCAAGTGTTATAAATATTTTATTGATAGATATTGATAAAAGTGTTATACTTTTATACAAACTTCTAAACAACATGATCGACTGTCCGCAATTACTTGAACAAATCAACTTTAGAGCACCTACCAGGTCAACCAGATCTACATCCTTGTTTTACTTTTCTAATACGCACACAAATGCTTTCATGTTTTCACCACTATATTATATCTGCCGTAGCTACGAAATTATTTCACATGATGTCGACATTTTTAACACTAGATTAAGTCAAATTAAGTCAAGATTCTCTTACATTAACAGTTTTTGTTTGTTTCTTTTTTCTTACTTAATACTTTTCCTTTATTATTGTATATAATTGTATATGTGCGTGTATAGATAAATATGTATATATTAAATAGTCATATGTTCACCTAATTCATGTGTAGAATTTTGCAATAATTATATTAGTATAAACATTTAGGTTATAGTAAGCCATAACATATAACACTAACGTGTATTCTAGTTTTAATTTATATCACAAGTTGTGATAATATATATGTATGTTAGTTTCCGGCCCTGTAAATGGAATGTAAATTCTGTTGGGTTTGTGTCCGTAAATAAATAAATAAATAAATAAATAAATAGAAAGTAGAATTATAAAAATATAGTAAATAAAAAGCACCCCACTTACAATCTATTGCTGTTGAACAAAATCTTAATATTCAAACATTATTATTTTTTACTTTTTAGTTCGGTTTCTATAGCGTGTTTTTTTAGTTTTTTTAAACTATAATTATTTTATTTCCTTTTTCGGCAGTCCAACTGAATTTATTTGCTTAAAGGAGTTAGGAATTTCAGGGCTCAGATAAGTGAAGCATTGTTGACTAATCATTTTCTCAACATTAGGGACTACAATAGATCTACTTTTGTACCTTGTGTCGTGTTGGCGTTTTCTTTAAATTTGGTTTATATTTAAATTGTCGACTAACCAGATTTTGAAGAAATAGTTGCCGGGCGTTCAATATTTGTGTATCTTTGGAAAGTATATCAGTTAATCTTTCCTGTAGATGACTTTTAACATCCACTTTTGTATACATTCGAGCTTACTTAAATAATTGTTTGTTACTCTACCCCATACCATTATCTCATAGCTAATATGAGATTATACAAAGGCATAATAAAGAGTTTTTAAATAGTGAATACAGTACAATTTAAATTTACCCGACATGCATCTAAGTTGTTCTATTATAGAATCAATTTGATGATTCCATTTTAGGTGGTTATCAATAAATATTCCGAAATATTTTGTTTTTTCTGATGCTTTAATTTGTATTGATTTTTTTATTAATTTTGAAAAGTAATGTATTATAAGTAGGAAGGGTATCATTATAGCAACTGAATGGCAAAAATAATGTTCTTGTAGTAAGTTTATGGTTAAGTATTTGTTATTAAGAAAATTTATTATATTGTAAAATGCTGCAGTATCGCCCACAAACTAATAATCTTTCCTACAGATGGGAGTGTAAGCAAGTCATTAATGTAAATGTAAAACAGCAAAGGGCTCAATACTATACCATGCGCTACTCCATATTTAACTTCTCTTTCTGAACTTTAAACATTATTTACCTATACACGTTATAATCTATCTATTAAATAACTTGCCGTTATTATTATGAGAGAATATTATCTATGCACGTTTACTTTTTATTGTTAGAGTAGGCGCTTACTGGAAAATATTTATTCCAGTTCTTTCCTGTGCATGAGTTTGAAAGCTACTCATCCTAAATTCCTCAGACAAGCTGAACCTTTAAAACCATCTTAAAACAACCCTGATTATCAATCCCACTTGAAGTAAGCTTTAAGCCAGCTGGATAACCAGTCATATGAATAAGAAGCCACCGCATGGTAATTACATCGTAGGTCAATCAGTATGCATACTTCCTAATCTGTAGAGTTGTTTCTGGATTCTGGTTAACAGATAAAGGATGTTGAAAGCCTTCACCCTAGTACCAGCTATATAAGCGCCACGGTAGTAAGGCCTGCCTGTAAGTTTGAAATAATCGGTTTACACCGAAAAAAAAAAAAAAAAACAAAAAAACACGTGTTCAATATTTTAAAAATTAAACTACATGCAATACTTCCCAGAAATGTTCTTAAAGATAAATGTTTTCAACAACAATTCAGAGAAATAACATAATATTTATTTGCAAAAAAGTTTGCTTGGTTCTCTGAAATATTAAATGGGAACCCCCATTTTTTGTAAAAATGTGGTGCTTTAATTTTTTTCGTGCTCAAATTGATAACCACCTTTTTCTTGGCAGAGTCCTAATCGAAAGTAAACTTCATCGGTAACTTTCTGCAATACTTCTAAAGTTATTTCATTTGACACATCGCGTATTCTATTCCTTAGTTCCTCGATATCGTTGGGTTTAGTTTCATAAATTTGGCTTTTTCGTATCCCCAGTAGAAGAAGTTGAGAGGAGTTAGATTAGGTGACCTTGCTGGCCATTCTATTTAGCGTCTTCTACCAATCCACCTCTGAGGAAAAACGTTGTTTAACAAATTACGTATAATTAAAGCAAAGTGCACTTGCGCACCACCCTGTTGAAAACAAACATTTTCGAAGGCACACCCCACTAAATTTTGTATTGCAGGTACAATATCATCGGTCAACAAATCCACGTACTTGCGGGTATTACGTGTGATGCTCTTTCATTCAATGGGGATTCTCAGATGTTTTCCCAATCATGTCAAAAGTAGCTTCGTTGGAGAAACAAGTCCATAACAGAAATTGATCATTTCTGTCGCATTTTCCATCATATCCAAGCAATATTCCAGTCTGCGGTCAAAGTCATCTCCAATAAATTTTTACACTAATTTTATTTTGTACAGAAAATAATTATGCAACTTTAAAACTCTCTGAACCTACTGTTTGACTGAGTTTGTTGCGCTACGTTTCGGATTGAAGTGGGAATCATCTTCAAAACTTAACAGAATTTCCAAGAACTTCTCCTCATTTGTAGCAGTTTTAGGTCTTCCAGATCGTGGTTCATCTTCGATTGATCCAGTTTGTAGAAAACGATAAACTGTACGATAAGCAGTCGATTTAGAAATTTCACGATCCCGAAACGTGATGTTGAATAAATAGGCAACCTCTTGGTATGATCTTTCCCTATCGCCATACACACGCATCATGAGAAGAATTACCCTTTTTCTCTCGGACAAGAACATCACTGATTAGAAAAAAGCACTCATAATTTAGAAAATTTTCATTTGAACAAATTGAGCTTTTGCCTCCAAAAAAATTGGAAGAGGAATAAACATTGAAAAATAAAAATAATGAAACTACAAGCAATACTTCGCAGAAATGTTTTTCACAACAATTCAGGAAAAAGAACCAAATAAACTTTTTTACAAATAAACATGTTTTTTCTCTGAATTGTTATTCTTCTTGGAAGCAAGAGCTCAATTTGTTCAACTAAAAATTTTCTAAATTGTGAGTGCTTTTTTCTAATCAACGATGCCCTTGTTTATTTGTAAAAAAAGTGTTATTTGTAAAAGCATTATTTGTAAAAGTATTTATCTGTAAAAAGGAATTCGTTTTTCAAATTTGCGAAGAACGCAAATTCGAAATAAAAAATGTTTGTTCCCATTTAATTTTTTAAAGTTGCCCCCTCCCCCCTGCAGAGGGAGGTGGGGGGAGTCAACTTTGGTGTCATTAGATAGGTTTTTAAAATATTGAACACGTGTTTTTTGTTTTCGGTGTAAACCGATTATTTCAAACTTATGCCTTTATAGTAAAATGCAGGTTTTCACGGCCGTTGTCTAATGAAGTAGATTCTTCCGGGTCTTGCCGTGGTCGTCGAACTTGACTTGACGTTTCGCTGATCATCCTGTCAGCTTCTTCAGAAGGATTCTAAAGATTCGTCAAGTCATTATTTCAAACTTACTCCTCCCCACCCCCTGCAGAGGAGGTGGGGGAGTCAAATTTGGTGTCATTGGTTTTTTAAAATATTGAACACGAGTTTTTTTGTTTTTCGAAGATATTAGCAGTTTGCGATATATTTGACCGTTCCGGGACTTTTAGGACACCCCGTATGAATAATAAATAATCATAATATGCGAATGCGAATTTGATAGAAGTAATACGAGTAATAAGTACCTATAAATGCCAGTATTACCGAGGAGATTCTTATTTCTGTTCACATATATACCTTATATTTTATAGTTCAATTGTGAATGAAGAAATTCTTTTGTCAGATGCGTATATTCTGCTCAAAGAGCAAACTATCACTAAAGCTTTTATCCTAAGTTGCCTAGTCAATCGTGTATTTTTCTCAAATACATATGATTTCTTCTGAAACAGATTTAAGTAAAAGTGGCTTTTCTTTTGCTGAAAGATATATTCTTCAAAAAGATGTATTTTCTTATGAATAAGTTAACGAAAGACGTTATTGATTTCATGTTTCGTTAGCGCATTGTTTCGTGCAGAGTTTTATTGCGGCTTTCAAACTACTCGTTCAGATTGAAAAGGAAATATGAAAAATATAACGAAATTCTTATAAAGATGATTAGCGGCTTCCTATTGTTTATATATTTTATGCAATGATTGTTATGTTGTTGAGTGGAAAACAAATAAATTACAATTGTAATAAAAAAAACTCGTAACATTTAGAATTGAAAAAACTGCCCATTTTAAGAAATAAATAACAGTGTATGTTACTTTTCAGCACATAGTTTCCTTAAAATTAGCTATATCTTGACTTGCTAAAAGACCAATTTACTTATTGAGATAGTTTTGATGTAAAATTCGCAGAAAAAATACGCTTCCCTTAGAATTTCATACATTATTGTGATCTATTTCAATTTACTTAAATATTACTATAGTGTAGTCATCCACTGGATTTGATATATGAATTATGTTTATTTTCGTCGTACATAAGGATCAAGATTATTGTTATTATACAGAGTGGGACAATGGTGAGCCTGAAGTCGATAGCTTGAGTTTTACCATAGCTATAATTTAGCAAATATAGGTAAACTACATAAAACTATTTCTAACTGGAAATTATTTTCTGATATACAGGGTGAACTAAGACGATTGTGCAGGACCATTCTTTTAAGTGGAATGCCATAAATATCAGTACATTTTCATAAGTCTTTTTCAAGACTACTTTCACTCCTGTCACTACTCACTATTATTGTCTCTCTCCCAACCATGTAGCATTTTAAAATACTACTATGAATGTGTGAGGTCATTGAGTATGCAACTAGGTGTACACTCAAGTGTTCATAATGTCGCATTACCTATAGAACGACAAAATCAACCAATAAAAGTTTCATAACAATTAATTCAATTTCACAGTTTATCTCTTTAACATCATTAATTTTTTTTTGCTGTAAGGGTTGTTCTCTCTTTTAATGTAAATATATTCATTGGTTGGCTGCAGAAAGCCTTTTGGAACAAAATTTAAGTTGGCAGCACTAGAAAAACGTCAGATTTCCGGGGGAACGACGGCGAACTTCCTGTCTTTTGCCGGGGACATGTGCAAAAGAAGGAAGCTTCTTTTATTGTCGGGCTCAACCCAAATTAATTTTGAGCGTTTTGTGAACCAAAATTCAGTATTTTTTTGTTGGAAGCTTGGTCAGCTGTCGCATGAAAATTCTATTTCCGAGAGGCCTCCTGATTTTTTCTGTATTTTTTGTGAAGTTCATGTGCTACTCTCTACTTATAGGGGTGAGTTTTACTTGTTTGGGACTGGCTATATTTTTTTGGAGAATTAATCTACGTAAAAGTCAATTTTTGTAATCTGGTGATGTACCAGCAAGCAACTGGGGCTATGAATTCACAGGCAGCCAGCGGAGCACCAGCTATAGTTATCAGGGACAACAGGGTAGTCTCCTTGTTTAATGTCATGAAGACGACCAGGTCATATCGACCGCAGGGAGATTCTAGCTACGCTGCAGATGAGTTCGACCAGTGCTGGAGCAGATTTTCTTACCGTTTTTCTTTTCCATTTTACTGGAGCAAGCTATTGATGGAGCAGGTTTAATCTTCCTTTTATTATATTTTTGTGTTATGAATCTTTTTTAATCATTTAACTTTGTCATTCACTTGAAAATTTCAGCGTCTAATTTACTGTAATACTTTTTTTGAATTTAATATAAATTCAAGCTATGGGGCTCATAGGATGAGTAATTAAACATATAAAAAATATAAGCCTTGTAAGGCAGCGCATGATCTTGCAAAGCCAATACTTTACTGTTGTACTTACATGATACGCAGGAATAAATATTATTTACCCGTTAATACATATTGTTCAATATTTGTCGGTTATTAGCATATAACATTTAACTTCACAATTAAACCTCTCTACCCTTCTACATATTGCGTATAATAAAAGTTCTTTTTGTTAAATTTTGTTTTTAATGCTTGCACCTTTCTGATGATATCTGTCTCGTAATCCATTAGTAGTAAACCTATCATCTCTTTTTAAAATGAGTAATTATTAATGTTTATAGCTTTCAGTATTTAAGTAAGTATGGCTTTCTTGGCTGGACAAAATTTTAAGTGACCTTTCATCAGCCAAATCGCCCTCTCATATCCACACTCCGTATTCACGCCCTTTGATCTCACACAAAAAACAGCTGTCGTACGCAAAACGGACCATTTTATACAAGGGGGTATAAAAACTGTTACAACCATTTGGATGTAGTGTTTTTTTGTTGAAATAATGTCATCTGCAGATGCATTTTAAAAAATCACTACTGTCACCATTTGACTCATTTTCACTTCCTAAAAATGTACAGGAAAGCCAAAAATGATTTTTCCCTCTATGTTTTTAGACCATATGATGGCATGAAAAACTTACATTTTCTGTCTATACATCCCTATGCCTATTTATTGAGCAATACGTACAACATTCAAAAATACACTTAAAAAATTAGACTTTTCTTCAAGTAATTGAACAGAAAAAATATATAATAATTGCGCCACATGTTGCCCGTTTTCATTGCCATACATCTCTATGCATCATTGAAGTGAAGTTTCTACTGTTTTAATCATTGCAGTCATCATAATTATCATAGTCATAATCTTCATCATGATTATTATCGTAATTTTGGTCATCATCGGTATCATCGGCATCATCGCTATCATCGACAGTATCGTCATTATCTTCATCATGGTTATCATTCATCAGCCATTATCCACCATTATCATTCTCATTGGAAGATGATTTAAACTCTTTAAAATCTGAGTTTAAATTATCCCTTGATGATGCCAACATGGCTTGCTAAACGTATTTGGGAAGTACATTGGAGCGTAGCATTCAAGTGTTTTGATGCATGTGGGAGTTACGTCGGTGTTAATGTCACACAAAAAATTTGAAATCTATCCAGGAATTCAAGACTAAGGAATTCAGGACCTCAGGATTGTTTCTATAAATTATTAAATTCTTTTATTTTCAATTTTTTTTTACCTTACATTAAAATATTATGAATTTGATTATATAATTTAATTTGACATTTAAGTTTGAGGTAACTTTTTTAATAAATTCTACACTAATTTGGGTTTTAAAGTTGGCGCATTCAGAAGGAGATTATCAAGCATGCTCAAAAGAAGGGTACCGCTGCAAAAAAGAAATTTGTCAATTTCCTTACAATATAATTTCTTCATTCGTAAATGATGTATTACTTTATATATAATTTGGGTAGTACATCCATTTTTTTTCCGAAAATCCTTCCATTCTCTCTATTGCTCATTAAAAGGACTGGTCGACAGTAGCACCGTTACTCCAAAACATCCTTTAATTTTTATCTTCCAACAAAGAAAATAGAACATTTAATAAACTTTCAAAATTGCATGTTAATTTTAACCTAGTATCTTCTTTCCATTTTGGAGTAAAATAAAACATTTATGAATTTCTTCAAAAGTGGTCAAAAATCGCTCATAGTGTCAAAACAAACTGGATGATTTTTTATCTGACAGTAATAAAATTCGATGAATAGACCCTTCTTTGTACTAGAATCCATAAAAAAAATATCCATCGTAAGTCAAATCGTTCGCCTTCCTTTAATTTTTTGTAATTTTACATGTATGTGGCTTTACACCCTGGTTATCTCATTCAACACTTAACCACTTAGCACACAGTTCTAAGATACGTGTGCACAGTTGGGCGCTCTAAACTAAGCTCAACTTACTGAAAAATTGTAACTAAAATCATGCATGAAGAAAAAAAGACCAATGTTCTAGGGAACTAGATCATACCACAAGATTTTACATCTATTTTTTTTTTCGAGAAATTCTTTCGATTGTTTGCTCATTAAATGAAGTGGTTGAAAATAGGATAGCTACTTCAAAGCATCCTTTAATTTTTGTCTTACAACAAAGGAAATAAAACATTAATTTTAACCTAGAACCTTCCCTCCATTTTGGAGTAAACACATTTATGAATATCTTCAGAAATGGTCAAAAATCGCTCATAGTGTCAGAACAATCTACCTACGTGTGCACGCCTTGCTTTTCTTGCATTCGTTCATTAGTATTTTTTTATTTCAATGCGACTTTTTACAGAAAACCAAATTTTTAATTTTTTTTTATTTTCTACTCTTTAGTCATACTTTATGGGGGGTTTACTCCCAGAGATCTCTCAATAAAAATTCGTCTCTTAAAGATTTGTTATGATTTCTCGGTACATCGTTTTGTAGATATCTCAATTTTCACTCCCGCGCCCTCTAAGTGCGTATGTAAAAATATTAAATATTAAATCCCACGCATAGAACCTTGGGGAACACCCAATGTCGCTGAGATATATATAGGGTATTGCATATTTAGTCGTCTATTTACTAAGTAGGATTCAAAAAGTTCAGCAAAATTCCGTGGTCCAGTCTGCCGAAGGCTTTGGAAAAATCTCTATAAATGATATCTACTTGGCCTCCAACATCCAAATGTTCAGCTATGAATGCACACCAAATTGCTGGTGGTAAAGCGATTTTGCATGAATCCGTGTTGATTGAGGCAAATCTGAGATTTGACGTGATTAAAGAGAATATCATATATTATGTTTTCAAATAATTTACTAAAATTGCACAATATTATTATTGATCTATAGTTTTCAACAGCAAATCTATAATTTTTCTTGAATACCGGACAAAAAATAATAGATATTTTCCAGACTCCTGGAAAAGTAGCATTTTTAATAGATAAATTAAAAATACTAGTTAGCATTATAATATAACTAATTATTTCCAGCGAAATTACGTTTATTATCGGCAGGTTTGTTTCTGTTCTCAGCCAGAAGTTTCACTATTATATCTCAACTTTTGTTAACAGTAAACGGTAAACAAGATATATTCTGTTCGTAAGTATGAACTGAAATAAATATAAGTTAAATTTAAGATACTTTCAGAATCATCGCATGATTATGTAATATATCAGAACTGTTGTAGGGAATTCCATGTTAAAACACTAACTGTAAATATTTTATCAGATTTATGACGTAGAGATCCTAATACTTGGCAAAGTTCCCATATAATTCGCATCATGTGTATTACTCCCGAGCTTTCCGAAGGCATTTTCTAATCTAAAATAATTGGAATACATGCTTCAAGTACGTAACAAATTCCTAGTTAATCGCAAAACAAGGCAGTTTCTATTTGTTCAGGCTTCTGGAAGTACGGAAACTATGTTAGTTAATTATAGTTTAATAAAATTATGGTGGAGGTACCTGAATACTTTCATTAAATATTATATATACAGGTTTTCAAAGTATGTTAGTTATTTACTTGTGTATTTTGCTCTCCATATAGAATAATCACGTCTATTACTACATCTTATAAACCAATAAGACATATTTAGTGTGTTTCAAAAATTCGCAGCACAAAACATGTAAATACTAATATTTTTTTTCAGAGAGAGTATAACATTAAACAAACTATAGTTAGATAGATAGATAGATATTTATTTAACTATGTTACATGTAAATGTTTATAGCAAGTCACAATAGAAATTACATTGTAAAGTAAAAAATATTATTATTATTATAATAATGTTCAAGAAATATATTGTATTGTACAAAAATGACTAGTCCTTACATAGAATATTATAAATAAAAATACATATACAATGGTATAAAAATATATCAATATATAGAAGTTAAAATCTCCAAAACAATTCAAAACAGAGGGCCACAAGACAAAAAATGTAAGTGCATTCCACCAGCAATAAAGGAGAGTAGTTTTTGTACCAATTATAGATGATAACATCAAATAAAACCAGAGGTATTCATATATTCATCTACCGAGTAGAAACAATGTTTTTGAAATGGCGTTTCACTGAAATTTTAAATTTATTATAATCCAAGAGAAGTTTGTTATACAGCTTTAAATCTAACGAATTTTTTGCCGATTTTGTCACACGGAATCTCGTCTTTAATAGGTTAGCAGACCTAGCGTTATAGTTATGATCATTGGCGTGTGTGGAGAATGAATTTTTTTTGCAATGAATTTGCAAGATACTGTAGTAAATAAATAGATATGGAATTGTCATTATTTTAAATTTAATAAATAAAGGTCTGCAATGCTCTAAAGGATGGACACCAGCAATTACTCTCATGCACCTTTTTTGCAACACAAATACCTTACTAGCGTCAGTAGAATTACCCCAGAGGATTATGCTATAGCTTATGTGTGACTGAATGAGTGCGTGGTAGGCATTCAATAGTGTTTATCCATCCACGAATCTTATAAGTTGGCGTAAGAGAAATATACATCCTGATATTTTGTTACACAGCTATTTGATGTGAGAGGACCAATTCAGTGAATCATCTAAAACAACTCCAAGGATCTTTACACTATCACCTACAACTAAAGAATTATTTGAGGAAAAAATCAGCTTCTGCGTCTTATCTTTATTGGGTTTAAGCACATTATTTTTATACCAATGTTCGGCAAGGTTATGAGTCTCGCTTATCATCATTTTTAAGTCCTCTATGTTTTTGTTCTTGTTCATTAACGTTGCATCGTCTGCATACAATACAACTTTGTTTGGGAAAAGATAATAAAATAAATCGTTTACAAATATAATAAATAATAGAGGTCCCAAAACGAATCATTGAGGTACTCCATGAATTAAGGTCCTAAAATCGGATTTATCATTGTTGCTGATTACACATTTTTGACGTGAGTTTAAATATGAATCCAATAGTTTTAGAGGAGTACCTCTAATACTATAGAAGTAAAGTTTTTCTATTAATAAGTTGTGAGAGACACAGTCAAATGCCTTGCTGAGGTCGACCAGCGTCACTGCCGTGTGGACTCCTTCCTCAAAACCTTGGACAATGTCACTCACAATTTTACAGACGGCATCCGTAGTTGAGCATTTTTTTCTAAAACCGAATTGGCACTTATGTAATAAAGAATGAATTTCAAAAAAATGCACAATCCTATTTTTTAATATGATTTCAATAATCTTGCCAAAAACTGGTATAATGGAGATTGGCCGATAATTGTCAGGGATACTAGGATCTCCCTTTTTGAAAATCGGTACAATTTTGGTTATCTTAAAAACATCGTTGAAAATACCTTGACTAAAACATAAATTTATTATGTGTGTTAAAAAGTCAATAATAACTTCTAACGTGCCCCTTATTATGTTACCATTTAAATCATAAATGTCTAAGCTACTTGAGCTTTTAAGATTTTGTACCACACTCAGTATTGGAACCAACAAAATTTCTTTAAGCATTGTGTTGTATTAACCACATATTCACAGATTTTGATAATTATTCTATATTAGTTGTAAATATCGATATATCTGATCATACCTTTCTGACACTTTTTCTAAACTAAACAAAAAATATGAAGATGATAATGCGATAAGATCTGATAGATTTTTTAATAAAAATGATATCCAGACTTTTAGAGCACAAATTACTATTATTGTAGATTGGAATAAACTGTTGGACATTAATTCAGATCTAAATTCATTATTTTCTACATTTAATGAAAAGTTTCTTGATATATTTAACAATTGTTTCCCGATGTATACTTTTAGACCTAAACGATATAAATAAAGAAATAATTGGATTACACTTGAATTATAGGAACTGTCTAAACTCATCAAAGAGATAACAAAAACAACAACAAAAATTACTAATGATAGCTATTCAACGCGATGTAAAAAAAATAAAAAAATATTGTGATAATTTTTTTTTATACATTTATTTAACGTCGGCCTATTTCCGCTACTGAGGCCTAACACCGACGCCTGTAGACGAGCTACCCCCAACCAGGAATTTTGCCGAATCTCTTCCCTTAAGAAGAGTAGGGATCTTTTACTTGCCTAACATTTAATAGACAAGGGACCGACGGCTTTACATCCCCTCCGAAGGATGGTATATATTGTGATAAAAAAATTGCATATGAAGAAATGTGTTATAATGATAAGATTAATATGAACAAAGAACACTTGCATATTACAAATGAAAACAATAATAAAAAGAATGAAATAAATCTAATTGATGTACACGACCTTAATGTACAAAATTTCCGAAACTATAAAGAAAAATGTAATACATTTTTCTTCGTGCACGTTGCTAGCACTAGTAGCTCACCTATCCAGAGGGACATAGTTTCAATAATCCATCACAACAATTATTTTATTTATACCCGACCACACTGAAAGAAGTATCGTTAGTTATTAAAAAAGTGTACATAAAGCAATCGTGCGGTGTAGATGTGAACGATCCATCTATTGCGTCTGAAGGACTTATATTTAATATATTTTCCAAAAATGGACATTAACGTTCACAAAATAAGGGTTCAAAACGACTGTTTCAGGCGGAGAATAATACAAAATTTATACTTACTGTTCGTTTTTGCTTAACTGCTTCTCTGATGGTATCAATTGGACGTCATAACACCATAAATGTAACACAGTAAGTACTAACACTTTCTTAAAATTAAACCTGAAAGGGAATTTTGAAAACACAAGAAAAAGACAATATAAAGTTTAAAAATATATATTAAATCTCTTTAAAAATTCATGTTTTACAACAACTTCAAGAAAAATGTTTTTGACAAACTATATTCTGGCTCGTGTACAACACATGATGAGGAACGGAACGGCTTATAATGTACCAGCTACCATCCAATATGCGGTTTTTGAGCTAACGATTACACAAAAAGATTCAAGAAAAGTTCAATGTTTATAAATTTTTGGTGGGCTTTTGCTTGCCTGTTTATTTACGTATTTACAGTTCAATATCAATTTTGATCGCTCCCCGGAGCTTAAAAATGCTTGAATCGCAACGACTTTGAATTATATTATAGCAATTATAAATTCATACGTTCAGGCAAGGCGGTCCCATGCACATATGAGTACATGGTAAAGATACTTTTCTGACACCGAATCACTGAGGAACCGATTTATGGCAAATCCCGTTAAAACCCATCATTTTCCCGGCAAAATCGACTGCTAGGAAATGATGGGGGTCCCTTGTCACTAAAGGCTAGTTTCGCTAAAACTCTCGATATACTTTGAATAGAAGCTGGATTAACTTGTCCTCATAGTTAACACAAACAAATGTTGTTACTGTTTCTAAATTTTGGTGGTCGGGGCGACATTACGTCCCCGTGCAGCGACATTTACTACACTTTCCAAAATTACACTCCTTGATGAGTTATTGAAATTTTTGCATAAAAAACGCTCCGTAGAGCGAAAATATGATTAAAAACATAAAAACCTCTTTTAACGATATTTTTACGTGAAGCAAGCTTTTCATGTCGGATTTTGTTACAGTTTCGAAAAGTACATCGAGGGTTTTATCGTACATAGACAATGTACTGAGAAACATTCTTATAGAAATTTGCGACATTATATCAGTACCTTTATCTATACAGGGTGGACCATTAATAATAGGCTATAGTGGATTCTTTGGCCAAAATATGAGGATATAACCAAACATGCTTTAATAAAATGTTGCTGTGGAAATAGATACAGGGTGTCAAAGTTCAAATTATTTTTTCGTTTTTTGCAATAACTCAACAGCCTCTTGACTGATCTTCGCCATATTTGCTAGAGGAACTTTTTTATTCTAAGAAATAATAATTTATGTATTATATCACGTTAAATCATAGAGGGCGCCGCAGGACCTGTATCTGATGATGATTTTTTTTCATATTTTTTTTTGACGAAACGTTGTGGTACTTCTGATCATTTCCACGTATAAAAGGTACACTTGATAAAACTTGACAACTCCAATCGTTCTCGATTAAAGTGCCGTTAAATATTTCAATAATTTATTGAAAGACAAATTCAAATTTAATGAAACAAAGTGTATTTATTGAAAAAAGTACACGTACGTAAGGGAAAATAAAAACAAAATAGTAATAGCAGCGTAAACTATTTCTCACTTTCTTATGAACTAATGGATTATTTTCATGGTATTGAGATAAATACATAAATCAAAAGATTGTCTAAAATAAGGATCTAATCTTATTAAATGACCAAAAAATAACGTAAAAGTTGACTTAATGACATTATAAACTTTCCTCCCATGCAAAACCCCATTGCTGCAACTTATAGAGTAGGATTGGATTGGATTGGATTGGATTGGATTGGATTGAATTGGATTGGATTGGATTGGATTGCATTGCATTGAATTGTATAGAATTATGTGCTGGCTGTATTTAGTCTAATTTGATGAAATTCGTTATTGAAGCCCATTCCGAAAAAATAAGATTTACACTTTTCGCTTACAGACATTCTATGGTAATGTCCTCATATTAATGGATTTTTTTTACAGTAACCGCATAAATGCCTATGAAACAATAAATTTATTTCATGAATTTCCACCATACTGTATATTAAATTCAAGAAAATTAATTGAAATAGTCCTCAGTTAGAATTTGCCCTATTACCGTATTATTTTGTAATTCTATTTTGTATCAATAAACACAATTTCTTGCTATTATTATTATTTGAAAGATGAATTAATGTCGTTCGGACGCATAAAGCTCGCTCGCCCTTGGCACTGGTCATGATTAACCTAATCAGTCACAGAGGTTGACTTGCGTCTCAGGCCAATGCTTCCTCGTCACAGCCGACAGTTACATGACATCCATAGTTAATGTTAACGTAAATCAGTAATTAGCGGAATTCATAACGTCTCCATGAATAAGGTCGCCTGATTAATCTTGCAAAACACGTTGAGGAACATGCAGATTCGAATAGAAAGCTATTTCGCATTTATGGGAATACTTAAAAGCAAAGCACTGGAGGAGGTGCATTGTTTCAGCGCGTTTGCATGCAGAACAATGTTAATTAATGATATGCAATCTATAATGCATAAAACTCACTACCATCTAAACACAATGTAATATACGTGAAGGATGATTATCTTTTGTTAGTTTGGTGTTACGTATAAAATATTTTGCGCTGGTTTATTGTGAAAACGCTGAAGTAAACCCGTAAAAGGGATAAAAGCAGTATAAACATGACATTACTGGCATAAGTGCAACTTAATATCTATTTATATCTCGTATTATATCTTTGGAGAATCCATCACACAGTATAGCGCTAACATTGAATGTTTCAAACAATTGCACCAACGTAATTTTAATTAATATTTTGTAATGCAGTAAAATAGGCAGCAAATTATTATTTGTATTGTTAATAAACTTGTGTGCTTTTCGTATACTAAAAAATAGTAAGGTCCCTTAGTAACCGTTCTGCTTATAGTACAAAGTAATTTTTCAGTTTTAATTGCCACAATTTTTCCAAATAACCCTTACATTTAATCGTTTGGACAAATAAAAAATTCTATAAAAAAATATTTTTAAAAAAGCTATTATTTAAATGCCCTAAAAAGTCATTTTGTTACATTATATATAATTTTTTCTAATATAAAAGTCTGTCGCAAGATTTTCATGTGTAAAGGAGATTATATAATGTAACAAAATTATGAGTTTGATTTACTTCAAAGTTTATTTTATACTTTTTAGAGCATTTAAATAAAAGCTTTTTTAAAAATATTTTTTTATATAATTTTATTTTTTACTTTTTAGTCTTTTGATATGTTGTAATCCCCAGATATCGATTTTGAGACGAATAGGATTATAAACGGTAAAGTCGCTCGCCATCTTGATCTAAATTTTTGACTAGAGATTCGTAATACGCGACCCCAAAAAACCCCCAGATATCGATTTTGATCTAAATGACAAAAGTGGTCAGCCATATTGGCGCCACCATTTTCAATTTCTGAATTTTGACTAAAAATTCATAATCCGCGACCTAGAACAACCCCAGATATCGATTTTGAGCTGAATCGGATCTTAAACGGCAAAGTCGTCCGCCATCTTGATATCGCCATCCTGAACTAAATTTTTGACTAGATATTGTGACTGTGTCTATGTCGAAGTAAACGAGTTTCTGCTGAGCTCCAGTAAATTGTATAAAAATTGTGGTATTTCTATGTCGTTTACTTGCTAAAATTGCATACGGTTCACAGTTTAGTTGTGTTCTTCATCTGATAAGGAAAACGTTCACCCAGACTAATTAACTAAGAAGATATTTAAAGGTTAGTGAATATCTCTAAGTAACACCTGCAATATATTTCTATCGGCTCGATAAAGTCGTTCCTAATAATGCTGACACGAAATAAACCCAGTGGTTCAACCAGTGGTAATAATGATAATATGGAGGAGCGTATTAATAAAATATGTACTAATTTCTCAAACAAACTTAATAAGGCAATAAGGCATCAAATACAGTATTAGTTCAATTTGTAAGAAACCTCAAACGCAATGAGGTGTTGAATGCTCGCAAATCTTTAAAAAATACCAATATGTCAATATTTGAAGACCTGACACAACGACGATTTAATATTCTTCAAGATGCAAAAAAGAAATATGGAACGAATATGGCATGGTCGTTAGGTGCAAAAGTGTTTGTGTGGATGGAAAGAGATCGAAAAATGAAAATTATTCATAATGAAAATGATCTCTAATCACACCTTTGTCGATATGGTATGACTAATAATGATATATCGAGTATATCAGTTTACTTTCCTTCTCTCTCTTTTTTTCAATATTTATCAGTAAAATGTTTTTTGTACAATTAATTCGAAATTATTGTTTTCTTATTCATACTTAAAGTTCCCAGTACAAACAAAAATACTTTGTCAGATAACGTATGTGGAACATGTTAATTCAATTTCTAGTTTAGTTAGATTATAAGTTGTTTTTCACTGGAGTTAGGCAGGGATGTGTCCTGGCACCCCTACTCTTTAATTTGTTTACCACTGCTCTAACAATTATTGTTGACAACAAACTGACAGTCAGAGGAATAGGTCTCAGATACCGTTTTGATGGCGGTCTCTTTAACATAGGGCGCTTTAGAGCTTTCACGAAGACACGCACACGATTCATTTGTGATCTCCAGTATGCGAATGACTGTGCACTTTTAGCCTCTACGCCGGGAGAGCTTCAAGAACTTTTAGATGTGTGTGCCCAGAGCTATGATTCCTTGGGACTTAAAATCAACATTGGAAAGACTAAGATTATGTCAACTCCTCATCAAGTGAACCAAATAGACATTACACTTAACGGAAATTCTCTTGAAGTGGTGGATCAGTTCAATTACTTAGGCAACGTTGTTAATGACAAAGCAAACATGGACAGCGAGATTCGCAATAGAATTAACGCTGCATCTAGAGCACTCTGGGGACATAGAGAGAGAGTATTTGACAACCACGACCTTGCTTTGTCAACGAAAATGGCTGTCTACAGAGCAGTTGTCATTCCAACACTGCTATATGGATGTGAAAGCTGGGTCACTTACCGTCGTCATGTGAAAGAATTAGAACGTTTTCAGCAAAGACACCTCAGAAGTATGATGAAAATCCGTTGGTTCCATCACATATCAAACGTGGAAGTACTCAGGAGAGCAAACAGCCTTCCAATGAGGTACTTATTTCAAGAGCACGCCTAAGATGGGCAGGTCACATTCATCGTATGCATGATAACCGCCTTCCTAAATGTACACTTTATGGTGAATTGCTAAGCGGTAGAAGAAGGCGTGGCGGTCAACGAAAGAGGTTCAAAGACGCTCTCCATGAAAATCTAATCCAGACGTGCAATGGGAACAACTTGCAGCGGACAGAACCGAATGGCGAGGGGTTGTGGCCAGCTATCAAGGAAATGTTGCTGCAAGAAGACCGAATCCAAGACCTAACCAGGTCTATATTTGTCCTGACTGCGGTCGACATGTGCTCTCCCGAATTGGCCTCTATAGCCATAGTCGTGTGCACCGCAGATTAATGGGAATTACAATAGACTACACCTTTTACTTGTTTTTTATTGTACACAATCTATCGACTGTAACATTTTTATACTCGGACTCGAGTAACGGCTAATAAAGTTGTTTTTCTTTCCTGTGTATATTTACGTGTATATTTATCTCTCTGTACATTAAATGTATTAATCTTTTTGCTTCTCTCTCTGAACTTGATAATTGCTGGAGTTCTAAGAATTAAAGTATAATTAACCACCGAATGAATAAAATGACATATTTAAGTTTCATACATTTTAACGTACGCTCTCTATGCGCGGGGTTTGATTTGTTTTCGGAATTCATGCTAAGCGAATCATTTGACATATTTGGCTTATCTGAAACATGGCTTGATTCCTCAATACCTGATTATGGCTTAAACATTTTAAATTACAAATTAATACGGAAAGATAGAGCAAGCATAGGTGGCGGTGTAGCGTTTTATGTTAAAGACTCATTTAAAATAAAAGTATTGAAAATTCCTAATAGTACTTACTTAGAACATTTGTGGATTACGACAAAAATTGCGGGTAAGAGTTTGTGCTTCGGAACTGTATACAGACCACCTTCTAATAATTTGAATTTGTGCGTAGAAGAGCTAGAAAACATCGTGAGTAACTTGTTGCCGGAATTTGATCACATATTTATAGGAGGTGACTTCAATGTGGACATGAAAAATGATAATAATGCTTCTAGGATCATAAATAAATTTTTAAGTAAGTACAATTTAAAGCAAGTCATAACTGAACCAACTCGTAATACGGAAATTTTTTCTACACTTATTGATCTGATTATTGTTAATGATGCTGATTTAATTACAGAAAGTCAGGTCATTAATATGTGTGGTATATCAGATCACTCATTAGTGACTAGCAAAATTAAATTTAAAAAAGAGAAACGATTACCTCACATAACTACTTATAGAGATTTTTCTAACTTCGCTTACGATGCATTTCTGACTGACTTATCAAGATTTAGGTAGGATAGAATATACACCATGGATACGATGGATACGGTTAACGAAATGATAACTTTTTTTTAACAACAACTGTAATTGTCTTCTTGACACACACGTGCCATATAAAACAGCTAGATTTACTAAACCCGCAGCTCCCTGGTTAACAAGCAATATTAAAAAAAAAATGATGGAATTACGAGATAGAGCTTTCACTCGCTACAAACAAAATAAGATTGCACAAACATGGGAAGAATATAAAGAAATGCGTAATCTGGTCAACAAATGTGTAAAATCAGAAAAGAAAGCTTATTTAGAACATAAATTTAAAACTGACCCGAAAAGTTTTGGGGAGCGCTTAAACATTTAAACCTTCGTCCACAGAATTCATTCCTTCAAATTGAAGATTCCAATGCCATTATGGACTATTTTATAAATTCGATTCTCTGCGTGCAAACCTCCTTAAATCCAATCAATCAACAAATTTTAGATAGATATGATCAATTACATAACCGTGTTAATGACACGTTTGAGTTTACCGCAGTAAATGAGGACAAAGTTAACTTAATATTAAGGTCATTAAAACCTTCCGCTGCTGGTGCAGATGGATTGAGTGTAAAAATTTTTGATATATTTCTTCTGCACTTATCTGAATATTTTACTTTTATTGTTAACAAATGTCTCACCTCGGGTGACGCCCGGAAAGATTCCAATATTTGTCCAATCCCCAAAAATTCACATCCGTCAGAATTAGCTCATTATAGACCCATACTAATGGGTCTTTCCAAAGTTTTAGAGAAAATAATATATGAGCAACTCAATGTTTACCTTGAGGCACAAAAATTGTTACCACCGCCTCAGTCAGGGTTTAGGGCTAACCACAGCACAACTACAACTCTTCTGGTTGTTACTGACAATATATTAAGATCTATTGATAGCAACCTGAATACTTGTTTGATTCTATTAGATTTGAGTAAGGCGTTTGACACTTTGGATTATCAAATTCTACTTAAAAAACTTAAGTACTTTGGCCTTAATAAAATCCCCCAGTTATTTTTCCACAATTATTTTATTTTATTTTTTATTTTTATTTTATTTTTACACCATCCAACAGTAATTAAACCAATTAACGAATGGGAACATAAAACAATAATTATTATAAATATACAGATAGAGAATAAATAATCACGAAATGTCCAAATAGCATTGGCAACAAGTAAATAAAAATAAACACAATTCACAATACGATTAATTCGATAAATACACTTTTTTTAAAGACCTGTAATTACAATTGAATATATCCAGACAGTCCTGCAGGTTATAGCAGTTTTCACACATAAAGAAAGGGGGGATTATCTAAGTAATCGGCGCCAGCGAGTACTGTGTTGTGGTCGAAGCTCAGATTTTAGAAGGACCGTTGTTATTTTCTCTATATACAGCGGATTTTTCCACATTTCTGTCAAGTTGTCAAATTCATCAATATGCGGACGACACACAGATCTTTTATTCATTTCCATATAATAGTAATATAGGTACTGCTGTCGATAAAATTAATTTTGATTTACAATCTCTGTCAGAAGTATATAGCGCTCATAAACTTATATTAAATGAAACAAAAACTGAAGTCCTGGTCTTCGGTAAGCAAAGACAAGCAATAACTGCCCATGCCGACTTCCGCATAATTGTAAATAATAAAATAATTGAACCTACAATGGTGTGTAAAAATCTCAGTGTTTATCTGGATGTTGACATGGAATTTCAGACTCATGTTAACCACTTGGTACAAAAATCTTATGGCAAATTAAAACTACTCTATATTCACAAAGAATAACTTAGTAAGGCAGTCAAAATAAGATTGTGCAATTCTCTGATTCTTTCTCTTTTAAACTACTCTGACACAGTTCTTTGGCCATGCTTGCTTCAGTCAGATAAGTATACTTTGCAAAAATACAGAACAATTGTCTCAGGTATTGCTTTGGTTTAAGGAGATTTGACAGAATAACCGAGAAATTATTAGAGTTCAAATGGTTTAATTTAAATGAGCGATATCAGATACACATGTCTTGTTTGGTTTATAAAATTGACACACTTAAAACCCCTGCGTATTTATGTAACAAACTGGTTAAATGTGTTGAAGTTCATGGCCGTTCTACTCGTCACCGTAACCTGTATTGAGTTCCGAGACACAACTCTACTCAATTTCAGAAAGCCTTCTCCTACAATGCCGTCAAAATTTTTAATAAAATACCTCGCAACATAAAGAACGCTTCAAGTATCTTTTCATTTGGAAAGCAGGTAAAAAAATTTATTACGTCACCTCGAAACGCCCCGACTTAATTATATCTCGCACATGGTGAGTGCATTGTGAAATGTACAAACTGTACTGGTAGGTTAAATAATCCTAATTAGTTATTCAGGTATTTAATATATTGAAGGTTGTTCCTAAAAGAACTATATATTTTACTCTCTTTTTGTTTTGTTGTTATTCTAATATTTTCTGTAGCTTATATTTGTGTGGTGGTTGCGTGGAAGAGCGAGCAATCGAACGTCGCCACCGTTTTATTATTCTCATCTGTAAACTTATTTATATGATAAATAAAGACTGTTATTATTATTATTAAATTCGTATTCGGCAAGCCAGAAAACCCCCAGATATCGATTTTGATCGATTTGGACCATAAATGACAAAAGGCGTTCGCCATATTGGCGCCGCCATTTTGAATTTCTAAATTTTGACCAAGAATTCATAATTGGCGATCTCGATAACTTCGAGATATCGATTTTGAGTCGAATCGGATCATAAACGGTAAAGTCGTCCGCCATCTTGTTTTTTTTCATACATGAAAATGTTAAAGTATATTGTCACTGGACTTACACACATGTGGAAAATTTCAAGCACTAGCTTAATTAGAACTAATCGAAATTTTGATAGCAAGATTTTATTTAAACAAACTAATAAACTAACAAACATTGTAAGTTTAATAATAGCTATTTATGAGTGTGGAAAATGCATGTTTATGCCACGCGTATGAAAGTTACACAACGAGGCGCAGTCCGGTTGAACCGGAAGTGATATTTTCATTCCTGTTAGTCTAAAAGTAGCCCATTATTGTATAATTCATGTGTACCAAAAATCAAATTTTTAAATACAAAAACCACCAAATTATTGCGGGCGTGCCACCCGGTATACCCATACAAGAGTATTTGCAAAACTTTAGCAAAATTATTAATAATTGTAATCGTCCTATAATTTTGAATATTTGCACGATCACCTTTTTTGAAAACAGGAACAATTCTCGACACTTCCCATCAATCTTCAAATGTGGATGTACTGATAACTAAATTAGAAAGTAAGCATAACGGGAAAGCTAAAATATGTGCAAAGTACTTTACTAAAAATGCAAGTACTTTGTCCAGGCCAGCAGTGAATTTATGTTTAATTTTTTTAAAGACATTTAAATACATGTGCTTCTGTAAAACTATTTATATCGAAATTATTGTTGCTATTATTATATTATTGTTAATCGGGCAGTGGAAAAACTCAGCAAATGCATTAGCAATACAATATCAATAAAAAAACAAATCATTGAACGCATTTCTAAGGCCTCATTTCTTATTGTAAAATAAGGATTTTATAGAGGAGGTTGCGACAAAAAATAATGTTTTAATATTCTGCTCTCTAAAACCACATTTGAACTATGCTAGGCCCAGTCAGGATATTTATTTTTCGATTGCAACAGATACTGGACCACTAAATGGCGCCTGCTGATTGTTTTGCATGTCGCTATCCTAAGGATATCGATGTACCAAATAGTCGAGGGATCCTCGTGTCGGTCGTCACATGCCTACCTTGACTGACGAGAGCCAACAGTTCGAAACTGCAGTCTGCAAGTGGTGTGGAACGACTGGCACGAGAGCTCCTTTAAGTAGGATCAGTCTTTCAGGTGTTGTTTGTTGCAATCGAAGCATTAGCGTTTTGATGGTAATATGCAATTGTTACACTTAACGCGCCAGGCTTGTAACTTGTAATTTAGCACTCGGCGGGGCACATAACTAGGAGATTAGCTGTTGGTTACAGTCTGGTTAGATTCCTTATAGTAAAATAAAGATTTTATAGAGGAGTTTGCGACTAAAAATATTATGTTTTAATATTCTGCCAACTAAAAGCACAGTAGAACCATGTTTATATGAACTTTTTTCATATTTTTTATGTAGAATCACCCCTAAAAAGTAATGACCGCATATCCGAAATACTCCACCCTGTATATATTGTTGTTTTCAAGTTGAAAATATATTTTCTTTCGATATATACCGGGTGACACAGGAGACATGTAACACCCCGTAGCATGTTTATTTAAAAATATATAATTTTGAAATTTGGTACACTTATATAACGCGTGATTCTCCTTTTTTAAGTACAAATTTTTTTCCCCACTACTTCCGGTTTCACCGGAAGTGATATCTACTCTGTTATTTTAAATGGCACCCTGTATATTTTTTTACTTATCTGATCCGTCTCTAGATTCACTGTTCAACCATGTATCGGAACACGGCATTTGTTTTTAAAATGACAGTTAATAACAATTTTAGTTCGTTAAGTCTAGGTGGCCCTGATATGAAGCTTGGCAGACATTGATGCGTAGTGTGCCGTGATATTGAAGGACCTCTGGTATGCGACTTTGTGCCTCATATTTTTTTGGGAATAACCAGTAGCTGAACAGACTACTAAGATCTAACTAATTTTAAAAAAAATATCTTTAAACAAACCACGATATCATAAAAACCAAGATAGGAACCCCATTTTTTTATTTCACCTAGTTAAAAAACACTTATTTATCTTTTATTTTTGTCCAATACAATTGCTGTGCCTATCCCATTTTACTTTCTTCATTAAAGTTAGTATGGAATGTTATTGCGTAGTAATGAATATTGTACTGCAACAAAAATAGTAAGCAGGCGGTGGAAACAAAAGAAGGTAAAACGAGGCGCCATTTTGATTTGACAATAAGAATTGTTTACTTGGCAGCAATTTAAGTATTTTTCATTAAATTATACCTAACTTATCACGTTTTTAACTCTGTTCTGCATGTATTCACGAAATGAAAAAGTAGCTACTAATCTATGGCGAATGTAAGAAAAATAGCAGGCGGGCTGCTGACTTATACCAAGAATGATTTCCCGAAAGAATTCATCCATCAAACAACTATTTTGTAAGAGTTGAACAGCAATTCAGAAGTGAACCAGATGTAACGGAAAATAATTTCATTATCGATGAAGAGTCGGAAATCAATGTACTTGCAATTGTCGAGGCAGATCCCACGATTTCGATAAGACAGATTGTGTAAATCGGGAATCAGCTCGACGCATTTTGAAAACACACAAATTTAAATCATACAAGTACCAAATACACCAGCATTTATACGAAAATGATTTTCAACGAAGATTGAACTACTGCAATTGGTTTCTGAACAGACACAATTTGGACAATAATTTTCATGAACAAATTTTATTTTCCGACGAGTCCAGGTTCACTAATTTGGGATTATTTAATCGTAACAACACCCGTTATTGGGCACAAGAAAATCCCAGAAATATGAGAGAAAGTGCATATCAGGAGCGATTTAGTTTTAATGTATGGTTAGGAGTAATTGGCAGAAGAATTATTGGGCAAATAATTTTTGATGGTCCATTAAATGGAGAAAGATATTTGGAATTTTTGCAAAACCAGATACAAGATTTTTTGGAAGAACTGCCACGTAATATTATCCCAATAATTTTTCAGCAGGATGGGGCTCCACCACATAACAGCAGAGTTGTGGTGAATTATTTAAATGAAAGGTTTGTAGAAAACTTGATGGGAACCGTTCGATGGCCTGCAAGGTCACCAGACCTTACGCCGCTTGATCTTTTTGTATGGGACCACGTCAAGAAAAACGTTTATAGAACTCCACCAACAAACAGAGAAGACATGGAAATGAGAGTCAGAAGAGCAATCGGTGGGATTACTGAATTACAGTTAGATAACGTGCTTAGGGCTACCGTCAGTCACAAAAACACGATAGTGCAGAGATAATAACGGACAACATTTTGAGTATCTGCAGTAAAAAATGCTTTTGTATGTAGTACTTCAGTAAATATTTCATTTTAATTTCATTAATTCGTTGTAAAAATGTATTACATAGTGTAATGGTTTTTCATTAATTTTGTTTTGTAAATCGTTTTACCTACTTTTATTTTGTTTCCACCGCCTGCTTACTAAATATTTTTGTTGAAGTACAATATTCATTGCTATGCAATAACATTCGATACTAATTTTAATGAAGAAAGTAAAATAGGATAAGCACAGCAATTGTATTGGACAAAAATAAAAGATAAATAAGTATTTTTTAACTAAGTGAAATAAAAAAATGGGGTTTTATGATATCGTGGGTTGTTTAAAGATATTTTTTTAAATAAGTTAGATTTTATTAGTCTGTTCAGCTACTGGTTATTCCCAAAAAAAATATGAGGCAAAAAGTCGCATACCAGAGGTCTTTCGATATCACGGCACACTACGCATCAATATCTGCCAGGTTCATATCAGGGCCACCTAGACTTAACAAACTAAAATTGATATTAACTGTCATTTTAAAAACGAATGCCGTGTTCCGATACATGATTGAGAAGAGTATCTAGAGGCGAACCAGATAGGTAAAAAAAATATACAGGGTGCCATTTAAAATAACAGAGTAGATGTCACTTCCGGTGAAACCGGAAGTGGTGGGAAAAAAAATTTATACTTAAAAAAAGGACAATCACGCATTATATATGTGTACCAAATTTCAAAATGGTATCCTTTTAAATAAACATGCTACAGGGTGTTACATGTCTCCTGTATCACCCGGTATATAGAATTTTCTAAAAATGTTTCCCTAAAATCGCGTTTTACATTACTGTTTGATAATTTACCGCCCACACTTCCGAACAGTCATGGCTTTGCATTTGCAAGTTGTGAAATACATGTGTTGATGTTTTATGAACCTGATTTCCGTAAAAAATTATAAATCGACCGTTACAAATTTTCGTCAAATTGTAATATGTCTACTTGTTTAAAATACGTTTATTGATTAAACAATTACAAGGCAAGGACTACATTTATCATATAATAATATATTATATTGTGACTGAACGTATAATCTCTAATCTATTTTGTCATCCTATTTATTCATTACTTAGGTTTACATGTAATAAAATGAAATCCACAAAATAAAAATGCTACGTAAATACCTTCCAGAAATTTTTACATTAATATATGAAAAGTATATCGTCCCCATGAATCAACAAGAATGGGCTACATCTCTGTAAGTATGATCTAATGTTGGTAGTATGTGAAATATAAAAGAACAAGACGCTGACAAATTTTTAACCTGCCTTAAAGCTCGCTTCAACTGAGAAATGACAGGGATCAGGCCGGACTTATATCCTTGAAAACAGGGACATGTGTCATCGAGGAATAATGAATGTGGGTGACGCTGTGTAATTCATGATTTACCACAAGGGTATCGTGTATATACTTCTGTATTCGACTAGGAGAACACCGTACATATTTTAAATTTGGTTGGGATAATCCACGAATAAAAATAGCGATATCTCTAATATTAAATATATTAGTATGTATAGTAGGCGTTGGGAAATATCAGGGTGACATTTATTGCTGAAAATTCATCTGATATATTTGGGATATATTCCGGTGTAACAAACTTTAACAACCACACTGATAACTGAAAATCTGACAGCGGCCCTCTCTTGGTGACTAAGCTAATTTAACAACTCGGTGAATGTTATCGCGTTACATCGTTCATTAATGTAAATAGCGGGCTATAAGTTACTTTATCGCCCACTATAAAATTACTATACCGCTCACGGGCCATAGCAGGGAACGCGGGCCACAAAGTTGCGCTTAATGCTCCAAAAATTTTTTCATAAGATATATTTCAACGCCCGGTCATGTAGAAAGAATTTTAAGCATAAGCGGCCTCAGTGGCCCAATCCTTACGCAATCCTTAGGCTTCAAAGGAAGAAGTCCGGAGTTAAACTTCTTACTAGGGTATGGACGAAGTAGGTTTTATCAAAAAAGAAGATGAAACCTATACGGAAACAATGACGGAAACTATCAAATTGCTCATGAAGGCACACTTTCCGGGCTCACTGATAATGATAGACCTAGAGGATAGGCATTATCTAGACTAAAGGCCAGAATGGCCCAAACTCACGGACTGGAAGCTAGCCATAGAGGTCATAAAACCTGGCAAAATCAAATTAGTAAGCTCCAACCACTCAAGTGACATGGGATTGGCGGAATATATGCAATCTTGCTTCAAAAGGGGCTAGAGGTATTAATACCTTACTGGAGGAGTCTAAACATTTGGCAAAAGATGAGGGTCATCTATCTACTAAACATAGATGGACTACAGGACGAAACGCCCAAGTCATATAGAAGCCTATCCTCTTTCCTACTTAAAACAATGGAAGGGCTGTTGGATAGGTACATTAGAGATGAATTACTAAGGGAAAACCCCCTGACTGGAACGTCAATATGCATACCAGCCGGGGAGTTCGACAGACCTTGCGCTGGAAGATATAAACAAACTGCTGGCAAAGTCCGTAAATGACAAAGAAATGGCAGTAGCAACATTTCTAGACATAGAAAGAGCGTTTAATAACGCGACAACGCACTCGCTAACGGGGGCACTCTTAAATAGAGGAGTCCCAACAGTAATCTGCCTGTGAATGAAAGCCAGTCTAGACTATAGGATTACAATATCCAATCTAGGTGAGGCCTCCATCGAGGCGGAAGTAAGTACAGACTGCCCCCAGGGAGGAGTATTATCCCCACTGCTGTGGGCAGCCATGGTTGTTGAACTCCTTCGGAAACTGTCCATAGAAGGCTTCTATTGCTTAGGATATGCTAATGATCTCGCAATAGTTATCAAGGGGCGGTTCGAGAGTACGATAACGGAACGTTCGCAAAGAGCCCTACATGTTGTCGACGAATGGTGTTGTAACTCTCTATAAAGCCCCACAAAACCACAGTCATCACTTTTATACGGAGAAGAGCACTGGAAGGCCTAAAGCTTCTAAGGCTCAACGGAGTGGAAATTCCATTTGCCTGGGAGGCAAATGATTTAGGAGTCATCTTTGACCAAAACTAATATGGAATTCCCGCATCCAAAAAGTCACACAGATAGCAACAATCGCCCTGGGAAGGTGTAGGCAAATGTGTGGAAAAAACAGGGGGTTAAATCCCAAAATAAACTTGTGGTTATGCACCAGCGTAGTGAGACCTATGATAACCTATGGATCGGTAGTATGGTGGACTAGAGCTATAAGGCTATTAGATGGCGTACAAAGACTTGCTTGCCTATGCGCCACGGGGCCATAAAAACTACTATGGCTGCACTTAAGGTCCCTTGGGCCTGCCACCATTACACATATTCGTACACGGCGAAGCTTGATCAGTGGTGCACAGGTTAGTTAGTGCAAGGCCATTAAAACCACAGTTTAGGCTAGCCTATGCGCAGCCCGGCGTTTTCACACCTCGCGGAAGGCTCCTCGTTTATGCTGAGGTGTCTGCGTCAGTACCAAATTTAAAAAAAAAAAGTGTTTAGTACAAAAGTTTCTTAACAGTGTGTAGTTTATAAGTTTAGTTAAGTCTATTTTTTAGATATGTCCCATTTTATGACCTAATTTTATCCATCTGCGATGGAAGGTGTTTAGGTTTAAGCTGTTTTTTTAATTGTCTTTAGCTGAACCAGGCCCGTTCCGCCCGACATTGCAATCCGCCATCACGAGCAACGTGTTGGTTGCACGGTCGGTCCCGGGGTGGGTTCTGGGGAGGCAGGTGTAAATTTTAATTTTTAATAAAGTTGTATTGATTGATTGATTGATTGGTTAGTGCAAGGCCCAACGTCAATTAACCAGCAGCACGAAAGACTGGAAAAACGGTCCTATCCATAACAGCACAAACAGTCTGGTACACTGACGGCTCCAAGAAAAATAAGGGGTCGGAGCTGGGATTTACGGGACAAGGTCAAAATCCAGTATCCCGATAAGTATAGGGAAATACTCAACGGTGGCGGGCTGAAGTGATCGCCATACACTATTGCGCAAGGGAGATAATAGGACAAGGCACTGTCAACCAGTCGATTGCCATTTTCTCTGACAGCCAAGCACCAATAATAGCAATCAATTGCATGCAAATCAATTCAAGATTGGTGTGGGACTGCTTGATGGCCCTTACAGAGATGGAAAGTCAGAACAGAGAAAAGGCTGATAAACTGCCCAAGGAAGGCGCACTCAAAGCTCCAATAGGACCTGAGTCCATTTGTGGCGTGGCAAAGCCATGCATACGAGCAGGCACCAACGAATGCGTGCAAAATAAATCTCTGGAATCTCCCAAGACAGAGACAGGCAAGTTCATGAAAGAACGCTCGGCCAAATTCACGGAAGACCTACTAAGCCAGAATACGAAGACCATCAGAATAATAGTAGGCCTTCTAACTGGGCATTGCCGGCTCAATAGACACTCTAATGGGCCTGGCAGAGGACATGGCATGCAGGCTCTGTCAAGAGGAATAGGAAACCCCAGTTTGCCTTTTGTGCCACTGTGAAACCCTAGCGAGATTGAGATTCCAAGTACTCGGAGAAGAAAAAGCAAGGGTGAACAGCTATACAAAAGGATCCTTATCAAAACTGGAATCTAGTATAAAAGACAAAGCTGGCTGAGGTACTGTAAGGAATGTACTCTAGAAGCACCACAATAGACCTGAAAAAGACGCGGTGCTAAAGGGAAAATAAACAGCTCCTCTGTTTATCTATCTATCTATCTAGGGTATGGATGTTTAGTGATGTTTTCAATATATGTAACAGTTGACTAGACAGAGCTGTGTGATAGGCAACGCGACAAGTCGCTATACCAGTCTTGAGTTCGAGTGTCAGTTGCGCTAGATGGCAATGTCATAAGGAATGGTCGTTGCGTAACTCCACCAGGGCGGTGATCTAAATAAGGCGTTGAAATAATAAAAAAATATATATCACAAGATAAAAAAACTAAACGTATTAAAACGTCAGAGAAAGAGGGAACGAATAGTGTTTTCCCAAATGTAGGTAGTTCTATTTGAAAACAGAGTCAAAATAAAGATACATGTTTTTACCCAGTGCGGTGGGAGACCATAGGCAATAGTAAATCATATATAAGTTGATTTTACTACAGAAATAACATTGAATAAATCAAGTTTCCTGTGAACGTTACACTTACTTCATTGCTCTACAATAATTACCTGAATAATGCAAAATACATTCGCTAAGCAACAAAATTGATTGCTTCCGCCTAAGTCATGTCTTGTCGAATGGCTGGCTGCAAAAGTTTTTTAAAATTATTTCAAGTAATAACTACTGGCAAAAAATTTTTAGTTCGAAGCATTCCTGTCAAGTTACTTGTTTATAACATATTTAGTAATGACAGGAGCACGTCGTTGTACAATGAAGGTGACAGATCAAAATTTTCCATCATACTGTCAATGTCAATGTCAATAAATAAACATTTCAACTTTAAGGCATCTCGTGTAGTTATCCCTTAAATAAAAAATTAACTTATTGTTTAGAGATATCTTAGGATAAAGGCAAGTAATCTTATGTAAAATTGAGAACAGCACGAATGTATCTCTAAAATCAAAAGCTGTTCATTAAAGTAGAACATGTAACACGATAGAGTAACCGGTTAGAAACTCTATTAGCGCTTAATGTGTTTTTATATAAATTGTTTATTGTTTAGAGCTAAACTCAGGAGACTCATTGTTCTATATGTCGCATGAAGTGGACAAGTAATTAACGTGATGCAATCTGCTAGCTATAAAACTTTTGCTACTAATTACATTGTTGTGTGTCATGCAGAATTATCTTTAATTATTGTTATTAATTAATTTGGAACACGCTAATTAATGCTGCAATTATTGTGTGAATAGACCATCTGCGTGACACTTGCCGTGCGTTAAAAAAGGAACAGTTTTTCAATTTCTGTTTAATTGCATTGAAGGCGGTTTGCTTAACGTGTGAAGTTGTGCAGTCAGGCATTTCCGAATGCGATAAACTACTATTTATATAACATTTTATTCGACATTATAAAATTACCAGCATAGTAAATGGAATATTTTTTTAGATCCACGGAATAAAATTAGACTACATAATACTTCCCCTACCCCTTCACTCCGCCCACTGTTGTAAAGAAGCGTTTTTTCTTACCGAAATATGCCCAGGATTTATATTTATTTGTGCCCTCTATATAAGTATTTTCTTATTTACTGTTAAAATTAAATATCTTTTTTTTATACATTTATTTAACGTCGGCCTATTTCCGCTACTGAGGCCTAACACCGACACCTGTAGACGAGCTACCCCCAACCAGAAATTTTGCCGAACCTCTTCCCTTAAGAAGAGTAGGGATCTTTTACTTGCCTAACATTTAATAGACAAGGGACCGACGGCTTTACATCCCCTCCGAAGGATGGTATATCTCCTATACAACCCTCGCCTAAGGTTGTATAGCTTCCGCGCATACACTGATATACAAGCCGCTGGAAGATGTGTGAGGCGAGGACGCGGTTTCCGTTGGAATGGGCACCCATCCAAGTACTAACTGCGCCTGTCGTAGCTTTACTTCGCATACCGAAGTATGTACATAGTAATGACGCACCTACGCTCGCCCCAAAATTAAATATATAAAAATATAAAATAAGATAAAGATAAGATAAAAATAAAAGGTATAATCATACTTGGCTAGTGAAATGTTACTTCGCGTTTCACTGATTGATATTTATGGTATCCTTTACCATATGTTAGAGCCTTCGCGGCACAACAGGATCCTCCTCCATTACCCTGTGTTAGGGCTTTCGCGGCCCAACAGGTTACTCCCCATTACCTACATGTTGTAACATTACTATTAATTCTGCGTTAGTATTAATTATTTTATTGTGTTTCGTTTTAGAATATTTCATTGTGTGGAGCCTTTGCAGCGTAAACGGGTTCCAACCCACACCATTTATAAAAATAATTACTCGTTATGTATTGCCTCATATTCATTTATACTTAGGTTGGCATTATTGCGCACTAGCCAAGCTTCCGCTTTTTATCATAACCTATTATAGCATAACACTCTCATTAATTGTGAGTGCTTCTCATTGTTCCTCTCCACACTGTCCGCCTGTAATCTGCTTTATCATTCAATAGGTAACTTCGCCACTCATAACGTCATACTCGGCTTATACCACTCTTACCGCTGATACCGTTCTACCGCTTGTTACCTCCAACTCCCACCTATGTAAATTTGTGCTTAGTTTTATTTTAATTTGGAGTTGTATGTTGTTATTTTTGAACTTCTGTGATTTACTGCTGTGTTTGTCTAATTTCCCTTATTTTTCTCACTGGAATCAGCTGTTTCTTCACTGAGCTGCTCAGTTCCGCTTACAGACTTTTCTGTACTATTGTTCAATCACTTTAAACTTTAACTGGCGCCCAAACAACCAAATAGTAAAGCTCGAGTGTCAAAGTGACATTTTTCTCTCTCTCCAAACGAGAAAAGGCCATCACACTATAATTATAAGGTCTTATATATACGCTACCACTTATGATACGTTGCTATACATATTTAACTTTTTTTGCAATTGAATTTAATAATTCTTTATACTCCTGCTGAATGTTTTCTTTAAAAATGATTTTTTTATAGACGTATAAAAAGATATTCGAAGTTCGTGACATTTGAGAACATTCCATACTGAGAAGAAATTCATATTGAAAACATTCAACCTGCTCCTGGACAAAATTTATATCCCGTATTTATCTGGCAGAACGCTGTAGGTGCGGGTGAATAACAAACTGTCTACCAACGGGACATTCGCATGGGAGCCTTCCGACTTCCCTACGTTCCCAAATACTAAACTGACCAAGTACACCGATGATACGGTCATGTATGTACATAGTCATAATGCTGAAGCGGCGTATATGCTACTTAAGGCCCACATGGCCCGTGCCATGGCGTACTACGACCGGTGGAAGATCCGGGTAAATGTCGAGAAATTGGATTCTATTGTCATTACGCGTAGATTCACAGAAAATAAAATTATGACACCAATTTGGATATGGGGAAACAAAATTCCAGAAAGGGAATGCGTGAAGTACTTAGTTGTATGTTTAGACAAGCTGACGTATTAACGAAAGAATGTCCGTATTGTATATACCATGTCTAGGAGTCTGTACTCGCTCTTAGCCATGAATAGGAGACTCAGCAGACATAATAAGAAATTAATATATACCGTTATTGTGAGGCCGGCTCTTACATACGCGTCATCTGTGTGGTGCAGCACATCGACAACGATAACGAAAAAACTTTCTATTTAACCACATAATTTTTTTCGTCTTATTTCAAATTCATCACATTATACCTCCTTAAGAGGCCTGTATGCACGTTGACACGACATAACACCACTAATGGACTACATCAGTGTTTCGGCACAAAAATTCTATCAACTTAAACTTAGTGATAGCCTGCTAATAAACAACATTACTCAAATTAGAGGGCATAATACACCATTTCTCATAAAGCACAGACTACCATACCAAGCGTTACCCATCTTCCACTTTGGCTGAATTACTTGAAACGAATTTCCTATAAATATCAATCTTATACACGATTAGTCATGATCTTTTTATACTACTTTATTCTGTATTATATACAAATTATCTTATGTTCCTCCCGTTTATTATTTTTTTTCAATTTGCTTCCATGCAAAGGGATATTGTGTTGTTGATTAAATTTCTTTCATGTCCGACCTGGCCTCGTTCCATCTAGTTTTTCAACTGCCACGGTGCTTCGCGCCGTGGATGATTAGCTAACATGGGCCATGAATGCCCGGGAAGGACACATGTTGTACCATTTTAATTATCAATAAATCTATGTTGTATCGTATCGTATCGTATTGTATTGCGTTTAGTTGTGAACGCATTTGGTCATAATTGGATGCATTCTAGGTTCGATCTCCTGCCCCAACACTGACAATATCATTGGGTAATGGATGTTGTCTGCGTTTTTTCAAATGTGTAACCCCCTTCCGGGCAGCATTTTGCCTTGGATCTGGGGATTGTTTAATACATGTGGTGTGCTTATGGCTATATTTATGTTTACGTTTATGCTTACGTAATTTGTTGGGTAGTTGTATCTAAACAAATAAATTAATTAATTACATTCTGCTAATAAGCATACCGGTATTATTATAACATTATATTTCGACATTTAGATTTATCGCTTCTGTTTTCATTATTCAATAGGTTAATTATGAAAATGGTAGTTTAAAATAACTTGAGTTAGAATGGGCCACTATTTAATTGTTTCAAGGTAGTTAATAACTCGTCGACTAGTTGAAATAAATTGTAATCAATAACATTATTTAGTACAGTATGCATTAAATAAACAGCGATAACGGGACTGGTGTTATTACTATTTTTAGTCAAACTTTCCAAACTCATCCGGTAGATTCAGTATGATACAAAATTCATTACGAACAGTTATTACCCTAAATCTGCAAACTATGTTAGCCAGACTGGTGCAGGAGAAGTTCCCGGTCCAGGGCGAATATCTCTTCCCTGTTCCAATTAAATCTGCACCACTACAAATTCTAGCTCTCAGTACATGACAGCTTTATTTCGTCCGAACTCCAAACTTTGTTGTTTGTGTTTTATATTTTCACTAGAAAACATGTTCCTTTTCAAACGATCAGGGGCTTAAAAACTTATCTGGGTAATTTATGCTTGCGGCAAAAAGTTTTCTAACTGGTTTAACTAGTGGCTATTTTGCGTTATTAACCATACCGGGTGTAAAGAAAATATAGTTATAAACTCACAGACATTCAATAATAAAGTATACGATGCACTATTGGTTTTCCGTATAGAACGAGTTTGTTTTAATGATGTTATTGCAAGTTTATACTCCTTGCAGAAATCAGTAGCATGCTTTCTAAGTAAATATCTGTCATTCCAGAGGTGAAGCTATTCCCTTTATTTTCTCTTATTGATTTGGAATGTTTGGAACAAATGTGTAACAAGCTGTTGCGTTAAAAAGTAGCATGCCAATAAAAATCCCAAAAAATCCGATTCCGCCGTCTTAAAATTCAAGATATGTTTAATTTAAAGTCGAATAACTTTATTATCTTATCCGATATCAAAAATTATGAAAATGGGAAAAACCGAGAAAACTTCGGAATCTATAAAATGACGTTTTGACCACTGCTTCACCTAATATGGACTAAAGTTGGCTTCTTCGTATTGATTAATTTATCAGATTTTCCCGTTAAACCAGGTCTTAACATGGTCAAACTTTCTTTTTTAGTGTTTTACAAGTAAAACCATAAAAACGGTATCCTGACCTACTAAAATAACTTAGTCTTCACGAGTAGATGAATATTGTGTAGCAGTTACTATTAGATAATCTGCATGATATTAGATATTGCATGTTTAACTGAGATACCAATATGATGAAATTCTGGTGTTAAGATTTTTATTAACATCTGTTTATTTGCAGGATGTGTCAAAAAGTTTGTATGAGAAATCTTTACATGTTTTAATTGTACAGTTTACTTCCTGCTGAACGTTTTTTTGCTCATTTCTGATGTTCAAAGCCCTTTGTTGATATTTTCTGGTTATTATACCCATCAAAAACTATGGTAGAGTTATTATCATAGTGATATGTACAATACATATTTAAGATATTGACTGATAATATCTTTAAAAAGTGCAGGGAGCTGCCACAGAACTTTTCTTAAAATAAATCCCCCGTCGATGATGAAGTGTTTATTACCTTCCGGTAAAACATTAGTTGGACCAGGTTTACTAAATATTGTAATAATGTTGATTTTTGAATATTTCAAAAATTGCCGCCATCTTAGACGCCACCTTGAATATCCATGTCCATTTTTGATCTGGCAACAGGCGGATTAGAATAGAATAGAATATGTTATATGGAATGATTGTCGCAAGCTTAAAAAAGCTTTTTTTACTAAAAAATATTCCCAGTCTATATTATGACCTTTAGGTTTAGTCCGGTAAGACAAACGAGGTAAAAACAAATAGGATTTATTATAACAAGTTGTGGAATATACCATTCCAAACGTGTTTTAGACTATGCTTTCTCTAACAAGATTTTAGAAATTTTACAAAAAAAGTTGCTTATTTATACAATAGTTTTATTCCAACACAGTGTGTTGGAATAAAATGTATTACAACATACTGTTTAGTTCAAATGTGCTTTTAGAGGGCGGAATATTAATACATAATATTTTTAGTCGCAAACTCCTCTATAAAATCCTTAAGTTGCAAGTCTGGCGCGTTAAGTGTAATAATTGCATATTACCATCAAAACGCTAATGCTTCGACTGCAACAAACACCAGCCGAAAGACTGATCCTACTTAAAGGAGCTCTCTTGCCAGCCGCCACACACCACTTGCAGACTGCAGTTTCGAGCTGTTGGCTCTCGTCAATGCAAGGTAGGCATGTGACGACAGACATGAGGATCCTTTGACCATTTGGTACATCCCGGTATTTTTGCAATAGTGACATGTAAAATAGTCAGCAGGCGCCATCTAGCGGTCCAGTGTCTGTTGCAATCGAAAAATAAATAGTCTGACTGGGTTTAGCATAGTTCAAATGTGCTTTTAGAGGGCGGAATATTAATACATAATATTTTTAGTCGCAAACTCCTCTATAAAATCTTTATTTTACTATAAGGAACGTAACCAGACTGCAACCAACAGCTACTCTCCGGGCTATGCGCCCCGCCGAGCGCTGAACTACAAGTTACAAGTCTGGCGCGTTAACTGTAATAATTGTATATTACCATCAAAACGTTAATGCTTCGGTTGCAATCGAAGCATTAGGGTTTTGATGGTTTGTGAGGGTTTGTTTTCTAAAATAGTGTTAGAGAAAAATATTTATCTTACAATAAAATATATATTAAGGTCTAGGGTTTTCTAGGCTAGCACCAGAAAAACAATTGGGTATTTAAACAATTTAACAAGAAAAATAATATACAGGCATTACTTAGCTCTTACAAAATTGAGGATTTTCCAGACGCTCCAGATGTGAAGGTGTCTCGTGTTGATCGAAGTCCTTGCTGGTTGAAGAAATCTTCACAAATAATTAAATAGGGTTTTTCTCAATCGTAGAGTGTAAATCAGGGCAAACTCGAATACCAAAAATCGGATACCAAAATTATCAGAATGATCCAATAGTCCAAAAAATCAAAAAATATGATAGGCGGTAAGTTCTAGCTGTACTCAAAATCTATCTGTACCAAATCGAAATCTACCAAATTCGTCTATAATTAAATTTACAAGATTAGTCTCAAAATTTACCTCTAACGTAAGCACATGTCTGTAATTAATCTAAGAAATTAAAACCGTTAATTAAATTCGGGTTAATTGAAATTTCAATTAAACAATCCAAAATATTAATTGAAAATATGTGAAATCTAGTTTATGGTCCGGTACTGAACCGAGCGGCAACCATGTACCTTTTAAACCAAGTTAATCACTTAACAAAGTTTTCAGCTTAATTTCTTGATCAAAAAGAAAGTTTCAAGGGACTTGGCTGATATTTATAACCATTTTAACTCAACAACAATAAGAAGAAATAATTTAATCCGTCAGTGCGACAAATCGTCTCTCATACAGTACCAACTTGACGAATTTTTAAAACTAAATCGATTATTAGGGACTTTTCGATCATTAACTATTTTTACACTATCATTTTGTAGACAATTCTTATACACTAATGATGATAATAGTTTATATTTCATATATATTTAATAAATTGGTAGCTTTTTCTAGTGGAAGCAATCTGTTGGAGCAAAGCTTAAATTTAGGTGGTAATTTGGATATGCAATTAGAGCTTGGTGAGATCTATCACTGAAAGTGTAATTTATTACGATGATTGACGAATTGGTCTACTAAAATCCTATTGTTATTAATTTGCGGAAGCCAGCTAAATATGGCACGTCACAGGCTAAATTTAGGCACTCAAGTGTTAATTTATCTAGATAAAAATGAAACGTACAACGATGCGGGTACACCCAGTAGATAGGGAATTAAGATCAAAGGTATTTCTAATATTTCTGACAATTAATTACACGATCTTTATCAGCTCTGTTTTTGAGCATAGCTCGAAAATAATTCGGAAAATAATTCTACTAATTAGTCACAAACAAGATAAAAATTGCTTCAATGCGTTTACAACACCTTCATTAAAAATATAATAATTAAAATGCTAACGATACCATTTCGTTGGTTGTTTGTGATAAAACTGTACTATAATTGACACTTTTTAAAATTAAATGACTGTTTTGTTTTTGCCGTTAGAACTCTGTTTTACTTACCAAGTATAATACAAAAATTGCTTGAGTTCATTTATACCTTCATAATGAATTTGATACTAATTAATATTCCGACAATGGCGACTCAGTCTCTGTCGATTGTGATGAAAAATATATGTCAAGATTAAGGCTTTATTAAGGAAATTAATTAATAATTTTCATTCTTGTTTAAAGTAGAATGCTTAAGAGACTAAATTACGTACAACATCATGTAAATTTGTTATGCGCATTATTTGTTTTTTAGACTGATTATTTGACCGTTTGGTCGTTTCATCATTCCATCGTTTCGTCGTTACATCGTTTCATCGTTTGACCGTTTGATTGTTCGTTCATTCATCCATTCCTTCATTCGTTCAATCAACCTATCTATTTATTTTTTAATTTAGAATACTGTCCTACAGGTGAATAAACCCAACCACAGCAAGAGAGTAAGAAAAGAGATACTTATATGAATGACTAATGAGAAAAAAACATGAAAATTCACAACGTACAGTACTTTCAAAAATAATATACTAGGTATTAGGGATTAACAGTCAATATGCACAATAGGAGTTAAGACTACAATTTTTAAGGAAAACAGATTATTATTTTTTAATAAATAAATAAACAATTCATTTACCTCAGCAACATACATATACAGGTAAATATATTTGCAAACAAATTAAGACTGATGTTCGAGGTAAAAACAAACTATTTCAACTGCCTTTGATCTTCCAATAGTCCGGAATATTAAAATTGAGATTACGAAACAAAATTTAAATTTTAACAAACAAAAAATACATATTAAGCTAAAGTATAAGTTAATACAATTTATTTTTATTATTTTGCGGTACAAATGGCAGGGAGCAACAAGAAGTGAGAAACAGGAACACGAAATTTTCGATTCAGTGAAGAATCACGATTAATTAGTGTTGGAGGGAGCAGGTAACTTGATCTAATTTCTGTCGGCCACTTGTTGCTCTAGTACATGGATTTAATATGCTTGGAAAATGTTTTTTTCGACAAATTTCTATGCTCATGTGGTAAGGCATTCTATAAATGAGCTGCTATAAAGACAAAGGATTTCTGGTATGTTGTGGTTCTATGAGGAGGAACTCTAAAATTATGTACAAAACGTGTGTTTTGGGGATGATTGAAGTTAACAAATTTATTCCTGAGATATTTGGGTTCACGTGATTGCATAATTCTATATATGAATGAATACATGTGAAACCAATAACCTACTGCAATTCATATTGAGAACAGAATGATTTTTTAAATAAGGAGTTATGTGATTTCTATAGGAAATACTAAATGAAAATCTCATACATGAATTGTGTATTCTTTGAATGAGATGACAAGACATGTGACTTAACGAACTATTGTACACCACATCACAATAGTCGAAAAGTGACAGGATAAAACTTTCATATAGTTGATATTTGACATTTGAAGGTAAACAATTGTTGTAAGGATATCAACCCTTCAGACGAGAATATGCTAAACTTGTTCTGTTGGTTACATATGTTTGAAAGTTGAGATCGCATTCAATGTGTATTCCTAAATCCTTTACCTCATGTACCATAGGTATTTATTCGATATTTATTTTAAAGGTAATATTTTCACGATTCAAATTCGCTTTATTTACTTTACTACCGAAAATTAGCGCGAATAATTTGGACATGGTGTGGTCTTTTGTAAAGTTACATAGCCTATCTAGATTTTCATTAATTTCCTGCTGAGTTAATAGGTTTAAGTCAGGAGAAAAGGAAAATTGTAGCTGGGAGTCATCGGCGTATTGATGCAATTTTGCATTGTGGATGTTGTCACCCATCTCTGCCACATATATTGAGAATAACAAGGGAGCCAAAATAGACCCCTGCGGAACACCAACACATTTTTATACATATAAAGTTCGACTTCAGATTTTATCCTTTTCTATTTATGCATACATATTGACGCCTACCAAACAGATATAATTTTAAAAAATATATACAGCTTTCTGAGAATACAAAATAATGTAGTTTTGCAATCAGAACCGAATGGTCCAGCAAATCAAAGACTTTACTGAAGTCTAGCAGAATTAGACAAGTAACATTTTCTTTATCTGTGTTGTTTTGTATATCATCGATAAGACAGACGAGGGTGGTGGAGGTACTATGATTTTTACGGAAACCCGACTGACTTTCAGGCAATAGGAAATTTTCTCGAAAATACGAGTTAATTTGATTATGTGTATATATATGTCTCTCTAAGATCTTTGAAATGATCGATAATATACTTATTAGCCGTAAGTCTTTTAGTTCCTTCGGATTATGAATCTTAGGTAGAGGCTTGACTATTGCGTTTTTTTCAACAGTCTGGAAACTCACCCTGTAGGTCACAGGCATTTATTATGTTTATTATGTGAATTAATGGGACGATACAAAAACGTAATTTGATATCCTTAAGAGATATACCATCATCGCTAATACTGTTTGTGTTTATATTATTTACTATCTTGTAAATCTCTTCCCTGGTGTAAAATAAAGAGAAAACGTTGTTGATACTTTTGGGTGTAAGTTAGAGTGATATTTCAATATTTTGACTTGAAAGGCTTGATCGTTTGATTGAATTGAACAAGCAAAATAATTTACTTTATGTGCGTCTCACGTTATTCCGTCATATCATAGTTACAGTTTTTTGTTAGGTTGAGCTTTTTTATGTTTTTCCAAAAAACATTATTTCCGCTGTTTGATATTGAGTTCAAATATGCTTCTTTTCTATTTTTATTGCGCCGTTCGTGTAATTCTTTAATTGCCTATAGTAGTCCAAGTTCTCAGGAGTTTTACTTTTAATATATTTTCGATGAGCCTTATCACGCATCTTTATCATTAATTTAGTATTCTCGGTTAGCCAACTAGTATATTGTTTATGTTTAATTTTTTTGTGCTAGATGGGGGCATGTTTATGTAAAATAGATAATATGTTATTATTGAAGATTGACAGTTTTTCATTTACACTATTTGCCCGGTATATTTACCTAACATAAAGCGTTTTTGAGTCATTAAGGCTGTAAATTATAATATTCTAGTAGTATCTGGATTGAAGAAATTCCAACAATTTCGCACTATAAATCCATGTCTTATTTACTTCGATGATGACAGTATTCAAATGCGCGGCAAAAGTAAGTTATTGGTCAAAGATAACACCAAAGTCACGAAAAGCAGTCGGATGTTTCAAACCGAGATTGCTCAACTTATAATCAAATATTTTGCGCATTCCATCGAAAATGTTACATTTGTAAACATTCGTGAGCAGTTTTCTTGCCTCACATCAGTCATATTTACGCTGTCTGAGTTATTTTGAAGACGAAGAGTTATCAAGAGTATCAACAGCAGTGAATATTTTCCAGTCGTCCCCAGTATATTATGAGGCAATTTCTCTACGATATCATTGAAGAGGATATTAAACAACGATTGCCGTCGAATCTTTAGATGACTTAAGATGTTGCCAGTTATTCTACAGACGTAATGAGTAAGGCAAACTGCAAATGGCGGAGAATAATACAATTTTTCCTAGAGATTCCAAACTTTGGGTAGTTGTTAGTTGTCTTAAAATAAAATATTTCTAGAATATTGGCTCTTTTTTAAGTTTTTTTCCTATTTTTTTTTAATGTTTATTTTGACATGCACCTACCATGATAGGTGAAAAATATGTGATTATATTTTCTGTACTTTTAGTTATACACCCAATTTTCGTTATACAATATTTTTTTGTCTTTGTTTTTTTGTTTTTGTAAATTGTTTTTTCTATTATATTAATTACCTACCTGTGTTACGAATGTAAACATATATTTTATTGTAAAATTTTATTGTATACATGAATAAAGTTCTATTCTATTCTATAATTTTGAGTAGGTAACCGAGAAGAGAAATAAGATCTGTTTGTATATAATAGCAACAATTATTGCTCCAAAAAGGCAGCTTTCAACTTTTCTTAAAAACTTATTAGGGAATAATTCTGAAACCGATAAGGTAAGCTGTTATACTGTTTACATGCTACATATTGAAGCATATCTTAAACATGGCGGTGGAGTGTCTAGGTATAACTAGTACAATCTTGTTGGGAGTATTGATATTATTCACATCTCTAAGACGGGTTAATTTATGTGATAAATATATTGGGTTATTAGATAGTAATACTTTGTGCACCAGAGACAATATGAGAATATTTCTGAGCTTATCAAGTTTAAATTTTTATGTCAGCTATTTCATAATATGTTCATATCTTTTATACCATAGGCAAATCTAAAGCATGAGTTGTGGATTTTCTGTAGTCTGTCAGAGTCAAATTTTAGAAGAGCTGGTCCATAAATCGCATCACAATATGACAATTTTGATATAAATAGGGCTTTACATGTTTAGTGTCAATTTTGAATTTAAAATTTGTTTATGAGGATAAGTATGTTTTATGAACATTTACATAAGTTATTTACGTGTTTCGCGAATCGCATATCAGAGTAGAGTCGCAGGCCTAGATTTTTTGCCTCCTCAAAAAGGATTTACATAGGCTCTTTTATGTTTCGATCCAAACAACATATGATTTGCTAGCGTTTAACTTAAGATTATGAGCTGCCGATATATCAACCAATCTGACTAAATTGTTATTGATTTTTTTCTACACGTAGTAAGCTATCATCAGCGGTAAAGGAAAAATAAGCCTGAGTGTCATCAGAATAATTATGTGTATTGCAGTTTCTAATGGCTTTGTGAAAATCAGATATGTATATCGAAAGCAGCAAGAGCCCAAACATGGATCCCTGAGGAACTCCTAAAATAACATGGCGTAATTCTGATTTGTTATTATCGTATACTATACGTTGACATGTATTGTGTAAATAGACTTTAATTAGGTTGACAGAATTATAAGAGAAGCCATAGTATGATAGTTTATTGCATAGTATGCTGGGATTCATACTGTAATCCAATAAAATCAGGCAGCTTATTTCGCCTTTACCTGCTGCTCGAATTAGATAATCTGTTATTGTATCCAAAACCTGACCGTGAGCTGGGCACTATATTATTTTGACCAACGTAACGGGTGATCTGACTTTTCATTAAACCTTCTAAAACAATCGATAATGTGACCCAGTTCTGTTGAATTAAGGATTTTAGCAAAGAATAGAACGTTAGTCTATTTCCAAGCCTTAGAAAATACTGCAGTGGTAAGAGCAGAGTTCATAATAAAGGTAAGATGATCAATTAAATAAATGCTCACTAGTTTGATCATTTTAAGGAAAATGAGATCAACACCTACTAAGTTGCTCGTAGTAAAATTTAAACATTTCCTAACCTCTTTTTTTTCAACGCTAGTAAATTGAAACGGTGGATTTTGTGACTCTTGTGCATTTTTGTATTGTTCTAAAATATTAATTTGTGTTGCCGTTTTATTAATTAGATGTGAATATGTAAAATGAATATTTGTTAAATCTAAATCGAATAAGTTATTTGGCATTTGATACTTATTGCTCTCATTTAATATTTTTAATAATCTAAGTACGTCCCATGCCCTTCTACTACCCTTTTGTGCAAGCATAAATTCAATGTAGGCTTTTTTTCTCCCTTTGTACAGCATAGTTTACTTGAATTTTTAAGCTCTTTATAATGGCTCCAGTGGACAAGTGACTTAGATATTTTATATTTACTAAGCGCCTTACATCTTACCTTCATCATCTCTCATATATTACAAGTGAGCCACTCTGACAGCTCGTATAGGTGTACTAATATTAAAAATTGATATAATATTTTCATTTAAATTATTAAATATTAAATCCTCCCATCTCTCTTCTCTCTCCCTTGGATATCACCAAGTAATCCGTTCAATTATCTATTTTTTTACACAATTATTTAACGCCGGCCTATTTCCGCTACTGAGGCCTAATACCGACGCCTTAGACGAGCTACCCCCAACCAGGAATTTTGCCGAACCTCTTCCCTTAAGAAGAGTAGGGATCTTCTACTTGCCTAATATTTAATAGACAAGGAACCGACGGTTTTACATCCCCTCCGAAGGATGGTATATCCCCTATACAACCCTCGCCTAAGGTTGTATAGCTTCCGCGCATACACTGATATGCAAGCCGCTGGAAGATGTGTGAGGCGAGGACGCGGTCTTCGTTGTGAACACGAATACGCCCTCTCGTTGTGGAAAATAAAAAATTGTTGCAGTGGGGGTTTAGAGCTGAGACCCTAGAGGGCGTTCTTGCACTTATTTTTTATGTGAGAAGCCTTTTTGGTTTGATTTCTGCCGTGATAGATTGGGTCAAATATTACACCCTGTATATTGTGATCTGGAACCGTGGTAACACTTTGGTTTTAAGCTTTATTTTTTACTTAACACTGGATAGTCTTTGGTATTCTTGAAAAAACAACACTTGGTTTAAAAACGAAACGAACAATTGTTTTATTTAAGTATTTTCGGAACAGAGTTTGACAGTAAAGGGTAATTTAATTTAACAAAATTTTCTTCTTTAGTGGATGTAACTATTCGACAGCATAAATTCGGACTGTAGAATTTAGCAAAAATGTTTCTTAAAGTACTTGTCTGGACTCGTCTGAAAAAATTCGCTTTGGTTTGAAACTGTGTGGGCCGTAAAGGCGAAACAAAATGGGGTCACTTAAGACGAAAGGTTTTGTATTAAAAGATAAATAGGGGCCACTTAAGGCGAGGAGGTACTAAAACTAAATGGGGGCCACTTAACGCGATTTCCTAAAACTACTCTTTTTAACCAGGCTTCGGTCTGGGAAGCTAGCTAGTCACGAAAAGTATGCTAGGACAGGGAGTAAGAAAGCCTAACTAGACAGTTGGTATCTACAACTTAAGTTAAATAGTAACCGGACCGAAAGTACTAGCAAATTAGCTTATTACACTCAAAATCATGTTTAAATAACTTTTTCCACTAAATAACTTCGCGAATACTAAACATAGGAGTCACTGCCAAAACTGAACTTGCCTCGGATAGGCTGTGCTCGGGTATTTATATGTTCGGGAAAGTTTCGTTTATCGCGCCCCATCGAGTCTCACATCCCGTTTTGAAACGACTGGAAAGGCTGGAAATCGCTCCGTGCGGGCGAGGATGAGTCATTGTTTGCCGCACATTGCGCAATACTGAAAATTTAAGATTTCGAAAATAAAAGTTACGTAGAAAAATCGGCAATAAAAAGATTAATTTATTGAAATAAGAACAAAGTTTGAATCTATTTTTGGTTTAGCTATTAACGTTTGATTGTTGAAATCTGAAACGACCCCGTAAAGTATTAACGGAGGTCCGATGTTTACGAGTTGAAATGAAATGAGAATGTTCCCGATAGGTGCGTGGTATCTGGAAATAAGATATGAAAATGTTCCTAACGGGTACGGGTCAAGTTGAACCGAGCTATTGTAGACAGTTACGAGGACCGATAAAAAATTATGAAAATTAAAATAGCAATCGGGTTGCAAGAAATTGATGAAATTAAATTGGAACTTTATTGCTCAAGGCACGAAACGTGGTTTGAAATATACAGGGGGTGATAAAAAAGTAAGAAGAAATAAAATGCGAAGTGGGTGCAAGGAAGTTAGGAAATGAGTTCAAATGTTAAGTTTTAACGTAGTTAACGTATACGAGGGGTGGTCAAAAAGTATTAAAATTTTGAATATGAAATAGTTTATAGAAAATTTTCGAAATGGAAAAAGACGTTAAAAGTTTAGGTTTAGATAGTGACCTGGGTCTTGTTGATGAATATACGGGGGCTGCATTTTTAAGTGGCTTTTTTTGTAATGAATCTGTTATGAATGGACTAGATTGAATGTTTGAAGTTTGATATTAGTGAATTTATGTTATTTTTTAATTATCGAGTGCTTGTGAATTTTTTCAGATTTATTTGACCTTGACTGTAGTTTTTTGAATGTAAATAGTGTCTGGTTGACTTTTTTTATGTAGTTTGCCATGGTGCATGGATTGATATGATTATTTGGTTATTTTTGGAATTTTTGTTTTTTGTTTATGACTTGTAGGGGACATACCCTACAACAGTTGGAACGGTCACCCATCCAACTACTAACCGCGCCTTACGTTGCTTTACATCGCATATCGAAGTACGTGCATAGGAAAGACGCACCCACGCTCGCCCCCCTTTCAATTATCTTCTTCTGTTATACTTACTGTACTTAGTATTTCTGTAACCACAAGTTCGACTTTGTATGTTAATATTTTGCATCACCAACACAAGCACTATATTGTGCAAAAGTTGTTGCAATACTGAATAAATATATTTCTATTTCTGTCTATTTCAATTTAAATTAAAGACATGATTTAGGCAATTGCTAGCCAACATTTAGATTTGTATTTAACATTTTCTTTAATTTGTTGTGTATTTCCAAGTTTTCGTGCAAACCCTGTTTTACAATAAATATGCGGAGATTACAAATTTCCATGATTACAACCTTAAAAATTGAATTCCGATATATTGTGGTGGCAATCCCTCTTAAAAATCCTGTGTATGCGTTTCTTTTAAATGAATTTTATTTTCCAATAATACCTGGGGCTTATTGCGTAATCCTGAATCCATCCCGACAAAATGTAAGGCAAATTAGTTCTTTTTCATGCATTAACTAAGCTATATTTTCCCAAGCAAAAGTTATTATGTCATGCACCTTTCGGCATACTCTCGAATTAGAAGGTTGATTGCTGGCAACATAATTACTTTCTTTAACAAGAAATGTAGATGCTTTTATGAGAACATTCAACGGCTGTGATTCGGGCTGTCGTGAAATTGTAAGCAAAAAATGTATCAAAAATATTATATTTTATAAAATATTCCTCCGGAGAAAACTAAATAAGGGTAGGCGACACATATTTAACCTACAACGCTTCCCTATCTCATGTTAAATGTTGCAGAATAAGCTAAACTAAAAATAAATTAGCTTGGAATACATCCCTACGTTAAAAGGGGCTTTCTGGCCTTCTTTATAACCAAAAGAAATGTTGTCAAGAAATGTCATCAAGAATCTTAGGCAGCAATAAATATCGCCGCTAACGATGTAATTTGGATGACAAACGACGTTCTTTAGGTTCTCCATTACCTCCGGCTTAGAGCAAGATATATCATGAAAAATGTTATCTATTAACTTAAGTTACATATTAAATATATAAAATATGATTGCGCGTTATTTCACTGGCTTATTAGCTTGAAAAATACCTCAAAGTTTATATTTCATTTTTGCTTATCTCCTGCATAAAAGCACACTTTACGTAGGCTTTAACTATGTCTAACAGGAAACTTTGCCATGTAAATTGATGGAGCCTCAGTGAGATACAATGAGTACATAAAGCACTTCGTGAGTGGTGCCTCATTTCCTATCAATTTATCAAACATATTGCCAAGTGGCTTAATAGGTTTACATTACGGTATTTGACATATTCCTTTACTTTTCTTATCAATTGTGATATAATTCCAAGTACTATAATATGTGAAATATATATTTAATATAACTACAATTGGGAATGAGGTATCAAATAAACACATTTTATGTGATATTTCTTTCACTTGCATTTTTTCATAAACTGAAAAACTTTTTTCGGTTCGATTTCTTCATTTGTTCGTTTGTTCATTTGTTCACTTGTTCACTTATTCACTGGTTCATTTGTTCATTTGTCCATTTGTCCATTTGTCCATTTGTCCAGTTGTCCATTTGTTCATTTTTTCATTTGATCATTTGTTCTCTTGTTCATTCATTCATTTGTTCATTTGTTCATTTGTTCATTTGGACATTTGTTCATTTGTCCATTTGTTCAAATGTTCATTTGTTCATTTGTTCATTTGTTCATTTGTTCATTTGTTCATTTGTTCATTTGTTCATTTGTTCATTTGTTCATTTGTTCATTTGTTCATTTGTTCATTTGTTCATTTGTTCATTTGTTCATTTGTTCATTTGTTCATTTGTTCATTTGTTCATTTGTTCATTTGTTCATTTGTTCATTTGTTCATTTGTTCATTTGTTCATTTGTTCATTTGTTCATTTGTTCATTTGTTTATTTGTTCATTTGCTCATTTGTACTTTTATTCATTATGAATTTGTGCATTTGTTCATTTGATCATTTACACATTTGTCCATTTGTTCATTTGTTTATTTATTTATTTATTTGCTCATTTGTTGATTTGTTCATTTGTTCATTTGTTCATTTGTTTATTTGTCCATTTGTCCATTTGTTCATTTGTCCATTTGTTCATTTGTCCATTTATTCATTTGTCCATTTGTTCATTTGTCCATTTGTTCATTTGTCCATTTGTTCATTTGTCCATTTGTTCATTTGTTCATTTGTTCATTTGTCCATTTGTCCAGTTGTCCAATTGTCCATTTGTTAATTTGTTAATTTGTTAATTTGTTAATTTGTTAATTTGTTAATTTGTTAATTTGTTAATTTGTTAATTTGTTAATTTGTTAATTTGTTAATTTGTTAATTTGTCAATTTGTCAATTTGTCAATTTGTTAATTTGTTAATTCGTTAATTCGTTAATTTGTTAATTTGTTCATTTGTTAATTTGTTCATTTGTCCATTTGTTCATTTGTCCAGTTGTCCATTTGTTCATTTGCTCATTTGTACATTTATTCATTATGAATTTGTGCATTTGTTCATTTATTGATTTGTTGATTTGTTCATCTGTTCATTTGTTCATGTGTTGATTTGTTCATTTGTTGGTTAGTTGATTTGTTCATTTTCTCATATGTCCATTTGTACATTTGTACATTTGTCCATTTGTCTATTTGTCGATTTGCCCATTTTTCCATTTGTTCATTTGTCTATTTGTTTACTTGTCAATTTGTTCATTTGTTCAGTTGCTTATGGAATAAATAAAAAGCACGACAGAAAGTCTCCTTGTATCACACCCACTTCTGTTTCAAATAAGTTTCAATTGAATTTGATATTTTGAAGTTATTCTTTAATAGATTCTTAATCAATTCGCTTATTTATATCCTTTCAAAATTTGTCTCGGCATATTAAGAAAGATCCTAGCTGTGGTGGTTCCAGTACAAATCCCTTATCAGCACCTGAATAAGCCAAAGCGTGGAATGATCTGAAACTACGGTATTCTGTATAAAGTCAGTTTTTGTATCGCCGTGATCACATAATCAAACGCATTGGAAAATAAAGCTGTGATACAAAATAGGCGAATATTCTGAAATCATTCCCTTGTAATTATATAAGAGAGAGTGTTTACAATACATTTTACTTTAGGTTTGAAGGTGGGTGAGGAAAAAGTGTTATGGCTAACAGGAAACTTCAACAACACAATTTATAACAGGGGTAAATAAATCTTTACTTCACATCGTATATGCATTGATTGCTTCGATGGCATAGTTGCGGCGATGTTGTGCATAATCCAATAGCGTGTTAGTTTATGGGGGACAACTTCAATCAAGGCAAATAATGATCTCACAGCTGGTAACTTTGAAATTGATTGGTTTCTCTCGTCATTCCCTGCAATACTACTGTTGGTCAGAGAGCTATTCACAAACTACTGTTTGTTCAAAATCAACAACTTAATACGGTATAAGCTTATGAAAGTCCGAGCGCGGGACTCGAGACCTACATTAATTTGATCGTATTGAATTTCGTTCCCGATATCTCAGTTGGTTCCCATTATGATGGAGTCGGTGATTTTCTTTTTAATTTACAAGTATTTGTTTATGAAGATTTTAATAAAGATGGAAAGTTCATCTTAAATATATAAATAATAATATATCTAATATCTATTATATAATAACATTATATCCACGTGCACTAGAGACGTACGAAAATGTCATTATTATATGTTCATTTTAATAACACTATCATTAATTTTCAGTTGTATATGATGTTACACATACAAAGAAAAAGAAACATAAATCAGAAACAGAAATAGACAAAAATGTGATCATAAAAATTAATAAGTATATAGATAGATAGATGTACATTGAGAATATCACAAATGTAGTATATAGAACTAGTAATAAATATAACACATTTTTATCTTAAACTAATAGGAATGTCACTAAATAAACAATATAATTCACACTAAAGTATTACAAATACTTGTGTAACAAGATATTAGAATATAAATATTACGAAAATATCAAAATAGGAATTATAATATTTCAGCCTATCTGTCTTATCAAGAAACCCGGTCATGTTTCGCAGCTAATTTTATCTCTCTCATGCGAAAGCGAAACTAGACCGGGGTTCATATACAGCAAGATGTTTCTTTCTGCGCCATCTGGATATATCTTTTCTTTTCTGAAAAAAAAAAATATATATATAATCAACATAAGATTTTTCTTTTGACTATATGCCTTATGATGAACAACATACTCTTTGCTTAAACTGAACTGGAAGACAATAACAAAAGCTTTACCCATTATCGTAGTCCCCTGCACCTTCTAACCACCTTTACTTTCTGATACAGATTAAAAATTCATGAAATCGTGTAAAGCTCATTTTTACCCTTATTTATTTTATTTTAACAAACTAATATTTCTCCTATTAACGTGCATTGATGGTAGAGAATAAAATATTACCGATTAGAAATTTTTAAAATCGTGTAAAGCAGTAAAGGAAACTCTTTGGAATTGTTTGTACGTGGAAAAAATGAGTAGAGCTACTTTTGTCTATTACATATGGAATGTGTTTTGTGCTGCTGCTTTTCTTGAATAATTCAATGGGTATCCCAGCCAGCAAAAATGTTCCCCCTACTACGGTAGTACTACTAGAAGTGAAAGCAAAATAGAAATTCAAGTAAAGTAATCAATTATTTACCTACGTTTGAAAAATAAAGTTTTTCTCCTGTGTTATATTCCAACTGTGGAATCCAGCATCAGATGTTTGGTTGCATTGTTATGAAAACAAAGTTGAAACATTAACTGTACATGATTTCAACAATTTATAACCTGCAATACTTTGATTTTAGCTATCATTATGCATTTAAAAAATGTATTTCACAATAAATCAGGTTCGAAATAAGCTCTACAAGACTTTAGAAATTTCTGATCGGTAATATTTTATTTCTTACCATCAATCAGTGTATGTTAATAGGAAAAATTGAAAAAAATTTAGTCTGTTAAAATGAATAAAGGTAAAAATCAGCTCTACACGATTTCATAAATTTCTAATCTGTATGTTGTTATAGTAACAGTAAAGCGATTTTTGTTAAACATGATGGATTGTCAGGGAGTGCGGGGAAGCCGCATAGAAAATTAACTTACAGAATGTATCCTGTAAGCTAATTTGTTGTGGAGTTGGGGAGGGGGTGATATATAATAAGGACTAAACAAATTAAACCAAAACAGCTATTCTCCCAGCTAGATGCAGACGACGATTACTTTATTAAGTAGTGGAATTTGCCGTAATTTGTCTAAGCAGAGTTAGCACTAAAATACAATAACTTAGATTGCGCGAATGCTGCGAGGAAGATACGAAGTCTCCTTTATCTCAGGATGTCACCAACTGCAGACCGGTTTCGACCTATTTGGGTCTCGTCAGTGCAATGCAAGTGAGCATACCTTCAATAAACAGGGGTCGCATCTCATAGACACTGTTAAGTTCTACGGTAGGGGAGCGTAACTAGCGCCATCTCCCGGTAGTGATTATTATGAATAGATATGAAAATAAATTATATATACTACATATAAAATAAAATTACATACACATATGTGTGCACATTATAGCTATACACATTACAGATATATGAATACTCACACATGCACATATATCCAACCACATACTTCATATACATATGTATAGTAAATTATAGCGTGGTAAATATTTATGGAGTTATAATTAATATTAATAAAAATAAAAGAGAAAATATGAACAATAATAATAAAACATATGAAATGATTGTTCTGTTTACAAGAATTCGTTGGTTGTATGTGAAACATTTTAGTTCCTTTCTTAGAATTTATTTAGTATTCATATTTCTTATATTGTTGAGAATGGAATAAAATATTTTTGGCTCTAGATAGATATTTGATCTTCGTCCTGTACTTAAATACATCAACACTATGGGTAAGTTATTTAAGTAATTATTGCTTGAAGCTCATGACTTATATTATTTTTTTCTTCAGAAATAATCTTCGATGCTACAGTAAAAAATATAATTGACGTATATCAAAAACATGTGTCTTATGAAACAATTGCCCTGACGAGTAGATCGTCGGTTTATTTAAAATTACCTTTGGATGATTCCAGATGCCAAATATCATTCTGATTAGTCTTTATATAGAATAGTAGGTAATTGATATTTAATATATCTTTTTTAATATACTTAAACATGTGTATTGTTTTTCTAAATTTTTTAACACATAGTCTGCATGTACATACCACCCCAGATGACAGTCAATATAAAACCTAAATAATTTACATTACTGGTTGTATTTATTTCAAATAGTTCAGTTACAAGGGCAAATCTGCGTATGTCTAGATCAAGAAATAAGTTTTTGTATATGCCTAAAGGTGCAAATATTGTTTTTCTACATTCAGGGCCCCACTCAAGGATTTTTGGGTGATCTTCCCTGACTTTGTCTTTTAGTTCCGTCCAAGTTTCTGCCTCATAATATATAGTTGTGTCATCGACAAAGCTAATAATGTGTTCTTCACTTTCCTTGATAATAAATTATTTGCATATTATAAATAGAACGGTCCCAGAATAGTGCCCTGTGGTATTCTACAAGGGATTCTTCTGAATTCGCTCTGTGTGCCTGCAATATGAGTAGTCAGTTTTTCGCTTAGATGCTTTCAAAAAGTTACAGTTCGATATCTCCTATACAAATATATACAAGACATTCAAGGAGGTGTTGGCATCCTGTGTCGATTTACCTTCTACAAACTCAAATTCTTTGTCCAATAAGATGCCATATACTTCCTAATAAAATTGCACAGTCGAGCCGTGTCCTTATGAGCATTAGCAAAGTTTGTTATAAGTGAAATGGATTTATAGTAACAGTCATTTTGGTTCTACTTTTATATAGGCTTTACTATAAAATAAAGGGGCAGCACCCTACGTCAAGCACTTGATTTCTAAGATGTGATTATATTTCAGAAATCTGGTCCTGTAGAGACCTGGCATTGAACATTGTCAAGTCTAATTACCATGAGCTTCTCCACCGACTTAGAAATCGCTGACAGTAGCAAAATAGGCCCATAACTTATTTGGTTTAATGATGGGCACAAATTATCACGCATTTCCACTTACAGTGCACTAACCAGGGCTATAGTCGCAGAATCGCGTTAATGATGTACATCAATTGCACAATATCTTTCCTTGGAAGATATTTTAGCAGCTTATACTCGATAGTGTGTAGTATAGACGCACCTACGCTCTCCCCTACTAGTAGCAATAAATTCAGTGTTTTCATACATTTGAGAAATACCATTATTCTCTTTGAAGTATTTCTGGAAGTTGTAATTTTAAACAACCCGTATATCTACACTGGCTGAAATATGAACTATAGCAAACCGGTGTAATACTGTAAAGAATTAAATTAAAGCAAACATAAACATTTTATAAAATAGCCTCAAGCGAACAATTTTACATTTAAAACAAATTTTAATGAAACGAATATTCATGAAAATGCATATTCATGAAACCTTAAATTTAAAAACTGATCAAATATGCGTTCGCATATATTTACCTGACCGCATGAATTACACCTAGTTTTAAAAATGAAGACCGTGATATAATAGAAGTTGTAGAAATTTTACGTAGTAAATATATTATATCAAAATATTTAATAGAAAATATTTCAGTTCTTATCACAATTGAAACTTTACACACTTGAAAGACATGTGACATAAATTAAATAGATCAAGTTGTTAGTTATTGTATTTTAGTACAAGCAACGTAAAACAGTTTTTAATGCAGGATTTCCTGCCTCAAAAGGTTTATAGGCAAAAAATCGAGCAGGACTCTGTGCAAGAATACGTCAAGCTTGTGCCGATGTCCAAGGGTCGTTGATCATCCTGACGTTTCGTCCACAGCTGAGTCGGATATTTTTCAAAGGCGCAGTCGGAGCTCTCTTCGCAATAGCTCACACACAGCTAATGCGAAGAAAGTTCCTACAGGACCTTTATAAATGGCCACCGCAGTTATAGAGAAACATCAGGATCATCAACGGCCCTTGGACCGAGGCCAAATAGCCCAAAAACGTTAAATAGTAATAATAACAATAATAATAATATATTTATTGTCTATCAAAATTACGAAGTTAGCTAACACATATAATGAATGATATTGTGTTATAATTGAGAGACAAAAGTCAAGTATTCAGTTATCTGCGTGCGCAAAGACTGGCACTTCCGCTTATACCGGAAGTCGATACCAACTTGCTTATTTCAAATGGAATACCCTATGTATTTTAGGGTTTCCGAAAATAGCACAAAATTCTGAGTCGAAAATATGTAGCATATCATATACCTAAACCTAGCCGTTTCAGAGATATTTGACATTTTATAGACAATTTGACAGGTGCAACGGTTTTCAAGAACCGTTATAACTTTCTTCGTGTAAAAGATCCTCATTTGCTTCTTGTCACATAAAAAGAACACATAGAGAACTACGTTCTACAACTGAAATAAATTCAATAATATCATACCAAGTGTTCTGTTTTTTGCGTTACATTTTGTCAACTTCAAACCGCCAAAACTTGTTTAGGTCAAATGGAACACCCTGTATTTTTTACGTCAAATTGTGTAAAATTAAATTCCCTTTTTTCTGATATTAGCATTGTGAGGGTTAAAGTTATAATTTTTTGAAATATTTGCGATTTTATTAGAAATTCATGAATTGTTGTAATCATTTCATCAAAATAGCCATGATTAGAAACAATCAGTCATTTTCTTATGTCAAAAAATGCCAGCACGTTTAAATTACACCCACGAAGACTTTTTAAATTTGTGTATTATTTATGTACAATGTGATAAAGTAATATCAAATTTTCTATAAAATGTGAAATATCTCTGAAACAGCTAAGTTTAGGTATAGGAAAGGATATGCTACATATTTTCGACTCAGAATTTTATGCTCTTTTCGAAAACCCTAAAATATATAGGGTGTTCCATTTGAAATAAGCAAATTAGTATCGACTTCCGGTATAAGCGGAAGTGCCAGCTGCTAGTAATTATTTTAGTTAGATTGGCCACACCGACATTAGTAATTATCTAAATTTAAAAAAATTTCTGATGCGTACTTTTCTCTATATCGATAGATTCAGTTCCCGGTGAGACACCCTGTATATAATCAATGTAACGATGAGATGAAATAGAGTAGAATGGCTATGAAAATAAGAATGAGAGAGAAATGTGATTAAAAATGACACAAGATTAATGTTAAATGTATATACGCGTGCGAATGTACGTCCAATCATCTACAGACACACCCAGTGCACATGCGCAGATGCGCGCACACACACTTGCACACCGTACATGTCCACAGGCATACGCATACGCATGCTCAGACACACACACACGCACACACCCATACAGATTATCTGAAGTCTGAACTTTCTAATAGATACTGCTTGTATTTGTGTTTAAAAGTTATGTTCGAGAGTGCGAAATTAGGAACATTAATGGAGTTAATACACGTAAGCAGATTGTTAGTATTATGTACATCAGTTCGGTAAGATAATTTGTCATGGAGATAGGATGGAGATTCATACTTAATGATTTTATACACAAAATATGTCATGAGTAACTTATGACGGTTATACATATTAACCCATTTGGCGCCCTTAAGTTTGTGAGATATACGTTGTTTTGATCTAATTCCAAAAATTAGCCGCAGGCATGCATTTTCAACTTTTTGTATCCGTCTGGTGTCGACACTATCAAGGCAAGGACCATAAACGCTGTCACAATAATTAAAATGTGATAGTACCAGAGAGTCGCATAAGGTTTTAGTTTCGTTCCCCAAATATTGTTCATAGTAATATATCATTTTTAAAGAGGTGTAAGCTTTTTTAATATGTCAGTTACATGGCTCTTAAAATGCAAGTCAGAGTCAATCACTAGTCCAAGACTTTTAGAGCTATCGCAGTATGGTATTAATGAGCCACCAATTTTAAACTGAGCCTCTTCCCTATCAGAATTAGTAAAATTCTTATCTCCAAACAAAATAACCGATGACTTACTAGGATTGATTTTTAGAAGGTGATCATTGGAAATATTATAGAGGATATTTAAATCGTTATTAAATATTACTGCTATATATTCTAAACCTTCAGGCTTCAGTATAATTGCGTATCATTCGCATATACATGATAATTACAAAATTGTAAGGATTCATGAAAGCAATATGGTGAATAAAATTGGACCTAAAATGTTGACGTGTTGGAAATCTTACTACCAATTTTAGTTCCACGTCCAGTGGAAGTATAGTAACGCAAAAAAATGACTTTTTTTTGTTGAAATAGGCTTAAAATGTCATGAGCCACCCCGCCCCTCCTACTATCACCGTCAATACCACCCCCAAACTATTATCAAAAGGAGTAAAAAAAATTAAAACGTCTCAAAAAAATTTGTTGGTGTTGGCTACCACCTCCATTGCCACCCCCACCCTGTTATTATAGGGAGTAAAAAATTAAATTGGGATTTAGTGTGTATACGTGAACCAAGGAACTCTAAAATTTTTTTAGCATTAGCCAATCTGTACACTTATGTATTATAACGAGATCTGGAACTAGATTATATTTTAATCTAATTCCGTTGGAGGATTCGGGGGTAAATAAGGGTAAATAGTCAAAGTAAGCAGGTTAGAGCCCATAAAATTGCAATTTAGGGCATGTACGAAAAGTCAAGGTCAACATTTTTTTTGGCATCAGCCACCACCCCCTACTATCACCCCCAATATCACCCCAACACTATTATGAAAGGGAGTAAAAAAAATTAAAATGTGATTTAGTGTGTATACAAGAACGAAACGTCTCATCAAATTTTTTTGACGTTAGCAACGACCTCTACCATCCGCACCACCCTGTTATTAAAGATAGTAAACAATTAAATTGGGATTTGGTGTGTATAAGAGAACTAAGGGCCCCTAAAAATGTTTTGGCATTAGGCCATTGCCACCATCCCTTTACCACCCTCATTGCTACCCCCACCCTCTTATTAAAGAGAGTACAATATTAAATTGGGATTTAGTGTGTATAAGACTTGAATACAATATCTGAATGTAGAAGGAGTGATTCTTTCGGCAGCGGTGTTTTGTTGTCATCACAGTATCTGAATATGCCATCAGTTATTCAGAAAGAGTAGAGTGTTGCGGACCTCTAGCGTATACGACCCACCATACGCCTTAGCGTTTTATGGGCCGCATAATAACAACCGCTACGTCCGTAGCAGAGTTTCGCTATTGTCCACGGAAGGCGCGATATACTTCCAGCTGGTGAAGAGGAGAGAGACATTTTTGTTGGCGGTATACGGTTAATAATCCCACAAAACTCGTTTTATCCGAGGCATCCTAGTAGATTTTGGGATTGTCAACGTAGGAAAATTTTCCCCATCTGTTGTTGTTCCGTTTAGCAGAATATTTTGTTGTTGTGAGTAAATTTTAACTGCGGAAGCAGGATATTTAAGTATACAAGGTAAGTTAACCTCTTCACGCCATCTTACCGGCTCTCTACCCACGTGTTTCACAAATTTACAGGCTTTCCTTTGGAAGTATCGTGTCGACTTGAAAGACGGACTCGACCCCATTCATCCAACTGTGGCTTTCTAGGAACATTGGTGGATTGTTTCCTCATCAGTGAGGTAAATTATATTTCTTTTGTGGGTTATGTCAGATTTAAATTGCTCTCATTAGGCACGCTTCACGTGCATTTCCGACCATGCAAATTAAATCGGGATATCTTTAGGGTTCCACGGACGGGGCTTCCACACACAGTAGTGAAGTTCCACGGACGGGGCATCCACACACAGTAGAAAGTTCCAGGGCTGGAGAGGCTATAATCAACCCCATTCTCGGGTCAATTTCTTTCGTCCCGAAGACACCTCGGTATTGTACCACCCTAGATAAGTGTGTTGTTTTTATTCAGTGGTTCTGCGTGGTTATATTCCATTCATACTTATTTTTGTATTGTAACTTGTACATATTTAAAGATTTTATGCATTTATATTTATTTAAGGAGGTTCTCTAAATCAGACCCATTGTGGCCGAATTTATTACCAATTATCCTCACGTTGTAAACCGATGTATAGCTACACGAGATATTTTATTAACGTTGTAACTTATTAATCAAGAAATTTGCCACACCTTTTGAACACTGCCAGGTTACATGCTAGAGAACCAGTATTTGTAAATTCTGTAATTATTAGCCGTTACTCGAGTCCGAGTATAAAAATGTTACAGTCGATAAATTGTGTACAATAAAAAACAAGTAAAAGGTGTAGTCTATTGTACTTCCCATTCATCTACGGTGCACACGACTATGGCTATAGAGGCCAATTCAGGAGAGCACATGTCGACCGCAGTCAGGGCAAATATAGACCTGGTTAGGTCTTGGATTCGGCCTTCTTGCAGCAACATTTCCTTGATAGCTGGCCACAACCCCTCGCCATTCGGTTCTGTCCGCTGCAAGTTGTTCCCATTGCTCGTCTGCAATACCGCAGGATTTTAGATTTTCATGGAGAGCGTCTTTGAACCTCTTTCGTTGACCGCCACGCCTTCTTCTACCGCTTAGCAATTCACCATAAAGTGTACATTTAGGAAGGCGGTTATCATGCATACGATGAACGTGACCTGCCCATCTTAGGCGTGCTCTTGAAATAAGCACCTCAATTGGAAGGTTGTTTGCTCTCCTGAGTACTTCCACGTTTGATATGTGATGGAACCAACGGATTTTCATCATACTTCTGAGGTGTCTTTGCTGAAAACGTTCTAATTCTTTCACATGACGATGGTAAGTGACCCAGCTTTCACATCCATATAGCAGTGTTGGAATGACAACTGCTCTGCAGACAGCCATTTTCGTTGACAAAGCAAGGTCGTGGTTGTCAAATACGCTCTCTCTAAGTCACCAGAGTGCTCTAGATGCAGCGTTAATTCTATTGCGAATCTCGCTGTCCATGTTTGCTTTGTCATTAACAACGTTGCCTAAGTAATTGAACTGATCCACCACTTCAAGAGAATTTCCGTTAAGTGTAATGTCTATTTGGTTCACTTGATGAGGAGTTGACATAATCTTAGTCTTTCCAATGTTAATTTTAAGTCCTAAGGAATCATAGCTCTGAGCATACACATCTAAAAGTTCTTGAAGCTCTTCCGGCGTAGAGGCTAAAAGTGCACAGTCATCCGCATACTGGAGATCACAAATGAATCGTGTGCGTGTCTTCGTGAAAGCTCTAAAGCGCCCTATGTTAAAGAGACCGCCATCAAAACGGTATCTGAGACCTATTCCTCTGACTCTCAGTTTGTTGTCAACAATAATTGTTAGAGCAGTGGTAAACAAATTAAAGAGTAGGAGTGCCAGGACACATCCCTGCCTAACTCCAGTGAGGGTTTGGAAAGGTTCGGTTGCCTCATTATTATACATAACCTGGGCGTTGTTGTTTGTATGTAGACTGCGACATACTTCCACAAATTTTCTAGGGATACCTAAGTGGAACATAATTTTCCAGAGCACTTCCCTGTCCACCGAGTCAAACGCCTTGGTTAAATCAATGAAGGCCATGTGAATTTCTCCTTGATGTTCGAGTGCTTTTTCTTGAAGCTGTTTAAGTGTGAAGATTAAATCCGATGTGCCTCGGTTTGGTCTAAAGCCACTCTGTGTTTCAGGAAGTAACTTTTCCATAACAGGTGTTAGCCTATTTGCCATCGCTTTAGTGAGTATCTTCCCTCCAACAGCCAGGAGAGCTATACCCCTGTAATTTCCACAGTCCGCAGCGCTCCCTTTGTTTTTGAAGAGGTTGATTAAAAGTGTATCACGAAACTCCTGCGGAGCTTGACCACTTTCCCACACGACATCAAACAGTTTTTTGAGGTAGGGTATGAGCTCTGACGACACAGCTTTAAAGATCTCAGCTGGAAGTGAGTCGGCGCTGGGAGATTTGTTATTTTTTAGCTGCCCAATGGCGGTTAAGATCTCTTCCGCTATTAGTGGTTTATCTAAGTCTTCGAAGGTGTCATATAATGAGTCGTTGGGGTGGTTGATAGCGTTTTGGAAGGCAATATGTTTGCGGTCAAGAAGTTCTTGTATAAAAGCTTCATTATCATTGAACCAGTCCTCCTGTTTTTTACTTGCTGCAGTGCCAAGAATTTCCTCACTCGCACTTTTTAAACTGTCTTTAATTTGTGTCCAGGTAGTAGCGACATCTACAGAATTGGTTTTTTCTAGTGTACTCAAATCTCTTGAACTTTTTGCTTTAGCTGTTCGACGGTTTGTTGGTCACGCAATTTACTAATACAGAGGCGGGGTCTACGTTTTACTTGAGTTCTTCGGTGTTTGGGTCTCATAACAATTTTCATTTTAGAGACAACAGGACGATGATCGGTCCAACATTCGCTATCAATGCGCGCCTTTGTAATTTGGACGTCCTTGAGATGCTTCCTACGTACGATAACATAGTCCAGTAGATGCCAGTGACCTGATCTGGGGTGACGCCAGATGCCTTTAAATTTATCCTGTTGTCGGAAAATGGTGTTTGTTATAACTAGATCATGTTCGGCGCATTTAGTTAGGAGTAGTTGGCCGTTAGCGTTCATGTTCCCCAAACCGTTCTTGCCTGTGATGCCTGGCCAGGTGTCTGCAGCTCTCCCTACTCTAGCGTTAAAATCGCCAAGAATAACAAGTCGTTCCGTTTTAGGTATTCTACAGAGCGTTTCTTTCAGCTGTTGATAGAAGCTTTCCTTGGTTTCGTGACTTGCATCCAGAGTGGGAGCGTAGGCGCTTATTAGATTTACCGCGTTGCCATCTGATAGCTCATAGCGTAGCAGCATTAGACGCTCGGATAGGCCTTGTGGTACTTGTGTTAAGTTGGATACAAGTTGATTCCGAACGGCAAATCCTACTCCATGTTGTCTTCTTGAATTAGTGGGAAGACCTTTCCATTTTCCCTACTATTGGAAAATTCTGTAATATAGTGCATTTCATGTTTAAAGAAAGTGTCATTGTTTCGTCTGCCACCACTACGTATGGAACCCTCAGTGATTTTTGTAAGTAAGTAAACTAATAATTTGTCATAGTTTATGTAAACTTGGGCTTAACGCCCTGAGGTAGTCTGAGCTAGTGAAATTTTATCGTGGGCACGTTATATTACTTATCCGGGGTAAGTTGTGTCTGCGATATCTGCTACGCTACAGTAGCCCAAGTGCTTTCTTTATATAATATATTATAACCATTACTATCCAACGTATTTATTTGCTTATGTATGTGTAAATCGTAGCAAGAGGTACAGCTCATGCCTGACCTAAAACCAGACTGTTTTTTTGGACAAGATATTATTTGAACTCAAAAACAGTTTGAGAGTCCATGATTTTTTTCTAAGATCTTCTAAGTCTCCTCAGATGTCATATTTTTCTGATTATAAACGAGGTTAAGATATTTTGTTTACTTACTTTTGTTCCGATAATAAATAAATAAACCAAATATGGAATATTCAACAATTATTTTAAAAAGTTCAGCAAACCGGCTAATAATGTAAGCCTGGAAAATAGTTCTATAATAGTACAGCGTCTATATATACCCTATACAATTAACCCTATTTCAGTCATCATTGTTCAGTGTATTGTGCAATCATCTCTTGGGATAAACTTATTTTAAACCCAGAGATCCGAAGTTGGTATTGCCAAGTTTTCTACTAAGTTAAATTACATTCTATAAAAATATCTTAGAATGATGTTTATCTCAAATAACTTAAGGTTGAAGGTTTGACCGATCATTCATTCTTTTGTTATATTCATTCCGAGATAAGTGCCTTCAGTTTACCTTCACCCTATAGGGCCTCATTACAATGAAATTGTGAAACAAATTTCCTAAATTAATTTTTAAATTAAACTAAGGTGACGGCGCTAGACAGTAAATTCTTTTAGTTGTGTAATTCCCTATTATATTTAAATACGTTAAAAAAATCAATTAAATTCGAGGCGTGTTTTAAGCGAGTGTTCTATTTCATTTTGCCTTGACATCCTGCACCCAATTTCGCTGCCAGTAAAGTCATTACAACAATGGCAATTGAAGTGACAAATTTCGTTTTATCTCTCAGGCCCGTACAACTCAGATTGCGGGTTTTAATTGCAAATGTATCAGTTATCTCTGTGAAGTTGTAGTAGAAAGCTCTGGGATAAAATAGTTTACAATGTACGCGGCATATAAATCCGATGTCACTTTATGGCTGTCGCCTACAGGGCCGTTGCTGGTGTTTCATTGTCTTATTTAAAGTCAAAAGTTTATTTTACTGTGGCTTGAACTTTGGTTTTCTAATTTACGACTGACAATTTTATATGGTGACATGAAATGTGATCAGTATTACGCTACAATTACTAGTGACTTTCACAAAAGTTCAGATGTCTTTAAAACATTTTCAAAACTATAGTTTAATATCATTCATGTGTTGATTTACTTCGAATTATGAACAACCGTACGTTATTTTTGTAGAAGTCGGTACACCCACTGAATCGAGATATTGTAACAGTTACAATCTACCATGGCCTTACAACATTTCGAAATACATCATATAATTGTTGAATCATAAGAATAAACAGATAGATAGATAGTTTTTATTCATAGTTTGAATGTTACATAATATATATGACAATTAAATATAATAAGGTAGACTTATTGTATACAATATTTTAGTTTGTAATATATGGCGTAATTGTAAACTCCATTTTTAATAAATAAAAACATTTTAAATGCATACCTAAGTAAAAACCTGTGTGTGCACTTACAATTTAAACTAAGTATTGCTACGTAAAACCTGTTTATATAGTGAAACTAAAAAATAATTTACATAAAATTCCAGTTCAAAACTATATTCAAACTAGAGACACTCATCTAACTGTTTTGTTAGTTATTTTACAAAATTTATTGATCTGACAGAACATTTATAAAAACCAATTTATTTTCCTCAATATACGTATTTATTTTTTTTTAAACAGATTTAAGTGGTGGTCAAGGGCTGGCTGACCTCAAGAAGAAGGCTAGGACTTCGTTCAACAAAGCAAAACTGACAAGGTTGGGAATCATACAAAGCCAATCTGAAAGAGTTTAAGAAACTAGTCAGACAGAGGCAAAGAGATGCGTAGAGAACCTACTGTGAGGAAATCGAAGATTACTCTTAGACTGCTAGGTTATGCAAAATCATCACCAAAGACAAAGACAATGACCTCTGCTTATTAAAAAGGAGTGATGGTACAAGAACCAACGACTTTCGTGGAAGCCTAGAGTTACTCATGGAGACTCACTTCCCGGGATATGTGATAACAGAACGGAAGGAGTGGCCAAACGAAGTCGACACCCAATCATCGGATTTGGATTGGAAAATGGCCAACCAAATAGTGAGTGAGGACAGAATAAGATGGGCAATACAGAGCTTCTCCCCTTTTAAGTGGCCAGGCATTGACGGTATCTATCCCGCCATACTGCAATGGGGACTGGATCAATTACTGCCGCACCTGGTTGGAGTATTTAGGGCGTATTGTCTGAAAGTTATTTGTGGCATTCTTCGAATATTCTTTTCTATTATTTGGGTTTTCTACCACATGTATTATTATCCTCTTCCAAACAAATTACCGAATCTACAAAATAATAGAATTATTGGGAAAAAACCTCTGCGCCCGTGACGTTTACGCCAAAGGAAAAGTCAGAGGTTATGTTTTGCAAATAATATAATTCGGAGTAAACACAGAAATAATGTATTTAGCTGACGTTTCGGAAAGTAATCTCTTTCCGTTTTCAAAGCTTTTTTTGAAGAACTCTTATATTGCTGTGTATGTCAAATACACAGCTTTAAAATTATGTTTATGTTATTTCCATAGATACTTACTACTTACACAAAACATAGAACTGATGATATTTTCTTTTATATAATGTTGAGTTTGTTAAGTTCTTCTTTTAACATTGGTAGCCAGGTTGTACAAATATCTACAGAACAATTCGATACGCACTTATCTTCATTTAATAAGATTATTGCTGATTCCTTAATTTTTCTTTTTTTGGTATCTGTTTCTTTTGTTAAAATTTTTGCCGAGTCCCAGTTTATTCTATGTCCGTTTTCCCAAGCATGTTCACAAATCTTTGATTTCTGAATTTCATTCCTTCTAATGTAATTCTTGTGCTCATCCAACCTCACACTGAAAGGTCTGGATGACTCACCCACATAACATTTATCACATTCACACGGGATATTGTAAATACAGTTTTTTGAATTCTGCTCCCTGTTTATCGGTTTTGTTTTTGTTAAAATAGATCTTAAAGTGTTCCCCGTTTGAAATACCGTCCTAACATCAAATTTGTCACCTATACGGCGTAGCTTTTCCGATAGTCCGTAAACATAAGGAATTATTGCTGTATAATGACGTTCAGGTTTTTGTCGTACCTGATTGTCCCTATTTTCAACATTTATGAAAACTCTATCAACAAAGGCTTCAGGATATTGATTTTGTACTAGAACCTCTTTGATAAATTTTTTCTCGTTATTTAATATTTCATTATTAGATGAAATTATTTTGGCCCTATCGTATAAACATTTTACTACACCCCTTTTAACATTTATCGACTGATTTGAGTTGAAATTTAGATATCTATTAGTATGTGTTGGTTTTCTATAAACGCTTGTTTCAATTGTATTATTTACCCTTCTAATTAAAACATCTAAAAACGGTAGTTCATTCCTACTTTCTACTTCTAATGTGAATTTAATAGATGGTTCCTTACTATTTATATTTTCCAAAAAACTATCTAGTAAATCGACACCATGAGGCCAAATTGCAAAGATGTCGTCAACATATCTCCACCAGACAACCGGTTTGTTTATACAATTTTGAACATGTGTGTTCTCAAAGTTCTCCATAAATATGTTGCTTAAAATTGGTGATAATGCAGACCCCATAGCCATACCAAAATCCTGCTGATAGAACTCATTGTCCAATTGAAAATAGGTTGTCTTTATACACAGTGTTAAGAGTTCCATTATGCTATTTACACTTAATTTAGTTATAGTTTCCAAATTATTATCATTTAGTAGCCTGTCTTTAACTATTTTTAAGGTTTCATCTACCGGAACATTGGTAAAAAGACTAACTACATCAAAACTAACCATCAGGTGTGATTCATGAATATCGTTTTCATAAATTTTTTCTATAAAATGTTTACTATTTTTAATATATGAATCGGTATTTCCAGATAATGGATCAATAATTTTAAGTAAAAATTTTGCCAAATTATGACATGGTGAATTAATAGAACTAACAATTGGTCTTAAAGGAATATTTTGTTTATGTGTCTTTGGTAAGCCATAAAAATGAGGAGGCTTACTATGATGTGGTGTAAGTTTCTTTCGTTCAAAATCATGAAATGCATGTTTGTATTTAAGCAAAGTCGTGTAAATTTTGCTCTCTATTGATTTTGTAGGATCTTTGTTTAGTTTTGAGTAGGGTCCCTCATTTACAAGGATCATGATTTTTGTGTTATATATCTCTATCTATAATGACTGTGGCATTACCTTTGTCTGCTGGTAATATTTTTATACTTTCCTCGCGTTTTAAAGAATTTTTCGATAGCTTTTCTTCTGGAGTTAAATTATTTTTAATTTTGTATTGCTTCTCTAAAGCAATTTTTGCCCGTATGCGATATTCATTACCATTATCTGTTGGTAAATTTTGAGCCGTTTTTTCTATTGCCGCTACTATATCAAATTTTGGAACAGTTTTCGGGTTTATTGCAAAATTTAAACCTGTCTGAAGACTGTCTGAAATGGACAAAAGCCTTTTTGACATATTAACGACAGTCCTGTCAATTAAAGGATTATTATTTATATTTTGTAATTGCCTAATCTGTTTTTCTCTTATTAAGTTTCTAAATTTAGCTTAGCACACCTTTATATTCCAGAGATATGGAGAGAAGTGAAAGTTATGTTCATCCCAAAGACAGGGCGGATGGACTATACCACCCTCAAAGCCTATATACCTATTAGCTTAACCTCGTTCTTACTCAAGACGATGGAAAAGCTATGTGAACGATACATAAGAGATGTTGTAGTAAAAAACAACCCTTTACATCCTAATCAGCACGCATACACCCTGGGAAGATCCACCGACATTGCCCTCCATGCAGTCGCGAGTGGGATTGAGAGATCCTAGGACAATAAAGAGTCCATATTAGGTGTCTTCATAGATATAGAAGGTGCGTGCGACAGAACCACCTTTCCAAAAATTACAGCGGCCCTAGTGGAAAAGAATGTCCCCACGGTCATGGGAAGCTGGATATCCAACATGATCTCGAAGAGAGCTGTACAAATCAGTGCGGGAGATGCCTCTGTACAATAAGTGGTCGCGAGAGGCTGTCCGCAGGGAGGTGTAATATCACCACATGTAATTGGCTGGTTATAGGTTTATTAAAATGCAGAATTACAAATTAAGAATTATATGACAAATTACTTTATTTTCTGTCACACATCTAATATATAACAACAGATCAACATTCATTTTTCTTTTAGCACACAAAATCAGTAAATAAAGTAAATATATAGATAGCGTCACTACACCACTGCTATGGAACCTTGTTCTTGATAGCCTCTTGTGCCGCCTCAATTCAGAAGGATTCCACACAATTGCTTACGCAGTTGATTTATCAACCATGCTTAGCGGAAAATTCGAAGGAGTCCTTTGTGAAAGAATGCAGAGGAATCTAAGAATAATTGAAAAATGGTACAAAGAACACTCCTTGTCTGACAAACCCAGGAAGACGGAGATGGTTCACTTCACAAGGAAAAGGAAACTAGGAGCGTTGAAGGCGCTTGCACTCCTGTATACAACACTAAGTTTCGCATCAGAAGTGAAATACCTTGGGGTAACCTTCGATGCCAAACTAACATAGAATCTTCACATAGATAGAAGACTAAAGAAGGCTTACATCTCGTGGGGAAAACCCAAAGTGGTCATGTGGATATACACTGCCGTCATAAGACCAATGATAACCTATGGAGCTGTGGTTTGGTGGCCTAAGAGCAAGCAGACTGCAGCTAAGGTCAAGCTCAGCCAAGTGCAGAGAGTTGCCTGCCCAAGCAAAACCGGAGCTATGCGAACAACACCAACGAGAGCTATGGAGGTAATGCTATGTCTATCACCACTAGATATATATCTAGAAGAAATGGCTCTGACAACAATGGCAAGCATTAAATCCGTTGGCATACAACCAAATGTAGGCTATGGAGAGGCCAGATATCGCCTGTGGAATGAGGCTGTCAGAAAGACTCATCTTCTGCAGGCGTGCACCGATGGCATTTGTCCCCGGTTTGTCTTTAACAGACCCTACCTAATACTAGTGAGAACGAGGCTGCTGGTGAATCTAAATGTAACAAATTGTAGCTTTTATGTCTTTTTCAACGAATAAACATCATTATTATTATTATCTCGTACTCATACTAAGGAGTATTCGTATGTTGTATGTATTGAAGGAAATAATGTGTTATATTTTATTGGTTACTTCGCCTTACATTTAAGCTAGAACCAATTTTATTATTTTACTGCAACGCGTGGCCGTGAATAAACAATTACGCAAAATCAAGGTAGACGGCATAAGAAGACAGACATTTTTAAAAACTACTCTCTTGGATTCAGGGGACTTGAAAACATATAAACTAATCAAACACTCAAAATCGATTTTTTGCACGCAGAGACAACACTTTCCAATATACTCCGTATATGCCAAAGTAAAATTGCATAAGTGCGGTCCTGCAACCTTCTCAAGGGGATAGTCGCGTACAGCCTGTTGAACATTTTAGTGCGAGTCCTTGGGTATTATAGCCAAACTTTGCCTGTTTCTGTCAAAACTTCATTCAGACACATTAAGTTGGAATGGGTGCAGCTGAAGCATTTACCATCAATTGCCTCTCGGATCAGCAACAGTTATTCTTTTAAGTAATACTAGTTTTTAGCTGTACAGGCATAACTACTATAAGCGCCGAGCCATATATTTTCTAAACGTCTTCATAACAGTAAAAATAGAGGAATATGTATATATGACTTAAGAATACCAAATATATGTTCAAAAAGTTACTTTTCATTAGAATAAATAGACAGACAGTGATATATAGATATACACGGTGTCTCACTGGGAACTGAATCGATCGATATAGAGAAAAGTACGCATCAGAAAATTTTTAAAATTTAGATAATTACTAATGTCGGTGTGGCCAATCTAACTAAAATAATTACAAGCAGCTGGCACTTCCACTTACACCGGTAGTCGATACCAACTTGCTTATTTCAAATGGAACATCCTATATATTTTAGGGTTTAGCATATCCTATACCCAAAAATAGCCGTTTCAGAGATATTTGACATTTTATAAAAAATTTGATAGGCGCAACGGTTTGCAAAAACCGTTATAACTTTCTTCGTGTAAAAGATCCTCATTTGCTTCTTGTCACATGAAAAGAATACAAGGAGAACTACTTTCTACAACTGGAATAAATTCAATAATATCATACCAAGTGTTCCGTTTTTCGCGTTACATTTTGTCAATTTCAAACCGCGAAAACATGTTTAGGTCAAATGGAATACCCTGTATTTTTTATATAGGATATGCTACATATTTTCGAATTATGCTCTTTTCGAAAACCCTAAAATATATAAGATGTTCCTTTTGAAATAATCATGTTGGTATCGACTTCCGGTATAAGCGGTAGAGCCAGCTGCTTGTAATTATTTTAGTTGGATTGGCCACACCGACATTAGTAATTATCTAAATTTTCAAAATTTTTTAGTGCGCACTTTTCTCTATATCGATTGATTTAGTTCCCGGTGGAACACCCTGTATATAGATCATTTTCTCAAGCAGGATGTTGACATAAGTAAATGTATCACCTTATTGGTATTTTATGTTAACATGAAAAACGAATTAAATATCATCAACGTATCTGCTAACAAAACCTTAGGTTTACATATTGATGTTAACAACTCGGTATTCAATGTAAGTAAATGTCCAATACTGCAAAGAAAAAACAATAATGTAAAACAAAAAATTGCAACAAATGATGCAGGCGAAGCAATTAGAATATTAATAAAAATAAAATTACAATATTAAATCAAAGTATGAAATGCATACGTAATAATATAGATTTATTTGAGATTATACTGTCTGTAAATGAAGTTGATATCGTGTGCTTATAAGAACATTGGCTTAGAGATCAAGAAAAACAATTTGTAAATATTGATGGATACAATTTAATAGACATATACCGTAGACCAATGAACAAAAATGGAGGTATAGCTATATTTTGTAGGAAAAATACTGATTATATTTTCAGGAAAATTGTTAAAATTAATGTAGAAGTAAAAGAAAAAGATTTTGAGTACTGTGGAGCTCAACTAGTATTGGATAACTATATAATAAAAAAAATCATATATAGGTCACCAACTGGTAAGATATAGAATAGAATAGAATAGAATAGAATAGAATAGAATAGAATAGAATAGAATAGAATAGAATAGAATAGAATAGAATAGAATAGAATAGAATAGAATAGAATAGAATAGAATAGAATAGAATAGAATAGAATAGAATAGAATGGAATAGAATAGAATAGAATAGAATAGAATAGAATAGAATAGAATAGAATAGAACAGAACAGAACAGAATAGAATAGAATAGAATAGAATAGAAATTTACTTATTCAGTTTCGATATTACAACTTAATTTTTGCATAACACCTAAGCATACAGGGAGCTTGTGTTGGTTATGCAAAATTATTAAAAATACAGAGTCTATATTAATACATGATTGCAAAATAACAAATACAACAGAATAAGAAAGCTGAATTGATTAACTGATGATTGTTGGAGAGAGGACAGATGAGAGAATATTATCAAAAAATATGTTTATTATGCTACGTAAATCATAAAATACTTTATATTACAAATTTTTTTAATTATACGTTGTATTTTTGTTTCTTTTTTATATGTTTTATATTTTTAGGCAACATATTGTAAAGCTTCGGCCCAAAAAAAATGTAAACCTTTGCGAGTGGGATTTATTAAGGAGAGGGATTTCTACTGGAATGTTTTCATTCCACCTAGTATTATAGCAATGTTCTAGAGTTTGCATTTGGACTTTAAACATCCACATTAGGGACTCATAAGCATATAATTTTCTAATGTTAAGTAGGTCCACTTCTTGGTACAAAATTTCTGTAGCAAATAGTCTTTCCTTTTTACAAATTATCTTTATGATCGTATTTTGCATAACCTCAAGATTTCTTAGAGCAATGTTATATAATCCACTCCAAATTATAATTCCATACCTAATAATGGATTCAGCTAAAGCTCGATATTTGATAATTAAGATTTTTTTGTTTAATATGTCCCTTAATTGATAAAATTTGTATATTAATATAAGTTTCTTTTTTTCTTAGTTGGAAAAGTTTTAAATATCATATGTAAAAATAAGATTATTATGTGGTGATCTAAATATACATTTTTTTGTCAAATTCTGATAATCGCAACAATTTGATAGATATTTCAAATGCAGACAATAGTAATTTTAATATAAAAGAAGCAACCAGTTTTATTTGACTCTTCTAGTATTGTTGGCTATATTTCTACTAACCTAGCAAATAACTAATCATGTACTGTTTTAGAAAATGGAGCTCAGGTGTTAAAATTTGAATACAAACAACAACATAATGCCGATAATTATATATACATATCCTAGAATATTTAATGAACGTTCGTACAATTTATTTCTACATTATTTAAGTACAGAATCGTGGGTTGAAATATACAAATAGTCAAAATGTTGATGAGGAGTTTGAAATATTTTCAAATATTATTTTGAAGTTTTATTTCCTAAAAAGAGAATAAAAGTTAACGATTCAAACAATAAATCTTGGCTGATACAAGGAATTATAAATTCTTGGCAAAAATTAAAGTTACAGCATAAAATAATGGTTCTAAGTAATACTGAAGCAGATAGAGAATATTATAGAAAATACAAGAATATACAGGGTGAACCATTAATAATAGGCCATAGTTCAGGAGTAGATTCTTTGGGCCAAAATATTAGGATATAACCAAATATACTTTAGTGAAATGTTGCTGTGGACAAGGTACAGGGCGTCAAATATCAAATTATTTTTTCATTTTTTCTTGACTGATCTTCGCCAAATTTGCTAGAGGAACTTTTTTTATTCTGAGAAACAACAATTTATGTATTACATCAAGTTAGATCATAGAAGGCGCCGCAGGAGTTGTATCTGACGATGAATTTTTTTCATATTTTTTTTTACGAAACTTTGTAATACTTCTGACCCGAAAATCTGATGAGGGCGTCATTTCCACGTATAAAAGGTACACTTAGTACAACTTGATAACTCCAATCATTTTCGTGGAAAGTGCTGTTAAACATTTCAATAATTTTTTGAAAGATATTGAAATTTAATGAAACAAAGTGTATTTATTGAAAAAATACAAAACGTAAGGGAAAACAAAATCGTAATAGCAGCGTAAACTCTAGCTCACTTTCTTATGAACCAATTGATTATTTTCATGGTATTGAGATACATACATAAATCAAAAGATTGTCTAAAATAAAGATCTAATCTTATTAGACGACCAAAAAACAACGTAAAAGTTGACTTAATGGCATTATAAATTTTTCCCCCATGAAAAAACCCTATTGATGCAAGTTAGAGTAAATATTCGATATGGTCTCCACCTACTTCTATGCCCTTTCTAATTCTATTCATAAAAAAATTTCTGACATTGAAAAATATATTTTCCTGTCCTCTAATAAAATTCGCTCCGTTTTGTATTTTGTCCCACAGTTCTTCTCTTGAGTTGATAGAATTTGCATATACTTTCCCATAGATATGTCCCCACACATAATAATCCAAAGGATTATAATCAGGACTCCTTGGTGGCCAAGCAAACTCATTTCCTCGATCGATCCATCTGTGTGGGAAAATCTCATCAAGATAATTCCTGACTTCAATGGAGAAATTCTGAGGGAGCTCCATCTTGCATGAACCACATTCTGTTCCGTATGTCTAGCATGAAAGCATGTAATATATCAGCAAGAGTATTTTGAAGAAAAAACAGATAAGACTGTCCATTTAAATTTGGAGGAAGGACAAATGGTCCCAATAATTGATCGCCGATGTAATCACACCAAAGGATAATCTTAAATTCTTGCTGAAAATGCCCTTCTTTAACAACATGAGGATTTTGTACTTCCCAGTAATGGGTATTTCTCCAGTTAAAAACGCCTCGGTGTAAAAGTTGTTTCGTCGCTAAATGAAGTGTTCTTGATTTTTGTTAAACTTAAAGAAATTAGCTCGAGGAATACAAGAACAAAATAAAATTATTAAATGACAGAAATAAAACGTAACCAAACCACACTTTTCAATAAATGCACTTCCAACGGAAACCGCGTTCTCGCCTCGTACATCTTGCAGCGGCTTGTATATCAGTGTATGCGTGGAAGCTCTACAACCTTAGGCGAGGGTTGTATAGGAGATATACCATCCTTCGGAGGGGATGTAAAGCCGTCGGTCCCTTGTCTATTAAATGTTAGGCAAGTAAAAGATCCCTACTCTTCTTAAGGGAAGAGGTTCGGCAAAATTCCTGGTTGGGAGTAACTCGTCTACAGGCGTCGGTGTTAGGCCTCAGTAGCGGAAATAGGCCGACGTTAAATAAATATATTAAAAAAATAATAATAAATGCACTTTGTTTCATTAAATTTGTATTTGTCTTTCAAAAAGTATATTTAAATGCTAAATAAAAGTAAAGCAGCTTGGAAAATCATTAATGGTACATTAGTTAAAAATAAAACCATTATAATTAAGGAGATAAAAACTGATGTCACTACTTTAATTAATGACTCAGAACAAATAACTGAAAACTGTCATTACTATTTTGTTAACATTCCGCAAAAAAATAGTGAAAAACTGTTGTGTGCCATCAGTACAACTTATTAGTGCAGCATCGATTGGTAATTTAAATAGATATACCATATATACAACATAAGATTAGTCCCAAAACTGTGCCTTGTGGAACTCCGTACCTAATATCCTTTATATTGTTAACACAATTATTTCTACTAACGAATTGTTTTCGATTTGTTAGGTAGCTTTTTAATATCATCAACAACATTTATATGAGTGGATTCCCTTGCTAACTGGTCAACGATTTTATTTCCGGGAATACTAGAGCGTCCTTTAACTCAAGAATCAGAATGAAATTTAGTATTTGCATTATATGACCAAGAAGATACTTTGTGGCATAAGTGTAATTTTTTCCTCCTCTCGCTTTCACCGGCAACGACCCCAACATTTGATTTTTAAATGGAACACCCTGTATATTATTATATTTTTGGAATCCTTGAAAAACTCTGAGTAAGATGATAATCCATAAGTGACATTTCAACTCCGTGAAAAAAAATTTGACTCGAAAAACCAGAAAAAATTGCTTGTAATGGACCGGTGTGTTTGTTAAAGGACACGCCAAAACCCTCGATAAACTTTTCGAAACTTTAACAAAATACAACATTTCGCATGAAAAACGTGCTTCACGTAAAAATGCCGTTGAAAGAGGTTTTATATTTTAAATCATATTTTCTTTCTACGGAGCGTTTTTTATGCAAAAATTTCAGAAACTCATCAAGGAGTGTAATTTTTGAAAGTGTAGTAAATGTCGCTGCATGGGGACGTAATGTCGCCCCTACCACCAAAATTTAGAAAGTGTAACAAAAATCTCGGAAATTTCAAAATTAAAAAGCCTTTTACGAATCCACGTTGTTAAGCACTGCAACTCATGCGTTGTGTTAAATACAAGGTCAAGTCTCTAGTCCAAGTATATCGAGAGTTTTAGCGAAAATAGCCTTTAGCGGAGGGGCGAGCGTAGGTGCGTCTTTACTATGTACATACTTCGGTATGCGATGTAAAGCAACGACATTCGCAGTTAGTACTTGGATTGGTGACCATTCCAACGGAAACCGCGTTCTCGCCTCACACATCTTCCAGCGGCTTGTATATCAGTGTATGCGCGGAAGCTATACAACCTTAGGCGAGGGTTGTATAGGAGATATACCATCCTTCGGAGGGGATGTAAAGCCGTCGGTCCCTTGTCTATTAAATGTTAGGCAAGTAAAAGATCCCTACTCATCTTAAGGGAAGAGGTTCGGCAAAATTCCTGGTTGGGGGTAGCTCGTCTACAGGCGTCGGTGTTAGGCCTCAGTAGCGGAAATAGGCCGACGTTAAATAAATGTATAAAAAAAAAAGCCTTTAGCGACAAGGATCCCCTATCATTTTCTGGCAGTTAATTTTGACGGGAAAATGATGGGTTTTAACGGGATTTGCCCTAAACCGGTTCCTCGGTGATTCGGTATCAGAAAAGTATAGTTACCATGTACTCATATGTGCATGGGACCGCCTTGCCTGAACGTATGAATTTATAATTGCTATAATATAATTCAAAGTCGTTGCGATTCAAACATTTTTAAGCTCTGAGGAGCAAACCAAATTATAATTGAACTGATAATACGTAAATAGACAGGCAAGCAAAAGCCCGCCAAACATTTTTAAACATTGAACTTTTCTTGAATCTTTTTGTGTAATCGTTAGATATAAACCGCATATTGGATGGTAGTTGGTACATTATAAGGTGTCCGTTCCTCACCATCTGTTGTACATGGATCAGACTATAGTTTGTCAAAACATTTTTCTTGAAGTTTTTGTAAAACATGATTTTTTAAAAGAGATTTAATATACATTTTTTTAACTGTATATTGTCTTTTTCTTGTGTTTTCAAAATTCCCTTTCAGGTTTAATTTTAAGAAAGTTTTAGTACTTACTGTGTTAGATTTATAGTGTTACGACGTCCAATTGGTACCATCAGTGAAGCAGTTAAGCACAAACGAACAATAAGTATAAATTTTGTATTATTCTCCGTCTGAAACAGTCGTTTTGAACCCTTCTTTGTGAACGTTAATATTCATTTTTGGAAAATATAGTAGAAGTCCTTCAGACACGAAAAGATGGATCATTCACATGATTTCAGAAAAATCAAATCGGAAATAAAAAAATTGAAAATGTGTATTTCATGGGCCATCGAATTTGCCCTGAATAGTTTTTTTAACAAAACTTAATTTTTTCAAATGGAACCATAATGATAGAGTACTGCGATAAAATAACGTATGTTCTAAGGAATCCGTGGATGTGTCCAAAGGCATTATCTTCTGAACATGCCCTCTAGATGAACCAACAAATTTCGAATCAATTTTTTTTCATGCAGTCGAAATGTCACTTATGAGGTATCAGCGTAAATAGAGTTTTTCAAGGATTATAAAAATATAATATTATACAGGGTGCTCCATTAAAAAAAATGGAATCAGTTCTGGTGAAGCCGGAAGGGGCGAATAATGTCAGTCATGCCACAAACTGTATTCTTGGTCACATAATATATCTAATAAATTTCATTCCGATATTCTAAAAAATAAGGAGAAAGGATGTCTGCGATGACCTGTTGACACCCGGTATACTACATCTATGGAAAAGAAAAAAAATTATTGTATTCAGACATACTATAAATTTTATTATTTACTTTAAATGTATCTCCTTCAATATAAATAAGTAGTGGTTGAATTAATTTAAACCTATCCCTTTTATTAAAGGTAAATATCAATAAAAATATCATTAATGTATTTTTAAATGAAATAAATTTACCGACGTTTGTAATAATAATGTTCAGAAACAAATCTTTCCCCGACATTCGTGACATTAGAAAATTGCTTGTTTACCGTTAAGACAAAGGACAATGAAAAAGTGAAAAGCACATATATATCACTGGCTTGACTGGAATTATGGTTGTTTTCCAAGAAATGAAATAGTTATTTTATGATACATTGTGTCGGTTATTGCAATTTAAATTCAAAGCCGATTTTGTTTTCATAACATAAATCGTATTTTTATTGACTAGTAATCGCACAGCAAACATGAGGTAAGTTTTTATTAAAATATAAATAAGCCATGTTATTTTTCTACTTTATTCGTCGGGGTCGCTGCCTCAATAAATACATATTAAATTGAAAACGACGTAGCTGCCTTTATGCAGCTTATGTGAATTGAGTTAGTTCTAAGCAAAAATTAAATTACCTTTCGAATATTCCATTTAAAATAGACCTGCAACTGCATAACAAACATTTCAGCTTCTCTAATCTTAGTGCGCTGTTTACAGGAGAGTTTTTGTTAGGTTTGTCGGTTGGAAGCGCTCTCAAAGAAATGGATTCTTGTTGAGAATCCTGAGTATTCGCGATGTTCAGGTGCATTTTCTTTGGTAAAAAGATTGAAGTGTTGCCTCCATTATGAGGCATTTTTATGTAACTTAGTTGCAAATAGATCAAGAGCCACTAAATTTTTCAGTGAGCGCCTAAGAATCTCCTTTAACTTTTATGGTGCACGATGCTGCTTAAGAAGGCAATTTTACCTTGGGTACGATTCCTAGCGGCGGGCGAGCTCTTATACAGGGTGTTTTATTAATAATTGTACATAATCTGAAGAATCTTTGGCCCAAAATAAGAAGATGTAACCCAAAACATTGAGATAAAATGTTCATCTTTACTGAGATACATTGTGTTTTATTTCAAATTTTAAAAATTATTTTTTCCCAATTATTTTGTTGCCATTTAATATTTCTGTTTCATATTTGGTAGAAAGTTAGGTATTTTAGGTAACATCAGACCATGGTAAAAGATAGTTTCTCACTATTACCAGAGGCGTACGGCAGGGACAGAGGCGTAGTTTCCCATCTAAATTCTACGCCACTGGTGGAATCGTCTTTTCAATGTAATTATTTAATTTCAAAACGTTTTTTTACGAAAATAACGTACTCTTACTTCATAATGATAAAGTAATTGTTTTTCGAGATAATTGAAGTTAAATATAAGGCTGCAAAATATTCTGATTTTAACGTTTAATTTATTTTTCATATTCGTATTGATCATTTCTGCATCTTTATTCATAAAACTGCATTGGTTACTTGAAGTGAGTTTTACATTTACATTCTTGTAACATAAGTAGTAAATTTAACTACATTCTTGATAATATGTAATACAATAATTATTTACAGAAGGAAAATTAATTCATTTGTTGTGCTGTCAGCTCTAGTATGAAGTAATTATTTGAATTTGATAGGCTTTGTTACAGTTCAATTTAACATGTATACGTCATTGTAAAAAAATCTCATACTCAAAAATCATTACTTTATCTCTTACATTTAATGTCTAACGAATTCGTGTTATCCGTTGTCACGCATAATATTTATTATTTAGTTGTCTATATAAACCCGCAATTGTAAGGAATCTGTTGCACTTAGGTGTAGGCATGGCATTATACATTTTGTTGTGTAGCATGTTGCATATACTTAGGCTCTCTATTTCCGTAATTCTTATAAGCTACGCAACCAATAACTTTTAGTCAGTTTATAGGTAGATTCCTATAACCGTACTGACAATCGTTATTACAGATTTATTTCTTCACAATAGTTTTTGGCTTAGGTTTTGTCTTCCGGTATTCTGTCACTTTTAACATGTAGTTCGCTTGAACGCTTGGGAAATTTTACGTACTCGTTGCGATTTTTGAAACAAGTAATTTCACCATCTTGGGATATATTCGCAACGTTACATTTTTCGATTATCCATTTATGTTTGGACGAGTGCATATTTTTATGGTAATGGAAATCGATTGTCTTCATTGGAAGGATCTATACGTAAAAGCCATTTTTGCCAAATTTACACGAGGCCAAGGACATCCAAGGTCAACAAAATTATTCTAAGAAAACCCTCCGAAACTAGGTAATTATTTTATTTTTATATTCAAACTAGCAAAATATCACTTGTAGTAAATTGTTCAATGGTAAAAATTTATTTTTAGGTTTTTTTCCACCTACGGTTTCGCCTAGTATTTCGTAGTTTTTCCTACGTTTTTTTTGTCTCCCTTGATACGAATAACTTTTTTCCACTGGTCTAATTTTGCTAAACATTCTATGAAAATATTCTGTTAATTAATTAAAACATCTATGATATTTGTTGAGGGTTTAAGCACTTATGTAAGACGCGTATACCCAGTTAGAACATCTTTTTTAGTGTTGAATTTGTCTGTCATACCATACCCTACGCTATTGTACTGTTGAATGTTATAAAGTTAATCTACTTCGTTTATTATCATTAAAAGATAAAACTGAATTTGAATTTTTCATTATCTTATCGCTAAGTAATTTATTTAGTAAATTTAAGGTTACATTTTACTTGAGCTGGTATTTGGATAGAAAAAAAATTTACTTGGCGCCCGGATACATCAAGAAGTTTAGAACCCCGACCATCTCCACTGTCAGTCGGCCGGCAAATACCGTTAGTCAACAGACGACGACCAACTAGGTACGTCAGATTGCAGTTTTAAAATTTGACGTAGCAGCTTGTATCATTTTTGTCAATTTGTGACATCACTATCAGTCATTTCGCTTGTTGTAAAATTTAAAAAGGGTATCTACTGAAATGCCACGACATACTAACTTTCAGATTTTGAAATTGCGGGATATGGTGTGTGTTTATACACGAGGAAATTATTCCTGTCGTGCGGTTACTCGAAGATATCCCCAAATGTATCCAAACAGAGTCCAACCCAATCACCAGACTTTCAAAAATATTTTTATTCGATTAGGAGACACTGGAAAATTCAAGTCCAAACGTGATGTGGAACGACAAAAAACTATTTCTGTTTATCAAGAGAACGACATTTTAGTGCGAATTGCTTATAATCTCCAACTAAACAGTCGACGTTTATCAGAAATTACTGGGGTTGTTGCAGTGTATACTACTTTCAAGCAAAAAATTAACTAAAAAAATTTTCAAAATTTGTCAAGTCAGTAAATCAACCCACGCAAACCCATAAAAAAGTACGCATGTATTTTAGGTTCACGAGAAACCGCAATTTTCAAAATTAAATTCCGATAAAATTTAGCCCAGTCCGATAATTCACCGATATTCCAAAAATACCATCAAAATACTCATCATTTATTTTGCCAATTTTACAGACAAAAACCTTCAAAATTATCAACTTTAAAAATATCACCCACGTAGAATGTCAAATTTTTATTGGTTCAATTAAAAATTCTACACGTATTCACTGACCTATTCTAATTAGTCTATCCGTAACTGCATATTAAAGAAATAACAAACCACAATAGCGTATCGGTATCTACTCCTACCGCCTATATTCAGCTCGACTAGCAATGGCATAAGGAATAACACAACCTGTATCAATCTAAGACATACGTGCACCACAGCGGGAATCAGTATAGTACAGTCGCTTAGCGAAACTTTAATTTCCAGATTTTCATAAAACTTCAAATATCTCCCTTAATAAAAATGTTACAGAACTCATTCAAAAACCAAAATTCGTCAAATTTTAAACTCTAGTTAATAATATAACTTTCAAGTAGGATTTCCAACAGATTCAATAATTGCGCAGTTACGTCGCCCGTGCGGAGCGATAAGTACTGTAACCAGTTTTAGACCAAGCCCGTACGCAGTCTTGGGATCCTTTCCAGCTTCCAAAAAACGTTTCGGCCTGACTCGATGGAGCACGATTAACGCAATTTCCTCAGAGAATTTAAACTCGGGTGCGACCAAGCTCGAGCAAGTTCCGTTAGTATCGCGTTCTATAACTGTATTCACCTTCCTTGGATCTTCCTGTACGAATTTGCATAGTCTATTAGAGATAGAAAAATTTTAAATCCTAACTTTGTTAACAATATTCTCTTTACCGACGAACAGTATTAATAACACAAATAGTCAATTCTGCCAACTTTATTAAAAATCAACCGAACATATTTTTTAATGTTAGAAGATCGCTTAACAAAAAATAAAAAAATGTGTTGAAGTAAATGGGGATCACATTGAACATTTGTTGTAAATTGTGTTTAATTTTTGTGCAATAACGGATATTCCAGCAAAAACTTGAAAAAAATCTTTGTGAATTCTAAGAGTTACTGGCGAAAGCAGCATATTAATTTTGCTTCATTTAGTGAACATTCATTGTCAAATTTACTCACTTTTCGCTAGGATACCCGGTATTGCTCTGTAGTTGTGTTTATTTCAAATTGTTACATACCTAACACTGTATGTACCCACGTTCATATTAAATATGTTACAAGAATGTAACTTTAAAACTTATTTCACGTAACCAATACAGTCTTATGAGTAAAGCTGCCGAAATAATCAATACGAATATGAAAAATAAATTAAATATTGAAGTCAGAATAATATGCAGCCTTATTTTTAACTTCAATTATCTCGAAAAATAATTACTTATCGTTATGAAGTAACTTTTTAAAATTAAAAAATTATACTGAAAAGATGATTCCACCAGTGACATAGAATTTAAAGGGGGCAAACTACTCCTCTGTCCCTGCCGTACGCCTCTGGTAACAGTAATGAGAAACTATCTTTTACCATGGTCTGATGTTACCTAAAATACCTAACTTTCTGCCAAATATGAAAAAGAAATAATAAACAGTGACAACATGGTTGACAAAAATAATTTTTAAAATTTGAAATAAAACACACTGTATCTTAGGAATTTTATCTAAGTGTTTTGGATTATATCTTCTTATTTCGGGCCAAGGATTCTTCAGTTAGCTTATGTATAATTATTAATGAAACACATGATGGCTATTTTTGACAAATTAATGTCTTTAGCGTTTAAAAACGTCTGTCACAAAACGGCAAAATATTTGAACACTACACTCGTATATTGTTGTACATGACGCGCATTTCACTAACCATGTTGACATTGTCGGCAGCAGAATGAGACTAGTTTTAAACATCTAATGATGATGCTAACATGGTTAGAAAGATGCGCGTCTAGTAGTTACCAGCTCCTCTACATTTTCAGTACCGCATAGCGGCCCAAGATTAATTATTGGATTTATGCACTAGATGGAAATTTCAGTAAAATTTGTGTTATACAGTAACGTTTATTCCTAAAAAATTATTAGGGCCCTATAAAACTTGAAAATATTATTTTATAACTTTACAATATTAGTTAATAAAATAGGTGCATTTAAAGCGCCGATGACGTTATTACCGTAGACTGCAAAGAAATTAGTCACAACATAACGAGAAAAAGGATGTAAAGCTAGAGAATTTTTCCTAGTAACAGAATTGACAATCGGATTTGACGTAAAATATAACCTAACCTATAATTCGCAGTATTTTTAGCAACATTCTTCAATTATAATGATGTCAGATAAAAAAGTTACAATTGAATCATAACGATATAGAGAACAGAAGTTCATTAACTATTCACTAGTTTATCTTAGATCCATACATAACAATAACTAAACTAATTACCAATATTTTTGTATTCTAATATAATTTATCGTAAAATCATCTAACCTAGTCGCAAAATAATCAGTATTCTTTTCTAATATAACTAACGCATAATTTTATGAAAGTATAATATTATTCACAATATTTTATTTCATTTAGTAAGTTGTTGAATAACTGAATACCCTTACAGGACAAAGATTTCGATTACATTAAATTGTCATACCTCTCCACCACTATGTCATTTACACTACGAGTGTAATATCCATGAGTATCTTGTATGAAACTCTATAATTTATCACATAGATACCTTGGAGCCAAACCATGTTCTATTTTAAATATAAATTGTAGTGATTTTAAAACTATTCGTTGTCTGACTTTTAAAAAAATAATACATTTAACATTGTGTCTATGGGGGTATATTTGTTACATTTTAATATTATCTTCATAGCTTTATTTTGCATGTTTTATAACTTTTGTATATCACTGTTAATTAAATATAGCTATAAAGTTGCACAATATTCTAAATGTATAGCTATCGTAGATTTATGTACCGATATTTTTGAAAACATTGAGTTTTTGCTACCTAATACAATACTTTGCCCAATTTGTTGACGATTTAGTACATATTTTTTGCGAAGAATCATATATTTGTGTTTATCGGTGCTTACTTTCAAGTTATTATGACACAACTAAACAATACATCTTTTAAATCTTGACTGATAACATTAATGACATCATTTACATTTTCTCCATAAAAATAAATTATTGTGTCGTCTGCAAATAAATGTACCTTACAATTTTTATCGATTTCACTATGCTATTTATAAACACAACAAATAATAAAGGTCTTAGCACTGATCCTTGTGGTACTCCGAAGTCATTGTCTATTACGTTAGATGCACTATTTACATATCTTGTTCTTTGTTTTCTTGCAGTTAGGTAAGATTCAATCCATTTAAGTATAAGTCCCTCAAGACCCATTTTTTTTTAAATTTTGATACCAATAATTGCCTATTCACAGTCCCAAATGCACGTTTAAAGTCTAAGAAAATTGCAACTATGACTTTGATTTTTTGATTCTCTATTAGTCGATTGTTATTTTACTACCAATTCTAATTTTTTTTCATATACTGGTGATGTGTTAACAGGTTTCAGTTATTCAGAGTTTATTGTATTCGGAATGGGTGTAACTACCGATATTTTCCAGTTATTGGGAGCTAGGGAGCTATTAATAACATCTATTACCAATTACCTCAAAAGCAGGTTTTATAATTCCTAATTTATTAAGTATGGTAATTTGTTTTTTACTTCTAAAGTACAAAACTCATCATTAATATCATTAATACTACTACCTACAAAATATTAATTAAACTTTTCCGCTACTATAAAGTAATTTTCAGTTACTTCATTCTTAAATTCGATTTTTTTGGGCGCAAAGTGGTTTTGTTTTTACATATTTCTTTCAATGTTTTCCACATATTTTTTGTCCTTTTTATTATCGTCGATTTTTCGTTCATAATAATCCCCTTTTTGTCTTCTCAGTAATGATGTTACCTTGTTTCGTTTTTCTTATATATTTCCAAGTCTTCATTTGTATTATTTGTTATTCGTGTAGGTTCTTTAGTTAACTAACTAAACCTGGTTTGTAATAAAATATTAATTTACTAGCATAAAGCAATAGCTTGGTATTGGTACATTATAATTATTGTGATATTGTATATTGGCCCTGTTTGGATATTATTACATCATCTGATTTCAATAAGCCTCCAGCAGACAGATTTCCAGTGCAGTGCTGCTGTGCATCGCCAGCCGTATACTAGTTTCGAGCTTGTTAGGTCTCATCAGTACGTCATAGGCAAATGCATAACAACACTTCACTTCTATAGTCATCAAATTACAGACACGAGGTGTCTACAACTTGCGAACAGCTCCACCTGGTGACAACCTTGGGGGCTTATTGCGATCAGATTTCATTTTGCGTTTTCTGATTGAAGACGTAATATGTTGCAAGTTATAGGACATTATTTTCAATTGATTTGGAAACGCACATTGTGCTCCTTGATTAGTGGTAATGAATCGATCTCTTTTCATAGGAAATAGTGGAACTGGACTGTCGTAGTAGGTATATTTTTACTTTATTACACTTTTATTATTTTTGTAATAATTTATCCACATTGTGTTCGCTTATATATTTTGTTATATATATAAGCAAACAAAGCTAATCTATAATTTATTTTCCGTCTCTTTCAAGAACGCAGTTAGGTGATTAAATATATCCTTCCTGTTTTGGGATAAAAATTTATACATAACAGTTCTATTTTGAGCAGTGTATGACAATTAAAGTAAAAAACTTCCAATGAAAAGGAAATAAGTGAAATTAAGTACTAAAAAAGTAAGCGTTCATTTCATATGATTCCATTACATCTACCATAGTTCTGTCATTCAGTCATAATGTACTATAAATGGCTATATTTCTAGGTATGATTGGTCGAAGTTTAATGACAACACTCCGTCATTTACAGCTGTGATCTAAGTGATTATTTGCCTGTCCATTTGGACATTGAATTGTGCATGCAATAATTGCCCTGACCGGTCTATTTCCACATATGGTAATTAGAGCTTTAAAACGTATACTATGTTGATTCTAAATGTCACGATCTCTTATTAAATACTATGAAAATTATTGTGGTTCAAATCGCATACGTCTGAATCATTTGTTATATTCAGCAATACACTCTCATTAAGTTGGAAAGAGGCATTGATCAGAGGCAGCTCCTTTTCACTTCTATGCTTTCCGGAGCGTATTACTAATACTATATAATAAAGTGCCTTTATTGAGATACATGTGACGGAGTCCAAAAGGCTGCTCAAATACTCAACCACAAAAATGACAAAATAATGGTATTTACAAAAATCAAAAACATTTTTTGTTGCTTATCTTTGTTCACTGGTCTTGAGGAAATCTTTTGTAACGGAATTTGAAAGAATTTACTGTTACCTGCTTTATATTGTCCAGAACACAATTATATAATGTTGGCTCGGAATACGTAACAGACTTTTTAAAGAAAGTTGTTGAGTGGTGAGGAATTATTAAATTCTCAATTTGCAAGATGTAATTTTCGTCTTGAGGCCATATTTAACTTCAGGGATACATGGTCATTCTTCTTTAAGTTAAATATGAACGGTATACAATTATTTTGGACCTTTTGTATCCTATGCGAATTAATTTGATCAAGACACGTACCATAAACAATATCACAATAGTTGAAATATGGTAAGACGAGGAATTCACTTAAAAGTGTTCTTAATTTTTCATTTAAAATATGACTACAAAAATATAATTTTTTTAATGCACAGTAAGATCTTATCATAAGGCTATTAACGTGTTTTTGGAATTTGAAATTATCGGCGGAAAATAATCCCAAATTTTTTACACTATCTAGGAATGTTAGTTTCTGATTCTCAACGAGAATATTGGTATTATTTTTTTTTTTATACATTTATTTAAAGTCGGCCTATTTCCGCTACTGAAGCCTAACACCGACACCTGTAGACGAGCTACCCCCAACCAGGAATTTTGCCGAACCTCTTCCCTTAAGAAGAGTAGGGATCTTTTACTTGACTAACATTTAATAGACAAGGGACCGACGGCTTTACATCCCCTCCGAAGGATGGTATATCTCCTATACAACCCTCGCCTAAGGTTGTATAGCTTCCGCGCATACACTGATATACAAGCCGCTGGAAGATGTGTGAGGCGAGAACGCGGTTTCCGTTGGAATGGTCACCAATCCAAGTACTAACTGCGCCTGTCGTTGCTTTACATCGCATACCGAAGTATGTACATAGTAAAGACGCACCTACGCTCGCCCCTTTATTGGTATTATGCTTATTAATAAATTGCCTATTGTTTTCCTTTCCAAATAAGATAACAGCAGATTTAGCTGCATTAATTTTTAAGCAATGTCGATTCGAATAACTTACAAGATTCTTGATATCTTGGTTTATATTAACAATGAACTGCAAAATTTATAACAAATCAAAGGTGCTATAAATCTGTGTATCGTCAGCATAAAAATGCGATTTGAATGTTTTTAGAACACTAACAAAATCAGCAGTATACAATATAAACATCAACGGCCCTAAAATAGACCCTTGCGGTACGCCAGATTTAAGCACCTTTGCGTCAGATAGAAAAGTCTTTTTTGATTACAACTTTCTGATTACGATTAGTAAAGTAAGATTTAAAAATATTTAACGCATTTTTGGGAAACTTATATTATTTCAATTTTGATAGCAGTAAATTGTGACTGATCGGACCAATGTTTTAGAGTAATCAAGTAACACAAGTGTGGTGGTTTTATCTGCATCGTAGCTTTTAATTATATCATCAGATACATTCAGAAGAGCATATAGATTTGATCACTTACTACTTACTGGTAGCAAACTTATTGGTCGCAAGTCAGTAAATTCTGTGGGGGAGTTAACTTTATTAAGAGGTTTAACAAGTGCTTCTTTCCAAACATCTGGAAACACACCTTGTACAATACATTGGCTAATTATATAAGTCAAATAGACAAGTAAGTCTGGAAAGCATAACAGCAACATCTTTTTAAATATGAAGTCAGTACCAGCCGCATTTGACTTGATTGAATGAAATGCTTTATATGTTTCATCTTTTGAGACTTCGTCAATAGATAACTGATTATATATTTTGAAGATATTTTGATCAAAATAATTTATTAACTGATTACATGCAGTTAACTTACATGTTGACGCAAAATATTCATTTAAATCGTTAGGATTTGAAAGGTGTGGAGGAATTTTGTTTATATTTTTAGAATTAGTAATATTCATGTGCTCTAAAGTTTTCCATAATTCTTTCGAAGGTTTCGAATTCTGGACAAAGTTCAGATATTCCTTTTTTTCTCACCTAATTGCTGCAGTAGTAGTATTACGTAGGCATTTATAGTATGGCCAATCCCGGAAAATTTTTGTTTGTTTTTATGAGTCCGTGGATATCATATAACAACAAAATATTATTATTAAATAAATAAATAAACACCACAGAAATTAGACTAATCAACATTTTCATAATATTCTGTCCCAAGTAGCACAAATAGCTTTTTAAAAACTTTATGACTGTGTACTCCACCTTTTTATAAAGCTTAATACTTTATAATTAAGAGTTAAAAGCAATAGTCCAGTATTAATGAAGTATCTATATACCCAAAATAAGCACATTTTATACATCCTCAGTAAACTCTGCAATGGATACATAAGTGCTTAAAGTAACATTATGGCAACCTCTTTCGTCTTACCAGCTATTATAAATCATGTTATATGACTGCTAAGAAGTTATATAATTGCAGTTTTTATATAGCAAAAATTTCTCTAAATGTTAGTCACTCTTTGCAGTTATAAAGCATCGATATCGTAGTGTCTCTAGCAGCTTCAATGTAACAACTTTCTTATGGTAAATTATTAAGAAGCTGAATGAATATTGTCTGCAAATTAGTGTATGCCGTGGTTCGTAGGAAACAAAATTTATCATAGTTCAAATGTGCTTTTAGAGGGCGGAATATTAAAACATAATATTTTTAGTCGCAAACTCCTCTATAAAACCCTTATTTTACTATAAGGAACGTAAGCAGACTGCAACCAACAGCTACCCTCCGGGATATGTGCCCCGCCGAGCGCTGAATTACAAGTTACAAGTCTGGCGCGTTAAGTGTAATAATTGCATATTACCATCAAAACGCTAATGCTTCGATTGCAACAAACACCAGCCGAAAGACTGATCCTAATTAAAGGAGCTCTCTTGCCAGCCATCACACACCACTTGCAGACTGCAGTTTCGAGCTGTTGGCTCTCGTCAGTGCAAGGTAGGCATGTGACGACCGGCACGAGGAACCTTTGATTACTTGGTACATCCCGGCATTTTTAAAATAGCGACATGTAAAATAGTTAGTAGGCGCCATCTAGCGGTCTAGCAGCAGCGGAGAGTAGCTGTTGGTTGCAGTCTGGTTACGTTCCTTATAGTAAAATAAGGATTTTATAGAGGAGTTTGCGACTAAAAATATTATGTTTTAATATTACGCCCTCTAAAAGCACATTTGAACTATGCTAAGCCCTGTCAGGCTATTTATTTTTCGATTGCAACAGACACTAGACCGCTAGATGGTGCCTGCTTACTACTTTACATCTTGCTATCATAAAAATACCGAGATGTACCAAATAGTCAAGGGATGTTTTGTTTGTTTTCTTAAAATGTTTTCTTAACCGCCTCTCAAGTTACCGAAGTAACCCCCTGGAAGATCTCAAGGATCTTGTGCTAGGTAAAGAGAGGCGAGGCCCTACAGTTTAATGTGGACTCCGAACCACTCTTGGGGCAATTTTTTTAATGAAAAATTGTTTCGCCTTGTGGGTATCGAACCCACTTCGCTAGGCAACTCAGTTTGCTAGCCAGACGCTTTAACCAACTGAGCTACCATTCCGTGTCGTTCGTCACATGCCTTCCTTGAACTGGCGAGAGCCAACAGCTCGAAACTGCAGTCTGAAAGTGGTAAGGGACGACTGGCACAGGAGCTCCTTTAAGTAGGATCGGTCTTTCGGCTGGTGTTTGTTGCAATCGAAGCATTAGCGTTTTGTTGGTAATATGCGATTATTACACTTAACGCGCCAGGCTTGTAATTGTAATTGTAATTCAGCGCTCGGCGGGGTACATGGCTCGGAGAGTAGCTGTTGGTTGCATTCTGGTTACATTCCTTATAGTAAAATAAGGATTTTATAGAGGAGCTTGCGACTGAAATATTATGTTTTAATATTTCTGCCCTCTAGAAGCACACTTGACCTATATATATATATATATATGATATTGATACATACATATATGTTGTGTTTTTTATTAGGAAAGGTATGATTTTAGAGCGTAGGTAGGTGTGTATATATAGTTTTATTTTTAAATAGTAAATGGGAGACAGAAAATGGTTAGTATATATTCTTAAGTTTTTTTATATGTTATGTATTTTTATAAAACTTTGTATCAGAAGAGAAATTTCATCTACATATAATTTTAAAGCACCCATCAATGAGTATTATAACACGGAATCGCAAACAGATTTACAGAAAACTTAAGCGAACTCCCTTTTATTTATATTCATGATATGTGTAGCCTATTATATATGTTTACTTGGATCTTTGATATAAATAAAGTTTATTCTTATATTATTATTATGAAAAAAATATGCGGAGTTTATGGTAGGAATCCCCTGTCTAAAACGACTGTTTCTCTGGAGGAGAATATGGAAATATTGCACATTGTTTTTCTACGGATATAAATTTTTGAGTATGTGTAAATTTATATGTTAATATAAGCACTCTGTGAATTATTTACTTTATTAAATAATTTTATTTGAACTGTTTTCTAATTATATTTAATTTTTTACAAATAAAATTTAAGAGATATATAAAATATATTTAGACATGCTCTTGGTTTGTAAATAAAATTCGAAGTAGCATTATGAATCGATTATTCGCTTGAGTGAAACCTTTAGGTCACAAAAATAAAGATTACCATCCGTTTTAAATGGAGGGTTGGTGCAGTAGTAATATCATCGATTTTATAGACCGAACGATGTAAATAAAACAGTTTTATTGACTTAGCCCTGTGTTGTTTGTTTCCAAAATTATGGCTAAAAATAGAATGGAGATTTCGGGGTCAACTCAAGGCAAGTTGAGTAGCAGATAAATCTGAGATATATATCAGGATGTATTGTAGTCGAGGACTGTATATAATAAATTTATTTTTAAACAATTACGCTGTTGTTGTAACACTGTCAAACTCGATTGGGTTAAAGCGGAATCATTTTTAATAAACTCGGTGACAATAGATCGATTTATGTATGTGGTAAATTGTTTGGAGAACTTTATCAAAATCCTCAGACGCCATTGTTTACTTTGAAATAATATAAAACTTATTTCTCACTGTGGAAACTTACAATTGCAACCAACCATAATATTATAGGATCAATAAAGAAAACTTATTTAAATTCTAAATTATTAAGGATATACCGTATGTCTATGTTATAAGAGCCACACCAAATATCTTGCTTAATATCTATTGTAGAAGAATAAAGTCTTCGAAACAGTTATCTCATTTTTTGTGAACTATAGTTCAGTAAAAAGAATTTGAAATCCATAGACTACTTTGTGAGATATATTACAAAAATCTAAAAAATAGGGAAACCACAAACGGTTATAGCTTCCTTATTTGAGGATATACGAAAAAAGTTAAAGAGATGAATAAAGAGAGAGTTAAACACAATATTTTTAGTCGCAAACTCCTCTATAAATCCTTATTTTACTATAAGGAACCTAACCAGACTGCAACCAACAGCTACTCTCCGGGCTATGTGCCCCGCCGAGCGCTGAATTACAAGTTACAAGCCTGGCGCGTTAAGTGTAATAATTGCATATTACCATCAAAACGCTAATGCTTCGATTGCATTATATTGTGTTTAATATTCCGCCCTCTAAAAGCACATTTGAAAGAGAGAGTTGACGGCAAAAACAATAAGAATAATAATGTGTATCAAAAAATTCGAAAAACGCAGTTGGTTTTGATATACACTCTTGTGAAAAAATAAAAGAAGAAGAATATTTTTCTCTTTCGAACGATATAAAAATTTTAACTGATAGTGTCAATATTTAATATTTTTCGAAAACCACAATTTATATCATTGAAACGTAAAAATCCTTTTGACAAATGTGTCAAACAAATAATTTTTAGGTTAGAATTTCTTCACAAAAAGCGCTATGATAACGTATCAATACTGACATCTCTTTTATAGTTTTTTGATAGTTGCTATGGTTACGTATTTTTGAATGTCTTGTCAAAACTGATCAAATTCCTATTTAGCCTTTTTACTGTATCTATGTGCTTTTTCTTTACTATTCTTGTTCCTTGCCTTTTTCTCGTTCTTTTGCAGTCACATCTATATTTCTGCGTGTTCACTAAATTTACACCATTTTGTTGCCTTTTTGCAGTCCCAGGTGAAATTTAAATGTTTGTGTTAACTTTTTATTTTATGTAAAACTTAAATCTAATATATGAATTTGATCTATCATGTTCAAATGTCAAAACTGTTTAGTTTTGGCCCCCTTATTGTGTAGCGAGCCTTATTTTCGCAAGCCACTGTGTAGCCCGAGTGCTACCTTTGCTATCTGCCTAATAATAATAATAAAAAAAAGGGTCGACAATGAGAACTTAAAAAAAATAATCAATAAAGTTATTTTATTCAAAAACAGTGACGTAAAATATCTTTTTGTTCTAAAAGTTGCACTAAAGTTCATGTACAGCAGTCTCTGAATTACTGAATTGTATGCACACAAATACGGCTATGCGAAAAATACAGAAAACTTGCAGTAAAGTAGAAAAATTGTTAAAATGTAGTTACAGTTGCTAAGTCCTTAATTCATGTTACCTTATTACAGTTGTGGAATTTTGCACACACACTGAATTTCCTTTATCAAATCACAGTGGATTTCGATCACCTTCGCACAAAGTTCTTAGTTCCAAAACACAGTTTTTTAAGCTAACCATAGTCTTTTGCGTTGAAAAGGCTCCGACGTGGGCGCCAGAGTTTTAAGAGAGAAACAATTGTCCGACCCAGATATAGCCCAAATCATTCAGTGTTTTGAGTCTCCAAAACCTAATGCAGTAGTCACTCAGCGGTGGAGTGACCGCTGGTATCTAACGATGAATGGTATTTTATACTGCTATTCCCCGGATTATGATGGAGAAGAAGCGCAGCAAGTTGTGCCACGGGGTTTAGTACAAGAAGTGCTTAAAGAAACACACGATTCCCCTCTTGCTGGCCACTATGGTGTAGAATGCACCCTTAAGAGAATCATTCCGCGTTATTATTGGATTGGAATGCGAAGAGATATTACTGCGTATGTCTCCCAGTGTATAGACTGCCAACGAAACAAGTCTTCTAATCTGAAGCCCTCCGGATTACTTCAGACCCCAGTGCAAGCTCAAAGATTCGAAGTAATTTCGATTGACATTTTTGGTCCTCTCCCAGAGACACCTACTGGAGAACGATGGATATTTATCATCGAGGATTCATCTACCAGATGGACGGAAATGTTCCCACTTAAAGTTGCCACAGCAGAAGCTTGTGCTAGATGCCCCATTAATGAGATTATTCTCCGTTTCGGAACACCTCGGAAAATTATAAGCGATAACGGTGGACAATTTGTTAGTAGAGTTATGCAACACGTTGCTCATGCTCTTGGTTCTACTCAAAGCCTTACCCCTGTCTACCATCCTGCCGCTAACCCGGTAGAACGTAAAAATCGGGATCAGAAAATGCAACTCGCCATCCTCACTGAAGATAATTATCCCAGTTGGAAGGATAAAATACCCTCTGTTCGATTTGCCATGAACATCTCAGTGTGCCAATCTACAGGATTCACTCCTGCTTACCTTACTTTCGGTAGAGAGCTACGAACTCCTGATGATGTACGACGAGATTTTAGAGCCATTATCGAAAGTGACAATTTTGTACCTCAGGTAATGCCATATTCACGTACCCTTGCAAATACCCTCAGTCAAGCACGTGAGACACACGAACGTCAACAAGACAGTAGGAAGAAATATGCTGACAGCAAACGCCCTGATGCAACTTTCAAAATATCTGATCTTGTTCTTGTCAACACTCATGTGCTCAGTAAGGCCAAAACCGGCATTACCTCCAAATTTGTACCACGTAGGGATGGACCATATCAGATCTCCAGAATTGTGAGCCCCACATCCTTTGAAATCAAGGATGCAGCCAATCCTTCAGTACCTCTGGGTACCTACCATGTATCGGCCTTGACTAAATATGTTCAACCTGCCACCGAGACACCGACTCCGATTCCTCTTCATCCACCACTCTCTTCAGCGACATCTGCCCCAGGACCCAGGTCATCCCCTGCACCAAATCAGCGTGACAGTGTTGTGCCGCGACAATCCTTGCGAGTGCGTCGCGCCAAAAGTGACTAACTTTATTTTGTATCCCACCCGAGGACGGTAGTGTGATCCAAAGGGGGTGTGTGTAGCGAGCCTTATTTTCGCAAGCCACTGTGTAGCCCGAGTGCTACCCTTGCTATCTGCCTAAGGGTCGACAATGAGAACTTGAAAAAAATATTCAAGCCAGAATGCATGACGGGCTGTCAGGTTTTTCCGCGCGTTTTTTTTGCGACTGCCAAGTCTAAAATAATTAAGTTATTCATTAATTCTAGTGTTACACTGTTTCTTTTTCTTGTCACTTATTTTAATAAATTTGTACTGGACAATAGTGCCTTATTTAAATCATCCTACAATTGTACTATTAGTTACTCCCCTTTATATTTTATTAGTGAAGTATTATTGAATTTTCATCTATAAAAGTGATTCTATGAATCTATTATGTTTTTCACCCATATTTGTTTATTTAAAAATATAAAAATCTGAAAAAATTTAACATCTGCAGGTCATTCATATCACAGAATTCACAGAAGTTTATGACACATTTCTAGTTTTATGTATTGAATCTGTTACTAACATTCATAGATTAAAAAAAAAATTATACTGTATTTTCATTATTAGTATGTAAGTATATGTTTATATAACATTTAAAATTATCAGTAAGGCATATTTAATCTTTGCACATACAGATGTTTAGTCACCTAGGTGCAGTTATACAATCACTAGAACTTTATAAATAATTTATACAGATTATGAATGTGAATGTAACTAATGAGAAAAAGCTTAATAAATTGAATTGAATAGAATTATTACTGTTTTTGAATGGATTTTGAAAAGTGACTATCGGTAGATTTTGAAATTATAATTTTACTGAATTTACAAATGAAATAGTTAGTTTCTATGTAGTATTATCTTGTATTTATATTTGGTTTGTTGAAATCTATACATTATATAAGTTTTAAGTGGCATTTTGGTTTCAAATTTGTTTATTACACAGTACAATCTCTGCATTTTTTTCTATGTATTTACTTTTTATGTTATGTACGGTTTTAAAATGATATATTTTCGTGAAATATTCTTTCGTATCAATATAGGTATATAAATTGAAGAAATGCATGAAATTTTTCCGTAGAATAGTATCCATTGAATAGAATTTTGCTAAACGGTAATATAAAAATATTACGGAAGAAAACTGCTAGTAATCTAGTTTTCACTGACGAATCCACTATCCCATTACTATGACGATATAAGCAATCGATAGCGGTGTACTTTGTTTAGGGAAATTCTACATAGGATTTTCATCTTCTCAATACAATATCACCAAACGGGGATAGTATAAGGGAATATGGTTGAACCATTTTTGATAGGAGAAAATTTAGCTGGAAATAAATATTTAGAATTACTTCAACTGCAAACTATACCCAAAATTCGTTGATTTGCTGGAAATAGATTTGTTAACATTTGGTTTCAACAGAATGTTGACCATGACCATGTGGTTAGTAGACATTGCAAATTATTTATTGATTTCTCTGAGAATTGCGAGACTACTCGCAAAATTTCCACAATATTAAGCTTAATATGTAATAAAAGGTCAGAAGAGGCTTTCACAATAGTTTAGGATACTGTCCCATTCGATGAGTGGGTATTTTTAGTACCTACACTAATTGTTTATAATTATATTAAATTTTTAGTTTTCTCAAAATTTTTTCAGAAAGAATTTTTTTTTTTATACATTTATTTAACGTCGGCCTATCTCCGCTACTGAGGCCTATCACCGACGCCTGTAGACGAGCTACCCCCAACCAATTTTGCCGAACCTCTTCCCTTAAGAAGAGTAGGAAACTTTTACTTGCCTAACATTTAATAGACAAGGGACCGACGGCTTTACATCCCCTCCGAAGGATGGTATATCCCCTATACAACCCTCGCCTAAGGTTGTATAGCTTTCGCGCATACACTGATATACAAGCCGCTGGAAGATGTGTGAGGCGAGGATGTGGTCTTCATTGGAATGGTCACCCATCCAACTACTAACTGCGTCTGACGTTGCTTTACATCGCATATCAAAGTATGTACATAGTAAAGACGCACCTACGCTCGCCCCCATGCATTTTGTTTGTAAAATTGCTTGATTATCGAGAAACAATGCTAAATTTTCACATTTCGTTGAACTTATCACGTATAAAAAACTAAATATATATATCTCTAAAAGTTATATTTACATATTTCCTAAGAGTCTACAAACATATTTGACTATTAATGTATATCAACTGTATATAGACATATCGGAATATTTAAAATTTCGTCTTGAAACAGCTTATTTTAAAATATCATAAGCGGCGGCATATAGAATATTTGACGCTTTGTGTACATAACAAATATTCACAATCCATTAAATTTATGTTGGAATAACAACCTTTTTTCATGGGCGACTCTCATCTCTCCTTCGGATCAGTTATTTCCCTTCTTCCAAACCAATAGGTCTTTTACTGAAAGTAAACCCTTCATCAAAGCCCCGCCGCAGATATGACAAACGAGGGTCAACGTTTCAAGTGGTATTGTAAATGAAAATTCACAAATTAGCAAGGCTTATAAAGGCGGTGTCAGTGTTTCTCTTTGGGATCTTGTTTCGTCCATTGATTACTAGAGAAAGGTCAGATAAAGACCATTCAGAATCAAGGGCTGGCGTTTGCTTAATTTGGTTAAAACGTTAAATTAAATTGGTTTAGTGAAATAAACAGAACTTACAAAATAAAAAGGAATGTAAGTTATATATTATATTTTTTTGAATAACTGACGCATTATGCTTTATTTTCCCTAAGATGACAGATGGAATACTAATCATTAGTGATTACTTCATTGATCAACATGGTAGCCAATGAAAAATTCTTGCACTAATCATATGTCATTATCAGCAGTAAAACGATTAGATTGGCTTTTTGCAGTACCTACGTGCAGTTTTGTCGCTGAAAAAAGTTACGAGCACATGTTATAGTAAAGGCTTCTCAGCGAATTTAAGCTACTCTGTATATTACAATTACTATGGGTCCAAACATGTTACTTTGTTTCTTCGCTGTCATAGCAACCATCATGTGCAAATATCCGTGAACATAATGTTATTTTTGTTTATTATTATAAAACAACTTAATAGTAAAGAAGGTCCGTTTTATGTATTTGATTAAAATATTCTCTCCAAATACCACTCGTGATTTTAAATTATTTATTATTTTAATTTATGTTATGTATTAAAAATTATTTTATATTCTCTAGTTCGTTGTAATAACAATCGTGAATTATTTAAAAGCAAACTCACTCTTATTTTAAGCAAAAATCATACCTTTGTTCGTTTACTGACCGATGTAACTCATTAAGTCAATAAAAAATCCTCTTAGCTGGGAAAAAATCTCAAATAATCCAAATGGCCTAACCACCACAAAACTATACCTCGTAGTATTGTAGTGTTTAACATTCTTGCCAATACATGCTAAAATGAAACATTATATGTCTAATTTTGCATTTACCATTAATATGTTTTGGGGTCTGCATTATCTAACTCTTGATAATGCCGCTAATAAAACTAAAAAAAGATGGGATATTATAAATATTGATATGGGACGAAAGAAGTCACTTTGTGACATAAATTTATTAAGTGATAATAAAATTATTAAGGACAGATATGAAATAGTTAACATGTTTGCTAATCACTTTTCTACAGATATCCTATCAAACTAACCCAACATTTTGGTTTTAATGTCTCCTTACCGTACATCGTTTCACCATGTAATAGAAATTCAATATTTTTCACACCAATCACTCCGGAAGAAATAAATAATGCCATAGATAACTTAAAAAATAGATCATCAGCCGGGTTGGATGGCATAAAAACAAATACATTACAAAATATCAGGGAAAGCGTACAACCATATTTAGTCCATTTGTTTAATATGTCAGTAAATCAGGGTTGTTTTCATGATATATTGAAAGAAGCTAGAGTGGTACCTATATTAAAACGAGAGTTACCTGAAGAAATAGAAAATTATCGCCAAATTTCGATTCTGAGTGTAATTTCCAAATTATTTGAAAGAATTATTTACAATAGAATTATTTGGTTTACTGAAAAATACAATATTTTGACAGATTTTCAACATGGCTTCACTACTGGAAAATCGAAAGAAACAGCAATTTGCCACATGCTAGACCACGTATACACATGTCTAGATAGTACGTTGTTTCAATAATGTTCGATTTATCAAAAGTATTCGATACCGTAATTAATTCCTTTCTAAAACAAAAACTGTACGACATTATAATAAGGGGCTTTCTATTATCATGGATTGGTAGTTACATGAAAGGTAGAACTCTAAAAGTACAACTTAACGACGTATACTCAGACACTTATGGCGTTATGTTTGGAGTACTTCAAGGCTCTGTCTTAGGGCTTTTTATAATATACGTAAATAACCTCCTGGATTATCTAACCATTGGGCATTTGACAATGTTTGCTGATGCCATCACGGTAACCTTATCAGCGGACTCAATAGAGCAACTACATTCAGTAGTCGATCAAGCATTTCAAGAGGTAAGTACTTGGGCGCAGAGGGACTGACTGATTTTAAATATGAGTAAGACAGTCGTTATTAACTTTCCTTTGCAAAAACAACTGCCACACAGTATGATACACGACGATATTTCCTTATAACAAAGTCTCAAATTGCTTGGTATATATCTAGACAGTAAACTGTCGTGGGGCAAACATATCGACCACGTGTGTTCACAGCTTAATAAGGCATATTTTGCTATATTACAATTGAAAAATAAACTTGACGAAACAGGGCTATTGAACATTTACTACGCTCTTGCTTATTCACATATCTCTTTATATTATTGCTTGGGGTAATTCAAGGCATAGATCTAGAATATTTATTAGTCAAAAAAGACTTATTAGGCTTATATTTAAGATGGGATATAATGAAAGTTGCGCCGAGACGTTTAAAAATAAAAATATCTTGACTGTACCATGTATATTTATTTTAAAATGTTTGACATACACTAAGAAAAATATTGGATTATTCACCCAAAGAAAAGAGTGACGCTCATACAGAACTAGACATGGAGATCTACTAAGTATACCGTTACACCATACAACAAATTATAAACATTCTTCGAAATATAATTGCATTATGTTGTTCAACAGTCTCCCGGCAGAAATAAAAAATTTGCAAAATTATAAAAAATATAAAACTATGGTTAAAAGTTTGTTACTCAAAGGTGGTTTTTATAGTATAGGTTCAATGATAATGAAGCTTTTATACAAGAACTTCTTGACCGCAAACATATTGCCTTCCAAAACGCTATCAACCACCCCAACGACTCATCAAAAGCAGAAGCTTTTACCCAATCTAAGTATGAAACGCAACGCGAAATCAGAAGAATAAAGAACGAGTGGTGGGCAAGCAAGGCCAGAGAAATTCAAAGGTACGCCGATTCACACGACTACAGGAATTTCTTTCAAGGAGTAAAAGCAATGTACGGCCCCAGTCGGAAAAATATGTGCCCTATTAAAGATTTAAATGGAAATCTCCTCAAAGAAGACCAGGAAATAAGAGCCCGATGGAAAGAACACTACTCTAACATTCTTAACCAGCAAAGTCAAGCCGATCACGATATTATAAATCTTATCCCTCAATATGACATCTTCGAAGACTTAGATAAACCACTAACAACGGAAGAGATCTTAACCGCCATTGGGCAGCTAAAAAATAACAAATCTCCCGGCGCCGACTCACTCCCAGCTGAGATCTTTAAAGCTGCGTCGTCAGAGCTCATACCCTACCTCAAAAAACTGTTTGATGTCGTGTGAGAAAGTGGTCAAGCTCCGCAGGAGTTTCGTGATACACTTTTAATCAACCTCTTCAAAAACAAAGGGAGCGCTGCGGACTGTGGAAATTACAGGGGTATAGCTCTCCTGGCTGTTGGAGGGAAGATACTCACTAAAGCGATGGCAAATAGGCTAACACCTGTTATGGAAAAGCTACTTCCTGAAACACAGAGTGGCTTTAGACCAAACCGAGGCACATCGGATTTAATCTTCACACTTAAACAGCTTCAAGAAAAAGCACTCGAACATCAAGGAGAAATTCACATGGCCTTCATTGATTTAACCAAGGCGTTTGACTCGGTGGACAGGGAAGTGCTCTGGAAAATTATGTTCCGCTTAGGTATCCCTAGAAAATTTGTGGAAGTATATCGCAGTCTACATACAAACAACAACGCCCAGGTTATGTATAATAATGAGGCAACCGAACCTTTCCAAACCCTCACTGGAGTTAGGCAGGGATGTGTCCTGGCACCCCTACTCTTTAATTTGTTTACCACTGCTCTAACAATTATTGTTGACAACAAACTGACAGTCAGAGGAATAGGTCTCAGATACCGTTTTGATGGCGGTCTCTTTAACATAGGGCGCTTTCACGAAGACACGCACACGATTCATTTGTGATCTCCAGTATGCGGATGACTGTGCACTTTTAGCCTCTACGCCGGAAGAGCTTCAAGAACTTTTAGATGTGTATGCCCAGAGCTATGATTCCTTGGGACTTAAAATCAACATTGGAAAGACTAAGATTATGTCAACTCCTCATCAAATGAACCAAATAGACATTACACTTAACGGAAGTTCTCTTGAAGTGGTGGATCAGTTCAATTACTTAGGCAACGTTGTTAATGACAAAGCAAACATAGACAGCGAGATTCGCAATAGAATTAACGCTGCATCTAGAGCACTCTGGGGACTTAGAGAGAGAGTATTTGACAACCACGACCTTGCTTTGTCAACGAAAATGGCTGTCTACAGAGCAGTTGTCATTCCAATACTGCTATATGGATGTGAAAGCTGGGTACTTACCGTTGTCATGTGAAAGAATTAGAACGTTTTCAGCAAAGACACCTCAGAAGTATGATGAAAATCCGTTGGTTCCATCACATATCAAACGTGGAAGTACTCAGGAGAGCAAACAGCCTTCCAATTGAGGTGCTTATTTCAAGAGCACGCCTAAGATGGGCAGGTCACGTTCATCGTATGCATGATAACCGCCTTCCTAAATGTACACTTTATGGTGAATTGCTAAGCGGTAGAAGAATGCGTGGCGGTCAACGAAAGAGGTTCAAAGACGCTCTCCATGGAAATCTAAAATCCTGCGGTATTGCAGACGAGCAATGGGAACAACTTGAAGCGGACAGAACCGAATGGCGAGGGGTTGTGGCCAGCTATCAAGGAAATGCTGCTGCAAGAAGGCCGAATCCAAGACCTAACCAGGTCTATGTTTGTCCTGACTGCGGTCGACATGTGCTCTCCCGAATTGGCCTCTATAGCCATAGTCGTGTGCACCGTAGATGAATGGGAATTACAATAGACTACACCTTTTACTTGTTTTTTATTGTACACAATTTATCGACTGTAACATTTTTATACTCGGACTCGAGTAACGGCTAATAATAATAATTATAGTGTCCAGGACTTTTTAAATATTAAAATTATTTTATTTGTTTGTACTTTCTTTATACATACATTTTATTTACTATTATATACACTTATGTTTGTTTGTCTTTACTCATGATAACGTCATATTATTCTATTTGTTTTGTGTATAGATTTTATTAAAAATTTTATATATAGTGTATATTTATATGCATTATTGTAACTTAAACTGACTTGCCATATGTACATTTTGTAGAATGGTTAATAAATATTATTATTATTATTATCAAATGGTTTTATAAAAAACGTCCTGTTATTCATTTCAGAGTAATTCTGTTGATAGCTGTTTACCTTGTTTGCCTCATTGTTTTGTAGTATTGAAACATCAATAACATTTGGTCGATAGCCGAGTGGGTTAAGGCGCGAGGTGGTAATCGCGATTAATCCCACGGACATCGCACCACCGGGTTCGAATCCTGGCTCCGGCACTGGCACTGTCGGAGGAAATGCTTGTATGTCCGCGTTTTTTCAATGTGTAACCCCCTTCCGCACAAGCCCTGGCTTCTGGAATTGGGGGTTGTCTAATTTCTGTGGTGTTTATTTATTTATTATTTATTATATTTAAAAAATAATCATATTTAGAATAATTTTTGCAACCAGACCAGGGTTATTCTAGGTACATATACGGGGTAGGTAGCTCAGTGGTTGGCTTGCCTAGATTTCTCTCGGATCGTACCTAGCATGGTGAGTTCAAGCTCCACCTAGTGCAAAGTAATATTCCCAAGAAGTCTACTAGACTGAACAGAGTTCACTCGGTGACTTTGAAGCCGATTAAAAAAATTATTTATTTATTTATTCTAGTTCAAACGCCAGATTGAGGTGTCAGTATACCTCAAAAAGTTCTTTAAAAAACCGTCATGAATCTACTTAAATGGGAACTTAGTATTTGACGTGAAATTACGACTCGTATATTGTCGATATACTCTCTTAAAGGACTTACTTTATTAAATCAACAAATAAATTTTATAATCCAGTAGGCCTTAATAGGAAGCAATTCGAGTGTTATCATTACCTCTTGTTGTTAAAAGCGAAAGGGATTATAGTGGTATACATTACTGGGTCGACTATACAAACAAGAATATCAAATACTTAACGACAGAACTTTACACTGCTCTACATAATACCCCCATATATTTTATATTATCGCGGCAGTGTCTTGTACAGAAAATTATCTTAATGCACCCCTGCATGTTCTCGGTCATTACCGCAGCAGTTGCCACGCCATTCGCAGTACTTCAACAACGCACAACAGCTGTTTTATTTAACGATTACTGCGTAACTTAGCTAATGAACGGTTCTTGCCGACGTTTGCGATCGAATAAGAAGTGTACATTGTCGTGCTCGGATTTTAGTGTCAATTTTCAAATTACTTGTTGAACTTTTTACGTTTAAACTGTTGTCTCAAGTTGTTTGTGACTCTCCTGCAAATGGATGTAACACGCTTGATTTAAATCTAACCTAACATTTCATCCATCTAAAGATCTGAAAGGGGAGATTAAAAACTATTACTATATTGTAAACACTCGCTACACTTCACTTACCTAACTTACGAAGTTAATTTAAATGTTTAAATTGATATATTGCTTGAAATCACGCATTCTTGTTTCTTACTCAAGAACAGTATTAAAGTTAGAGGAATTTGGTCTTATTTAGAACAGCGTAGCCAGCAAGTAAAGCTAAAGGGAGTTATTTCCACTAGCAGAACTGTGTTGACAGGCGTGCCACAGGGATCTATTCTCGGGCCTTTAGTTTTCACTATTTACACATCGCAATTTCATAAGTTCATAAAATACTCAAAAATACATATGTGTGCTGACGATACGCAAATCTATTATTCTTTTGCCCTCGAAGATGCACAAATTGTTGCTAAACAAAGGTTTAATAATGATTTACAGTCCTTAGCTGAACTGTCTTCTAAGCATGCACTGTTACTAAATCCTAAATCTAGTCTACTGTTATTCGGGAAAAGGCATGATAGCTTGTTATTAAGAAATAGTTTTAATGTCACAATTAATAATACGCCTTTACAAATTTTGGATAGTGCTAAAAATCTTGGTGTTATTCTTGAGCCCTTATTACGATTCCGCCAACATGCCCAAAAAAATATGCAAAATGCTTATAATGTCCTTAGACTGAGTTTTCCGCATAGACGTCATCTCCATGCAAAAGTCAAAAAATCGCCTTGTGATGCTCTTTTTTTTATATACACATTTATTTAACGTCTGCCTATTTCCGCTACTGAGGCCTAACACCGACGCCTGTAGACGAGCTACCCCCAACCAGGATTTTTGCCGAACCTCTTCCCTTAAGAAGAGTAGGGATCTTTTACTTGCCTAACATTTAATAGACAAGGGACCGACGGCTTTACATCCCCTCCGAAGGATGGTATATCTCTTATACAACCCTCGCCTAAGGTTGTACAGCTTCCGCGCATACACTGATATACAAGCCGCTGGAAGATGTGTGAGGCGAGAACGCGGTTTCCGTTGGAATGGTCACCCATCCAAGTACTAACTGCGCCTGTCGTTGCTTTACATCGCATACCGAAGTATGTAGATAGTAAAGACGCACCTACGCTCGCCCCCCCAATGTGATGCTCTTGTGTTCTCTCAGTTCACTTATTGCTCGCTCGTATATTCATCTTGTTTGGATCAAAATTATATGAATCGTATTCAAAGTGTGCAAAATCCTTGCATTCGTTTTATCTACGGTATACGAAAATTTCAACATATCTCTCATATATTCTCGGAACTTGGATGGCTAAAAATGAATGAAAGATTTAAAGTGCAGACGCTTAGCTTGTATCACAAAGTACTATTATTTAAGTCGCCACCAATATCTATACAATAAAATCATTTTCAGAAGCGATGTCCATAACGTCAATATTAGATTCAACGGTTTAATTACCCCTCCTATGCACAGAACTCACCTTTATGAGCGGAGTTTTCAATACAACATTGCGTTTCTCTATAATTAGGCCAGGGCCGAAGCCGTTGAAAATGGTAAAAAGTGAAAAAAATTTAGAACAGGATGACACCCATTGGAAACGGAAGAAAATATAACAAAAATAAGAGGAAAAATAATTTACGGGCGACTTGAGGTCGGGAAGTGGAAGGGGGTGAACTTTTAAGGGTGGAAAACGGTTTATCACGATTTCCGGCAAAACTACAACTCCTATCGAAAAAAGTTAAATAGCAAAGTTGTAGGTAATAAAGAGATCTATAACTTTTGTATCTACATTTTTTTCAAATAACCTCAAAATATCTGCGAAATATGAAAATAATTTTTTTCACGAAATTTGGTGGAAAACTTACCTTCTTATGTCCCAAACACGTTGTAATTTTTTCGATTCAAAATATTTATTTTTTCCCCTTATTTTGATTTTATATCGAAAAAGTAACCTCATTTTCAATCGAAAATTCTCACGTCAAAAAAGCTGCTTTTAAAAAAAGTCGATACGCTTTTTGTTCGTTGAAACCTCTACTTTCTGATGGTGTACAAAAAAATATACATTACTATGGAAAATTTTCTCAGAAAATGCAATACAACTAAAAAACTCGATTTCGACTCGACATCAAAGAGGCAAAAACTAATGGATAAGTGATTAGAATTCCAGATAAGGTGAATGAATAACTTCATAAGTATTTAAATTGAATCGTGCAATTTTAAGCATAAATTATTTCAATTGAAATGCCTAACAAATATATTTATATATTATACATTTTCTATTCCATAAATATAATTAGAATTTAATAAATCAACTTTTTTTATCGAAAAAAAATTGCAGCAGTCACATTTTCCCCTTTAAATCCCATCTTTAATATTTAGAAAACTAACTATTTTCGCATGTTTTTGCAAACCCTATGTTTAATGGATTTGCAATGTCTTAGTTAGCAATGTAACATGAAATCTTACATTTTTAGAGTAATTAAAGTGTAAATTTCAATAAATAGCGCAAAATTTTAAACAATGATTAAAAAAAAAATTTCGAAATCGAGTTTTTTCGTTTTTTTGCATTTTCGGAGAAAATTTTCTATAGTAATGTACATTTTTTGTACACCATCAGAAAGTAGAGGCTTCAACGAACAAAAAGCGCACCGATTTTTTTTAAAAGGCAGCTTTTTTGACGTGAGAATTTTCGATTGAAAATGAGGTTACTTTTTCGATATAAAATCAAAATAAGGGGAAAAATAAATATTTTGAATCGAAAAAATTACAGCGTATTTGGGGCATAAGAAGGTAAGTTTCCACCAAATTTCGTGAAATTTTTTTTTTGTGGGAGATAAAAGTAAAAAACAAAAAAGTCGGTTAATTTGATTTTTCGCAAATATTTTCAGGTTATGTGAAAAAAGTGTAAATACAAAAGTTGTAGATCTCTTTATTACCTACAACTTTGCTATTTAACTTTTTTCGATAGGAGTTGTAGTTTTGCCGAAAATCGTAATAAACCGTTTTCCACCTTTAAAAGTTCACCCCCTTCCACGTCCCGATTTCAAATCGCCCGTAAATTATTTTTCCTCTTAATTTTGTTATATTTTGTTCCTTTTCTAATGGATGTCATCCTGTACTAAATTTTTTTTTGGTCTCAAAAATTATCGGCCCTGGCCTAAATGGCCTTCCGGCTGAAATAAAATCTCTCATGATATCCAAGTTTAAAAAAGAAATTAAAAAAATGTATTAGTCAATTGCAGTAATTAGTGATTTTGTAATGTAATAATCGTAATTACATATTCTAATGGGTGGTTTTTAGTCCAGGAAAGTTAATTTTTTATTAGGTGCTTTTTTATGTTTTGTCGTTATTGTGTTATTGTTACTATTATTATTGTTTCCTTTAGGTTATCATTATACTTAATTTAAATAAGATAAGTTAAGCGGTAGAGCACATTTAATTGTGAACTTTGCCTTTTTTCAGTAATCTTTTGTCTCAATTTATTTATTTTGTTAATGTTTTTTTTTACTGCTGCCGAAAATAAAAACATTATTATTATTTAACAGCAGAATAATTAAACCGGAAAAAAAAATCAAGAATTAAAAACAAAAATTGAAGTTTTTGAAAGAAGAGGAAAGAAAAATAATATCGTTATATATTGTTTAAAAGGAGAATCAACCGTAATATCTCCAGAATATAATTGCAACAAATTAAGGGAAATAGTAAATGAACCGATTACCCAATCAGATCTCAACAACATATACACATTTGGAATAAGAAGGTGCATTAAAAATTGAATGTGTTACCTATTTGAAAAAAGTGCAATTGAAAGAAACAGCTCTAAACTCAAAGGGAATTGAGTATAAATTACTCATGACCAAACTGAGCAACAAAAGCAATTGAATAAAATCCTAAAGAAATACTTAGACTTAGGCAAGACAGAAAAATCATACTAAATATTATATAATACAAAACAATTTCTATATAGATGATAATGTACATACTGCGGAAGAATTAATTGACATAGATATTACTCAACAAAAACGACAAAGGGCGAATGGCACTTCTAACGTACTTCTACAACTATACGTTATCAAGAACAGGGATAAACTCAGGGAAGCACAGACTTCAGCTGCTAATAAAACACCTCATTTTGCATTGAACTCACATAAAACGGGCGCAATTAAAAAAATTTACTAGAGAGGTTAAAGAATTTTAGTAATAATAGTAGTAGTAGTAGTAGAAAGTCTATTGTCATTCCAAGAATTTCTCCAATTAAGCCACTGTCACAAGCAACAAAGTTGAGGAGAATATACAAGACCTTAGTAATCTCTGTACTGCTATATGGATCAGAAGCGTGGACCATCACAAAAGCCGACGAAACCTCCCTACTTTGTTTCGAACGGAAAATACTGCGAAAAATCTTCGGTGCCGTATGCGAAAATGGGTCATAGAGGCACAGGTCGTCTGTGGACACTTCGAAGGCACTACAGCCTCTTGGGCTTATTGTGCACTCCCTGTCCTGATCCACACTGCCCATTTTAATAATCCAGTGGCACTGATGATGTGACACAGATCTGAAAATGGGTGAATTTTAATGCTTTCCGCGAGTCTGTTTGTGTTTGCCCATAAATATGATATCTTCTGCGGGCTAGTGCTTCATATTCATATATAATATGATCCACCGTCTCTGGTACCTTACCGCACAATCTATAGTCAAGGTCGCCATTGAATTCACCAATTGTGTGCAGGAGCTTCTTAACAAGAAAATGTCCCGTCAAGAGATCTGTCACAATTCTCAACTGCAACCTGTTATTTGAGAACAGTTCTACGGACTGTTTTGGACATGGTCCTTGAATGAGTGTTTTCCCATGTCGATTTCCTGAAGTGTTCCTCTCGTAATGATTGTGTTTATTCCTGACACAGTCTTTAATTATCCCCCTATATGAGCCTTGATAATGCTCAGCACAGGCTCTGGGCCATTGAATGTGTTAGCTGCTCCTTGTCTAGCAAGTTCATCAGCTTTTTCATTGTCGTCGATTCTGGTGTGTCCCTGCACCCAGAGTAGCCTAACTCTGTTCCGCTCCCCTAGAACTTCGAGCTCTTCTTGGCCGTCCCACGCGAGTCTAGAGGACACTTTGCTAGAGGCTAATACCTTTAGTGCCGCCTAACAGTCCAATGAAATGGAGTTCCGCTGGTTCACATATTGTCGTTTAACATTCTCGCGTACACACTCAAATATGATCAGATTCTCAGTTTGAAGTATAGTGTCGTAGAATTCAAGAGAAAGGCTTATACGCACCCTCGGTCTATCTCCATGTATTCTTGCTCCAGCTCCTGATTCCATCCTAGATCCGTCCGTATACCAGGCCAGGCTTTCCTATCTCCAATAGAGACACTGAAGGACTTGTTTGGACCTTTTTGGAACCATGTAGTCTGACCTCATGCTCAATAAGGGATCTACTACGATGTTGACTATTCTCATACGTCTCGACTCCCTTGCATGGAGAGCCAAATCATGTGAGTTTTGTGCCCTATATGCTCCCATTCTTGCCTCTCCCTGAATCACCATGTTGAGTGAGGGTAAGTCCAATAGGGTCTCCATGGCTGCTGTAGGGGTGCTTTTCATAGCACCCGTGATTCCCAAGCAAGCCAGCCTCTGTACCCAGCTTAGCTGGTTAGCTACTGTTATTTAAGTGGCCTTGAGCCACTAAACTAAAGCGGCGTATGTAATGGAGCGTTTTATTACACTGGTATACCCACCTGCAACAGGTGTCCTCAACACCACTATCTCTTGCAGTTATGATGATGGAGTTGAAGGTGTTGTCGAACGCCCCCTCTATGTCAAGAAAGGCACCCGGTGCCACCTCTTTCTCTTCCAACGTCTTTTCCACCTTCCCGATTAGAAGATGGTGAAGTGCCGTTTCTGTATACATGCCTGCTCTGTATGCATATTGACTTTGATGCAGTAGCCTTCTAACCAACACACCATCCTTGATATGTCTGTCAAGCATTTTTCCATCCTCGTAAGTTGGGATGGCATAAGATTTATAGGTCTTAAGGACTTGGTCATACACATAATGGATATATTAGGGATTATAACCATGTGCCAATCAAAAGTACGAATTTAAATTGCACATCCCTTTATAACATAATATGTCAAAATATGTAAACAAATGTGGTTTATCAGTGTATCGTTATCAGTTTAACATAAAAAACATATATACAATAACAAAACTTAGTCTATGAACTTTTTCCAATATGTTGTTGGTTTGGTTATTTGAAATATTTCAAATAACGATATTATATCAGATTTTTATGAGTGATAACTTGTCATCTCATGAGTTCTGAAGAGGACAATACAAATTGTTGAAACGTCGACTTTAAGAGAAAATAAGGTTTGCTTTTCTTTCTTTTCTCTTTTTATTCTATTACCGACTAAATACCTACTTAACGTTCTAGATTATAGTTTTTATATTACTGATACCGAAGAGTATAAATTTATTGAAATAATAATAAACATTACGGCAATATACTGGCCATCCTCCAGTTGTTGTGTAAAACTATTTAATAATGAACTAAAACAATATCTGAATGGTAGTTAAAAAAAGTAAAGGAGAATACCATATAATAGTCGGAGATATAAATCTTGGCCATCACGCCAAGAGTGATGATACTTTTGAATATTTAAACAATTTAAGCGGGTAATAACTATCATTCAGCCATAAATGTAAAAACTAGAGTATAAGATAATTGTATTAATCACATATTTTTAAGAAGCAAAAGCAGTAATTTAGGCTGCTTAACTTTTGTGTTACAAACAAATATAACAAACGATTATTCGGATCTAATAAATCATAATATAGACCAATATCAGGTGTACAGATTGAATACAGAAATTTGAAGACACATTTAGGAAATATTAATTGGGATCTCTTTTATAACATTTTAGATGTATATCATGTTCAAAATATCTAGTTGAATTATTATTTAATAATATTGACAAAATTACACATAACATCTTTAGAAAATCGAAGAACCCGCATTATATTAGTATTTTTGTACAAATTACTTAAGAATCTGATCGACTGTCCAATGTTGTTATCAAAAATTAATTTCAAAATCCTGAGGTTAGGAGCAATTCTATTGTTCTTTACAGTTTATGTTACACTTGTTATTTTTATTTGTAATGTGTATATATTGGTTGTGGTTGTTAGTTACTGCGTATACTCGCTTATATCTTAGTTCCTATCTTCGTATTAGACACTTATATTGTCTTGTAGTTGGAATATTGTGTTGGACAATAAATCTATTATTATTATTATCATCATTAATGTTATATTCTGTTTCGAGTTCTCGAGTTGAAGCAGATGGGGCAAGTGGTACGTATGCTAACATATTGATTTATACTTATTCACTCAAAACAAATTCATTTTGAACATTTTCTGGTTATTTTTTTAATTTTATTTCTACGGTTAAAAATATGTCCTGTATGGATGATGTCTCTCGGAGAAACACACAGTGTACAGGGCATATCATTACTCGAATCGCTTTGCCGACATCTCCCGTATCTTAATAGCAGGTTAATTTATTCATTTTTGGTATATCTCTACAGATTATTTTCTATTATTACTTAAAATAACTTAATACTCACACTCTGTCTAATGTTGAGAATATAGAGAATAGGGACGCCAGCTCAGTGTATTAAAGCGTCTGGCCAGCAAATTGAGTTGCCAAGCGAAGTTGGTTCGATCCCCTCAGGGCAAAACAATTTTTCATTAAAAACATTGCCCCAACAGTGGTTCGGAGTCCACATTAAACTGTAGGGCCTTGTTTCTCTTTACCTGGCACAAGACCCTTGATATCTTCCAGGGGATTACTTCGGCAACTTAAGAGGCGGTTAAGAAAACATTTTTTTCATATGTTTTATTTTAAAAAATATTTTTTATAAAAAGAAAATTAAAATTTATTTCTTAAACATAATACTTTATAAAGAAACAAGTTATTGCCTTATACCTCAAGAGAAACAACAATGCAGCTACGGACACGTATTTCGGAGTTATTGCTCCTCATCAGCGTAGCGTAGCTTAGCGAATATATCTTATAATCGAGCAAAACCAACAAAGGTCGGAAAGTACAGTGAACAGTACTCGATTTGTACTTTCATACTTAATGTGCCACATTTAGGGCCTCAAATAAGAGCAATCAGTACGACGAGCTCTATGTGTACTGCTCTATTTCCACCTGGCAAACACTAAGTAAAATATGATGGGGGTTTATGAGGCTAAATAATTAAATAAAGAAACAAGTGATTGCCTTATACCTCAAGAGAAACAACAATGCAGCTACGGACACGTGTTTCGGAGTTATTGCTCCTCATCAGCGTAGCGTAGCTTAGCGAATATATCTTATAAAGCGAGTTGAAAAAATAAATTAAAAATGTTACACTTTTATTTATTTTTTTAATTTTTATTTAGGAACGCTAAGCACTTTACTTGATCATTTATTTGTATTTTTTCTTTGAAATGGTTTTGTATAAGTGTTCCAATCGTAAAGTAAATAAAAGTTTATCGTTGAGTCTTTTCTGAAATTCTTAGCTGTAGGTTATAATTATGTTTTATTTAAAATAAAATCATTTCTAATACAAATTCTCAATGAAAAGATTATTCTATGTTTACAATAGCTTGTGTATAGGGACAAATTCAGATGACCCTGTATAAAGCAATTTCGATGTATTACAAAACTTTCCTGCATCACATTGTGACAGTAATGCCCCGCTTATAAACTTACTGGATACGGTATAATCCCCACATAAAAAAGTGTCAAGCGTCGAAGCCCTTTTCAACATGTACATACTCATTTTTAGTTTTTATGCCATCGATTATATATTCCATTTTAAAAATAACGTCTTTTCTATAGAACCATTAGAGAGGAGTACTTGGAAATATAAATTGCATGAAAGATTGCAGCTCATCCAGTAAATTTTACAGAAAAGAAACCGTATATGGAAATATGTGAAAGAACATACGTTATAATTAGCACGTCGCTTTGTACAAGGTGCTCCTAAACTGTCTCCCGATATGTTTGCGGCTGATAGTACATCCAGAAATAATGGAGAACGGATAATAAGGGAGATATACACTTTAAAAGGGGGTAATGAATTTCAGTTTTTCTACAATATCTGCCGACTCCCTTAAACTATCCAGTTCACATTTTAAACTTAGTCATAGGTCATCTGAACACTAGCTTACACGCTACACAGTCAAACTCTTTCTTCTGCTCAAGGGGTAGTTTTATAGGATGACTGTCAGTATATTCCACATAAATTTTAATATCAAGCTCCAATTTGTCTCTATTCAAATATCCACGCACATCAAAAATCTACGCGCAGTCCCAATTCGATATCAAAGCTTACTTCCCAAACATAACCTGTGTATCAAAGTGAATTGAAACACGTCATCATTCATTGCAGAGACCAGATAGCACAAATCTCAAATTTATGTCAACTATTCGTGCAGGACCTTCGGGAATGCTTAACAGGGTCAAACCAAATTTAATAAATTATTTTCGACAATTTTCTCCAATAATTCAGAAAGTAATATTGATTCAAGCTTCGTTTTACTATAAAAAAAATCCCTCATTTCAATACCAAACCATCATATCTTTTTATACTTCAAATTTTTTTTATTTTTCCATAATTGAAAAAACTTTATGCAATATTAACCGTACTGAATGGCGGGCTCCAACTCCAGACCTTTCCAGACATCTGCACACACAAGTCCCCATCGACGGATATCTAAGGCCGAGCTCAACATGCTCAAGTCAAATCAGTTCTTCGGTGTATTCTTGAGTAAGTTTCTGTATTCCGCGAGTGTAGTCTCTAATCCCCTAGTGTTTAATTCTCATCCGGTCAACGCTTAAATTTTAATAACCAAATACCCATACTTGCTTTCTTAGACAACTTCAAGTAAATATATGTTTTCTGCCTCCGCGCAAATTTAGCTTCTAAGTGAATTTTTTTCTAAAAATTTATAACAATTTATATTATTCTATCTCTTATTTATTAATTTACTATTATTCGCAAGTCGGAATTTCGTGTCGAGAAATTTACTTTCTGCGACTTATTAATTTATAATAAACTAAACGTTGCCGAATGGGGCGAGCGTGGGTGCGTCTTTACTATGTACATACTTCGATATGCGATGTAAAGAAACGTTAGGCGCGGTTAGTACTTGGAATGGGTGACCGTTCCAACGAAGACCGCGTCCTCGCCTCACACATCTTCCAGCGGCTTGTATATCAGTGTATGCGCGGAAGCTATACAACCTTAGGCGAGGGTTGTATAGGAGATATATCATCCTTCGGAGGGGATGTAAAGCCGTCGGTCCCTTGTCTATTAAATGTTAGGCAAGTAAAAGATCCCTACTCTTCTTAAGGGAAGAGGTTCGGCAAAATTCCTGGTTGGGGGTAGCTCGTCTACAGGCGTCGGTGTTAGGCCTCAGTAGCGGAAATAGGCCGACGTTAAATAAATGTATAAAAAAAAAACGTTGCCGAATCTTGCTATTCATAAATAAATAATTCTTTGTTTATGATTTAAACAAACGTATTTTATTTCCAAGAACTATAATATACAGGGTGAAGTTTTAGGCCCCGACCAATAAACGAAATCTTTAAATTAAATTTTTTTTATTTCGTTTACAAAAGTACTTAAATTCAAGAACAGTTGTATACAGGGTGTAGTTTTTGACCCTGCCATAAACAATAAATTACATAAAAGTGAATTTGGACAATTTCTAAGTACATACAGAGCAAAGCTGATACAAAGGGACTTATACAGGGTGTAGTTGTTGACCCTGTCCAAAATTTTAAGAGCGACATCCCCGACTTCAAATTCAAATAAATATTGTGCACGCAAGCCTCTAGAGTCTCAGCATAATCACTCCATAGCAAATATTTTTATTTTTACAACTATCAAAGGCTTGTTCGTGTTCAGTCCCAATTCATGCCTAACAACTTTCCATTATCGTTAATTTAGCCCTTCAAACCGCTCCATACAGTATCACGAATTTTCATCCATTCACGTGATATCAACTCCGGGAATTACACAGGATCCCATTCTAGGGCCCTGGTTATTTATAATATTTATCAATAATATCTGCAGGTATATTCAAATCAATTCTCTTCTATACATCGATGATCTTAAATTATTTGCATCGATTAACTCCGAGGAGCATTGTCTTCGTCTACAACATGAGCTTTAAAAAACTAATATATGGTGCCAAAATAGTAGACTAGCCTTGAATTTATCAAAATGTAATGCGATGACTTACGAAACATTTTTCGTACAAAATAGGCAAAGAAAGATTTATTAGATGCAGCCAATTTAACGATCTTAGAGTCATTTTTTATTCAAAACCAAACTGTGTTGCCCATATAAATTACATTATTGCTAATATCTACAAAAATCTAGGCTTCAAAACATTTTATGAATATTTCTATAATCTGTCTTCGCTTCAATGGTTTTGTCAGGTCTAAATTAGAATACGTTGATGTCCCTTGGAACCTGCAATATAATATTCACATTCTTAATCTAGAACGAATACAGAGAAGGCATATTAAATATTTTTTTTCAAAGCTGGCGGCATGTATCCACTTAGGAGTACTCCTTAATCTTATCTGTTAGTCGGACTTGATATAAATGACTTATTATCATGACGGGTTTACTTTTACATAAACCTCTGACAAATCAGACTGACTATGTTTGTCCGAATAATCTAATGAAGTAGTTTCTTCTATTTACAACATGTGCTTAAATGATCTAGTTTATGAGTTACTGTTTACTTAAATTATGTATGCATTTTAGTTTATTTTTCATCCTATACCATATAGGGTGGACCATTAATAATAGTTCATGGATAGATTCTTTGGGTCAAAATATGAGGATATAACCAAATATGCTTTAGTAAAATGTTGCTGTGGAAAAAGATACAGGATGTCAAACTTCAAATTATTTTTTCATATTTTTGCAATAACTCAACAGCCTCTTGACTGATCTTCGCTAAATTTGCTAGAGGAACTTTTTTTTTATTCTAAGAAACAATAATTTACGTATTACATCACGTTAGATCATAGAGGGCGCTGCAGGACTTGTATCTGATGATGAACTTTTTCATATATATTTTTTTTTTTTTTTTTTGGAGAAACGTTGTGGTACTCCTGACCAGAAAATCTGATGAAGGCGTCATTTCCATGATAAAGGGCACACTTGATAGAAATTGATAACTCGAACCGTTTTCGAGGAAAGTGCCGTTAAACATTTCAATCATTTTTTGAAAGACAAATTCTTTAATGAAACAAAGTGTATTTATTGAAAAGTGTACTTTGGTTACGTTTTCATTTACGTCATTTAATCATTTTATTTTGTTCTTGTGTTCCTCGAGGGTTCATTTCGCCATAAAAACGATTTAAGATGACCGAAACAAATTACTCCAGATCAAGAACTAGAAATTTTATTTCGTGTGGATGAAGATCCTCAAGTCAGCTCAAGTCGTTTAACAGCGGTAACGTAACGTACACACATATAACCTTTCAGACATAAACCTTTGGACAATCCCACCTCTTATCTTCCTCCTCATACCCTTTTCTTTCCTTTTCTTAAATTCAGAATAATTTTTAATTTAATTTAACATAGAATACTTCTTATTTCATTTTCATTTCATTTTAAATTGTACATACATTTTAACACTTTTTCTAGAATCGATTTTTATTTTCATGCCTTCTTATTCACTAGAGCAGGTTTTTCTTTAATTTATTTTCCTGCCTTTAAACACATTAATTTTTTAATTAACAACTCCACAAATATACTTTATTTTTCATTTTTCTATACTGCCTGGCAGACATTTACAAACAATTCTATTTACTCATGGGAAAATAGAAAATCAATCATCATTAATTTAAAATTTCGAAGGAGCTACCATCTTTCCGGCAGAACATCGGCCATCCTATTCTATGAAGAGTATCACTTTAACTAGATAGGTTACTTTTATAATGCACTTTGTGCAGGATTGTTTTAATAATTTAACTAGGGAAAGATCATGCAAATGAAATATCATGTAATTATAATATTGAATAAAAATATTTTAATTGGTAATTGGCAACAGCGGTGAGTAAACAATCTGTCCTAAGAGTCTTACGCAAAGAACGCTTCTACCCATATCATTTCACTCATGTATAAAACTTACTTCGAAGAGATCTTTCACAAAGGCTACAATTTTATCAATTTATTCGAAATAAACACAACAGGATCGAATTTTTTTTAAGAACACTATTTACCGACGCAGCAACTTTTACTCGCCGAGGCGTTTTTAACTGGAGAAATATCCATTACTGGGAAGTAAAAAATCCTCATGCCGTTAAAGAAAGGCATTTTCAGCAAGAATTTAAGATAAACGTTTGGTGTGGTATCATCGGCTATCAATTATTGGGACTATTTGTCCTTCCTCTAAATTTAAATGGACTTGCTTTCATGTTAGACATACAGAACAAAATGTTGATTGAGCTCCTCCTCATTTCTCCATTGAAGTCAGGAATTATCTTGATGAGTTTTGGCCACGCATATGGATTTGTCAAGGAAGTGATTTTGCTTGGCCACCAAGGAGTCCTGATTACAATCCTTTGGACTTTATATGTGGGGACATATGTAGTCCTTAGTTTATGCACATACTATCAACGCAAGACAAGAACTGTGGGACGAAATACTAAATGCAGCAAATTTTATTAGAGGACAGGAAAATGTATTTTTCAATGTAAAAAATTTTTTTAAGAATAGAATGAGAAAAGGCATAGAAGTAGGTGAAGACCATATCGAACATTTACTATAAGTTGCAGCAATGGTGTGTTTGCATGGGGGAAAGTTTATAATGTCATTAAGTCAACTTTTACGTTATTTTTTGATCTCCTAATAAGATTAGATCCTTATTTTAGACAATCTTTTGATTTATATTGTGTTCTATTTGCAAACGACACAACATTAATTTGTTCAGATAACAATTTTAATGATTTAAAAGACACATCGAAAGCCTATGAAAAACAAGCCCAAGAGTCGTTTTCAAGCAATAGGCTGATGTTAAATGAGGACAAGACTCAAAAGCTATTCCTTTCTACCAATAATAAATTTGTTAATGGAGATAATGTTAATTTGCTTGGCATAGTCATTGATGATAGACTGAATTGGACTTGTCACATAGATAAATTAAGACACACATTATGCAATATAACCTTTTTAATTAGACAACTGAAAGTCACACTTCATATAGACACTTTAAGAATTACTTATTTTTCACTTTTCCATTCTCAAATAAGTTATGGCATTTTGTTATGGGGAAACTCTAGTTTTGTCATAAAAATTTTTAGACAGCAAAAGAAAGTGGTTAGGATAATAGCTAAAGCTGACTACAGAGAACATTGTCGGCCTTTGTTTCTTATGTTAGAAATTATGTCCCTACCATCACTTTATATTTATTCTGTTTTGCTCGAAATTCACAAAAATAATAATCATTACACAAAACAATCAAATTTACACAATTATATTACTAGGAATGCAAATCTATTAAGAGCTCCTTGCTTTAAACTATCCAAGACGCAGAAGAGCTCGTTAAACTTAAAGCCTTATAATAAATTAACGTCACACATTAAATTTTTAAATGACCACCAATTTTAAAAAAATATAAAAACTACATGTTACAGCACTATTTCTATACAATAGATGAATTTCTAAATTCTACCCATCCAATGTAACTAAATCTTTTTTCTTTTTCGAAATTATTACTGTCACATCAGCCTACTGGATTTACGACCTCGCTCGCCACGTTACTGATCCAATATTTTATATTTACCTATTTTTTTATGACTTCATTATTGTTATGTATTCCTGTGTCACGGCACATCTTGCTTCTGTTCATTAGGGTGCAGCTCCATGTATTTTATTTATACTCTGTCATGTTTTATTTTTTTGTGAACCTCAGTGTTTGTTTATATACACTGTTATTTTCTAGACTTGCCACAAATGTACTTTTTACATAAAGTAGTCAAGTAAACGATTCTATTCTATTCTTCTATTCTATCAACACAATAAAAATATCCATTAATTCACAAGAAACTGAGAAAGAGTTTACGTTATTATTACGATTTTGTTTTCCCTTAAGTTTTATGCTTTTTTCAATAAATACACTTGGTTTCATTAAATTTGAATTTGTTTTTTAAAAAATTATTGAAATGTTTAACGGCATTTTCCTCGAAAACGGTTGGAGTTATCAAGTTCTACCAAGTGTACCTTTTATACGTGGAAATGAAACCCTAATAAAATTTCCTGGTCAGAAGTACCACAACGTTTCGTAAAAAAAATATGAAAAAAGTTCATAATCAGATACAGGTCCTGCGGCACCCTCTATGGTCTAACGTGATGTAATACATAAAATATTGTTTCTTAGAATAAAAAAAGTTCCTTTCCTTCCTTTTCCACAGCGACACTTTACTAAATCATATTTGGTTATGTCCTCATGGTTTGGCCCAAAGAATCTACCCTGAACTATGGCCTATTATTAATGTTCCACCCTATACTTCCTTATCACAAACTTACCTTAATGTATTACTTTTATGTACTTTATAAAATATGTGTGATTAAGTTTGTACGTGTTTCTATTTTGTTCACTCCTTCAGGAGTGGACGAAAAATATAAAACTAATCTCTGAATCAATCAAATAATACAGTCCATCGGAACTATAAAAATGGCTGTCTACAGAGCAGTTGTCATTCCAACACTGCTACATGGATGTGAAAGCTGGGTCACTTACCGTCGTCATGTGAAAGAATTAGAACATTTTCAGCAAAGACACCTCAGAAGTATGATGAAAATCCGTTGGTTCCATCACATATCAAACGTGGAAGTACTCAGGAGAGCAAACAGCCCTCCAATTGAGGTGCTTATTTCAAGAGCACGCCTAAGATGGGCAGGTCACGTTCATCGTATGCATGATAACCGCCTTCCTAAATGTACACTTTATGGTGAATTGCTAAGCGGTAGAAGAAGGCGTGGCGGTCAACGAAAGAGGTTCAAAGACGCTCTCCATGAAAATCTAAAATCCTGCGGTATTGCAGACGAGCAATGGGAACAACTTGCAGCGGACAGAACCGAATGGCGAGGGGTTGTGGCCAGCTATCAAGGAAAAGTTCCCCGAATCCAAGACCTAACCAGGTCTATGTTTGTCCTGACTGCGGTCGACATGTGCTCTCCCGAATTGGCCTCTATAGCCATAGTCGTGTGCACCGTAGATGAGTGGGAATTACAATAGACTACACTTTTTACTTGTTTTTTATTGTACACAATCTATCGACTGTAACATTTTTATACTCGGACTCGAGTAATGGCTAATAATAATAATAATAATAGTCCATCGGAGATGCCCAATTTAATAAGCTCCTTTTGGGGTTATTAATAATTTGGTTTAAAATAGTAGTGTTTGACTCAAATATACTGTAAATTATTTCCTTTTCTATCCAATATTTCATATGAAATAAACGAGAACTGTACCTTTTTTCATGAATTCACATCAAAACTATTCATTCACTATTACTGAAGTATTCATATATACTTGCCAAAGCAACTAATTTGCATGTAACTATTCGTGATCGTTTTATCTGTCCTCACTAACAAGGATTGTTACAGTTAATTGATTTCTGCTTTTATTATTAATTTCAAAGGGTACAAATTACATTTTGAAGTTAATGACCTATTTAAAAATCATTTAGTTGTTGGAATACTCGAATGAGTCTAATAAATCCACAAAGTTTAAGTCAAAGGGCTTTTGATGCAATGCATGCTCAACAAAAAGATAGAAATGTTTGTTATAAAATAAATAATAAAATTTTCAACATAAAACTTTAAAATACAATAAATGAATTGTATATGAAATGTACATATAGATCGTGTATTTCTCCACGACCATTACATAATGTAATAATTCCGAAATCATTTTTAGTAATAGAAAGTAAATATTCTCACTCTTGAGATAGAATATTTATTCTAAAACACTTGCTTCTTATGTGTTTTACATGTATTGTCATTCTATAACATGTGCCAGAATGAATATTCCATAATAGGGTTTTCCCAGGAAAAAAGTTATTGCTGAAATACTTAACTCACGTAAGAAAATGATTTATGGCATATTTATTATCTTATTAATTTTACTAATAGTAACAAAAAAAAAACTTGAAGTTTGGAAAATATTGGGTTCCTTTTAAACAGCCATAAATTGGCGCGTTGCGACGTCAACACCCTGAAATCCAATCACAGAAGTTGTCTCTGTTGAAGATTGTTTATTAATCTTGGTCTCTGTTAACATAACATAACATAACCTGTATTTATTGACAGCACTCGGCACTTTTCTACTTTAGGTAAATTATCAGCGGCACCTTTAACATATTCCTCTTCCACTTGATTCCATTTTGATTGTAGAATTAATAAAACATAAACCAGAAACTGATAAAATAATATTTTCACTCCAATGCAAACATAAAAATATAAATTTAACGTTTTAGGTTAGTCATCTGATGTGAAAGGTCGGTGAAGGTTAAACCTAAATTACAGTACAAAATATTAACGTCCGACGCTTTCACGAATAACCTGTCATTGCAAATTGAAATTCTGAGAAGTTTTAGCGGAAAGCTTTCTTTAACACACAGTTAGAATCTATTACAAACTAATTATATCCGTAATCTCATTGGTTTTCCGGGCAGATACGTAATTCTGGCTCGTAAAAATGCCCGTTTTAAAAAACAGTGAAATTATCAGCAAGTTGTTTTAACGATATTTTCTTAGAAATAATTCTTATTAGAAAAGTAAATTGTTGTAAATTAATAAAATGTTTTATTATATCATTTTCATGACACAAATTGTTAAAATAAAATTAGTGGGAAAACCCTATTATGTTCAACGAAATACATATATTGCCGTGGATGTCGAAACTGTGAGTGCCAAATGTCAATGCGACATTTTGAGACAAGTTTTAATTTAAATAAACAAAATGAGTGAAAAATAGAGTGAATCATATATGGAATTTGATAATACTCCACCTGAAATTATAAATTATGCAAACAATATAAGCGAGAACCTGCTGCCGCAAAAATCGAGAAATGAATATGAAAAATGTTACGCACTATTTAAAGATTGGCAACAGGGAAACTAACTCCTTGTCCGAAAATGTTTTAATTGCTTTTTTTTGGTGATTTATTAAAATATTTCCAATGTACCAATTTTAAATTTCAGTAATTGTGCAAACACTATAAATGTAAATATTAACACAATGTAATATAATTGTATCAGTAAATAAATTGTTTTGTTCAGATTTATTTGTCTTTTTTTACTAATGGTCGTGGAGAAAATACAGTCTGTTACTCGGTTAGAATGAAAATTCGATCCACTCGTATCGAATTTTTATTCAAGCCTTGTTACAGAATATATTATTATGCGTGTGTTAATGTACAATAGATTGTATAATTCACTGTTATATCGACTTATTATTTAAGCGATATACTACATGATTATAACAGCAAAAATGATTTACTTACTTTCGAATAAATAATATCGAAATTTCCTTAAAATCTGTATAATTATAAATTTAAAACTAGCAGAACGTGACTTTAAGCTGCTCGAAGTCAGAGACCGGAACCGACCTCAGGACCGTTTTGGAAGACGCTAGAAACTTTGGGGGGGCAAAGCCCCCTATGCACCTGGAGCCGTTGGGAAAGTGGGGGGGATAAAATTTGGGGAGTCCCTAAAGCGGATCAGTTTCGCTGGAATGGAACGGTGAGACGCGTACGGGCAGCTAGGCGGCGGCGTCTTGCGATGGCCAGGTCCTGAGATCTCGCAAGCAGAAAATTTTTCTGGTTCCATTGAGGAACTGGACTTTTGGCATTTCAAAATAGGGGAGTCCGTTAGGGGCTTGGATCGACATAAGGTGTATAATAAATGATTTTTGACTCCCCGGGCGAGAGGGGGTTTCGGGGTAGGTGGTGGTGGGGGAGTGAAAATCGCAAATTGCTCCGGACATTCGGAGCGCCCCGGTGGAGGAGAACGAGGGGAATCAAAAAGTATAGGGGTTAAATCGTGACAGGTGTACGGTTGTGGAGATACGGCCGTCCAAAGTTAATTCCTTGGATGGGGAAAATTTCCAGGGAAATGGTCGTTTCGACTCTAGGTGTATTTAGAGACTGGTGTTTGTAACGGTTGAAAACCCTGTATATATTTACACTATATAATTTTATATGCGCCCAGGACAATTTAAATATAATACATCAAAATATTCAGTGTCTGGCTAATAAAATCCTAAGTCTTGATAATGTCTTAAGTAAAAATTATAACTGTGATATTCTCCTGCTTATGGAACACTGGCAAAACAGCGACCAGTTAAGTGCTGTGAAGTTAAGCAACTTTACTTTGAAGGACTCCTTCTGCCGAAAAACCTTCAAACATGGGGGTGTTGCCCTTTATATGAACAAACTTTTTAGGTCTAATACTATTACTCATTCTGTAAATGAATTTTGTGAAGAAGGTGTTTTAGAATGCTGCTGTGTTGAGCTTACTTATTATAAAACTTTTATTACTGTAATGTACCGACCGATCGCCTTCTGAAAATTTTAACTTATTTTTGAATTTATGCAATGGTTTATTGAACAAATTGTGTATTGAAAAATCAATCATTATTGCCGGAGATTTTAACATCAATTTCTTAAATCATAGTACTAATCTGTCACTTTTTGAAGACTTGCTTTTGTGTTTTGACCTCCACACTACGGTCAATTCACCAACAAGAGTAACTTCTTTCTCTAGTGTTAGGACAATTTTCTTATCACGTCAAAATGGATAATTTTAAAACTTGTGTTGTTGACTTATACTTATCTGATCATTATTCTCAAATTCTCTCCATCCAAATACAAAAGAACAATAAAAATGATAACAAGTGTGTATACCGCAGAAATTTTAGAGCAGAAAACATTCTTCTGTTTCATAACTATTTGCAAAAAGAGATCAGGCAAAATGTTCTCTCACAGAATAGTCCTGATATCGCCCTAGGCAAATTTTATGATGTAATTTTGTTTTATTTTGAAGTCAGTTTTCCAATAAAACGTTTCGGTATAAATAAAAAATATAAAAATTATATATATATATATATTACGCCTGGTTGGTTACGTTGGTTTACCAACTAAGAGACCAGGTAACCTTATATAGTGATCTCTCTAAAATAAATGGAAATTATAAACATATTAGTGTGTACTTCAACAATTTATATCGTAATAAATTAGAGGCAGCAAAAAAGGTATATCACGATCGGGAAATCTGTAATTCGGACAACAAAACTAAAATGTGGAATATAATAAAAACAATACAGGGGTCAAATTCTGTTTCCAAAGACATGCGATTTGTTAAGGATGGTGTTGAAATTCCCATAGAAGATGTAGCTCACAACTTTAATTTACATTTTTCCAATGTAACAAATACTGATGAGCTACGTAATTTTGACTTTTTAGAATCTAATATTCCCAATTGCAACAAGTCTCTGTATTTGTCACCAGTCAGTGATCTAGATGTGGAATCACTTGTGGATAAATTAAAGTCTTCAAACTCCAGCGGCCATGACAATATTTCTAACAATTTAATAAAAAAAATTTAACATGTCATTAGCTGTCCGCTAGCCTATATAATAAACCTTTCCATAGAAAAAGGCATATTTCCTAGTAAATCCAAACTAGCAATTGTGCATCCTCTATACAAAAAGGGAGATCGAAATGATTATAATAATTATAGAGCTATCAGTTTATTATGCAGCTTTTCAAAACTTCTTGAACTCCATCTCAAGGATCAGTTGACAAATTTTTCCCAAAAAAATAAGTTGCTTTCTCCCGGGCAACACGGTTTCACCGCAAACAAAAGTACTGAGTCTGCATTATGCGAATTCCATCATAAAATTGTTAAAGCGTTAGATAATAAAAACATTGTTGTAGGTCTTTTTATAGACTTCTCACGAGCTTTTGATTTGGTTGATCATCAGTTGCTCATAGCTAAACTTGCATGGTATGGTGTTAGAGGAACGGCGTTGCAAATATTTACCTCCTATCTTGACAATAGGTCGCAAAAAGTAAAAATGGAAGAGGGAGTGGAAAGTAAAGCTTGTGCCATTAAACAAGGAGTCCCTCAAAGTTCAATTCTGGGACCACTTCTGTATATACTATTTGCTAACTATATAATTTATTATTTACAAAAAATACCTAATATTCATGTTGTTTGTTATGCCGATGGTACTAATGTTTTAATTACAGAAAATAACCTAACTGAGGCAAAGATGATCACTGAAAGGGTATATGATGAAATAATATGCTGGGCAAAAAAAATAACTTAAATCTAAACTTCAACTCAATTTTCACTAAGTAACAATACCGAAACATTCGAACTCTTTGTGGGGACTGACTCTGAAATAGCAACCTGTGACGTTAATAAACTTTTGGGTCTTACTTTTGACAAACACATGTAATGGACATGCCATATTGAACATTTGTGCAAAAAATTAAGAACTAGCTGCTACGCTCTAAAATTCATGTCAAAACACTGCAGCCAGGAAATTCTTAAAACGCCCTATTATGCCAATTTTCATTCCCATCTCCGGTACGGAATCATAAATTGAGGTAATAGTGTAAGCGTAAATAGAGTATTCTTGTTACAAAAATATGTTGTCCGAATTTTGTCTAATCTTAGTTACAGAGACACTTGTCGTAATGCCTTCAAACAGTTACAAATTCTAACAGTTGCCAGCCTATATATTTTTGAGGTATGTTTATATGTCCATAAAATTAAATCTACATTTGTAAGAAATCAAGCCAGACATTTATATGAATCAAGATCCAGAGATCTTTTACTCCCTGATTCTCATAGAACAAGTATGTTCCAGAAAAGGTTTCTGTACCAGGACTGTAAATTATACAACTCTCTCGATGAAGACATTAAAGTCTCTGGCAGTATACACATTTTCAAACACAAATTCAAAAGATTGTTACTCGAGAAAAACTGCTATATTATTGATGAGTTTTTTTAGTTAATTTACAAAAAAAAAGATATAGGATAAGGAATATCTGTTTTTATGTTTTATCCATTTATATGTTATTTTTTTAACCTGACTGTACAAAATAGTTTGTATGTGCAAATACATTTTGCAATATTTGATCAATTTTTCTTTTTTCAATGATTTTCTCTTTTTTTCATTATTAACATTAACATGACATCTCATTAAACAGTTATAATAATTAATAATTTAAAAAAAAATTAATTATTTAAAATCAGTTGAATATATAACCAGATATATTTCAACGTAAATTCTCACTATACAGAGGGTTGCATATAAGTGATGACCGGAACAAATATAAAATTATTGGTGTAAACGTATACAGAGTTTTTCAACCAATACAAGTTTGTGGTTGAAAATCCAAATCAGGTTTTTTCCCAGTCGCACCGTTTCTCCGGAAAAAAATAATATGTCAGAAATGGGCCGTTTACATATGTACCGACAGAAACAGCCCCATTAATTTTGGGAAATCAAAATCTTGGGGGATGTGCATGGGACGGACTCCGGTAAATTTTGGACCCCCCATAATTTTTTGTGAGGAGAGGGAACTGGGGGGGGGGCAGGCATCACAAATTTCGGCGGAGACTTGCAAGACCCTCAAATGACGGTGCGGAGGGGCCAGGAGAATAGAAAAGTATTGGGTTCAAATTGCGACAGACGTACGGTTTGGGCTGTACGGTTGGACAATCTTCCCAATTTGACGAGAGAAAAAAATGGAAAATCGCCGTTGCGACCATGGGACGTAGGGTGGGGGGGGGGGGGGTGTTGTAGATGAAAACCTCTTAGACGTTTTTTTCTGTGATTTACCGTTTACTCGTAAAAAAATTCATCACAGACGGTCACGCTCTCTGCAGTCTATATTCTGCCGAAGGCGCCGCTGTCAGATCAAATTTGTTATATTATTATAGCTTATAACTTCTTTATAAAAGAAGATATCGAGTTGAAATTTTAAGTGGGTGTACGATTCAACATGGTCCGTAAGTTAATTGTACTTTAGCCGGAGAAGCATTTCTGGTTTCACTGAAAACGGTATCAACTTTGTTATTTTGTTAAGTGGACCCATATACATCTTATTGAAGAATTCGGTAGTTTCGGTAATCCTACATACAAAACATATTACATGTTGTAGCTCTAACTATTATGGTTTAGGAGAAAATGATTTTTGAAAATTGTGCCACCATAGTTACTGTTACATGATGTTTTCAAGGTGTCCGTGGTATAGCGACTGGGTTTAGACAGTCTTGCGCAACCCTGCAGTACCTCATTTCGATGAAAACTTTAGGGTTTGGGTACCTGTGTCAGCAGCAAAACCATTGTAGTGCAGTGTGACAGCTTCGAGCTTGTGTTTTGTTTTTTAGCTTTGTTCAATTTTATTTTTAAAAGGTTTTTAATATTTTCTTTTAGTCGAACCGGAGCCGCCCCGCCCGGCCATGCAACCCACCACCACGAACAGTGCGGTGGTTGCACGGTCGATCGCAAGGTAGTCTACGGAGAGGCAATAATATGTATTTATTTTAATAAAATGCGTTTGAATGATCGCTTAGCATTCCTGGGGTTGACGATTCGAGTAAATCCTCTTGTTTTTTTTATTAAATTCAATACAAGATCTAACAAATACAACTACTGCCCGTGATTTTTAAGATTTTGAAAAAATACGCAAATATACCATTCTGATATACAGACTGTCCATTTTATCAGGGCCTTCAAAAATATTTCACTTAATATCGGTCGTATAAAAAAAATTATTTTTACGAAAATTGTGAAGATTTATATAAACTACAAAATGGTTTAAAGACGTTTGAAATCCATCACCTACTTTAAGAGTTATGGCGGAAAATATCGAAAATGCGGAAAACGTCTAGGCCAAATATCTCCGTTATTTGAAGAGAGAATTTTAAGGCGAAATTTTTGCAAAACAGAGTGTTTTAACGAGGTTTTATTTATTTTTTTTCAAAACCGCTGTACTTTGAGATTTACTCTTCAGGCTGTTAAAAAAATTATTTTGAAACGGGCGGGAAATGGCGCCATTAAATAGAGTATTTTCCTCCCTTTTCAATGATATATCACATGCTATATTTATTCATTGGTACTACGTTAGTAATTATAAAAACATTTTATTAAAACCAATAATTTTTTTTAACAAGCATTATACTTGCCGTGGAGAAGTATGATTAAATAAAACGATAAAATAATTCAATAAGTTGTTCAAATCTTTGCTATAATAAAACATTAACACAAATAAGAAGAATAAAGTAAATTCAGGTAACAAAAACAAATTAATAATAAAAAGAATTTAGCACACAGAACATTAATATTTATCTAATCCTCAAAATAATTTTTAAGATATATCAAGTATTCAAAGTGTCCACCGCGATTTCTTATGCGTAATCGAGCGCGGCGAGGCACTGCATTTAAAACATTACTCAGCATTTCGGGGGTAACTGTAATACATTCCTGTTGATTTCGAGCTTTTAGGTCCTTTACATTTTGCGATGTCGTCGAAAACACCTTATCTTTAATATACCCCCATAGAAAAAAATCCATTGGGATTATATTTGGACAACGAGGGTACATCGAATAAATCCATTCATACCTATCCAATGTTGAGGCAAAGATTCGTCTAAGTACTCTAGGCACATCTGGGAATTGTGGGAAGGAGCTCCATCTTATAGAAAATATTGAAAGTTGTGTCGATTCTCTAAAGATAGGTCATCTAAGAATTCATTAAACTCATTTCTCAAAAAGTTTAGGTACCTTTGACCACTGAGGTCATATATATATATATATATATATATATATATATATATATATATATATATATATATATATATATATATATATATATATATATAATATATATATATATATATATATATATATATATATATATATATATATATATAAGGACCAATTAAATTGGTGCCTAAAATATTTATCCACATATTTATTGAAAAACGATTTTGAAACCCAGTCGGTCTATGCCAGTGTGTACTTTCAGAAGTCCATTTGTAATGAAAATTTCGGACTAAAGTATTTTACTACATATTAATGGATCGGCACGCTTCTTTTCCACCTACAAAGTCGTCCTCCTTGGTTTGTTCACCGCTTGTAAATTGTGAACATTTTTGGCTTTATAACATCGGTAACCATTTTTCTTTACATAATTAATAACTCAGTTTACCTTATTTACGTTATCAGCAACTGTTCAACCCTGTCTTCTTCTTTAAAATTGAACCATAATTTTTCAGTTTCGTAGGTAATTTTCTGAACAGAGTTTTGTTCGGCTGTAGTGCTTGTGAAAATCTGTTTCTATATTCTACTTGAGCTAATCCAGAGGTAAAATTGCATTGGCAATATGTAACGAACATATTATAACGATCAATGTACGTCAAAATCATTTTTGAAAATTCTAAATTCTTAAACGAGTGTGATTGAGTGAGAGTTTAAGTATTAACTGAGATGATCTGTCAAAAAATTAAATTGTCAAGGTTGTTCACAGCCAACTATTTTAAAATAATTGAAATAATATTGAAATCATGAAATACAAACAAATGGATGTTATACTTAAATTAATTGGTAAAGACATTTTAACTCTCTGAACAAGGAGTGACGCTTTTATGGAGGACCTCTATACATTGGCATAACTGCGAATACTCTTTCCATAATAGCTCCATGTTGCTTTCTTGATTATTATTTTGTTTTTGTTACCCGAATTTACTTTATTTTTCTTAATTGTATTAATTTTTTATTATAGCAAAGATTTGAACAACTTATTGAATTATTTTATCGTTTTATTTAAACATATTTCTCCACAGCAAGTATAATGCTTGTAAAAAAAAAATTAATTTTTAAAATGTTTTTATAAATACTAACGTAGTACCAATGAATAAATATGGCATGTGATATATCGTTGAAAAGGGAGGAAAATACTTTATTTAATGGCGCCATTTCCCGCCCGTTTCAAAAAAATTTTTTAAACAGCCTGAAGAGTAAATCCCAAAATACAGTAGTTTTGAAAAAAATTGGATAAAACCTCGTTGAAACACTCTGTTTTGCAAACAAATTTCGCCTTAGAATTTTTCTCGTATCTCTTCAAATAACGGAGATATTTGGTCTAGACATTTTCCGCATTTTCGATATTTTCCGCCATAACTCTTAAAGTAGGCCATGGATTTCAAATGTATTTAAACCATTTTGTAGGTTATATAAATCGGCACAATTTTCGTAATAATATTTTTTTTGTACGACCGATTAAGTGAGATATTCTCGAGTGCCCTGATAAAATGGACAGCCTGTATAGCATATTCTAATATATACCATTCTGATTATTTTCTTCAAACATATTTTTGGATAGAAAGGGTAACTCTTGCACATGAATTCGAAGAAGAAATCCATTTAAATTCATTTATGTATTTCAGTTGCCTAAGCATTTAATTAATTTTAATTCAGCATGACGAAGTGGGTTCGAACCCCCTAATTTTTTTATATGAATTATCCCCGGAAAGTGGTTCAAAATCTACTTTAGATGGTGTATCGCCAGGCAAGTCTAAGTCTCTTAAAGATTATTATTAATGAAACATGGATATCGATGATACATTTTTATTTGGAAACCTTCCTAAAGTTAGCCGCATACCCTTTACATTTTGAGTACTCTTTGTCAATTCTTAAATGGTTTAAAGAAAATGCAATTTCTTATTCATGCGATTTAAAAATGTTCGAAATAAATTCATATTGAAGTCCCAAGCGAACAGAGATGTTATTGCCATTTTACTGTTTGGAAGTCATCCAAGTGGGATTAAGACTTTTGTCTTCGCAAAATATAAAAAGAGTAAAGAATAGCAGTGGATGTCGATACCTTCACGGTTTTGTTCCAAAATAAGAGAATTAAACTTTTCTTTACATTTGTAAGAATTTGCATAGAATTGCTGCTAATAATTTTGTAGAAGAAACTCACTTCTTCATTCAATTAATTACATTAAATGATTCGGCAGTTTCTCTTTGTGATATTTTAAATCAATAACTTGCTCTATACTCTTTAGAAATATTTGTTTCGAGTATTTCAGCTTTATAGAGCAGCATACAGAATGTAAATACTAATTTGTAACCGCTGCTTATAGGATAGTTTTGACATTAATTTTGGTAATTTTATTGTGGACGATTTGGATAGGGTGTTAAAACCAGTACCAATTTATTAGCATAATTATTTTTGTAATTTTTTATGTATATTTTGGTGTAACGGTATTACCCTGGTGATTCCGCACATTTGTGATTATATCTGAGAAAGTTCCCATCACTATATTCCCGATTGATATAGGACAAGGCAGAACAGAAGTCAATCAAGAGAAGGTGAGAATATCTCACAGAGGGTGCCAAAGGGGACCAAAAACTCTAGCTAATCTGTTAGCCATTATGGTGACCAATCTAGTCAGAAAAATGACTCTGAGGTGGAAATAAGCCTAAATTGCTGAATATCAATAAAAAAAGAAATCAAAGAAACGGCTGTCAGACTTAGAAGCCTGACAAGTCAGGCCATGAAAAGAGGGGCCCAGGCACTACTGAGAGGTATGGGCAATTCGTAGAGATCACAGAAAACGACGGAAATGTGCGAATGTAGCACACATACAGACATAGAGATATGCTCTAAAACATCAGTGCAGATGGCCGAACTATAGGAACCCGCAAAAGCAGGAGCACACGGTCGCCAAATATGGAAATAGATGGAAATAACTATAAATGCGAAGTATGGAGACACAAATAAATCCAGGGGACATAAAAATCAATACATAGCACAAGAACTGTGGCAGGAGGTGAGTGAAGTTAATCCCCTAGAGATGTTTCGAATGTGGCGAGTTATTTTAGATATAGCAGCGGGAAGAGATATGGGATTTTTTTCATCGCTTAGCTAAGAGCCACCACCATGATCATAAACTATTTGACATTATTTTCTCAGATAGTTTCTCTATGCGAGCCATCAACACATTTTCGGAAAATAAAAAATGAGTTCCTTTTACTTTATACTAAATTTCTGCACATCTATCGTGTCATACACGGGAACCTAACTTATTTAAAATGAGTAGCACACAGCAGGTTGTCAGCGAGGATGGGCAAGGTTGGCAGCATTATTCTGCTTAGTGTATGCCATGACAGTTAAAATAGAACGTTACACCCACCAAAAATATCTATACAGTTATTGTTTTACAACTTGGTATGCCGTTGTCCCCTTCGGAACCATTGGGCTTTGTTTTTTTGACTAAGGCAGCACTATGGTCACTGTAAACATGGCTCGCTACATCAACGTTAACCTGATCTCTTTGCAACTAGAATCAGACGGTTTTACGCACGAGGCCCGCACATTAAATGAATTGAAAGATTCCATCAGGCAAGAAATTGATCTGATCGATCGCAAATGTTCGAGAAAGTCAACGAAGATTTAAAAAAAAACGGGTTGAAAATTGTATCCAAGAGAAAGGTTGTCTCTTGATGGACATTATTTTTCACACCTAATAATCCCTCTTTTGGCATGTTATAATCTTGCATTTATTTGTAAATGAATTTGAATCCTTTACTGTTTACTTTACTGACGTTAGGTTTCTGTGTGTCGCCCTTTAATAGCGGAATGAAAAATTGCAAACTAATCGACACTCCATAGAATGAGACGCAAATAGAATCATATCCATACGTAATTTGAAATAGGAAAAAAATAATAATGCGTAAGTCACACCCACAAGGCGACCTGACACGGCAATTTTACGACTGTTTAATGACCCTATTGAAATACCACACTGGAGCTACTGGAGCATAAAATTGGCTACGTTGCGTGCAATATACGAATTACGAAGAAATGATATGATTATTGTTAGCTAGGAAACACTAAGAAATTTGACATTAACTAAAGCCAGACCCCTACAAGGGGGTTGAAATGAGTGTTACTGCCAATATAACCAAAAAATAACGTCTTGATCTATTTTCATAAAAAAACATAATATTTTTTTTATTTTCTGTTAAAGAAGAAATTTTAACCCGATTATCCCCCAAGACCTTTGACGTTAAATTTGCTTCTATTCTATTCTCTATTCTCTATTCTATTGTTTCGAAATTATGGGGGTTGCAAAAATGGGCTAAAACATATACTTTTTTGGGGTTACTCTTTCTGTATTACTATTATTTATAATAGAAATTTAAGTCTTCTGATAATTTTATATTGAATGTCTCACTGAAGCGTTACCTTAATTCGTTACAGCACTGTAGTCTCTCATAACACTCGTGTGCCTACAAATTAATTCAGTTCCATATGAAATTTTTAATTAAAACTGTAACAGATAAATAAATAAATAAAAACAAATGACCATATTCCATTCAAATATTTGTATAACATGGAAATGAGTTTTATATCGTTAAAATTCAATTATAAAATCACACGGTTTGTATTTTTTCTTTATATATTTTTGTATTTTAATATAGGTCATGATTGTTTAGTCAATATTCGACGTGAAAAACGTTGTAGGTAAAACATTAAATCATTTCAAAGAAATAATAATCATACATCGGTTATTCATGTCATTTGCAAATCAACACCTTGAACAAAATAGTATGTAAATTATAATTTTATGATCTGCGTGACTGCAGCTATAAAATATAAAACTAATTTAATTTATTCACGATATGCGTCGCACCGAACATGCTGTTTGTTCAAATTTTATCTGTAGATTTTCTGCTGTGTTTTTCTGTCGATATATTCAGGGTAGTGCTTAGAATTAAAATTACGGCCTAATTTCTCGACAATATTTATTCAGACAAGCAGGTGTAAGTATTATATTTAATAGTGAAAACAGTCAAGCAGATAAGTGGTCTACTATTTATTATCACCAGACTGTTGTTTTAAAAACCTCAATGTCTTCATGAGAGTGGAGCTGGGGTGTAAAGTATATTCTTAGTATTAGCGGCGATAGGGCTAAACAATTCAAAGAATACTTACTGCTGCTGCATATTTATTTATTTATTTACTATACAATATCCAAACAGGCCTCCACCAGCTTAATTACAAGGATAGTATGTTTAATAATAATAAATGTATCTTTATTGTTATTTAGTTCAGAAAAATACAAAAATAGTATCAAATATAATGGCAGCGTTCATGTATATGCTTTCCCACGCAACCATCAGAAATAATAAAGTTAACATCAAAAATAAAATGATTAGTCATGCGTAAGGATAATTAGATGACAATAACATAACCAGAAGGATTCAAAAAAACCAATCCCAAAGTCTCAATCCTTAAAACCTCCCGAAGTAGCCGGCAGCATCATCAGCGAGCCACCAAGTCAAGTCCAATGGTCGTGGCAAAACTCGAAAGAATCAACGAGTAAATTTTCTCTACCTAGTATTAGGGACTTGCCTTAAAGTGGCAACATTTTTGGAGTCATAGCCAGTCTGAGTTATCTTATTATATATGCAAACAGTATTATAAGCAAAACTTCTTTCAAGCAGAGTGATTCTTTGTTTAGGTAATCTGAATAAATTACAGGAACGAGTGGGGTGTTAGTGGATATCATCGCCAGTTCCAAGCTTTATAAATAAGTATTCTGGACATGGAGATTTAAAAATATTATATAAAATATGTCATCTGTACTTCATATCTTCTATTTAAACTTAACCATGTAGATTTTTAAATTTGTTATATGTGTGATCATACTTACGAAGATTATAGCAGAACCTTATACAAGTGTTTTGTATTCTTTGTAAGCTAATGTTATCTCCCATAGTTAAGGCAGGCCAGTAAACTACGTCACAATAATTAATATATGATAATACTAAGTACTCAAGTAGTGTCAGTTTCACGTCCACACTCAGAAAGCCTGTGTGCATGTAGAGCAACTGTAATTTTATTTAGGACTTCTCTATGATATAGCTGACAAGTTTAGAAAATCTCAGGTAGATATCTAAGAAGAGTCCAAGATTGTTAGTAAATTCCATATTTACTTCCACTTCTAGTGGAAGTATAGTAACGCAATTTTTTTTAAATGGGCTTAAAATATTATGTAACGTTCAGATTTTGAATTTGAGCGAAAAAAATTCTGTCTGTCGGTCGGTCTGTCAGTCTATAACTTTTTTGTGCGCACGTTTACTTTGGAACCCTTATGTATTATTACGAGATCTGGAACTGGATTATATTTTGATCCAATTCCGTTGAGGGGTTGTTACGAGTTTATTTTTTTTTACATTTATTTAACGTCGGTCTATTTCCGCTACTGAGGCCTATCACCGATGCCTGTAGACGAACTAACCCCAACCAGGAATTTTGCCGAACCTCTTCCCTTAAGAAGAGTAGGGATCTCTTACTTGCCTAACATTTAATAGACAAGGGACCGATGGCTTTACATCCCCTCCGAAGGATGGTATATCACCTACACAACCCTCGCCTAAGGTTGCATAGCTTCCGCGCATGCACTTCTTTGAAACGGTCGCCCATCCAAGTACTAACCGCGCCTAAACAAATTTATTTCATGCAGATTATTTTCGGGGTTATGTCACTAACCTTGTAATTTATAAATTGAAATTGTTGTTTTGCCTAGTCCACTTAGGGACTTTTCAGTTTCTGTTCACCTTACCAACACCCATAGTGAAATTCTGTAGTATCTGCGGCTATCCAGGGACGTGCCTGAATTTCTGTGTAATTGTTAATAATTATTTCATCAGTCATCCTTTCAAGTTTGTTTTTTTATATCTATAATTATTTTATTGACACCGGAGGTATTGTTAAATACCTCTTGGATTGTCCAGCAATGGTTTAGTTATTATTTCAAGTTGCAAAAAAATCAATCCTGCATGGCTATGAGAACACTGTTTCTGTACTGTGTTCTGTCATATTCGGCTTCTGATGTGATCGTGGCGTCGGCGGAAGCTATTTGTCTTTTTATAAAGAGTTTTTTCTCTTGGGTGCGGCTCTTATCATTCTTTTTTCGGCTGACCACCGGTAAAAGTGCCTGGAATCATTTTGGCTGTACTTTAAGCTTCAATCTTTTTGATTGTATGCAAGGGACATAGCCTTTCAGAAGTTATTCTCCACCGTTGTGTGTTGCTTTTGGTGAATTTTGATGTTTATACATGGAGAGAAACTTACCCTTGTGGGCTTTTATGTTCTCGGTAAGGGGCATGCCCAGCACTACGCCTTCATTAATCAGCCATAACGCCACAATTATTTTTCTTTTAGGCACTTGAAATTGCTCACCGCAGTCACTGCTGTTCTATGTAAATTGATTTTAATTCGTATGTTCTGGCGTCTACTATCCATTTTGTGAGTCCAGTGTCCCTGGTTATTTGTATACAGTGTGTCCCAAATTCGATCCCCACCATTGGGATATCGGAAACTATAAGAGATAGAAAGGTGGTTAAATTAGAAAAGTTGTGGCAATTTTAATGATGATTTTGAATCCGTCGAGAAATCAGGGCTAACTGCGATCGTCTTCGAGTTATTTTCAAAAAACTGAAATTTTGTATATTAGTTTTTGTCAAAAATCTGAAAAACGAGCAATCGTACGAAGATAAAAATTTTACCTTCTAAAGGCACTTTTTTGTGAACGTTCTAGTAGTGTCATTAGTTTTTTTGTAAAGCGTTTAGTTTCTGAGATACGACACACAATTTTCAATTTTCTTATGGGCGCCATATTGGATTTTTACAGATTTAAAATCTACATTAAATTCTCGTTCTCCTGATGTATAACACTAATGGTTTATGTTGTTAGTTAGGACACCAAACGACGATCTTTGTTTATTTACAGATAATAATCATCATAATAATAACATACAATAGTAACACATCAAAGGTACTGTTCAATGTGGGTCCCATTATTTTCAATACATTTTAGTAGTCTCAAGTGCACGTGATTTGCAGCTTTTCTCAGGAAACGTCTGTCAATGTTTTCAAATGTTTCAATAACTCGCTCCCTCAGCTCATCAACATTGTTGACAGGTTCTTCATAAATTTGGTTCTTGGCATAGCCCCAGAGGTAAAAATCGAGGGGCGTAAAATCGGGCGATCTCGCAGGCCATCTTACAGGTCCATGTGTTGTTATTAATTGTACACCAAAGTGATCGTGAAGATGCCTCTGAATCACACGTGAATTGTGCGGTGGGGCACCATCGTGGTGGTACCACATTCTCTGATGTTCAGCTAGTGATATCTCATCTAAAAAATGTGCAATTTCATTTTGCAGTAGCTCCAGATAACGTGGACCATTTAAGGTATAATCATAGATTATTGGACCCAGTAGTCTACTGCCTGAAATACAATTAATTAAATTAATTAATAAGTTTGAAACATGCCCCAGCATCAGAGCAAAAAAACTCAATAAGGGCTTACATACCTAATATTCCGCACCAAACATTAAATCCAAATCTGTCTTGCGATCTTGATTCTCTGATAATACGCGGATTATTTACCGCCCAGTAATGATGATTATGTTTATTGTAAATTCCGTTATTATTAAATCTTGTTTCATCGGTCCAGCAGACATTTAATGGAAAATTCTCAATTAGGTCACACTGATTAGTGAACCAGTTACAGAACACAAGCCGACGTTCAGCATCTCCGGGTCTTAATTTTTGTACGATAACTGGTTTGAAAGGGTGGTACTTATTGTCTTGTAAATATCTGTGAACAGTTGTTTTTGGCACTGCAGTTCTCCGACTTAATTCTCGAGTAGAAATTGTGGGTGTTTCATTGATAATTTCTTCAATATTTAAAATGTTCTCTTGGGTTAAACGACGGGAACCATACTTCTGCCGAGGTGCAGAAAAACTTCCATGTTCTTGTAAATTCCTTTGTAATGTAAGAAAAATTGTCCTATCAGGTTGTCGTCTCTCTGGGTACAAATTATAATACATTCTGGTTGCTTCTGTACTATTTCTATTATTTCTGATATAACAGTTATACATGTCAAATCTTTCAAGGTTAGTGTATGGCATATTGACGTGTTTTACAAAGCACAATTAACACCTTTTTGTTTTGTGATGTTTACAACTTGATAAAATTCACTTCCACCATAAGTTGTGCGTCTTGTCACTGCTCGCTTGTCATTTATCATGTTGTACATAGCCTACTTAACATGAAAACAAAGATCGTCGTTTGGTGTCCTAACTAACAACATAAACCATTAGTGTTATACATCAGGAGAACGAGAATTTAATGTAGATTTTAAATCTGTAAAAATCCAATATGGCGTCCATAAGAAAATTGAAAATTGTGGGTCGTATCTCAGAAACTAAATGCTTTACAAAAAAACTAACGACACTACTAGAACGTTCACAAAAAAGTGCCTTTAGAAGGTAAAATTTTTATCTTCGTACGATTGCTCGTTTTTCAGATTTTTGACAAAAACTAAAATACAAAATTTCAGTTTTTTTAAAATAATTCGAAGACGATCGCAGTTAGCCCTGATTTCTCGACGGATTCAAAATCAGCATTAAAATTGCCACAACTTTTCTAATTTAACCACCTCTCTACCTCTTACAGTTTCCGATATCCCAATGGTGGGGATCGAATTTGGGACACACTGTATAGAAGTCTCAACAGAATCATTAGGACTCTTAGAAAAAAGATAACGAACCCAGTTGCTCCCTGTAGCAATGTTAGGCATTATTTACAATATGTATTATCCTCCTCATTAGGATTCTTCTTTTGGGTTAAGAATTAGAGATTCCACTCTGGATTTCTTCTTTTGGGCTTAGAACTCTGGATTTCTTATCTTGAACCAAGAACTGAAGGTCCGGTTCCGGATGAACTTTTTATGTAACACCACTTCGATTGGAAAACATGTGGAGCGTAACCCCTGGAACGCAAGCAGATGAACCTTCTGCTATTTATGATAACCGTTTCATTATTTATTATTAATATTTTGCCCCATTTCGTGATTTGACTTAACTTACTTAACTTCAAATTTAACAAATTTTACCGTATAAAATAAATACCTTTTTCAAGATGTAACCCACCTGTAGCTACACCTGGGAAAGTTGTAAATATATGACACCTTTTATTATTGCTAAGTGGTAAATTTAATACTGTTACTTAGTATTTAATGTGTCCTAAATTTCATTAATAATAATAATAATATCTGCACTCCTGTATCGGCTCCTGTGTGAGGAGGAAAAGGTCTAAGTACCCGAAAAAAATATATATATCTCTTGTAATATCTGCTCTGTATCTAATAAACTGTAATATATTGGACTTTTTTTTGTATTTGCTCTAGGAAGTACGCTGGTCGTACCTAGACCCTGAGGTTCTTCAGAGTTAGCCGTACGCTCTACTTTAGGGCTCATACTTGTGGTAGTGTCAAGTGCTGCCTATCCCAAGTCAATGCCCCTCAGACAGACATCAGCCTAACATATTTTCTACTACCAAGTGCTGGTGGCAGGGTTCGGGGATAAATGCTGTAAATAAGGGGGGTACATAGGCAAAGCAAGCAGATAATAGTCCATAAAATTGCAATTTAGAGCACACACCCCACCATCACCCCCAATACCACCCCCGCACTATTATGAAAGGGAGTAAAAAAAGAAAATAAAATGTGATTTAGTGTGTATACAAGAACGAAACGTACCAAAAAATTTGTTTAACGTTAGCTACCCCTCTACCATCCCTCATGGCTACTCCCTCCCACCCTATTATTAAAGGGAGAAAAAAATGAAATTGGGATTTACTGTGTACACGAGAACCAAGGGACTAAAATTTTTTGGGTAGTAGTCACCCCCTCTACCACCTCCACCCTATTATTAAAGGGAGTATAAGGGAGAGTATGTATAAGACTTGGATGCAAAATCTGAATGTGGGAGTAGTGATTCCTTGGGCAACGGTTTTTCTTACTATGATTAGGTACTTTAAATTTTAATTTCTAGAGCTGGATGATATATAAATCTTTATTAACACCCTAGATACGTTACATTTATTAAAATTTTGCTCCGAGCTAATCACCAAATCTATTGTCTTATCTTGAGAATTTTTTAAATTATTGAAGAGTTGTACTAAGTAGAAATTTGAAAAGTCATGTAAAAAGATCAACTTGGCACATATTATAAAACACTGTGTCCATGCACTTTACCTCTGATGTATTAAAATCACCACAAATATATATGCAATTATTATAATATATATTATCTAAACAATCTGGTGGTATTTAAACAGCCACGAACCAGTATAACTTTTAATTCTAAATCTGTCTCTTTATAAAAAATTTGTATTTCATTTTGTTCGTGAAATGAGCTATTTTTTATACAAATTTCTAGGACCACCCCGCGCATTCGTAGAAAAATTTACCCAGAAATCATAATTATTCCACTTTAACGCCTCACGAAATTTAACTGTTGGGAGCAGCGAGATTGGAAGCATTTTCAGTTAAATGGTATTTCTAAAATATAATAGAGTACTCCAGCCTTGCTAATGATCTTGAATAGATAATTTTCCTATTCAGATACGGTAGAGTTTCAATAAAATTGCATACGGAAGAATTTTACGCTTCTGTATGGTATCACTTTGAAGTCTGTGCCCGCATATTTAATCTAACATGCCATTCATGACGACGCCATGCGTGGTACGTGATCTATATAATTTAATTCAAGTGATATATATTTCTTCTACATACAATTTACATTTTTGGAGGGAAATAATATAGAAATTTATGTACCAAATTTCCTCGTTCATTATGTTTAAATTCAGCTTCTCAGGAAGTAATTTAGAGAAAGTGTTATACAACAAAAAAGCGATATAGTTTATAGAAACTGTTGTGAAAAGCGTCAGTTAATACAGTCTTCAAGAGAAGCTTGTAGCTGAGCAAAAATCGACCATTTGTTATAAATTTTGTATATCGTCTATCTGAGCTGATTGAACTCAGACATGTAGTGAAAGTTTTAATGCTCTTTTTTTGGAAAGTACATAAAATACTTTTAAATAGCAACAAGTCATTCAGACTTCAAGGTGATGATGTGTAACTAGAATAACCGCTACCTACGGTTTTGATAAATCAAAACCGTTATATATTAGTATTAAACTACATGACGAATTACTTCCAATAGAGTGGGAGTAAGGCTACAAATAGATATTTTATTTCATGAACGATATCAAAATTTGACACATGGATAACTTCAATAAGACAGTACAATAATACAATGGCAGTAACAGCTTAGTGGGTATAAAAATAAATATTCGGAAAACAGACAAGGAAAATTCCGCACGTGGGTAAAATATTCACTGTAACAATACATAATTAAAGTTATAATAAAATACAGCTATATACAGGGTGTCTCACCGGGAACTGAATCGATCGATATAGACAAAAGTACGCATCAGAAAATTTTGAAAATTTAGATAATGACGGTGTGGCCAATCCAACTAAAATAATTACAAGCAGCTGGCACTTCCGCTTATTGGAATTGGAAAATTGGAATAAAACCGTTATAGATGTTTTAAATAATATACAGGGCTGGCACTTCCGCTTATACCGGAAATCGATACCAACTTGCCTATTTCAAATGGAACACCCTATATATTTTAGGGTTTTCGAAAAGAGCATAAAATTCTGAGTCGAAAATATGTAGCATATCCTATACCTAAACCTAACCATTTCAGAGATATACGTGACCCTCAGATCTTATTAGAATAACCTCCAAAAATTCTGTCTTCTTAGGAAATCTGTTCCTTTTAATCCTTGAACCATATGGAATGAAAACGTGTGAAACGTATGTTTTAATAAGATTCTGTGAATTGAATCCTTGCATAGTTCCGATTCCAGAGCAGCTTGTCTTAATGGCATCCTTGGAAATGAATGAAAATATCCCAGAATGACTATTTCCATGTTTTCGTCATCAACAATAGGCTTTCTTCTTTGCATTTTTGGCTTGACAGAGCCATAATTTTTTAAATTTTCCAGTATGCGTTTTACAATGTTTGGTGACGGTTTCCGTCTTTCTAGATATCGAGTAGCAAATATGCTGCAAGTTCTTGATATTACTTTATCACATTCTCCGTAAATAATAAACAAATTTAAAAAGTTTTCATTGATATAATTTAAACGTGCTGGCATTTTTTGACATAAGATAATGACTGATTGTTTCTAATCATGGCTATTTTGATGAAATGATTACAACAATTCATGAATTTCTAATAAAATCGCAAATATTTCAAAAAGTTGTAACTTTAACCCCTACAATGCTAATATCAGAAAAAAGGGAATTCAGTTTTACACAACTTGACGTAAAACATAGAGGGTGTTTCATTTGACCTAAACAAGTTTTCGCGGTTTGAAGTTGACAAAATGTAACGCGAAAAACGGAACACTTGGTATGATATTATTGAATTTATTTCAGTTGTAGGACGTAGTTCTCCTTGTGTCCTTTTTATGTGACAAGAAACAAATGAGGATCTTTTACACGAAGAAAGGTATAATGGTTCTTGCAAACCGTTGCACCTGTCAAATTTTCTCTAAAATGTCAAATATCTCTGAAACGGATAGGTTTAGGTATAGGATATGCTACATATTTTCAACTCAGAATTTTATTCTCTTTTAGAAAACCCTAAAATATATAAGGTGTTCCATTTGAAATAAGCAAGTTGGTATCGACTTCCAGTATAAGCGGAAGTGCCAGCCCTGTATATTATTTAAAACATCTATAACGGTTTATTTCAATTTCACACATAGATATACCCTTAGCAGCAATATTTATTTATTTATTTACTCTGTCCAACAGGTAGGTATAGCAAAGTATTACAAATGTAAATATTAGACAAATATAATACATATAATAGAAACATTTTAGAAAAACACACATCAGACTTTAAGGCTCTTACATGGAAGACAAAAAGAAAGTACAAAGTAAGTTAACGTGCACTACGTAAGCAACGATAGTACAGCAGAAAAAACAAACAAGTAAAAAATAGAACACAGATCGATAAAACTCTTCCATAATAATATTTTTTTGAAGCAGTAAGTCTGTAGATGAATATGTCAATATCAATCAATACAGATTGTGTTGTGGTTGTGCAAGCTACGCAAATTGGCGAGAATATTCGTAGCTGGTGTAGCGATGTAAAAAACATTGCAGCATACGAGAAGTTCTGAGAATATTAAAAAAAAATGACAGCAATTGTGTTGTTAATTATTTTATGAAGAAATTTTTGTGAGAAACATTCTCACCTACGGCTGAGGCCAACTATTGAGAATTTACACAGGAAGTCCACTTGCGAAAAATCTATCGCTGAATAAAAACCTTCTAAATGCAATAACTTTACAAAATTATATTGTACTGATTTTAAACTATTAATATACACATTGTAGTGTGGAATCCAAAAAGTGAGGCATATTCGAGCTTCGATCTAACATAAGAATGATAATCTTGTGTGTATTTAAATTCGAAAAATCTCTGAAATATTTGACTAAGTTCATGATCTAGGTTCGATGACAGTGGCATTTCTTTTCCCAGTTTTGGCTTTGGATATACTCCTTTAGCCAAGAGACTCTAACAAATAATGGAATTGATCCAGAAGGAAAAAACGTAAACATGTAAAGTCAATCCCAAAAAAATATATATATATATATATAATGCCATGGTCACCCGAATCATTGCGAAATATGTTAAGGTTTGTTATACTCAATACAAAATTATAACTTAATCTCTGAGCGTTACCTGAAATTTGTATCTGTTAACTTAATGACTCAGGCATGCACGATTAATAAGAAACTATAAATAGAATGACTATAACACATAACCTTATAAAAAACTCAATAATTTTAAGAAATTTTATATTAGTTTACAGAAATTTTACATAAATACCTGTTATAACATATCACATGGTATATCACAAGTTTGCTAGAACATATATAATAAAAAAAACCTCAATTTAACTCACGTGCTGCTCAGGAATCCATGCTACACTCAGATTTGGCTGCAGGAGGTCGGAAGTCCATTTTGAGCTTTCGCAGTAGCGGGAGACCTAGATAATATAAAAAATTTAATAATTTGTCCATCTGCAACAAGTATTGCAGCACATATTAATAAAGAACAATGATCACTGATTTGAATAAAGTAAATTGTGTCCATAGTAAACCTCTAATTAAACTTTTATATAATAAAATACACTTAAAATAGAGACATTTCATGCGTCAGAATAAACTTTTGTTCAGAACTTTAATAACTGAATTCAAAATAAAACTTTCTCCATACAAGTACTTGGGTCCTTACCTAGCGCAAGTTTTGCATGCAATAGCTCTGGGATTAAAGTTCCTTAGGGGCCCCAGTGACGAATTTTGTTTAGTTCCTCAAGGACTGGGTAAAATCACTAATAGTTTAAACCCAAGGGTTTGTTAAACTGCATGTGTGTTCGATGTTAATAGCCACAGTGCTAGGCAAGGTTTTAAAACAATTTGCAAACATCATTCATGTGCGGGGACACAACAAATGCATAATTTGAGGATAGCATTCCCTGAAAAATTCAGACAGTGTTAATTTTAAGGAAAAGGCATTGTACGGCGTTTTATTATCATAAGTGTTTATACTAGTAAGTAAGGGAGGTTTTTCAATGGTATTTGGGGTTCACAAGGTTTAATTTTAAGTAAAAAGTATAAAAAGTTTCAAATATTTCAATATTCACCCTAGAGGCAAGATAGGGATATCAATAGAACTATCAAGAAAACTATATCAATAAAATCAAAAAACAGTAAAGGAAATTTATTCAAAATGGCATGAAAAGTCCACATTTAATTTTGACAATTAAATATTTTCAAATCCAAAAGGCCAATATAACAAAATTTTGATGGTATCCATGGAAATAATGTTAAAGGAGTGAAAATTTGCATTTGCTAAGGTGAGACGTTTTTCAAATTTATCCACTGATAACCTCACTTTTACTTTAGAATTTTGCCATTTTATGAAAACGTCAAAGTGATGTGAATAAAATTTAATGAAATAACTCTAATCAAAATAGAATACAAGCAAAAGTATTTTTAAACTTCTATACAAACTGTTTATAGAAATATTCTATAAAGGTATTGTGCCTTTCATAATAAAATCTGTACTCACCAAAAACTGTTTAAAATCCAAATTGTTATTAACCTTCACTTCGAAAATAAAACATAAAGTGCTTCGAATATTTAAATAAAGTGCATCTTCACTACGCTTCATTTCCCAGGCAGGTAAAACTTACACCAGAATGAGGCCAGCTGATTTGGATGTGTTGCAAGGGATCACGCACTCCGATTTGTGTATAAGGTTAGCTAGCTTTACGATCATAACAAACAGTAAAGAGCTCTGATACCAAAAGGTATCCTTTCATTTAATTTCTTTAGTGTATTTTAATTTTAAGAATTACTTTACCACTGTCAATTGTCATTTGCTTGTGCTCGACCAAATACCAGAATAAAAGGTTAATTGTTATAGGAATCTTTAATTTCAGTCTACAACCCTACAATAAATCTCTTGAACCTGCTCCTGGTAGATAGAGGTTCTCATCTCTGCTGGCTGAGTTCATTATTTCCTGTGTCTCAACACAGGTGGCGCCCAGGCAAACTTTACTAGGTTTAACTTTATTTTGAACAAGTGATTTCATTTGTTATAATTTATTTTATTCGAATTTTCAAATTGCGCAAATAACATTAAAATTCATTTCATTTTCCATACAGAATAATCAACTATAACAATATATATAAACCCTTCCAACTTATTACAGTGGTATTTATATCTACATTAAATGATAGTTTTATCAAATACGGCTCCCACAACTTGCAGAGCTTTAGGTCTGTGAAGTATGGTATCATTTATGGTATAGTCGTAGGAGATTTTATTCAATTTGCGTGTATGAGACATTACATTATATTTTTGGGAATTTGACACTCATTCCAGCATTTTAGTATATTGAATTAACGTGTGCAACCCCAGGTTGGGTATTATAATCTTCTGAACTCAATTTTGGTTGTCCTTACGGAGTCTGTCTTAGTGATCCAAAGCTTGACAATCACAGATGTGGTAGGCTGCCCTATTGACATCTGCATTGTCTACATTTTATGTTCTCATCATAGATGCCTACATTATAGAGTTGTCCTTGCTTTACTAGACTCATATACGCACTCAAACTCATAATTTAAGTGTTTAAGCACGCACTATCTTTTTGTGACTTTATTGTCTGAAATAAATATTAAAATTATTATCCAGGTTGTTTAATTGTCTCACACCGTAAATTAACACCACTTTTTTGTCTTCCACTTTATTGTTTTCTGAATACACAGTAAATAGTAAGGTGTATACTGTATGTCTAAATATTTTGTTAAACTGTTGTTTACACAAATGGCGGCAGCGTGTCTCCAGTAAAGTTGTTTGAAAATGTTGACGTTATTTCTATATAATCATACTTCGTGTTAAGTGTTTAATCAAATATGTCTGCTTTGTACGATCGAGTGCCTTTTCATAGTATAAATATAAAGCAATTCATCTTGTTATGAATTGCGTAAGAACTTGGAAACTGAGCAATAACACTCTATGAGAATTCATTGCGATAACCTAACTATTGATTTCCTCTTTATATGTTAAGTACTTCATAGGCTTTTACCAAACAAATATCACAAATAGATTCAGCATATTTCAAAAATATTCCTATACAGTAGAGTACTCACTATGCTTTAAGTTGTCAGATCTTAGGCAGCAAAATAGACAAAAGTTACGGAGTGGGCGACGTCTACATTTTGACAGTGGAGCGTGAAATACAAATAAGTTTACCATTGAGTATTAATGGAAGCTTAATTTTGTTGTCGTGATAATCACATAACTTCTGTGATTTTTCAAATAAAATGTGCATTAAAGTGTTAATTTGTTGAACGAGCTTCACGGATAATATGTGATAATGTGATGATAACTGTTAACAAAAGTATTCCCGCAAAATCTAGAAAGCTTATCAGTGTTCCATCTATGCTACTAAAGACGTTTCTCTTCGTTTGTTCTCTGAAGATCTAAAATTTCACTGAACATGGAAAGATATTGTAAAATCAGCTCGATGTAACATGCTTTTCTATATAGTCAGTAATATATACATATAATAAGCGGTCCAGTCAGGCTATTTATTTTTCGATTGCAACAGACACTGGACCGCTAGATGGCGCCTGCTGATTATTTTGCATCTCGCTATCCTAACGATACCGAGATGTACCAAATATTCCAAGGATCCTCGTGTCGGTCGTCACATCCCTACCTTGCAAACTGCAGTCTGCAAATGGTGTGGGACGACTGGCACGAAAGCTCCTTTAAGTAGGATCAGTCTTTCGGCTGGTGTTTGTTGCAATCGAAGCATTAGCGTTCTATTGATAATACACAGTTATTACACTTAACGCGCCAGGCTTGTAATTTGTAATTCAGCGCTCGGCGAGGTACATAGCCCGGAGAGGTGGTTGCAGTCTGGTTATGTTCCTTATAGTAAAATAAGAATTTTATAGAGGCGTTTGCGACTAAAAAATAATGCATTAAGTTTGTACAAAGGTTATTTATCAGTCCTGAAACAGTGTGAGAGAATAAATGATGTATACAATACACAAACGTTCATTGTGGTGTTCATCAAGGACTGTACTAGGGATTATATTGTTTATCATTTATGTGATTAGGGCTGGCGTTCAGTTTTGCAGATGATACGGCATTTTTCTATCAAATCGATTCTTGCGACGAATTTAAAAGCGCTGCAGAAAGTGACATGACTAGAATAATATATTGGTTGAACCACAAATTGCTTACCACAAAACTCAATATATACCCTTTCAACCTTTTTCAACTGCAAAGACTTTACTGCCATGCAAAGAAATCGACATACAAATTAATAAACTAAAATATCTTCTATCAAAATGTTTTGTCTACCTGTTTGTTTGTTAACCAGGCTCACGAATATGCTACCATACCGGAACCAATAAATTTTATATGAAATACCACCCTATAAGTATATTTCTAGTCATACTCATAGAGGTTTGAATTATATTTATAATCTATACTGTTTGACTCAACAATAAGAATTTAGTTTACACTTTAACCTAATTTTCATCATTGTAAGGTTATAAGTACAGATACACTGGAAAAATAAACGTTATTGCAGGATGAGCCATTAAAAACTGCTCCCGCCGCTATAGCAGTGAAATTATATCGTACTAGAACCATTTCTCTGTGATGGAACAGGGTCAAATAAATAGCACTAAATGTACAGAATATCCATTATTTCAATGGGATTATATTGACAACTTCTAAACGATATGGCATAGAAAACTTGATTAAACTGGAGGTAAGTGGTACATTTTCGTTAAGGTATCATTCGCAAATTTAAAAAAATTATGAAAGTATTTCATAAATAACCTGAAAATTGTGAATATAGCAATCTTTGCTGACGAAAAATGTTTACATAAAAACTGAATGATGTTCAGTTGATTACTTAATACTCTCAAACTTTCATTTTTGTCATTTTAACGCTAGACATCTCGACGTCCAACTCTTTTATCCATTTCTAATGAAATTGAATTAGCACCATTATATTTAATACAATTTATTATTAGAGCTTTGGTGTGAAACGTCGTGTCACCCAAACTTTGAAATTTGATTACATACACGTTCCGTTAATTTCCCCAAAAGAAAAATCCATTGGTGTTAAATCCGGTGATCTAGGCGGATAATAAGAGGGCTGTTGGGACCTAGCTACTGATTTCCAAAATTATTATTTAACAAACACTCTCACTATCACTGTATTATGTACAGGACACCCATCTAACTGGAATTTTAAATGAACGTGATCACGAATGGGTAAACTGTCTAGTGCTTCCAAAAATTCATTCCTCAAAAAATTAAAAATTAAAATCTATTTAAATTGCCTTCAGAGAAAAACGGACCAATAATTTTATTATGGAGTAACCCGCACTACACATTTACCTAATTTTAGTTTACAGCTGATAACCTATCCTGGGTTTTCTACTGAGCAGTAACGAGAATTTTGGGATGAAACCGTACCGTTGGCGGTGAAAGTGGCTTCGTCGGTGTGCAATTTTTTTTTTATGAAATTTGTATTATTAAGGTATCCTCTTTAATCCCGTAAACAAAATCCCAATATTCATCTCCGGGCTCTAAAGTATTCAAAAAATTTGATTTGCATGGTTCCACATGGTTTTTTACAAGATATCTTCTAATAGTTTCTCTTGGAATATTTCAAAATTTGATCATTATGTCTAACTAAAAAACTTGTTTATATATGATATACAGTGATATTACTGACTTTTGGTCTATTGGGATGTCTAACATTAAATTCCTTAGCTGCTTCTCTTGCCGAAGGGGCATTATCACCAATCAGATGAACTATTTCAATTCTGTTCCTTAAATTTAGTTGTTCCATAATAGATATTCACTTAGTTTTACAAATACTTGACAAACAAAACTTATTCACTCTCTAAATGACAGTTAACAATATTGTTTGATTGTTTCAACAATTGCTAATTTATAGGCAGCAAAGTAAATAATAACTTCGCTTGTAAATCTAGAAAAACAAGTCAGCAAAACGTACTTTTTAAACAAAGCATTATTTGATACAGAAGTTATTTTTCATTATTTACTGGTTTCGAAATAAAACTCTAAAAACGTATTTTATAAAATCGCTGAAAGAGTTATAAAGGATGAAAGACAACGTTCATCGTTGAATATCAAATTGATCATAATGTAGGATTACCCTACGTCGCTCTTATCAATCTTCTTAACTTTAATTAATCAATAATATTATTAAAATTAAGTTTGTTATCTATTTTTGACGTTTATTACAAGATTTACTATGTCTGCAATAATAAATGCAAACTAATATTTTCATTGTCAAACTTATCCGCAAAAATTTTATTGATTCGTTTTTTTTGCGAAATTTGATACATACCCCTTTAGGATGATGCTGGATATAGTGGCGGATTCAGATATTATGTGAAAAAATCGCTAATACGATTTCTTGAATTTTAGCCACTACAAAAATCGCGGTAGGCTCTGATTATTGAAAACATAACATGATGCTTTGTCCGATAGTACAGTTTTTGGCGATGTGCCGCCAAAATCGGTTAATAAATACAATGATTATGACTGGAGGAATTTATAAATAAACAATTGAGGAAGAGCAGACAATTAATTATCACATTACAAGAACGCCACACAAAAGTAGCCGTAATAATAACTTAAGAATAGTAGGATTTATAAGAATTATTCGCTTGAAAAACAAGCAAATAGCAATAATTAAGGATATATAGAAGCAACCAATGGATCATAAATTCAATTTATTAATTTATAATAACGGAGTGTTTATAGAATCATAGGTAAAGTCGCTTGCAATTTGACCGTGCACATAAAAAAGGCAACAAAAACTTAACCTCATTAAAATATCGTTACTTTCTGTACTATTCCACAGGAAAATTGAACCACTTATCTTTATAGGTCGGCTTGTTTGATGACACCATACCGAATGGTTCACCGGCGTTAATAATGAGCTCGTAAAGTTTTTACTTGCACTGTAAATCCGCAGGTTACATATCCGTAACCTATAGTTACGATAAAAATAATATTTATATTAGGCAAAGTAATGGTGTTTCTTTAAATCCAATAATTTAAATGTCATTCCTTTATAACCACAAAAAAAATTTTGAAATAGAATAATTTTTATTGCACAATTTACAAAAAATTTATTAGCAGGGTTGTCTCTTAATTATCCTGACGTTTCAAAATTATTCTGATCAGTTTAACTTGGAGAGCTCCTCATTAAACTCATCAGGACTTTCCCGAATTTCCATGTTAATCTAATGTACATAGACCGTTTTGTGGTTTGTGGGTATAAATTAATTTAGTTAAATAGAGAACACATAGTAGGGAATCAATGTAGGTAGTAAAATATAGATAAAGTAATTTGGGAGACTGTTAATTAGTGGAAATGTTAGCATAGGTAATGCCCTTGGGTAAAGATGACCTACGAATATCGATATCGCCGTGTTCATGTTATAAATAGAATAGACCTTCTACTCTAATTCAGGAAACCAAAATCGAACAGATCATGTTTTGAATGGGAAACTAGTAAACAAATTATATATAGTATAGTATATAGAGGGTGGAATATTAAAACATATTTTTATTCGCAAACTCCTCTATAAAATCCTTACTTTACTATAAGGAACGTAACCAGACTGCAACCAACAGCTACTCTCCGGGATATGTGCCCCGCCGAGGGCTGAATTACAAGTTACAAGCCTGGCGCGTTAAATGTAATAATTGTATAATACCAACAAAACGCTAATGCTTCGACTGCAACAAACACCAGCCGAAAGACTGATCTTATTTAAAGAAGTTCTCGTGCCAGTCATCCCATACCACTTGCAGACTGCAGTTTCGAGCTGTTGGCTCTCGTCAGTGCAAGGTAGGCATGTGACGACCGACAAGAAGATCACTTGACCATTTAGTATATTTCGGTATCTTTGGGATAGCGATATGTAAGATAGTCAGCAGGCGCCATCTATCGGTTCAGTGTATGTTGCAATCGAAATATAAATAGCATAGTTCAAATGTGCTTTCAGAGGGCGGAATATTAAAACATAATATTTTTCGTCGCAAATTCCTCTATAATAATAATAATAATAATAACACCACAGGTAATCCTTATTTTACTATAACTTGTAATTCGGCGCTCGGTGGAGCACATAGCCTGGAGAGTAGCTGTTGGTTGCAGTCTGGTTACGTTCCTTATGGTAAAATAAGGATTTTATAGAGGAGTTTGCGACTAAAAATATTATGTTTTAAATTATATATAGTGTTTTAACCTCTATTTGGAGCTGAAATAAATCGCAACGTATTCGCATGTGTTTTTCAATAATTTTACACATAATCAGGTACATCAGTTGAATCAGAATAACATCGAAACTGGTACTGTTGAAGTCACTTTAACGAATTTCATGTTTGTAAATCTGTACAGAACTGAGTACTTCATGCACAATCCTAGACATAATTATTTTTTGTTAGAAACTACGCGTCCGCTTCTATCCGACCTTAAAAAATACCCTTTAATCTTGATATCGATTCTACGGCATTTTTAAATTTATGAAAGACATCAAGAATGAATTAATGCAGAACTAGCAAATGCAGGGAATTATTATAAAACTATTGCTAGTAGATAATCTAGGACAGTTCTGGACCAAAAACCAATATATTTTCTTATGACACGTTGACACATAAATGGACTATCGGTATCATAATAGAGAATTATATATTCCAATTTTTTCTAGATTGCTGTAGGGTTTTAAGACTACCCTGCGTTGTAACATATACGAAAATATCAGATGCATTGTCAGAGGACCACGTACTTTGTTTTTATCTCAATATATGGACCATGACAGTGCTATCCTTAACATATAGATCATTATTCATTAATATTTCCTGGTTAATAAACGCCATTAATTGATCCTCTCTTTCATCAATTTTTTTCCAAAATGAATTTAAAACTAGTTTGATGTGCACATTTTTACGTTTTCACTGCAAGTCGTCAAATAAATAATTATTGAATACTGGGGTTAACCTTATTTATTATCGCTAATTAGCATTAATTATTCCTAGTTTTACCTAATTTATCCGTGAAGTTCTTGGGAAACATACTGTATATTGTTGTTTAGATATTCCTGTATAAAAACCTTTCCTATATATTTTCGGATATAAAATCAGCTCCAAATCAAAAACTCTAATAACATTATATTTCTCGTAGTAATAACTACAGCAAAAATGGTCACCATTCACAATTTTATGACATTATATCGCTCTTAGTAATAGGGAAATTCAAAGAGGGCGCTGCATTCGCCCCCCTTGAAGATAGCGTCCGTCATTAGTTGTATGACTCGCTGCCGAAGAGATACCAAAAAATAAACAAAAAAAATGTACATTAAACACCCCCTAGTGTTATTCAGTGACTTGTGTAGTTCCCAGAATCCCGAATCCACCACGTTCTCATTGTCTCGAATCCACCCGTTCGCATTCCACCGAACGAAAATTCTGCAAAATGAACCTCTATAAGAAAATACATGAGTTCTTGGTTCAGAACTCTCCTAGCTTATCTACTATTGCTGTCGTCAACGATTGTGAAGTATTGAAAGTTAAATCCCTGTTAAGGGTGATTTTTGCAGAAAAATGTACTTCCCGTTCCTGAATGGGGTGGGAACTTTTCGGATATCTATTTTTAACCCTATCGGGAGTGCACATCTAACATATTATATACACACGACACCTGTAGACGAGCTACCCCCAACCAGGAATTTTGCCGAACCTTTTCCCTTAAGAAGAGTAGGGATATTTTACTTGCCTAACATTTAATAGACAAGGGACCGACGGCTTTACATCCCCTCCGAAGGATGGTATATCTCCTATACAACTCTCGCCTAAGGTTGTTTAGCTTCCGCGCATACACTGATATACAAGCCGCTGGAAGATGTGTGAGGTGAGAACGCGGTTTCCGTTGGAATGGTCACCCATCCAAGTACTAACTGCGCCTGTCGTTGCTTTACATCGCATACCGAAGTATGTACATAGTAAAGGCGCACCTACGCTCGCCCCCAACATATTATTACTTCTATATAAATTAGTTCTTCTAAAATGTCTAATTTGCGTGGACTATATGGGACAAACCATACCACTTCAGAGAGAAACAATAAAATTAGTCTAAATATCGATTAAATATTAAATAAAATTGAGTCGAAAACTTAAAAGCGCCATTTAAATTTTCCATTACAAATTTTCCGTCCTTTCCGCAAAGTGCACAGCAGGATCAAAATTCCTATTCGGGTATGATTTGTATTCCATTAGTTCCGTTTTTGCCTGCTTTTATGTTGCGGTTATACGCCAACCATCAATACGACCGCTAATAAAGTAATAATGTGCAGGCGTAAGCTCAGCCAACATAGCGTTATAATTTCGATATGCATACACGGACTGCACATAACAAAAGTAATAATCATTATGAGCAGCACCGTACAGCGATAAAGCATAACTGTATATGGATTAATTTGTTGTAAATACAGCCGAAATATATGTAGCGAACCACGTAGCATTCAATTGTTTTTTTAGTAGATGAAAGCACATTTCGGCACTTCGAGTGTTTTACATGTTGTTATATCTCTCACAGAATTAAATAATTTCTTTATGGATAAACAATTGTAACTGATCTTTTACATTGAAAAATTATGAGCAAATATCTGGTATAGTTTATTGAGCAAAATCTGACTTTTAATAAATAGTCTTATTGTTAAAGAACACGGTAAAACCATCGGTATACTTTTCGACGTTGTAACAAAATTCGACTTAGAAAATATTTCGTATGAAAAGCGTGCCTCATGTAAAAATATCGTGGAAGAGGTTTCTAATATTCTTAATCATATTTTTGCTCTACGGAGCGATTTTTATGCAAATAAACTCCTCAAGGAGCGTCATTTTAGAAAGTGTAGTAAATGTCGCTGCACAGGGACGTAATGTCGCCCCGACCACTAAAATTTAGAAAGTATAACAAAATTTGACTTCAATTTCGAAATTTCAAAATTAAAAACCCTTTTACGAATCCACGTTGTTAAGCACTGCAACTCATGCGCGGTATTAAATATGAGGACAAGTTAATCCAGCTTCTATTCAAAGTATATCGTGAGTTTTAGCGAAAATAGTCCTTAGCGACATGGGACCCCCATCATTTCCTAGCAGTCGATTTTGACGGGGAAATGATGAGTTTTAACGGGATTTGTCCTAAACCGGTTCCTCAGTGATTCGATGTCAGAAAAGTATCTTTACCATGTACTCATATGTGCATGGGTCCGCCTTGCCTGAACGTATAAAATTGTAATTGCAGAATACAATTCAAAGTAGTAGCGATTCAAGCATTTTCAAGCTCCGAGGAGCGACCAAAATTGTTATTGAAATACAAATATGTGAATAAGACAGGCAAGCAGAAGCCCACCAAATTTCAGAAACATTGAACTTTCCTTGAATCTTTTTGTGTAATCGTTAGCTCACAAAACTGCATATTGGATGGTAGTAGTTGGTACATTATAAATCGTTCCGTTCCTCACCATGTGTTGCACACGGGCCAGACTAGTGTTTGTTAAACATATTTCTTAAAAGTTGTTGTAAAAAACATAAATTTTGAAGAGATTCAATATATATTTTCGAATTTGTGTTTTCTAACAAAATTCCCTTTCAGGTATAATTTTAAGAAAGTGTTAGTACATCCAGTGTTAGGTTTATAGTGTTACGACGTCCAATAGATACCATTAGAGTAGCAGTTAAGCAAAAACGAACAGTAAGTATAAATTTTCATATTATTCTCCGTCTGAAACAGTAATTTTGAACCCTAATTTTGTGAACGTTAACATTCATTTTTGAAATATATATAAAGTCCTTCAGACTCCAAAAGATGAATCGTTCACATTATCTGCCTACCAAAAAAGAATCATAAGCTGAACTGTCGGTTACCATTAGACAAGGCCTGAGGACTTTTCATACCGTAGCCAAACCTTAGTAGTAGTATACAGGGTAGGTTAGAAGTTACTTTGTTTAAATGACTTATAAAAATGGTCGAAAGTCTTATTTTTTTAATGGAACGCCCTGTATATTATTACTGACTCAGAAAGCTGACATACTTTGCTATTCAAATATGTACAGTGAGTAGTATGGAAATGACAGAATCTCGGAGCGGTGCGCGGTGCATGATCAGTAATTTGATTAGGAGTGGGGTGTAATTAGAGTGGTGGAAGGTAATTAGGAGCGGGGCTTAAGGGGCGGAACCTTAGAGGGCGGGGCATAAGAGTGGTGGTGGGGGGAAATTGCAGTGTTGGGAGGTAATTAAATTAATTTCACAAAACATCAAAACATATAGGTCTACACCTACAAATCTACGGTTGGATGGACCCAAGAGTATTAAGATGATGGAGTGACGTACTATGTAAAGTAAACTTGAGAGGCTATTAAAAGATCAAAGAGAGAGAGGTGAAGAGAACTATGCGAGAGCATGAATACGGATGTCTGGGGAGACGGATATACAAATGAGAAATGCCCCTCCGGCTTTGCCAGCGGAAAAGGTAGCTGAAGTAGTGAGCGCTCTATTCCCAGAAAGGGACATAGTTAGGTGGAGAGCGGTAGAGGTGACTGCGGTTCCCCTGTTTATGGAGAAAGAACTCGAGGCAGCACGTGCCAGGCTCAAAAGTGGGAAGGCAGTAGGCTTAGATGAGATCCCGCCTGAAATGGTTAAGCTGGTTACGGAAGCATCCAGAAGAGATCTTAAGGGTAATGAACCGCGCTCTAGAGAGGGGGGATTTCCCGAGCAGATGGAGGAAGTAGGGTCGTCTTGATCCAGAAAGGAGGAAAGCCGCCGGAGGAATTGTCATCCTACCGACCGCTATGTCCATTAAATTCAATGGGCAAACTTCTCGAGTACTTGATACTTGAGAGACTGGAAAAGGAGATAGCTTAGGAGAGGGGCTTATCTAAAAGCCAATTCGGTTTCCGGAAACGATCGACGGTGGGCGCCATTAGACTACTAAAGGAGACGGCGGAGGAAGCCCTGGCCGCGAAGAGCATATGCGCCGTCGTGACCCAGGACGTCAAAAATGCCTTTAATTTGGCGGGATGGGCGATGATTGTCAGGAAGATGCAGATTATGGGGATAACCCCATACCTCGTAAGGATCACAATGAGCTACTTCCAAGATAGGATGATCGAGTATGAGAAGGAGGGAGAGATTGTTTAGAAAATATCACGTGTGGAATTCCTCAGGGCTCGGTACTTGGGCCGACCTTATGGAACATTATGTTTGATGATGTCTTGATGGCAAGATGATGTGAAGGTCATCGGTTATGCGGATGATCTGACCATAACAGTGACTGGAAGGTGGACAGTCCAGATAATGTAGGTGTAAGATCGAGAGATGGCTAGCAAGGATGAAACTCGAGCTAGCTGCTGAGAAAACTGAGCGCCTAGTTACTACCAAGAAGAGAAACCTACTACCCACGAAAGTTAGGGTGGGACGAGATACGAGCAGGTGACCATCTGAAGTACCTAGGGATTTGGCTTGACTCTAAGTTGAATTTTGGCATTCACGCCCAAAAACGGCCGAAAAAGCAGGAGAGGCAGCCACAGCCATCAGAAGACTTATGGCCAACACTCACGGACCAAGAGCTAGCAAGAGGAGATTAATGTGCAGCGTTGTGCACTCTATCCTCTTGTATCCGGTCTGGGAAAGCATAATGAAAGTGGACATGACGAGGGACAGGGTGTATGTAGTGCATATAAAACTAACACGTACGAGACGGAGTTGGTGTGGGCGGGGATTCCCCCTCTTAATTTGATGGCCAAAGAGCTGTTGGAAGGCTATGAGGGAGTTGCGAAGGCAGAAGCCAGAGACAGGCTGTTTGAAAAGTGGCAGGGGCGATGGGAAGTAGCACACAAGGGAAGATGGATCAGACGCCTTTTCACAAATGTAAGGACGTGGATGAAACGGACGCATGGGGAAGTAGATTATTATTTTACCCAAGCCCTGAGTGGACAAAACGATATCTTTAAGATTGATAGCCGAGAGTGTATATTGTGGGGAGGTAGGCCGACAGCGTAGAACACACCGTGTTCGTATGCAACAGGTGGAAGGAAGAGAGGCGACATGGTGTGGCGTCGTTACTGTCCCCGGACGACGTGGTAGAGAGAATACTTTAGACAGAGGAGAACTGGAGAAAGGCGGAGTAGACGATAACTCGCATTACCAAAAAGAAAAGAGGATGAAAGAGAGATGGGGCTGACCCCATGGTGCCGGTTGAAGTCCGGCACTACCTGTAGCGCTGGACACTAAGCTCAGGTGCTCATGATGAGTTTTCCCTTAAAAAAAATATGCTATACATATCTGAATACCAAAACGTGCCGACTTTCTGAATCAGTAGTAATATACAGGGCGTTCTATTAAAAAAAATTATTTTTGATCATTTTTATAATGCATTGAAACAAAGTTACTTCTAACCTACCCTGTATATATACTAAGGTTTGCTACAGCATGAATCCTCCGACCTTGCCTAATGGTAACCGATAGTTCAGCTTATGTTTTTTGGTAAGACAGGTAGCACGATGTATTAGAAGTCAGATTTTGTTCAATAAATCTGGAAATTAATTAATATCTCTATGTTTAGAAATATATAACAAGAGTTTTTCAGAATTGGGTGTAGATTTTAAAAATAGAAAAATATACAGGGTATTCCACTTAAAATAACGAAGATGTTGCCAGTTTTACCTACATTTGGCAACGCCGCCCTGTCGATAATATTTTAAGCTGACAGGGCATACCTTGCTACATTGGCACCCAAATTTTCAAAAGGTTATATTTAACCGTTCTCCATATACTTCTAACACTCTATCCACCATGAATCATCCTGTACATTTTGTAATAATTATACATGTTCTAATACATATTTTAAATTTAATACGTTATTTTTAAATCTTATCTTGCTGTTATTCTCTAGCTGAACGAGAAACTTGTTCTAATTTTGATAATTTATAAATGATATTTTTATTGATGTTGAAATTAACGAGTCAAAGCAAAAACATAAGATTTTATTCAGCACGTAACACCAAACCCTTTCAATGGCCAACATCAACAAGAGGTCTAATTCATACTGCTTTGTTAAGTAAATACAGGTAAATGAGTTTTTCGACTCTCCCGCGACGTTTTTCACTTCTTTAAGCAACATAATTAGAATAAATTACGAGCGTTCATCATGCCTTTCATGACAAACTAATTCGCTTGCTTCCAGCATATTTTTCTAAGAAGCCTTCCACTGGAAAGGAAACAAGAGCAACTATATTAAACGGTTAGCTCGTACTTCATATTCATCTTAAAATGTAATTGAAATAAATTCAAAGCATGGCAGAAATCCACTTGAAAGTTTTTCACATTCACCGTCGCATATTTTGTCCCGTTTCAAAAACAAGTCATTGTTATTGTCACTAATGAATCAAATGAAGTATTTACATTCCCCGGTAGTTTGTACACTGCATAAATTAGGCTTTTTATTTGGACGCTTTAAAATATTTCGCATTATAAATGAGTTTCGGGGTGACAACTCTATGCATAAAAAGACTTGGTAAGCAGCATGCAAAGCAGATGTGAAAGTTTTCTACAAAAAAAGTATAACGTCTTAATGGCGTGAACGAAGTTTGTAAACAGGGGAATATATTAAAAGAAGATTTATTGTACGTTTATACAGATGAAGGGCTCATTAACATATATTTTACACTGAGTTGGTCAAGATGCGAAATAGCGTTTTCTCCGAAAAGCGCTACCCACGTCTTGACAACAAATTATCTGCCTTAATTTTGTTTGATCTGCACCTAACTTTTCATATCTGACAAACCAAAAACTAAGCATAAGTTTAAATATTTTTTAAAAAAGTAAGTAAGTAGAATTCGTGTGTGATTACTTACGCTTTTTTTTTAGAGATAATAGATAATAGATATTTATTGGTCATATATACAAGTTGTGTAAATAAAAGCTAATATTATAATTAATTGAAGAACACTTAAGGGTAACAAATATACAAAAAAACATTACGGGAGAAAGCAGATGATATGAATTCATTAAAATCATAGTCATCATAGTTCCATTTCTTATTTAGTTATTCCCAAGAAATCCGTGTTAATATTGTTTTTATTACTCGTTGAAAAAGAGTGGTTATTATCATTCATTGCGTAATTTCTTGAATGTTGTTTTATATATTGCAATGCCGAGAGCTCCTTTAAATAGGATGAGTCTTTCGGCTGGTGTTTGTTGCAATCGAAGCATTAGTGTTCTGTTGGTATATGCGATTATTACACATAACGTGCCAGGCTTGTAACTTGTAATTCTGCGCTCGGCGGGGCACATAGCCCGGAGAGTAGCTGTTGGTTGCAGTCTGGTTACGTTCCTTATAGTAAAATAAGGATTTTATAGAGGAGCTTGCGACTGAAATATTATGTTTTAATATTTCTGCCCTCTAGAAGCACACTTGATCTATGCTAAGCCCAGTCAGGCTATTTATTTTTCGATTGCAACAGACAGTGGACCGCTAAATGGTACCTGCCGACTATTTTGCATGTCGCTATCGTAAAAATACCGAGATGTACCAAATAGTCAAAGGATCCTCGTGCCGGTCATCACATGCCTATCTTGCACTGACGAGAGCCAATAGCTCGAAACTGCAGTCTGCAAGTCGTGTGGGGCGACTGGCACGAGGGCTCCTTTAAGTAGGATCAGACTTTTGGATGGCGTTTGTTGCAATCGAAGCATTAGTGTTCTGTTGGCAATATGCGATTATTACACTTAACGCGCCAGGCTTGTGACTTGTAATTCAACACTCGGTGGGGCACATAGCCCGTAGAGTAGCTGTTGGTTGCAGTCTGGTTACGTTCCTTATAGTAAAATAAGGACTTAATAGACTAGCTTGCGACAGAAATATATATATATATATATATAGTTATAGTTTGTTATCCTGTATGAAAATTGAATTGAAATTTTAATTTTATTTGTGTAATTTGGAAAATTAGGTCAAAATAAAATTATAGCAAATGAAATTCTCGTTCACAATAAAGTTAAACTAGTAAAGTTTGAGACACAGGGAAATAATGAACTCAGCCAGCAGAGATGAGAACCTCTATTTAACAGGAGCAGATTCAAGAGATTTATTGTAGGGTTGTAGACTGAAATTAAAGTTTCCTATAACAATTAACCTTTTATTTTGGTATTTGGTCGAGCACAAACAAATGACAATTGACAGTGGTAAAGTAATTCTTAAAACTAAAATACATGAAGGAAACAGTGATATCGTCTTGAAGATCGATTTAAATTAAATGAAAGGATACCTTTTGGTATCCGAGCTCTTTTTTGTTTGTTACGATCGTAAAGTTAGCTAACCTTATACGCAAATCGGAGTGCGTGATCCTTGAACACGTCCATCCAAATCAGCTGGTCTCGTTCTGGTGTAGTGGTTTTGCCTGCCTGGGAAATCAAGCGTACCGAAGATACACTATATTTTAATTTTCGAAGTGAAGTGACTTACGGTTAATAACATTTTGGATTTTAAACAATTTTTGGTGAGTACAGATTTTAATATGAAAGGTGCAATACCTTTATAGAATATTTTTATAGAAAACGTATAGATGTTTCAAAATTTCATATTTTTTTTCATTAGAGTTATTTCATTAAATTTTTTATACGTCACTTTGACGTTTTATGAAATGGCAAAATTTTTAAGTCAAAGTGAGGTTACCCGTGGACAAATTTGAAACACGTCTCACCTTAGCAAATGCAAATTTTCACTCCTTTGACATTATTTCCATGGTTACACCATCAAAATTTTGCTATTTTTGGCCTTCTGGATTTGAAAATATTTAAATGTCAAAATTAAATGTGGACTTTCCATGCCTTTTTGAATAAATTTTCTTCAACCGTACAATGGCTTTTCCTTAAATTTAACACTGTCTGAATTTTTCAGGGAACACTATCCTCAAATTATGCACTTGTATTCCTGCACATGAATGATGTTTGCAAATTGTTTTAAAACCTTGCCTAGCAATGTGGCTATTGACATCGAACACACATGCAGTTTAACAAACTCTTGGGTTTAAACTATTAGTGATTTTACCCAGTCCTTGAGGAACTAAGGAAAAATCGTCACTGGGGTCCCCTTTTGGAACTTTAATCCCAGAGTTGTTGCATGCAAAAGTTGCACTAGGTAAGTACTCAAGTACTTGTATGGAGAAAGTTTTATTTTGAATTCAGTTATTGAGGTTCTGAACAAAAGTTTGTTCTGACGCTTGAAATGTCACTATTCTTAACTATATTTTATTATATAAATGTTTAATTAGAGGTTTGCTATGGACACAATTTACTTTATTCAGATCAGTAATCATTGTTCTTTATTAATATGTGCTGCAATACTTGTTGCAGATGGATGAATTATTAAATTTCTTATATTTCCTAGGTCTCCCGCTACTGCGATAGCTCAAAATGGACTTACGACCTCCTGCAGCCAAATATGAGTGTAGCATGTATTCCTGACCAGCATGTGAGCTAAATTGAGCCTTTTTTATTATTATAAATGTTCTATCAAACTTGTGATAAACCATGTGATATGTTATAACAGGTATTTATGTAAAATTTCTGTAAGCTAATATAAAATTTCTTACAATTATTGAGTTTTTAATAAGGTTATGTGTTATAGTCATTCTATTTATAGTTTCTTATTACTCGTGCATGCTTGAGCCATTATATTCCCAGATACAAATTTCAGGTAACGCTCAGAGATTAAGTTATACCTTTGTATTGAGTATAACAAACCTTAACATATTTCGCAATAGTTCGGGTGACCATGGCATATATATATATAAGAAAGGTAGTCTTGACTGACTAGTTAAGGTTAAAAACTATGCTGAAGCCCATAGATGGGCTTCAGCATAGTTTCACCTGAGTGAATCATATTTTATTAATATGTGTAATTAAACTTAAGTTAAATGTTTTATTAATAACAATAGCAGTGTAGCTATGTATGTGGGATCGACCACTAGTAACATTTCAACAAAATAGTTACTCGTATAATCATAATACACGTCATGGCAGGCACCATGATTAAGCTTGATCGGCATAAATCTAATGCATTTGAAAAATCATGTTCTTATGCTGGAACTAACTTTTTTAATCTTCTACTAGAAAATTTCGAGGTTATATTATGTACTTACAAATTTAAAAAAAAGAATAGTAAATGAGTTACTCATATAAGATATTATTATTTCAGCCTAGTCACTTCATATTATATATCACACTTTTTAACACTTTTATTTTAAATTTTGTACCGTTTTATAAATACATATTGTAAGATTATAAAATGTATGTCTTACCATTCCTATACTGTGTAAACAGTCGTATTGGAAAATAAATATTTATTATTATTATATTATTAAAAACAATGGAAGAATGCATATATACTTCACTGTAATATTTCTGTGCTAAACCTTTTCTGAAAAGTAAACCAATAAAGAGAATGCCCTCACTCAGTTAAAGGATAAAATTAGCGTGATATTTCATAATAACTCTAATGAAGTTGAGATGATTTACTACCAGCAGTTCACAAATTTTGATAAGAGAACGGTAAAATATTCTCCATTCGTAAAGTGCAAAACTGAGATTTTTTTCAGATTACACCTAAAGACATCTGCTCGTTTTAATATTACAGTTTCTTAAATATCATTAATTTTAGTCAGTCTCGCACGGATAATAAATCCGTTTTACTAATGCCTCATTTACCGAACAAATCTGTAAATTAAAATATCCTTCATGCCTATTTATCAAAAAAATTGAATTTCAGTAACGTGCGGAAGGGGGTTTTTCTGCCTCATATTCAGCAAACAAGATTTTTGAAATTTATTTTTACTTGAGAGGTACAATACCAAACAACGCTACTAATTGAACCACTTTGAAATACATTAGTTTAGAATATATAGGATTGTCCAGGATTTTATTCTCATTCTATATGGGTTACACTGCCAATGCAATATTTGGCTAAATTTGTTACAATCAATCCAATACCAACTGAATTATTTGATATAAAGGTGGCAACTGAAAGAAAAGAAAGTTTCCGGAACATTTTCGGTTCTACTACCATCTTTAAAAACTATCTCATTTCTAACTATAAGTAAATATAAAGGATGTGGGTATATCATATTATGTTTTATACAAAGTTCCCCTCCTCCTTGCATTGATTTTTTCAGATGGCCAAAGCAAGAAGGAAAAACAGGAATATTATTGAGCATAGTAAGTATCAAAAAGAACAGAAAACCATTTTAAACAATTCATATCATCGAACCTTTTAATTTTACCTAACAAAATTGAAATTCTAACTTCAAAATTTACCAGATATTTCATTAGTTATATGGCAATAGTCGGCATATAATAAAGCTGACTTACATTCTAGACCCTAAATATATAATCAAATCACTTCCCAAAAGTCTTGCCCTCGGCCACATATTTCCATTACTGTTACTAAAATTTCCTTTTATCATATTTGCGAATGTTGATGTTTCAAAATTATAAATGTAATCATTTCTACAATTAGGCAAAGAAAATCTGATGAAAATCACGTTTTACAAATTTTACAACAAATACATGAAATTTCGTCATATTTTCAGAAATCATTATTTTAATGCAGTTTCCAAATTTGCTTCGTTACACTTGCCAGTTTTAGTTTTGTTTTCATCGCTTCATAAATTATCGAACTTTAGATTAGATTAGATTATTCTTATTTCCATATACATACGTACATTCATCCATACAATTCCGTAATACATACAAACAGTAATTTTAAAATATTTAAAATAATTACATAATATGTGTATGTTAAGTCTCAATTGAGGTGTTTAGAAAGTGGCTTAGTTGTAAAATATAGTTACGGTAGTGCTCTGAGAAAAATTCTTGTAAATTATAGTATACATTTTTCTTCAAAAAAATTTTTAGTTGTCTTTTTAAAGTTACTAGGTTATCAATATTTTTTATCGTACGTGGTAGGTTATTAAAAACCATTATACCGGCGTACAAAGACTCTCTTCTGGTAATATTTTAAGTGAAATCTGGCGTAACGAAAACAGATTTATTTCTGGTGTCATATCCATGGAAGTCTGAGTGAGCTTTAAGTTGTGTGCGTTTTTGAAATGTCATAATTGCCAATTTATAGATATACTGGTTTACAATGGTCGGTATACCGAGACTATTAAAAAATAGCCTGCAAGAATCTTGTTGTTTTAGTCCCATAAGAATACGAATAGCCCTTTTTTGAGTTATTAATTTTTTTCATGATACGTTACTTCCACCTTAAAACTCTAGACCATACTGTCATAATCTATAGAAATATGCATAGTAAATATGCACATGTGCACCCTGGTAACCTAATTCGCTTTTTTTTATTTAAATCATAAATATGGACATCCCATTTCAGTTGCTTGTCAATATCAACTCTCAAAAATTTTGTATTATTTGTAGAGCTGATGATACCATTTGTAGTCCTAATGTCTGTGTTCCTTTCTTTCGAAGTTCGATATGTCATGTTGAAAGTTTTTTCTACATTCAACAACAATTTATTCGCACTAAACCAGTCAATGATTTTGTTCATTGATATTTGACTAAATCTTATTAAGTCCTCGTAATTTCTATTATTTAAGATGATATTTGTATCGTCAGCAAATAAAGAGAAATGTAAGTATGGAACACTGGGGACAATGTCGTAAATCAGAAAGAGAATTGGGCCCGATATGGAATCTTGTGGAACACCGCATTTTACTATTTTTCAGCGGAATTCACTTTACTAATAAAGCTTTATGGTTTGGCCATTATGACCAGACACTCCGATTTCTAACACATCAGCTATAAATTTATGTTGTCGATAGTAGTTGACAACGTTTTAGATACTCTGGTAGGTTTATCAATAATAACTATAAGATCAAATTGAATTAATATATTGAAAAAATCATGTTTAAAGTTATTTTCAATATTAAAATTCAAGTTAAAATCCCCACACAAAAAATGTTAAAATAAGAACTTGTTATTTCTAGGAGCAATTTCCATTACTTTGACATCTGTCACTTTGACAGTTGCTATGACAACTTTTTAGACACCTGTCACTTTGATAGTTATTTTGACATATGTCACTTTTGACAACTATTATGACACATGCCACTTTGACAACTAATATGAATACTACTATCGCATATGTCACTTTTGACAACTAGTATGACATCTGTTACTTTGACAACTAATATTTCTATCGTCAGCGTGGTCACACTCAACAGCTGGTATTCATCTTCACGTGCAGTGCAAGCATACGATAAAGGACGATAACTGTAGCTTCAGGCATGAGGTCGACCTTCCTTACCTGAAAGACTAGCTGCACGTTTCTCGGCCATAGTCATAACTACATTTACCGCAACCTAATATTCAGTAAGCGTCGCTCACAAAATCTCTATACCACCTGTTGGGTTATTGACCCGACGTTGATATACCCTACAATAGTATAAGCTTAAAATGTGGACTGTCATACTCAGTGGGGACGTTTCTCTTTACTAAATTTGCGACAACATGCCATTCAGCAAGTATTAATCATATAATTGCATACTAATGTTGAAGTCAGAAGAAGGTGTTTCCCGGTCAGGTCTCAGGACTCTTCTCATCAAACTAAGCTCGTGCATCCTATATAGTAGTGGGTTGCTAGGCCGTTATATTTTCTTAGTTATAATATTGTCTTGGATACCTACAAATGATGTGTTTGTTACGACGATCCCAATTTATCTTCGCTCATACGTACTCAACTTATAAATTACTCAATAATAAGTAAAATTAGAATTCATCGTTACAACATGTATACAATATACATATCGTGGGAGGTGGTGGACCGATTTTCACAAAATTTGAACTGAGGTTTTCTAGAACATCTAAAATAAAAGGGATAATTCTTATTTCTTAACTGGCATTTTAAAGGGTCCAAAATAAATTAAAACTGCAAAACCACCCTTATAATGGCAAATTTATCTCTTTTTCGCTAAAAAAATGGGTTACCTCACTTACTTGATGTATAAAACTCAGGTTATTCTTTATTTCACTAAAACAAACTTATTTTTCTGTCGCGTTGCTCCATGTAAAATTTTCTCTCAAAATCTATCTTTACTTCAGGAAAAGCGTTAACTGGTTTGTTGCGGACCTCTAGCGTATGCGACCCATAGGCTTTAGCGTTTTGTGGGCCGCATTATAACAACTGCTACACGTCCGAAACACATTTCGCTATTCTCCACGGGAGGGCGACACGTGATCAGCAGAGGAAACGGAAGCAACCATTGTTTTTGGTGTGGTTGTTGGTTGGCATGCTGGCTTGGCAGTAGCTGATAATTCTACCAACCTCGGTTTTATCCAAGGCATCCTGGTGGATTTTAGAATTATCAACACAAGAAAATTTCCTCAATCTGTTGTTGTTCCGTTTAGCGGAATATTTTGTGGTTGTGAGTGAATTTTATCTGCGGAAGCAGGATATTTAATTACACAAGGTAAGCTAACCTCTTCACGCCATCTTGCCCGTTCTCTACCCACGTGTTTCGCAAATTTGCAGGCTTTCCTTTGGAAATACAGTGTCAACTTGAAAGGCGGACTCGACCCCATTCATCAGACTGTGGTTTTTGGTGGATTGTTCCCTCATCAGTGAGGTAAATTATGTTTCTTTTATAGATTATGTCAGAATTACTCACATTAAGCACGCTTCACGTGTATCTCTGACTGTAAATTAAATCGTGATATTTTTAGGGTTCTACGGACGGGGCTTCTACACACGTCAGTGAGGTTCTACGGACGGGGCATCCACACACAGTGGAAGATGCCAGGGCTGGTGAGGCTACCATCAACCCCATCCTTGGATCCATTTCTGGTGTCCCGAAGTCATCTCCGTAGGGCTACAGTTCTTCCACGTCCGGACTCGGTATCGTACCACCCTAAATAAGTGTTGTGTTATTTGTTTTACTTATCGGGGGCCACCTTCAGTGGTTCGGCTGGGTATCAGTTCATACTTTGCATTTTTAACTTTTACATACTTAAAGATTTTATGCATTTATATTTATATTAAGGAGGTTCTTTAAATCAAACCTTTGTGGCAGAATCTATGACAATTTTTGAGGACATTGTAAACCGATGTGTAGCTACACGAGGCATTTTATGAACGTTATAACTTATTAATCGAGAAATTTGCCACACCTTGTGAACATCGCCAGGTTATATGCTAGAGAACCAATTTTGTAAATTGTATAATATAGTGCATTTAATTTTTAAAGAAAGTGTCTTTATTTCATCTGCAACCACTACATATGGAAAACCTCAGTGAATTGTTAAGTAAGTAAACTAATAATTTATCATAGTTTATGTAAGCTTGGGCTTAACGCCCTGAGATAATCTGAGCTAGAAAAATTTTATCGTAGGCACGTACATCACTTTCCGGGTTAAGTTTGTGGCCTTACGATATCTTCTACGCTACAGTAGCCCAAGTGATTTCGTTACGTAATATCTTACAATCATTAATACCCAACGTATTTATTTGTTTATGTACGTCTAAACCCGTAGCAGGTTGTATAATATGTATAACCACTCCTTCGGGGTACATAATGTTATAAACACTGGTAAATGAATCAATATTTTATGTCGAAAGAGGAGTCGCCCTTTTATAATTTGCAGGAGTAGTATTTCCTTTAAAAATATGCACTAGGCCTTGTTCTATATACTGCAAACTTCTATATTATCGTAAAATTGAATAAACCAAGCGTATTTGTGACATAATAAATAAAATTTGTCAAATTTATTGTATAGACAATATAGGCAATAGGCAACACAATCAATATCAGCTGTACCATTTCCGTTGATATTAAAGGAATTCCGACTAATAAATTATTACTGAATCCAACATGCTCAAAAATTCTCATACACTTGGAAACCATACACAATGTCTGGGTTGTATAGGTCCCTATTTTGAGAGTGTTCAATAATAAATATATCTTTTTTAAAACCGTTTCTTGAGCGTACCCTCGATCCCCAAGCTCGCATTAGTATTCTCCACTCCTCCATCAATGTTTAATTCTGTATTCCCCACAACCATCAATATTAAAAATATCCGGTAGGTACGCCGCTGGGAGAGGGACACCTGTTTCTCTTCGTGTACAGCGTAGATAGCACAGGAGATTAAAAATATCGTTTTTAAATAATTGAAAAATAAATCATTCAAAATAAATCGAACTCATACTGATTGAAAACGATAATTTGAATGATATAGTGGACAACGTGCTCGAAAAGAATAATAGAAAAACGTTTTCGTAATTCCAGTGTGTTACATAAATAGAAATCATATATTGTTGTTGACATATCACATATCATTTCGTTTGGGATAAGCACCAATGGCATTTTCCTGGTGATTTATATTTATATCTGTATGATTCCCTTCAGCTACAGGGTAGCGTACCATTTTGTTTATTTTGAAATGCATAAAACAAAATCAGTTAATTTGACTATTACAGAGATAAGGAAATTTTCTTTTTGTGTTTAAATACAAAAACAGTAAAATTCCAAGCTCCATAGAAGTTAAATGATATGTTATCCGCGCCCCATTGTATATCTTAACGTGTCTTGATTTGCAACCCCGATGGGTACACTCGCTGCGCCTTCTGCTATATCTTTTTAATCGCACTCTCATTTCCCTTTCTCATTAGAAAAGGCGGCTTAAAACTTCAATGAGATCTTTTCACATTACGAGTTGCTTAAATTATTCTCTGTGCTCGGCAAGGTTCAAAGCCAAACCCGTTAACGAAGGCAAACCCAATCAAGGAAGTTGTTCTCTTTTTTCAACATAGGGTACAAATTAAAACATATGGTTTCCCGTTTGTAATTGTGGTATGTAATTAAGAAAAATATCAATCCCTACTACAGGTTTATTACATAATATTAAATTGTTTTTAAGTATTATATACATACCTTTTTCTACCATGTCTACAAATGTTATGTGGAACAAGTTCATAATCTAAAGGAGAATTGGATTACTAGACACGAAAAATTTTATCGAATAAATAAAAATAATTGTTGGTGGAGTTAACATAAATTTTCTACCAAGAAATAAGGAGAAAGAACTCCTTGTCCAATACATTACTTGCACTTAACTATAATTAGTTTATTCGATACGTGTTTATGGAATTATTGCCAAAGCCATAAATCTAGCACACCTATGATGCAAGGGTTCAAATAAATGTACGGTATTTTCCACTTATTTGTAATTTCTCATTTGTTTATTCCATATATTTTTCTTTAAGTTCTCCGTACAAACTACAAAACACGTGTTACTGCAGTGGGTTCATAATTTCTAGTTTGGGGTACATGACACACTTTTCTTTCTTTTTTTTTTTAACTTCCCACAATGTCTCATTCTACAGTTACTATTAAGTATTATTCACTTTGGTCTAGATACTTTTTCGATAAATTTATTTTTATTACTCTATCCCCACTCTTCATCTATCTTTATATCTGCATTATTTATTCATGTCATCTGCTCTTGAATCTTTTTTTTTTTTTGGCGATTAAATATCATTCATATCCTTTCTCATATTTCTCTTTCTCTTTCCTTCTATCTTTTCTTGAATTCTTTCGACTTTGAGTTTTCCTCACTTAGACGCAAATAAAAATAATCCTACACTAATAAATAAATATAAAGAATATAGAAATCTAACAAATAATATAATAAAAAAGTAAAAAGATATTATTATCACAGCACAATCTTAGAAAATAGAAATAATATAAAAAAAGTCTTTGAAATAGTAAATAAAAGTCTTAACGAGCAAAGGTCCAGCAAAAAAAAAATATAAATCAAAATTATGTTGAAATAGTAAATGATATTAGTAAAAATTTTAACAAATTCTTTATAAATATTGGAGAAAACATGACAAAGAAAATTCAAGTTAATAAATTATTAAAAAGTAGAAATGTTAGTTGTATATATATATATATTTATTTAACGTCGGTCTATTTCCGCTACTGAAGCCTAACACCGACGCCTGTAGACGAGCTACCCCCAACCAGGAATTTTGCCGAACCTCTTCCCTTAAGAAGAGTAGGGATCTTTTACTTGCCTAACATTTAATAGACAAGGGACCGACGGCTTTACATCCCCTCCGAAGGATGGTATATCTTCTATACAACCCTCGCCTAAGGTTGTATAGCTTCCGCGCATACACTGATATACAAGCCGCTGGAAGATGGGTGAGGCGAGGACGTGGTCTTCGTTGGAACGGTCACCAATCCAACTACTAACCACGCCTAACGTTGCTTTACATCGCATATCGAAGTATGTACATAGTAAAGACGAAAATGTTAGTTGTATGTTGTTGTTATTGTAGTATGTTTCTTAAACCTATCACCGAAAATGAAATTATAAAAAATATAAGCAATTTAAAAAATAAATGTTCCTCAGGTGAGGATAAAATATCCTCAAAGATATTAAATGTTTGAATGCAATCCTTGCCACACCCCTATGTTACATTTTTAACTTATATTCCGAAAAAGATTTCTTTCCAAACATACTAAAAATATCAACTGTGACACCTATATACAAAGCAGGTGATAGTACAGTATTAAGAAACTACATACCCATCTTGGTAATCAAACAATATTGCAAAAGTTCCAATTAATGGAAGCAGATGACACTGTTCTTTTGGTTGAGGATGACACCTGAGAAAATGGGGCCAATAAAGCGGTGGTAGAATTTTCAAAACTACACTAGTGGCTGGAATCTGAAATTGGTTGGGAGGGTGGTCAATAAAAATTATTGAATCACAGCACTTAGGCCCCATTGGGCTCCTTGTACATCCTCCCTGTAAGCAGAACCTCGCCTAGGCTTCTAACCAACCTAATCTTGCGAAATAGGTGGTTATGCTGCTTAGGGGAATCTCTATTACATCGGCCAAGGTGGGCTAACGTTCTCCCAAAATTGATTCTCTGACTTATGAGACGGCAGATCAGTCACAAAGTGCATATTGGACCGGCTATCGGAAAATTACCTAACAGTTAACCTAGATAAGACTGAATTTATGTGCTTTAGAATATATGACAGAAACGTACCTAAGATATATACACTTCAGTTATATACATACTCATGTATAAATAAACTGTATATATGCTATGAAACTGAAGCAAAAAAAGAACAATAAATATCTCGGAATTATCATAGATCAAAATTTAAAATGGACAGATCACATTCAATAATTAAACAAAATTGTTTGAAATTTTACCATCTACAAAATATTTTGCCTTTTAACACTTTAAAGTCATTGTATCGTGCATTGGTCGAATCAATTCTTAGATATGGAACAATAACATGGGGAAGTGCATATTCGACAAATTTTGATTCTTTAAATATATCGCAAAATATATAATAAATATTATCTTAGGGAAAAATAAATACTACTCCACTTAACAATTATTCAAACAATTTAATGTATTTAATTTGCAACTTCTTTTTACCAAGTCTGTTCTAATATTTACACATAAACATAAAAATTTACTGAGTACAATACATCATGTACACAACACAAGACAAAAATATAATTTACATATCACAATACCTCAAATTAGATACACAAAGGTTTATATCGTATTATGGTCCAAAATTTTATAATATTTTACCTGTCTATTTAAAGCTATATAATAACATAAGACTATTCTGTGATAAAATAACTGAATACTTAATAAATAACAAACAGAAATTTACGAAACTATTGGTAGGTGGTTAAAATATTGAATATAAAAGTAATATAATAATGTCATCCACTGACCGTATATTTCGCTTGAGATTTTTATATGGGAAGATTTTAAATAATAGTTATTAAGGATTTACAACATAATTAAGTTTTTGCTGGTACCCACACAGATTGTTTATGCAATCTGGGTGTACTACATAACAATAACGATTAATATACAGGCTGTCCATTTTATCAGGGCACTCGAGATTACCTCACTTAATATCGGTCGTACAAAAAAAATACTTTTACGAAAATTGTGCCGATGTATATAACCTACAAAATAGTTTAAAGACATTTGAAATCCATGGCCTACTTTAAAATATTGAAAATGCGGAAAACGTCTAGGCCAAATATCTCCGTTATTTGAAGAGATACGAGAAAAATTCTAAGGCGAAAATTTTTCTGCAAAACAGAGTGTTTCAACGACGTTTTATCTAATTTTTTTTAAAACCGCTGTATTTTGAGATTTACTCTTCAGGCTGTTAAAAAAATTATTTTGAAACGGGCGGGAAATGCCGCCATTAAATAGAGCATTTCCTCCCTTTTCAACGATATATCACATGCCATATTTATTCATTGGTACTACGTTAGTAATTATAAAAACTTTTTTTTTTAAACCAATAATTTTTTTTTAATAAGCATTATACTTGCCGTGGAGAAGTATGATTAAATAAAACTATAAAATAATTCAATAAGTTGTTCAAATCTTTGCTATAATAAAACATTAACACAATTAAGAAGAATAAAGTAAATTCAGGTAACAAAAACAAAGTAATAATCAAGAAAGCAACATGGAGTAATTATGGTAAGAGTATTTGCAATTATGCTAATGTATAGAGGTCCTCCATAAAAGCGTCACTCTTTGCTCAGAAAGTTAAAATGTCTTTACCAATTAATTTAAGTATAATATCCATTTGTTTGTATTTCATGATTTCAATTATTTTAAAATAGTAGGCTATGAACAAACTTGACAATTTAATTATTTGACAGATCATCTCAGTTAATACTTAAACTCTCACTCAATCACACTCGTTTGAGAATTTAGAATTTTCAAAAATGATTTTCGCTCACATTGATCGTTATAATATGTTCGTTATATATTGCCAATGCAATTTTAACTCTGGATTAGCTCAAGTAGAATATAGAAATAGATTTCCATAAGCACTACAGCCGAACAAAACTCTGTCCAGAAAATTAGCTACGAAACTGAAAAATAATGGTTCATTTTTAAAGAAGAGGACAAGGTTGAACAGTGTTAATTATAATGTAAATAAGGTAAACCGAGTTATTAATTATGTAAGAAATAGAAATACAGAAAATTTGGAAACATCATTAAGAGAAATTCAAATTGCTTGTCATATAAATAAAACAAGTGCTAGAAAATTTTTTAAGAAAAATGGTTACCGGTGTTATAAAGCCAAAAAAGTTCACAATTTACAAGTGAGGGACAAACCAAGGAAGACGACTTTTTGTACGTGGCTGTTGCAAAAGAAGCGTGCCGATCCATTAATATGTAGTAAAATACTTTGGTCCGACGAGGCAAATTTTTCCAATAATGGATTTTTTAATCGCAATATTTATTACAAATGGACTTCTGAAAAGACACACTGGCATAGACTGACTGGGTTTCAAAATCGTTTTTCAATAAATGCGTGGATAGGTATTTTAGGCACCAATTTAATAGGTCCTTATTTTTATGATGGTCACCTCAGTGGCCGAAGGTACCTAAACTTTTTGAGAAATGAATGTAATGAATTCTTAGATGACCAACCTTTAGAGAATCGATACAACTTTCAATGTTTTCAACAAGATGGAGCTCCTCCCCACAATTCCCAGATTTGCCTAGATTATATAGACGAAATTTTGCCTCAACATTGGATAGGCACCAATGGATTTATTCGATGGCCCCCTCGTTCTCCAGATATAACCCCAATGGATTTTATAAAAATATATGTCAATACCAATACATTTTTTTTAACAAGCATTATACTTGTCGTGGAGAAGTATGATTAAATAAAACGATAAGATAATTCAATAAGTTGTTCAAATCTTTGCTATAATAAAACATTAACACAATTAAGAAGAATAAAGTAAATTCAGGTAACAAATTAATAATAAAAATAATATATACGAATCGTTTAATACATCATGCCCTCTTTTGTAAAAACCGACTACCTAGGTGGATGTATTACAGCACCAGCTCACGATTTCTTAATGCTTAAAAATTGTTCAATTTTCATGCCTCCACCAACATTTAACCTACTATAACTATTGTCATATACAGTTTTGGAAATAGCGTCGTAAATTCTACATTATTCTAAGTAAAGCTATATTTATTTCAAACTTCGTGAGAATCATTTCAGCAATGGGATTAAAAATGTATCAAGACCCGCAGCAAATGCAGCTCTCTGTTCCCCTCTGCCTGTTATTGTACGCGGAATTCAAGTTTATTTAGACATTTCATCAGCAATTCAATAAATTGACTGGGGAATACTATTACAAGTTAAATAGAACATTGTAATTTTATGATAATATTTGCTTTGAACGCCGAAAACTATGCGCCAAACTCCCAGATCTGCATAACTAGGATTAGAGATGATCTCCTTAGCAGACTATGACAAACTGGAGAAGTTTGATAGCATCTTAATCAGTTTGCGGCTACGGCAAAATGACAAGTTGGAAATGACCAGGAAATGGAATTCGTCCATCGTCAATTTAGAAACGGCGCCCGGAAACACCGGCCTGTCCTTGTATTCAGAAATGTCTAACAGCAGTAAAGAAGGTAAATAGCCTAGCATTCATTTGTTCAAAATGCTAAGAATGTTTATTTTTCGTGTTCTCTTATTAAAAGCATCAGATGACATATATAGAAGAAATTAAATTAAATAGAGATTATTTCGATTCATATTAGTAGAGTTAAATTTTGATTTGAAAAATACGAAACGTGAATTGTCAGATTAGGGCTGCTTAATTATTGTAACTTATTCAGGGGACCACGTTGAGTTCACATTTTAGTTTTGCAGTTTCGGCAATTCGGCGTATTGTTTATTTAAACAATTGAATTTTTTACAGCGCGTTTTCCATGGATTTTTAAAAATATCTCGATATCTATAAGTGGAAAATGTCCGTTATGAGTTTTACAACAAATATATATATATATATATATATATATATATATAACAGTATATGGGTTAAGTCCACCAAGGGCTAAAGGTCACCGCTCTCGGTACTTGCAAAATAGCAAGTCGCTATACACCATGAAGACATCTATGATGTCTGGTGTATAGTAGCATTTGACCACATGAGGGTATTCACTTACCTCTCACCGGTACACCATTTACTTAAGTTTGTATAAAACTAACAGGTTGGCCACTGTCATTTGTCTGTTCCATGACCTATGGCATACTGATGAGAACTAATAAGTTCGAAACCGGTCTATGTCTGGTCGGGGAATTGACAAATGACATTGGCTACCAATCTTTCATGATTTGTAAGGTATAATTCAATGCAGGTCGGGGTATTTGCCCGCTGAGTAGTTGTTTCCTGCAAATCATGTATAATAACCATATATATATATATATATATATATATATATATATATACAGGGTTACTGGTAATTCGATACATTCCTTTGGAGATGTGATGGGGCATGAGCTAAGGAGTAAATCTAGCCCTAACATACATTATGCAAAACTCAATAGTTTTTGAGATATTTCAATTTTTTTGTTTTTCTCAAAAGAGTAGATCTTAATGTCTTAAAAGTTAATTTCCGAAAAATCTACTTGACATTTTTTAAATTTTTTTTTACTGCATTACTTGTCCAATATTATAGATATCCGTTTGGAATGAAAAATATCCGGAAACATTTCGATCATGTGAACATTTAAAATAAAAACTTGTAAATTTTTTTTTTAAAATCAGTTATGAAATTTATCTACTAGGTTTTTTCAAAAAAATATTAATGTAGCACGCGTACAAATTATTATAAAAACTTCCTTATTTCAATAGCTATCTAACTAGGTAGAAATGTTTAATGTACCCTTGATAGTTCTAATAAAAAATTAGTAAAGATAATGCTGGTGGCGAAATTTATTAAGCGACTAATCGTTCATTTTCATTTAAGTCAGTCAGTCCTTGACTTTGACGTTTGTGCATATATGTCATTAACTGACATTCTTATCTCCGTGTCCCTTAAGTTTGTTGGACTTGTTAAATTAGTTATCGAAGATTTTGATTTTGGTCTTAGTTGTTGTTATTGTATTTTCTGTGCCATAGCCGCGTATGCCAACGCAGAATACGCTGATATCTTGTTTGTCTATGGATACTGTGGCGGCAACGCTGCTGAAGCTCGCCGAGAATATGGTCTTTGGTACCCTAACCGCCGCTTACCAAATGCACGTGTATTCAGTACGGCATATCGAAATATTGCTGAAACTGGCTCCGTGAAATGTAGAAGAAGTGACGCTGGTGCTCCTCCCGTTTATGAACCAGATGATGAGGAAGGAATATTGAGGTATTTTGAGGAAGACCCAACTATTTCAACTAATAAAGTCGTAAGACTAACCGGAGCGTCACAATGGAAAGTTTGGTCTACGATACGTAGAGTTGGATGTCATCCTTACCACTATACCCCTGCCTAAGGCTTGGAGGAAGGTGATCCTGGAAGGAGAGTAGAATTCTGCCGCCTTATGTTAAATTCAGATGCAGAAAGTGCAAATTTTTTAACAAGTATTTTATGGACGGACGAGTCGAAATTTAATCGCGAGGGTATAACAAATTTCCACAACCTACATTATTGGGCAGAGGAAAATCCCAAGTTAACACGTGAAACTAGTTTCTAAATGAAGTTTTCTATTAATGTGTGGATGAGAGTCATTGGCCACTATTTAATAGGGCCACACTTTTTTCCTCAAAATTTAAACGGGGAAATCTATGAAATTTTTTTTAAGAAATGATCTGGCGGTGATTTTAGAAGATATTCCTCTCGCCGTCAGACAGCGAATGATGTTTCAGAACGACGGTTGTCCAGCACATTATCGGCTGACAGTACGACAGTTACTTGATCAACGTTTCCCTAACCGTTGGATTGGAAGAGCGGGCCCAATACCTTAGCCAGCGCGAAGCCCTGACTTAACACCCCTTAATCATTACGTATGGGGTCATATGAAGGAGATGGTCTATGCCATACTAGTCAATACTATAGAAAACCTTAGACAAAGAATAGTCGATGCTGCTCAACGCATAAGGCATAATCTGACAACCAGAGTAACAGGGACGGAAATAAAAGACGCTGCCGTGTCTGTATACGGAATAGGGGCTCCCATTTTATCTAAAAATAAAATTCGTAATGCTTGTGTTATTTTTACTAGTATTTTCTTAGAACTATTAAGGGTACATTGAACGTTTGTATCTTGTTAGATAGCTATTGAAATAAGGTAGTTTTTATAATAATTTATACGCGTGTTACGTTATATTTTTTTGAGAAACCTAACAGGTAAATTTCATAGCTGATTTAAAAAAAAAATTTTTAAAGTTTTTATTTCAGATGTTCACATGATCGAAATGTTTCCAGATATTTTTCATTCCAAACCGATATCTATAATATTGGACAAGTAATCCAGTAAAAAAAAAATTAAAAATCTCAAATAGATTTTTCGAAAATTAACTTTTAGGACATTAAGATCTACTTTTTGAGAAAAACAAAAAAAATTAAATATCTCAAAAACTATTGAGTTTTGCATAATATATGTTAGAGCTAAATTTACTTCTTAGATCATGCCCCATCACATCTCCAAAGGAATGTATCGAATTACCAGTAACCCTGTATATATAAACAAGCATTACTTCAGATTATTATTATTTATAAAAAATCAAATATTGCAAACTTAGGAGTAATATGGAATTGAGAGAGGCTCGAAGTAGGAACAGGAGCATGATTAGTAATCAGATTAGGGGTGAGGAAGGTAATTAGAGTGGTGGAAGAAAATTAGAGCAGTGGGGGTACAAGTCAACAAGTGCTCGCACGGTGGGTGGCCAAGTGGTGGGAGAGTGACACAAGTAGAGTACAAAGGGTCAAGGTCAAGCGGTGGGGGTAAATACCCCCACCGCTTGACCTTGACCCTTTGTACTCTACTTAGCTCTAATTAGAGCTGTGGGAGATCCAGATCAAGGTGCACAGCTGGAGGTCAAGTGGTGGAGAGTGTGACATAAGCTTGGTCAAAGGGCCAAGGTCATGTGGTGGGGGTAAAGCTATTACAATTATTGCAATGTCCTATTCTACAATTATATTATCTTAGAATTTTTGATTATGATGAAGGTAGAAATAGAACGAATATTAACATAATACATTCACTTTATAACCCATTCTTGATTATATAACTAGAAGATATTATACACCTGAAGACTTTTATTCCAATTTACATTTGCAATAAAAATTATTTTATCTGCATCATTTGTCTTGTCTATTGAGATTTTTATCACAAAATTTGTGGTTTTTTGTTGATTTTTTGAAAAGGCGCATTTACATAATTTATATGAATTATTTTATCGCAACTTGTTATTATTAATGAAATATTGAAGAGTGGTGAAGAACTTCATTTCAGTACTCTTATTATTATTACTTTTCTTATCTTTAGATTTATGATTGCAGATTGTGTGCTTCATTGGTATCTTATGATTTAATTTATATAAGAGGTGTGGAAAACCATCCTATTTATATTGTCTGCATCAAAATTGAAAGCGTCGAAAAAATGGCCATCACCGATCAAGTGGAGACAATAAATTCACGCAACAATGTCCAAATAACGTCAATTATGTCGCACATTTTTACACTATCGAGTCATTCAAGCGTGCTCAGTGCAGAATTTTGTCCTCCAAATCAATTAAATATGGGAAGTAAATATGGAGTGGAATGAATTGGATTCAATACTTACAACTTGGACAAGACGAATAATCGATTTTGGTTAAAGCTGGACCAAACACCTACTGTACTCCACATACAATACTATGGAGTTGACCAAATATATCGGGCGATACTGAAAGCTATGCCAAGTTACGAAAAACGGAACAAAATGAAAAATTATTTCAACTACAAACAAATAACAATCCGTTGAAGTATGTAATTTGGTCAAAATATGGAATTGACTCTACACAACCAGACTCTATTGGAAGTCTATTAGGATTTGAACCCATATATTTACATCCAAACAATAGACATGACTCAACACTCTATGTAGATATTATAAAAGTACGAATGATATGGGTGGATTGTAACATTATTTCTGGAGACTCTTAAATCCCACACCGTTTTCGAGTTTGACATAGATGCTAAATCTGATTGCAAACTTACTAAGGAGTCGGCTAACATCATATGTTTGCCTGAAACACCTGAAGGGCGCCAGTATATCGATAACATTACACTATACATATTGGATGATAAATGTGATTTAATATATTTTCGAGGTGAGAAGACTATAATCGAAGAAGCTTATTCATTTATTTATTTATTTATTTATTTATTTATTTATTTATTTATTTAGGATACACCATCCAACAGCTTTCGCCAATTAAAGGATGGGAAATTTACAATATTTAAATAACATAACATAGAAAAATATATGTATAACATATGTATAAAACAATCAAATACAGAAATTCATTGAAAATTAACAAACAACAAGAAAAATAAAAAAAAATAGATACATAATAGATTATTATGAAAATAAATTCGTAATGCAGGCCGTGATAATTATTACACATGATATGCAACGGAGAGTATTTCAATAAGTTCGTGTGAGGAGTCGAGAGGTAAAAGGTTCCTTCAAATCTAGTTCCGATTGTTGGCACGCGAAATCTCAGATTCGACAAAACTTCAGCACAGTCATATCTATTGTGTACCATATTGAATAGAAATATTAAGGAGTGAAGCTTTCTGCGATCGGTCAAACTGATAAATGAAAATCTACTGAGAAGTACATTATGTACCGTTCCAATTGGAGGATATATGCCATCGATTTTATAACATAGAAATTTTAAGAATCTCCTTTGAACATTTTCAATGGAATCATTATATTTTGAGTACCCTGGGTACCAAATAAAACTCGCATATTCTAACTTAGATTTTACAAACGCGTTAAACAGCATACATAATAACTGAGTGTCTGTAAACCATATTAATTTCTAATGACAAAGCCAAAGTTCTTTGAAGATGCTGATACAATATTTTCAATATGCTTTGAAAATGACAGCTTATGATCAAATGTCACTCCAAGATCATAAAAGTATTCAGGACGTTCAAGAATTGTTCCACTCAGTTGATAAGCGAACTCAAAAGCAGTCTTTTTCCTATGGTATGAGATAGCCTCGCATTTGGTAGCATTTAATGGCAGAGTCTTACTGTTACACCACTCATGAAGCTTATTTCGGTTATTTTGTATTCTCTGACAGTCTTCCAAGGACTCTGTACACCAGTACAATTTTAGGTCATCGGCATATAACAAGAATGGTATGTCTATCGAGTCTACAATATCATTTATAAAGATAACAAACAACAAAGGGCCCAGGACAGAGCCCTGCGGCACACCAGAAGTCGCCGAAATCTCGAAGGGCTTATGACTACAGTATTCAACATATTGTTTCCGCATACAAAGATAGGATTAAAAAAATGTAAGAAGTGAGGACGACAGTCCCACATTGTTTAACTTTTCTAAGAGAACTCCATGGACTAGTTTGTCAAAAGCCTTCAAGAAGTCGGTGTATATTACGTCAACTTGAACATTAGCATCCAAATATTCAGAGATATATTGTGTTATGCAGCAGAGATTGGTCACTGTTGATCTCCCATGTATAAAGCCGTGTTGACTTGGTGTAAGCTGTTCTTTTACGTGAGAATAAAGTGGTTCATGCAAGGCTATCTCAAACACTTTAGCAAAGCTACAGATTATGGTTATCGGACGGTAGCTTTCAATTTTATTTCTTTCACCTTTTTTGTATACGGGGCAGATACGAGAAAGCTTCCAGATCTTCGGAAAGGTACAAGGCTTTAGAAATAAGTTATAGATAAAAGTAAGTGGTTTCGCAAGAATGTAAGCACAGTCTCTTACCATGAAAGCTGGAATATATCTTAATTAGCCAGCTAAGGACCGTACATTTCCCCAATTTGTGCTAGAAAATTAACAATGATACTTGCTACATCTAGTGAAAAAGTTGAAGTGTTTGACGAGACTGTGCTTGACCAGTCAATTGTTAGCTTACATGAACATACATATAAACCACATGGTTTGCAATATTATAAATAGAAACACACATTCGTATCAATTTTCAAGACCTCATACTCGAGGTTGTAGAGAGAGTCAAATTTATATAGAAGGAAATTTTATACCTAGCAATGCTACCAAACGGTGTTATTTATCTCATCTAATACAGCACTAGCTTTTCTATTTGATGAGATAAGATTTGAAATGAGTGGACAGCAACTGGCTGTCGGCGTCGTTAGAAAGCCTGGAATTACTTCCACAATGAAAATTATGTTGTCATATTATGAAGGAACACATCTACGATCACTACTTGCTACAGGTTAGGGTCTCACCCATCCAACAGAAGCAGGATATTTTAGATACTACCAGTTACATGTTCAGTGGTACACTTCCTCTTAAGTACCTCATGGATTTTGCACAAGATTACACAAAAGGTATTTTAAATGCAAAGCAGGAATTAATTCTAATCATATCTCGATCCTTCAAAGATTGTTATATTGGCGTAGTTTATGCAGAGCTAGAATTTAGTAAAATTGAGTGGAAGATTAGATATATTGTGCCTGAAGATAGATAATGGCTTAAAATATTATACAGAGTTAATAAAAGTAGTAATAATGCTAGAATTCAGATGGCTTACCGCATGTGGGATTTATATGAGCTACCTAATTTATGTGATACTGCTTCTGACTTATGTCAAAAGCCGCTATCAGGCGATATATCATTATCGAATTTCAAAACAATGACAATTCCAAAATTAAAACCAAAGATGTTACAAAATTTATTCACGTAGATAAACATACAAGGGCATCTTTCCCTTTTTCTATATTTTTTAGTGCTGCATTTTTTTTTTCATTTTGTTTATCAGCTTAAAAGTTGTTTAGTAAAATATTACTCTCTCTTGTGTTATAAAAATGTCACCAATTTTTGTTTGGCAGTTTTGTTATATTTGTTTGTAACTAATTTTTTCGAAGTAAAATTCTTTTTATTGTGAATATAGCTCGTGTTTTTCTATAGATTCCATTGTCATATATCTATTGGCTTAAACACCTAACATTTATCAAATATTTAGATTTAAGCTCAACTTGATACCAACAAGCCTTTAGTCTGCCTCCATATATTCCGAAATAAAAAATACAGTCCTACCTAATATTACTGACACATCCTGTGTTATATGTAAACGGAAACATTCTATTTCGACATTCACATTTCATCAATTTGTTCAATTACGATCTTACTTTGATATAATTGTACAGTGTCACTTAAAAGCTCCGCATTAATCCAAAACCGCTTAGACTACAACATGATTGTCAGCTTTTTTATTATCGAAAATTCCATTCTTACATAAAGAAGTGATAACGGCTATGCTGGAGAACATTAAATTTCCATTAATTGGATAATAATCAATTGTTCTCAGTGTAGACGTAATAATCTGGATAATAATTTTAACCAAAGTCCCTGATTTAAAACCGTAAGATAAAGCGAACGAAAAGTGCTGCAGAGGACCTTTTTATTTTATCATTAGATTTATCTAAACCCTTGGCCTTTCGGTGATAAAATATAGAAGTGGGGGGTAATTTTTCAGTCTACCTGGCAAAGAAAAACTCTAACAAATTAATGTTTGATTTATTTGGGTACAAGACTAGCATAATATATTTTCATCCTCAAAAGATTTGTGTGCTGCTGAATTCTGACTGCATAATGCTGTTGTTTTCCTACATCTGTGAATTTACAGGGAACGTTTTTGCCGTGAACATTAAAATGGGACGATTACGCCCGCTGAAATCTCATAAATAATACATGGCCAGATATGTTTTTCGTTTTCATTATGTAAACAGATATTCATTTACGTGATAAAAGAAGCCGTGAATTATAGTTTTGGCGTATTAGTAAAATGATATAGATTTACACAATAGGTTGCAAATCTACTATTTTTTGTTTGTACAGGATGTTCTATAAATAACTGTGCAAGTTTAATGGCAGATAAAAATCATCAGCATATTTTCAAAATGCTTCAAATATAGCATTTCGTAATTGACATAGGATATTTCTTAATTTTTGCCTAATTTCTTAGCCTTCATATTTAGTTATAATTTGGTATACACGTTTGTGTCGTTCAGAAAATTAAAATATCAAATGCAACTCTCTTAAAATTATATAAAAACAATTTTTATATTTATCTTATTTTGATACAAGACCAAAAGTAACGACAGAGTCTCATTATTTAACCTTCACTGAATTTACACGTATTTGTCGGGCTCTTTTCTCTGGTCTCGGTTTTATAGGGAACATTAAAAATAGTGGTTTTAGGTGTATAAACCAAATCTCTCAGCAGTGTTTTTGTGTATTAAACCATCATAAAAGGTCAAAAAGATATTGTCCCTGAGGCCACAAACAGAATTCCAATCTTCTTTCCTCATCTCCCTTTTCCAGAGTATGTAAAAAGCCGAAATCAATGGACCGATCTCGGTAAAATATGATATTTATTCTAGTCTCTAGTCTCTAGTCCTATTACAAACATCTTCAGATTTATATTTTTCGCTTATCCCGAGACCTACCCTTGAAATTAAGGGTAGTTCACAAGAAATCGATTTTCTCAATAACGGCTTTGACAATTTGAAGTGAACATAATCATACTACTATTTTAGAAGGATTTTAGGCTGAAAGCCTTTACCTACCTTTGCCTAATTTTAACGCAATAATACTAAAACTATGAGCTGACGTATATCTTATTACTTTCTTGACTCGACTCTCGAATATTTCCGAAGTATGCCGTAGTATTTGTTACGAGTTTATCACCCCTTACTGTGAGGCGGTAGGGGTTGCAAGATGGGCTGCTCTGCGTAGCAGATCGTGGACACTACCTAGCCCGGATAAGTGAAGAAACGTGCCCACGACAAAAATTTCACTAGCCCAAGTTTAACATAAACTATTAAAGTTTTTAGTTTATTTAACATAAAGTCGCTGAGGGTTCCATTCTTAGTGGTCATAGACGAAATAATGACACTCTCTCTCAACATAAAATGGACAATATTATTGTATATACAACTTATGGTTCTCTAACACAAACCTGGCGATGTGTAGTTATATGGCTATATTCTGATGAATATGTTACAAAATAAATAAAGATAATTTCCCCTCGTGTAACTACACTTGGTTTATAAGCGTGAGGATTGACTATTATAAATATAGCCGCAATGTGTTACATTAGAAAACATTCTTAATTAACAATGAACGAATAATATTTGTTTAAAATAAAATAAATAGCCTGACTGAGCTTATCATAGTTCAAGCGTGCTTCTAGAGGGCACAAATATTTTAATAATTATTTTTCGATTGCAACAGACACTGGACCGCTAGATGGCGCCTGCTGATTATTTTACATGTTGCTATAGTAAAGATACCGAGATGTACCAAATAGTCAAGCGATCCTCGTGTCGTCCGTCACATGCCCACCTTGCACTGACGAGAGCCAACAGCTCGAAACTGCAGTCTGCTAGTTGTATGGGATGACTGGTACGAGAGCTCCTTTAAGTAGGATCAGTCTTTCTGCTGATGTTTGTTGCAATCGAAGCATTAGCGTTTTGTTGGTAATATGCGATTATTACACTTAAGGCGCCAGGCTTGTAACTTGTAATTCAGCGCTCGGCAGGGCACATAGCCCGGAGAGTAGCTGTTGGTTGCAATCTGGTTATGTTCCTTATAGTAAAATAAAGATTTTATAGAGGAGCTTGTGAATGAAATATTATGTGTTAATCTATATATATATCTAAGTCAATGAATACCCACTTAGTTTTTCGAATGTCTTGAAGCACTTGATTACCTTAATGGTAATAAAATGTACTTCGTCGGTGATTTTAATATACCTGAATATAAACTGAGCACCGAAAATAATAACAGTACGACTCGTACCTTGGCTTTACAGGCATTCCTCAACTTTTTTAACTTAGCGCAAATAAATAATGTAAATAATTATTATACCAGACTTCTTGATTTGTTTATTATAAATCAATTAAGTCGTGTTAGCAAATCAGATAATGTTTTATTGAGTGAGGTTGCTTACCACCCCGCCCTTTGCATCTGCTTTTCTATCATAGTTAATTCATATCATAGCGCTCAGACTAATGCAAAAAAAGTTTAAAACTTTCGTAAAGCCAACTATGCTCTATTGTATGAACTGATATTGAATTGTAATTGTTCTTTTTTTAAAAATTTTGATAACGTGAATGTAGCCAGTGATCAATTCTATAGTACGTTTAGAAGCATACTAGACATATGTGTTCCCAAATACATTCCTCGAAATACTACTAAAAAGTATCCGCGTGGTTTAACGGTCTTATTGTAAAAAATATTAAAACGAAAGTCTTGCTTTGGAAGCGCTACAAAGAAACAAGCGATCCGGATATCTATAATCAGTTTAAAATTATTAGAAATCAAATAGATATAGAAGTCGACATTGTGCATAACATTTTTGCAAGAAATATTGATCGCAATGTAAAGAATGACGTTATTTTTAGGTTACATCAATTCTAAATCAAACATGTCGAACATTCCCGATTCCAGCTTTTTCAGCACTGCATTCACCACACCGTTAAACATTATTAATAATGCAAATGATTCATATTACAATGATCACCATCTACAGTTTTCACAGATTAGTACTAATGATTTATTAACCGCGTTATTAAAGTTGAAAACCTAAGTTTACTAAAGGTCCCAATGAGATTCCAGCATTTATTGTTCGAGTCTGTGCTTATGCTCTGGACGAACCACTATATTGTATAACAGAATGCTGCGTACCTGTGTTATTCCGAATGTTTGGAAAATCTCTCGAGTTTGTGCCGTATTTAAAAAGGGCCATAGGAATAATATTGAGAACTACATTCCTATAACAATAATACGTAATTTTGCCAAAGTTTTTGAAATTACACTACATGACATATTGTACCGGCACGTTCAGGGTCAGATTTCTATTCATCAGCATGACTTCATGCGTAACAGATCAACGGTAACAAATTTAGCATCACTCAATTTATTGGTTAGAATCTTGATATGAATGTCCAGGTGGACGTAATTTATACAGATTTCTCCAAGGCCTTTGATCGGTTAGATCATGGCATCTTACTTCAAAAGCTTGTCTGTGCCACTGCTTGACCTATATAAGTCTTATTTAATTAATAGAACGCAGTTCGTTGAATGTTGCGGTTTCATTTCTAAGGATATTTCAGTATCCTCAAGAGTGCCTCAAGGGTCAATCATTGGTCCACTGCTCTTCATGATATTCATCAATAATATTGTGAAATACCTTGATGTGCATTTTTTACTATACGCCGATGACGTATTCTGCTCAATATATAATAGGCCTGACTGCCTAAAGTTGCAAAATAATCTTACAAAATTAAATGAGTAATGTGTGTTAAATAACCTGCCCCTGAACGTAGCAAAGTGCAATATTGTAACTTTCAGCCGAAAAATATCACCTATTTTTTTCAAATATACCCTGGACAATGTCACCTTAAATCAGTTGGACTCAATTAAAATTCTAGGGATTATATTTGATAAAAAAATTGTCATTTATTCAGCATGTTAATGAAACTATTAAAACCAGCTACAAAAGTTTGGGTTTTGTTATAAGGACATCCATGTATTAATGCTATTCTTTAATGCATTTGTGAAAACTAAGCTTGAGTATGCTGCTCTAGTATGGCAACCAGGTTACAATGTTCATACTGAAAGTTAGGAGGATATCCAACAGCATTTCTTAAAGTTTTTGGTCTTTCAAAATAGATGGTCACTACCCTCACATTGGAATACCTCAGCAGAACCTATTAAACATATTTTCTGTACTAAGTCTGCAAGACCGTAGAAAATTGATTGTCCCCAATTTTTAGAGCAACTTAATTTCTATACTCAGTCGTTGATGCACATTTTCTCTGACAAACATCTTAAAATTTTCCCCGCTCTTCTTTATATGTGAGAACTGCAATAACCTGCAGGACAGGCTGGATATATTTAGTTGTAATTACAGATTTTTGAAAAAAATGTATGTATTGAATTAATTTTATTATGAAGTATGTTTATATATTCTTTATTCCTTTATCATATGCTGCCATTGCTACCTGTTTTATTTGCTGTGTATCTTTATACTAATATAATTTTATTGTTGTATGTTCCCATCCTTTAATTGGCTCGAGTACTGTTGGATGGTGGAAAATAAAATAAAAAATAAAATATTGTTATTGGCAATATTTAATAACAATATTGCCAGATGTTGAGTATAAGTGCCAGATTTATCAAAAAATACTCATTAAAATCTAATTTCCATCTACGCGGAAGGGGGTGAGCGTATACCCAAGTTGGATTCACCTATATAGGTATTTGTATTGAATTAGTGGTCGCCAGCTGGAAATGCTGTAGGCAACTCTGGCGAGTTTAATATTTGAGGACTGTTAATTACCGATTTACAACTAGTATAGCTATCCGAGTAGTACAACATTACCTGTATGCTGTATTGTAAGTTAAGATAATATGGGCTATATAATAGCATGGGTGTTTCCTACATCATCATCATGTCAATTAAAGGACAATATTCAATTAAACATATGCCGGTAATTACACATTGTCGTGAATGTAATAACAGTAATGACACAGGTGCGACGGTGTTTACACATAAATTACTAAAACTGTCTATTGGGAATAGTGTTCCGTATAAAATAACTTAGTTTTACGTTACCGAATCAGTGTATTTTCCTAGAAAATAATTAAGGGAAAATATAAATAGTGATTTTGTTTTAATCTCACCAAGAATATTTATAGCCTGTTCAAGTGTACCCTCAGAGCAAGTAATTACTGTTTTTAACACGAATATTTAGTATTATCTAATATAACAACATAGAACAATAATAGTCCTATAAATCTCTTGACACGCCTGTAAAAGATGATACAGTGCTACCACAATTTCTCTTCAATATAATAAACATTACAATTGTTCCATCTTCATTTGTTTTTTTATTATATAATTTAAATGATTCATTTATTTCCATAGGTATACAGGGTGTCTCACCGGGAACTGAATCGATCGATATGGAGAAAACTACGCATCAGAGAATTTTGAAAATTTAGATAATTACTAATGTCGGTGTGGCCAATCCAACTAAAATAATTACAAGCAGCTGGTACTTCCGCTTATACTGGAAGTCGATACCAACTTGCTTATTTCAAATGGAACACCCTATTTATTTTATGATTTTCGGAAAGAGCATAAAATTCTGAGTCGAGAATATATAGCATATCCTATACCTAAACCTAGCCGTTTCTGAGATATTTGACATTTAATAGAAAATTTGACAGGTGCAACGGTTTGCAAGAACCGTTATAACTTTCTTCATGTAAAAGATCCTCATTTGCTTCTTGTCACATAAAAAGAACACAAGGAGAACTACGTTCTACAATTGAAATAAATTCAATAATATATGACGTTCCGTTTTTCGCGTTACATTTTGTCAACTTCAAACCGCGAAAACTTGTTTAGGTCAAATGGAACACCCTGTATTTTTTACGTCAAGTTGTGTAAAATTGCATTCGCTTTTTTCTGATATTAGCATTGTGGGGGTGAAAGTTACAACTTTTTGAAATATTTGCGATTTTATTATAAATTCATGAATTGTTTGTTGTAATCATTTCATCAAAATAGCCATGATTAGAAACAATCAGTCATTATCTTATGTCAAAAAATGCCAGCACGTTTAAATTGTACCAACGAAAACCTTTTAAACTTGTTTATTATTTATGGAGAATGTGATAAAGTAATATAAGGAACTTGCAGCACATTTGCTACTCGATATCCAGAAATACGGAAACCGTCACCAAACACTGTAAAACGCATACTGGAAAATTTTAAAAATTATGGCTCTGTCAAGGCAAAAATGCAAAGAAGAAAGCCTATTGTTGATGACCAAAACATTTAAATAGTCATTCTGGGATATTTTCATGCATTTCCAAGGATGTCATTATGACAAGCTGATCTGAAATCGGGACTATGCAAGGATTCAATTCACACAATCTTATTAAAACATAAGTTTCACCCGTTTTCATTCTATATGGTTCAAGGATGAAAAGAAACAGATTTCCTAATAAGACAGAATTTTTGTGAGTTTATTCCAATTATATACAGATGAAGCAAAATTTACTAAAAATGGACTTTTTGATAGACACAATTCGCATTATTGGAGTAACTCAAATCCTCCTATGTTCAGAGAGCGAAACTTTCAGGAAAGTTGGCAGTTCAATGTTTACTGTGCCATAAGAAACGATAGAGTGGTGGCATTACAATTTTATCAGGAAAATTTAAACGGAAAATTAAATTTTCTCTTCTGCTAATATGTATAGGTAATTTTTTTTAGGTGAAAAATATCTGAATATCTTACAAAATTTAAATAATAACTATTTCGAAAATTTACATCTCGCCGAACATAAAAACATTTTTTATCAGCACGACGGTGCTCCCCCACATAACGCATATTTAATTTATAATTATTTACAAGAAACTTTTTATGATCAATGGATTGCCAATAATGGACCTTTCTTATGGCCTCCTCGCTCGCCCGATTTATCAGTTCTGGATTATTTCATTTGGGGAACTATTAAAAATAAAGTTTATGAGAGCCCATTAACAACCCTTGAAGATTGTATGCAAAGAGTAAGAAATGCATTTCAAAATATATCACAGGACTCAATTAGAAGAGCTACCCACGAGGAACTAATCCGAAGGTGCGAAAAATGTGTCGAGGTTCGAGGGCAGAATTTTGAGCAATTGTTAAATTAAAATTATATTTTAAATTGATCTTATCTCTGCTATTTTAGTTCATGCCATATCTTCAATTAGATTAGTATGCAAGCTACAGTGTCAGTGTTATTTTGCGTTTTTGTGGATATCGAGTAGCAAATGTGCTGCAAGTTCTTGATATTACTTTATCACATTCTCCATAAATAATAAACAAATTTAAAAAGTTTTCGTTGGTATAATTTAAACATGCTGGCATTTTTTGACAGAAGATAATGACTGATTGTTTCTAATCATGGTTATTTTGATGAAATGATTACAACAATTCATACTTTCTAATAAAATCGCAAATATTTCAAAAAGTTGTAACTTTAACCCCCACAATGCTAATATTAGAAAAAAGTGAATTCAATTTTACACAACCTGACGTAAAAAAATACAGGGTGTTCTATTTGACCTAAACAAGTTTTCGCGGTTTGAAGTTGACAAAATGTAACATGAAAAACGGAACACTTGGTATGATATTATTGAATTTATTTAAGTTGTAGAACGTAGTTCTCCTTGTGTTCTTTTTACGTGGCAAAAAGCAAATGAGGATCTTTTACACGAAGAAAGTTATAACGGTTCTTCCATACCGTTGCACCTGTCAAATTTTCTATAAAATGGCAAATATCTCTGAAACAGCTAGGTTTAGGTATAGGATATGCTACATATTTTCGACTCAGAATTCTATGCTCTTTTCGAAAACCCTAAAAATATATAGGGTGTTCTATTTGAAATAAGCAAGTTGGTATCGACTTCTGGTATAAGCGGAAGTGCCAGCTGCTTGTAATTATTTTAGTTGGATTGGCCACACCGACATTAGTAATTATTTAAATTTTTAAAATTTTCTGATGCGTACTTTTCTCTATATCGATCGATTCAGTTCCCGGTGAGACACCCTATATTACAAAATTACAAAGTTACGGAATTATATAAATCTAATTATAGTCACAAGTATAATTACAAGAATAATATTCAGAACAATACTAGTGGCACCGAATATTATGGATTTCTTCTCTAGATTTTTGTAGGGTATACTGCTTTATTTTAGTTTTTACTTTACTGAATAGTGACATGCTTTTAATTTCGTTTGGTAACGTATTATATGTTCTTGGACTTAGGTAAGTAAAACATCGTTGTCCACAAGTTGTTTTGATTTTAGGTGACCTCAAGTTATTATTTATACTTCCTCTTGTGTTTTGTAGAGCTGTGGTTGGCATATTAGATTGACACTGATGTAAGGCACATTGAAAAAAGAATTCTTGCCTAATGTCCATTACATTGGCGTCTTTGAAGAGGATATCTGAGGGATAGGTGAGTTATTTACCTAACATAATTTTTAATACTCTTTTTTGTAAAACTTCTAAATTTTTCAAGTATGTGTCCAGTACTTCTCCCCAACCAACAATTTCGCATTTTAGATGAGACTCGACAAGTGAATGGTACAATATTTTTATTTGCTTATAATCTAGAAGTTCACTTAAACATTTAAATGTGTACGTAAGTTTTCTTAATTTATTTGATAAATAATTCACGTGCGCATCCCATTTTAGTTATTATTCCCGGATATTTTATTTGAGTTGTAGATGCTACCTTGAAATTATCGTTGACACTAAGTTCATTATATGTCGGGGCGGATGTTTCATATAAATAAAAAGGTAAGTATTTCGTTTTGGTTGAGTTTAGTGTAAATAGCTTACTTCGAAGTATTGTTTTATGCTCTTTAAATCATTTTCTGCTTTAATTTTCAGATCTTTCCAGTTAGGCGCTGTGTAAAAGATTGCGGTGTCATCAGCACAGCTTACTATGGAGCCAGAAGTTTGTAAATCAAATAGAGAGTTGATATATATTATCAATAATATGAGCCCCAAAACTGTTCCTTATGGCACTCCATACTCAACTGTTACTCGCGGAACTTATTTCTGTGTATTGTACTCTATCTGTTAAATATGATTTTAAGAGTTTTTTACTATTAATTCTGATGCCCAGATTTTCAAGTGTCGACAATAATTCAGTGTGCCTTACTGTGTTGACGGCTTTAGTAAATATATGTAAGCTAAGCTTTTATTATTATTATCTAAAGCCTGGTATATTTTACTTACTAGGAAAGCGATAGCAGCTTGAGTGTTTTTACCTTTTCTGAAACCAAGCTGGGAACGGGATAATAATTTGTACGTATCTAGATAGTTCACTATTCTTGATTTAATGAATTAATGAAATTTTTGCTATGTTACTAATTAATGAGACCGGTCTGTAGTTTGTTACCCCTCTTTACTGCCACACTTAAAATGGGTTTAATAATAGCTATTTTAAAGACCGATTGACATTCACCCCTACACATCGTTTTATTTATTATGGAAGTTAAGGGTTCTAAAATAAATTCTGAAATTTCTTTTAAGGTAGTAACAGTTATTCCATCTATACCGGGAGATTTGTTGGTTTTTAATTTTTTTATAGTTTGTTTAATTTCGGTTGTATTAGTGGAATACAGGAACATGGTATTCGCTTGGGCTTTGGCTAGAGGCTTTTCGCCCCTGCTAGAGATGATTCTGTTTGCAAGAGAATTTTCAATTTTCTGAAAAAAGAGTTGAATATGTTGGCCTTTTCATTATCGTCCGTAACCTTTTCTCTGCTCTTATTTTTAATGGTAGATATTTGACTTGGCTTTGTTAAGACCGCAGAATTCATTTGTAATCTCCCATAAATTCTTAAATGATGCTTTATTTATCTCGATTTGTTCTCTATAATATTTATTTTTTCCTTTTTGATCAACTTGTTCGGTATTGAACGTTTTGTACTCATTTCTTAGTTCTATATCATTTGAGTCTTTCTTTACATCTATGTACATTTTATCTCTTTTATTTATGTTTTTAATAAGTGCCTTAGTTATCCATTTTTTAGCTTTATTTTATTACGCTTAATTTTAACAGTAGTTGTGCATGATATTATCTTATTATATAATGTACTTGTTGTGTGGGTACAACTAATTAAATGTTCTTCAGAAGGAGTTATTTATTAAACAAAACTTTAATAAAAAGTGGTTACGAATCTTAAGTTTAAATATACGAAGTGAATTGTTTGAGAACAGAAATATGACTGACCTTTTTTGCCTGTATTTCGGCGGTCTCTCGTATACCTCTCGAGGGATGGGTAAATGAGCGTAATTTCCAAATTACGGTTGGCTATTGTAGTTGGTCATTACTGCCTCCAACCTATCGTTCATGTTGAAAATATCAAGTTTTATAGCTTTTACATCATTTATATTAACTTTACGATATTCGCAATTTAGCTCCTCCTTTACATAAACAATCTCCGTCATTTCTATTTATTCTGCCCCTAATTCCAGAAGCCAGGGCTTGTGCGGAAGGGGTTACATATTGAAAAAACGCGGACATACAACCATTTCCTCCGACAGTGCCAGTGCCGGAACCAGGATTCGAACCCGGTGGTGCGATGTCCGTGTGATTAATCGCGATAGCCACCTCGCGCCTTAACCTACTCGGCTATCGACCAGACTTGTCTGATTACAATTTGTTGTCCAATTCCCACTTGTTATATAAATAGCCATTATTGGATTACGATACAGTCTCGCAGTTTATTTTTACAGTGCAATTAAATGTTATGTGATAATGATAAAGTAACGTGAGGTCATTTCAATTTCTGATATTAAAATGGCTATTCCCTACGATAGAAAAAGTTTTGATATACATAATAGTTCCAGCACAAATTAGTCAGAGTTGCTTTTGATTAATTACTTGGGCACGATATATTGCCGAACTGCGCGACTGGCATATAAAAATTAATGTTTTATATAGCCGACGAACCATTTCAGTTTCAGCGAAACATTTCATTTCAAATAAAATAATGTCGGGGATAACTTTTGGTCTAGTTATTTACTTCCCGCACGGGAGTTGGCGTGCTTGTTTTTTCATAGAAGCAATATTAGTTTTGAATTGGTAAATTCAATTTAGTTCCATATATTTTCGAAATTTATTACTTCCTCGTTAGCATGAAATGGCTGTAAATACTTCAGAGTGAAAAACAAACGAGCATCGTGGGATTTGACCGCGACTGTGTCATCTATCCTGGCCGGCTTAGAAATAAAGGTTATATGAAGATATAACTTACTGCTCGGTGCAGTGTGCTTTCGTGAATTCTTCATTGGACTTTTAGGTGTATATTTTTCAACAACCCTGCTCTAGTTTTTAAATTATTACTGCACGAAAAGTCAGGTAGTTCCCTAAACAATAAGAAAATACAAGAATACATGAGGATTTTAGACGTGATTTTATAATTTTCATTAAAATATTACATCTTCTGAAAGAAATATTTGAACCAACAGTAATCAGGCTACTTTTAGACCAACAGGAATGAAAATATCACTTCCTGTTTAACCGGAAGTGACATCAACTTTTTTTTCTGAACTGGAATGACTATATTTTTTTGATGGTTTCTCATTAAGCATAAATTTCTAAGTGCAACAGTTTTTTCAGATGTAAAAAAATCCAAAAAAGAAATGAGATACGCACAATTTTTTAAATTTTTCAAAATGGCCGCTTCAGATGAATGCGATGTAAAAAATTACAAAGTAGGCTATAGACATTATTAGTAAGGTTGTAGAATTGTCTGTAAAAAAGAAAATAGTTATTTGGATTACTGATAGGTACCAGTATTTTTATGTTTTTTTCAAAAAACGGAATTTAATTTTCATTTCCGTAGGGATCCTATGGATTTTTTTTAATGGAACTGTGCTATTTTTTTTATTAATCAGAAATAATGATTCATAAACTATAATCATTTCTTAACGACATCCTTCGTAATAATAGAAGTATTTGTAAAAAGTAAGCGCCAACAAATCATTTTAATAAGGTACCAATCTACATTTAAATCCAAAATTGAAGATAGCCATGAAAATGACAGACATTCGCAACAATTGAATTATTCTTGACTTACTCACTAATTTTCTGAAGCAAGTGTATTAAAGTTGCTATAAACAAGAAAATTATTATAAAATTAATATTATAAAAAGATTTATTGTGGATGAAGAGACGGAAATTTATGTATTAGCTTTAGTGCATGTTGACCCAACCATTTCGGTAAGACAAATTGAACATGAATTACCAGCCAGGAAAATTTTAAAGAAACGCGGCTATCGTTCTTATAAATATCAATTATATCAATTTTTGTATGAGAATGATTATCAATGAAGAATAAAATTTTGTAATTGGTTACAGTTATGCCAATTAAGGTATGAGAATTTTATCAAAAACATTTTGTCCACTGATGAATCGAGACTTACAAACCTTGGTTTATTTAATCAAATCAACACTCGATATTGGGCAATTGAAAATCCTCACATTATGAGGCAGGGGCGGTTTCAGGAGCCGTTTGGCTTCAATGTTTGGTTAGGCGTATTGGGCGACCATATCATAGGTCCAATAGTTTTTGACGGAACTCTAACTGGACCAAGATATCTAGAATTTCTCCAAAATATAATACTTCCACAGATTAATCAAATTCCCAATACCAATATTGACGAGGTTTACTTCAACAAGACGGGGCTGGACCACACAATGCTATTATCGTTACGAATTACTTAAATCAATTATTTCCAGGTCGTTGGATTGGAACCCATGGTCCAGTCAGATGGCCTGCAAGGTCGCCTGACTTAACCCCACTCGATTTTTGTATTTGGGCTCATTTGAAAAATAGAGTCTATATGGCTGCTCCAATCACAAGGCAAGATCTGGAAGAAAGCGTTCGACACGAAATTGCAGAAATTCAACAATTACAGAATGTTAGATGTGCAACAATAAGTCGCGCTACTCTGTGTATTAATCATAATGGTGAATAGTTTCAGCAATTTTTATAATGGTTTATTATAATTTAGGTTTTAAGTAGTTTTGTTATTCTATTTATTTATGGTTGTAACGTTTTATTAAAATTATTTGGTGCTTAACTTGTGTTTACTTTTTAAAAATATTTCTATATAAAAATACTCCGATTCAACCGGAAAATGATAGAAAACTTTATATTGACGCATACAAATAAGCTTAGCTAAATTGTTACAGTCGCTTTCCTTACATGAAAAATAATAGACGTTATACATAAAGATAAACACATGCTTACAGTACATTTCTTTTTCATTCATACTTTATCTATATTCATTGCAAGTAGAATTACTGGTTGATATTCTTCTAAGATGGGCGGTACATGAATTTTGCCGCTTATATTTTACCAAACAAGATTTTTACCCCCATCGGGGGTGTTTATTAACCGTTAGCAGGGTTGGAGAGGGTAAAAAAACATTCAACACCACCACCTTGTTTAGCATCCTCGAAAATGGACGTTATATGCGTTTTGTCGGTGATCGATAAAGAAAGATTTTTACTCGCTTCGGGGGAGCTTATTAGACGGTAGAGGGGTTGAAGGGGGTCGAAAGAAACACCGTGTCCTGTTACAGTTCAATTTAACATTTATGCATTATATAAAAAAATCTCTAAATCATTACTTTATCTCTTACATTTAATGTCTAACGAATTCGTGTTATCCGTCGTCACGCGTAATATTTATTATTTAGTTGTCTATATGAATTCGCAATTGTAAGGAATCTGTTATACTTAGGTGTAGACATGACATTATACATTTTGTTGTGTAGCGTGTTACATATACTTAGGCTCTCTATTTCTGTCATTCTTAAGCTAGGCAACCAATAACTTTTAATTAGTTTATAGGTAGATTCCTATAACATATTGGCGATCGGTAACACAGATTTATTTCTTCACAATAGTTTTTGTCTTCCGGCAGTCTGTCACTTTTCACGTGTAGTTCGCTCGAACGCTTGGCAATTTATTAAGTGGTATTTTTACGTGCTCGTTGCGATTTTTGAAACAAGTAATTTCACCATTTTGGGATACATTCGCAACGTTATATTTTCGATTTTCCATTTATGTTTGGACGAGTGCATATTTTTATGGTATTGGAAATCGATTGTCTTCATTGGAAGGATCTATACGTAAAAGCCATTTTTGCCAAATTTACACGAGGCCAAGGACATCCAAGGTCAACAACATTTCTCTAAGAAAACTCTCCGAAACGAGGGAATTACTTTATTTTTATATTCAAACTAGCAAAATATCATTTGTAGTAAATTGTTCAACGGTAAAAATTTATTTTAGGTTTTTTTTTCCACCTACGGTTTCGCCTAGTATTTCGTAGTTTTTCCTACGTTTTTTTCGTCTCCCCTGATACGAACGAATAACTTATTTCTACTGGTCTACACGTACTTATGTTACTTCTCCTTGCTGGACTGGAATTTCTTTTTTTTGGAGGAGCCATCCATTTTCTGGGTTAATTGATAGTCTGGAAGTTGCCATTCCTGAAATTTGAGCCGAAGCTGAAGCCCTGCTGCCTGCAGTTTGTATCCTTCTTGCGCCATATATATATATTGAATTTTTTTTAAAATATATTATAAATTTTACTAAAAAAAATGTCACCACTGTACCTATATATATGTATATATATTTTTTTAAATTTTGCTAAACATTTTATGAAAATATTCTGTCAACTAATTATAACATCTATGATATTTGTTGGGGGTTTAAGCACTTACGTAAGACGCGTATACCCAGTTAGATACATATTTTTTAGTGTTGAATTTGTCTACCATACCCTACGTTATTGTACTGTTGAATGTTATAAAGTTACTTCGTTTATTGTTATTAAAAGGTAAAACTGAATTTTAATTTTTCATTATCGTCTCGCTAAGTAATTTATTTAGTAAATTTAAGGTTACATTGTACTTGAGCTGGTATTTGGAGTGGAAAAAAAAATTTACTTGGCGCCCTGATACATCAAAGTAATTTAGAACCCCGACCATCTCCACTGTCAGTCGGCCGGCAAATACCGTTAGTCAACAGACGACGACCAACTAGGTACGTCAGATTGTAATTTTAAAATTTGACGTAGCAGTCCTCTAAAATGGGGGAGGGAGGTACTCTCATTGCATAGCAAAATATTTACAATTTTCGGCTTTTTTCCGACTCACACACTGCAATATTAATGTATATAAAAAACAATTAGATCCCTTACCTAAGATACACAGAAAAAATCTATTCTATATTAAAATAATCGACTATACTTCAAACTTTGTACTTGCGAGAAAAACATTAGTCTAGTAAACTATTATTAATTCTAAACCTAGAATAGGTATATTTTTGCGTGAGTCTTAAAAACATACGTATTTACTAGATTAGTGACCATTTCAACCCTCCGATCTGAGGCCTTTAGATTAATTTGCGCGGAGTTGCCTGAAACTTAAAACCAGTAGTCAATTAAAAGAATTTGCAGATGCAATATAGAAGGATGTCAAGCAATTAGTGTACAGATGAGCACTTTAATTTTTCAATCATTATTAATATATATAATACGTAATTATAGTTAAATCCACATCATCGTGCATCCAATTTTACATTGATTGATAAAAGCAGCTTTGGGCGAGTTTACTAATTTCCGATGTAATGAATTTCTATTAAATATTAATTGATATGCCAAACAATAACCGAGAATAAATAATTCAGAGTTTGTGTCAATATTATTGGTTCGAATTTTTGATTAGGATAAAAGCATTCAGCTTAAAATATCTGGATCAGTCAGTACAGTAATTAAAAATGGATAATGCAATGTTGAAATTGAACTAACAAAAAAATTTAAATTGTTCATGCAAAGCATGAAGTCGGTTATTGCTCGTAACAGTTGTTGCTTTCGGGTAATGGCGATTGATTGATTTGATTTTCTGTCGAAGGGCAGTTTGGAAATAAAAGAAGTAGTTTAAGAGAAATAATTAAAATGGACATAAAACATTTTTCGTGAAGGATATCACTAGATCTCTAAGATGATAAGTTTTAATAATATACGGAATGTTTGGGACTCTGATAACAAATGATAGTCTGTCTCACGTTAACTAAAAACTGCATTACAACGTGAGTTCTAAATCCACCGGTTTGCCCAAGAAAAATATTGTTGAATTTTTCTGAGTGAGAAATCAAAGTGAAAATTTTAGATTTGTTTGAAGAATATTCTAGTGTGATAGGCATCGCTGGTCAAGTTTCAGTGCCTCATGGTATTATATATAGAACTCTCAAAAACAGGTGTAATATTCATTCCAGATGGTAGACGACATTCCCAGGTCTTTCAGTCCTGGTCCTTACTTGGTCTAAATGTCTTAGAACCTAATATCTACGTCATCAGGATGTATTAGGCCTACTTTCGAAACTCGTTCGGTTTTCAGGATATTGGCCAAGAAAATTAGAAAAAAAATAGTTTTTTTCTGATTTCTGAAGGTTGTATCTCAAGAACCGAATATCTCAAAAATTTGTCTAATACATTTGGATGGCTTTAACTGGTAATCGAACGGCGCATAAACGGCACCATCTAGTGTTTGAGAATGATATATTTTCTTTCAGCTTTCTCAATTAGTGAAGAAACTTTAATATGGATTATTTAATAGATAACTTTAATAAATACAATAGGTGGGTAATTTTACAAAGCATTATCGGTAGTGGTGGGCAGGAACTGGTTTAGCCTACGGATCCTGCACTAGGTCTACACGGCGGTAATCAGACCTAGACTCCAATACTTGTCGGTGGTCTGGTGGCCGAGTGTGAACCGCATCACCACGTCCAGAAGACTGGCAAAGGTTCAATGACTTGCCTGTCTTGGGATAAAAGGCGCAATGAGGACGATACCTACAGCTGCCTTGGAAGTAATGCTAGGACTGCCGATGCTTCCAGCTTGGATCGAGACGGAAGCTATTGCGGCCCATCTAAGAATGCGAGACTCAGATAGCTGGAGATGTAGCGGAAGGACAGAGAGTCATGCAGCCATCGCCAGATTGGCGGAGGAGGAAATTCCAATCTCCGCCCTTAAGGTGAGGGAGGCAACTGACCGCTTGAAATTAGAAAGAAAGTACACTCTAACCCGACTCAGTAGAGAAGAGTAGGTAGAAGGAAAGATTAATTTTCCCCCGAACTCCCTGGTATGCTACACGGACGGTTCCCTTCTAATAAATGGACAGGGGCAGTCATCGGGGGCAGGAATAGCCCTGAAAGTCAGGGGAGTACAGCAGAGATTTGCTCTAGGATCGTACACTACAGTATTTCAAGCAGAGGTATATGCCATCCTAAAAGTGGCATATAAGGAAGAAATGAGGAACGGTAAAAATTTGTATCTGTTCCGACAACCAGGCAGCACTTCGGGCAATCTGCTCGCCCAGAACGAGGTCCCCCCTGGTCCAGGAGCGTGGGGATGCCCTAGAGGAACTTGCCAGGCACAAGAAAGTGAGCCTGATATAGGCTCCGAGACATACCGGGATCTCGTGAAACGAGAGAGCCGATGAATTGGTTAGGCTCGGAGCCAGGGTACCCTGTCTTGGCCCAGAACCCATGTTGGAAATTACAAGAAAACATGCTACTACGGTCCTTAATGAGTGGGCACATGCAACATTGAGGGAACATTGGAAGCTGAGCAGTGGCTTCGTAACGGGGCCGAACAAGTCAAGGACGGCCTGGTTACTAGACAGAAACCGCAGGACTTTGAACCAATTGGTCGGAGTCCTAACCGGTCACTGTAGGCTCAGAAGACACCTCTCACTGATAGGGGTTGAGGAAGATCCCACCTGTCCAAGATGCGGAAATGATGAAGAAACATCGTTTCACTTCTCGGGACAATGTGAAGCATTCGAGCGCCTGAGGTATGAACTCTTCGCTGTCATGACCCTCCCAAAAGAGGAAATGGACTCTCACGAATGGAAACACGTCCTGACTTTCATTGGAAGATCAGGAAGGTTTCAAGAGGGAGTAGGAGGTCGAGTAGGAGTGAACGGTTGAGGGGACGCCAGGAGGAAGGTCAAAAGGACCCATTTGTGACCTACTTGCCAGGCACCAGGCCTCTCCCAATAATTACCACTACTTCGTGTAATTTTGTTAGCAGAAAAATATTTGCTTCCAACTTCGCTATAATTGCTAGAAAATCCCAGTGTGTTAGATTGACTTGTATTTTAAAAGTCTGTTTTAACACTTTGATTTAAAATTTATTTTTAAATGTCTGTGGAAGGGTCTAAAGCTTCACCCTCTGTATCACTTTTTGAAATAACACACTCATTAAAACGAAATTAAAATATTTATTTAATTTAAATGAACAGAGTTCGTTTAACTTTTAAAGCTTTATTTTAATTTGCGCGATGGCAGAAGGTTTGGTTTTACTTAAATCTATTTTATGGGGCGCGGTGGCCGAAGATTAACTTAAAAACTAGATTTTATTTTAAGGGGCTCGGTGATCGGAGATTAATTCAGCTATTTTACTTCGGACAGCCAGAAATTTATCGTTGAATTAAATCGATAAGCTTGGACTAGACAGACGGTACTAAATTTTAATTATTTTAGGAACCACAAGAGTTACTAGTATATTCACTTTTTAATTCACATCTAAACCTTTGATAAAATGCAAGAACTTTGAAAATACCGAACTAGAACGCACTTAGCCTGAGCTCGTGGTGCTCGGCCTTTTATATGTTCCAACGAGGACGTTCGTGCGGAGGTCTGGAAATGTCTGGAGAATGTCACCCGCCATTCCGTGCAGGCACGTTTGCGCAAGATTGGACAACATTTCGCAATATTGCATCATCCAATGTAAAAAGGAAAAGTTCCAAGATGAAAAGTATATGACCGTCTCGGCATTGAATTGGGAAATTTTTTGACATAAGAATAAAGGTCGAATCCACTTTGGTTTGGAATTTATTAATACAAATAAGTTGAAAATTTTGAGAAAAATTGGGCTGACCCCATAAAGTCGTCCCGAAGGTCCTGCACTTAAAGTTGAATATGATATGAAATTGTACGGATGGGTCTGCGATGCACAAAAGGACGTGAGTTTTGATGATGAAAGGGGACCGGTTGGAAATAAGTATTGACATTAATGGGGACGCCAGTACCGGTACTTTATTTGACGGATATGAATGAAGATTGATTCGGTTTGGATGTTAAAGATGCAAAATGGATTGAGACTCTAATTTGAAGGGAAGTTTGTTAATAGAAAACTAATGGAAGCGAGTTGAAAGGTCTCAATTGAGGTACGGAAAGTAGTTTTGATATTAGTGAAAGTTCATTGGGGCCCGATATTTTTTTAGGGTGATATTTTGTAATGTTGGTGCCGCAAAATTGATAATTTGAATATTTTTTGATAATTGCTGGCGGACTGAGATTAATTGATTGATTTATTTTGTATATTTTAAGATTTTTGAGTTTTTCTCATTACGCCATATGTGAGACGTACTATAATAACCGCCACAACAATTTTTAACAGTTGGCCTAAGATCATGCGATTTCTACTACCAATATGTATAAGATATGGTTATTTCCTAATTCCACCAATGGCTTACAGCCTTTGAATTTCATTTAATATAACATCACTTACAAAATTACAAAAATATTTAAGGACATAACACACTGTGTAGCGTGTACCAATATTATTTACATGTTTAGAGTTTCTTTATCGTATAATATTATCCCGTCGTGAATGTGGCTGCCTCGATAACAGGGTTACATATAAGTAGCAGAAGAGACTTTAATCAACCATGCGTTTGTATTTTCATTGAAGAATTGAAAAAGCAAAAGGGCTGTTAGCTTCAGCCGTGAAAACCAACCAGCCAATGAATTTGAAAGAGTTTCCATTTGTGAGTTAAATAAACCATCCGATCAAACATCCCGGGGATAAAAAGGCAATACGAAAATAATAGAAAATACATCAGAAGCTACTTTTGAACAAAGCATTATCAAGAAGGGAATTAGAGGGATCAAGAACAAAATATTCAATGTACATATATTCAACATAACTTTAGTAACGTAGCAAATGAAAAATTTTAAACGAATCCATACTCTACTCGAAAAAAAATTATTAGATAATGCTGTCATATTAAAAAATATTTCAATAACAGCGTATTGAACTTTATGTTTTGGTATGCAAGCAGCACTTTTTGACATACAATTGATTTCTTTTCATTCACTTCCAGCTTGAAAAGGTGATATAGGTGTCAAAGCTAACATTCTATGCGCAGAACATTTGTAAAAACTTTTAGTGTATTGTAAATTCATGCCATGCTCTAACTAGAGATCGTGAGGAACAGTCAGTGATAGATTTAGACTAGGTAAGCTCTTCAATAAAGTCTGGAGATACCAATGTTCCGGAAGTATCACCTGAGAAATAAAAAAAAATTGTATTGATTATTAATTTATAATTGAAAATTGAAAGCAAAGTTGTATTTCATTTAGTATTAAGTGTGTAGAAAAAAATTTAAATGGTAAAATAAATATAAAATAGAGCTAATCACAAAGAAATTTGTAAATTTATCTCGGATAATTTAATGTTCAGAAATTAATTTAAAAAAAATAGCATATCGAATTAAAGTAGAAATAAAAAGAAACGTATTGGTAACGTTTATCAATAATAGCTGCAAAAAGGAAAAATGCAGGAAAGCTAGTTATAAAAATTTCCAAGCAACACGCTAAAAATTTGAAAATAAAATATAACCTCAAAGCAGCAAAACGAAAAATTTGACAAAGACAAAGTAAATGTCAAGCCGTTATAACAAAGCATTATTGGATTTAATCAAATAATATAAAACATACCTAATTAAGGGGAACGTCAACAACAAATAATCCGAAATAAATATAAATCGTTCATTACACTAGCCGGTGTACGCTTGTATAGTCCTTACATATAAAATAAAGTGCTTTGAATAACCCAGTAAATAGAGAAGAGTAAATTTAATATTTCCAACAAGAAATCGACAAATAAGCATCGTTTAAACAAAAATGTTCACTTCGCAAGCTGACAGATGAAATTGGTATAGGTTGAAGTCGGTCCATGTTCCATGCGATTTTCTACTAGACAGCTAGGGAACATACCAACCGGATGGTTATAAAAGGTGTATCTTTTTGTTTCATATGAGCTCTTTAATGAAATATTTTATACATGAAACATTGATTGAATTAGTCAATTTACAAGATAAAAAGATTCGTTATTGTATAAACCCATTTAAATCCAAAATATATTCATTTATATAACTGTATTGTTGAAAAACCATCTAAATCTTCAATATATTATTTCTTATCTCAACTTGTGAACAAATTCTTGTGAAAATACGTATATACAGTAAAAAAGTGTATGAGCTATCTATAGTCTCTTCCTGAGTTAAATCGAACCCATCAGGTGAACGTCCTTTAGACACCCATAGCAGGGATCGTTCACAGGAACACACTGTGTAATGATAGTGTTTTCGCTGTCGTTATCTCCCGGTGGCTAACTTAAATTACTAGAACGTACATTTTTTAATAAAAGTAAATGGCTTCTGGTAATTAGTAATCCTATTTTATCCGATTAGCGAAATCCGGTAAAGCTCAAACAATCACTAATGATGAGGACAATACATTGTTCATTAATTACTGTTATTTGCCTTTGAGGTATATCATATGCATTCAATATGCGCAGGATTGACGTTATTAAAATGTGTTTATGGCTTATTTTGATTAATTTCAATTCCACTCCAATGTATAATAGTAAAATGCAGTATATGTTTAATGCCAGAAGATAATCTGATTATATCTGTGGATATTATACCGACTTTCGCCATACACAAAATAGAACTACGGAATATTAAAAAAGATTTTTGTGTTCTTTGGTTTTTGCTTCTATAATTTTATTTGGAATACTAGTGGACAGCAAAAAGTTCGAGCAAATAACTTTGAGGATTCACCCTCAAATACATCCCGAAAGAGAGACAGCTCATATTTTTCGGATTTTGCTCGAAATCCGTTAATTTTTGTACAAATTGTCGAGTACGTTATGTACAGCCCTCAAACGGAGAGATATGTAATTAGTCCCTAGTCAGAGTGAAGGCAGACCTGTTTAGTTGGCCAACTGATGAATTACCATTTAGCACCTAGAAAAGTATAGAAATTTCCAGCATATTTGGAAGGGTTCTGGAAGGAGATTCGAGTACATTCGATGCATATTTAAGGAATGAATTAGAATTAGTAGGCAGTTCAGTTCAGTACAGTTCTGATATGGAAAGTTTTATATTAGACGAGCAAGTGATCAAATGAAGAACCGTAACAAGTTGTGATTTAAAGTAGTTAGTGAAGAAGTAGATTTGGAGGAAAAAAGGGGGTCAAATGCAAGTGTTTTTTTTTTTTTTTAAATTTTTCCCCATCTTGTAGAGGACGTCTTCCCCCACTTTCCTGATACTTTTACATTGTCCAGGCAGGTGGTGGAAGGGGGGGGGCAGTTGAACATATGTAAAATCGGTTTATCCAATTTGCGTGCGATCGGGGAACCAGACAAAAAAATGTTTCGGATAAAAAATAAAAGTCTCCTCGAGGCGCATAAATTGGTTTTTGTTCTTTAAAATCGGCTAATTAGGTCCGGAGATATGGCCATTTGAAGGGATTGAGTTTCAGGATAGGAAAAGAGATCGGACAGGGGTGTTTCTCTTAAACACTCTATGAGGGATGGGGTTAGGAGGGTAATTTTTTTCTATTGTGGGTGGTCATAGGAAGAGGTCGAAGTCGCGGGGGGAGTTCTCTAGGGCAATTACGGAAGGGATGGGAGGGGGCGAGAGTAGCCGTGGCCTCTACCGTCTCTACTCTCTCGCCGCTCTCACTCACACAAAGAGAAATTCTTTGTGTCCGTGTCAGCTGTCGCGCACGACGTTTTCGAATATTTAAATTCCCTCAATTCTCAACTGTTTTTAATGATTTTTTTTTATTTCCCGTGAATTTACACAGCAAATCAGCTCGCCGACGCCTCTTGTGCATGAGGAAGTTTCTTGTTAACGTGAGGGTGAGCGAGGAATAAAACGAAAGAGAGTGAAAGAGGCAGATAGCGGCCGTATATCACTAAACCTCCGATTCTTATTTCATTATCTTATACACGGCATGCGCCGGTCAAGTCGGACGTGCGGGGCCTCAATTATCACGCGTGTCCGTGGCCTCGTCATATGTATCCCATGTAATGTCGGCTACTGAACAGAGGCGCAGAGCTAGACATGATCACGCGCGTGTGATATCTCCACAATCAGCCGGTATATTCCACTCTACAGAGCCTCTGTTCAGTAGCCGACATTACATGGGATAGATATGATGAGACCAAGGACACACGCGTGATAATTGAGGCCCCGCACGTCCGACTTGACCGCCGCACGCCTTGTATAAGATAATGAAATAAGAATCGGGAGGTTTCGTGATGTACGGCCGTTATCTGCATCATTCACTCTCTTTCATTTTATTTCCCGCTCACCCTCACGTCAACAAAAAACTTCCTCATGCACGAGAGGCGTCGGCGAGCTGATTTGCTGCGTAAACGGGAAATAAAAAAAATCATTACAAACGGTTGAGAAGTGAAGGAGTTTAAATATTTGAAAACGTCGCGCGCGACGGCTCACACGGACACAAAGAATTTCTCTTTGTTTGAGTGAGAGTGGCGAGAGACTAGAGATAGTAGAGGCCACGTCTACTCTCGCGCCGCTGCAGCTGCTGATTGAAAAGAAATAAATTTATAAATGTAACTCGCACGCGTAGCGTAAGTTACCGTCCGATCTAATTATTTTTTTTTTAACAAAAAAAGAAATTTGTTCTCTTAAAAATGAACCTTGACAGATGGGCGTAGGAATTTTCCTTGCCCTTCTACAGGGCTCAAACTGAAAGTTGAAGTTCTGGCTCTCCTAATGAAGGAATTTGATTTTTTTTTCGTTTTGAAGAAGATGAAAATCCCCGTCTTTGAGGAGCATTTCTTCCCCTTTCCTCCCCCCCTTCAGTGAAAATAACGAATTTGAAAAAAAATGTAATTTTTTCTTTTGCTTCCCATTTTTGAATTTTTGCCAAACATCAATTCGGATCAAATGGAATTTGTAGCTGCCATAAAGAGAAAGAAATCCCGTTTTGAGTTTTTAAAATCGCACGAGAAAATCTGGAGATACGGCCATTTTCCGGTTTTGCACGTTCCCCCCTCCCAACCCTTCCGTAATTACCCTAGAGAGCTCCCCCCGCAGCCTCGACCTCTTCCTATGACCACCCACAACAGAAAATTACCTTCCTAACCCCATCCCTTATAGAGTGTTTAAGAGAAACACCCCTGTCCGATCCATTTTCCTACCTTGAAACTCAATCCCTTCAAACGATCATATCTCAGGACCTTTCCTTTTTATTCGAAACATTTTTTTGTCCGGTTCCCCGATCGCATGCAAACTGCATGCGATCGGGGAACTGCATGCATCTGTAACCCCCATAATCATTGCTACCTAAAACAATCAATAAACCAAGAACAATAAAGTTTCAAATACAGTGACGGTAAATCAAGCCTTTGCAGATTTTCTTTTCAAAAGCGTTATTAATATATTTTTTGAGGTCAACGTTTCTTTAAAAAACTTGTCACTTGTCAAAAATCACCATTGTTTCTCCCGTCTCTCGTCCTGGTTGGAGAGTGGCGGGTATGGAAAAATTGCCGCCATCGTGTTTCTCATCCTCGAAAACGGGGGAATACCAATTTCTGTTCGATTTGAAGCTTACTGAAATTATTTTAGTTTTTGGGGGTGTGGTTTCAATTTTTGGGGTCGGGCGGAAAGGCATATGGTTAGTAGTTGCTCAATTTTTGAAATTGAGCCAAAAATATCCATATCCGTCAAGATCTTGCGCGCACAGACCTTAAGAACCGGAAAAGGGAATGGTTGTTTGTATAAAGGTGTGGTTTGGGAATATAAACCATTGTCACCATCGTATTCTTCACTCTGGAAAACGAGGAGAGATGTCTTTTGCTGCGTCCAGCACTTTAACGTTTTTCGCCTTTTCCTGCATCCACAATGGACTAGGACTCGATAAAAGGATTAGTAAGACTCCGGACTACACACTTTTTTGTGAACATTAGATCGCAATATATTAATGCCTCAAATTTAAAAAACCTTATACTGTTAAATAGAAAATCAAAATACCTTTCCAGGTACTGCACCACTCCCTTCCTAATTTAAAACCTTCGTCCTGATTCAGAGAGGGTAAACGCGAGGACCTATTTTCATGTTAAAATATGTCAATTTCAAATTAAATATCGACCTGTTTCAGCATTTTCCCTATATGTAAGTATTCTATACATATGGACCGCACCGTATAACGCATATAATTAAGTAGTATATAGCTTCAAACATACATAAATAAATATACAAATAAACAGAATAGACATTTTTGTACCGAGAAATATATTATTTATCGAAATATATGTGTAATTAAATGTTTTAAAAATGTATTCATGCAATATAAAGCTAAACATGTTATCCATATTTATGGCAACACGTAAGGGTCATAAATTTTACCAAAAACACGAAAATAACCAATTTTTCATGGGTTTAAAATTTCATTGTATTTTTAAGCTATAGAATCGCATACCAAACAATTACTAAAAACTGTATAAATGGGTGGGATAAAAGTGTGTTTATGAGGTACTGCGTCAAATATTATTTTATGAATTCATAAATATGCGGTAAGTGATCTGAAATTTAAGCATGAATGATACAGAGTTTTTTAGATGATATTAAAAAATACCAACGTATAGATTAGGCACTGTACAAAAATACTGATTAATCTCCAGTTAGAAAGGTAATTTAGGTAACATGCAATTTTATTATTATTTTACAATACAACAAAAATTTGTTCACTGAAGGAATAAGCAGTATAAATGCAGACATATTTGTAAAATGAAGTGTATTACCAACAGAACACATACAATTAAAACAAGTAAAAGAATAATTCTAAATTAGAACATTAGTACATACAAATTTTCTAATCTCAATAATCATGGATCTATATAGGTTTCAATTATATTGAAAGTAATGCACTCAATTTCGTATTCCATATGGCATCAGTTATAAGACTCGTGTACTGTAACGAACTGCTAATTTTCTCTACACCAGTGATAGAAAACACAGCAGCACTGTTTGTCGGTGATGAATCGGCTGATTCTAACGGCAGTTGTTGCTTCAAATATGTCAAATGTTGTTGACTTAAAAGTGATTGCCGTTTTTTATGCCTTTGGGAAAATGGCATAAAACTAGAGAAAACTTTATTTTAGGAAATGAAAATATCCTACATCTCGCTCTATTGGTGGAGTTTCGTTACCCCCGTTACAAGCATTACTGAATATTTGTCGTATTTCAAATTAGGAAACTACTGAGCTGAGAGCTGGAGGCCGCGAAAGTACTATAATCGTACCTCCGGCTGAAACGTTGTGAGGTGGTTGATGGGAGGTGTTATCTGCAAGGTTCAAACCCCTGCAAAGAAAACAGAGAGTTGATCCATCTGAAGTTTTAACATTTTATCTCAGAGACCTTCCTAAATACATGTTATAATAGTCAGACGGAAAGACTGCTACAAAGCCCTCATACAATATCAAGTCCTGTGGGCCTTGAAAATTTGTTAAATTTTTCTAACACTTATTTTATTGGAAACGTGATGGTTTATTGGAACTAAATCCTTGCAGACAACACTTCCTGATGGTCCCGCCAACCACCTTTGCGGCCATAAGCTCTTAGTCTATTAGCTCTAGTAACTACTTCTTTTTAGGTACAACTTCTTCTAACTAACTTTTAATTATAAAAATGAAAGAGTTGTATTTGTCCTCGATGTTATTATGTATTTCAATTTATTAACGAGAGCTTTTGATTAAACTCTGCGTGTTTTTCCATGGGAAAATGATATGTTTGACTTGTTTGTCAGTTTTTTCTGTACTAAAGTTATTACAAGTCAGTTACTTTAGGTGTTTGATGTAGTTCTCATTTTATATCAATAATGTCTGAGAAGACTAAGTAGATTATGCTACCGTCGGCGTCGTTTGAACACTCTACTCACTGTCAAAATTCTATACCACACAAGTTTTTTAGCCTTTTTTTATAAGTATTGTTTACTGTCCAATTAATATTGAAGTATCCAACAATTATTCGGGCACATGTGATATCTTGGATAATTCGATACCTCAATAAATTTGCGTCGTTACTACTAGGTGAATGATATTTATGTATTAAAACATAATACTTATTATCAACAGAAGCTTTGATAATAGTCATATAAACACCGTCACAGATGAAAGTTTTAGAACGTTCGGCGTTCTCACGATTTTAATGGGTGGGTGTGTTGGTGTTTGGTATGGGTGGATGAGTGAGTGAGTGAGTGATTGAATGAATGAATGAATGAATGAAGGAACAAACGGACGAACGAACGAACGAACGAACGAATGAATGAATGAATGAATGAATAAACGAATGAATGACTGAATGAATGAATAACCTCATCTATATGACGATTGTTACTATCACATCTTACAATACTACACCCCTCTATAAATATTTTTTTATCCCCTATATCTGATGTGAATTTAGTTCCACTTGAATAGGCTATACTAAAAGTGTTTGCAAAGGATTTAATAAAAATTATTGTTATATTTTTTTTGTTGTCTGTAGTCTATTTTTAACTATATTTGATTAATTATAAGACATTATTAAAAGAGTATTAGATGCCGAAGTAGAGTTACTTACTACGACGATTTTTGCTGTTATTTCCGTAATTTCTTACTGATTACTTTTTGGGCACAGATATTAAGTTCACCAGAAAATTTTATTTGTATACCTTTTCTAAATTTACTATTACTAATATATGATTATTAAGGGTTTAGTTTAATAGATATAATTATTGTTGGTTCAAAGAGTTCTAATGAAGAGAATAATTTAACATGTAACAGTAAAGGTGTTATCCTATCTCTTTGAGCTACACTCTAAATAATGAATGTAGATTACTTGCGATAATATAACACGTCACATGTATATGCATTAATAATCACGGAGATATAATTAGCAGCTGCAGAATTAATTTTAGTTTGTGAAGGACGAAAGCAAAATGTTACTTTCCTATAGAAATAAATTATTCAGTAACAGGAATAAGTAATTAACTAGAAACTTTGGAACTTAAAATAGATAGAAATCTAACGTATTAGTAATCTGAAAAGTATTTTTTAACTTCAGTTGAATAACAGCAGTAAAGGTTTATCATTATAGTTAATGGCCATTCTAGCTCATTCTGATCTCATGACAATCGACGCAAAATTTTATGCGAAATATAAACAAGTAATCAAATGTGTGTAGTTTCTCACCATCACTTGATGGTTACGAACCAAAAAATAATTAATAAAATAATTGTACTTATTGTAGTTACTAAAGTAAATTTCGTAAAATTTAACAAGGTTGATTAAGGCATTAATGCAACTTATAGATCAAGTTATACATATATCTTAATTACGAATTAAGATATTAACAAAACACTACATATAGACCAATCTCTAGAACAGTAGTTATAAGTGAAGACATAATAAAAAGTTTGCGCATCGCATAATCAGAATATTAATTTCTCAGACATAAAAATAACAACCAAACTCTAAAGTAGATTGCCTTATCACATAATTCTAATTTTTTTATTGAGACAGTGCCTGTTAGCATAATTTAACTTCTTTCTTGTATTCCACTTATTGCTATCCATAAATAATGAAATGTCGTTTTGGCTGTACCAAATGTAATCGGAAGTGTAGATTATAGATAACAACGTGGCTAAAATTGACCCTTGGAGGGCACCATACATCACATTTTCATCATTTGATATATTATCATTTATAATCACACACTGCCTTCTATCGGTGAGATTTGTTGCAGTTTCATCAAAGCCGTAATATATCAGGAATTATGAGTGTCCAATTTGTGTTGATACATTCGGAAAAATTGCGAAATTGGGGTGAATTGTCTCGGATTTTTGGGTTCAGCATGCTGGGCTTATTTTAATTTACTGATGAATATTTGAAAAGTATATTTTGTAGTGAATATGCTAAAAAGTATTTTGGTTAAATTTAAAGTGTTGAATAACTACTACTTGACAATACTTCAAAATGTGGTTGTAATATTTCGTTCCGTATGAGTTTAAATGAGTCTGTACTTTCGTGGCTGCATATAACTTTCAAAAATTATTTTTTTTTCTCTATCTAATCAAATTTATATACCGGGTGTTAGAAAATTATGGGAACGGTGGAAAATCTCGAACAGTTTGCATCAAATCAAAAAATAAAAAAATAAATGTCAAAAATTTTTCAAAAAACTATCTATTTATGCCAAAATAACCTCCCCACCCACCACCCTGTGGGTGGGGCGAGGGGCAACTTTAATATTTCAAATGGAAACCTCTATTTTTTATTGCGGAATCGGATTCTACGGCAAAAAAATACGTAAATTTTATTCCGAACATTTTTTTCGATTCTTGCATGGTGTCGCTGTAATAGCAAAAAATGAAAAGAAAACATTACTGTTTCAAGAGTAGCGTCTTGTGCCCATAAAAAACGGCCAATTCATAAACTGAAAAACACGTATTTGTTATTTTTACGAAATCTATCCGATAACATTGGATTCGACTCTCCCACCCCTAACCCAGTGGGTGGGGCAGGAGCAACTTTGAAATTTGTAATGAAAATCACTATTTTTTATAGCGGATTCTGATTCTACTGCCAAAAATACGTGAATTTTATATCGAGCATTTTTTTCGATTCTCGCAAAGTGCCGCTGCAATCGCACAAAATTTAAATAAACCTTAAGCGTCCATAAGTTTGTAAATATTTACAAACTCTAGCTACTCGTGTTGACAAAAAAACATTCAGTTTAAAAAACAATATCTGTGATATCTTGATTTTTATGAATGCTTTTTTTAAGTGTTCTTACTAACAGTATTTGTTTTGTGAAATTTCTACGAGAAGTTCCTTCCAACTTTTGCAGAGGCAGGAGCGCACCTTTGTATGGAAAAAGTTATTTCATTTTTCATTAGTTCTCGCGTTTTTTCTGCATAATGGCTACTTTAACAGAGGAAGAGAGAGTTTCTCTTTTAATGATGCGAGGGTGGGGCGATAAAGAAATGTCCTTTGATGAAGTTGTGATTTTATTCAACGAAACTTTCCGTGTAGATCAAGTGGGAATTTCGAAATCTACTGTGTCCCGTACCATCAAACGATTCTTAAACACAAGGAAAAATAAAAATCGCCCAAAATCTAGAAGACCAAAATTTGAAACATCGGAAGCTCGACAAATGAAGTGTCCCAGGCATTTGTTGAAAATCGAAGGTTATCAATCAGAAAAGCCAGTCAATAGCTTGATATGAGGGCATTTTCATTTCATAAGAATTTGAAACTTTTGAAATTTTATCCTTACAAAATTCACCTTCACCAAGAGTTAAATGAAGGTGATTTTGATCGGCGACTTGAATTTAGTGAATTAATGTTGGAAAGGAGTAACCAAAACCCAAAATTTTTGTCAGCTCTACTTGTCTTCTCGGATGAAGCAACTTTCGAACTCAGTGGAAAAGTTAATCGCCATAATTTCAGATATTGGAGTGACGAAAACCCTCACTGGATGCTTGAAACACACACACAGTATCCACAAAAAATTAATGTTTGGGCAGGAGTTTTCAGGGATCGAATCATAGGACCGTTTTTCATAGATGGAAATTTGAATGGGAAAAAATACCTGAAAATGTTGTCAAATCAAATAGTTTCCCGCAATACAGGGGATTGCTGGTGATGAGTTCGATAATGTTTGGTTCCAGCAAGATGGGGCTCCTCCACACTATCGGGATATTGTTAGGGACTATTTGAATGGTACTTTCGAAAATCGATGGATAGGTCGAAGAGGAACCATTGAATGGCCAGCAAGATCTCCCGACCTCGCGCCACTTGATTATTTTGTTTGGGGCTACATGAAGGGTAAGGTTTATTTCACTAAATCTCGTGATTTGGAAGAGCTGAGGCAACGCATAATAAATATTTTTGCAGAAATACCACTTCAAATGATAAGAAGTGCTATTGAAAACTTTTAGTTCGTCTCGGACAATGCCAAGACAATGCCATTTTGAACACCTGCTGTAATCTTGAAATTAAAACTTGCTAGTGTAGCAGTTAAGCTGTAAACTAATTGCATCAACTGGCCGAAATCCTCATCTTGCTTTAAATAGCTGAGCTATCTCCTTGCCTTCACTGGCTGGGATCAAGAACTTGTCTGAAGTTGCTCAATTAAGAGGTAAAACCACTGTTAGTTTTTTTTTAAATCGAGTTATTGCGCTGTAAAAAATATAAATTGAAAATTACTAGCTGCTAATAAATTTACAGAATGTTAATAGTTGTTCTAATTTCCGCACGACCGTGTAAAATCGCTGTTCTCAAAACAGCTTGGGAAATCATTCACTCTGAGATCAGTAGTTTTACTTTTCGTATTTTTTTAAGTATGCGTTCAAAACTTTCATGTTTCCACTCATTTTTTTGCGATTGCAGCGACACCTTGCGGGAATCGAAAAAAATGCCCAATATAAAATTCACGTATTTTGGCCGTAGAATCCGAATCCGCTATAAAAAATAGGGATTTTCATTACAAATTTCAAAGTTGCCCCCGCCCCACCCACTGGGTTAGAGGGGGAGAGTCGAATCCAATGTCATTGGATAGATTTTGACGTTTTTTTATGGGCACAAGACGCTACTCTTGAAACAGTAATGTTTTCTTTTCATTTCTTGCGATTAGAGCGACACCATGCAAGAATCGAAAAAAATTTCCGGAATAAAACTTACGTATTTTTTGCCGTAGAATCCGATTCCCGAATAAAAAATAGGGGTTTCCATTAGAAATTTTAAAGTTTCCCCTTGGGGTGGTGGGTGGGGAGGTCATTTTGGTATCAGTAGATAGTTTTTTGAAAAATTTTATTTTTTTATTTTATTTTTCGATTTGATGCAAACTGTTCGAACACCCGGTATAGTCTATGAGAAGGCACTGTAGGTTATCAATTTACAACTTTTAATAATTGACTCGGAAGAATTGGCTTATGTAAATATTTAAACTAAAATTTGTTTCAAATTCTGTTCGTTGTATTCCTCCTGACTCCATTAAATTCGACATGGCACAATAATAATACATTAGTAATTAAAAATATTTGTCTGTGCACGTCAGTTTAATATCGCACACATTTCAGCGCTTAATTAAAAAAAAATGATAACTCTGCACGGAACGCTGATATAGGTCACTACCAGGATTGATACCTATTTCATATTAACGGAGCAAATCGATATGTCCATCAAAATTGCTAAAGTTAAAATATGTATGCACCTGACAGTACATAACTGATTTGTAGTAAGCCTGAAACTAACAGAAACTTGTAATATTGAGTCGGACGTTATGCATACAAAATATAACTGCATGTAAAAGACAATAAGAACCGTCAAAAGTCGTTCCCGTGAAATCGACTATGTAAAAGAATTTTTTTCAAAATAAGCGTAAGAAGTACTCATTTACATAGATTTTTTTTATTTTCATTTTTTGAATGACCTTATTTATGATAAAGGTCCTGGCGGAGTTTAGTCGTAGGCTTTCCCACCACTCAACCAGGACACACCATCACATATAGACAATGACACATCACCCGTTCCCTGCAACATTTTCATCTGCCGCGGCTGAGACGCGAACTCAGAAGAAGTTACAACGACCAGCCAGGTTATCTCGTACACAACCGCCAATTAAGTATTTCTATTAGACTTGTATGTACATTTCATTTCATTTGTTTTATTTGTGTTATTTTTCTAGATAATTCATTATCATAATCCTGCACAACGTGCTTACAATATTTTTTTTTCTCCCACAAATTTCCTGCAGAGCTTCCACCTGTTAGGTGGCTGGTGGGAACCGAAATAACACGTATACAAATATTGTTATTGATGGGGTTTAACCTCACTCTCCTAAAGAGCTTGAGTGAGTTTTTATGTTGTTTTTCTGCAAGCAGCAGGGTGTATATAAATAGTTGGAGTTATTTAAGAATTTTTGTATCTATTGTACAGGAAAAAATTTAAAAAACCTGTTTAACATTCCAGTTAGTTCGGTATCGTTAATGTACTGTCTGATGTAGGGTACATTCGCCCTCTCGTGCAATTCCGCGATCGGAGTGTATCTGTTAAAGTTTAGTGATAGTCGAAGTAGTTTGTTCTGTAAGGTCTGTAGACGCATGCACTGTGTTTCCGAGATGGTGTTCCAGGACACACAGGCATATGTCATTATTGGTCTAAAAATTGTCTTGTACAGTGTTAGTTTGTTGTCAATAGTTAGTCTGCTTCTACAGTTAATTAGTGGGTAGAGTCTACTTAGTGCTGTGTGTGTCCTCTGTATCATATTCGTAATATGGGGACTAAAGCAGAGCCTCGTATGCAGAGTTACCACTAGATACTTGACTCTGCTCTTTTCCCCAATGTCTTTGTTGTTTATTCGTATTTTTGTAAAGGTCTGTGTATTAGTGAATTTTCTATGTAGAGTTTCTTCTAAGTTTCTATGTAGAGTCCTCGTTCACGTGAATTTTCCAGTCTGCATAGAAGTCCATTAGCCCCACGAAGTGCTGCCGGACCTTTCGGACTGTTGTTTCGGCGTAAAACGACCGCCCTCAGATCGCGACATCATCCGCGTAGAGCAGGGAAGTGGTATTGGGATGGAAAGGTACGTCGGAAAGGAAGAGGTTATATAGTGTGGTTGACAGGATCGCCCCTTGCGGCACGCCTGCCGAAATTGTGCGTACTTCAGACATTATATTGTTGACTCTGACTACAATCCTCCGTTGCAATAAGAAATCCTTTATTACTAATACTAGATATCGAGGAAGTTTGCAAATTTCCATTAATTTATAAATAAGGCCATTATGCCACACCGAGTCATAAGCCTTCTCGATATCTAGTGTGCTGTGCATTGCTTTTTTGTGTAAGCCACAAAAGTGTCTTGTACGACTTTGGACAGCGCAAGCGGCGCACAACAGCAGTCTAGTACACTACTATTGTCTCGGTAACTATGTGTATTAAAGACACAGCCATTTAGAATACATATTTTTACACACTTTTCGTTTTAGAATTAGTTAGAGAATCACCTATTAAAATTTGGTTATACTTTTAATCAACATAATGTTTAATATTAATACCGTTCGCACTTCAATTACTCCCCAAAGGATGTGGCTTAGTTCTAAATGTTATTTTGATATATAAATTATATTTTAAACGATTTAGTTTCGTAGTTTACTCGGACATCGTTTACCGGCTATATTAGGATAATGCAAGTTAATTTTAGTTGCCTCTATATTTAAACATAGATATACTATTCTCATATGGCAGACAACAATAATTGTTTTATAAATAAATTAGATCTCATAATAAATATTATATCATTTAATTTATATGTTCTGTGGTAGTAATTAAAAATAATTGTTACATACAATATTTTTCCAATAACTGTTTAATATCATAAATAAATTATAACCTATATCAATGTATACGCAGTAGAGTGTTTGGTACATAATTACTGATTAATAAGGAGGAATACAAAAAACGGGTTAAAAAAATTGTATGGAACTCAAAGACACATAAGACATGCAAAGTTACAAAATTTACTAGATATACTGAAAAAATTTATGATAAAAATTAGATAAATATAATTAAATAAAATGTTCTCCAATTCGTCTCCCGATAATTAACGAAACGTGGATGATACATTTTTTCTCGAAAACCGCTCAACGCAGAAAGTAGAAACTTTAGACTTCAGATTTGGTTACGTTCAAGGTGGAATACTATTGACTATTATTAAAATAGGTGCACCAAAGACGGCTCCAGGGAAGAACAATTTTTCTTCAAATCGAAAAATATTTAAAATAAAAATTGTTCAGTATGAAAAATTGTATCGAAAAGATCTTTTGTAACTTTCTTGTCAGTGAACCAGGGAAGCTCCAGGAAGGCTCAAAAGTAATTCATCGTTACAGAAAGATAGGTACTTCAAATGAAAATTGTCATGTGTGAAAAATTCTGTCGAAAAAGTGTTTTCTAAATTTTTAGCCAACGACCTAGGGAAGGCAGTAGGGAGGGCCCAAAAATTTTTCGTCATGATAGAAATATACATCAAAAATAGTATTATGACCAGGAACCAAAAAAGGCTCCAGTGAAAGTCCAGAAGTATCCAGGGGAGTCCAGAAGATCCAGGGTATGTAAAAGGACCTTTGGTAAAACTTGGGGATTGAAGCCCAGAGTAGCAATGTGGTACTACACTGTTACAGTGAGGCCTGGTAACGTATGCTTCCATTGTCTGGTGGCTGGCAGTCGCTAGACTACACATTCAACGGAAACTCCAAAAACTTGCCTATTTGGGAGTCACGGGGGTTATTCGCACTACTCCCACGGCAGCACTGGAGGCCCTTCTGGACCTTATGCCCCTTCAAGTATTGATCGAGGCCGAGACTCGGAAAGCGGCCTAAAGGCTGAAGTGCCGTGGTCAGTGGAAAGAAGGGGGAGAATCCCTAGGGCATACAAGGGCCCTTTCCGACGCGGTGAGGACTCACTCACTTCTGGACGCCAGGAGTGATTGTATAACGCCCATGTTCTCCTTCTCAGTACCCTATAAGATCATTATCCCGAAAAAGGAGGATTGGTAGCCACATGGTAACATACTCGGATCTGCCGATATCGTCTGGTTCACAGACGGATCTAGATCTGAGGGTAGTTCCGGAGCGGGAATATACGGCGACAAACCCAGGGCAAAATTTTCCTGTGCACAGGAGATATTCGCTATTTTTGTGTATGTGGTGATAGCCAAGCGGACCTCAAGGCCCTGGCATCAGTTAAAACCAAATCTTCTTTGGTTCAGGATTGTAAACAGGCACTCTGCGAACTTGGCTTGTCTATCTGGGTCAAGCTTAGAAGAAAAAGAAGGTCCAGAAACAATTTCTTATTAAGATAAGGTAAGGTAAGGTAAGGCCGAAATTTTAGTCTAATAAAAAATATATATAACCTGGTAAGCACAAAAGAAAATAAAAGATAAAAAGCTAATGAGGTTAAATATAACTACAAGAAATGATGTAGTTGCCTTATACCTCAAGGGGAGACATCAATGCGGCTATGGACCCGTATTTCGAAATTATTGCTCTTCAAACTTTTTACAAATGTAGTAGATATTTCGTCTGTGCCGTCCGATTTTCTAATCTTTTAGTTCTTGTAATTTATCATCTACTTCCCAGTAGTAACAGATTATAGCTTTTCTTATTTTATATTTGAATCATTGGCTTTGCAACTTCCATTCTCTATTTGACGCAATTTTAATACTAAAGTAAGAAAGAGATCTCTTTTTATGACATTAATGAGATGTTTACTTATATAACCATAAATGAAATATCCACAAATGCTACAGCGAATGATGGAGTAAACGTAAAGCTTATAAAACTATGTTATCCACATATAGTAACTTATATAACACATATAGTAAATTTTTGTTTAACCGAGAATATTTTTCAGTGCTTCCTAAAACAAGTAAACCCAACGAATTAATAAAAATCTGCATGCTATCAGCATTCTTCCAAACCCTCCACAATTTTAGAAATAGCGATGGAAATGCAGCTAAGCGCAATCCTTGATATCATCTATACAATCTGGTTTTAGACCTGGTCACAATAATTATTGCACTATTACGCTTTTACATGTTATTGATGACATAATTGGAGCGACAAATCAAGGCTGCCGCTCAAAATTAGTTCTACTTCTACTCTATCCCTTATATACTCTGCTAATCTGACAAAATGTCTTCAGTGCTGTTAGGTTCACTTATATGCAAATGACACTTAACTTCATTTTTCATTTCCCCTCAACAAGTAGGAAATGCCTGATTTAATTAATAGGACTTAAAATCTTTTATATAAATTTAATAAGAAATCATTGTCTAATTATAAGTTCAATTAAATAGTGCGTCATTGTATTCTGGTCAAAAAAATGCAGGGGCTTTGTCAAAGATGTTATATATGTTAATATTTCTGTAGATAATGACACGATTGTATTTGTGGATTAAAGTTTTAATAGATGATAATTTAAGATTTGAAAGGCATATTAATAGATTATCCCAACAAGCATATGCAACCCTAAAAAGAATTACGAAAATAGACATTGCCAACCATACAAGGCGAAAGTTACTTTATGCCAAACTCTAGTATTGTCGTCATTTAACTTTGCTGACTGTTTATGGTCCTAATATAACTTGACAGTTTAAACGCAAGGTGCGGAGAATTCAAGACTTATACATAGAATATGCAGACGTGAAAGAGTTTGTTACATAATAAATGATACTGACTGGTTAAATATGGAAAATGGAATATTGCTGCATTTTACGTGTCTCTTTCAAAAAGTATTATTGGAGAAAACCCCATCATATATTTATACAGGAAGATTCCTTTGATTCCACCTACTCAACACTAAATCTAAAGGATTATCAACTCCTCCATCGTTCCGCACCGAACTGTTCAAACGTTCATTTATATATAAAATTTGCCAAGTTACATTACAGTACTTAAAGAATTAAAAGCACTAAAGCCTGCCCAATTTAAAACCATATTAAAAACACAATAGTGAGATATTAATATAATAAAACAAAAAATAGATTAATTATTGATATTTGTAGTCTTCTCCTTCATTTTGTTGCTTAACTCACTGCTCTGATTTATTTGTTTTGATACATGTAGCAGATCTACTGGGGGTTCATCGATGATCCATCCATAGTTATTGATGTTAAATTAAATTTCTCCTATTCTGGATATGTTTTTCCCAAATAAATCAGAAATGTTAACTATTAGTCATGAATCGTTGGCAAACGAAGTCTTTACAAACAAATCCCTCTAACAATTTGAAGTAAATAATTAAAGACAAAAAATACATTTAAAAACGAGTTAATAAAAGCCAACAGCAAATGATAATTCCGAGCGAGCAACCAATAATGTGGAGTTTGATCCATATCAACATAAGTAAAGCACGTAATCGTTAAAAAAGTATTTCCTCTGGCGACTTCTTTTCGTATACTTACATTAGCAATCAATTAGTAATTTGTTTTATGTTATGTTGCCTATGTAATTCGTTTTGGTAATAACGTTATCAAGGTTAAGTGGAAGAACAAGCCTATAATGGAATTTCTACAATAAGGATTGACCTACTACACATTTTGTTATCATTTTTTTAAGTTTAAATTGCCAAACTACCAAAATTCTTAGGTACACCAAAACTCCCGTTTCAGTTTTTGATGTTCCCAAGGGGCGTTTCGAACATATTCACATAGACCTCATTGGATCCTTAACACTTTCCAATGGGTGTCGTTACATCCTCACTGTAGTCGAACGATTCATATGCTGGCCAGAATCGCATCTCTTAGCAGACATTTCTACTGAAACCGTTGCTAAATCGTTATTTCAAAATTTTATCTGTCGTTTTGACGTTCCGTTCAGGTTGCAATCAAATTTATTTCGCGAATTTTCTAAATTTTTAGGATTCCATTGGATTCACACAAAATGTCATCCTCAAAGTAATGATATGATTGAGAGATTCTATAGAACCTTGAAAACTACGTTGTTAGCCAGCGCTAATGCAATTCACTGGTATGATGAATTGCCAATTTTACGGGTCATGCCTAAAGATGACTTACTTTGTTTGCGGTCAAGCCATGCGGCTTCCTGGCGATTGTTTTATCAAGTCACATACTGATACTCAAATCTCGCTCTTCATTACTAAACTACAAACTTGTTTCGATAATTAACATTTTAGAACGCCTAAACCAAATTTCATTCTCAAAACTTTCGTCAGTCCTGACATCACATCTGTAAATATATTTTCATACGCCAGGATAGACTGAAACCATCTTTCGTCCCATTGTACAAAGGACCCTTTTTTAGTAGTTTCGCGAACCGACAAAATGATTATGGTCCTTGAACGTGGGAAGCACTTCTCTGTTAGTTAGACAGAGTCAAGCCTGCGTACTTGCTAGATACTATTGTTGATCCTCCTATCAAATCGAATTTCAAAAAAGTCCGTTCCCACATTGATTCTTTAACAGGTTGATTTTTTCTTTTGTAGAGGGAGTATATGTGACGTATGCACCTAGCCCCACTAGCCACTTAATGGCCTACGAAATAGCTATTTGTATGACAAGTGAGAAAAGTGCATAATTTCCTGCTGCGGAGAGTTTTCCGCTTCGCGTCGGGCATCAATATCCAAGGGAGGAAATGGCACTTTGCTCCTGTGTATTTAGATAAGTAAATATTGTTAAAAATCAAAGTACATGGAACATTGCTAAGATTGCTTCTTGTTTACAAAATAACCAAACTTCCAAAAAGTTTATAATAATGTATTCCGAATGTGAAGATGAAGTTCCTCAAGATATTCTGGAAGAAGCAAACGTGGTTTCGTTAAATCTATTACCGTTAAAGTCTCGTGAAAAATATGAAAAAATTACCAGCTATTTAAATGTTGGATGGAGACTAGGCAAATAAGAAAAATATGTGAAGAAGTGGTCCTATTTTACTTCTCCAAAAGCGCCGATTTGAAGCCTTCAACATTATGGAGCAAATACAGCATGTTGCGATCTACACTCCAAATTAAAGAAAATATCGACATTAAGTTTCCTAAATTAGTAGCTTTTTTAAAAAGGAAATCTGCTGGATATAAATCCAAAAAAGCCAATATTTTTTCAAGGAAGGATATCAACAAGTTTATTGCAGAAGCTCCAGATGAAACTTACTTACATATGAAGGTAAGATTGATCGTTATTGTTGAATAATAAATAAAAACGTAACGCAGCATTTTTTATTAGAAAGTATATATAAAATGACAATTAAGTGACATTTTAGGCAGTTGTCATAAGTGCATTTTCTTTTTTCAGATCGTGCTTATATTTGGAACTGCTGGGGCATGCCGTAGCGATGAATTAGTTAATATGGTATTTGAGGATATCAGTGATAAAGGCGATATTTTGGTGGTGCAAATACCTGACTCAAAAACTAATATCAAAAGGACATTTACAATAACAAATGAGATTTTAACCGGAGTATCTGTCTTGGATATGTATAGAAAATATCTGGACTGTAGATCCCCTAAAACATGTCATTCCAGATTTTTTGTAAGTTATGCTAAAAGGAAATGTGCAAACCAGGTAATTGGCAAAAACACAATTGCCAAAATTCCATAGGGAATAGCAATATTTTTAAATTTGGATGATTCGAAAGGCTATACTGGACACAGTTTCCGCCGTACTTCAGCTACGTTATTAGTCAATGCTGGAAGTGACATTCTCACTCTATAAAGAATGGGGGATGGCGAACAAACGCAGTAGCAGAAGGGTACTTAGATGATTGTATTTCTAAAAAATGTGAGGTAACCAGCAAAATAATTACGGGAGAAAGTACTACTTCAAGTATCAAAGAACGTTGTCTTGTTTTTGAAAATTCTGTTTCTACAAGTGCTTCGTCAACGACCAAAACTGTGGAAAATAACAAACAGGAACTGATCTCTACCAGCAGAGCCAATATTTCTACAGGGGGAATTTCCATTAGTAATTTAACTAATTGTACCATAAATTTTAACAATATTTAGTTACTGATGTTAATGTAAACCTCGATTTAAACTGTTTTCAATTTTTATAAATAAAAATAAGTAATAAAAAATCTCTTTCAAAAGTATTATTATACATTTTCAGGAAATTTGTGTATCAATAAAAGAAGTCTATACACTACCATTACAGCTATTTGAAGTTTCTACTTGTTTGCTTCCAGAGGGAGTCAAAAGTATTTTCTCCCTAGGGAGGAAAAGTATTTTCCTCCCGAGGGAGAAAAAGTACTACTTTGCTCCCTGAAATGAGGGAACAAAACAGTATTTTCTATGTAGGGAGTAGAAAAGATATATTTTCTTGGTGGTTACCTAGGAAAATTGAATAATAAAATAACAGATAAAATAATAACAATTCTAATTATTTAAATTTTAATATTGATACGAGATAGATGAAATAGAACTATTACTTTATATACTACATTTATTTATGTTCGTGATTTAGTAACTAAATTATTGCCTTAAAATGTAAATTTAAAGATAATAATAAAGACGCGTATCATCATTATTATCTATCAAATTTTATCTATTCTCCAGACTGTCGCAACCTTGGTTATGTTAAATTTTATTATTATGTATAAAATATATTTTCTCGTCTCTTTAACCTATTCCGTAAGAATTAAATTAACTAATAGAAAACATAGTTTAATATCGGTTGCGCAGTTAACGTAACAATTTGTGAACTAGTAAAGTAAAGTAATTTTTATTTATCCTTTGAACACATATTAATAAAGTATAAATTTTTAAAATACACGTATCATATGTTTACTGCTGTAAGCTTACAGACTAAATTTGTAAAGTTATAATGTAAAAAATAGAATATATTTAGAATTAATACAGTATTTACCTATGCTACTTGTACTCATATACATACATAAGTGCCCTATGTTTATCTAATTAATTTTTTTACATTCTGTTCATTTATTTCAATTTTTAAATTTAACTTGTAGACATCCATGTATATTTTATTAGTTCATTTAATCATTTACCTTCAGTGTGTTATGTCTAAATTTATTTGTAAATATTTTAATTTCTTCGCTCATAGTTGATATTAGTTCATTAAAATTATCGTGAGCATCATCTGCAAAAAGATGAATTTTACATTTATTTGGGATATTTCCTACATCATTTATATATCATATAAATAAGAGTGGTCCAAGTACACCTCCTTGAGGAACTCCGAAGTTATTTATTTCCAATGACGATTTGGTATTACCTATTTTTGTACATTGACAGCGACTACAAAGGTATAATTCAAACAACTTTAACACAATTCCAGTAAATACATATTTTTAACTTTTATCATTAATACATATCGACCTATAGTTTCGAATTCTCTTTTCAAATCGATAAATACTACACGAACTTCAACTTTCACCAACAATGAATAATTATTACAAATATTGGAAAATCCAAGTCACATTCTATTCAATACTGTTATGTTCACCCTGTGCAGTAAAAGTCATCTCGTCGGGGTTTCACCTGTACAAATCTGCGTCACATTCAAATTCAATTCGTTGATTAACGCGGGCACGTCAGTTCAACGTTGTTAGAATAGATCATCAACAGAGTCGCGCGATAAATTTGCCGGCTGCCTGCAATTAATTATGCATCAAAATTAATTCCATTAACGTTATCCCATTGTGGTTTCATCTTCAGAGGTAGTGTTAACGGTGTGTAGTGAGTATGGCTTGTAATTACTCTATTCTATCTACGCTTTCTGCTAATTAATTCACGTAATCGCATTTAAATTTACAAATAAATATGCGTTCTTATTTATTAGAGAAACAACGCGGCGTACGTATTGTCAGTTATTAAGCGACTAAATGTTATACCTTGAGAAAGCTCTGTAATCACTACTTAGACATCTAATGTAAATTACTAGGCTTTTCTTCTGATTTTAATCAATAAGTTTAATCGCTTATTTGTCACGTGATCTGAATCTGGAATATGGCCTTAAAGAGTAATCATCAATGTTTAATTATTGTTATAACTGTATACAAAGATATAATAAACTGCAGTACCTATAATGGAATAAAATGATCCACCTACCTTAAATCATTGAGCGTGCCAAAATGTCTTGAACCTTATCAAAGCATATTATAGGTCTACACCTACCTCTCTACGGCCGGATGGATCCAAGAGCCCTGAGATGACGAAGTGACGTACTGTGCAAAGTCCCAGATATGATACCCAACATGACTATCTATGCGTCTACACTTATCAAAAATACAATGACATGCATATTGCATGTGAAAGAATTAAAATAATATAAATAAATAAATGACACCAGAGATAATTACGACCCCCTTTGTTACGGGAGGCTCTAGAATAGCCTTGTGTGGGAGGGGGCTATACATTTAAAGACAATGGACACACATCCAATATCCGAGTATAGTGGAAAAATCCCTCTCACAGAATTTTTTTTACTGCCACGACCGGGAGTCGAACCCGAAACTTTTGGGTGAGAGGCAAGTGCGCTTACCTCTCAACTATATGTCATAATTAACATGATACATTCAATTTTTTACTTATTCTTGATTACATAACTAAAAGGTACACCTTAATAAACCTAACTAGAATGTAAATCTGGGTCAATTATATGTAATGTAATAATGCGCAACAGCGCAATATAACACTAAGCCAAAGAACAGCATTTCACATCCCTCTCACTTGTGGCGTAAGGATATTTCTGCACTTAAAGCTATTAAAGGGGGCTCATAATATAAATCAAACCCTTGAAAAAGATAATCTGCAATCAAAAGGTAAATAATGAAAAACAATGTAAATGTTCCCTTTCATAAACTCAGTGATAAAAATCTCGGTAGATAAGCCAGGTAGGCGCAACAGGCGTAAGATATCCCTAAAGATTAGGCAGGTAAAATAATTTATATCGCAAGCGTTGATTGGTATAAACATAAGGCAAGTAGGTCGCAATTGTTCAGTATCATAAATCGGTACAAGATATCCCTAAAGATGAAGGCAGGTAAAATAATTTTGTAACTTTAGGTATCTAATCAAGAATGAATTTTTGTTATGTCATTGCGAAAAAATATACAGCTACTATAATGGGCAAGTTGACAATTTTTTTATTATTATTTTAATAACATCTACACGTAAAAACAGTTGACCCGTATTTTTATTTTATTTTTTTAGTAATGCCTTGTAGTAAAAAAAAATAATGAAGTTTAATCTAAGTTTAAACGGTTAGAAATTGCCGCAAATGTTCGGGCTATTCTATTGGTTATGACGTAATAACGTAATCAGCAGAGAAATGAGCGCTAGTGAAAGGGGGGAGCCAACAAAGTTGTACAAAACGTATTCGCGCGAATGTTACGTTATTACGTCAACCAGCAAACTGCCTTATTTTAAATCCACTCTAATCTTAAGCGTATTCATTTTACAATGAAACCAATAATAGTCGGTGACATTGAAGCTATATTTATAACATATTGAAGAGTCAAACTATAATGCTATATTATTACTTTTGCCATTTTCGTTATTGTCTACTAGCCCATTGCGCAATAGAATAATGCAATGACTATCGGACAGACGAGCAGGTGGGGAGACAGACAAACAGGTGGGCAAACGGACAGAGAGATGGGCGGACATAATTGCTTTAATCGCTATTATTTTTGCTGCAATTACCCTTATTGTTGCCGTAATTACCCTTAATTACCCTTATTGTTACTCTAATTTCCCTTAATTATCATTTTTGTTGCTGCAATTACCCTTATTGTTACTGTAATTACCCTTATGGTTACTGCAATTTTTCTTAATTGTCCTTATTGTACTGCAATCACCCACATTGTTACTGCAATTACCCTTAATAACCCTTAATTACCCTTATTTGTACCTATATTACCTTTAATTACTCTCTAATTGCCTTCCACTACTTCAATTACCTCCCACCACTTTAGTTACCACACCACTCTAATTACCTACCACCTTCACAATTGTCCCCAATGAATCTAATTACCACAACAGTTCAATTACCTCCCACCACTACAATTGCCCCCACCACCACTCCTAGGCCCCGCCTTCTTGCGCCCTGCCCCCTAATTATTGTGAACATTCTATATTTATTTCTCTTTTTAGCTGTAGGGAACCTAAGACAAGATTTTTGTACTAAAACTTCTGCTTGTACAAAGTTGGTATTTATATCTAGGGTCATTTGATGAAAGATTTTTGTACCATTTCCCTTTATTGAAAAACACACAATAGCTTATTTTTTATAGGTCAATTCCTTACAGGAAAATATTCGTGAATCATTTAATGAAATAAATAATTAAATACATGTTGCTCTATTTCCTGCATATAAAACCGAACATTACTAATAAATGTGAAAGACATTATGATGATATCACACGCTAGTGAAATACACAATGAAAATATAATGTATAAAAGTTGTCATTTTTGTATAAAGTTACGAAATTATAAAAAATACATAATAATAGAGTAACTTCAATAGTAGATAAAAGCTAAATTACACCTTTTGACTTGTGCAGAACAACAAAAGTCTAACAGGCAAACAACGTTGCTGATGTAATTCTATTACGCAATTGCAAATGTTTTGAAAGGAAATTTCCAGCACATACGTTTATTTGTAAGCAAATTTTTACATTTTAGACACTATGTATTTAATACCGTTCAAAAGATTTAACTAGATTGGTCATTAGATGGTTGAAATATGAGAAAATGGATAATGGTTTTTAAAGTGTTTGTTAATATTTTTTTTTCCAATGTTTTATGCATTGAACACATTCGGAAAAGTTTGATAACTTCTGAAAATTTTGACTAAATTTTTTTTAAATGTGTCCTAGCAGGGTGTGAGGGAAAACTAGATTAATGAGATACAAACAGTGTGAAATTGAATCCTATATTACTATAGGACCCACCCTATATTAGGTGACCCGAAGAAAATAGTACATACAAAATAACTAAACTAATACAGAGAATTTTACTGCAACAAAAGATACTTTACAAATATGAACAAAATTTTGCATTTTCATAGTAACAAAACGTGATATACAAGCATGACAAAATCTGGAGTATACATACAATAGTTAGATATTCCGATGTTAACACACATTATAACTCTTAAAGTCAAAGCCTCGAAAGGAAAGTTGGGCGCCACGGATTTTATTTTTGGCAAAAAGTCGAAAACCATTCAGGGAACTTAACTGGAACGTACTTACCATTTACGGTCGTACAAAAAAAAATATTTTTATGAAAATTGTGCCGATTTATAGAACCTACAAAATGGTTTAAAGGCATTTGAAATCCATGGCCTACTTTAAGAGTTATGGCTGAAAATATCGAAAATGCGGAAAACGTCTAGACCAAATATCTCCGTTATTTGAAAAGATACGAGAAAAAATCAAAGCAAAGATTTGAACAACTTATTGAATTATTTTATCGTTTTATTTAATCGTACTTCTCCACGGCAAGTATAATGCTTGTTAAAAAAAATTTATTGATTTAAAAAAAATGTTTTTATAATTACAAACGTAGTACCTATGAATAAATATGGCATGTGATATATCGTTGAAAAGGGAGGAAAATACTATATTTAATGGCGCTATTTCCCGCCCGTTTCAAAATAATTTTTTTAACAGCCTGAAGAGTAAATCTCAAAATACAACGTTTTTGAAAAAAATTAGATAGGTATTGAAACACTCTGTTTTTAAAAAAAATTTCGCCTTAGAATTTTTCTCGTATCTCTTCAAATAATGGAGATATTTGGCCTAGACGTTTTCCGCATTTTCGATATTTTCCGCCATAACTCTTAAAGTAGGCCATGGATTTCAAATCTCTTTAAACCATTTTGTAGGTTATATGAATCGGCACAATTTTCATAAAAATATTTTTTTTTGTACGACCGATATTAAGTGAGATATTCTCGAGTGCCCTGATAAAATGGACAGCCTATATATACTAATACCGTAAATATAACAGAACTGAACGTGAAAATCTCGGAATAAGGATGGCCGACTTGCCATTTACAGCATAAATACAGCCAGTCTTTCCTAGCCAGATAAAACTGCTCCTTAAACTGGAACATAAGAAGGTAATATCGATAAACTTGAGCATCAAACGAATCTACAAGTAATTAACTTTATCTATTCATATTAGATTATCTATTCATTAATCAGCTGCTTTTGACCAAGTAATAGCATTGATAAACAAGTAGTGTGAATTATAAGCGGGAGTTATACAGGGTGGGGCAATAGTGCGTCTGACCTCGATATCTCGAGTTCTACGATACCTAGAAATTTTAAAAAAAATTGCAAGTAAACTAGATAATAAAGTCTATAACTGGAAATTGTTTTCGAATATACAGGGCGAGCCAAAACGAAATTTTAGAACCAAGTGCCTTTTTTTAATGGAATGCTATGTGTATCAGTACATTTTTTGAAGCCTCTTTCTAGACTCTATTTATTTCTATATTAGCATTGAATACCTCCCAACCACTTGGATGTAATGAATCACCACAGTCACAATTATGGGTTTAAAAAAAAACTTATGTGAATACCCCCAGGAGACTTCAACATCGACTTAAATGATAATCAAAATCAAATTACTAGTAAATTTGTAGATATAGTCAACTCATTTAATCTTAGTTTTACTGTCAGAGAACCAACAAGAGTCTGTAATACAAGAAAAGTTGCATAGACAATATAATTACAAATATAGAAAATTCAAACTTGGTTGTAAGGGTGATTAATCCTTCTCTTTCAGATCATTTTAGTATTTAAATGAAGATAAATGCTGTAGAAAAACTGGATAACCAACTTAAAAAAATAAGAATATTATCAAACAATAAACTAAAGCTCTTTGACAATGATCTGAAACAGTTTGATTCATGCAGATGAACTGTTTATTAGGTTTTTTGAACTATTTATTAATAAACTCAATTTTTATTTACCTGAAAAAACCTAAAACAAAGGAATTGTGATAATATTAAAATTGGGTGGTATAATAATGAACTAAGAAGCATGAGAAATAAACTTGAGACTGTGTCTGTAATTAGAAATATGGTTAGTTCTGCTAACCTACTGTTTTATACACTATAATTTTTCTTTATAGTACATATGTATATAATGTATAATTCCTTTTTTTTATATTTTACTCCAGGATACATTTTCTGTAGCTTCCTTTTTTTGTACATTGCCATGACAAAGCCGAAAATATTCATTTAACATAATTTATGGTGAATAAATGCTATTCGATTCTATATAATGACATAAGAAGCATGTACAGAAAAGAAATTGCACTAGCAAAACAAAAAGCAAATTAAAATTTTATAAACAACACATGGCAATTAATAAATGCTCAGGTAAAATCAAATGAAAACCAGGAAATCAGCATACCAGCAGAAAATTTTAATAATTTTTTTTATAAATGTAGCTAAACAAGTAATAGGCACTGTCCCAGATACGCACTGTAATTTTGAATAGACAGTGCACTTTTCCAGAATTATTGAAAGTGGCCAAAGTTTGTTACATGTCCTATATCCATTTAACAGTTTTATATAAAAACTAGTGTTTTGTGTATATTTAGCACGAGCTAGCTAGCTTTTACTCAGTTTTTGTACGTGAAACTGTTTTCAACTAACAGAATTTTACTTGTATAACTGCTAAACCATTTCATACTGTTTTATGTACATATTTTTATATCTTAGGAACTCATTCATGTTTTTCTAAACTATTATGTATTTCCGTTCAATGCAGCATCCCAGGAAACAATTAACAATTTGTCTACAAAACATTTAGTTACATCATATACCTATATTTCAATTTTTATATTTTTGTTTACTATGTAAGTACATATGGTTATTTTCCTTACCTTTTCTCGTTACTATATATAGTATATCCTATAAGATGTAATATATTTACTGAGTTATCACAATACGTTTTTACTATTTATTCACAGCTGTTCATATTGTTGGTTATGTACAAAATAGAAATTACAAACTGAGGCAAAGGCAAATCAGCGTGGGATGGAAGTAATAAAAACTTTTATTATAGATTCCTTTTATCGATCATATGCCACTATTTTAATTTTGAGTAAAGGAACTTGTAGAATTTGCGACCTGAAAATTGTTGCGCTTGACTCAACCATTGACAGATGGCCATACCTGTACTATTTTTATATTTTATAGCTTTCAATTTAATTAGGGAATTAGATTTCTCAAGTTTATTTTGTAGCATTATTTTCCAGTAAGTAGGACAAAAAAAGTTTACCTTATCAGTAAAACTCACAAGAAAATCATTTGCTTGCAGCCTTTGTACTGATTCGAACGTATATAATTAACTGTGGATTTTAGTAATTGATATTATATTTTTTTTATATCCGCGTTAAAAATAACATCCAGTCTAAGAAATCAGGCTTTTGTATATACTTATATATTTATATGCACATATATTTAGATAATTAAATTCTTAAATACTTATTTATTTCTATATATTTATATGTACTTATGTACTTATATGTTTATGCACATATATACTTATACATTTCTGTATACGTTTCTGCATAACTGCTTCATTCCTGCATATCTTTTGCACAGCTTATCTTTCTTATACATAAAATTTCGTTAACTTTTAATAAACCACATAGTTGGTTAATTTTCCTACAATTTTCACTCCACTCCATTAAGAGGCGTAAATTTCCAAGGAAACTTTAGAATCCATTCTTGCAATAAGAGACAATTGTGGGCCTGAATTGCTGTCCCAGAACCAGTCACCTCAATAATAATCAATCTAGGATCCTGGTATAAATTTGTTATATATGTATTTTTTTAATTTCAATTAGTCTTTATAAACCGATCTATCTATTATTCATGTAATATATTTTAACATTCATTTTAAACAATCTTTTTATTTCTCTTACCAACAATTTCAGTCTGATCTATAGTAGACTGGTTATTCGAGAAAAAGAGACAATTCTAATTATTTTCACTATAGATGGTGCCTAATTTAACATCAATTTTTCTTTGTCTCCTTTTCTCGAAATAAACAGAAATCTGTCGCTTATGCTGTACATATCAAAAAGGGTAAGTTTCTCCACTCTTGCGAATACTCTGGACCCACGGCTCTCTGCTCCGACTTAAACCAGCTAGTCGTCCGCATATGTTGCCTCAATTCTTTCTCAAAAATATATAACAAGGGAAAGGAGGTAACAAGTTGTACCCGTCTATAGAAAAGGAGACGTGGATGACGTCAATAATTATAGGCCAATCTTTATATTACCTATTTTACCAAAAGTTTTTGAAATTATTATAAAAAAATAGGATAGCAAAATATTTTGAGACAAATAGCTTGTTTGCGTCTGATCAGTTTGGCTATAGGCAAAATAAATCAACAACAAAAGCAGTAATTAGTATATTGGAGACTGTTCTAGATGCAATAGACAATAATAAAATATCGTGTGCAACTTTAATAGATTTAAGCAAAACTTTGGATTGCGTAAGTCATGATTATCTCCTAAAAAAATTGGAAATTTTATGACATTAGAGGCCATGGTCTAGATTTATAATAATAATAATGTTTATTTAACGTACAAATACAAAAATACAATTTTTACTAACTAGTATACATCAAATTAAACATAAATACACCACTTTAAATATCAGTAAAGATATTTGTGCGTGGGAAAACAGAAGGGAAATTAGTAAATTATTATATTAAAAATAGCTTATAAAATAAAATATCTAGTAGCGAGATTTAATAAAAATATATATTAAAGTTTCTGAGTAACTGAATTAAAACAACGTTTAGTATGAAATAAGAGAGGATTTATTAAAATCCTATCTGCAAAATAGAATTCACCTTCAGGACAATGCTTCTCAAAGTAGCTAATCACAGTCGGTGTCCCTCAGGGTTCAATATTGGACCTATTTTTTTCTTAGTGTATATAAATGACTTTCCTGTAAATGTGAGATCAAAAAAACTGTTTTATTTGCTGATGAAAATACTTTTATAAATATAGGAAAAAGTATTGAAGTCCTCGACCAAACAAAGGATATTTTAAACGAGGCTGCTAGACGGTTTGAGGCAAACAAGTTAAAAATGTATTCAGAAAAGATGCAAAAAATTACTTCTTTAAGTTCTGAATCTAAACTGTTAGGTATACACATTGGCCCTTGAACGCTTCATAGTTGCTTGAATTAATCAAATTTATATTCGAAGGCTTTTTTAAAACCAAACTGTTTTGTTAATTCTTTTTAACATTAACAATAAAACTTTTACAAAACTACAGTCATAGAAAGTTCAAAAGGTTTTATGGTATACTACGAGGCCTTTCAATAAATTCTTGTACTTTAGAAATACATTTCGTTTCAAATAAACTTAATATAAAACTAATTAATCAAACATGCTTCATAAAACCTTAATAAAACGAGAGCCAGATTAATTTAATATTTAAGTTGTTACATGGCACGGCTCCTGATCTGTTTAGTTCATTCAGTTACCACTCTTAGTATATTATCTTATTTGTATTCAGAACATTAATAATTTTAGTATTTTTTGTCATTCCTGAAAATATTGTAAAATGTCAGTCTTATGACAACTTAAAGATAGTCTGGGCTATCAACCATCTTTCTACTTGAAATTACACGTAACTGGCAATAAAACATCCAAAAGCACAATTTCACACACACAATTTATTTAGCTCTTTACAGATTTTTTAAAATATGCATTTTTAAATCCCCTGCAAACCGAAACATTATTTTATCCCTTTTTTAAATTTAGTCCGTTTGTTTTGTTTCTCCCTTTGAAACAAACAACAATAATTCATAAATCCGGCAAAACATTTAAACCGTGCTTTGGGCACAAATAACAAATGGCACCACGAATATTTGATTTTTTCTTGCGGTATGCGCTCCGCCCGGAGCTAGATTACTTTGGTTAGACCGCTTTACCAACTCATTCTGAAGTGTCTCATGGTGTAAATTTAAATTTGGCCGTCAACTCAATTGCCGGCCATTTGTCAGGTTTCGCTCGCAGTTGCTGCTTGAAATATACCCTCGATTATAACGGGTTGCTATGAAAATGAAAATTGGCCAAGGTAAACAAATTTGTGGTTGGCGCCCTTCGCTTCCACAACATACTGGACAAGCGTATGCAAATACATATATGAAATATGTAAAACGCGGTCAGTGACACACACTATAATATGTGTACTTTTACATATTTTTTACTGTTAGACATAAAGCACCTTAAATATTCAATTATCTTGTCTTAAAAATATTAAAAAAATAGTCTCCAATACTTACTGATAGTTTTGCAAGTATATTTCAAATCAGTATGGGTTAAATTAAAAACCGAGGCTAACTAAATAATTCATGATTTAAAACAGTTTTTAATTTTAACTATATAAATTAAAAGAAACTATAAATCCTAACCTATCCAACAAAAAACTTAAATTCTGTTATTTCAGCGTACGTTCGTTGCATCTCAGTATAGCATAATTTTCTGATTTTGTTAACAAAAATAATTTTGATATTATATATGACAGTCTCAGAAACATGAATGATAATATATCAGCTTATTCAAGTAAAACAGCATATTATCGTTAGAGGAGGTCGTCTAGACATTTATGCATGCACAAAAATGCATGAAATGTAAAATTGTCCTTGAAAAATTTGGTTGTGGTAAACGTGTTGAACATTTATGAATCCATTTGAATTTTGGCAATCTTAAGTTATTGTTAGGTGTTATTTATATAAATTATTCCCTAAATTTTCTAGAAACAAGAAGTCATGCCATCTTGTGCAGGTACTAAGAAACTATCCTCGTGTCAAATTTGATCACAATCGTTACAACTGTTTTGCGGAAAAAAATTATTTAATTCTGATAACCTAACCCTCACAGCTTCCGCCTCTGCCTTTTTCAGTACTAACGAGCCATGCCATCATATTTATAGTAGAGTTAGGGAAGGATTCATGTGCTAGATCTGGCTAAAATTGTTAGAGCAGTTTTTGAGAAGAAAATATTGTACATCATTTTATTGGTTTTTAGGGGTTAACTCTCACTTCCCCATATTTGAACTAGATTCGATTTTGCGATTTAGCCTCGAGGTGTGACCGTTCTGAATACACATACAAAATTCAAAATTTGAGTAAAATCCGTTAAATGATTTAGGCTCTAATAAGTGCGACCACAGACTGGATAAAACAGACGACAAACAGACATTTTTTAAAAACCACTTTTTTGGATTCGGAGTTGAAAACGTGTAAATTCATCAAATACTCAAAATCTATTTTTTGTACGATCACCATACTTCCGATGGGAACGTAAAAATTATTTTAATCATTATGTAATTATGAACACCTTGGCAAACATGCAGCAATCGTTACCTCACATATTGGTAAGCAGTACGCGCCGTGGTTAGCTGTTAACCTAAAGGAACTTATGAAATAAAGAGATACTACTAAAAGCAAATATAACATTACAAAAAACATAAATGACTAAGACTCTTACAAGTCGCTCCGAAACCTTACGGTATGTGCAGTTACATGCGAAACGGTTGCTTATCTTACTCACCAACAACATAACCACAATACTAAGGAATTTTGGCAAGCGACAAAACACATAAATTTTAAACAGCCGCGATGCTCAGATATTTCTTTAAAATTGCAAAAACCCAATGAAATAAATGATCACTTTCTTTCTGTGTACAGTAACCTAAATTATTGCCAAACAATGATTAATTATAACAGATTTTTTTTTAAAATAAACTTTATTTTTTACTTTTTAGTTCGGTTTGCTATTAAAGCGTGTCATTTTTAATTTTTTAAACTATAATTTTTACTCTTTAATTCGGTTTGCTATTTTTTTAAATTCAAACTATAATTTATAAAGCATATAATATAAACAGTGGCACCTCCACCAAATTATCCATAACAGGTTAGTTAGTTAGTTATCTTGATGATCCTGGTGATGACATTAGGACAAAGTTATCAAATTATTATATGGTAATCGGTCCTTGATAAGTGTGCAAAGTTTTAGTTTAATATGACTTTTTTAAGTGGGTGAAAATCACGTTCAAAGATAACAAACTAACGAACTAACGAACCAACGAACTAACGAACTAACAAACTAACAAACAAACATACAGATGAAGCTAATAAAAGCGTGTTAAAAATGGTTACTTCTCTCAATTGTGGATTACTTTTTTAGTTAAACTTTTCCCGAAAGTAAAAGAGCTATAAACTTATTCTGACCTTAGACCAATTGGTATTATTTCGATTATTTCTAAAATACTTAGAGAAATAGTATACATGTAATTATAAGACTATTTGTAAATTAACAATGTGATAGCAAACTGTCAATCTGCTTTTAAAAAAGTTTCACTACTACCACAACGACTGTTAATATTTCAGACGATATTAGCAGCATAGGTAATGGACTTGCCAGAGCTTTAGTGTTACTTGATTTTTCAAGACTCTTCAATGCCCTTGATCACAGCCTGCTATGCGCCAAACTTAGCTACTGTGGTTTTAGTGATATCGTAATTAGTTTTTTAAATAATTATCTCGGTAATAGAAAGCAGAAAGTTGTACTAGATATTTGTTCCTCTGATCTAGGGTCTATAACTTCTGGGGTGCCACTGTATTAGAAACCTTACTTTTTATGTCGTGTACTGCAGTTATTTTCGATAAAATCAGTTTTACATAAATTCAGCCAATGCAGATGATGCTCAAGTCTACGGTCTTTCGATCTCAAAATAGTAAAAACGACTAGTGTGAGTATTAACTATGATCTAAGCTTAATATCGAAATGTTCTCAAAGAACGGATCTAAAACTAAATTTTAGTAAATGCCCTGACAAACAATTCTGTCCTAGATAATTTCGGCATCTGGTCCAATGTAATCTTACAACCACAATGATTAATGATCTGCAGCTTTATTTGGTTACTTGCGCAAAAAGTTTAGGAATCACATTTTATACTAAGTTTAGATTTCAATAATTTTCTTACATCTGTTTCTTTAAGAAATAAACAAACATAAAACATAAACACTCCACATCTAGTAGACAACCGCTAAACCAAACGCTATGGGCTGTCCGGAAGGAGATACACATTTCAAAGAACATCCATTACCCACCGATATTACCAGTGTCCGGACCGGGGATCGAACCCAGAACACAGCAGAGTCTGACCAAAGAGAATTTTTCAGAGAAAGAGAGAATAAATTTATTCAACATTAAAAAATCGGGGCGAAGAGTGGTGCAATTTCGGGCAAAGTAGGTTTGGTTCGGTGAAAAAATTGAAACAATAAATAACCTGAACGTCCTTTGATTGTCAAACAAATTAAAACATGTAATAATCTTAACAAAATGTGAAAATGGTTACAGGCACTTAATCTAATAACACTAAAATATCGGAGAGGTTTACTAATAAATTTTGGTAGCTGATACGGGGAAAACCTAAACGAAAAACTCTATTGTTTTTTAATGTTCTTGGTATAATATTTATTACATAAATAATATTGATGATCAATTGATTTTATTACTGATAACATTTTACAATTATTTAATACGCATTCAACTAGGAAATCTATAAAATGTAAAAGAAGTTATGCTCCATGGATTACGGATAATATTAAATTTATGCAGAAATTACGTAACGAAGCTCTGGCAGAATTTAAACAAACCAGTCAAAATGGTCATTGGTCTTATTATAAACGACTCCGAAACTTAACTAATACTATCATTAATGCTGAAAAGAAGGTTTATTTAATATATAAATTTAGTAATTGTAATGTAAAGGACAAATGGAGCGAATTAAAAAAACTAAATATTTGCAAAAACCAACATATCAAGATACCTGAACAGATAAATAATGTGGATATTATCAATGATTTTTTTTATTAATTCCTCAAATAATAATGAAACACTTAAAGATGAATTCATAAATTTTTATAATACCGACTTTAAAGCAGGTATAGATGGTTTATTTTCTTTTAAAGAGATATCGTTACAGTTAACAGTTATCGTTACCAAACAACCCTCTTACCTCTATAAAAAAATAATATTTCGAAGGAACGCTCACAATTTAAATATAAGGAATAAAAATCTAATCACACCTCCAAAGCATAGAACCTCACTTTTTAAAAGAAGCTTCAGTTATAGTATATTCAAAAGCTACAATAACCTCCCTTCCCATTTGCAAATTGAAAAAAATAACTCCTCCTTCAAGCGGAAACTGCGCAGGATTTTGTTAGATGCACAGACATATAACTAAGTATTGACTTATAACTAAGTATTATATTAGTGCCATATGATCTTATGTGGAAATAAATTTTCTCATAGCGTTTTTTTCGGGCATTTAAATGTTGTTAATTTGTTTTATGTAAGTAAATATTTTGTTATTTAAATGTTGATGTTAAACTGTAATTTATAATTGTTTTATTGTAACTTATACTGTCTATTGTAGTTAAATTGATTAATTATAATTTATATCTACGGGTTAAGTGTAAGAGCAGATGGTCAGCGTAAGGCTTACCAAACTGAACTTCGCCCTTTCTTTGAATAAAGACTTATTATTATTATTATTATTATTATTATCTGATTTAGATGTTATTAAAACAATTCAAAACATAAAATCAAAACCGTATGGATATGATAAATTAAATTCAACATTAATACATTTATGTTATGTTTATAGTTCCATTTTTAGCACATATTTTTAACGAGTGTATATGTAGAAACTACTTCCCTAAAATTTGGAAAAGAGCTTTAGTATTTCCTCTTCCTAAAATTAATCAACCTAATCAATTAAATCACCTGAGATTTATTAGTGTTTTACCTGTCTTATCAAAAATGTTTTAAAAAATGTTAGAATTACAAGTTAGAGAATTTTTAAATATTAATAATATTCTACCTTTAAAACAGTCTAGATTCAGATGGTTTCAGTTGCGCTACGGCCCTTGATGATGACATCATTGGAGCTATTGATAGTAATAAAATCAGCGTTTTAGTATTATTAGATTATACTAAAGCTTTCAATATGATAAATCACCAATCGCTTTTTGAATTTTGCAATTTTATGGCTTTGAAAAAAATTCTTTTCATTTAATTTTATAATTTTTGTCGGATAGAGTTTAACAAACGGTATTTAATAACAATATTTCGCAACCACTAATGATATTTTCAGGCGTTCCGCAGGGAAGTATATTTGGCCCATTATGTTTACTATCTTTACATCAAATTTTCATAAATCCTTTCAATTCTGTAATTATCACTTATATGCCGATGATACGCAACTTTATTGTTCATTTCACATTAAAGATCTGCAAGAATATGAAAATTTAATTAACACTGATTTGAAGAATTTGGTATCAACTTCAACTGATCGCCTACTAAAATTAACCCTGGTATGTCATTTGCTATAATGTTTTGTAATGACAATGTACATGAATTTGTATCAAGAGAATTTAATATACGGATCGAAAATGATATTATCACCTTCAATCATAGCTCTAAAAGTCTTGGTCTTTTTATTAACCACAAATTAAGGTTTAAGTAGAAGTAAATTAAAATTTAGCATACGCTGCACTAAAAATGATATATACATAAAAAGTACAGAATTGTCTTCGTTTAATTTTTGGAATTCAATGTTGTCAAAGAATATCTCACAAACTGCAAAATGCAGGTTAGTTGAATATGTACAATGGTCGTAAACTTCGCATGGCTTGTTTTTTTTTATAAAATTTTTAAATGTAAGTCAACACTTTATCTCCTCAACAAGCTGTCCTTTCGCGCTAATGTTCATAACATTAATATTAGACGCAAGCATATTCTTACTGTACCTCAACGTAGTAAGGAAATTTTCAAAAGGCAATTCTCTTATAACATTGCTACCTGTATAAGTGAATTATTACCTTTTGATGGACTAATCCTTACATGTGAAAGTTTTAAAAAGATGTATAAAAAATATTTAATGTGAAACCGATAAATCGTTCTTTTTTTCTTCTAACTCCTCTATTCTTCTGCTTTCCTCTCTTTTCTCTGCTTTAGTTATATGTTTCTCTCTTTTCTCCCTCTCTGCTTTGGAGTATTTTTCTAATTTAATTACATTATGTATTTTATGACTGTCTAAATATGAATTGAAAGCCGTATTATATATTTTTTTGTCACATAGTTTAGGAGGTAGTGCTGAATCTGTCAGTAAACTGATCACTTGTATTGTTACTTATATAATCTATTGTCAATAGGGTTTTCCCACTAATTTTATTTTAACAATTTGTGTCGTAAAAAAGATATAATAAAACATTTTATTAATTTACAACAATTTACTTTTCTAATAAAAATTATTTCTAAGAAAATATCGTTAAAACTTTCACTGCTTTTTAAAACGGGCATTTTTATGCGCCAGAATTACGTATCTACCCGGAAAACCAATGAGATTATGGATATAATTGGTTTGTAATAGATTTTAACTGTGTGTTAAAGAAAGCTTTCCTCTAAAACTTCTCAGAATTTCAATTTATAATGCTTGTACTGTGATTGGTCTAAAGCAGTGGACATGTAAATATTAGCCAATCAGAATCCAGATAAATGCCGCACAAGTTATTCGTGAAAGAGTCGGACGTTAATATTTTGTACTGTAGTTTTGGTTTAGCCTTCACCGACATTACACATTAGATGACTAACCTAAAACGTTAAATTTATATTTTTATGTTTGTATTGTTTGAAGTGAAAATATCATTTTATCAGTTTCTGGTTTATGTTTTATTAATTCTATAATCAAAATGGAATCAAGTGGAAAGGGGATATGTTAAAGGTGCCGCTGATAATTTATCTAAAGTAGAAAAGTGCTGAGTGCTGTCAATAAATAGAGGTTATGTTAACAGAGACCAAGATTAATAAACAATCTTGAACAGAGACAACATCTGTGATGTTAATTCTGTGATTGGATTTCAGGGTGTTGACGTCACAACGCGCTAATTTATGGCCAAAATGAACCCAATATTTTTCAAATTTTAAGTTTTTTTTGTTACTATTAGTAAAATTAATGAGATAATAAATATGCCATAAATCATTTCTTTACGTGAGTTAAGTATTTCAGCAATAAAATTTTTTCTGAGAAAACCCTATTGTTGTGAGTTTGGGTGAATAATAAATGCTTTTTTATTATTATTTGAAAAATATATTTTGCTTATGTAGAAATATAGAAATGTCTTTAAAATTTATCTCTGCCAGCATTTTTATTTTCACCTACGTTGGCGTTGCTGTGAAATTTATAGACTATCCATTTTATGGAACGCACTGTAAATATTAATTTTCTTGAAACAAATCAAAGGCAAGCGTTAATTTCCTGTAGAAAATATATACATCAAAAGTAAAAGAGAGTTATGTCGATGCTATTCTTCTGTCAAATTAAACAGTTTGATTAACATCGCCCTTGTTTCCCTTTATTTAAAGGAGTACTAACAAACATTACAGTTGGAATTTCAATTTACAAATTTTAGCGATTCTCTCTCCCCCACTCGCCCATCTCCTTTGATACAAAGAACTTTCTTTCCTAACTTAATTTGAAAGGAGGAAAGGAAAATTAGATAATTTTTTATATACACTTATAAAGGGAATACAAGGGTCTATAAAACTGCAATCCTTTATTGCGACATCTTCGGTAACTCGATACTAGCGCATTAATAAACATTAATCAGCACCGCTACTGGTATAATCAAAGAGCACTATCCAGTATCTCCAACATTCCTCTGCTTAGGTTTTACGTTCCTTTTGTTCGCGTTCATTATCTATTCTCTTAACGTGGCCAGGCGCACTGTGTAAATTGGAAACCAAAGTCTGTAACCAGCAATTCTAAATAACTGTTCTGTGTAATTTGTTCCACTGCTGACTTGCTCCTGCCATTTGCTGTGCCGAAGTATGCCGGTGACGGAGGTGACACTCCCTTTGTTGCCTTCAAATCTACCACCGTTGGGATTTAACTTTACTTTTTAGGATTGGTAGGATTGTGAATTAGAGTGTGCATGACGCGTGGTGTTGGTAATTCAGCTGTCTAGCGTGCAGCTGGAGCTATTTTATTTTCTTGAAATTTGCTATAATTGAGCAAAACTTGTCTCGTTCATATTTGAGAAAGACAATAAAATATGTGCGTGCGTTAAATTAAGGACTATTTAATTATTACTCCTATGAAAAGTGTATTTGGCTTTAAAATAAATTTGGTACTTGTTTCTTTTTTTGCTTTCCATTATAGTATTTGGGGTACTAATCAACAGTAAAACGTTGGAGGAAATATCTTGCCATCAAATTCACCTCCAAAGGAAATCACTGCATATTTTTGCGTCTTTCTCGAAACCTATTAATTTTCGTGAAAATTGTCGAGTATAACAAGTTTTAGTACTTTTGTCTCCTGGTATTTTGATTGTTAAATTCAGCCAAGAGATAAGTAAGATATGTAAATTTTAATTTGGCAGTTTTTTCGATGACTATTTTCACATGCTTATAACTTAAAAAAAGAAGAATCATAAAAAACAAATTCTGTAGGAAATTAATCAGTTTAACTACCATTACCATGGTTTTTGCTTTTGACTGTACAACCAAAATTGGCCAAGTTATGACCAATAAACTGAAAAATGGGGTGGTTCATATACAGTGTGTCACACTTAAGAGAGTGATAGCGTAATTTTTTGTTTTGTTTTTTATCCAATTTAAATCAGACTGATCTCAAAAGATAGTGGTTACCAAGGTCTATTTAAAACCACAAAATCACTTTCCATCGTTAAAGGCAAAGCCATCTACGCTAAATTATATGAAGAAAAATCAAAAAATTATAGTAGAGATTTTTTAATCAAAAATTTTTACTAAGAAAACTCGTTCGAAATCATTAAAAAACCCTGAATCCGATGTTTGCGCTGACTCCTTTGTTTCTACTGAGACAATTTTGTAAAAGTCGGATTAGTTGTTAAGTAAATCTGTTAGCATTGTGCCTGATTTTTTGCATTCTAGCATATTTTATTTCAATCAAAATGCTTACAGCTGCGGAAAAATTGAAATTAGTTGATGATGATTCTCGTACAATGAGGGAAGCTGCTACAGAATTTAATAATTGGCATCCAGATTGACCCCCAATAGCCCATGCAAAAGTTTGGCGAATTAATAATTTATTCAATAGAACTGGCAAAGTGCGCAACAAACAAGAACAACGTGTGAGGGATCATGTTAGAGGTGCAAAAATTCTTCAGTTTGTGAGAAAATCCAAGGTGTAGCCTAAGGAGAATGACAACAATTCTAAATGTACCCGTTTTCTTACACACGTTAGAAGGAAACCAAGAAAGACGGCTGGAATATTGCTTTTGGTGTCAAGGAGAGTTTTCGAACAACCCTAATTTTTTTTTAAATATTTTATTCTCAGATCAAGCGACATTTATAACTAACGGCACAGTTAACTCTCAAAATACTAGATATTGCTCCGTTGGAAACCGTCATTGGGTTGTAAACTGTCGACGCCAGTATTCAGAAAAGGTGATTGTGTGAAGCGGTATTTGAAATGAACAATTAATTGGGCCATATTTCTTTGAGGGAAATTTGAATGCAAAACGTTTTCTAATGTTTTTGCAAACTGAATTTTTAATCGAAATTGAAAACTTCCCCCTTATTACATACAACAATGTGATATTTCAACTTGATGGAATCCCAATCCATAATGCAATGGTATTATGGAATTGGCTCAACGACAACTTACCCCGGAGGTGTATTGGAATTAATATTAATACAACTACGTTTGGCCTTTCGATATCTCTAGTACGTTGTAGGCATTAGAGTTTGTGGCCAAAATGCCAGATTAGAATTTTCTTAAATAATTTTTAAATAAATGTACCTCAGTATGTCCCTCTGTAATTAAAGATTTTAGGGCTTTACATATAACTGAGAAATCTTTTCGCTAGCTGTTTTAATATTCGTGAATAGAGAATTGAAATTTATACATAGTCATGCATAGGCTTACTGATTTGATTTGATTTATCAGTGTAAAGTAGGCATTACTGCTACTCACTAGAAACTGCCGGGCCAGCTACGTCATGCTAGCCTCTAGCCTCAACTTTTTTGTCAGTGGCTGAGATATTTATGTGGTTATGTTCTATTTTGTAGTTAGGGATAAGATTCTCGTGAGAACATCGTTTTTTCTTCCGCAAATAGGGTGACTCCTAAGTTGACACTTATTTCGACTGTATATAGAACTCATTAAAGTAAACATTTCTTCAAATAACTTTATTTAGATAACTCAAAAATGAGAAAGACATAACCTTCTAAAATTTATTTATTAATTTTTTATTGGGTCTTGTCTTCATTAATAAAACTTTTTTTTTTTTTTTACATTTATTTAACGTCGGCCTATTTCCGCTACTGAGGCCTAACACCGACGCCTGTAGACGAGCTACCCCCAACTAGGAATTTTTGCCGAACCTCTTCCCTTAAGAAGAGTAGGGATCTTTTGCTTGCCTAACATTTAATAGACAAGGGACCGACGGCTTTACATCCCCTCCGAAGGATGGTATATCCCCTATACAACTCTCGCCTAAGGTTGTATAGCTTCCGCGCATACACTGATATACAAGCCGCTGGAAGATGTGTGAGGCGAGGACGCGGTCTTCGTTGGAACGGTCACCCATTCCAAGTACTAACCGCGCCTTACGTTGCTTTACATCGCATATCGAAGTATGTACATAGTAAAGACGCACCCACGCTCGCCCCTTAATAAAACTTACCTATTAAAACTTGTGTCACGTCATCTGTATGTCAGTTTACCTTTAATTAGTTGCACTGGTTTTTTTTCCGTAATCATTTTATTAATTTGCAATTGTATCAAAAGCTAAAATGGCTAACGTTTATGAATATGTTGAACTAGTTGATATGTTGGTAATTTACGGGTACTCCTCACACCTAAGATATTTTTGGATTTTCTCCGAAGAGCCAGAGATACAGATAATTTAATATACCACATTTACGGGACCATACATACATGTTACCAGACCCTTTATCTGGAAAAAACTACCTGAACTTTTTGAGAAACCATTTACCCGGCCGGCGTATCAGACAAAATATGTGGCTTCCTCAGAATGGGGCATATTCACGAACGGCAGAGCATCCGTAAACTTGCGGGGGAAAAATATTAATTATTATTAAACGAGAAAATAGAGAGTGGACTGTATAGCGGCGTGGAAAAAGATTACTGGATCCTACCTTTCCCAAATGTTTCCTTCCAGCTCCAGATTCCTTCCGGAGGCCTCCAGATGCAGATAGATCCTGTTAGATTGTTCCACAATGCACACACAAGAATTAGGCGGGAAAGTTAATAATTATCAGCGGGTGATTAAAATAATTAACAGCGGGGAGAAGTAAGTGTATAAACGACGGCGTTTTCAACACCATGGTTTGACGAATAATAATGGCTTCAAGCAGCGGTGCGGTATGATCACAAAAAAAAAATCTCTTTCTGGGAATCGCGAAAGATTACACGGTGAGCCAAAGAAAAATAAAAATAATTAAGTGTATTTTAATTCTAACTTATAATGCAGTCAATTTAAATTAAGTAAAGACAAAAATAATAATAAAAAAAGAAATTTAAAGTAAATAAGGACGCAATAGGCCACCTCCCCATTATAGTCTTAGAGTGAGGCAGTTTTTAAACAACATTTTTCCGAATAGGTGGATAGGCCGGGTTGGAACAGTTGCGTGGCCACCGAGGTCACCAGACCTAACTCCGTTTGACTTTTTCATTTGGAGTTATATAAAAAGTTTAGTTTTTAAAACGCCGATAAACACGTTGAAGGAGCGGATCAACCACGCTTCAGCAACAATAAGAGATAAGCCTGTTACTCTATTACGCGCCGTAACTGAATCATGGTTAAGTCGCGCGCAGCTTTGCGTAGATGAGAATGGTGACAACTTTAAGCAATTTCTTTAATTGTATTAAAAATAAATTAATAAACTTTAGAAGGTTATAGCTTTTTTTGTTTTCGAGTTATTTAAATAAAGTTATTTGAAGAATGTGCTTACTTTAATGAGTTCTCTATACAGTCAAAAAAACACATTATCAACTTAGGAAACACTCTGTATATACCTATATGCAACCACACACATACAGAATATGTGCATACACATGTATACATATATACATACATAATATACATAATTAAACATATAATCCAGTCAGTAATATACTACCTACAAGTGGTGTAGTAGAAATGATTTTGATATATTGATGATTTGATGGTGTTGTTATTAGTACAGAAATATAAGTTTTCAATATTGGGGAGAGGAGGGTGAGCCGTCATCTTGTATGAAAGGTGCAAAAAATTGATTTTTACCAAATTGCTCCGCAACAGTTGATCCCAAATATTGAAAACAAAGACCAGAAAATAACATTTTTCTGGTCATAAGACCTGTATAAAATTTGGTGTGAAAATCTTCAAGTGTTGCTGAAAGATTATCTGGAAATCGCTTCGTGGTTGCAATGTTTATAGAGTTGTAGCTTCCTCGAGAAACATTTTAGGACATACTTTCATTATAACTTTTATGCTTGAAGATGTCCATATGACCTGACGAATTTTCTTAACGTATTTAAGAAAGACCCTATTTTTGCTACTAGTTAGTAATAACTTCAACTAACAATTTAACTTAAAGCATATTCCCATTACAGATTCATACATTGTATAAAAATATCAACGCATGCCAAGGCGTCTCATGCTGAATATCGCAGTTTACCTCGTATGAATCTGAAATACGAATATGCTTTAGTTCTCCTATAGACACATAATTTACTATTTTGTTTAAATAACTATTCAACAATTTGTAGACTGCATATGCTACAGCATATATTTTAGACTGCAGTTTGATATGACACACCTTATCGAAAGTTTTAGGTAAATCCACAAAAATAGCAACAGAAGCTTGACTTTTATCTAAAGAGTCATAAATGTTGGAAACCACAAATGGCATTTTACGTAAATCTACCCCGACTAAAGCCTTTTAAATCGGACAACATTTTATGTTCATCTAGGAAGCTAATTAACTGTGTCTTATTTGTTTTTTAAAGATTTTCGCAAAATGCGAAATCAGTGTTATAGGTCTTATAATTATTAACCAAGTCCCCGTCGCCGTCTTTAAATAAACTGTAAGCTGTAATAAAATTGCCTCAGATTTTATGCCTCAATTTAGATTTAATATTCTTGTAATTTATATTATCTTCTCTCTTTTACAGCTTTGCTTTGATATTATATCGTCGTAATGAATGTGTGCGGTATATATTTTTATTATATCAAATACATGCATAACAATAGTAAACCCCGAATGGATTCCTGACAGACATATCCGTTATATCCATTTGTTATTATTATGTTCTTTCACGGTATTGTATGGGTGTATAAATTTAATATATTGATATTGCTATATATCTGACGAATATCTACTCTACCGAGAATCAGAATTCATTGCTATTCATGTTTTATACCCCGTCAGTAAAAGCAAAGGAAATTTCAAGGTTTTAAAATTTCACTGCCTGCAAAAAATGATATTTTGCATACAAAAACTCCACGAGAGATAAATTTAAGCTTTGTTTTCATGTAGCAAGATATTATGGATGGTCTTGATATATCGAGTTATTTTTTGCCTATCTTGATTTACATAATTTTCAATTCAATTAAATTTGAACAATCAGAACATTTTCTTTGATGTATTATTTTTTTGGTATATTAAATACATATAGTGAACCCAAAATATGTTATTTTTATTATAATTTTAGTTTTAAAATATTTCTATAGATTTTAATGCACATAAATTTGAAATTTTATTGAAAATTTACCAAAGACGCTACTGATATATTTTTTAAATAATGATATTGAAATGATGAGTTAAAATACTTCAAACTTTTGTTGATATTTATCTCCGGTAAATGGAGAATAAGTATTAAAGATCATGGTATACAGTGGATCTTGCGTTGACATAAAAAATAATTGAGATCCCAGCTTAGGGAACACGTTGATAATTTTATCATACTGCCAGCAATCCAGTCAGGTTTTAGAGCTGGTTATACACTCTACAGAACAGATGATATTGAGGCCACCGATCAAGGTAAATGTACTATTTTGATATTACTAGATTTTAGTCAGGCTTTCGACAATATTCATCACGAATTGCTCTTAGAAAGTTTAAAATGTGGTGTTAATAATACAGGTTGTAAACTGCTCAAGTCATATCACAAATAATAAAAGTATCCAATAACCTTTCCCAGTCAAGGGCGATCAATAAAGGTGTTCCACGGGGTTCAATTTTAGACCCGCCACATTTACACATCTCAATTTGCAAATTTTGTTAAATCCTATTCGGTTCATACGTATGCAGGCAATACCATAATTTACTATTATTTTATGCTAAGGATTATGAAGCTGTTGTGCAACAAATCAACAGTGACCTAAAAATTTTATCGGACATTTTTTTGCAACATTCATTCATTTTAAATCCATGCTATGCTTTTATTCGGTAAGAAGCCCAACTGTGCTAATTTGAAAAATTTAATTAATATTGAAATAAATGGATGTCGTATAGAATTTTCACAACGTGCCCAAAATTTAGGATTAATTTTATGCACAAGTTTAGTATTTAGAAAACAGATTTGTAAATTTATACAAAAAGTTTACTCCCCTCCCAAGGCTTCTTTGTCCACATAGAAGTTATTTAAGCATAAATAGTAAAAAGACGCTTTGCGATACATTGGTATTGTCGCAGTTCACATACTGTGCCCCAATTTATGGCCCTTGTTTGGACAGGATTGTAGCAGTGGCATATAGCGCGTACAAAACTCATGTGTTCGATTTATCTATGGTATACGTAAATATGAACATGTTTCACATCAGCTGCCTAACCTCATGTGGCTGAACATACAAGATAGGAAAAACTTTTACTCAGCTTGTATTTTTCACAAGATTATCACAATGAAGGCTCCGCCCCATCTCTACAATAAAATAACTTTTCGCAGCGATGTTCATAACCTCAATGTCAGGTCTAAAAGTTTGCTTAGTCCACCTACGCATAGAACTTCGTTCTATGAGAGAAGTTTCAGATAATGCATTCACAAATTATATAATCTGGTCTCATTTAGTGCCAAATCATTTAGTGTAGCAAAATTTATGTATTTCAAGGCTACTTTGCTAGGTTAGTCAGAATATTTTTAAGTGCCTATATATTTTATTTACTTATTTATTTATTACTCATGCATATAATGTTTTAGTTTGTTCTATACCACCTTACACTTACTGTAAATGTACTTTGTGCGTAATTTTTCATTTTTTAATGTATAGCGAGTGTTAAGTGATAGAGCACACTTGTTGTGAACTTCCCATTGTGATTTCCTAAAATATATCTGATTCTCTTTTCCCTATATAGAATATTACTAGAAACAAAGACATTTATTATTATGATTATAAATCGCTTTCAGGAACTCTAACAGCTACAATCAAAATAATGAATTTTATATGCTTTTTAAACAGTTGCTTTAGTTGTCTATGAACAAGCGATGCGCCATTAACAATCTGTGTTGTTTTATGTATACCTAAATTTGCACATTAGTAAATTAGTTAACTTGATTTTTTTTGTCTAACAGGAAACTTGCTGTGCAATACCGTGGTTTTAAATCTGATTAAATTACAACAACGTCTGACGTTCCCTAGGGATCTGTTCTTGGGCCCTTATTTTTCTTAATATTTGTACTTTGGCTGTAAGCCTAAAAATAACACTTTGCTGTATGCTGACGACTGCAAGTTGCCCTACTTTTATAACCGAACAGTCCAATTGAATTTATTTACGTTTTATATAGTGTTTATCTCTATTTAAAGATCTTTTATCCATCACACGTGAACTGGAGTGTATCCAGAATATTTGGTAGTCCCAATTATTCGATTATTCTATATAACTATAGTGGCTGAAAATTTTCCGTCATATCATAAGGACACGAAGTGAGTAAAAAATAATTTATGTAATTTACAGAGCAAGTTGTGTCATATATAACAAATAATTATAGCAAGAGTTAGTTCACAACCAATATTTATATAGAAATAGGCTATATATTTACGATCTGCTTATAACTCATATCTTATCTAACATTGTCTCGTAGTTAATAACTACACGTCAGTATGGAACACTTGACCACTGTATAGACTGTATTTACTCGACACTTCTAATTGCTATCACTGTCAGATGAGGTATTGAATGAGTTGAGATTAATGCGAAGAGAAATACAAATTACAAAGAAGAATTTAAAAAATGCATAAAATATCAAATGTTAAATATAACAAATCAATTCAAATCTTTTAAGAACTATGTTATCCCTGATATATCTAATTTGAATGGAACTAATAAAGATCTGAATAAACAGATAATGGACTAACACTATTACCTACATGCTGGATGAATATACACTAGCCGACTTAAAGCAGGCAGTGTTACTATTCATCACAACTGTGGTGAGCGTACGCATTAAACATACTGATATAGAAGCTGTATCTAGATTAGAATCAAACGCTAACGCTGTAAATTTGTTCTATCTTAGTAAAAATTACCGCTTATGAGATCAAATCACCAATTTTCTCAAATTGCTATAAGTTAAAAAAATAAAAAATTTCTATATCAGAAGATATATCGAAGGAAGATAGACATGTAAAGAATCAGCTATTACCCCATTACCGAAACGCCAAATTGAGGATCGAAGAACAAATATTAAATATGATAAATTAATAATTAATACTAAAGCTTGGACACTTCATAAATTAAAGCCCTTAGACTTAAATGTATTAGTACAAAGTAATGCTCAAAAGAGTAATACAAACGTTAGGGAAAACGCAGGCAGGATATATGGCTGAGGTAATTGAACAGGCTGATAATGCGTATGCAGTACGGGAACGTCCACAGTTATCAAGTCAAACTGTCTCGTTAACTACACATGCGTCTCCAAGTGAAATTATCGCAGGGTTATTACCAAATTCCGCACAGAATCCACCAGCCGTAACACAAATTTCATGCTTATTGAACACAATTGCCCAATCCATGCTAAATGTATTCTCTTGAGCCAGCACATCACAGAGTAGGTCAAACTTAAATAATACCACCGCTAACAATTAGCTGCTCTAGGTCAAACTACCCGATAATTTTCATGACTAAAACCAGGCTAAATAAAAACATTCACAAAAGCGAACAATTCGATTATCGTTATGTAGTTTATAGAACAAATCGGAATTAAAGTGACAGCACTAACTCCATGAGAGGAAGTGCATTTGGTGCTGTTGATAAGAAATTGTCATATTTCATGGCTCTCGTAGCACATGAGGACAAGAATAAGTGTGGGTGGGTATTAAAAATGAGAGTGTTAATATTCTCTTGGGTGTAATTTATATTCCACCAGCGTGAAACATTTTTAGTGTTTTATGTTTAGATGATTCTTACCCACAGATATAATGGAAAGCTGACTACTAATTTTAGATGTCCATAAAAAATGTGTTGACATTGACTGACATTGTCCAATTCATCTATCTGCTTTGGGCCAAATGCATTGGTCCCTTAGTAGCTTTAAGAATCTTGTTTTTAATTTGTCTACTTTAATTTCAATAAGTTGGCCGATATAAAAATTAATGCAACTTTTAGTTTTATTATCCGAAACAACATCCTCAGTTTAAAATTCGTTTTCTTCTTCAACTTCAATGCCTTCGGAATACGCAGAGCTTGAGGAAATAATGAATAATTTTTTAGCTTTTGCTTTAAATGAGTTATGTTTAAAATTCAAGAAGATTACTGTTGATTATATGTACCAAACATTTTAGGATCCAAGGAAGGCCAAAAGAAATTTACTAAACTTATACTTATATTATATTATTTTTTAAAGGAAATTCATAATTATCTCGTTGACGACATATTAAGTATATCTACTATTATACTAGCTACTAAATAAATATTTTACAGTAATAACGGATAAAATTCTCACCATATTTATTTCTGGCTCATGTGAATTTTTTGATTTACTATCACTTAGGATATGATCGTGTTCGCAGATTTATTGACAATCATACAGTGTGACCCATTTCAAACATTAACATCCTCATAAAAGTTGTATTTATTAATAGATTTTGACAGGGTTTTTTTTTAAGGTACAACATCAAAAACTGCACTTTTGGAAAACGTCATATTTTATTTTTAAACATCTTGGTCTACCGCAAATTTTCTAGGGGCTAAAATTTAAGAAATCATATTAGCCACTTTTTTACGTAAAATCTGAATACATCTCTGTATTTAGCTCCCTCCTAAATGTACCAATGTACCAAATTTCAAATTAATAACATTTTTGCAGATAAATTTAACAATGAAAATATTAATACGCATTTATTATTGCAGACATAGCAAGTCATGGAATAAACATCATAAATAAACAACAAAGTCAAATCTAATAAGCAATGAAAATAAATGACGCTAATCACGCCGCAAAATTAACATGGAACCAATAACAATTACATGCAATAATTGTAACAAGGAAACACTAACAATTTTTTATTAACAACAATAAATGTAATGTAATAAATGAAGATTGTGAAGAAACAACAAAATTTTTAGAGCTTTCACCAAATCCCCGTTCAATGTAATACATTTTTCATATCTTTTTTAATATTATTATTTGACACTCTTCTTATTTGTGTAGGGGTAATTTCTAGACATGCTTTCCTTATTCTAGCTCGGAGGTCTTCAATTATCTGGGGTCTCGATTTATATACCTTTTCCTTAATAGTGTGACAAAGAAAAAAGTCCATTGGTGTTAGATCCGGTAGAAATTCAATTAGAGGGCTATTGGGACCTATTCACTGATTTCGAAAATGATTATTTAACCACTGTCTCACTATCACTGCATTATGTATAGGACACCCATCTAACTGAAATTGTAAATTAACTCGGTCAGGTCACGAATGGGTAAACTGTCTAGTGCTTCCAAAAATTCATTCCTCAAAAAATCCAAAAATTGGAATCTATTTTAATTTTCTTCAAAGAAGAACGGACCAATAATTTTATTATGGAGTATCGCGCACCAAACATTTACTTTTAGTGAATATTGTCTTTTAAAGTTAGTTGACAACCCAGTTTGGATTTTCTACTGACCAGTAGCGAGAATTTTGGGATGAAACCTTATCGTTGGTGGTGTAAGTGCCTTCGTTGGTATATAATATTTCTTTAATAAAATTAGAATTATTAACGTATTCTCCTTGAGCCCATAAACAAAATTCCAGTCTTTTCTCTTCATCTCCGGGCTCTAAAGTATTCAAAAACTTTGATTTGTATGGCTTCAAATGGTTCTTTACAAGACATCTTCTAATAGTTTCTCTTGGAATATTTAAATCTAGACTGGCACTTCTTAAACTGCAATTAGGAATATTAAGAAAATATTCAAAAATTTTATCATTATGTCTACTTACAAAATGTTACTGATTTCTGCCTCTGATGATATGTTTTGATACGGCACCTGTGTCATTGAAAACTTTATTTATATTGTATACAGTGGTACTACTGACGTTTGATCCATTGGGATATCTAACATTAAATTCATCAGCTGCTTCTCTTACCGAACGGGTATTATCACCAACCAAACGAACTATTTCAATTTTGTGCCTCAAATTTATTTCTTCCATAACAAATATCACTTATTTTTACAAATATTTAGCACACAAAACTTATTCACATTTTAAATGACAGTTAATAATATTTTTTGATTGTTTTTACAATTGCCTTTTCATGGCCAACTTAAGGCATAATAAAGAAAATAATAACTTCGCTTGCAAGTCTAGAACAACAAATCAACGGAATTTTCTTAGAAAAAAAAAAGTTATTTGATCCTCATTATCTACCAGTTTTATGATAAAATTATTTTCTGAAATCGCTGAAGTGGTTACGAAAGGTAAAAGACTGTTCACGAAAATTGAACCTCAAATTAAATATAATGGGGAATTATCGTACGTCACTGTTATCAGTATTATTAATTTTAATTTTTTAAATTTTTATTAATCACTAACATTACTAGATTATGTTATTTACATCGTATCCTAAATGATATTCAATCAAATTTCTCCTCGTCGGTATAGGATAAAATAAGAGAATTGGATTTCAAACTATGTCGACGTTTCGCTTTATTTTAAAGCTTCTTCAGGACTACAATAAATATATATAATATATAACAACTTATAAACAACAATTTAAAACTTATCTATTAAAAGTGGCGAAATATAGAAAATAAAATATTCAAAATATGAATTAATTATGCAAACACGTCTTTAATTAAAGCCTATTATTATAAACACAAAACAACCTCGCACCACTCACCTAGTATGACATTCCCTTTGCCAGCCACCTGTTACTTATTGTCAATATAAAATAATAATATAAAATGTAACAATACATTTAAAATAAAACCATAAATAAATTATTTTAACTGTGATCTTCAGACAACAACAAAACTGCGCGATAAATGTAAAAACTCCTTACTGTTTAGGAGCAACGCGATAAGAGAATTCAATAAGAAATGCGTTATTAAGGTTTTTTTTATTGTTATGTATTTTTTGATCAAATAATTATAAATAATACTTAAATTTTCAATGTCGGTCCTTTTATTTATTGTTAGAGGGTTATGTGCCTGTATACACACCATTTCACTGATTAGTCTCTTATTATAATTTGTTTCCCTGTCCAATATGCTTACTTCTTCAAAATTAAACTTATGATTTTCAGTAAAGTAATGTGCAGCAAGGGCTGTTTGTTCTTTTTTATTTTTGTGTTTTTCATTACATGAATATTTATGTTCATTTAGTCTTGCTTTTAAATTTTGTTTAGTTTGTCCTATATATGTTTTGTTACAATCATTACACGGAATTCTGTACACTACGTCAGAATGATAATCTAAGGGTAAAGTACATTTCATTGAGTTATATAAGTTACCAACAAGATATTATCTAATTGAACTTTTCAGTATAGTATAAAAAACTCGTATGAACTATTAGAAATAATTACTAATTTTACCCTACCAACTTGTTAGCTTAGATGTTGTCAGCCTTTTCACTAATATTCCAAAATGTTTAGTTATTGAACGTGTCACTGATAAATGGAGTATTTTACAAAACCATACAAATGTCTCATTAGAGGTTACTGAGATGATTAGCATTTGTTTCGACACTAGCTATTTTGTTTTGAAAACGTTTTTTACAAACAAATTGATGGCACCGCCATGGGCAATCCAGCTAGTCCCATAATAGCCAACTTAGTAATGGAACATCTTATTAAAAATGTCATAAATGTCATACCGTTTGATATACCTCTGTTGAAACTTTACGTTGACGACACCATCTTAGCCATACCGGAAAATGAATCGGAACATATTGTTTCTTATTTTAACAATTTTCATAATAATATTCGATTTACCATGGAAAAAGAAAACAATAATAGTATTTCGTTTCTAGATATGAAGCTAATTAGAACTGATGAACAAACTATCATTACCAATTATTATGAAAAATATATAAATTCAGGTAGTCGCTAAAAAACAAAATTGTAAAATTAAGTCATCCGAGTTTTATTAACATTAATTTAATTAATTTTAAAAAGAGATTATTAAACAATTACTATCCACCAGAATTGTGTAATATAATTATCAACAGTTATAACAATCAAATGAATACTGTTATCAATGTAAGGAACTCTAACAATGAAAATAATAAGTACTACAAAATTCCTTATGTTACAAGATTATCGGAAAAAATAAAATCGAAATTATATAATGGCACAACACAGATTGTTTTCTACCATCTAAAAACTGTTGGTAACTTATATAACTCAATGAAAGATACTTTACCCTTAGATTATCATTCTGACGTTGTGTACAGAATTCCGTGTAATGATTGTAACAAAACATATATAGGACAAACTAAACAAAATTTAAAAGCAAGACTAAATGAACATAAATATTCAAAACACAAAAATAAAAAAGAACAAACAGCCCTTGCTGCACATTACTTTACTGAAAATCATAAGTTTAATTTTGAAGAAGTAAGCATATTGGACAGGGAAACAAATTATAATAAGAGACTAATCAGTGAAATGGTGTGTATACAGGCACATAACCCTCTAACAATAAATAAAAGGACCGACATTGAAAATTTAAGTATTATTTATAATTATTTGATCAAAAAATTCATAACAATAAAAAAAACCTTGATAACGCATTTCTTATTGAATTCTCTTATCGCGTTGCTCCTAAACAGTAAGGTGTCTTTACATTTATGGCACAGTTTTGTTGTTGTCTGAAAATCACAGTTAAAATAATTTATTTTTCTCTTATTTTATCCTATACCGACGAGGAGAAATTTGATTGATTATTAGATTAGATTAGAATAACAAAAATTAAAAGATCTCATGAAATTATCAAATTTTAGAGGTAGCGTATATTACCTTCTCTAAATCTAAAAAATAAATCGCAGATACTGTTCTAGTTCTGACATGCATACTATAATTTAACAAACTACGTACTTATTTATGCATTGCACAACATGAAAAATAGTTAAACCGAATATCATTATGAATTAATAAACGTATTATCTATATTTTCAATTTAAAACTTTTAATGGTGGTGTACTTCACAAAATATGAAAAATTGTTACGCTGAAAGAGAACTATATCTTTAAAACAGCGAAAGTTTGAAAGTTTTGTCGAAGAAGCTTAGATAACTTTATAGTTTACATAAGATAGAGCTCTATTAGTCTAGTTTACATTGAAAATATTAAAGGTGGCAGAGTTTTTCGGAAGAATAAAGTTCATGCCTTTAAAAATGCATTTTATCTCCATCTGTCAACTTAACTAATGCATTTTTATGAAAATAATTGCTTTCTTTGGCAAGCAGCATAAGGTCTATGGTAAATTTTACATTTATATTGTGTATTTACACAACTTCTAATTTATTAGTAGCAAAGTTAATATACAGATAGCAAGTACGTATACGGACGAATTTATGGGTATCTAGGCATTTCATATTCGCAAGTTTTAAGCAGATTGAATGTGCAACGATACAAAGGAATGTGAATGGTGGGAGCTCGATCGAGACGGCTACGGCTTATCGCTTGCAATATGAAGTTATATGTTTGAGCAGAAGCATATAAACATTTGTATATTGAGAAACCCTGTAGTATATATAAATATTGCATAAAAGACACTGATTTAAGAACCTTTTTATTTTACAGTACTAGTTATAGCAATATCTTAAAAATTCTTAGAGCTTTGCGTCTGCGAAATATAATTAGCCCTAGTTTCTTGCTGCATTTTGACCTATATAATATGTAGGTAATACGAACTAACAGTATAAGAAGGGGAATAAGTAGCAGGGCGAATAATTTATTAAGTAGGCTACGTGGCTTCTTGGTGAGGTTATGGCAGGAACATTCTTTGTTATAGGTACTCAGCAACTGAAAGCCTTTCACCCTCTTTATGTATGTACGAAACAAAAAATTATGTCAAGTCAAGTAAAAATTAACGATAAGATTAAAGGCAATATCGACTTTGCCAGCTTACTTCACAAATAGGTTTATACGGGGGATGTAAAACAGGTATGCACCATATAATGTCCTACCTAATTTCTTTCTAGCACTTTCCATTCTCTGTTTCCCAGTATTGTTTATTGTTCCCCACCGTTGCTGCTTGGTCGTATTACCAGCCATACTTATCTCAAACAACAATTTGTAATGTAAAATAATGCAGATATACAACTAAAAATAATGTGGGGTACGTAACTGTATATTGAGAAATATATTATTATATTTATATACCTATATTTATTTATAAGTTTTATAGTTAGAGTGAAACACTAGAATAAAATTTAAAATAGAATGTGACGCGTTTTTCTGTACCCCACCCGACGACGAGGATAAAAAATGGCCACTTTTGAAACTCAAGCCACGGAAATGAGTTTAGGCTGGGGCGCCAGTCCTAGGTTAAGTAATAGCACATACTACCTACAAGCCGGACACGCGAGGTTGAGTACCTCAAGTGGAGAAACAGTACTTCAGTTGGTCAATTTGGGAAATTAGACGTTCGCACACAAACAGTAAGACTCAGAATTTTCTAAAGAAAAATGCTAATTTATTCAAATTAACTTACTATAATATACAAATTTACTTATTTACTGAATGATCAACTAAAGTCTGCAGGTTACTAACTACCAGGGGGAGAGCAAGCGTTACATCGAAAATATTAGTACCAGATGACTCAAATGACCGGGATAACAAGCAGCCAAATGATAGCACTAAATAAGCGATAAAGCGTTAGCACAGAGTAAGCCATAACACAGAGCAATTAGCCGTAGAACGGGTGCAAACTAAATACAGATACCGGGTGGTAGAAGCAAGACCCAGAAATATAAAAAAATTACAGTGCAAAATTATAGAAAAGTTTGACATCGTACTTGGCTAATGCGTCAGTTTACTTACTCCTGCATGACCTTACTTACTACGGTGTTCTCGAAGTAGTCGCCAGACGGACGCGCTGCTAGTCGATGACGTAATATAATCCTGCTGCTCGGAAATGGTATATGGTAATAACAGTACCTGGGTTCGGATCTCGAAGTCACATCTACTAACTGCCAACACGGGACGCATTCAATTATTTCCTTCGAATACTTACAAGAGGGAGAAATCGCGGTACCAGATGCGCGATGTATCGATGTGACGTCAACCAGAATATTTTGAAACTTAGAAAAAATAATTCAATCACCTGAATTTTGAGACTTATTTACTTCGCAAACCGGAGCAGGCAGTAGGTACGTGTAACGCGTGGAACAGCAACTCGTGAACTGCCTGTGTGTCTGTCGAATACTTTCAATTATTCCCTTGTACCGAAAGGAAGACGTTATATGAGGGATATCAGAGCGACACATCTACGTACCGAAATATTTGCTGCTGGGTTCGCGCGACTATAGAATCCTCGTCGCTCTCCCTTTACCTGAGTTCATCTGTACTTACAACTGGTAGCGTTATTGGTAGATTTCAATATAGAATTGTTATTTGTTTTCTTGTTGTTGGTTCCATATTTGGTAAAAGAAAGGCATCCCTATTCAAGATCTGGGAAAATGTATGTTTATCAGAAAACAAATTTCTTGATTGTTCAAAATTATTCAAAAAATATAAACGGCACTTTTTAAACCGTTATCTAAAACATTATTAATTTTTAGTTACCCACTAGCACCGCTATTTAAGGGGTGAATTATAGATTTTTTTCAGCATAATGTTCTTTCCTGTATTAAAATATAGCTATTTCATAGCTATTTATGATCAAGGACTTTGCTACACAATACTTTAATAGTATAATTAAATGTTGGAAAAATCACCCCTAAGTGGTTGAATGCGGATAATAATAAGTAATAATATAATAATATCTTTACAGCTAATTATTATAAAAAGTAGTGCATTAAAAAGAAGAAAAATCAACATTGCTAATAAATCTAAACATACATTATATACACATTACGCAACCGAACATGAGCTTGTTTGTAAAATTTCTTTGCAAAATATCAAGAAATTGAAAATGAGATTTTTTTGTGGAGAAACAAGAAGATCTACTCCAACCTCATTATGGTATGCTACTAAAAGAATAACAGAATAAAAATAACTAGTGAAATATATTTATGTTGAAATACAATAATATTGAGATTAAAAAAATTCACAATATATGCACACTTATTGCGCTATATATATATATATATATATATATGTTAGATAGTGGATTGTTTGAATAACTTTTTAAAAACTTTATTTATTACACTTGAGTCAACGTTGACTCGTTTTAATAAGATACAATAATAATTTTGAAGTAGTTTAATCTGAAGTGAGTATAAGACTGAGGTTTACAATGGCAGTGGGTAATATTTATAATATCTGGAGAACAAAGAACATTGGATTTGCAATTCAGCATGATAACAGATTACTGAGAAAGAAATGTTAAGCTCAGCTAGCGTGAGCGGTTATTAGAGAAGAGCTGTTACGCAATCTGTAACATGATATGTTTGAGAAGGTTAAGCCTGTCTCAGTGATATTATATATCATAGTATATTTCTAATATAACAGCTTCCCCCTTATAAAAAAAGTTGGTGTTTTATGCAGCAACTTTTGAAATGAATATAAAATGTATATAAAAGATAATGGTACAATTTGGAAAAATATAAAGAGTACAAAAATGTTAAATCGTAAGGTTTAAAATATAGGATATAGCCTTAGCGTCTAAAATATGAAATGCAAGCACAATAAGCTTGATTCATAAAATAATATAACATAAAAATGTTAGAGTTAAAATATAGCTTTAGCAAGAAAGCGTAAAATACAAACATAATAAGTTTGTTGTAAAATGGGATAACATAAAAATATTCCCAGGGTTAAAATATGGCTTTACCTTGAAAGCCCAAAATATAAGCATGATAGGTTTAAATGAAAATGGTATAAAAATGTTAATGCAATTGAAATTAACAAGGGATAAGTAAAATAATGAAATGTAATGATTAAATGAATAAAATATGGTTCACTGAAGAGTCCAGCACTAAAAGTCAGTAAAAGGCACAAAACAGTTCATCTTTATGTAAGTTCTATGTCTTCGGCTTCGTTGTCTTCTCTCCTTAAGGTAGGTCGTCTTCGTGAAGGGAATAGGTTAGCAAATGTCCTGTGGGGTTTGCTAGGCCTAGGTGGAGATGGGGGTGATGCAGAAACATCGATGGCTAGTCTTCGTCTTTTTGTTCTGCACTTACAAAATAGGTACAGAAATAACAGTCCAAATATTAGCACAATGATGAAGTAGGTGAACCAGGATATGTGTTTTGTTACGAATGGTTCGTTGATTAAATCGTCTAGATCTCTGGAATATTGGTCCAATTTGTGTTTGGCAATTTCGAGATCTTCTGTGTTAAGGTTGTTTAATTTTAATGGTTTAAGGTTTGGTGCTCTAATGTTGTTTGGAATTTTGTTGCAGCATTCGAATGGAATTTGGATGGGATGAGTGTCGTCGTTTACGTCGGTTACTTCGTTGGTACTGGCTTGGATTTTTGTGATGCCTATAAAGGCGTAACAATTAGGTTGTAATTTCACTATTGAGTTTTTGTAGATGACTTCAGTTTTCGAACTTCTTTCTGGACAATTGATGGTTACCTGTAATGGTTCTGCGTTGATAACCAGCCACGTATTTTCGTCTATCTTTTGGACGTTGTATCCTTGGCCGATGATGAATGATGTCTGGCAGCTTCCTGGCAGAGTTTTGAGGTTCTTGAAGAGACGGGCTTCGCAAATGGCATTATCATCAATGGGGTATGAAAATAGATTTAGACATAATTTAGTGTTGAAGTAGAGTGGTTTGCATTCTCTGAGGTCCGGGATGGTTAAGTACATTAAAGAATCATCATCTCTCGCGATATATTTCTGAGAGGTTGACAAGATATGATATAAGCCAGTTCTATTATCCAAAATAGGGATAGGATATAATTGAAATACTGAATAGGTTTGAGGGTCTACCAAAGGTATGTCTAATACGAATATTAAATCTGAATTTGTTTGAAAAGCTTTTAGTTCTATAATGTCTAAATACTGTGCAACTTTTGATAATTTGATTGGAAGTGGCAAATTGTTCCTTTGTAGGTTCTGTGAGATTTCCTGTAAGGAATTTACCAAGTCTTTTGGGTTTATAATCGATGTGTGAATTATTTTGAGCCTCGCGAAAGTGATAGAATTCAGGATATCGTTTAAGTTATCTTCGATAAATAGATAGCTTGCCATAAGCTGTTCGCAGATTTCTATAAATTTTAATTTTGCGTGAATATTTTCTATGTCTTTAGTCATGTCTAGAATTGAAGTTTCGATTTCTTTAATATCTTTATTGAAAGTTTCTTCATCAACCTGCAGTTTTTGAATTGTTGCGTTGAAATTTTTGATTACCGAAGTTGTGACAGATATTTGATTTTTGATTAAATTTTCAAGTTGGTGCTCGTCATTATTTAATTTGTTGATGCAATCAGAATAATACTGACCATCTTCTGCATCTAAATTTCCAGTTATTGATTTGAAAATTGTTCCAATACCGTTTAGTATTCCTCGCTTGTATCGTTTCGTGTCAAGGTAAATTTCGTCAAATTTTGATTGTATTGATTGAGAAATTTGTGTCAATAAACTGAGGTGAGTTTTTACGTCTCCTAAAAAGACGTTCATGTAATGATACGTTGGGTCGAGTGTGTTGTATAGTGTCTGTAAGATCTTGTCGTTTTTGTCGAAAGCTGTCTTAAAGGTAGATATGTTTTTGTGTACCAGTAAAGTCCATTTCTTGTGAGAAATCACAATGTCTGTGTCTCGGTGATAGTATACTCCAATTGTATTGTTAATTGGTGTTATTTTAAATTGAGCAAGTGCTGATCCGAACAGCAGGAAAAACCTGAAAATAAATTTAATTTTCAGTATAAGGTTTCATTCGGTCAAAGTTTACTTTAGTCGTTTGGTTTGTTTCCGGATTTAATAATGTTGCAGAATTTTGAGAAGTTTCTAAAATTTCGAAGGGGCCGTTAAATTTGTTCTGTAATTTGTTTTTTATCTGTGATTCTTTGACGTACACTTTGTCGCCAATATTATATGTGTGTCGATTTTCGGGAATGTTTTTGTCGAATCGAACTTTGGCTTTTTGTTTTTGTGCTTCTGTTCGACTTCGCGCAATTTTGTAATAGTGGGATATCCGGTTGTTAAGGTCTCTAACGTATTTGGTAATCAGGTCTTTCTGGTTATAAAGAGTTTCGGGTGGTCGGTTAGCTGTATGTCCGAAAATAAGCTCGTATGGCGTAAAGCCATGAGTTTTGTTTACCGAGTTGTTATAACATATTACCGCGTATGGTAATATTGTGAAAGGATGTTCGTTCGGATTCTCTGTTTTATGTATTCTGATCATTTCTGCTAGGGTGGCATGGAATCGTTCGATAGATCCATTGGATTGAGGGTGTCCTACGCTGGAGTATGTTAATTTTATGTCGTAGAGAGTACAAAGATCTTTTAATAAATTATTATCGAATTCACCGCCGTAATCACAATGAATTCTTAATGGGGTGCCATAGTGTTGGAAATATAGCAACAGGGTGTTTACAACTGATTTTGCACTTTTGTCTGGGACAGCATAAGCTTGAGTAAATTTCGTTAACTCGTCGCGGATGGTTAGTGCATAGTTTCTCGTGGGAAATTCGAATAGATCGATATTAACTCTCTCAAATGGAGTTTTAGGGGTTTCGGTAATTACTAGGGGATTGTTGAGGTTTTTACGACAGACTTTTGTTCTTTGACATGTTTCGCAGTTTTTTATAAAATTTTCGACATCTTTTGTTAAACCTTGCCAATTATATTTATTTTTGATTCTACGTATTGTTTCGTTTATTCCACGATGTAAATTATTTTTTCCGGTGTGATGCTGGTCGAGAATGATCGGACGTTGGTCTTCATCGGGAGTTCGTAATAAATTTTGACAAATGATTAGTTTTAAATCTTTTTCTGCAAAAATAAATGATAGGATTTCGAGAATTGGAAAGTCTAGATTGTTTTCAACATGGTAAGTTTTGGAAAGGTCTAATTTGTTTCGATGTTTGTAAAGTGTTAAAAATAGATGTTCTACCACAGACTCTGGGTCGAAAGGTAGAGCGATAATGTAGTAGTTTCTTTGTCGGGTCGATTTGCTGGAAACGATATTAATTGTATTGTTATAGAATTCGGGGTTTTCTTCGAAAATATCCTCGATAATTTGATGGTGAAGGTCTGTCAAGTTGTTTTGTTGGAAAAACGTTATGATATTTTTATTTTCTCGATCTAATAGTTGTTTATTTGTGATTTGAATTTTGGAATAGTCTATTAGAGATTTGGTTTTGTAAAGTCGGGAAAATGTGTCAAATTCTCGGGCGATTTGTTCGTCGGTAATTTCGTCATCGTTGTCTGAAATTTCGTCTTCGTCTGAGTCTTCGTTCGCGGCTAGAATTTTTGAATAAAATTTGGAACATTCTGAAAAGTGATTAATTTTTATTCTGGACAACGCGTCCGCGTTTTTATTGATTTTTCCGGGTTTGTATATTATTTCGTAATCGTATTCTTCGAGTTTTAAGCGCCAACGCGCTAGTCTACTACCTGGGTCTTTTATGGAAAATAACCAAGTGAGTGGTCGGTGGTCGGTGACGAGTTTGAACTTCCTTCCGAATAGATATGGCCTAAAATGCTTTACACTCCAGACCAAAGATAAAAGTTCACGCTCAATGGTTGAATACTTAGTTTCCGCGCCGCATAAAGTTCGAGATGCGTATGCGATTGGCAAATCTTTTCCTATACTTCCCTGTGAAAGTACAGAACCTATTGCAAATGCACTAGCGTCTGTAGTTAGGACAAAAGGTTCATCAAAGTTAGGGTAGATCAATATCGGGGTAGTTGTCAAAGTTTGTTTTAGGGTTTCGAATGAGTTTGTACAGTCATTGTCGAAATTAAAAGGTGTATCTTTTTGTAGCAATTTAGTCAAGGGTTTTGAAATTTTGGAAAAATTAGGAATGAAGCGTCTATAGTAGCCTGCTAGACCTAGAAAAGATTTAATTTCTTTCTGATTTTTTGGTTGAGGAAAATTTAGAATTGCTTCGACTTTGGCAGGGTTCGGTTTTACACCATCTTTTGTAATAAGATGTCCTAAATAGGCGACTTCCTTGCGAAGGAATTCGCATTTGTCTGGCTGAATTTTGAGGTTGGCTTTTTGTAGACGTTTGAAGACTTCTGTTAGTCGAGAAATATGTTCATGGATAGTAGGGGAATAAATAATAATATCGTCCATGTAGACGAGACAGCGTTCATTTTGGATGCCTAATAGAATATTGTCCATGACCCTCTGGAAAGTGGATGGAGCATTTTTTAGACCGAATGGCATACGTACAAATTCGTAGTGGCCATTCTCTACCGTGAAAGCTGTTTTTTGGATGTCCTTAGGATCGATTTCAATTTGGTGGAAGCCAGAGGCCAAGTCTAACGTTGTGAAATATTGGCATTTGCCTAATTGATCTAAAAGGTCGGAAATGTTGGGTAGAGGATATTTATCACCTATCGTTACTTCGTTTAATTTTCGGTAGTCAACTACGACGCGCCATTTCTGTTTACCAGAAGCGTCTAGTTTTTTGGGGACTACCCAAACTGGGGAGGACCAGGGAGAAATTGAAGGCTGGATAATGCCTTGGTCGAGCATTTTGGAAACTTGTGATTTTACTTCTTGTTTGTGAATTTGGGGGTAACGATAAGATTTAGTGAAAATTGGTTTAGAATCGTTAGTGTCTATTGAATGCTTGATTTCGTTGGTAAATGTCAAGTTGTCACCTTCTAGATAAAATATGTCTGAAAAGTCTAAACAGAGTTGAGTAATTAATTCACTCTCCTCGTCGTTCAAGTGGTCTAAGCGTAATTGATTTTTTATTTCGTAGTTTCGGTCTATGTATTGGGAATCCGGATTTTGAAGATTTACGTTAAATATTGATCTAAATTTTTGAACGGGTTCAAGTTTAAGATCCGAGAAATGTATTGTTTTTGGAATCGCGTTTGCGTTTATTATCGTTGTCAAAAATTCACCATTGTTGTCTATTTTGACAATGGCATTCGGTAAACGCACCTTTTCATTTTCCTGGGCTATTAGTATAGCTTCGGTATTTTGTAAATTGCATTTAAGTTTAAAAATCTTTTCTGTGCGTGGTTCGATAGAAATTACATTTTGGTTTTTAACATTTAAATTTGGGTTTGAAATTCTAATACCTGGATTATTGTTTTCGTTAGAATTATTGTGGTTCCTGATTGATGTTACCTCAGTCACCTCAAATAGTGGTACGGTTTTAAAATTGGTAATAAGTTGATTATTTTCAAAGTCCACATGACACTTATAATATTTTAAAAAGTCTGCACCTAATAGTCCATCGAATTCTATATCTAGGTCGTGAACATAAACCTTGTATGGGTCATTTATATTGAATGGTATTAGTACAGATTCGGTGATATTAATTTTTTCATCTGTTATACCCTGTATAATTACGTTTTCAGGATATCTTTGTTTGTACTTTTCCGCTGTTTTGGTTTTAAATACAGAAATACCTGCACCTGAGTCGACAAGAATTTTGAAACGATTTGTGAAGTCTTTTATGTAAAATAGATTTTTGGAATTTACGACATTTAGTTTGTAGCGGGGTGTTTTTACATGAATTGGTTTTCCGGGAAGTTCAGGTTTGGGTCGAAACTGTCCTGGAGGTTTATCGCTTGGACTTGGCGAGAAATTTGGTCTAGTTCGTCCGTTTGTTGTGTTGGAGTATTCGTGGAATACTCCGGGCCTGTGCAAAAATCCGGAGGATTAGCAGTATAATCCTCGTATTGCTGAGAATTAACAGTATAATTCTCATGTTCCTGGGATTGGGAATTAGCAGTATAATGCCCACATTGTCCGTTTGGAAAATCGTAGTCATCATTATTTTGAGATTGATAATCAGGAGAATAATTGGTAGAATAATTTACGGATTGATTTGCAGAGTAATCTTCGTATTGGTTTGGGTAATCTGAATAATTATCATAAGTTTCTTGGTTTAGGTGATGGGTTTTTTGTTGGTTAAATCTATTGAAATTCGGGTTCGGTTGTATGGCAGAAGGTCTCTGCTGGTGGAAGTTAGGATTTGGCCTGATAGCTGAGGGCCTGTTTTGTTGTGGATAATTGCGTTGTTGATTAGAAAAATTTTGGGAATTCTGTGGTCTAAAGTTTGCTTGATTAGGTACACTCTGGAAGTGCTGTCTAGGAGCTTGTGCCTGATTGGAATAGGCGTTTGGTGTGAAATTGGGTTGTGAAAATTGGTGGTTTTGCCTCGTGCGGCATTCGTTAAAGCTGTGCCCATTCCTTTTACAGAATGTGCAAAATGGTGGGAGATTTGGGCGTCTTTGTTGATTTTGAACGGGACTTCTATTTTGAATTTTATTGGAGAATTTTTGCGATTCGAAGTACGACAATTGCAACTCACGTTTGATGCGATTTATTGCATCTAACATATCACTAGGGTTGCCAGCCCTGATAATTTGCCCTAACTTGGGTTCTAATCCAGTCAGTAAGGTAGTCAATGTCATGTTTTCGATGAGGTTACATTGAGCGGTTTTTTCCTCTAAAGTTAGAGTCTGCTTTTGCACTGCTGCGTGCATTTTCGCGTTGTGCGTTTGTAGTCTTGATACGAATATTAGTGCGGTTTCGTTGGGTAGTTGGTGAATGCGTTGTAAGTCCTGTATAAGGGCTGTCAAGTCGCGGGAGTCACCGAAGTGGGCCTCGAGTAGGCTTTTAATTTCTGCCCAGGTGGCAGGGTTCCTGGAGTTTACTAACTCGGCGGCTTTTCCCCGAAGTTTATTTTTAATGTGCAGAGCAAGTAGAACACGTTGGTCTTCTATAGACATTCCGTTCGCGTAAATACACGCACTAATAAAGGTTTGTAAAAATATCGGATTTCCATCGAATTCCGGGACTATCGAAAAAATCTCACTTAACCTGTAAGGTTCAATATTTATAGTTTCGTTCGCCATGATTGAATTGTTTGCATTGGAATTGCTTACGTTTGTGGTGGTAGCCATTTTGTTTATATTATTTAGATAATTAAATAACTTAAAACACTTTTTTCAATTTGAGCTAGTACGCTACTGACAATTGGTAATTTTATATTATATGTAAAAGAATGTGCTGTTTATTTTATAATATTTCAAAATTTAATTACAAGGATAATTGGATTAATTTAAAAAAGTGTTTTTAGTTGGGAATAATGTCACTGAAATTTTATATACTAATGTGCATTTAAACAGTATAGAACATGTGGGTTTTATTTTATTTCACAGTCAAGTAAGACGTAAACTTAACCTTTATATGATATATGATATTATGATAAAAATAATGTTAAGATAAAAATGGTATGTGATTATAATTATTTATGTAGGAAATGTAGATAAGTTCGTACTTAAAGAGTATATGATATTACGATAAAAACAATGTTAAGATAGGAACGGTATAGTTATTTATGTAGGTCACATAAATTTTAAATAAAATATTATATTACTTCTGAATGAAATTATTATTTGAATATTAGAACTGCTGTTCGTTAAATTGAATTGTTTTTTTATAAGAAAAATATGCAAAATAATCGAGATGATTCTTAAAATCTACTTACATTAAAATTTCCATTCCACACGTCTGGATTGAAGTTGAATGCTGCTCCGTGAACTTTGTTACAATGCGGTCTTCTCTGCCAGGGGCGTTACCAGGTATTCCTTCCACAGAGGTCTCCTACACTGCCGAAGACACCAACTTCTCGACTGGGATGAATTCTTACTTGCTAATTTGTTGATTGATTGATATGTTGCTTTGTTGCTTGTTGAATTATTATTATTGTTTCTTTGCGAACGTAGATTCTTCTGAGTAAAGGATTGGGATCCACCACGACAGCTAAGGAATTTCTCCTTTTTCCAGGGGCTCTTTTCTTCAGGTTAGGCACCTTTTCCAGATGAACTCCTTGTTCCTTCCGATATGTTTTCCACTGGTTAGGCTCCCGAACTGTGCGTGTTCTTCAGATCCGCCACGACTGCGCCAATGTTAGATAGTGGATTGTTTGAATAACTTTTTAAAAACTTTATTTATTACACTTGAGTCAACGTTGACTCGTTTTAATAAGATACAATAATAATTTTGAAGTAGTTTAATCTGAAGTGAGTATAAGACTGAGGTTTACAATGGCAGTGGGTAATATTTATAATATCTGGAGAACAAAGAACATTGGATTTGCAATTCAGCATGATAACAGATTACTGAGAAAGAAATGTTAAGCTCAGCTAGCGTGAGCGGTTATTAGAGAAGAGCTGTTACGCAATCTGTAACATGATATGTTTGAGAAGGTTAAGCCTGTCTCAGTGATATTATATATCATAGTATATTTCTAATATAACATATATATATATATATATATATATATATATATATATATATATATACGAAAAATACTAGGTTCTCGGGTTGAACCGCGTCTGAGATTGTTAATGTCTCGACGTTTCGGCTCCCGTTTTGGAGCCATTTTCAAGAGAAAAAGTGAGTCAAGTAAAAATTGTCAAAGAAAATAATGCTAGGAGTTCGTGGAACTGGTTCGATTCCGGGGTCTCAATCTGCCTACTCCCCAGATCTCACCGCGATCCGTCTCTAAGGCCTCAACCTGCCTACTCCTTAGAGCGAACTCGCTGGCAGTATCGGACGAAGTGTTATTTATACGAAAGCTGTCTGTGGGTGGGAGAGTGGTGGGGGGTTGAGGGTCTGTTGATGGAGGCATCAGAGCAGAACGACTGCTGTCAGGATTATGAGGTGTGGATGAATATTGTAGGGCTAGCCTGGAGATCAATGATTTCCAAGCGACTGGAAGACGATGACCGTCATCCCTTTTGTTTAGACAATTGGGACGTTTTTCAATCTCAATTGCTTCGCGGATGATTCGCGGTTTCTGGAAAAATGATGGTGCTATGGTTTTGGTGTTATCGAAGTCTATATTATGGCCTGTTAGAAGGCGGTGTTGGGCAAGTGATGATGTGGGATCGGATTTTCTAACTGCAAGACGATGTTCATATATTCTATTGTTAATCCGTCTGTTGGTTTGTCCAATGTAGGTTTGGGGACAGTTTGAGCAAGGTATTTCGTATACACCGTGGGAATCATTAGGTATTTGGTCTTTTGGGGTTCTGATTAAATTGGAAATTGTTTGGTGTGTTGTGAATATGGTTTTTATGTTATTGGATTTCAGGATTTTTGAAATTTTGTCTGTGACACCTTTGATGTAAGGTAGGAAAGCTTTTTGCTGAGGAGGAGTTTCTGTCTGATCAGTTTGGGAAGGATTTTGTGCTTTGTGTATGGATCGCGTTATATGTCCTTTGTCGTAACCGTTTTGTAGAAGTGCTTCTTGTAATGTTTGTAGTTCGGATTGTCTGTTGTGATTGTCTGTTAGTCTGAGGGATCTGGTTACAAGAGTGTTGACAACGGAATTTATTTGTGATGGATGGTGATGTGATTTTGAGTTAAGGTAACGGTTGGTGTGGATTGGTTTTCTATACACAGAGTAGGAGAGTTGATTGTTGTTTTGTTTTGTAATGAGGACGTCTAGGAAAGGCCATAATATAGACTTCGATAACACCAAAACCATAGCACCATCATTTTTCCAGAAACCGCGAATCATCCGCGAAGCAATTGAGATTGAAAAACGTCCCAATTGTCTAAACAAAAGGGATGACGGTCATCGTCTTCCAGTCGCTTGGAAATCATTGATCTCCAGGCTAGCCCTACAATATTCATCCACACCTCATAATCCTGATAGCAGCCGTTCTGCTCTGATGCCTCCATCAACAGACCCTCAACCCCCCACCACTCTCCCACCCACAGACAGCTTTCGTATAAATAACACTTCGTCCGATACTGCCAGCGAGTTCGCTCTAAGGAGTAGGCAGGTTGAGGCCTTAGAGACGGATCGCGGTGAGATCTGGGGAGTAGGCAGATTGAGACCCCGGAATCGAACCAGTTCCACGAACTCCTAGCATTATTTTCTTTGACAATTTTTACTTGACTCACTTTTTCTCTTGAAAATGGCTCCAAAACGGGAGCCGAAACGTCGAGACATTAACAATCTCAGACGCGGTTCAACCCGAGAACCTAGTATTTTTCATACCAACGACCGCGGAAGCTTCTCGGAACATTTTATTCGCCTCTACGGGGAGGAAATTCATTCTCTGACTAAATCCTATAGTACACTTCTACTTCGTAAAACCAGACTTCTTTGTGACCTTACTTTCCTGAAAGCGTGTCGAGATCACCAAGTCATCCCAAAATCTCTCCAACTTAAATATCACTCCAAGTCCCCCTCTATTTCAAAAATTCTTAACAAAGCAAGTTTTGCCCTACTTCGAAATTCCATACATAACACCAGAACGAACCTCAACACTACCAGCACACGACTATACAAAACCTATCTACAGATTCACGCTTCCTGTATTCACCCAATTCTCTGGGACACCTTTGACCGATTATCCAACGACAAAGCCCTACATATCTCAGAACAGAAGACCAACACACAGAAAAACAAACTCTTACAACTCATTGCCCAACAGAAACCTAACTCCTCATCCACATTAGATCCTAACAAGGTAGTTCACAACTTTTCTGACTTCTCCATCAGCGATGCCGCCCTTCAAGGCTTAGCTAAAGGTTTCAATTTTGCAGTTTCTCCCAAAATTATTCCAGTTGAAACCATTATTTCCCAAGTTGAAGATTCTATATCCCACCTTCCAAACAATCAAGCTGAGGACACCAGACAAGATATCGCTAGAATACTTCGAACTGCCAAACCTCCCACTTCTAACCTACCTATAGACAAGCCCTAAAAGACGTATATAACAATGACGACCTTATCATTCTCCCAGCCGACAAAGGCAACTCCACTGTCATACTAAACACCTCCGATTACTTAACAAAAATGAACGATTTACTCAATACCCCAGACTACAAACGCATCCAGCGCGATCCCACCACATACTTAGAAAAGAGAACAAAAATCATCATCAACAATTCTGACCTCCATTCAGATATTCGAAAATCCCTCATTCCTCGAGAGAAATCGTCTAGAACTCCTAGAATATACGGACTTCCTAAAATTCACAAAACCAACATTCCTTTACGACCAATAGTTAGTGCTTTTCGTTCCCCAACTCACAAATTAGCGAGACATCTAGCCCATACTCTGCAACCCATTGCTGAACAAGCACCTTCTTATGTCAAAAATTCCACCAATTTCATTGATCTTCTTCAAAATTACTCTATTTCCCAGAACGACATTCTAGTCAGTTTCAATATTGTGTCACTATTCACCAACATCCCACTCACTGAAGCCCTAAACGTTCTCAAAACTAAACACAATATTTCTCCCAGCACTCTGACCCTTCTAGAACATTGTCTGTCCAACACCTATTTTCTCTTTCAAGGCAACTATTACAAACAAGTGAGAGGAGCTCCAATGGGATCACCTCTGTCCCCTGTCATAGCCAACATCTACATGGACAACTTCGAAACCCAAGCCCTGAATTCATCCGAACTGAAGCCTACTTGCTGGCTAAGATACGTAGATGACATCTTCGTTATCTGGCCACATGGTAGAGATTCTCTAAACAACTTTCTGTCTCACATTAATCATATACACCCTCAGATCCAGTTCACTATTGAAATCGAAAACAATTGTTCTCTCCCTTTCCTAGACGTCCTCATTACAAAACAAAACAACAATCAACTCTCCTACTCTGTGTATAGAAAACCAACCCACACCAACCGTTACCTTAACTCAAAATCACATCACCATCCATCACAAATAAATTCCGTTGTCAACACTCTTGTAACCAGATCCCTCAGACTAACAGACAATCACAACAGACAATCCGAACTACAAACATTACAAGAAGCACTTCTACAAAACGGTTACGACAAAGGACATATAACGCGATCCATACACAAAGCACAAAATCCTTCCCAAACTGATCAGACAGAAACTCCTCCTCAGCAAAAAGCTTTCCTACCTTACATCAAAGGTGTCACAGACAAAATTTCAAAAATCCTGAAATCCAATAACATAAAAACCATATTCACAACACACCAAACAATTTCCAATTTAATCAGAACCCCAAAAGACCAAATACCTAATGATTCCCACGGTGTATACGAAATACCTTGCTCAAACTGTCCCCAATTGTCTAAACAAAAGGGATGACGGTCATCGTCTTCCTGTCGCTTGGAAATCATTGATCTCCAGGCTAGCCCTACAATATTCATCCACACCTCATAATCCTGATAGCAGCCGTTCTGCTCTGATGCCTCCATCAACAGACCCTCAACCCCCCACCACTCTCCCACCCACAGACAGCTTTCGTATAAATAACACTTCGTCCGATACTGCCAGCGAGTTCGCTCTAAGGAGTAGGCAGGTTGAGGCCTTAGAGACGGATCGCGGTGAGATCTGGGGAGTAGGCAGATTGAGACCCCGGAATCGAACCAGTTCCACGAACTCCTAGCATTATTTTCTTTGACAATTTTTACTTGACTCACTTTTTGCGGTTCAACCCGAGAACCTAGTATTTTTCATACCAACGACCGCGGAAGCTTCTCGGAACATATATATATATATATATATATATATTGAGTAGTGGTGAGAGGTAAGTGAAACCTCTCAAATGGTTATATATATATACAAAAGGAAAGGTGTTATCGCGGGAACAGGACAATAAGTCAAGAAAAAAATTCGTGGGCAAGCCCGCAGAAATGATAGTGCAACCGTGTACACGTGTTTCGGACTTTTTGGTCCTCATCAGCACGGTGTAGCTAAGTTGAAAGGATAGGCACAACTTAGGAAAAAACGACACAAATGGAAACCACTGACAGGAAGCCAGTTGCACATTTGTGGCTGCAGTCGGAAGACCTTGAGGTTTCAAGGCAACAACCAACATTGCCACGGAGGCAAACTGTAAGCCGCCTGCGTGGAGTTCCGTAGCCCAAGGTAAAATACAAAAGGAAAGGTGTTATCGCGGGAACAGGACAATAAGTCAAGAAAAAAATTCGTGGGCAAGCCCGCAGAAATGATAGTGCAACCGTGTACACGTGTTTCGGACTTTTTGGTCCTCATCAGCACGGTGTAGCTAAGTTGAAAGGATAGGCACAACTTAGGAAAAAACGACACAAATGGAAACCACTGACAGGAAGCCAGTTGCACATTTGTGGCTGCAGTCGGAAGACCTTGAGGTTTCAAGGCAACAACCAACATTGCCACGGAGGCAAACTGTAAGCCGCCTGCGTGGAGTTCCATAGCCCAAGGTAAAATACAAAAGGAAAGGTGTTATCGCGGGAACAGGACAATAAGTCAAGAAAAAAATTCGTGGGCAAGCCCGCAGAAATGATAGTGCAACCGTGTACACGTGTTTCGGACTTTTTGGTCCTCATCAGCACGGTGTAGCTAAGTTGAAAGGATAGGCACAACTTAGGAAAAAACGACACAAATGGAAACCACTGACAGGAAGCCAGTTGCACATTTGTGGCTGCAGTCGGAAGACCTTGAGGTTTCAAGGCAACAACCAACATTGCCACGGAGGCAAACTGTAAGCCGCCTGCGTGGAGTTCCATAGCCCAAGGTAAAATACAAAAGGAAAGGTGTTATCGCAGGAACAGGACAATAAGTCAAGAAAAAAATTCGTGGGCAAGCCCGCAGAAATAACAGTGCAACCGTGCCCACGAATTTTTTTCTTGACTTATTGTCCTGTTCCCGCGATAACACCTTTCCTTTTGTATTTTACCTTGGGCTATGGAACTCCACGCAGGCGGCTTACAGTTTGCCTCCGTGGCAATGTTGGTTGTTGCCTTGAAACCTCAAGGTCTTCCGACTGCAGCCACAAATGTGCAACTGGCTTCCTGTTAGTGGTTTCCATTTGTGTCGTTTTTTCCTAAGTTGTGCCTATCCTTTCAACTTAGCTACACCGTGCTGATGAGGACCAAAAAGTCCGAAACACGTGTACACGGTTGCACTATCATTTCTGCGGGCTTGCCCACGAATTTTTTTCTTGACTTATATATATATATATATATATATATATATATTGAAATCGAACAGTGTATTGTAACAACAATAAAATATGATACACATAAAAATAAATGAAATTCCTTGGCTAAAATATAAATACGATACTAAAGAATAAAATAATTTGGATTATTATTATTTAAAATCAAATTTGTTAATATAAAAATAGAATTAATGATCAAAATTTTTAATTTAAAATATACTCAATTATTTTCCAAACAAAAGATATACAAGAAATTTATATGGAGTTTATCTACAACCTTTTAGTCCGCGTAGCTCAAATAAAACCTCCAGCCGCACTGTATCGCTTAATTCGATGTTCAGCTACAATCTGCTGAGCTCCTAAACAATTCAAGTGATATCTCGGTTCCACTAGGAATCGTTTTCTGTTCCCTAAAATAATTTATAATTATCTTCTCTCTCCAAATTGTCAGAATTTTGAAAAAATTAATTTTCTTTTCTTTCCTTTCGACTTTTTAACTAGATGTCTTCCTTTTTATAACAATACTCCAATTTCAACCAAACATAATCTCTTCTCTCTATTATATACCAATCTTTACTTTGTCAATAATTTTCAACCCCTACAATTTTCTATAATTTTCTTGTTGTTATTTATTTTTCATCCCCTAGCAACTTCTAATTTTCCGATTTTTCCACACTCTCCCTTATATTTTCCGCAAATAACAAAATCGCCTTTACCAACTTGAACCTTTCTTGACATCAACTTGATAAAACGAATTAGTTCTCATCACGTGGTATTGAGCTTCTTCCAGTTTTATCACTTTCCCGCAAAAATTAATTAAAGATCTTATATTTGCCTGAACATAATAAATGCATAAGCAATTCGAAATGATATAACATTTTTATAATTATTATAACAATAACTAAAAATTAAAATAACAAAAATCTTGGTGTTTTCTTAGATCAAAATTTACGATTTAAAGAACATATTAAGTTATTATTGCAAAAGACTTATGCCAGAATGAAATTTTTACATTCAAACAGACATATTTGGAATTTTGAAATGAGGAAAAAAGAGGAAAAAAATGTGTGAATCACTTGTGTTGATTGTTTTTAACTACTGCAATATACTATATTGTTGTAGTATGCATTTTTTTAAATAAAAACGATATTATTATTATTATAACTGCTTCTAATAATCATTAAGTTATGTTATAAGTATCTCTAATTGTTTTTAAAGGCTGAAATACAAAAATTGCACGTAATTAATAAAAACATCTGTCTTCTATAAAATACTTTGGTATTTTATCAAACAGAACAAATGAACGAAAACAGAAAACATAAAACATGCATGCAACTCTTTACTCAGCTAAAATAAACTGCATTTTATTCGCAATACACAACTACAGTTGATTCAAATGTGTTCTAAATCTTAAGTACAAGTGATATATCAATATATATACTTGCACATATACACACATAGACACATATACATACATACATCCACATATACATACATTATGTTCAAATAAGAGCGAATTTTTAATTTTGCCTAATATTATCAAATATAAGTTTATTATTTAAAATATGTATCCTAATTTCTTTCTTGCCTTTATTAACATTTGTTATTTTTTCAGATTAATAGACAATACATTATAAAATTCGGTGATAAAGTAAAAAACGAAACGTTGAGCGCGGGTTTTTCCAAATAATGGAACATTCAGGAATTTGTTTTCGATGTTTCTCGTTTCAAGACTACAAGAAATTTTTAAAGAATTTCATGATTTAAAAGTCCATACAAGGCACTGGTATGTATATAAATTTGTAATATCTAATATTGTATTATACAAGTCCATTCCACGCACATGCGGAACGAATGCTCTAATGAATACTTACCTTAACGTGAGCATGCATCTATAACCAATCTAAGAAATTTAGAACTTACTCAGAATACATCTGGACGATAACCCGCTAATTAAATCCGAATTAATCGAAATTTCTAATAAATAATTAATTTTTCATCCGGTATCAAACCGAGTAGCAACCATGTAGCTCTTAACTAAATTAATTACTTAGCAAAGTTTTCAGCTCAATTTCTTGATCGAAAAAGGAAGTTTGAAGCAACTTGGGTGATATTTATAACCACTTTGACTCACAAAAAAGAACAGGATAAGACTTCAACTGACAGCTTGATAATCGACAGTCATAGAGTACCAACTTGAGAAATTTTAAATCTAAATCGACTGTTGTGGAATTTTCGATCATTAACTATCCTTATACTATCAGTCTATAGACAATTTTTATGCACTAATTATAATAATAGTTCATATTTAATATTTTTATTATATACATATCTATTTAACAAATTGGTATACTTTTCCGATGAGAGCCATCTGTTGGGCGGAAAGCCTAATTTAGGTGGTAATTTAAGTAGGTAATTAATGTGAAGTGACATCTATAGCTGAAAATGTGATTTAATAATATAATTTGATGAGTTGATCAACTGAAATCTTATTTTTACACGTTATTATCAGTTTGTGAAAATCAGTGAAAGATGTCATGTCATACTTTACATTCCTTTATGTAGTGTTTGTGAGGCAAAAATCCTCTTTTTCATTAGTTCTTTCCCTCGGGTAATTGATATTATTGAGAATATATGACGCGTTTTTAGAGAATAGAAACAAAAGTTTCTGTGGAAAGCTGTAGCTGCAAGAAGTCTAATAAACTAACATAACGACACGTTAGTAATTTAGAAAATTTTTCTCCATCGCATTTCTGTTTCCGTCGGTTATCTGACAAATTGTATCAAATACTTAGAGAAATGTTTCATAGTTTCGCCGTTATTACATTTTATGGCATAAAGGAAATCCTATCCAGAGCAATAAACCGATCAATGAAGAATGTAAGATTTATAGAAGTATGATTTATGATAAAAGCACAATAGCTTTAAGACCATCGACGCCGATCTCTCAAGCTGTTAACCATTAACAATGAAATGACCGGCGCTAAGCATGGCTCTCGAGTGGAAAAGGTGTGTTGCTTTTCTTCAAACATAAGTATAAACCGCTAAAGTCCCCAGAAAATAACATAAATATCCAAAAGTTACTGATTACTAAGAAATGTTTGAAAATATACATAATAATATTTTATTCGAAGCTTTTACTTATTTACTAGAATAGAACAGTACAAGTTTATTTGTCAAAAATATGTAAGTAGTGTTTACAGAAGTATAAATACAAACATATGTAAATAAACTAATAGTTTAGTTTAGTTTATTTCCCGAAATATACATGATTGATACAATAAAGTGATAATTAGTATATATGAGATAAATACATTATGTATATTTTTGTGCCATAAGCATGGAGAAAGTATAAGCTTTATTCCCGTTGGCGGCTCAATTGATCGTGATTAAATTAAATTGAGAGACTAATAAATACACCATTCAGAACTAAATCCATCGGCTGCCTAGTGGAGCAAAGCTCATCATTAAATTATCTTTACATACTATACATATATATACAATCCATACAATGCGTGATAACATAAGGTAAGTAATCTATAATAGTCTCTATGTATAAAAACGATGTATATGCAATAGCATATAATAATGTGTGATATTTATAATGTGTGTAATCTATATAAATACGATTATATAATAATCTATATATAATAACAATGTATATTCAATAATATGTAATAATATGTAATCGATATAATATAAATACGAGTGCATGTAATTCAGAAGATGGTTTTAAAATATTCGTCTAGGTTATAGAGTACATGTTGGCAAAAAAATTTTTTTAATTCTATTTTAAATATTCTATTGGGAAATGATTTAAGGTTTTGTGGTAAATGATTGTAAATTTTTATACCTGTATACAGGGGTCGTTTTCGCGTTCTATTGTAATTATATTTGGGTGGTATAATTTCCTGTTTTCTCGTTGGGTATTTGTGAATATCTGATGGTCGCGATAATAAATTATGGTTCTTGTGAATTAATAGAGCGACTTTGTATATATATAGGTTTGTTAATGTAAATATTTTTTCATCTTTAAATACTGTTCTACAAGAGTCTCTAGATCGTAATCCACATAATATACGAATGGCCCTTTTTGTATTATAAATGTCTTTGTTGCATCTATTGCTAGTCCCCAAAATTCGATACCATGTTACAAAATGCTATTGAAATACGCGAAATATACTTGCGTGGCTACAGCAAAATTTATGTTTTGTTTTATCGTGTATATTGCAAACACAGCTTTACTAAGTTTTGCATTTAATTGTGTGATGTGTTCTGACCAGTCCAAGCGGTTGTCTATATATATATATATATACCGAGAAATTTTGATGAGTTCGTCGAACATATACCTTGTTGTTGGTTTACGCATATTTTTATGTCTTGGGCATTTCCATATAACTGAAAAATAATACTCTGCGTTTTGCTATAATTAAGTGCTAGTTTATTTGCTAGGAAGCAATCCGCAATACCATCCATTGCTGACTGACTGATTATTTGTAATGATGTTACGTTATCATGGTTTGTAATGATACTGGTGTCGTCTGCGAAAAGAGAAAATGCGACTGCTGGAAAGTTAAAGACTATATCATTGATATATATTATGAACAATGTTGGGCCTAATACAGATCCTTGAGGAACACCACATTGAATGTCTGCCCGATTAGATTCATAGTTTATTAGTTCTGTATTGGTCCCATGAGTTATCCTTACAAACATTTCTCGTTTGTTTAGATATGACTTAACCCAATTTAGTGGCGTTCCTCTTATTCCATAATATTCCAGTTTATTAATCAAAGTTAAGTGATCGACACAATCGAATGCCTTTGTTAGATCGCAAAATATTCCTAGAGGAATTTGTTTTTCTTCCAGCACTTGATTAATATGCTCCAACAAGGCAAATGTTGCATCGGAAGTGTTACGATTTCGTCTAAATCCAAAATGTGAATTAGTTAAAATATTTTTGTTATTTAGATAACACATCAGTTGGTTATTGACATTCCATTCCAGTAACTTTGAGAAGCATGGTAGTAGCGATATACCTCTGTAATTATTTAAATTAAATTTATCTCCTTTTTTATGGATTGGTACTGTTATTGAAGTTTTAAAACACTCTGGGAATATGCCATTTGTCAGGGACAAATTGAACAAATGAGATAATGGCTTTCAATATTCTTTTGAATTATTGTTATAGGAATGCCGTCGTCACCTGTAGATTTTTTTGGTTTTTGTGCAGATGCACTTTTTACTATATCGGTTTCGGTTACAGCTTTGAAAATATAGTGAGTGGGGATCATTATGATTTACATTCTGAAAATAATCTGAACGGGTTTTTTTGCAGGTAGCATTGCTGATAGTTGATTTAGCTGCTTGCTCAAAAAAAGTTTTAAATTCGCTACTGATTTCCGCCGGGTCGGTGATTAACAATTCATCTTTAACTATGGATATATTACTATGTTGTTTTTCGGCTTGGTTTCTTGTGAAGTGATTTACTAAATTCCACGTTGATTTCGTTTTATTTATTGAGCTTGAAATGAATTGGGCAAAATAAGTTTCTTTTGCCCGCTTGATTACATTCTTTAATGTTTGACAATAATTATTTATATAAAGTGTTATGGCAGGGTTATTTATGAATTTTTTTAGGTAACAGAGAAAACGCTTATTTTTACAGGATATTCTTATTTCTTTTTTTACCCAACCAGTGTAATCTGATTTATTTTTATTGGAGGTCTTTAATGGAAATGCTTTGAAGAAACATGGATTAAATTCGCTGTAGAAATATTCATATGCCGTATTTACGTCTAATATGTGATTAAGTGGGTCCCAATTTATATTTTATAGAAGACCTCTAAATTTCTTGTTATTCTTCTCAATGTAGTATCTTATTCTTTTAGAAATAGTGTGATTATCGTTTTGGTAGTTAAGTTTTAAGTTTAACAGTTGTTGTGAATTATGATCAGAGACGCCGGAGTCAATCGTTGATGTGAAAAATTGTAGGTTAGAGTTAATGATAATATTGTCAATTTTAGTAGCTGATGTGGGCGTTATTCTTGTTGGAGCTTTTATAGTAATTTTTAGATTGAGCATACTTAGTATGTTATTAAAATCTTCTAAATTTTTACTTATTGAATTGAAATTTAAATTAAAATCTCCATAGATTATGTAGGTGTAACCTACGTACCTGGTGTAAATTTCGTTAATTAAGTCCCAAAACGTATTTAAAAATGATTCAAAGTTACCCAATGTACTCCTGTATACACATACGACAATAATTTTTAATCCCAGATTGTAAGCTGCTGTGAATTCAATTGATACTTCAACAACAGTGCACTGTGCATGCAGTAGATAAATCAAAAGAATATAAATTTTAAGTATTATTGAAATATATACGTCTATATTAGCCTACAAATACTTTGATTGTTTTACATAATAAAACTTACATATAATTTATCCTACAAAACAGACATACTTTGATATGCACCATGTACCAAAATCTATAAATAGTAGTGGTATAAGGTCTTAAAATCACGTATTATAATAATGCTTGGGATTAATGACGTTAAGTATTTCTTCTTTAAGTTTTTCTAGTATGTGTTGCTTTACTGTGGCTTTTGTCTTACTAAGGGTCAAATTATTAATATGCTGTTAAAGTGACTATTAGTTAGCGGGTAGATAAATTTTGTTCATGTTAGCACCATTTTATCTTCTGGTTATCTCTAACAAGTTATTTATAATTTCTATTTTTATACTAGCAGGGAGATACCTTTATCAGATACCTTAACAGCTTATTAATAATTTGGCCCTAAATGAAGATATACATTTAATATTGTTGACTGAGGCATTATATGCTTTTGGACAAAGGTATGTAAATCTTCTCTGTCTACATGTTATATTAATTTTTTATAGTCTCACGTTAAGATTTACATATTCTCTAATTTTTTGTGCATCAGTTGTTTGGACATTTGATTGTCAGTGATATATAACGCATTGGAACAGTACAGTATCCTAAAATCCATTATGTTGTCATCTTTGAGGAGAGAACTTGAAGGCTAAGTAGGTTCTTTATTTACTATTATTTTACTAACATTTTACGTTATATTTCTAGATATATGAGTGCAATACGCCCTCCACAAGCTAAAATTCCGTACCTTAGATGTAACTTTACAAGACAATGATATAATATTTTAATTTGTATTGGTTCCAAAATTTCTTTTAAACATTTGAATCTATATAAAAGTATTCTTATTTTATTAGTTATCTATTTAATATGTTTTTAGTATAGTCCTGTACTCTCTCATTTTTCTGTTTTTAAAACGAGCAAAAAGTGAAATATATGCTGAATACAGCTTAGTTTATGCGCATACCTAAGTATTTAAATTAAATGCATTATATCTTTCTATTATATGAACTCAAGGAGTCTACAAATGAATTCATCACGACAAACTTTTAGAATGCTTGCAGTTGTATTAAAAAGTTTTAAGTAAAGAATTTTACAACATGAAAAATAGGCAAATGTTTTGCGTAAATTAAATTATAAACTGTTTAATAAAATATAACGAACTTTGGAATTGCGTTGGATGTAAATAGAAGGAAATAATAAAAGTTTAAATAATTAAATCCTACACAAAATACCGAATTTCTTTTAAAAGTTAAATTCATTTTTATACGGGAAAATTAGCTGTTTCTCCTGGAAACATATTTAACATAATTACATAGTAAAGACAAACTGAGTGAGACTGTAATGAATAATAATATTACAGTGTCTCCTACACTTCCCTATGATAATGAAAATAGGGTGGTACGTGATCAAACGCATACTGTGTACTACCGAGAAATGAACGTAAGAATGGCACAAAATTTTTCATTTTCAGTTTCTATAAAAATAGGTTCATAATAATAAAAGAATTCTTATGATAAATAATTACTATATATGTAAAATGTAATAACTATATTCATCATACGGGTAGTAAATTTAATGAACAAAATTTAAGTAGCATATTACTAACAATCAATAGAGTTGACTTGCTTCACCTTTTTTGAATTAGTAAAAATATAGTCTTGGTAGATAACATGAGCTGAAATATTACCCTAAAAAAATTACAAAATCAAACTTTCTTCTAAGCATAAGACGTAATGTCATCTTGTACATTTAATTATATTTATTTAAGTATAATTACATAGATATAATATACACAATTATAAAATACAGATATTTAAAACATTCAAAGAGTAAGGAAGATCTTAATGTAGCTTTAAATGCGTTAGTAGCAATGCAGTTTTTTTAAGAGATTGCTAAGAATATTGACAATTATTATATAGAAAATAGATTTTTCTGTTAGTATTTTGTTTTTAGTCGTGACTCGTATATCTATCGCGTGCGTGTGTTATGGTTGTGTATGTCGGAGACAAATATAACTTCATTTTATGTTTTAAAGTAAGTGATTGACTAACGTACTGGTAGGTCTTAAATCACTTGCTTCTTTTGTATCATTAACTTTACTTCAACTACTAACTAACTAACTAACTACTAATTTTAAAAATATAAGAGCAGTGATAACCAATTATTAAATGAACGTATGACTGATGGTCGGGAGGTGAGCGCACTTGCCCCTCACCCAAAAGTTCCGGGTTCGATTCCCGGTCGTGGCAGTGGAAAATACTGTGAGAGGGATTTTTCAACTATACACGGATATTGGGTGTGTTTCCCTTGTCTCTAAATGTGTAGCCCCCCTCCCACACAAGGCCCTTCTAGAGCCTTGCGGGATAAAGGGGGGTCGTCATTACCTGTGGTATATTTATTATTATTATTATTATTTGTGTAAAAATAGGTTAGATTTATTATTAGTGCTTTATAGAAATGACAGTAATTATAATGAAATGTATAATAACGAGAAAATTAAATGCAGTAGTTGGTAGAAAATAGGAAACATATGTATGAAAATAAAATTTTAAACTCAGATAATAAAAGTAAATGTATGTGGTCCATGCATAATGAAATTACTGGTAGATAAAACGAAAATGGCAATTTTCTAGTAAGTGGTAACCTCAATGAAATTGCAAATAATTATAATAAATGTTTCATATTCATGTCCTTTTCGATTTTACGTATGTACTGCCGGTATTCTAATTCATTTTCAGTTATAAACTGGGCTCTCAGTTTTTGAACATTTCATAATTTTCATCGTTCTTATATTTTTTGTTAGCATTGTAAGCTCTATGTTTATTTTTCAGCAAAATAATTAAGTAACCATTGAACCAAACTGTGTGTGTAATTTCCTTTTTTAAAATTGAGATCCGTATTACTAGCCATGGGAAATTCCCTAAATTTATTGTTGCAGTAAAATTGAACCATTAATGCCGGGTGATAGACATCCTCTGATATAAATATGTCAGGACACTTATATACATCGCACTCTTGATTGGCCATCACTACATCTAAAATTTTATTGTTGCAATTGTGTACTAAATTATATTGAGAAAGATTATAAATTGATATGGATGAAGTATATGGATCTTTAAACTTATTAAAGAGTAGTAGATTTTTCATTAGTCGCAAGTTGAGAAAAATATTATGTGAATCACTGGTCCCATCTCACTTTAACTATTGTGATGTGGTATATAGTAATTTCATCGATACCATAGAAAAAAGAAAAATACAAAGCGTGCAAAACTCCTGTTGTCGTTTCATATTCAGCTTAAGAAGATATTATCACATATCACACCCTTTTTCTGATTTAAATTGATTGAACATGCAATTTCGGAGGAAACTGCATTTTTTGGTCTTCACTCATCACGTTATATCAACATCGGCACCATCTTATCTCTTCTGTAGGATCAGTGCTAGTTCTGCAGTACATAAATAATAAATACACCACAGGTAATGACGACCCCCTTTATCCCGGAAGGCTCTAGAAGAGCCTTGTGTGGGAAGGGGCTACACATTTAGAGTCAAGGGACACACACCCAATATCCGTGTATAGTAGAAAAATCCCTCTCACAGTACTTTCCACTGCCACGACCGGGGATTGAACCCGGAACTTTTGGGTGAGAGGCATTACCATTTACCATTTAAAAATTCTTTATTTATTTATATGTACATGTCATTTTTGTATTATATTTATATCATGATATATTATTTATTTCATTTACATTATATATCCTTCCCCGACGCGTTACAAGCTGCTAGTGCAGCGAAACGATTCGGTGGGCCGATGTTTTGCCAAGATATAAAAATACAAATTCCAATTATATGCAATTCTAACTTTTCCTAAGTTCAAGTTAATTATATTTTTATGGTCCCTATTGGGTTTTGAAAAAGAAAAGGATTAAATTTTTTTTTAAGTGTATGACTTTTTATCTAATATATTTACAGGAAACTTGACAAAGTAAAAACCTGCTTAAAATATCACTATTTACAAACTTAAAAATACACCCATTCTATACGTAATAAAAAAATAATTAGCTGATTCTTAAAAGAAAAAAATTTTTTTTGAGGAACTGTAAAGTTTGTATGTAAATGTATACATTTTATTAGACCGAACGAACTCTCCCTACAAATTTCATTATCTGCAAAACTCCACAGAAACTATACGTTTGGATATTAATATTATCTTTCTAAATATAGCAGTAAATTTTCATAAATAAATTTATGTGTATGAATTATATTATGATGTGCTCTTATATCAGTCATATTTTGTGTTAGCGTTGAATTTTGTGTTTTAAATTTAAAAAACTTACTTAAGGCAACATAAGTACTATTTATTGTTTTGGTAATGTGGGGTCCAAAACGCAGCCTCGTATCCAGGGTTACCCCTAGATACTTAACCGCGCCTTTTTCCCCTATGACCTTATTGTTAATTGTAAGTTTGTTAAATGTTTTTACATTTGTAAATTTCCTGTGCAAGGTAATTATCTCCGTTTTTTCTGGGTTTATTTTAATTTTCCATTTACTATGAAATTTTAATAATTCGGCAAGATGGTAGGGTGAGAGGAAAGTGCGCTTACCTCCCGACCGTCAGTACAGTACTATTCACTTTGTACACTTGTATCATATCCAGATATACTCTACTGCAGCTTTTTAAAGCTGTCTTACTTATTTTTCTGCTAAACTTGACAACGACCCCCCCCCCCCCCCCTAGATAACATAATTATCGGCATCTTTCTTTACAACAAACTTAAAACGGTTTCTTCTTGAGGAGCAAAAATACACCAGTTTTACATTATTCTAAAATTGTTTTTGTCTTATTTTAAATTATTGCAGATATGACGTTCATTTACATTTTAGACGCTGGCGCTGGTATGATTACATTATTGCTGCTTAACCAATAATGACGATCATAACAAATTAATCATTATTTTTCAATAATAAAATATGTCGTCCATTTTTTGTTTTTTTAAATTATATTGAATTGAAATTTGATAACTGCAGCCCCCTTGTACGGTTGCCTGTCGTATTTTATCATTCCGTCACTCCTGAAACCTACCTCTCATTATTACTTATTTTTTAGTAGTAGCTTCTTCTGAATTACTTGTAATTATAGAAATGAGAGAGTTATATTTGTCGTCGATGTTAATCAGTCAGTATCTAAAGCAAAATGTTTCTACTTCAGGACACCCCGTATAGAAAATTAAAATATTACTATTTTCTTCGGTTCCATTTTTAAAATATTCATGACACTTTATATCTTCAATCTATAAAATCAATTTTGTCTAATAACGAATCATTATAAATTTCACGTCATCTCTCCAATAATAATCACTATATCTCATTTACATAGTATTTCACGAGTTATAAAATTCCTTGAGTACTTTTTATATTTAATATTCCAGCTATGTCCGTGGGCTTAAAGTAAGGATCTCGTAACTCGAAAAATCTTTTGTTCTTGTTCGCTTCTTCCCTTCTGACTTTTTATAATAAATTTCTTTATACTTTATGAAACAAAACTTGCTCTCTATAATTAAAATACCGTGGCTCTTGCGGTTTCGGAGGTGTTGGAATATTTGTTCTTTAAATTAATAATTTAAGTCAAATATGAAATTGGTAAGTAAACCTTAAAAGCTGAGAAGTTTCATGACAGGGAGCCGGATAACGAATTAAAAGTTGCGGAGAGTAAACGGAAAATTTCAATGAGATATTCCTTGCTTAATTTATTTCTGTATCTACGAACTTATTTTAATATTGCTTGAATGTATTGCAAACAACATTGTGTTAAAATTTCATAATGAAATTGATCGCTATAATAAATTGTAAAGAGGATGAAATACTATACATTTACAATAAGACCTCTTTCTAACTGACTGCCAGTTTCATTTTGCTTCCATTGCAAAATAATTATTTGAGTATTATGTAGTCTGATCATTAGCCGCGTGGGTTAAGGCACGAGGTGGCAATCGCGATTAAACACACGGGCATCGCGCGCGCCAATATCCATTGGCTGGATGTCGGTCTCGATAACTAGGGCCGAGTAGGACTATTACTCTTTGCACCTAGGTTATCTCTGTAGACCTGGACCGGCCTTCGTGATAGGTGGGCCCGCGTACTTCTACCAGACCCAGCTCACAAATGTGAGATGTGTCGTGGTATTTTCTGCGGACCTCCCCTGGTCCTGGCTGTTGAACCTCGCTGGCTGAGGTATCTTCTGGCGCTCTTCTTGTCTTGATGTTTTCTTTCTTCGCCAGCTTGTCACCCCCGGGGGTAGTCATGGGTCGAGTTGGGTTTAGGAAGTTTTGGCTGGGACTGACTGCCGGTACGTAGGACATCAATTGATATCCTACCCCGGATCGTCGGAAAGGTAAGGATGAGCTGTGTAGCTCGGGAGTGTGGAGACCTAAGTGCTTCTTTTAGCATTTTCGGTCTCCACGGAGCAGGTAGGACAACGGGCGTCGGACGGTATGTTGTCCGACGCCCGCAAGGAGGTTGGGTTAGGGTTGAAAACGTCATGTCTCTGGTAGTGGTGGTCCGTCCTGGCGTATCTGAAACAGATCTGTTAGCGGGAAATAAAGGTTATACTTACCCGTTGTCCAGTAGCTGAACCCTCGGTCGCTTGTGCCTCGGGGCGTCGGCGGGGTCGTAATCAGTGGCCTGTCTGATCAGCGGGTTCCCATGCTCCTCGGCTGGGGCGTACAGCTTCTTCGCTCGTTCCCGGATGACTTCAGTGACCGTGGTGTACTCCAGGTCTCTGACGATGTCTGCGGTTCTCACGTACCATGGGGCGTCAACTACCGTCCTGAGGGCGATGTTCTCCACTGCCTGGATTCTCTTCATGTAGGACTTCGCCTGGTAGCCCCACGCTACCGAGGCGTACGTCAGCTGCGGCCTGATGAGGGTCTTGATAAGCGTGAGCTTGTTCCTCAAGTTAAGTCGGCTCCCATTTCCCGTCATTGGGTAGATGAGGGCTCTCGTACGTCGGGCCTTGGCTGTGATGGCGTCCGTGTTTTGTCTCCATGTTAGGCTTCTGTCCATGACCACGCCAAGGTATTTGACGGTGTCGTGCCATTGGATGTCCTCGCCGTTCATGGAGACGTGTCCTGTGGGAATTTCTTTCCGCACTCGTCTGAAGAGGATGGCTTGGCTCTTGTCGGCATTGACTGCGACTTTCCACTTCGTGCATCATTCTTCCAGGAGTGTGGCCGCTTCCTGGAGTTTTCTGGTTGCGTCTCTGGCCTTCCAGGATCTGGCAATCGGGGCGGTGTCGTCTGCATACAGGGCTAGGGCTGTATGGTCGGTCCGGGGGAGGTCCGAGGTATAGATGGCGAACAGGTGCGGTGACAGCACCGATCCCTGTGGAACTCCCGCATCACCGAGTTAGAATCCCGGCTCCGGCACTGACACTGTCGGAGGAAATGGTTGTATGTACGCGTTTTTTCAATGTGTAACTCCCTTTCGCACAAGCCCCTGGCTTCGGGAATTGGGGTTTTTCTAATTTCTGTGGTGTTTATTTATTTATTATTTATTTATTTATGTGAGATAGAAACAAAACTTTATTGGTTCGTAACAAAATAAATCCAAAATTATTAATCAATGAATAAATTATTGAAAATACAAAATTAACAAAATAATTTTCAATTCACATCTAAGTAAAAACCTGTGTATGTGCAATTTTTAATATTTTTACAATTATTACACTATAAAACATCCTAATTCTTAAAAGCATAGCTACATGTCATATAAAAATAATAATAAAAAAAAGAAAAAACAAGTAATCATTTGAAATTAGAAAATACTATATACCTCTAGTTAAAGTTAATGAAAATATACATATAAAATTTTATAACAGATAAAAATACACACACAGCTCTTATATTAGTTTATTCCTTACAATTTAATCAATGGGGTAGGAGATTATAAAATTTGGGTCCATAATATAGTAATGAAAATCTGGGTTGTTGTTAGGCTGTAATATGGAATTTGAACAATTAAATTAGCTTTATGCCTAGTATTATGGGTATGTTTAATATCAAAATCAAGTAGTGAATTTCGTTTGTGAACAAATACTAATACAGATTTTATTTATAATAATTTTATATCCAAAACATCCAATTCTTTGATTAGGTTTTCTGTGGGGTACTGCTTATCTTTGTGCACAATAACTTTTCTAAGACATTTTTATGAATTAGAAATATTTTTAAGATTTGTAGGTTATCCACTGCCCCAAGTGGACATTTTGTATCTCACAATCGACTCAACCAAAGCATAATATAATGTTTTCAAGATATTGAAAGGTATGAAACTTCTGAATTGGTAACGTTTCCCAATCAGTTTACAAATGTTATTATTTAACAATTTAGTGTGTTTTGTACATTTTAGATTCTGATCTATATTTACGCTGAGGTATTTAATATTTTTTACACTGTTAAGTCCGGATGTACATTTACAGATAACTTTATTTTTCGATAAACAGATAAAACTATGAAATTTTAAGGTTTTAATGTTAGGTAGATCCCTGTTATATACAGGGTGTTCGAAAAGTATGGGAATGGTGGAAAATCTCGAACAGTTTGCATCAAATCGAAAAATAAAAAAATACGTGTCAAAAATTTTTCAAAAAACTATCTACTGATACCAAAATGACCTCCCCGCACACCAACCTGTGGGTGGGTCGAGGGGCAACTTTAAAATTTGAAATGGAAACCCCTATCTTTTATTGCGGAATCGGATTCTACGGCAAAAAATACGTAAATTTTATTCCGGACATTTTTTTCGATTCTTGCATGGTGTCGCTGTAATCGCAAAAAATGAAAAGAAAACATTACTGTCTCAAGAGTAGCGTCTTGTGCCCATAAAAAACGTCCAATTCAAAAACAGAAAAACACGTAGTTGTTATTTTTACGAAATCTATCCAATGACATTGGATTCGATTCAAGTCAACAGCTTGATATGAGTGCATTTTCAGTTCATAAGAATTTGGAACTTTTGAAATTTCATCCTTACAAAATTCACCTTCACCGAGAGTTAAATGAAGGTGATTTTGATTGGTGACTTGAATTTAGTGAATTAATGATGGAAAGGAGTAACCAAAACCCAAATTTTTTGTACTCTCTACTTGTTTTCTCAGATGAAGCAACTTTAGAGCTCAGTGGAAAAGTTATTCGCCATGATTTCAGATATTGGAGTGACGAAAACCCTCACTGGATGCTTGAAACACACACGCAGTATCCACAAAAATTAAATGTTTGGGCAGGAGTTTTCAGGGATCGAATCATAGGACCCGTTTTCATAGATGTAAATTTGAATGGAGAAAAATACCTGGAAATCTTGACAAATCAAATAGTTCCTGCAATACAGGAGATTGCTGGTGATGAGTTCGATAATGTTTGGTTCCAGCAAGATGGGGCTCCTCCACACTATCGGGATATTGTTAGGGACTATTTGAATGGTACTTTCGAAAATCGATGGATAGGTCGAAGAGGAACTATTGAATGGCCAGCAAGATCTCCCGACTTCGCGCCACTTGATTATTTTGTTTGGGGCTACGTGAAGGGTAAGGTTTGTTTCACTAAACCTCGTGATTTGGAAGAGCTGAGGCAACGCATAATAAGCATTTTTGCAGAAATACCACCTCAAATGATAAGAAGTGCTATTGAAAATTTTTACGTTCGTCTCGGACAATGCCAAAAATTCTCACCTTGCCTTAAATGGCTGAGTTACCTCCTTGCCTTCACTGGCTGGGATCAAGAACTTGTCTGAAGTGGCTGAATTAAAAGGTAAAACCACTGTTATTTTTTTTAAAATCGAGTTTTTTATTGCCCTGTAAAAAATCTAAATTGAAAATTACTAACTGCTAATAAATTTATAGAATGTTAATAGTTGTTGTAATTTCCGCACGACCGTATAAAATCACTGTTCTCAAAACAGCTCGGGAAATCATTCACTCTGAGATCAGTAGTTTTACTTTCGTATTTTTTTAATAATGGGTTCAAAACTTTCATGTTTCCACTCAATTTTTTGCGATTGCAGCGACACCTTGCAAGAATCGAAAAAAATGCCCAATATAAAATTCACGTATTTTTGGCCGTAGAATCCGAATCCGCTATAAAAAATAGGGATTTTCATTACAAATTTCAAAGTTGCCCCCGCCCCACCCACTGGGTTAGGGGTGGGAGAGTCGAATCCAATGTCATTGGATAGATTTCGTAAAAATAACAAATACGTGTTTTTCAGTTTTTGAATTCGACGTTTTTTTATACTCGAGATATTGTTCGAGATTTTCCACCATTCCCATACTTTTCTAAGACCCGGTATACTGAAACACATGAATTTGGTTTTTGTAATATTCACTGGTAGTGATTTTTCTGAAAGCCATTGGACAATTTCTGAAAATTTGATTTGGCAGTTATTGACAACTGTTTCACAAGAGAACCAAAAGAACGGTGTCATCAGCATATGCTGTGGCAATGCATTTAAACAGATGATAATAACATAGGCCTCAGTACGGTCCCTTGTGGTATTCCACAAGTGACTATATCAAATTTACTTCGTGACTTGTTAATTTTTACACAGTGCTTTCTCTCAGTAAGGTAACTTGTAAATAAGCAGTTAGATATGCCTCTTATACCAAAAAGTTCCAGTTTGTTCAAGAGTTTATTATGTATCGAATGCTTTGGCTAAATCTAGAAAAATACCAATTATTTTATTATTTTCAAAGGAGTTGTATAGAGTTTTTGTTACCTGTTGTATAGCCTCTGTACTTTTACCTTCAACAAAACCATACTGTTTGTCTGATAAAATTTTGTTATAGATTAGATGTTCAGTCAATATAGATTTTGTACTATACTCCAGAAATTTTGTTATATTGCTTATTACCGATATGGGTCTATAATTGGTCAGGGAAGATTCCATTTTCAAAACTTAAATCAAAAATATAACAAAATATCTTGGCTATATAATGTTTCATAACTTTTAAAGTTTTAGTTGAGATATTATTTATTGTAATTATTTATTGTAATTGTTATTACTGTTATTATTTCCTCCGTCAACAGCGTGTTGGTTATAACTGCTACAAATTGGTTCCTTTATTAATTCACAATAATCGCGATTCTTCGGGGATGTATCTTGAGAAGTTTTAATACTGATTTTGATTTACGAGAAAATTAGATTTTTGAACTTTCTTTTATCTTATTAATATATTCTTACTTTATTAATGAGTTAAAACGGTTTTTTGATAACGACGAAATGCAATAAAAAACATGTTCCTATATAATTTTATTGTGGCAACCACTTGTTTCAAATATTTTGATGTTTTTTACAATTATTTTCTTTTATTTTAAATAATTCTGTAGTAATTCAAAATATTAAAGTAAATATATCTGTAAGTAAATAAGTTTGAACCACTCATCAATCATAATATATTTTATTACTTTTATTAGTGTCAATGTCATTGCGATATCCACCATGATCTCTTGTCAAAATAATTTAATTGACATAACTGACATAAAAATCTCTATTTACAGCGAACTTTTTTTGCAAGTGTAATAGGGACATTGACATTGAGTTCAGACGATTTGTTTTTAATATTATAAGAAACTCAGCAGCAACCAAGCTCGATAGCTGCTCTAATCGGTCAGTTATATCAATACCTTCATCCCATATTATTGCCAGCTACAATAAACTTATATGCCCGTATTGCCACCACCTCCCTAGCTATAAAAGTTGTCACCAGACTAAACAATATCTCAAACTTTAAAAGCATGCCAGAAATCTATTGGATTACTATTAATAACATAAATGATGCAACTAGGCTTGTCTCTGATTTTACTGGTATTTACCCTGTTTCTTAAGGTCTTACATTCTACCCGTGAATTTCCCGTTTTAATTTTCTAATACTTACCTTGTTAGAGCTTTGTCGCGAAACTTCGACATGAATTTTAAATTATCGGTAAACCAAGGAGCCGAAGGCTTTATTACTTTCACCGTTTTGAATGGTGCCTGAATGTCAAATATTATTTAACGTTGTTAACGTGGAAATACATTTTAATCCATTTTAGCATTAATTTTTGGCATTGCTGCAGCTTGCCGTTTACATGAATTATGAGATATAGAAATAACTAATGTTCAAGATCTGGAAAAGCATTGCTTGTAACTACACCTAAAACAAAAACTCGCGTACGACGTTCTGTTGCAATTACAGCCAATTACTACAATATTTGTAAGTATTTAAGTCTTCGTTCATTAAAAATACGCAATACAATCTCCCGAGTCTCCTTAAGTTAGTAAAATGGTAAGTATAAGAAACAAGCGATTGGAATCAATAAATATACCGGGTGACACAGGAGACATGTAACACCCCGTAGCAAGTTTATTTAAAAAGATATTATTTTGAAATTTAGTAAACCTATATAATGCGTGATCGTCCTTATTAAAGTACAAAAAAAAAAAATTCCCACCACTTCCGGTTTCACCGGAAGTGACATCTACTCTGTTATTTTAAATAGCATCCTGTGTATTTTTTTTTATATCTGATTCGTCACTAGATTCTCTTTTCAACCATGTATCGGAACGCGGCATTTGTTTTTAAAATGACAGATAATATCAATTTTAGTTTGTTAAGTCTAGGTGGCCCTGATATGAACCTTGGCAGATATTGATGCGTAGTGTGCCGTGATATCGAAAGACCTCTGGTATGCGACTTTGTGCCTCATATTTTTTGGGAATAACCAGTAGCTGAACAGACTAATAAGATCTAACTTATTTAAAAAAAATATCTTTAAACAACCCACGATATCATAAAAACCAAGATCAGAACCCCATTTTTTTATATCACCTAGTTAAAAATACTTATTTGTATTTTATTTTTGTCCAATACAATTGCTGTTCTTATCCTATTTTACGTTCTTCATTAAAGTTAGTATCGAATATATTGCATAGTAATGAATATTGTACTGCAACAAAAATAGTAAGCAGGCGGTGGAAACAAAAGAAGATAAAACGAGGTGTCGTTTTGATTTGATAATTAAGAATTGCTTACTTGGCAGCAATTTATTTATTTTTCATTAAATTATACCTAAGTTATCACGTTTTTAACTCTGTTTTGCCATGTATTCACGAAATGAAAAAGTAGATATGCTACTAATCTATGGCGAATGTAAGAAAAATAGCATGCGGGCTGCTGACTTATATCAAGAAAGATTTCCCGAAAAAATTCATCCACCAAACAACTATTTTGTAAGAGTTGAACAGCAATTCAGAACTGAACCAGATGTACCGGAAAATAATTTCATCATCGCTGAAGAGTCGGAAATCAATGTACTTGCAATTGTCGAGGCAGATCCCACGGTTTCGATAAGACAGATTGAAGACCAAACCAGTGTAAATCGGTAATCCGCTCGACGCATTTTGAAAAAACACAAATTTAAATCATACATATACCAAATACACGATCATTTATACGAAAATGATTTTCAAAGAAGATTGCAATTGGTTTCTGAACAGACACAATTTGGACAATAATTTTCATGAACAAATTTTATTTTCCGATGAGTCCAGGTTCACTAATTTGGGATTATTTAATCGTAACGACACCCGCTATTGGCACAAGAAAATCCCAGAAATATGAGAGAAAGTGCATATCAGGAGCGATTTAGTTTTAATGTATGCTTAGGAGTAATTGGCAGAAGAATTATTGGGCCAATAATTTTTGATGGTCCATTAAATAGAGAAAGATATTTGGGATTTTTGCAAAACCAGATACAAGTTTTTTTGGAAGAACTGCCACCTAATGTTAACCTAATAATTTTTCAACAGGACGGGGCTCCACCACATATCAGCAGAGTTGTGGTGAATTATTTAAATGACAGGTTTGGAGAAAACTGGATGGGAACAAATGGACCCGTTCGATGGCCTGCAAGGTTACCAGATCTTACGCTGCTTGATTTTTTGTATGGGGGCCACCTCAAGGAAAACGTTTATAGAACTCCGCCAACAAACGGAGAAGACATGGAAATGACAGTCAGAAGAGCAATCGATGGGATTACTGAATTACAGTTAGATAACGTGCAAAAATTTAGTTCAAGATAGCGGAAGACTTTACCGTTTATGACCCGATTTATCTCAAAATCGGTATCTGGGGATTACCATATCAAAAGACTAAACAGTAAATAATAAAATTATACAAAAATACTAAATACTTTATTTAAATGTTCTAAAAAGTAGAAAATAAACTTTGAAGTAAATCACATTATATATATTTTTTTATGATATAAAAGCTTGTCGCGAGCAATCTCATTTCCACAGGAAAATCTTGGGACAAGCTTTTATATCATAAATAAAAAATTATATAATGTAACAAAATGATGGGTTTGACTTTTTAAAGCATTTAAATAAAAGCTTTTTTTTTAAATATTTTTTTATATAATTTTCTTTAAATTATTTAGGCGGCGCCATAAGTACTACAGATATATGATATTATTTATACATAAATTTCAATATTACCAATGGATGAATAAATGGGTTATTTACGACTGAAATACCAGAATTCACAATTAACAAAGTAACAAACAATTGGATATTGATATATGAGTAATTTATGGGTAATTAAATTATCGAGTTAACGCAATTTTCGCGTTTATTATTATTTATTTGCGTTTCGCCCAATAATAAATTAAGCGTGGTGTTAATCAATAGTTTAATTATTAGAACAATAAATTTGGTTAAGTTATGTACTTATACACAATGTTTATAACGTGACATAGCGACCGCAAAATTAATATCAGCATAAAAACGTTACAGATAATCAATTTACTTTTATTGTAGTCTTAATACAACGATGTTATATAGCACAGATAATTTGCAAATTCCGAATTTACAATGAATGAGACATTAATAAAGATGATGGGGTTATGTTTTATCTGAAAAATAATCTTAACTTTAATTGCGAGATTGTTTATTTGTATTATTTTGTCTATTAAAGCTATACAGGTCTCTATAAAAAAAATTCAGATTACATCAATATACAGGGTGGGGCACTAGTGCGTCGGACCTCGATATCTCGAGTTCTACGATAACAAGAAATTTAAAACAAAAATGCAATTAAACTAGATAAAACAGGAAATTATTTTCGAACATACAGGGCGAGCCAAGACGAAATTACAGGACCAAGTGCCTTTTTTTTAATGGAATGCTATATATATCAGTATATTTTTTGAAGCCTCTTTCTAGGCTCTATTCATTCCTATATTGGCATTGAATATCTCCCAACCACTTGGATGTAATGTATACATAGCATTCCATTTAAAAAAAGCACTTGATCCTGTAATTTCGTCTTGGCTTGCCCTGTATGTTCGAAAATAACTTCCAGTTATAGACTTTCTATCTAGGTTACTTGCAATTTTAAAAAAATTTCTAGCTATTGTAGAACTCGAGATATCGATGTCCGACTATTACTCCACCTTGTATAAATCACCGGTGATTATCCCAATGAATTCAACCTCGACTTAGATAATTGCCTTAAGAGTAAAAACATCAAAAATGATATTGGTATATTAGTAGGAGACATGAATTTGGATATTATATTATTCAACTATCCTAAATTAAAAGTCATTAAAAGATGAAAAAACGGCTTGAAGCAACACAATAGTGGAATAATAATAAAGCGGTTGATATTTTTTTAACTAAATTGAAACAAAAATATAAGAGAGTAGACAAACTATTAGAATAAAAAAAATGAGGTAAAACGTCAAAATTGGATAACGTGGTATAATAAAGTCCATTAAAACTAAAGATATGTTATACAAAAAATTCAGAAATATCAAGATAATTTTATCATACAATGTAACAATGGATATAATATATAAAGTGTTTAGAAATAAACTTAATGAGACAACTTAAAAAACAAAAAAAATATTATTATAAAGAATAAATAAATGCAAATATACGTTATCTAAAATGCTTGTCGAAGCGTGTTAATGAAATTCAAAATATTGATACTAAAAATCAATAACAAATAAAATTCATAAGAATGATAGTAGTGAAATAATAACTGATAGTACGGACATGGCGAACACGTTTTGTAAATATTTGTAATGTAGACAAAAAGTCAGCAAGCAAAATTACAGAAAAAAGAAACAATACGTTGCCTAAGACCAGGGACGAATATTTAATATTCCTTGGACCCACAAATGAATTAGAGGGAGGTGAAATAATAGAAGAACTAAAATCTAAAACATCACTTGGAGTAGATATTATAAATGCATATACTTTGAAAAAATTGCAATATATATTGTGGAACCATTAACACATATAGTAAATAGGTCTCTAGAAGAAGGTAATTTTCCGTCGGCCGTAAAAGTTGCCGTCATTAAACATATTTATAAGTCTGGGGATAAAACTGAGGTCACAAATTATAGACCAATATTGCTGTAATCAAATATCTCGAAAATATTTTGAAAAAATAATAAAAATTAGAATCATGGGATATATAAAAAATACAACTTAATATCAAACAAACAGTATGGTTTTAGGGAAGCTAAGTCAACGCAAGATGCTATGGCACACCTCACTGCTGAAGCGTACAAGGCCATGGACAATACAGAACCATCATTATATATATTCGTTATCACTTAGAATTGGTAGATACTTTAGAGAATATCGGTATTCGAGGCACAACTTTGAAACTAATGGAAAGTTACCTAACTGGGAGACAACAATGTAAATATTAACAACACATTAAGCGACACATTAACAGTTAGATAGCGTCCCACAAGGTTCCGTCTTGGGACCAATTTTATTCATTTTCTGTTAACGACTTATTTAAGTTACCTATTAGTGGGGATATTATTAGTTTCGCAGATGATACTCCTATTTTTTACAAAGATAAAACGTGGAATGCATTAAAGTACAAAGTGGAAAAAGATTTTAAAACGGTTATAGACTTCTTTAGTATGAAATTGTTAACTATTAATGTTAAAAAAAACTCACTTTCTTCCTTTTACTTGTTATTCTAAATATTTTCTTGACTTCGTTAACCTACAAATAACCTGTGAAGACCAAACTATTATGATAATACTTTTATTATAAGTATCCAAGCTACGTTAAACCAAATTGTACAAAAGCAACAGTCGCTCGAGACACAGGTCTTTGCACCGAGGTCACTTGCTTATCAAGACACAATGAGTCTTCCTGTCCAATTACCTCGACTTCGTCAGGTACCTCCAACTGTTGGTCGAAGTGCCAAAATCGGCCACGATCGCAATCACGCTCCCCTAGCCGCGCCCATTTTGACCCTTCCAACAATACTGTGTATTACTATCACCAACTATATAAAGATAGAGCACATAAGTGCGACGGTACTTGTTGCATTTTCAACACAAATTTTAATCAAAAGTCTAAAACGTCAATCTTTAATTTTTCATCTTCAAAAAACTAGTCCTTCCGCCTGACACTAGTGTACTAAGCAATAAATCTCGCCTTTTTAATTATGATTATTCAAATAAATTACGGTTATTGGTGGATACCGGTGCCGACTTATCAGTCACTCCTAGGAATCATCTGACAGATTTTAAAAAGAATCCAGATCTAGTCCTCACCGCAGCTAACGGATCTGTGATTTCTACTGCCAATTTAACTACCCCTTTAGCTTTCGTTTCCTGTAAATTGAATGATAACCAAAAACGGTATTCCTCTTTTGACAAAGAACTGCTATCATTTTATACTTCAATCAAACATTTTAGGCATTTATTAGAAGACCGCATTTTTACTTGTTTTACTGATCACAAGCCATTCATTGGTTAGAGCTCTTTTTACATATGCTCAGCAGCTCAGGCTCGCCATTAAGAGTACATCGCCCAATTCACCAGTGATATACGCCATATTAGTTGTAAAGAAAACATCATTGCGGATACATTATCGTGCATAAATGATCTTTCTTTAATCCAATCTAATCCTACTTTTACCCCTACCTTTATTTCCGCTGTAAATTCGGACCGCTTCAAAGTACAGCTTTTAAAAGATGCTCAATCGAACGACTGCGAACTTTGATTTTTAATTACAGAACAATCCAACCCAAACAGTAAAGTCAAGTTTTCTTTACAACAACTCACAATTTCTGGTTCTACTGGTAAGATTTGGTGTTGACCTTTCGTATCAAGATCTTTACGTCGTGCAATATTTGACGTTTTTCATAATTTGACTCATCCAGGCATTCGCGCTACTAAAAAGCTTATTACCTTATTTTTAGCCAAAAATGAATCCGGACTGTACCTTATGGACAAAAAACATGTTTAAATTGCCAAACTTCTAAAGTTAATAAGCACACCAAGACTCCGTTTTCAGATTTTGATGTTCCCAAGGGGCGCTTCGAGCACATCCACATAGACCTCGTTGGACCGTTGCCATCTTCCAACGGGTGTCGCTATATTCTCGATCGATTCACACGCTGGCCAGAAGCGTACCCTTTACAAGACATCTCTACTGAGAGCGTTGCCAAAGCCTTATTTCAAAATTTTATCTGTTGTTTTGACATCCCATTAACTGTCACTACAGTTCAAGGTGTCCTGTTCGTATCAAATTTATTTCGCGAATTTTCAAAATTTTTAGGAGTTCATCAGTATCACACGACAGCATAACATCCTCAAGCAAATGGTATGATTGAGAGATTCCATAGAACCCTGAAGTCAGTTTTGTTAGCCAGTGCTAATACCATTCACTGGTATGATGAATTGCCGATTATTTATTAGGATTACGCGACATGCCCAAAGGAGGCTTGAGTTGTTCATCTGCGTAGCTCATTTACGGACAGATCTTGCATCTCCCTGGCGATTATTTTATCAAGTCGCATACTGATACTCAGGTCTCACTCTTTATTACAAAATTACAAACCTTTTTCGATAATTTGCATTTCAGATCCTCTAAGCCAAATTTTCGTCACACCTGACATCACATCTTGTAAGTACGTTTTCATTCGTCAGGACAGAATGAAGCCATCTTTCTCCCCCTTGTACGAAGGACTTTTTTTCGTTACTTCCCGTACAAGCAAAATTATCACGGTCCTTAAACGCGGGAAGCGTTTAACTGTCAGTCTTGACGTAGTCAAACCTGCGTACTTGTTGGATCATATTAGTAATATTACTGTCAATCTCGTCTCCAAAAAGGTACGTTTTGCTATTGATTCTTTGGCCGATTGATTATTTTCTACTGCAGAGGGAATATCTGTGGCGTACACGCCCACCTAAAGTTTACTAACCACTTAATGGCCTGCTTAAATATTCGGATTATATTTTGGTAACCAAGAAAAAGAACAACAAAAGAAAATTAGATATTATTGATTGGCATCAATCAACAACATTTTTGAATTATAAGATATTATATGATAGTTGAAAAAAATAACTGTTTACTATTGAATATATCAATTTTATTTATTTTATAGTAAAAGTTCTATAGAGGTGCCTTCTCTAGTACCAAAATGCATGTGTTATGCTTTGGTGCAATCTCACCTATGGGGTTCGCTTGGGGGTGTCACCAATGCTTACCTAAAAAAATTAAAAGTTATACAAAAATGGATCATTAGAATTATATTAGGTAAAGGTTACTGACGTTGAAAGCATATAGCATCTGACATAAAGAGCAAGCAATACAAGTACCAAGAACTGATAATACAATTGGTCAAAGAAGCTATTATTATATTGAACTAAGAATATATAACGAACTACCAATGGAATTGATATATGAAATATATATAAAACTAAAATAAAGTACTGGATTATGAAAAAATCTAGATTATTTTTTCATCAAATAGTTGATAATAGTATATTATATTACTAGGAGTAGAACGCACTCTTTTTTTCTGTTGTTATGGTATATATTCTTCATTTGGAATAAGTTCATTAGGGGTGTTCGAATTTATGTCTTTAGAAGTACTAGATTTATTATGATCGACTGGGGCTAGAATTCTTTTGGCTGTCTCCTTTTTATTCGTTATAGATTCATCTATATAACCCTCAGCTATGGAACTTGACTTCCAGCCCCCATGTCTTTTTAAACAAGACATATCTCCATCATTGTCTACAAGAATTGTTGCTGACGTTCGTCGTAAACAGCGACCTGTATATTCGGATGGATTTGACAAATTTAAATACAGAGCAACTTCTTTTGCCGTATTTGAAATTTTATGTATGCCTATTACTACTTTGTGACATTTTCCTTTTTGATACATGATAAAAAATCGGGATAGTTGGAAATCTTTCGGGCGAAGTTTGGTATACTCGCGGCACAAATTCAAGTAAAAGTCACCGACAATAGTAAACGACAGTGGCTTTTTAGTTTTTGTATTTATAATTTTTACTAAAATTAATGTTCCACAATCCTCGACATCTTCTACATTTAATTTTAATAGCTCATCACAGCGACAGGCGCCTGTGACTCCGAATATCAGCTTACCCTACAATCGATCGACAATTACCTATTTGTTCATTAGTAAAGGATACTAAATTTCTTACCTTTGTTGCTAAATAACTGCCATTGTGTGCATTTTGCAGAAAACCGTCGAACTCTTGTTTTGTTAACACTTTGGATTTTTTCGGATTGTAACCTTCCCCTTGGCGTTTTAAAAAAGCATTGAGTTTTCATATTTTGCAATATTTACATTATTTTTCAAGTTTAATTCAGCTTTAAGGGGCGAGCGTAGGTGCGTCTTAACTATGTACATACTTCGGTATGCTATGAAAAGCAACGTCAGGCGCAGTTAGTAGTTGGATGGGTAACCATTCCAACGGAAACCGCGTCCTCGCCTCGCACATCTTCTAGCGGCTTCTATATCAGTGTATGCGCGGAAGCTATACAACCTTAGGCGAGGGTTGTATATGAGATATACAATACTTCGGAGGGGATGTAAAGCCGTCGGTGCCTTGTCTATTAAACGTTAGGCAAGTAAAAGATCCCTACTCTTCTTAAGGGAAGAGGTTCGGCAAAAATTCCTGGTTGGGGGTAGCTCGTCTACAGGCGCCGCTGTTAGGCCTCAGTAGCGGAAAGAGGCCGACGTTAAAAAAATGTATAAAAAAATCAGCTTTAAGCATTGAATACTGTGCCCCGAGAGTTGAACTTTTCAATTTATGTTTTTCGGCCAAATTCGAGAAATACGCCAACATAACGTTTTCGGAATAATTGCGAACATTTTCTTCTTGGGCCCATTTCATTAGTCGCTCGTATGCAAATTCATAAATCTTGCGGGATTTCGTAGGAATTAAATTTTCTACAGCAGAATTAGCAATTTTCACTAATTTTGGTGGTGTACACTCTATTTCTTCAGATATCTTATACGTTTCACACAACCACATATCATTCGAATGCAATCGCGGACCATACTAGTGACATAATATATGACAGATGGTTTGTAGATAGCGCGTCACCGGCCGCTGTGGTGGCTTTCCGTACTAACATTATGTTACTAGTAAAAAAATGTCCACCACGGTGGCGTTCGGTATTAACATTTTGTTATTAGTAAAACAATGTCCTATTTCTAATCCTATTTTTGGTAACACAATTTAGATATTTTAATACGCTTGAAGAAAAAATAATTTCTACCATATGTAGGAATGAACCTAACCTATGAACATACATATCGAATATATATGTGTTATATACCATAATTACAATATAATACATGAGCATCAGTACAATTTCTCACAAGTATGTTACATTGTCCATATTAAAAAAAAGTCAACTGCGTAGCTGTTCTCTTTTTAGTAATCCAATCTTATTTTATATCTCGAGTACAAGGTTCTTAGAAACCTTTTTCGGGTATTTTATGTTATTGCAATTAAGTTTATGCAAGATGTAATGTAATTTTCACTGCAATTTATCAATAAATATGTATTATTATTATTTATATGTTATTAGGCATTTTTCTAAAACCATAAATATATCTCGCAGGCAAAAAACATATCATTATGTTAACTATCGAATTCTGAACAATTTTTACCGTATGTCAAGTTTCTACTAACTAAAGAGATGAACGACCATTTATTCCGCCTAAAAACTTTTGCCGAAATTTGGTGCTGATTTTAAAAACCACTTTTAGAACAGTTCATAAACTAAGATTGAGTTGGTATAATTTTTTATGAACGTACTTATTGAAATACGTATAAAACAAGACGGGAATATTGGCTATTACTCGTGTTTCTATTAGAGAAAATCTCAACTAAGAAATAGTTTCCAGTAGTTCGTGCCAATTACCAAATCCTGCCTGATTAATCGATGAACTTGAAGTGGCTCAAAGTTTAGCGTTGTTTCGTAATAAATTCACAAGCTGGAGTAACTTATCGGACCAATAAAAAATCCTTGCTTCATACATAAATAACAAACTATGAAACTAATCAATACCGAATGGTTTTTGGTCTGTTCCTTAACGCGTGATTAGTGGATTTCCCTTTAACAATGGCTTTTCAGGGTACAACTTCATATAAATCCGTAATAAGTGTTCATTAACCATTTACAAACTAATGTAAGTGGTATCAAAGATCCGTAATTATGAATTCCCCAAAGACGTTTCTGCTCGAGATATTCCAGAAACAAAGTGGAAATTGGGGATAGCTCTAGTCATAATATGCGTATCATGCACAATGGCTGTGGGTTCACCAGTAGCAGATACGGACTGGGCCTATTGTTTCAAGAATTTGATTCGACAATCCCGCTTTGTTGGGGCAGATCAATGCTATGCTTAACGATAAAAGCATGTGTTTAGATTTGTTTGCCGACGAGCTTCTGGTGAAGAGCGGCGTAATTGTTTTTAGGCAAGTTTGCGTAATAAATGAGACTTACCTTAATTAGATAACATAATGATGGGAGCATAATGCCAAAGAAAAGCCATTATTATAGAAAGTTATATATTACCACTCATAGACAATCAGTAATAAGTTTCAGCAACGAATAAAATTAACTACTACTATAAAAAAATTAATATTTTATTTACTAACAAGTTATGTAATTTTATGAAATATATTCAAATATCTCATCTTCACATAGAGAAAATTTCTTTGACATTTTAACACTGGAGAATTGTATTATAAATTGTTTTTAAAATAATGACAGGAACAGTTTGTGCAAATAAATAATATATTTTTGGTATAATGATTCTGCTCAGTTTATGAATTCACATTGTTTATAATGTTAGTACAAACTAAAAATCAAATCAGTTTTTACAATTTTCGTCCACCCATTTCACTTCTGAAGCAAATGTCTGAACAAATTAAGTTTCATAATTAATTACGAATGTATAATTCGCAATGCATATGTTATTTTTTGTTAATTCATGTCATTTTTCATGTGTATATCTATCTTCACAGAAGCGCAGAAGCAATACATTAACTAGAGCTAGTTTTCGATAACTTATTAATGTCAAATCTCCAAATTGTACACTTGTACACAATTGTACACTTCGTTCTGTCAAAGTAATTTTACACAACTTATTTCTATTAGAATTCAGAGAAAGAATAGAATTCAGAAGAAAAATATACAATAATGAAAATATTGACGAAAAATGTGAATATAATTGGTTTTGAAAGATTAAATTATTTATAAGAACAAGAAACTTGACCAGAAAAAATGATTGTAGCCAAGTTCAAGCTAGTTATTATATTTCTATTGATAAAATTCACACATTAATTAAGAAAATCCTCAAACTGCATAAATATTAAAAACAAATTCTACAAATTAAAACCATGGGTAACTGATAGATTATAAATTCCATAGGGCATCGGGACTACCTGAAAAAAAAAAATTGAACAAATACTCACTTGAACTTAAAAAAACAATACACATAATATAGAAACATGCTTAATAAATTAATAAGACATGTCAAAAATCAGTACTACAAAGATAAACTACCAAGGTAACGCTAGAAAAGTTTTGGAGCTAGTAAAATTGTTTCAAATTCAAAAGCAAGACATAAAATATAAAACAAAATTAACATAATAAATAACGAAAAACTGAAAGTGATGGATCCTACAGAAAAACATAACGCTATAGAATTGAAAAGTTGCCTAAGAATGTCCTAGAAAGTAATTCAAGTCTATATTTCTTAAACTCATAACAGAAATTATTGAAATAATAGGCAGCTTAAAGAACAACTCATGTGCTGCTCCTGACGGGATATCAGTTAAACTAATAAAATCCATACATGTATATATCATGAAACCTTTACTACATATAAGATATTTAACATTTAAAACGGGGCGAGCGTAGGTGCGCCTTTACTATGTACATATTTCGATATGCGATGTAAAGCAACGTTAGGTGCGGTTAGCAGTTGGATGGGTGACCGTCCTAACGAAGACCGCGTCCTCGCCTCACACATCTTCCAGCGGTTTGTATATCAGTGTATGTGCGTAAGCTATACAACCTTAGGCGAGGGTTGTATAGGGGATATACCATCCTTCGGAGGGGATGTAAAGCCGTCGGTTCCTTGTCTATTAAATGTTAGGCAAGTCAAAGATCCCTACTCTTCTTAAGAGAAGAGGTTCGGCAAAATTCTTGGTTGGGGATAGCTCGTCTACAGCCGTCGGTGTTAGGCCTCAGTAACGAAAATAGGCCGACGTTAAATAAATGTATATAAAAAAAACATTTAAAACAAGTTCAATACTAGTAGTGGTGAGAGGTAAGTGAAACCTCTCAAATGGTAAATTGCTACTATACACCATAGATGTCTCTATGGGCGTATAGCGACTTGCGATTCTGCAAGTACCTGAGAGCGGCGACCTTTCAGTCCTAGGTGGACTTAACCTACTGTTATAATATATGATTTGCAGGAAACAACTACTCAGCGGGCAAATACCCCGACCTGCATTGAATTACACCTTACAAATCATTAAAGAATGGTAACCAATATCATTTGTCAACTCCCTGACCAGACATAGACCGGTTTCGAACTTATTAGTTCTCATCAGTATGCCATAGGTCATGGAGCAGACAAATGATAGTGGCCAACCTGCTAGTTTTATACAAACTATAGTAAATTGAGTAGTGGTGAGAGGTAAGTGAAACCTCTCAAATGGTCAATTGCTACTATACACCATAGATGTCTCTATGGGCGTATAGCGACTTGCGATTCTGCAAGTACCTGAGAGCGGCGACCTTTCAGTCCTAGGTGGACTTAACCTACTGTTATAATATATGATTTGCAGGAAACAACTACTCAGCGGGCAAATACCCCGACCTGCATTGAATTACACCTTACAAATCATTAAAGAATGGTAACCAATATCATTTGTCAACTCCCTGACCAGACATAGACCGGTTTCGAACTTATTAGTTCTCATCAGTATGCCATAGGTCATGGAGCAGACAAATGATAGTGGCCAACCTGCTAGTTTTATACAAACTATAGTAAATTGAGTAGTGGTGAGAGGTAAGTGAAACCTCTCAAATGGTCAATTGCTACTATACACCATAGATGTCTCTATGGGCGTATAGCGACTTGCGATTCTGCAAGTACCTGAGAGCGGCGACCTTTCAGTCCTAGGTGGACTTAACCTACTGTTATAATATATGATTTGCAGGAAACAACTACTCAGCGGGCAAATACCCCGACCTGCATTGAATTACACCTTACAAATCATTAAAGAATGGTAACCAATATCATTTGTCAACTCCCTGACCAGACATAGACCGGTTTCGAACTTATTAGTTCTCATCAGTATGCCATAGGTCATGGAGCAGACAAATGATAGTGGCCAACCTGCTAGTTTTATACAAACTATAGTAAATTGAGTAGTGGTGAGAGGTAAGTTACTATACTATACGCCCATAGAGACATCTATGGTGTATAGTAGCAATTGACCATTTGAGAGGTTTCACTTACCTCTCACCACTACTCAATTTACTATAGTTTGTATAAAACTAGCAGGTTGGCCACTATCATTTGTCTGCTCCATGACCTATGGCATACTGATGAGAACTAATAAGTTCGAAACCGGTCTATGTCTGGTCAGGGAGTTGACAAATGATATTGGTTACCATTCTTTAATGATTTGTAAGGTGTAATTCAATGCAGGTCGGGGTATTTGCCCGCTGAGTAGTTGTTTCCTGCAAATCATATATTATAACAGTAGGTTAAGTCCACCTAGGACTGAAAGGTCGCCGCTCTCAGGTACTTGCAGAATCGCAAGTCGCTATACGCCCATAGAGACATCTATGGTGTATAGTAGCAATTGACCATTTGAGAGGTTTCACTTACCTCTCACCACTACTCAATTTACTATAGTTTGTATAAAACTAGCAGGTTGGCCACTATCATTTGTCTGCTCCATGACCTATGGCATACTGATGAGAACTAATAAGTTCGAAACCGGTCTATGTCTGGTCAGGGAGTTGACAAATGATATTGGTTACCATTCTTTAATGATTTGTAAGGTGTAATTCAATGCAGGTCGGGGTATTTGCCCGCTGAGTAGTTGTTTCCTGCAAATCATATATTATAAGTTCAATACTGTACCAATAGAAGGAACCAAGTGTAACCGCCGTACATAAATCTGGCGAAGTTAAAATTTCAGCAATTACAGACATATTATATAGTCAATTATCAGTAATTTTGCAAAACTATTTGAAAATGTCTTAAAGACAGACACGTGAAATTTTTCAATAAACAAATTGTGACCACAAATACAACTACAAAGCATGCAGTTTTGGACTAAGTTAAAGAAATTGTACTAAATTTGGATAAGTCGAAAAAGTGCATAGACGTATTTCTTAATTTACTACAAGCATTCGATACCATGTTACACCAAATCATAATAAATCGACTTCAAAATATTAGTATATATATAATACTGCATTATGTCTCAAAAATCTAATCTAATCTTGTAGAAAAATAAAGTTTTAGAAACAGCAGTCTAGATTACTTGTTTCATCCAAACTCCTTACAACTACCAGAATTAGCTTGGCTCCATCAGATTCTGAAGAATTAATTCCAGGTTACAAAATATAATTTACTAAATTAAGTTCCATCAAAGTTTCAGCAAAGAATATCATCAAGAAAATGAGCTTCATCTAACAAAAACCATTCCATACAAAATTGGATTAATATGACTCCATTACCAAAAACCACTCAATAAAATTTGACCAAGTAATACTCCTTAACAATAAACTTCACTACCTAGGAAAGCCCAATCTGTTACTTCACATGTCTATACTCATGTAGAAAGTGGCGCTCTATGGAGCGTTATTTGTTCCCCAAAAATATGTATACTTTTCAAATAAACCTGAAGGATTTATCTATCTTTGTATGTATGTTTTATCTCTCCATAATCTCTCATGGATAACTATGCAGATGAAATTAGTCATCGGCTCGGCTGAGGAATGTCCATGAATTGGTTCGAAGTGAAGTGACAGAATGAAGGTTCGCTATGATCGGAAGAGGACTTTATGAGGATTCGAGGACGGAGATCTGGTTTGGCCGTATAACCCACAAGGGAAGAAAGGAAGATATCCCAAGCTTCACCCACCTCGGGAAGAATCGTATTCTGTCTTCACTCGAACTAATAACCTTGTGTATCGGATTCAATATAGTAAGAAGTCAAAGATATAAATTTTGCAACTGCGCAGACTGGCGAAGTATCTTGGAAATGCTAAATTGCCTGATCAGGACGTTCACGTCTACGGAGGGGGCAGGGAAGATTTAGTCTCTATTAGTGGAGTAGAAAGAAACCTTTCCTAATTAGCTACCAATAAAATGGTAGCTCGCCAGTTGTTCCAGAGATAGCCCCACTAGAGATTTCAGAAAGTTCTGGTTTAATTCCAGAAACATTAACCAGAATAAGAGTGAGAACTCTGGAATAAGGGTAACAGTGTATACAAGAAACGGAACCAACACACAATTCTAGTTCAGATAAACAGAGTGATTAGATCAAGAGATAGAACAGAGTAAACAGACAGGTAAAAAGTACAGTGAGAGGTAGTAAATCATAATAGTTGAACGTTGTAACAAGTGCTGTTATATTAAGAACTATTTGTTGTAAGATTAAGTGTTAAATAAATTAGTGGCTAGTGATAATTTGTGTTGAAATTATTGAATCTATGCTTGGGGTGTTCACTAAAAGGTATAAACACGTAACACTATTATGCGCTTGGAAAGTCTTTTCTAAAGCTAAATGTCTCTCATAAGTATATAAAAAAAGACACAACACAAAACTATTATTAATTTTGTAATTTGGTTCAAATAAAATAAAGAACCAAACGAATTTTCATGCAAATTTAAATTTTCGTATTTTTCTGGATCATTGAAAACAAATTATAATTGTCTCGATGAACTGAGCTCATTAAATATTTACTATGCAACATTTTATTCTCAAATTTCATAAATATTATTAGCCGGGATCGTGCTGGGGAATTCAGCAATGTAATTATATTATAAAAAAGACTTTTCAGACTAATTTTCCACGGACTAGAGGGAAAGCTGCAGACAGGTTTTTTGCAAACAAACAATTCCCACGGCACCTTGTTGTTTATACACCCAAATGCTTTGAAGAGATATTAACCGTCGTTTAATGGCAATTTATCATATTTATCTAAAGTAATTGTTCACTATATTTACCAACAAGAGATTTGATGCCAGGGTATCAACAGGTAAAAACTGTATTTTCATATAAGAAAAATGCTTGAAGGCACTTTTGCTCTAACGTATTATATTAAATTTCATGATATAATAAAGACCGCTAGCGGCTTCGTTCACGTGAATAAATAAATTTTACTGAATGCTGGTGAGTAATTCAGACATGGCAGTTAATGCTACATTGTAAATTACATGACTTTGAATCTAAAACATGAATTTGCTGATTCTCTGCCACTGTAGAATGTCACCGATATCACTGCTCATACTCATGATAGCAATGTAGCATAGCCTAGGTTCATCCTCAAAGAGAAATTTGTCGAATAGGCAAAGGGAGAATCGCGGAAAATTTAATTTTCGGGAATGATACTGCAACCATTTCGGTTTGCCTTTGTTTGTTGATAATAGTTATTTAAAAAAATGTCTGAATATTTAGTAGATAGCTTTCATGTAGTCAAAATCTAATATTTAACACGAGAAATGGAAACAGAACAAGAAAATACTAATGCTTTATCTAGATTATGGATCCAACTCCTGTTCATGTTCTGAAAATGCAATGTATTATTGTTTGAAAAAGATTATCTAGAGATTAATCATCCTACTTGCAGCTTCTAACAGCCTAAGAAATACATTTAAGATCTAATCTTTGACCTGCACGGGGGTTCAGTTGACCAGAGTGCATTGTGGGCGAACATGCTTGGTCAGACTCTGCTATGTTCTGGGTTCGATCCCTAGTACTGGCAATGACAATAGTGTCTGTGGGTAACGATTATTGTCGACATTTTTCAGAAGTGTAACTACCTTGGCTTTGGATGTTTACTGTATGTATTGTGTTTATGATATGTTATCTTTTAATGTAAAAAATATAAAATGCCTTTTCTTTATCCACAGGGTTCGTCCAGCTTGAACACATCAAATATACCAGTGAAACATTTCTTCTGTAACAAAGTTCAAAAATTCTTCTTTCCAATTGATCCCAACGGCCATTGCAGTTTGTCTTTTCTATTTTGTCATTTCTATTGTTCACTGGTTAGCATCTTCGTCATTTATTTGTCGTTTTTAGCACTAAGTTTAGTTAATAGTCAAAAATAGTTCTAAAATCTTGTAAAAATTGCAATTGCTACATTGACACAAATGGTAGGTTCAGGCACCCAGGCAAATATTAAGAACGTATTCAATGCTGTCTATTTTTTGTTAAACTTTCCATTTCCATTAAAGCAGTAGGATTCTTATTAGTCATAATTTAAAGTCATGAAGGAAAACACGAAATATTGTTTTTAAATATTCTTTCCTATTATTTGGGTTTTCTACCACATGTATTATTATCCTCTTCAAAACAAATCACCGAATCTAGAAAATAGTATTTCCTATTTTCAACATTTAAATGTTTAAAATAGGGACAATCAGGTACGACAAAAACCTGAACGTCATTATACAGCAATAATTCCTTATGTATACGGACTATCGAAAAAGCTACGCCGTATAGGTGACAAATTTGATGTTAGGACGGTATTTCAAACGGGGAACACTTTAAGATCTATTTTAACAAAAACAAAACCGATAAACAGGGAGCAGAATTCAAAAAACTGTATTTACAAAATCCCGTGCGAATGTGATAAATGTTATGTGGGTGAGTCATCCAGACCTTTCAATGTGAGGTTAGATGAGCACAAGAATTACATTAGAAATAATGAAATGCAGAAATCAAAGATTTGCGAACATGCTTGGGAAAACGGACTCGCAAACATTTTAACAAAAGAAACAGATACCAAAAAAAGAAAAATTAAGGAATCAGCAATAATCTTATTAAATGAAGATAAGTGCGTATCGAATTGTTCTGTAGATATTTGTACAACCTGGCTACCAATGTTAAAAGAAGAACTTAACAAACTCAACATTATATAAAAGAAAATATCATCAGTTCTATGTTCTGTGTAAGTAGTAAGTATCTATGGAAATAACATAAACAGAATCTTAAAGCTGTGTATTTGACATACACAGCAAAATAAGAGTTCTTCCAAAAAAAGCTTTAAAAACGGAAAGAGATTACTTTCCGAAACGTAAGCTAAATACATTATTTCTGTGTTTATTCCGATTTATATTATTTGCAAAACATAACGTCTGACTTTTCCTTTGGCGTAAACGTCACGGGCGAAGAGGCTTTTTTTCCAATAATTCTATTATTTTGTAGATTCGGTGATTTGTTTTGAAGAGGATAATAATACATGTGGTAGAAAACCCAAATAATAGGAAAGAATATTCGAAGAATGCTACAAATAACTTTCAGACAATGTTTTTAAACAGTAAGAAAAAAAATAAATAAAGTATAGTTGTATGACACAAAAGATGTACGTATATACATCTTCTCTTTTAATTGGTAAAAGTTGTCATGTAAATGGTGTTAAGGTTATTACGCAATATATTATAGATCTTGAAATACTCTAGCATATGAGTTGGAAGAGTTACAAGACAATTTAATTAAAAATATCCTAATTTATGGACTCCATAGACGCTCAGCTTTCAGATTTAGGTTAGATCCTCTACACTAGGGATTGTCTACAACTCTCATTGTATGAAGTTTATTTATTCTGAAATATTGTAATATGACTGTTAAGTTATACTTAGTGTATTCCTGAACATCTAAAGACAGGAGCCAGCCAAAGCCACTTGCTGCTCCAATGGTCTACATAGCTTTTATGTGTATAATTCTTTATCAAAACGTTATAAACCTAGTCCAATAGAGCAATTTTAGGTTTTATATTCTACCAGGTGCTCTCAGAACCTTTGTGGACTAAGATGTCCGCTTTCTTATTACTCTGATTTTCATCTTGTTCTTTCACTCAACAGAGTTGAGGGCTTTAGTTTTAAGTGTGAACATGTAACGCCTTCTTAATTTGCAGGACTAGATCTAAATCAGTTTTACAATTATTTGGGGAAGAGTCACTCTGCTATCCGTATATATAAGTACAGTTTTCTCAGTAATGTTTGCGTTAGCGGTATCTATTAATCATATAATACAGCAATGTAATCAATTCCCTTCCATCGGAGAGATATTTGTGTTGTAATCTTCTTTAATACATAGGCCTGTTTCGCAATCATATATCTTATGTGACATTTACCTACAGATTGCAACCTTAGATCAGTCCTCAATGCCGCGCCGCCTTCTAAATATTAGAGGAGAGATGCAGAACATAGTCTTCGTTGAGTCTGTAGGTGTCATACTCATAAAAATTGTAACACAAAGACATGCCAATCTCTAAACATGCTCCAGTTGAGGTGCTGCTATTCTTTTTTTTACTTTGGGCTACCAAACGATTGTTTCGTAGCAAAGCATGGGGTTTATCATGACGGTGTACAACCACTTGGAAATTTCAAGTGACAAAAGAAACCTTATTTATGTTTATCACAAGGATGCTACAGGATATATAACGATGCTCAGATGTTATTAGAACACCAAAGATGCTTAGAGTACAACTTTATATTAAAACTGATGACACCGATTTATTAGCATAAAGTTTCGTAGAAAAAGTAAAATCTATTATTTCGATTGCACTGTGGTTTTCAAAAAACGAGACACAGAAGAAAAGGAAAAAAATGGATAACGATTTCCTTAATCAAATCTATAAATTACAGAGATAAATTGTACAGAATGTGCCAACGAAATCCGGAAGACGTAGATATGCGCAATAAATTAAAAAACCATAGAAATATCTTAAACAATTTAATAAAAGAGACCAAAAATAATTACTATAAAAGTGTCATTGAATCTAATAAGAACAGCTCAAAATAACTATATCAAACTGTAAACGAATTATGCCCTAAAAAAGCGGCGAAAAGAATTGTATAAAGAAATTGAAATAGACGATCAATCTATCACGAACCCCAAGCAAATAGCCAATGCAAATAGCCTCTGCTACTATGAGCTAGATACGACAAACATCATGCAAAACTCTCTGTATCTCTTCGAGATTAATCAAAATGAAATTAAAACTATTATTTTCAGTCTTAAACTAATTAAGGCACCAGGTGACGAAAAATTATCTTCCGAGACTCTAAAAATGATTGAAGACTACATCTCAAAGCCGCTATTCTTATTATTTAATAATATTTTTAGAAAGGGCACATGCCCTTCCGTATTTAAATCGTCCTTGATTAAACCATTGCACAAGAGTGGGAATAGAAATGAATGTGTAAACTACTGATCTATTTCATTGATTTCCAACTTTGCCAAAATATTAGAAACGCTAATAAAAACCGTTTAGTTATCTATTTTAATAAGTACAAGGTTATATCAAATTCTCAATTCGGGTTTCAAGAAGGCAAAGCTATGCAAAACGCCATTATGAAGCTTAAATCTAATATATACAAGGCGCTCAACGAAAATCTCTTGCACTCTGTATCTTCTTAGATCTCGCCAAAACTTTTGATACGGTAGATCACAACATGCTGCTAGGTACTCTTGAAGATCTGGGAATTCATGATAATAGCTTGAACCTTTTTAAAAATTACTTGTCACAAAGAAGAACCAAGTGAGTACCTATAGATGATACAGTAAGTGATGAAAATTCGTACAATGTGGAGTCCCCCAAGGTACGGTGCTCGGTCCCATATTATTCAATATATATGTCAACAACCTATTTTTGTAGAGCTCCACAGGTAAAGTAATAAGTTTCGCAAACGATACGGCTATTTTTTACTCCAATAATATCTGGGAAGTTCTCCTAAACAAGGTGACAACTGACTTTAAAAATACACATAAAGAATTGGTTCGTCTCCCGATTGCTCACTATAAACTTTAACAAAACAAAATATTTACCATTTGCAATTAACAATAGCACCATCCCAGACACTTTCGTTGAGATTCCACAAATTTTGGATATCAAATACCTAGATGTCGTAATTGACTGTAATTTAAAATGGGATAAACATATAAACACAATAATGCAAAAAGTTAGAAGTTGTTACATGGCCTATGTCCATTTAACAGTTTTATATAGAAACTAGTGATTTGGTTATATTTAGCACGATCTGTATAACATTTTTCGATTCAGCTTTTGTAAGTGAATCTGTTTTCAACTAACAGAATTTTACTTGTATAACTGCTAAACCATTTCACACTATTTTATGTACTTAGTTTTATATCTTAGGAACCCGGTCATATTTTTCTATTAACTATTATGTATCTCATTTCCGTTGTAAGACAGCATCCCAGGAAAAAATTAATTAACAATTATCTACAAAACATCTATATTACAGCTGTTCATATTTGTGGTTATGTATTGTATTACGAATTATGAAGCAAAGGCTCTGGTATGGAAAAAAAACTTTTATTATAGATTCCTTTTATCGATTATATGCCACTAATTTAGTTGTGAGTACGGGAATCTACAAGGCAGGTTGTTGCGCTTAACTCAACCACTGACAGATGGCCATACTGGTACTATTTTTATATTTTATAGCTTTCAATTTAAATAATAGGGAATTAGATTTCTCACATTTTTTTGGTAGCGTTATTTTCCAGTAAGCAGGACAAAAAGTTTACCTTATCAGTAAAACTCACCAGGAAGTCATTTGCTTGCAGCCTTTGTACTGATTCAAACGTATATAATTTTTAACTGTGGACTTCAGTAATTTATATTACAATTTTTATATCCCAGTTAACAAGTGTTTAACATACAAGTAATTTAATGTATTACTCATTTAAAATTTAATTAATTTTCAAGTCTTGTCTTTGATGTAACTTCAATTATTTTAAAAATAAATTTAAATTCAAGGTCAATTCTTTTTAATTTAATAAGTAGTTAAAATACTATATGTACCACATGGTTTTAAAAATATTTTTCCTTTCTTTTTCATTTTTTTTGGCAATTAATAGTCTAAGAAATCAGTTTAATTTTGTACAGTTAACTTGCTTAAATTTTGTACATGCATACATGCTTAGATACTTACATGCTTAGATGCTTATATTCTTAGATATTTAAATTCTGAGATATTTCTTCTACATTCCTGCATAGTTTTTGCACAGCTTATCTTTCATAGATAAAATTTCGTTATCTTTTCATTAAACCACATAGTTGGTTAATTTTCCTACAACTTTCACCCCATATCATTGAGAGACGTAAATTGCCAAGGAAACTTTAGAATTCATTCTTGCAACAAGAGACAATTGTGGGCCTGGATTGCTGTACCAGAACCAGTCACCTCAACCATAATCAATTTATTATACTGGTATAAATTTGTTTTATATATATATATATATATATATATATTTTAAATTTCAATTTGTCTTTCAAACCGATTTGTCTATTATTCATGTAATATATTTTAACATTCATTTTAAACAATCTTTTTATTTCTCTTACCAACAATTTCAGTCTGATCTATAGTAGACTGGTTATTCGAGAAAAAGAGACAATTTTGCTTATTTTACTATAGATGGTGCCCAATTTAACATCAATTTTTCTTTGTCTCCTTTTCTCGAAATAAACAGAAATCTCTCGCTTATTCTGTACATGTCAGAAAGGGTAAGTTTCTCCACTCTTACGAATACTCTGGACCCACGGCTCTCTGCTCTGACTCAAACCAGCTAGTCGTCAATTCTTTCTCAAAAATAAATAACAAGGGAAAGGAGGAAACAAAGTCTTGTCTCTAAATTAAACATTTAAGTCACATCGTAGATCTTAAACAGATGAAAATATTATACTATGCCCTCGTCGAATCCCTATTGACATATTGTATCGTCGCCTGGGCAGGGACATACAACGTACACATAAAAAATTTAGAGACTATACAAAAATGGATTATAAAAATAATATTCGGGAAAAACATATTATATCCCAGCGAAGCGCATAAAGTACTAAACACTGAGCAACTCTATTGCACTACTCAGTATTACTCACTTGTATACAACTAGGTATAGGCAGTGCTCTTTTGAAATACCAAAAGGCTCTAAAACAAAATCTCAACGATGTTCAGAAAGTCAACGAAATTTAGTTCCTATATTTAAATCTAACATCAAAATGTGGTTACTATCTAAAACTAGAATTTTTGCTCACAAGTTAATTGACATAAAAAACAATTACCATGACATGAAAAAAAAGGAGAACTCTCCCACTATTTGATCTATTTATTCTTACGAATTGCTCTTAAGAATTACTTTATTAAATGTATGCCACCGCATTAACAATCTGTCAAACAATGCAAAACCCCATTAAATATGCTTATTGTATTTTAAATATTTCTTTTATTTCTATTATGATTGTTAAAGAACGCTATAACCCCGATATACTTTTCGACGTTGTAACAAAATCCGACTTAGGAAATACTTCGTAAGAAAAGCGTGCTTCACGTAAAAACGCCGTGGAGGAGGTTTTTAATTCTTGGAAATATATTTTTTGCTCTTCGGAGCGTTTTTTATGCCAAATTTTCGCTAACTCTTCGAGGAGCGTTAATTTGGTAAGTGTAGTAAATGTCGCTGCACAGGGACGTAATGTCGCCCCGACCACCCAATTTTGGAAAGTATTCTAAAATTGGACTTGAACTTCCAAATTTCCAAGATTAAAAACCCTTTTACGAATCCACGTTGTCAAGCACTGCAACTCTTACGAAGTGTTGAATATGAGGACAAGTTAGTCCAACGACTATTCAAAGTATATCGGAAGTTATAGCGAAAATAGCCCTTAGCGACATGGGACCCCCATCATTTCCTAGCAGTCGGATTTGACGGGGAAATGATGACTTTTGACGGGGTTTGCCCTAAACCGGTTCCTCAGTGATTCGGAGTCAAAAAAGTATCTATACCATGTACTCACACGTGCATGGGATCTGCCTTGCCTGAACGTAAAATTTGTTATTGCATAATACAAACGAAGTAGATACGCTTCAAGCAATTTTAAGCTCCGAGGAGCGACCAAAATTTATGTGAATTAATAAAATACGTTTATAAAACAGGCAAGCATAAGCCCACCAAAATTTCAGTTACATGAACTGTTCCTTGAATCTTTTTGTGCATCGTTAGCTTTTCACACTGCATATTGGATGGTAGTTGGTACCGTATGAATCGTCCCGTTCCTCACCATGTGTTGTACACGGGTCAGACCATTGTTTGTTAACATTTCCTCTGAAGAAGTTGTTGTAAAAACATAATTTTTTTTAAAGATTTAATATACATTTTTTGAACTTTATATTGTCTTTTACTTGTGTTTTCTAACAAAATTTCCCTTTCAGATTTAATTTTAAGAGAGTGTTAAACAGACAGTGTTAGATTTATAGTGTTACGACGTCTTCCAATTGATACCATCAGAGCCGCAGTTAAGCATAAACGATAGTAAGTATGATTTATCCATTAATCTCCGTCTGAAACAGTCACTTTGAACCCTAAAAATTTTGTGAACGTAATATTTTTATTTAGTAGTTAGAAAAGGTTGAGGAAAAAGAAAATTAATTTTTTCTTTTTCCTATTTTTTTTAAATTTTTCTAAGTTTTTCGAGCAGAAAATACGTCCTTCAGACTTCCATCAAAAGCATGGATCGTTCACATGATCACTGCTTTTAAACATATAAATTAGGCAGACAAACCCTCCACAAAATCTTCTTTTGTGGGTTGATCCTATGTGACCCACAAGATTAGATCTTAACTATGTTTGTCACATAAAGTGTTCACGGCAGCTCTAACAGTCGGAGAGGGTTGTGGGTCTTCTAGAGACTTACTAAGGGTTAAAATAAATGCCTGGGCGCCAGTCAGTAGCCCTAACAAATTGTTTAGACTACTAACAATTAAATTTAAAAAAAATTATAAAAAAAATTGACTAAAAGAAATTAGATGAGGCAGGTTATTAAGATGACGAAATTAAACCAAGATGGCATTAGCTTGACACTTTAATAATTTGTATATGAATATATCTATATAAAAATTTTGTAGAAAAATGTAATAAAGTAAATAGGAATTATATAAAAAACAAGTAAATAACTACAATACTAAGTCTATAAATATAACACAAAAACTATGTTACGTTGGGCCTACTCGCCAGAATGTCTTTCGGGATTATGCAAGTTAGTGCAAATGGGCTTAATAGCGCGCTTTATCTCTATGACAACAGCGACTAGATATAACCCTAAAATATGTTCAATGCAATATGCAATGCTTCGTATTATGCTAAATTATATAAGAAGCTTACACCTATAAGTAAGATGATAACTACGAACAGAAAATTTGTCTCAGGTATAAAGGTAGGTAAGTGTTTATCGCTAATATTATGTAGACTATAGGTACATGATATAATCTATGTATTTTAGCACAAGTTGATTGGTACTACCGTAACAGCTGTTAAGAGTTCACATACTCAGATCATTTTCCACATGTGAGACAGGTAACGTCCCTTTATAATAACATTTATATTATATTCTTTATAAAAAAACAACAAAGTTAGGCAGAAATAAGTGACTGCCTAAATCTACTCTAAAATAATATAACGTTGCTTCTGTGTCGTTGAGGCGCACTTTATATTTTCTTTCTCTTTTAGGTGGTGATAAACAAAGAAACGTGGCGTGTTACTATTGAGCGAACCTTCCTTTTTTGAACTAAGCATAAACTTCTCGCAGAGGCTTCCGCTAGGTATCACGTAGTCCTGGTATGCATAAAACGATGACAAGAAAATACAAATATTGTACTTACAGTATCTATGACTATTACGCTTAACTGCTTGTAGTGAAATTCTGTGATACTTCACCTACATCCGACGAATATGGTATTGGCAACTAACAATAAGGGCACGGGAACAGGACAAATCACATGTAGGTAGGTATTATCTCAACACCAGATTTCCAACTTAAATCTCCAGTTCATTAACAATGTATGTCTCCAATCATAAATTTCATTACAAAACATTGAAGATGTAGATTTTCTGTCCTGGCATCAGAACACTAGTAATTTTTAACGTATAAAAAAAAACCTGAAATATTAATTTCACCTCAGTTATGGGAAATCACATAAATTGTATAAACTTTTGCAAGGATATTTTATTATTTACCTTAGTTGTTATAACCCTGTGTACAAGGCTACCAATCAATTTTATCACATAAAATTTACTATCATGGAGATTTAAATTTGAACTGATATTAGTAGAAATACCCACTTAGCATCCACAAGTCAATGCTAAAGCATTTTCATTGTTTCAGGGAATGGACCAAAGGCGATTGTGCAACTTTAGGCCTGAAGTATATTCAGTATTACTTGAAGTAATAAATGTAATATATATTTTAGAGACTAAAATGTAGTTTGTGTTGCATACCTTACTGCTTCATTCTGTGGAAAGATGTAATTTATACAGAGTGAGCCCAAAACTTACTTGCACACAGTGGCCCAAAGAAAGTAACCGCTACACCTATCCTGTTTATTTTCTAAGTTCAAAATATGTAAAGCATTGTTAATAACATCGTTATTACTTTATTCTAATTTAGTAATCCTTATTGAAATAACTACAATATAAATCAATACCCTTCCTGCAATATACCATTTATCAATGGTAAATAAATTTATTGTCATTAAACTTATTATTATTATCATTATTAGAAAACGGGAGAAGAAGGATACGATTACTATTGTTGCTAAAGACAAGTGTTGCGTCCTTATTTATTCTAAATTTATTTTTTTATTATTTTGTTTATTTATTTGTCTTTACTTAATTTAAATTTACCGCATTATAAGTTAGAATTAAAATACATTTAATTATTTTTATTTTTCTTTGGCTCACCAACCTTTCGCGATTCCCAGAAAGAGATTTTTTGTGATCATACCGCACCGCTGCTTGAAACCATTATTATTCGTAAAACCATAGTGTTGAAAACTCAGTCGCTTATATGTTTATGTCTCCCCGCTTTTTCCCGCCTAATTTTTGTGTGTGCATTGTGCAACGATCGTATAGGATTTATCTGCATCTGGAGGCCTCCGGATGGAAGCTGGACCTGGAAGCAGGCATCTGGGAAAGGTAGGATCCATTAATCTCTTTCAACGCCCCTATACAGTCCACACTCTCTCTCTTTTTTGCTCTTTTTGCTAAATAGTAATATTTTTCCCCCGCAAATTCCCGGATGCTCTGCCGTTCGTGAACAATAAGATAAAGAGAGATTCAAGTTTCAGATGAAGCAACTTTCAAATTTTTTTTAGTTTATTTGTATTAAGAAAACAGTTATGCCGTAAATTGTTTTAGTCTACTTTGAGAAGCGTTAAAGACGTGTGAAGAGAAATTTTGGTCTATATCTATAGAATGTAGAGGCACAAATTCATACTTATTAATTAACAAACTCTGGGATGTAAGTGAGAATGCGAAAAGTAGAAAACTGGAAAAAATACATGATGTGCGAAATAATGTTTCCATACTTTCTCACGTTCCTACATTTTAAAGGCAATGTATGAAAACACAGTCCAAATCCTTCCCTGAATATAAATTCATTTCCATTAATTCCGTAATGACCTTGCAAACAGAGCGTCTCGCCATTTAAGTACACCTGTCTGCGTTAGCTTAACTGTTTATATTTAATTCCGTCCAGTCTTTGTATAAAAACAAATAGCAGAACACAAGGTTTAATCCTATTAGATATTTAATTATACTGACTTACATTACAAGCGATGGCAAATTCCGTTTTAAAGTTTCAAATTAAAATTGTTAACGACACAAAAAAAATTTGATACTGTTCTCGAGCAAGTTCTCCTGTAGAGAACTTCTATAACCTGTTATTACATACACGTGTCCTAATTAAAATTTTAATGGGGACTCCTATAGGCCGAACGAACAGCGGGTTACATGTTCTTGATAACTGTGGGGAAAGGAAAATACTCTTTTTTCGATATAAACTTATTTGAGAATTTCTCGTTACCGGGGACTCGCTTACAGGGTGCTTTATTTGTTTTTATTAAAAGTTATTTTTTTTTTTGTGTATTCTGCTCGGATCTCCTTTAGTAAATATTAGTTTTATTGAATGTATTCCCTGTACCAGACAAGAGTCTTATAACTTATCATGTTTTAATTTTCGTATATTGAGAATTACAGACATAATTAGGGAAGAGGACATTTGTCTACCGAATGAATAAGGAATAATAACATTCATAATAAGAGTTAATCACCACGAAACATTCAAGGAAAATTTTGATTCATTTTTAGAACTCTTCCAGTCCTGGAGAAAGTTGGAACCTTTAATGTAACACTGCTTCTGACGTGTTCGGGAGATGATTAAAACCAAGTGAGTCTAAAATGTGCCCTACATTTATATTATGCAGATATAACTGTAGAGTAGCATATTCGAGTGTAGGGTTCAAGTGCGTTGGTGACTGTTGACGATGTTAGTTGGTTATTATTTCTTGTTTTTCTTCATAACGCACTGGCAGAAGTTTTGTATACTTTTGTCTATATTCGATAAAATTACTACTGAATAAAACTATGTTTCAGTTAGAAAGAACTCGAGAAGAGAAATTTTGAAATAAAGAAAACCGATAAATTTTCCACTGGCTTTTCCGCGATTCTGAAAAAGTATGTAAAATTTCATAAGTCGGATTATAACACAGAAACTATGCATTTTTTCGAAAAATGACAAGGAACAAGAAGTGTTTATATTGACGTTTTCTACAAGAAAGGGTTATGTAGATAACCTGGTGGTGACTGTGAAAGATAGACATGAGGTAAACCTAACGCAAATTGCCTTAAACATAATATCCAATTGGTACTCGTCAGAGGGGGTCAATGTCGATCCGAACAAAACAGTTATTGCTCCATTCACCGCCTACGATTCGTCCAAACAGCCGCTGTTGCTTTAGTAAGTGTCCTTTCTAGATGTGGGCTCTAGGTAAGTTTTTGATTCAGGATTACACCTAGATACTTGACTTTAATAGAAAAGCCTGGGATCGTTCCGTTCAGCATAGGCGTTCTTGTCGTAGGGAATTGTCGTTCTGTAGTTGTCTATATGTATATGTCCTAATTGAGTGGTGGCATAGCTAATGCTAAACTCCGTCAGAACATTAGTCTAAATAAAAAAAATTCTAATCGGAAACATCTATCTGAGCATTTTCTCTGTCATTTTCTCAAAATAGGCGTATTTTTCGTAATATAAGTGACTTACATACAAGTTCTGTGTACATACATATTCGTTTTTCATTTTTTCTATTCTAGTTTTTTTTGTTAAAGTGTACGAATTTCGAGATATTTTTATTTTAGCTGTACTATGAATAACACACGTATTATTAGCGCTATTAGTAACAATATTTACATCAAATTGATGTATTGCTAATGAATATTAAGAAAATATGTTTGCCGTGGTTTGGTTGAAATAAATATTTCATGTAAAACTGACATCCTGGAACAATACCGTATTTATGCAGTAGATGCTTTTGTGTCACTCATATTGACTACAGATATTAACCACAACAGCAAATCACGCGAAATAATAAAGAATTTCGCAAGTGATTCAAATACTTGGCATGTCTGTCAGTGGAGTGAAGTCTCAAAACAATCATTTCGAATGAGTTGATGACAGAAAATTCAAAATTCAACTTTTTATAAGGCTAGTTAGTTAATTAGACTGTAGCCTCCGGAATTTCTGGATCTCAGTCCTATTGAATACGGTGCGATATGCTTCAAAAATATGCATTGTGCCATTGGACAGATATTTACATAAATAACTACCTCAAGAAATAAGCTGGGCCAAATGGAAATCGACAAATTGTCGATATAGATATCGAGTTGTCATGAATAATTTAAGCAATGCTTTATTAAACTTAACAGAAATTTTTCTCTTGGGATTGTAACATTTTCTGTTTTAATGATTTTTGTTTTAATAATTTATATGTCCTCTACGGAAATACAGAAACCTTGTGATTTTACTTGAAGTTCTAAGACTAATATTGATTTTCTTACTTCCAAGGAATACTATAAAATTCAATTTTCTGGACTCTAGTTGTTCCTTCACTGCTGATAGTATCCGGAAATTTACTCTAGTAAAATATACGACTGCACGTATTTCCTTTTATATAAATCAAAATGTACTTTATAATGTAACAAAGCACTGCGTTAAAACTATTCCACTGTATTATTTAGTATAATATATCGCACAAAAAAATAGAATGGAACGTATTTGCATGTGAACAATAAGTATAATGAGTAGAGCTTTTGACACGTCGAAAATTACTGGAGATTTTATCGCGCCAGCTGCATGTGCGGATAATATTTACTACTAATGACACATGCGGCACTGCAAATTGATACATTTTTCTGTTTGCCGTGAATAAAACATTGGTTTTATTCGGTTCCATTTGACGAGGAAGTGGGTGTGTAAACCGGGACCAAAAAAATTATGTGTCAATTATGTTGGTATCCAAACAAATATTTCTCTCAATATTAGCCGTAGAAAATAATGTCAATGAAAATAGCAAATATATTTAAACTACAAATATATACAGGGTTTTTCATTATAAATTACCCAGCCCCTGTCATGCTTATTATTGCCTAAGGAAAAAAGTGTTAAATAAAAGTTTTGTGGTTATGACTGAATTTCATTAGAATCAAAAGTACAGTAGCGTGTAGATTTCAGGGATGCAAAAAATAATATTTTTTATATGGGATACCCTGTATATTATTAAATTTTTGGAATGTTCCTTTTTTTCAAAAATATACCATATTTTACCCCTGCCATATATCGTTTTTGAGTTATTAAGCTAGTTACTGGAAATATGGAAAAGTTAACATTATTAAAATGGGCTATGAAAATGACAACTGTTATGCTTGATAAGCGACATTTTTTTAATGAAATAATCAAAATGGTTTACAGTGAATGAAAAAGCTCCAAATATGTACTTGTTATGTAAATAGATAGATAGATAGATCTTTATTGGTCATATACACACAAAAAGTATGCTTTGACAAGTCATCAGGTGCATAGTAGTAATACATATTAAAAAAGAACAATATTTGCCATAGAATAATAAAAAATAAAATACAAGCAGCAAGTAAATAACATAATACAACAGTAAACAATAAATAACAACAAAGAAAATAATATAAACACATACACGTATATATACACACACATATATATCAAGTAACAGTTGTAAAAGTGCAAATAATCGCAACAAACAGAATCCCATTTGTGGTTTTCGAAAGACGCGAAAAATCATGCATATATTACCCTTATTGCGTGTTCCATAATTATGTATGCTCTCATTTTTTGTATATTTATATAAATTAGCTTTTATATGCACAAGACATTGCAATATATATGCGCAAGGTAGGGTAAGTATACCAAGCTTTTTTAAAAAAAATCTACAATCATCTCTGTGTGATAAACCTGAAATGATTCTCGCATCTTTTCGTTGCATCGAACAAACTTTGGGTGTATGTGCCTAGTGGCTCCACAGCAAGATAGCATACGTTATAGAGGAGTGGACTAGTGCATGATATGCCGTTAACAAAGTTGACTGTGACAGGCAATTTTTTAGATTGCGCAGTAGGAAGATGTTACGAGATACATTCTTGCAGACAAAAACCGTGTACTGTCTAAGATTACACCCAAGAATTTCACGGAGCGAGGGTAGTTCGACTGTGAGGAAATATGTTTTAAACTAAATATCATTGTCTCTGTCTTATCTTTATTTAAGGTTAACTGATTATTAGAAAACCATTCATGTATCTTAGAGAGACTATTTTGTGTATCAGATAACAAAATTTCATTAGCAATATGTTGTGTCATCTGCAAAAAGAATAAACTTTGCTAAGGGTGTACTGTTGGGCAAGTCATTTACATAAATAAGAAATAAAACCGGACCCAAAACAGAACCCTGGGGTTCCGTCCGATGAGTAAACCAGTACACTAGGGTGGAGTCAAATATTTTTTGTTTTCAGATTGGAAAGCTGGGCGTAGCCCAGTATATCATAAATTGGTTCCACCATACGAAACTCTGACACTACATACAGTGCGATCCATTTGTTTTGGAGTCACCCTATAACATCTACGTTTTTTTAATTGTATAGCTTATTGAACTCTCTTTGCAAAAAGCGCCAGATCCCTACAAAACCCAAGGGGTGCTCTGTAAGTTTTTAGGAGTAGAATTTTAATACTTCATATTAGCGATTCTTTAGAAAACCTATGCACCCACTGGATTCACCACTGCTCAAAATGGGCCTGTACTAAACATTGTCGAAAATTTTTAAGTAATAATGTTGTTGTGAACATTATTAAAAATGCACAAGACATCATTTTCATACATTTATTTTAAAAGTTAAGTTATCCGTGTGAAAAAAATTGAAATAAAATTAAACTCTAGTAACATGGATTTATATTATTCTTATACCTAGAACAAGCCAAAAAAAAAATAGAAACTGATAACAAAACGAAAACAAAAAATTCACTGATCTTGCATTCCACGCAAGTGTCTTAGGCGCATTGAAAATACCAGACACAGTTTTTTGTTTACTGTAGTTATTTCGTATTATCGTTTAAATTTATTTGCAATTGTATCACTATATTTATTTTACATTCACTATAATTTATATACATTATTCCATCCACTTGTTATTCATTATTATATGTAAAACTAGTTTTTTGTTAAGCATTTTATATATTATAATTAGTTATATGACTTAAGCATCATTCAGTATATTACTCTATATTTAGCAACTGTTTATTCAAGTATTGTTTGCAATAAATACGCATCTAATTTTATTTTATTTCAGTCAGCGCCTGATATTTCAGTCTCTCCGACCATAAGTCATAAATGCAGTAGTTAATAGTCATCTTATAAATAACTTTTTCCTCCATATTCCGTGACCTTGACGACCGGCCAGCTGAACCAACAATGCACAGACCTTGCAACATATGCAAATCCACAATTTATCCTAGCGAGCATGTCGCATGTCACGAAATACTCGCAACGATTTTTAAAAGACAGCTCCCATATACACACGCCCATAAGTATTTTCAATACTAAAAATAGAGAATTTCGTTACAAAAATTACAAGATTATCGGCACATCTACCGATCCACCATTTATTTCAATACACTTGTCGATCCTTTTATGGACATTCATAATAACCTTTCGTATTTACTCTGGAGTAATTTCTGCACAGAATTGCATTATCCTAGCCCACAGTTCTTGTACAGTTTGTGGAATTCTCTATTTTTTTCTATTTCATTCATTAAACCACTTGGGTTATTTAATCGAAACAAAACTCGATATTGGGCAATTGAAAATGCTCACATTATGAGACAGCGCGGTTTCAGGAGCGGTTTGGCTTCAATGCTTCGTTATGTGTACTGGGCGACCATATCATAGGTTCAATAATTTTTGACGGAATTCTAACTGGACCAAGATATCTAGAATTTCTCCAAAATATAATAGTTCCAGAGATCAATCAAATTCCCAATACCAATATTGACTAGGTTTACTTCCAACAAGACGGGGCTGGACATCAATTATTTCCAGATCATTGGATTGGGACCCAGTCAGATGGCCTGCAAGGTCGCCTGACTTAACCCTACTCGATTTTTTATTTGGTGAAAAATAGAGTATACATTACTGCTCCAACCACAAGGCAAGATCAGGAAGAAAGGGTTCGACACGAAATTGCACAAATAACACCTCAATAATTACAGAATGTTAGACGTGCAATGGTAAGTCGCGCTACTCTGTGTATTAATCATAACCGTCAACAGTTCGAACAATTTTTCCAATGGTTTATTATAATCTAGGTTTTAAATAGTTTTGTTATTCTATTTATTCATGGTTGTAACGTTTTATTAAAATTATTTCTTATTTAATTTGTGTTGATTTTTTTAAAAATACTTCTATTGTTACGAAGGATATCGTTAAGATATGGTTAATCGCGAAAAAATTATTGTTTATGAAACATTATTTCTGATTAATAAAAAAATAGCACAGTTCCATTAAAAAAAAATTCATAGGGCCCCTACGGAAATGAAAATGAAATTCCGTTTTTTGAAAAAACCTAAAATTACTGGTACCTATCAGTAATTCAAACAACTATTTTCTTCTTTACAGACAAGTCTACAACCTTACTAATAATTTTCATAGCCTGCTTAGTAATTTTCTTACATCGCATTCATCTGACGGGGCCATTTTGAAAAAATTAAAAAATTGTTCGTATCTCACTTATTCTTTGGAATTTTTTACATCTGAAAAAACTGTTGCACTTAGAAATTTATAGTTAATGAGAAACCATTAGAAGAATATAGTCTTTCCATTTAAGAAAAAAAGTTGAAGTGATATTTTCATTCCTGTTAGTCTAAAAGTAGCCCATTATTGTCTAATTTATGTGTACCAAAAACCAAATTTTAAATACAAAACAACCAAAATGTTGGACGTTGACTCCTGGCCGCCCTGCATATCTTTATCTTCAAGTTTACTAACTAGAATATTGACATAATTGATTAATCTAGAATAAAAGAGGATTTATAAATAAAAAATTCAACAAGTTTATAAATGTAATTATATACCTTTCAACCAAATCAGCTTTTTTTCGATGAACTCCTAGCACCTCCTTTTTTCAGCTTCGTTTTTAAACGATTTAATGACCAACTACCGTAATCCTTTTTATCAATTTTGCTCATTTCTACGAATAAGAAATTGAGAAACTCTCAGAAATCGGGAAAGTTAACCAATTTAAAAGTTTTAAACTTTTAAATTGTTCAAAGGTGCTTTTAGCGGGCGGAATATTAAAACATAATATTTTAGTCGCAAACTCCTTTATAAAATCGTTATTTTACTATATGGAACGTAACCAGACTGCAACCAATAGCTACTCTCGAGGTTATGTACCCCGCCGATCGCTGAATTACAAGTTTGCAAGCCTGGCTACCTTTGAACTATGCTAAGCCCAGTCAGGCTATTTATTTTTAGATTGCAACAAACACTGGACCGCTAGATGGCGCCTGCTGACTATTTTACATGTCGCTATTCCAAAGATACCGAAATGTACTAAATCGTCAAGTGATCCTCGTGTCGGTCGTCACATGCCTACCTTGCATTGACGAGAGCCAACAGCTCGAAACTGCAGTCTGCAAGTGGTGTGTGATGACTGGCACGAGAGTTCCTTTAAGTAGGATCAGTCCTTCGGCTGCTGGTTGTTTGCATTCGAAGCATTAGCGTTTTGATGGTAATATGCAATTATTACACTTAACGCGCCAGGCTTGCAAATTGTAATTCAGCGATCGGCGGGGCACATAGCCCGAAAAATAGCTGTTGGTTGCAGTACGTTCCTTATAGTAAAATAAGGATTTTATAGAGGAGTTTGCGACTAAAGATATTATGTTTTAAATTGTTGTTTAAAATTGTTCTCAATTTGTATCATGTATCAAACCGAGTATGCATGGCGTCATCTATTGGATATATTAGCAACTGCCTTGAATTGTTCCCCATTGAAGTGTAATTCAATACGATCGTGCAAAAAGAAGTATGAGCATCACGAACGTTGAGGGTTGTACCGGTCTCCGGCAAAAGTGCCGTCGACCGGTAAACGTCCCTTACCGTTCTTGATACTCAATATACTATTATACAACTCTTCTTAAGATATGATATATGAACATCGATCGGTCTCTTAGATCATACCTAAATAATTCACATTGTTCACGTAACATTTCTATTACCGACATCTGATAGTAAAGCACGTTTTAGTCGCGCCATCTGACAATTTATAATGATACAATAATACAGTTGATGGGTATAATTGTTGCGACTGATTTGTAAAAACTGGCGGAGGAGCCGGTGTAATTTATTACCTTTAAAATATTTATTTCTATTCATGATTTATCAAATTTTCCAGCTGATGCGTCACATACGTGAAAGCCTCGTTCAGATTGGGTCAGTAATTTTAAACTTATAATAGATTTGTTTTTTTTTTTATTGTGGTTTACAGCAATAATCGCGGTACAAATCTTCTTTTCTTGAGTGGTGATGGAGACATATCATTACTTGATGCTGCACTCTAATTACCCACATAAAAATTAGGTTCTTGTCAATAATGGTACTTTCTCACAAATATCGATAAGCAAATTACGCAAATGTCAATTATAATGCGGGTGTATAGAATATCATGGAGGAAAATTTGCATGTATCAATGAAATTAAATGTCGATTACGAACAAATATAGATGCAATTACAAGCGGGGAGGATATGTGATGGAGTAAGGGGAGCAAGGTGCAGCATTTGCGCACAGCTAACAGTCTACTCCGCCGCACGCCTCCATTGCTAATAGTGCTCCACGACCGGCTATAGCTATCTACTATGGTTACAATCCAGAAATGATGCATAATATCATTGGTAGAGAAGGATTTAATAAAGTTATCGAAGGAGTATACACAATAGAAAAAGATAAAAATACCAATTTCAGCTCCTAACAGAATCAATTTCCTCTTAAAAGAAAAAAAAACGAAATAATTTCGTAGCCTTTAAAACCAATAACTTTTTATAAAACCTTATAATAAATGCAAAAGACAACATTTAAACAAAAAATAACTCTCTAAGATGTCTGAGTTTATTTGTCAGGACTAGCAAAGTGCCTTTTTGTCAAGAATTCTTTAAATTATCTCGGTCATCATATTTCTACTGATAGCATTTTATCTACCCAAGAATGCATTAATATTATTAACGATTTTCCAAAACCTTCAACTCTTATATAGGTTCAACGATTTTAGGAAAGGTGAATTTCCATCATCGTTTTGTTCTTAACTTTGCAGAAACTTAACTCTTCTACATGCCTCCGTACTCAATTAGCCCGAGATAAGAAAAGTTATAGGTTTCTGGCCAGCAGACTGCACTGACAGTTTTTAAAAGTTAACATGCTATAGTAACTACAATAGTTTTGTCTTATCCTAATCATAGTGAAGATACAACACTTATTTTAACTTTAATCAAATGTATATATGAGTGCTGTATTAGGACAAAAAATTGTAAATCTGGTTAAACCTATAGCCACCTAGGTCGCGGAAAGTATCGGGTCTTTGCATGACGGTGTTGTCAAGGAGGTAGTTGATTTACTCGTAAAATACATAACATTTTGCGTAGACACCATTGTGATAGTCTGTCAAGGTTATGCCGTGGGTGGTAACAGCCTTCAGTACTTTTTATCAATGTAAAGATCTTTAAATCATCCGCATATAGCAGAGAACAAGCGTCTACAATATCCACTATATCATTAATGGTAATATTGAATAGTAATGGATTTAGAATTGAGCCCCGAGGGATACCTGATGATGCCAAGAATTCGACAGATATAACTCCATTATTTATAAGCGTCATATTCTATTCGATTTGACAGGAAAGGTCTAAGTAACTGCAGCAGTGAATAAGACAAACCCATTTCACGCAACTTACGAAGTAAAATATCATGGTTAAGCCTTTAGAAAGCCTTAGGGAAATCGGTATATATAACATCAGTTTGAGCCTGTACATCCAAAATTTCAGATATGCATTGTGTAATGGAAAATAAGTTAGTAGTAGTTGATCGTCCTTTCATGAAACCATGCGGGTACGGCGAGATATAATTTCTGACACTTTTATAAATTGTATCATGTAGCAAGTATTTCCAGGATTTTGCAGAAATTACAAATGATTGAAATAGATTTAAAATTAGCTATATCAAATTTTATCTAATTTTTTTATAAATCGGACATAGTTTAGATCGCTTCCAGATGACAGGAAATGAACAGGTGTTAAGGCATAAGTTAAATAAAACCATTATCGTAAACAAAATATCTGAGCGCAGTCCCTAACAAGAAATACCAAAACGCCATCTCACCCTGTCGTCATTTTAGGTTTAATTTTTTTCATAGCCTTAAATACATCATTTGTCAAAGGCTCGCATGTGGATATTAACATTAATCAATGTTAAATAATTAAAGCAAAAATCAAAAAACTAGTGAAATTTCTCATTATCCTCTCGTATATTTATCAATTTTAGTAAAAGACACTACCTTAGAGAATGTTAATTATAAAGCCAAGTCACATTTAATCTACTACCTCAAAGGATTACTAGAGCAGGAAATATAATATTTTATCTTCTAAAGACTGAAATACGGTCATCAAATCTCTTCAAAACAAATTCTGGACTTTGTGATTTACACGTCTGTTAAAGTGCCTGTTATCCAGTTAACAGGAAAGGTTAAATCTCCTTCTTTGATATTCTGCCGTCAAATTAATCTCCAGCCAGTTCCGTTGAAACAAAATTAATTATTTAATTTTAATATATTTAATGCTCAAATAGACATACAAAACGTAAAAGTCAAATTTAAACAGCTCGACCAGTTACAAAGCGTTGCTTGGAGACTGCCCTGAGGGAGTCTACCTAGGCTTTGGCTTTGTAACGTTCTGAGCGGTTAAATAATCCAGCGTAGATCGTCATCTATAGGAAGTCCCAGCATACCGGTCAATTAATAAAAAAAGAATCAGTAATATCCATGAAAAAAAAACTGTAAGCGTGACCTTTAAAATATTTCCTAAAGGGCCAGAGCACTTTAAAAGTGAATGCAAAAATACAGTTCTTATAGTGGAGGAAGTATATAGTGTAACAATTCCGGTTTTTCTGGGAATACACTACCACGTACGTTATTTATTCATGCGAAAACGAAACGAGACCTGGGTTCATATACAGCAAGATGTTGTTTTTTGTGCCATCTGGACATTTCTTTCCTTTTATAAAAAAACATAATCATTTAATATTTGAAATTACATGCGCAATGAGTTGTTTATCATTTCATCTTTCCAATAAATACCTGTCTTTAACTTGTCATTTTATTACGGCACTGCTATTGATGTTTGAATTTTGAGATCTGTCATTCCGGTTATAAAGGTGTACTAGACAGAAGTGACGTCGGTCGGCGGATACGGAAGTTACGTCGCTTAATTCAAAATGGATAAATTTGTTGATAAATAAATACAAGAGAATGTTTCTTTTCTTTTATAAAAAAACATAAACATTTAACATTGCTAATTCTATAAGAAATGAGTTGTTTATCGTTTCATCTTTCAAATAAATACATGTCTTTAACTTGTCATCTTGTTACGGCATTACTATTGATGTTTGAATTTTGGGATCTGTCAAAATAACACGAAGTATTAATCACATTTGTACAGTTTTGATTTCGGATTTTTGGCTTAATCAAACACCAAAATACGAATTGCGTTAACTTTAAAAACATCCAAGATAACAAAGGACCAAGCACTCTTCATATGGAAAAAGTAGTTTCTGTTAAATTGTCTGAATTTTTTATATGTTATGTATTTCTGAATTCTGAACAAATTTCTCCATGACACGATGTCCGAAACATCTTATATATGAATATTCTTTCCTATTATTTGGGTTTTCTACCACATGTACTATTATCCTCTACAAAACAAATCACTGAATCTACAAAATAATAGAATTATTGGAAAAAAACCTCTGCGCCCGTGACATTTACGCCAAAGGAAAAGTCAGAGGTTATGTTTTGCAAATAATATAAATCGGAATAAACACAAAAATAATGTATTAAGCTGACGTTTCGGAAAGTAGTCTCTTTCCGTTTTCAAAGCTTTTTCTTTGGAAGAACTCTTATTTTGCTGTGTATGTCAAATACACAGCTTTAAGATTCTGTTTATGTTATTTCCATAGATACTTACTACTTACACAGAACATAGAACTGATGATTTTTTTTTTCTTTTAGATAATGTTGAGTTTGTTAAGTTCTTCTTTTAACATTGGTAGCCAGGTTGTACAAATATCTACAGAACAATTCGATACGCACTTATCTTCATTTAATAAGATTATTGCTGATTCTTTAATTTTTCTTTTTTTGGTATCTGTTTCTTTTGTTAAAGTTGATGAAACATTAAAAATAGTTAAAGACAGGTTGCTAAATGATAATAATTTGGAAACTAGAACTAAATTAAGTGTAAATAGCATAATGGAACTCTTAACACTGTGTATAAAAACAACCTATTTTCAATTGGACAATGAGTTCTATCAGCAGGATTTTGGTATGGCTATGGGGTCTGCATTATCACCAATTTTAAGCAACATATTTATGGAGAACTTTGAGATCACACATGTTCAAAATTGTATAAACAAACCGGTTGTCTGGTGGAGATATGTTGATGACATATTTGCAATTTGGCCTCATGGTGTTGATTTACTAGATAGTTTTTTAGAAAATATAAATAGTAAGGAACCGTCTATTAAATTCACATTAGAAGTAGAAAGTAGGAATGAACTACCATTTTTAGATGTTTTAATTAGAAGGATAAATAATACAATTGAAACAAGCGTTTATAGAAAACCAACACATACTAATAGATATCTAAATTTTAACTCAAATCAGTCAATAAATGTTAAAAGGGGTGTTGTAAAATGTTTATACGATAGGGCCAAAATAATTTCATCTAATAATGAAATATTAAATAACGAGAAACAATTTATCAAAGAGGTTCTAGTACAAAATCAATATCCTGAAGCCTTTGTTGATAGAGTTTTCATAAATGTTGAAAATAGGGACAATCAGGTACGACAAAAACCTGAACGTCATTATACAGCAATAATTCCTTATGTATACGGACTATCGGAAAAGCTACGCCGTATAGGTGACAAATTTGATGTTAGGACGATATTTCAAACGGGGAACACTTTAAGATCTATGTTAACAAAAACGAAACCGATAAACAGGGAGCAGAATTCAAAAAACTGTATTTACAATATCCCGTGCGAATGTGATAAATGTTATGTGGGTGAGTCATCCAGACCTTTCAGTGTGAGGTTGGATGAGCACAAGAATTATATTAGAAAGAATGAAATTCAGAAATCAAAGATTTGTGAACATGCTTGGGAAAACGGACATAGAATAAACTGGGACTCGGCAAAAATTTTAACAAAAGAAACAGATACCAAAAAAAGAAAAATTAAAGAATCAGCAATAATCTTATTAAATGAAGATAAGTGCGTATCGAATTGTTCTGTAGATATTTGTACAACCTGGCTACCAATGTTAAAAGAAGAACTTAACAAACTCAACATTATCTAAAAAAAAAAAAAAAAATCATCAGTTCTATGTTCTGTGTAAGTAGTAAGTATCTATGGAAATAACATAAACAGAATCTTAAAGCTGTGTATTTGACATACACAGCAAAATAAGAGTTCTTCAAAAAATAGCTTTGAAAACGGAAAGAGATTACTTTCCGAAACGTCAGCAAAATACATTATTTTTGTGTTTATTCCGATTTATATTATTTGCAAAACATAACCTCTGACTTTTCCTTTGGCGTAAACGTCACGGGCGCAGAGGTTTTTTTTCCAATAATTCTATTATTTTGTAGATTCGGTGATTTGTCTTGAAGAGGATAATAGTACATGTGGTAGAAAACCCAAATAATAGGAAAGAATATTCATAGAATGCCACAAATAACTTTCAGACAATACTTATATATGTTGTTTTTTAGGTTTTCGCGGGTGTTAAATCAAGTGTTGTTGTACTTTCGGGTGCTCTCCCGCGTCGATGGTCGACTCCTCCAGGAGTCACGGTTGTCTAAACGACATTTCGGCAGAATCTGATCTGCCATCTTCAGGTTCTCACTGATAGCCTACTGCTGCTCCTCGTTGCTCGAACTGAACTGACGTTCCCCGCGTTGTGCGGCTACTTATATATGCTCCAGTCTAGGGCGCGCCTGCGCGTTTGGCTACGTGTTACCGGTCCCCCACCATCTGTGGTAGGCGTGGCGGGCGCCTGAGCCAACCCGACAAATGGCCCCGCTGAAACGTCACGCTCCACGTGACTTCTCGCCGGTGGTCGGGCATCCTCGTGTCCAATCGGTGCCGCAGAATGCCGTGGTTCTCTTTGAATGGCCCGCGCTCGGCTCTGACTCCTCGTGATAGGTCCATTTCGGGCAGGCTGCTGTGCCTCTTCACTATTTGTCAATACTTGAACATGTCTCCTCGTGATTGGTTCGTCCATGGTGGATCGTGTGTTTTCGGTTACGTATTTTCCGAGAAGAGCGGGCTTCCAGGAACTGGGCAATCTCTGCGTATCATCTCGTTTATTAAGATTTTGTGGTCTTTTTTCGATCTCTATGGCCTCTCTGGTAATCCTTGACCTATAATGCTGGATATTAGCTACTGTTCTGGTGTTATCAAAGTCTATTTTGTGTCCTGTGGATTTTACATGCTGTGCTAGGGACGATGTTTCCTCCTCTTTTCGTACTGCATTCATATGTTCTTCCTTTCTTACGTCTGTTGGTCTGTCCTATGTATGATTTGTTGCAATCTTGGCACGGGATTTCGTATACTCCTTGGTTTTCTAGGGTAGTTTTTGATTTTGGATTACGAAGGACTGCACTGATTTTTCGGTCTGTTTTAAATATTGCTTCTATGTTATGTTTACGTAGAAGTTTGCCAATTTTATCTGTCGTCCCTTTCACGTAAGGTAGATATGCTACTGGTTTCTCGGTTTCCTCCTGCGTTTTTTGTCTGTATGGCCCCAGCGACTTCTGTATTGTGTACCTCGGAAATCCATTTTGCATTAGTGCTTTCTGAAGTGAAGACATCTCTTCATTGATATGGTCGACGTCTGCCAACCTCTGAGAACGTGTCACTTTCACAATTTAATTGTGCTGGATGGTGATGTGATGCCGCATTTAGATATCTGTCCGTGTGAGTGGGTTTTCTGTATACTGTGTGATCTAGTGTCCTATCTTGTTTCTTTTTCACTAATACGTCTAAAAATGGAAGCTTGCCTTCTGTTTCTACCTCCATGGTAAATTTGATCTCGTCGTGAATGCTATTCAGGTGGTCTAAGAAACTATTTAGTTGCTCTCTTCCATGAGTCCAGATTACGAATGTGTCGTCCACATATCTCAACCAAAGTTTTGGTTTGACTGGTGCCGCTTGTATTGCACGAACTTCTAGGTCCTCCATGAAGAGATTAACGATGACTGGAGATAACGGTGAACCCATCAGTGCTCCTTCCGTTTGCTTGTAGCGCTGGTCATTGTATATAAAGTATGTGTTGTTTAAACAATGTTTAGTTAGGCTAAGAATATGCTCCCCTGGATGATGCTTTTGTTTGATCAATTCGAGTGACTCCTCTATTGGTACGTTAGTGAATAGTGACACTACATCGAAGCACACTAGAATATCTTCAGGTTGGACAGTCTCGTTGTAAACTCGGTAAAATGTTGTGCGTTTTTCACATAAGTCGTTGCTTTTTTCGCTAGTGGCTGCATCTGTCTAGCCAGATATCTCGCTAACTCCTGTAACAGTGACCCTACAGAGCTAACAATAGGTCTTAATGGGGCTCCTTCCTTATGGATCTTGGGTAGGCCATATAATTTGGGGTACTTTGAAGATTTCTCTCTCGGTATAATCTGGTTTTTCACTTGATCATCGATGACCGTGACTCGTGGAGGAGTCGACCATCGACGCGGGAGAGCACAACAACACTTTACTTATATATGATATATATACTCTCGCCCTAAAAGTAACACGAACTTTTTTACTCCCACTACAGAAGAGTCTTTTCACGCCCTATTTTTAAAACTCTTTTCAGCCCCTTTTCAAAACTCTATTCAAGATTCTGCTAAGACTGTCTTCAAGACATCTGTTAATACTCCCATATATTTTAACCCCTGTCTCTCGATCGAAGTGTAATATATTGAGCAAATACTGTAAACACACCACACACCAACGGATAATACTGACAAGAACGGCAGCTATGTCGATACTTTTGACGTTTCAAACATCGTGCCCGTGGAAACATTTGGTCAGGATTCAGAAATACATAACATACAAAAAATTTAAGTGAATCGCTTTTTCCCTATGAGAAGTGCGTGGATCTTTGTAATTATCTGATGTAAAAAATTGACATGTTTAATCACAAAGACACATTGAGTGTCGTGTCGGATTACGTGCCGGATAGGTTGTGAAATAGATGTTTTCTAAGTATTGCACATAATGTTTTACAGATTTATAGGGGACCGTCGGTAGAGTTTACGTTTGCACCGGGCATTTATGTAAGAGCGTGAATGTAAAAAAACATTCTTTTTCATTGGCAATATGGATAAAATTCTCACATTTTTTTTGCACAGTTTACGTACAAATGCTCATTACAAATTACAAATTATGTGGAAAACTATAGTGGAATTCAACCTATCCCACCTGAGAAAGACAATATAAAACTTTCTGCAGAAGTTACATCCTTATTTAGAGATTAATAATAATATAATAATAATAACACCACAGGTAATTACGACCACCTTTATCCCGGAGGGCTCTAAAAGAGCCTTGTGTGGGAGAGGGCTACACATTTAGAGACAAGGGACACACACCCAATATCCGTGTATAGTGGAAAAATCTTTCTCACAGTACTTTCCACTGCCGCGACCGAGGATCGAACCCGGAACTTTTGGGTGAGAGGCAAGTGCGCTCACCTCTTGACCACCAGTCATACATGAAATGAAAATGAAACTACTATTCGATTTCCACTTGTACAACAGCAACAAATGGTTTCGATTGTGGAGTATTTGCAATAGCTCTTGCTGTTTCTTTGGCATTTGGTATTCGCCCTCAAAATGTTGTATATGAAATGTCTATATTCAAATTTCACGGTTCTTTCACATAACCAATCTTAATAGCTAATTGTGAAACCATGTACTGTTTCATAATGAAAAAAATCACCCCCCTCCCCACCCCACAATACTGCCAATGTATACTACAAGCTAATTTTCTATGTGGTTTCTTCGCACCCACATACCTTCCATCATGTTTATCTTTCTGATAATCTTATACAGCCCCGTAATAACGCGCAAAAAATTTAACTGTAGAATCCCCGTCGAAAGTTAAGACGGGTTCTGCGTATAAAATTTTTCAAAATAACCCTTTCCTGTCCAGATACACCCTCTTAAAAGGGTGTGCCAAAAAACGGATTTTAATTTCTATCAAAAAATAACGAAATCGGAAAAATAAGAAAGTTGGCACATGTCGGTTACTTATCAAAAGGCATCTAACGAAATTATTTTATCCACCTAGCGTGAAAAGGTGAAGGGGTGAAAATAACTACCCTTCATGAAATTTTCTAAATATGTTTTTGCCTGCTATTTGTTTTTTTTTCAATAAAAAATAACTAAACATTATGACTCATTTAGAAACTTTTTTATCTCTCGAAAAAATTTCGTAAAATCGACCATTTTTGAGGAGAAAAAAATTAAATTACATCTGCCTAAGTGATCAATCAAAAGCCATGAACACAATTATATTAGTGTAAAATACTCAAAGTAGGCTGGTGTCAAATTATAATTTGATAATATTACGTTGTTTCTTGTCTTTTATATGACTGGAGAGAGAGGTAAGAGCACTTGCCTCTCACCCAAAAGTTCCGGGTTCGATTCCAGGTCGTGGTGGTGGAAAATACTGTAAGAGGAATTTTTCCACTATAAATGGATGTTGGGTGTGTGTCTCTTGTCTCTAAATGTGTAACCCCTTCCATGCAAGGCTCTTCTAGAGCCTTCCGGGATAAAGGGGGTCGTAATTGCCTGTGGTGGTGTTATTATTTGAAATAATAAGATAATCATTCTTTACTCCTTATCACTTAATACTAGTGTAGTTTTATAACCAGATTTTCAAACGCATAGTTTTAGTAATGAGGAATATGCAGCATTTCCTTTATATTCACCATAAAAAAATATATATTTCTCATTATTAAAACTATGCATTTTAAAATCTGGTTAGAAAACTACTAGTATTATGTATTAAGTAGTAAGAAATGATTATTTTATTATTTCAAATTCAAGAAACAACGCAATATTGTCAAATTATAATTTGACACCAGCCTACTCTTAGTATTTTATACTAACATAATTCTGCTCATCGCTTTTGATTGATCACTTAGGCACATGTAATTTATTTTATTTTTTTCAAAAATTGTCGATTTTACGAAAATTTTTTCAAGAAATAAAATAATTTTTAAATGAATCATGTTTAGTTATTTTTTTTCAATAAAAAAAATATATTTACAGAATTTCAAGAAGGGTAGCTAATTTCACCCCTTTGTGTACACGCTAGATGGAAATTATTTCGTTAGATGCCTTTTGATGGGTAATTGAAATGTAGCAAATTTCGTATTTTTCCGATTACGTTATTTTGAGATAGAAATTAAAAACCGTTTTTTTGCCACATCCCCTCAAGGGGTTAGGGGTGTAGCTGAGCAGGAAAGGGTTAGTTTGAAAAATGTTATACGAAGAACCCGCCTTAATTTTCAACAGGCAATCTACAGTTAAATTTTTTGATAGTTATTACGGCATACCCTGTATACTTCATAATGAGCAACATAACCTTTACTTAAGCCAAACTGGAAGACAAAAACAAAAAGCGCTTTACCGTCATCGTAGTCCCCTGCGCCTTCTGACCACCTTTACTTTCTGATACAGATTAAAAATTCATTAAATCGTGTAAAGCTTATTTTATTTTAGCAGACTAAAATTTCTCCTATTAATGTGGATTGATGGTAGAGAATAAAATATACTAAAAATCGCTTTACTATTACCATAACAATATACAGATTAGAAATGTATAAAATCGCATAGAGCTGATTTTTACACTTTTTATTTTAACAGAATAAGGTTTTTTCAATTTTTCTTATTAATATACACTGATTAATGGTAAGGAATAAAATATTACCGATCAGAAATGTCTAAAATTCTGATTTATTGTGAAATACTTTTTCTAATACATAATTATAGCCAAAAGCAAAATATTGCAGGTTATAAATTGTTGAAAGCATGTACAGTTAATGTTTCAACATTGTCTTCATAACAATACAACCAAAGATCTGAAGCTAGGTTCCACAGTTGGAGTCTAACACGGGACTTGTTGGAGAAAATCTTTACTTTCCAAACGTAGCGTAGGTAAATAATTGATTACTTTACTTGAATTTTTATTTTGACTTTACTTTTAGTAGTACTACCGTAGTAGGAGTACTTTTTTTTCTGGCTGGGATACTCATTGAATTATGCAGGAAAAGCAGCAGCACAAAACACATTCCATATGTAATAGAAGAAATTAGCGCATATGTATATAAATAGAATTTATTACAAATAAAAACAATGCTTTAATCCAGTCAACAAGTACATGGAAAAAATGAGTAGCGCAATTTTTTTCTATTACATATGGAATGTGTTTTGTGCTGCTGCAAAATTCAATGGGTATCCCAGCCAGAAAAAAATTTACTCCATTCTACATTGTGACATTATGCCAGATTATTACATTCTGTTACGTATACACATAATATTAAATATGATTCTTCTTATAGTCAAATGGCATAAATTGAAAGTTAGAGGAGTGTCTAAAGGTCCAGTTTTATAAAGCACTTTAAATCCTCTAAATATTGATTACGACCGTCTACAAATTAGTAAAATATAAAACAAAAGATTTTCAAATGACAATTAGCCTAAAATTTTAATATAAATTTATGTGGTTAGATATGGCTGAGGTATTTTCAAAAAGCTCAGCTGTTTTTCAAGGTTATAAAAATGACGCACATTAAAAGCAACTACAATATCTCTGCCACCAAATAAATACCAGTAATTGCAAACACATTATACAATTAAATTACGACTGGGAATTTATGCAAAAATTTTATTAAAAACAATACATAATAATTGATGTTTAAAAATACACGCGTCAATTATTTCAAATTGCAAATAAAATAATGTGTAGCCTGTATTTTATTTTCAATTTGCATCGTAAAATTTTATTTCAATTATAATTCTGGATAAATTGAAAAACAAATGCAGTAATTAAATGAATACTGTGCAAATGTATTTTTTGTTTTCTTTTTGTTCTGGAATAGGCGTATTACATATATAATATATAGAGTTTGTCTCATTTTTGACCACTACACTCCAATATCTCGATCATTTGTTAATCGATTTACATCAAATTTGTATACTTCTTGTGATTCAGGTTGTGATTAAAAAGTTATTTCAAATTTTTTTTCGAAATTAAATACGCCCGCTATGATCAAAAGAAATTGGCGAAAATTAGGAATTTATATTAGTGGTTGAGTTATGGTTTTTGTTTTTACAGAATCTTGTTCGGCATGACCTAACACTCCTGTATACCAAATTTCTTTAAAAAATATTCATTCGTTTACAAAAAAATCATATCTAGGATTTCAATAACAATCATCCTAATTCGAGTTATTTATTGTCGTATATTTATATAACTTGGTAATCGTATAATAATGATCATTGCAACTTAAACAACACTTAAAATTGTTACTTAAACAAAAACATAATTTTAAAAAGTAATTATTAAACATAATCTTTTTCCACTGGTCCTCCATGAATTCTGATACATTTTTCAATTCTCTTATTATTTTTAACAACTTTTCTTAATTCTTCAACTATTACTTCATTACATGCTTCTCTAATTCTGTTACATAGTTCCACTTTATTTTGTGGCCTATTTTTATAGACTTAATTTTTATAGTATCCCAAAAACAACAATCCCTAGGGGTGACGCCTGGTAATCTAGATGGCCACGCAATTAAAGGACTATTTCGATTATTATTGAAAACTTAGACATGATTATTTTTGTAAAGGAATGAATACTTTTTGTGTGCTGAATAAAATGTCCTGAAGGACCCCTGGACGAGAGGTTTGTGACCCTTGTCATATCCTTTGTTTGGCTTCGGCCTTAATGCCAAAAAAAAAAAAAATTTTATACGAAATTTTATATAAGGAGTTTTAGGTCATGCCGAACAAGATTAAGTAAAAACAAAAACTATAAGTCAATCGCTAATATAAATTCCTAATTCTTGCCAAGTTCTTTTGATCATAGTAGGCGTATTTAATTTGGAAAAAAATTTTTTGAAATAACTTTTTAATCACAATCAGAAATAATATATTTTATCTAAATCGATCAATAAATGGCCGGGATATTGGGCCGCAGTGGTGAAAAGTGAGACATGCTGAATATTTAATACATCTATTGCACCAAATATAATTTTTTTAATTAATATTTTATATTTACTTGAATTTTTTAATGTCAAGAAGTAAAATATTACGCAATTTTGGGCCATAATGAATTAGCGTTTAAGAATTTTTATATAATGCTAAAATAAGGTATTTATTTGTTACGCATTTTATTGGGCAATCATGAGAAATGTTTACGGAACCCCATGCTTCATAATATCACAATAAAGAATTTGAACTGTAAACATGATCTACAGTGTGTTTCACTTCTCGTGAAGACACCCCTGTATCTCCCTTATTTGTGGCCGAATTTATTTCTAATTTTTATCAGATATACAACTCTATAAGGCGACTTTACATGACACATAAATCGTCTAGATCTAAAACGCCGGCCTACTGCGATAAAAAGAAAATCGCAATTTTCGAGAAATCATAGTAGGCTTAGAAATAGACAAAAATTTTGTTAATAAAGTTGTTCAGAATCACGAGATATGCCCCCCTATAAAATTTGGTGAAAATCGGAAAACTTTCAAAAAAAAAATGTTTGTTTCACTTCTCGTGAAGACACCCCTGTATCTCCTTTATTTGTGGCCAAATTTCAAGACTAATTCATGGAGTTATACAGCTCCATAAAGCGACTTTGTCCAATACATAGAGATAACTTTTTCCAACAAATGAAAGTTGTGAGCAAAAATCATGATTCAATAAAACGCTAAAAGAGTCACTTCTTATTATTACACATCAAGTTAACAATGTAATACAGTTTTTTTTGTTGTCACTGTTCTTGAGAAGTAACGCTCCATGATATCCTTCCTCCTTATCGGCTCAGAGATTTAGGGGCGGTTTTTTTGTTTTAAATGTTAAGAATGCCGTGAAATTAACTGTCAATATTACTACTTTTATGACAGAAGTGATTGTTGTATCTATTGTTGAGTTTGTTAGTTTCCTTATTTGATTTTTTTACTCATAATGGCTAGAATACTTTTAACTGCTGATGAAAAAGTAGAAATAATAAAAATAGTCGGTGAAAATGTACGGTCTTCAAGAGAAGCAGCAGAAGAATTTAATTTAAGACATCCTCTAAGACAACCAATACACCATGGTACCATAGCAAGAATATGTCACTTGTTCAATACAACTGGTAATGTGCTTAAACCGAGAGTACATCTTAATCGAAGGCATGAAGATGATAATGTTATATTAGCGGCGTTTAACGCCAATCCCACTACCAGCCTTAGAAATATGGCTCGTGACCTGAATTTGTCGGTGTCAAAAATTTTAAAACGCCATAAACTACAACCGTATAAACCAAAATTTTTATACGCTTTGGAGGAAGGTGATGAAGATAGAATACTGGAATATTGTTTATGGATCCAAGGTAATTATTTAAACAATCGAGACTTCTTGAAGAAAATAATTTTCACGGATGAAGCAACTTTCTCCACCAACAGGGTGGTATCATCACAAAACTGGGCAGTAGAAAATCCTGATTGGGTAATAAATTGTAAAAGGCAGTATTCCCAGAAGGTAAATGTGTGGTGCGGAATTTTAAACGAAATAATAGGGCCGTTCTTCTTTTTTCAAAATATAAATGCGTTACATTTGCGACAATTTTTAAATAATGATCTGTGGAATGCAATAGTCGATTTTCCTTTGGAACAATTGTATTTCCAACTCGATGGAGCATCTATCCATAATTCCGTAGTAGTAAGAGCATGGACGAATGAACATTTTCCCCAAAGATGGATAGGACGAAATAGCCCTCTAATACATTGGCCACCCAGATCTCCTGATTTCACTCCCATGAATTTTTATTTTTGGGGTCATATTAAAACCAAAGTTTATAAGACCAGACCTCAGAATGTGGAGCAGCTTTGTGAGAGGTTAAGGCAAGCGTGTTTAGAAGTTACAGCTCAAGAATTGCGAACAGTTGTAATAAATAACAGAAAGCGGTTTGAGAAGTGTATTACACTTGATGGTGGGTTAGTAGAAAGGAGCCGAATATAATAATATAGTCATTCATTGTGAACACTTACTTCATCTTTTATTTAATAAATAATTTTAATAATAATTGTGCACGACTTTCATTTGTTGGAAAAGTTATCTCTATGTGTTGGACAAAGTCGCTTTATGGAGCTGTATAACTCCATGAATTAGTCTTGAAATTCGGCCACAAATAAAGGAGGTACAGGAAGGAGTGTCTTTACGAGAAGTGAAACAAACTTTTTTTTTTGAAAATTTTCCGATTTTCACCAAATTTTATAGGCGGCATATCTCGTGATTCTGAACAACTTTTATTAACAAAATTTTTGTATATTTCTAAGCCTACTATGATTTCTCGAAAATTGCGATTTTCTTTTTATCGCAGTAGGCCGGCGTTTTAGATCTAGACAACATTTATGTGTCATGTAAAGTCGCTTTATAGAGTTGTATATCTGATAAAAATTAGAAATGAATTCGGCCACAAATAAAGGAGATACAGGGGTGTCTTCACGAGAAGTGAAACACACTGTATATAACTTTAGCCTTATTGTGTAACAGAGTGGTGTTATATAGTCTACTTTTGTTTAATATAATTTGTAATATACTGTTCTGTAGATTTTTAAATAATAACCCCCATGCTACAATTCAATAGTTAATAATAGAAGCAACTAAAGAGCCTTAAATAATGAATACATTATTTCTGTGTAATATCATTTTTTATTTTACAATTTATGTACAAGTATTTTAATATTTTTTGTAATATATTCGATATGTTCAGTCCATTTTAAATGTTGATCAACTATTACTCCGAGGTGCGTTATTTTGTTAGTCTTTTTTTTATTTCGGAGGATACACATTCATTTCTATGTTGAAAATTTCTTTTATGAATATTGAGAAATCTTTTTTTCTAGTTGATTATCAGATGAGTGAGTGAAAGTTAAAAAAATATTTACAAAAATATTAATATTTTCTTTTATAGTCACCAGCTAAGCATACAAAAAGAAATAAATTTTCTAGGAGTTGTATTAGATGAAAACCTCAGCTGGATAAAACATATTGATCAACTCTGTATCAAATCAAGTCAGTGTTTGTAATGGTCCATTTTTATCGTGTGTAAATTTTGCGAAATACTAGTTAGTAAAATGTCGTATATAAATGTGTTCAAACAAAGCCCATAGTGTGCGAACCATTTAACTGTTACTCTAAGGTTATAATTGGTGCATTTTTGAATCCGAGGCCCTGATTGGTTTAGAGATTTCAACGACGTTTTGTTGAAAGAGAGAGAACGCGCTAGGCGATGGAGTTGGAGTTGGGGTCCGGTTGGAGTTAGAGTGGTGTACGCCGAAATCAACAAGTCAGACGGGCAATAAAACAATGGTTAAAATGATGAGTTGCAAGTATTTTATTACCGTGAAATAAGGTGTAGAGTTAAGTTCATTACTTGTAGATTCGTTTGGTGCACAAGTCTGTCAATATTGCCTTCATAAGTTGCAGTTAAGAGAGAGGTTTTATTTGGCTAGTGAAAGACCAGTATTTATACTGTAAACAGCAAGTAGGCCATACTTACGAAATTTTCACGTTCAGTTCTGTTATATTTACGATATTAGTCCGTATGCTGTACTGTATTATCAAAGTGTAAACTCTAGAAACTTTCCCAGCGAAATAAAGACTTTTTGTGAAAAGGACCCTTGCCTAGTGCTGGAACCCTTAGTGAATGATGGGTTAATTTGTCCATTCTCGTACTATACACTTTCAAGTGGGTATTTGGAAGATTGCTGTCAGTGCCTAATTATTGTCTCAAATGACAAAGTGCAACGTAAATTGTAAGTACGTTCTAGTTAAGTTCCCTGAATGGTTTTCGACTTTTTACCAAAATAAAATCCGTGGCGCCCAACTTTCCTTTACAGATTTTACTTTAGGAATTATTATGTATGTTATTACCGGAGTATCTAACTAGTTTTTTGGTATACTCCAGATTTTGTCAAGCTTGTATGTTAGCTTTTGTTACAATGAAAATGCTAGATTTTGTTCACATTTGTAAATTATCTTTTGTTATGGTAAAATTCTCTGTATTAGTTTAGTTATTTTTCTATGACTTGATTGCGTATTCGAATACCATAGATCTTGATTTGCTTTTGACGTTGATGTATTTATGTACTATGGCCCCCGGACCACCCATCTTTTTGTAATATAGGATTAGATTTTACATTGTTTTTGTCTCGTTAATATAGTTTTCTTTCACCCCTGATATTAAGCTAGCTAGGGCCTTTGAAGTAGAGACATTTTTAAAGAAATTTATAGTCAGAAATTTTAAAGTTGTTTTATTTTTTGCAATTACCATGTTAAAAAATAGTTTAAATCAAGTCTCTTTGATAAACATATACTATGTATACTATGATTTGTATTTTTTTTCTATAACTTTTTGTCTTTATTTTATAGGCGTATTTTTGTGTCTTATATACAAGTAAAATATATGTATATGTGTGTATATTTACACTGTATATTACTTTATGATTTGCTATACACTGTTATTTTATTTATTATACATTTATATTTTTTTTATCTGTGGACTTATCCTATCAAATTATATATTGGCACAAAGAATTAATAAAAATCTGTCTATCTATTGTTGAGGCATTGTTCATTTTTGTGAAATTATTTATTGCTGATATCGTTCTGTAATTATTTATATCAGTTTTGTCGCCTGACATGTAGATAGGCGTAACTATGGACTGTCTCCATTTATAGGGTTAAATGCCTATTGATTTTTTAGATGAATCAATAAGTTTGTCATATACTGGTGAATATAATACTCGATATGCCATCTGGACCTGTAGTAGATTTTTTGTGGTAGGATGAAGAGATAAATGTGAACACGTTTCTTTATCACCAAAAATGATTTCCGGGCTCTCGTTGTTTTTTTTCGATTTTTGCTTCCATTTTATCGCCGACATTTATGAAATTAATATCCGTTTTTCATTTAGCTTACATAAAATAAAACACCACAGAAATTAGATAATCCCCAATTCCAGAAGCCAGGAGCTTGTGCGAAGGGGGTTACACACTGAAAAAACGCGGACATACAACCATTTCCTCTGACAGTGCCGGAGCCAGGATTTGAACCCGGTGGTGCGATGTCCGTGCGATTAATCGCGATTGCCACCTCGCGCAATTCAATTTTCAATTCAAAACTTCTTTATTTAACAGTAACTTATACAATAATTACCTCCCCAAGGCCTAACCCGGGACCGACCGTGCAACCACTGCGTTATTCGCTGTGGCGGATTGCAGGACCGGGCGGACTAGGCCTGGTTCGGTTTTAAAACAATTAAAATTTATACCTAGGCTCCTTCTGCATAATGCAGATTAAAAAAGGTGATAAAATTTACAAACATCTAAAAAAACAGATTTAACAAAACTTAAAATTACACTTTTATAAGGTAGCTCGCGCACTTCACTATTTCTAATTTGGGTGTTGACGCTGGTACCTCAATCTGGACGAGGAACCATCTGCGAGACGTGCAAATGCCGGGCTGCGCATAGGCTGGCCTAAACTTTGTTTTTTAAAAAAAAAAAATTTTGGTTTTCGGAAAACTTTGATTTTGTTATAAAATTTTGATGGAAAATGAATTTAGAGACAAAAATAGAAAAAGAGACCACGAGAAACAAACGAGACAAAAAGAAACAAACAGAAAGTAAGAGGGGGACAGGAAAGATTTAAAGATGTAAAGGTATGAAATATCAGTAAGGTGGATAGGGTAAGCGAAAGTTATAGTTGTTGAAGTTTGGCTACAGAGGTTGCCGGAAGATCGGTAACGTCTGGTACGGTAGGGTGTGTTTAATCCGAAATGGGGCATTATGCTGTCTAATTTGTGTTATGTTTCTTGTTAGTGGACTATCGCCCAGTTTGAAAGAGTAGAATTTCTGGGAGATATCCTGGACGTAGTCCGCTATTGGGGTTATGTACCACCTCGCGCCTTAACCCACTCGACTATCGACCAGACAACAATTATATTATCATTATCATTTATATTATTATTATCTAAAGTTTTAGTTTTACTGTCTGTTGCCTTGATCATTGTTTTAAATTTTTTTTATAATTTCCATTTGCATCTTTTATTTCGTTGAAGTATATTACATAACAATATTTTTTGATAAAAATATTATAAATATATATAATATAACAATGTATTATAATACTAGTATGTTAGAATTCATTAGTATTCAGTTCTAAAAAATGTTATTAAAACTGATATCTTCAAGGAATCTTTTTCAAGTTAAGTTAGCTTTTCTTTTGGATATAAGGGTGGATATAGCATGATGTTTTTTTCGATAACTTTGTATTAACAGAGGAAATTACTATTTCATGCTTTGATATGTATCGAAATATAACAATGACAAATAAATACAAAACTTTTTAATAGACGGTAACTTTTCATAATTGAAAAGCTCTTAAATAAATTAATATTTCTGTCTGTTCGTATTAAATATTAAAGGCGTCAGCGTGATCTGGCGACGTGTTTGATGCGGACGCTTTGTGCAACACGACTTAAAAGCAACTATTTACTAGGAATAATGTCTTTCTAGGAACGGCAAATAACTTATATGTCATTATCCACTTAATGGTTGAATTATTTATTTTCATAGATTATGGAGTTTTCCAACTAACTTTTGTTCTGTGTGTTGCGACGTCTTATTTATTTACAGAACTTAAGAAAGACAATTTATTTCTTCCATTTAATAGTGGGAATAAATGTCACTCTATTGGAGGAGACGCTTACATTTTGTATGTTGTTTGAAGTTCCAGATAAGTTACCATCTAAAATTTTTAAACTGTAGCTTTCAAGGCCATTTATGGACAGGATTTAAATTTTAAGATTCCATTAAAAACTAATTTAAAGTAAAGCATGTAAAGATGTGCAAGGTTCTATTTTAATAATATGAGTTTCGTACATTTAATTTTTTATAAAATATTTATTTAACAAAAAAAACGCCATAAATTAATTAAATTATTGTGAGTTTCTACTAAATACTTTAAACTTTGAGTATAACTATCATGACCGCTAGGTAATTATATACAATTCCAAAGGCCTTTTCCGATTAGTTTTTAATTTTCAAAAAACCATTGTAAATGTAATTCAAACCTCTATGAAATAGTATTAAAAAATAATACCCGGTGTTAGCAGTACCTCTGGTTAAGCTGGAAGTGTAATTTTGGCTCTGACTAGGCTAAAAAAATTATTTTCATGTCAAATTCTCCCTAATTTAAAATTTATGTATTCAACAATGAAGAAAAAATTGAGGTGTACCTGATCTCATGGTCACGCGATGTATATCCTATGGACAGGAAATTTAATCTTTTCTTTAAATACCTGTTTGCTAAAGCTATATTGTAAATTAGATAAAATTTTGTGTTCACCTAAGAAGCTGCTTTAACTGCATTTTAAGTATTTTTTTTTTAAATATCTCTATCGCCTTCTTTAAACAAGGGCTTAGTATGTGACGTTTTTCTCCAGGCCAAAAAAATTATTTTTATGTCAAATTCTCCCTAATTTAAAATTTATGTATTCAACAACGAAGAAAAAATTGAGGTGTACCTGATCTCATGGTCACGCGGTGTATATCCTATGGACAGGAAATTTAATCTTTTCTTTAAACACCTGTTTGCTAAAGCTATATTGTAAATTAGATAAAATTTTGTGTTCACCTAAGAAGCTGCTTTAACTGCATTTTAAGTATTTTTTTTTTAAATATCTCTATCGCCTTCTTTAAACAAGGGCTTAGTATGTGACGTTTTTCTCCATTTCAGCCAGTGACGAGGAGAAAAAGGGCCACTCTTTGACAGTCGAGCTCCAGAAACGGATTTTCGGATCTAACTCGGGTTCCAGTCCTAATTTAAATGATAGAACACACTACCCATAAGCCGCATACGCGAGGCTGAGTAGCTCAAGTGAAGAAACGGCGTGATGGGGAAATTAGACGTTCACACACAAACAGTAAAACTCAAAATTTGATAAATAATGTTAGTTTACTCAACTAAACCTACTAGACACAAATCTGCTTGTTTACTAAAATGTAGTTGTGAGGGCAAGCGGTGCAACGAAAACAGTAGTACCAGATGACTGAAATGACAGGGATAGGAAGTGCCAAAATTATAAAGAAGTTATATACAATACTTGGCTAATATTTACTTTACTTATGGGCACGTCTGCTGCGGTGGAGCGGTCGGAACGGGATACACTGCAAGGCTCCTCAGATCCTTTTCTGAACAACAACTTCCTATAAGAGCGGGAGTATACGCCAGATGGTTGCGCTGCTGGTCGATAACTTAGTAGGGACTTTACAAAAATCCTACTACTCGGAATGATATATGACAATAACGGTACCTGGGTTCGGATCTCGGAGTGGACACGTCTGCTGCCGATGAGTCGATCTGGCTGACTGAAAACGCGGGACGAATTTAATTCTTTTCTTTAGAGATTTATAAGAGAGAGAAACGGTGGTAATAGATGCGCGATGGATCGACGTGACGTGGAACGAACTTAGAAAATATTTAGGAATATTTTAGACTAACTTAATCAGCTGAATTTTGGGACCCAATATATTTTCTTCGCAGGTCGGAGCAGATAGATAGGTACGTCTAACGTGTCAAACAGCAACTCGTAAACTAACTGTCGGACTGACGTAGCGTCAGATCGATTTTCCATTGCCTTACTTTGAGACTTGACGTGAGAGAATATTTCATATAAATCTCGTTGATCCCCCGTCACCTGAGTTCATCTGCACTTTACAATTAATTCAGTGCGTCAACAAATTAATACTTTTATTAATTTTTAAGCTAATTCACTTAATATGGCACAATATATACACAATAATTAATGTTTTCTTAAATGTTTTCTTAAAACGTTTTCTTAACCGCCTCTCAAGTTACCGACGTAACCCCCTGGAATATCTCAAGGATCTTGTGCTAGGAAAAGAGAGACGAGGCCCTACAGTTTAATGTGGACTCCGAACCACTCTTGGGGCAAATTTTTTAATGAAAAATTGTTTCGCCTTGCGGGAATCGAACCCACTTCGCGAGGCAACTCAGTTTGCTAGCCAGACGCTTTAACACACTGAGCTACCATATAAAAGAATAATTCATATAGACGGCATTAACAAATATAAATATCCTGGACATATTTTGGTAATGAAAAACGCTTCGTTACAAATAACACCCTCTTCTTCTTTTGCAGTATAAGCATGTTTTCCATGTTAAATGATAAACAATATGCATACCGAGGTAATTTACAGTATAATCCTTATAATACATTTATTATTAGCTCTTACTAGCTGTTTTGTGGAAAATACCATTAGATTGGTTTTTATTGTCACAGTAAGAGGTAACTGTGTCATCGGCAACACTCCCTTGGGGAACTCCGCCAGTTACCCGTCTAGGTCTAGAAATATGGTATTTCACATTTTGATTCACAATTACTTTCTGATGACTGTCAAATAAGTTTTTAACTAAATTAGTTCAACCTCTTATAACGTATCTCTCAAATTTAACCAGTAGCATTGGATAGTATCAAATGCTCGTGTTAGATCGAAGAAAACACATGCACGTTTATTTTTATCTTCCAAACAATTTTATATGTAGTTACATAATTATAGTAGTGCATCTTCCGTTGCCGCACCTTTTCGGAAGGCAAATTGGGTATTAGTGAATATCTGTTGATAAATTAAATAGTTGTGTAACCTATTATGATATACTTTTTCATACAATTTAGAAAATATTGACAGAAAGGCTATACCCCTCTAAATAGATAATACAGATTTATCATTTTTCTTGCGTAATGGGATGATTAGAGAGCTTCTTAAGACACTGGGGAATAATCCCTCATGGAGGGAAATATTTATTAGGCTAGTTAAGGGTTTAACTACATAATTTAAAACTCTTAATAAAAGCACATGGAACATGGAATTTCATCGTCCCCTGCAGAATTTTTAGAAGATACAGTTTGAATAATTGCTATAAGTTCATTAGTAGTAATTGGTAATAAAAAAATTAAAGTACAATATTAGGGATATCATGAATGACAATAATCTGTGTTAACTGCTCAATAGAATCATTAAAAAATGCGTTGAACACCTCAGCAGCATAATGCATGTCCGTTATTTCTATTAGAATCAATAAATATAAATACTTTGAATTGCTACCCTCATTCTTAATTATTTCCCATGCTGTTTTGGATTTATCCTTAGAGGTTTCGATTATCGCATACCTACCTTGCACTGACGAGAGCCAAGAGCTCGAAACTGCAGTCTGCAAGTGGTGTGTGACGACTGGCAAGGGAGCTCCTTTAAGTAAGATCAGTCTTTCGGCTGGTGTTTGTTGCAATCGAAGCATTAGCGTTTTGATGGTAATATGCAATTATTACACTTAACGCGCCAGATTTGTAACTTTGGTTGCAGTCTGGTTACTTTCCTTATAGTAAAATAAGGATTTATAGAGGAGTTTGCGACTAAAAATATTATGTTTAATATTCCGCCCTCTAAAAGCACATTTGAACTATGCTAAGCCAAGTCAGGCTATTTATTTTTCGATTGCAACAGACACTGGACCGCTAGATGGCGCCTGCTGGCTGTTTTACATGTCGCTATTGTGAAAATACCGGGATGTACTATAGTCAAAGGATTCCCATGTCGGTCGTCGCATACCTACCTTGCACTGACGAGAGCCAACAGCTCGAAACTGCAGTCTGCAAGTGGTGTGTGACGACTGGCAAGGGAGCTCCTTTAAGTAGGATCAGTCTTTCGGCTGGTGTTTGTTGCAATCGAAGCATTAGCGTTTTGATGGTAATATGCAATTATTACACTTAACGCGCCAGATTTGTAACTTTGGTTGCAGTCTGGTTACTTTCCTTATAGTAAAATAAGGATTTATAGAGGAGTTTGCGACTAAAAATATTATGTTTAATATTCCGCCCTCTAAAAGCACATTTGAACAATATTAATATTATTTAAAAGAACTTTTACAAGAGCATATTCAAATATCTCATCAATTTTTGTTATACCCAAAAATATGATTTTAAAACTTAAATTGTTTTTAACAAAAATAGCCACTCCACTATCTGATGATGCACTTCTATATAAGAAATCTATTAATTTATATGAATGTAACTATATAAGATTAATTTCACTAAAAATACATTTAATTTCAATAAAACAATCTCAGGAAATTCCAGTGAGTGTAACAAGTTGATCAATTTTGTTGCGAATGATTCTTATATTTAAATGACGCACTTTTGTGTCATCCATCACGGGTGTAAATATAGTCTCTTTACTTTGAACAATTAAGTTTTCTGAGTTAATTGAAAAAAAATTCCTTGATTATAACGTTTGTATTTTTTGAAGTCAAATCTCTTAGAACCAACATATTTTGGCAAAAATTCTGGATTGTGCATCTCATACTTCATATTGCATGGAGGATTTACTACAAAATATTTATTGTTTGTAATGTCTAAATTTAACTCCTTTGCCGTAATTGGAAGATCTTTAAAAGCAGGTTTATAACTTTTTCTTCATAAATTCTGTTGAATCTGTAGACATAGATCCAAACCTTTTTTCAACACCAATAAATTTATTGTTACCAGTAGATATAATGTCTAGTTCCTAACATTTTAGCACCCTCTCTCTTATTATTTTTATTGATATTATTAATTGTGTTTCCGTGCCTTCTATCTTGAAAGCAGAAGCCATTTTCTTTGGTTTGTTTAGAGTTTATGTCTAATTGAGGATATGTAGCCGAGGAAGTTGAAGCTACAGGAGTAAACAGTTGTTCAGATGAATTGGTACCTTTTTGAATTTTTGCAATATTATTCACAGCTGCCACCTCTTGGCTATCATGAGTTATACTGCGTTTGATGGGTAAATCCTACTATTGGTGGATAGTAGAACTTTGTTGTTTGTGTATCTATACTTGAGGAGTCATAATATGAGATCTAGTTGTATATATAGTTGGAGATTATTTTGTAGCATTGAAATTATTCAAGTAAAATTCAATTATTTTCTTTTAATATATTAATCTTGCCATCCTTCTCACACATTAGTTTTTACCATGTATTTTCTATTGACAATTTCTCTGTGTTCCTTCTTTTATTTACACATTCATCGCAAATGATTTTATAACCACCTAATTTTGGAACTATTTTAGATTTGTCTGTCTCACTACACGTTTTATGGAAAATTGAGTAACAGTAAATGTATACAAGTACAGTACATTTCTTATTGCAACATTTCACTATTATGTCACTATTATTATTATCACTGACTTTGTTACTTTCCAGAGAGAGCCCTTTCTCTACTTATGTACTATTTACCATGGAGCGATCATTCGTAATTCTGCTGATTATCTGGGTAAATGACTTTGGTATAAATGACGATATTTTTAACTGTTTCTGTATTTTTATTATCCACTCCCGGAAGCTTGTAATTTTTTGGTTATTATTTGTGTTATTTCTATCTATGCAATGTCCATTAGTATGATACAGTATGAATTTTGTACTAATTTTAAATATGTTGGCTTTTGCGGAGTTTGTTTATTATCTTCTAGTTTTTTCTACAATATTTGAGTAGTTGTCATTGAAGATATTTGCGATCATTTGTGTATCAGTAATCTCTTTGTTATTGTCTTTAGTGCACTCACTTTTTGGTTTTTTATTAAATCCAAAAATTTACTCTGAACTTATTGTACTTTAACTGCATATTTTCTTGATTTAAATAAATAGTGAAAGCCATTCTGACTGGTATTTCATATATAATATTAGAAGCATATAGGGATGGTAATATATAAAAACATATATAAAACTTTTTTAAGATCAAAAACTGTTACTCAAATTAAAAGATTCATATTTTCTTCCAATTGATTTATATATTTGTAAATAAAGTGGTTTAAATATTCCAAGATGAACTTTAATATACACAGGTAAGTAGAAATATAAATCCTTATTTTTAAGGTAGGAATATTGGTTTATCGCAGGTAAACTATACATATACAGTGTGTTCGCGGCTTGTGTAGCGAAGAGAAAACTTGTTTTATTTTAATGTTTGAATAAATGACAATGTTATGGAGTTTGTATTTATTTAAAGATAAAGATTCATATAATGAGAAGAAGAATTTAATGTTAGTTTATTGGTTTTTTTGAAAATGTACCTGATGTCCAAGAAAATAAGGAAATGTCTAGCTGGAGTAAACTAACTTCGTTTTTCCTTTAAAACCAACTGCCAAATATATGTATATATTGGAATGGCAAGACATAGTCAAATACAAAAGTTCATAGATATGCAAAATTTTTTAAAAAATTACATTTTTAAATTTTGATTATCTTTACAAAATATTAAATAGATAGAACTTACTTGCCATTTTGCTCTTAACCAAAATCAAGTTAATTTGGTCTTAATTAGCATTTCTTAAATTTTTGGATATCATGTAAATTAAATTTTCCTTTCCCTTATATGAATCTTTCTGTTTCGGTAAATTTTAAAGCATTTTTTTCCCCAGTTGTTTTTCAAATCGTTAAAATTAACGCAATTCTCTAACAGACAACCCGGGGACACACTGTATATTAACATAAAATAAATATTCCTATATTGGAATTAAATCGAATAGTATACATTTATTAATCACTCGTAAGCATATCTCCTAGTAACAAATTTAGAGAGAAATTGAAAGGCAAATTCATTTATATGAAACAAACCTTGTTAATTACGAATAAATAAATGAAACTTTTGAAAGAAGTTTTATTTATGAGAAATGAATCTATTTTTCAGAACAATATATTTTTTACTCACGAGTATTTGCATGAATTTGACAATATTCAATATTTAGTTTTCATTTTCAAATAAATGTTTTAGTATCCCCAATTAAGTGTTTAATCGGCCACATACAAATAAATCATTTAGTTGGAGGCAATAAAATGTATTTGTCTCAGTTAAATCGTTCTCTCAGCGTATGTTATATTAAAATATTTTATAAGGAAGCATGAAAAACATAATACCTTAACCCAATTAATAGGAATATTTAAAACCCCAACTTCTTTAATTCATTCTTCACAAAGTTTCAGGTGTTATTATGTTTTCTAATCCAAACGTGGCAATACAACGTGACATGTATGAATTATTGTAACACATTGAAGTCCCTCATCAACCTGACACTCGGCGCTCCCCTGTGAGATACGGAGGGTCCAAGTAGCACTGAAAGTCCGCAATCCTGGATGAGCACCCCTATCCACGTGCAAGACGGGCCCTGTCAACACCTCAGATTTATCCCTTGTGGGTAGACATCCGAGAATATTGAGTAGAGACCTTTGAGTAGAAAAGAATGGAACTTGCGCCTTCGTGAGTAATTCGATATGTAGTAACCAAAATTTGTGGGTGCTAGAATTTACATAAGCCTGAGGCTTGTTCGGATCCTATGGGTTTTATAAGGGTTAAGAAATTGTAAGGGTACAGTTAATGAACGGAACTATCTGGAAAGATTAATGTTAATAATAAAATGAACAGTTCAGGTAGTTGGATGTTGTAAAAATATTTGGCTCATGTTGACCCTAAAGAACACATTTTTTTGATAAATTTATTTTTTGAATCATGTCAGTTTCTTTTTTGTAGAATATTTCCAACAGTATTTATTATATTGAGAAAATGAAAACACCGCACTCCTTGCAAGCAAGTTTTAAATAAGACTAATCTGTTAGCAAATAATAAAACTAGTCTGTCTGAATAAAACTAGGTCCTGTTCATTTGTCATGCATGTATGATATTAGTCAGGTCTCGTTCGAGCACCAAAATATTGTTTTTGGTTTTTCCTTTATTTTGAACTGAATACCTATGAACTCTTTAGCCCCTCAGAAAGTTCGTTTTTATATACGGAAAAAGTTACAAAAGCAAACGAACTATGCCCTGTTAGATATATAGAGAAAAGCTGGTTATTTGGCCTTTGCCACCTTTTTAGGTTTATTGGTACCTAACCCAGCTCTGTCCTTTATAAGATCCCTTTAGTATATCTATCCGCCTTTAGTTTTTCTTCTACGAGTACTAGGAATCTCTCGCTAGGCCTTCACAGTAGCATAATACGTGAACTGGGATTTCCTCTTTGAGTGCGTCATCTTTGGTCAGTTCATCTGCCTTTTTATTTCCTCTGTGTCCCTCGTGTCCTGGTGCCCATGCTAAGGTCACTCTGTTCTGACTTCCCAGCTCTATAAGGGCCGTCAAGCAGTCCCACACTAATCTTGAATTGACTTGCATGAAGCTGTTTATTGCCGCTTGACTGTCAGAGCAATCGACTGGTTCACAGTGTCTTGTCATATTATCTCTCTTACGCAACAGCTTATGGCGATTACTTCAGCCTGAAGTACGCCCTGTCTGATATTACATTAAAGTCCTTATTGAAGTTATACCTTGGGACCATTACGTCCATCGGCATGCCTAGAATGGAACCTGCCTTCATGTCTGAGTATAACTTCTTGTACTCCATCCTGTGTTGCTGGCTAATTGGCGCTTGCTCCTGCATTAACCTGTGCTGCATTAACCTGTGCACCATTGACCGACCTTCGCTTTATATGAATATGTGTAACGGTGGCAGGTCCAAAAGAACCTCAAGTGTAACCGTATGAGAAAGTTTTATGGCCCCGTAACGCATAGGAAAGCAAACCTTTGTACGCCACCTAAACCTTATTGCTCCCGACTGCAACTTCTAAGTCCACCATGCCACTGATCCACAGGTTATCATGGGTTCTACTACCCTAGTATATAACCACAAATTCATCTTGGGATTCAGCCCCTGTTTTTTTCACGCATTTGCCTACACCTTCCCAGGGCGATTGTGGCATTCTGTGTGAGTTTTTGGATGTGAGAGTTCCATGTTAATTTTTAGTCAAAAATTTCTCCTAAATATTTTTCCTCACAGGCAAATGGAACTCCCACTCCGTTGAGCCTTAGGGACTCTTCTCCGTGTAAAATTGGTTTTGTGGGGATTTATAGAGAGTCCTTTCTTACAACACCTTGCCAGTGCGATTGTTGCTTTCTGTGTGACTTTTATGGACATAGGAATTCCAAGTTTTTGGTCAAAGATGATACCTAAATATTTTGTCTCACAAGCATATGGAATTTCCACTCCGTTGAGCCCTAGTGGCATTAGGCCTAGTGCTCTTCTCCTTGTAAAAGTGACGACTGTGGTCTTGTGGGGATTTATAGAGAGTACATTCTTACAACACCAATTGTCGACAATATTTAGGGCGAATTGCAAATCACCATTGCTAGATCATCAGCATATCCTAGGTAATAGAAGCCTTCTGTGGACAATTTCCGGAGGAGTTCATCAACCAGGGTTGCCCACAGTAGTGAAGATAGTACTGCTCTTTCGGGGCAGCCTGTGCATACCTTCACCTCAATGGAGGCCTCTATCTATCTATGCCCTATTGAAGTAAAATATAATAATCCTACCTCAGTCCCTACAACCCTCTTTACGCTTTTGATACGTAATGGTCATTATTGTACTAAGGGCCTAAATCGTCATTTTTTGACCACCGGGGTCAAAATTTACATTTCACAAAATACACTTAAAGGCTAAGAAGCTGACTTCACGCCAGATGTGCAAACAATATGTTATGTACGCGAAGTTGAACATAAAGATAGTCTAGAAAGTTGAAAAAACTATCCGCAATAAATCATGGACAAATATGCTACATGAAATTCAAATTATTATAAACTACTTTGTATTTGATTTTTTACTCCTCCCTGCCATACAAATCTTACGTCCTCTGAGCCTAAAAGTGAAATTTAAATAAGCCCTGTTGTACAGAAATAACTATTACAAGTTTCATGGCGTATGCCCAGCGCATTCACCATATGTTTAAATAATTGCTGCGTAAACAACGATACGGATAATAGAAAACCATAAAATGTTTTTTGCGAAAGCAACATATAGCATTCCAAAAAAACAGGCTAAATACGAAGGAAAGTTGTTTGACAACACAAAGCTAATGTAAACCAGTTAAAAGTAGTAAATGATGGGGTACAGGCATGATTCTACCTTGCTGGTGGATCTAAAAGACATTACAATTGCAGATAAATATAAACAAACTCTTTCAAACATAGGTAAAAAACTTTCCGAAAAAATTAAAATAAATAATAATTTTAAGTTTAAAGATTTTCTACCGTAAATTTATTAGTTTTTTTACCTACGAATATCCATGCGGTTAAACTTAATAAATAATAATAAATGAGTTAAGGGATAACAAAACGCCAGAATTAGATCATTTAAAGGCCGAGACAATAAAATCTTATTCAGAACTGAATAAGCAATTTTATACCATAAGAAAATTTTATAAAAATATAAAATATAGGAATTATAATATTCCAACCTATCTGCAAGTACCTTATATAAATAAGGACTCAACAAATTAAACCAAAACAGCTATTCCCCCTTACGAGCACTGAATTCAATAGTAAAATTTTGCGTATTTTGTCTAAACACAGTTAGTGTGAACGATCCATGCTTTGATGGAAGTCTGAAGGACGTATTTTCTGCTCAAAAAACTTAGAAAAATTAAAAAAAATAGGAAAAAGAAAAATTAATTTTCTTTTTCCTCAACCTTTTCTTAAATTCTAAATAATAATATTACGTTCACAAAATTTTTAGGGTTCAACGTGACTGTTTCAGACGGAGATTAATGGATAAATCATACTTACTGTCGTTTATGCTTAACTGCGGCTCTGATGGTATCAATTGGAAGACGTCGTAACACTATAAATCTAACACTGTCTGTTTCACACTCTCTTAAAATTAAATCTGAAAGGGAATTTTGTTAGAAAACACAAGTAAAAGACAATATAAAGTTCAAAATATATATATTAAATCTTTTAAAAATTTATGTTTTTACAACAACTTCTTCAGAGAAAATGTTAACAAACAATGGTCTGACCCGTGTACAACACATGGTGAGGAACGGGACGATTCATACGGTACCAACTACCATCCAATATGCAGTTTGAAAAGCTAACGATGCACAAAAAGATTCAAGAAAAGTTTCATGTAACTGAAATTTTGGTGGGCTTATGCTTGCCTGTCTTATAAACGTATTTATTAATTCACATAAATTTTGGTCGCTCCTCGGAGCTTAAAATTGCTTGAAGCGTATCTACTTCGTTTGTATTATGCAATAACAAATTTTACGTTCAGGCAAGGCAGATCCCATGCACGTGTGAGTACATGGTATAGATACTTTTTTGACTCCGAATCACTGAGGAACCGGTTTAGGGCAAACCCCGTCAAAACGCATCATTTCCCCGTCAAATCCGACTGCTAGGAAATGATGGGGGTCCCATGTCGCTAAGGGCTATTTTCGCTATAACTTCCGATATACTTTGAATAGTCGTTGGACTAACTTGTCCTCATATTCAATACCTCGTAAGAGTTGCAGTGCTTGACAACGTGGATTCGTAAAAGGGTTTTTAATCTTGGAAATTTGGAAGTTCAAGTCCAATTTTAGTATACTTTCTAAAATTGGGTGGTCGGGGCGACATTACGTCCCTGTGCAGCGACATTTACTACACTTTCCAAATTAACGCTCCTTGAAGAGTTAGCGAAAATTTGGCATAAAAAACGCTCCGAAGAGCAAAAATATATTTCCAAGAATTAAAAACCTCCTCCACGGCGTTTTTACGTGAAGCACGCTTTTCTTACGAAATATTTCCTAAGTCGGATTTTGTTACAACGTCGAAAAGTATATCGGGGTTATAGCGTTCTTTAACATTAGCACTAAAATACAATGACTTGGAATGCTCGAATGTTACGAGGAAGATGCGGGGCTTCCTTCATCTCAGAACTAACTGCAGACCGGTTCCGACCTAGTTTTGGGTCTCATCAGTGCAGTGCAAGTGATACCTTCAATGCCCGGAGTTCGCATCTCATAGACACTGTTAAGTTCCACCGCAGTAGAGAGTAACTAGCGCCATCTCTCAGTAGTCTTGAAGCAATCCAAATAGAAAATAAAATTAATAATCATTACTGAATAAGCAATTATATAGCAGAAGGAAATTTTATAAATAACTTTTAAATAACTAACTTCAATAAAATATTCGAAAAAATAATGAAAGCTGGGTTAGTGTCATATCTCAACAAATATAATTTACTGTCTAAGAATCGAATTTTTAAAGAAAATGTTTCGACTCAGGACGAGAAATTAGCTCTCACATCCAATATCTATTCTGCACTAGATAAAGGTATGCCGTGTCTTTGCATATTCATAGATCTAGCTAAAGTATTTGACACTGTTAGCCACCCTCTGCTCTTACAATGACTCCAAAATATTGGAGTAAGACAGAAATGATTACAATTGTTTCAAAACTACATTTCAAATAGACAACAGTGTGCAAAAGTGGAAGGTGTCTTCAGTGACAAATTAAAAGTAGAATACGGTATACTGCAAGGTACGGTTCTAGGTTCTATACTACTCTCCATTTATATTAAAGATTTGTTTAAATTAACGGATAGAGGAGATATTATTGGATTCGCAGATGATACAGCTATTTTCTATAAATCCAATCCGTGGATGGAATGAAAAACGTTAGTGGAAAGTGATTTACATACTGTTAAAAATTGGTTTGATCATAAGTTAATAACAGTTAATGTAGATAAAATCAACTATATACCATTTAACTGCAACAACCATCAATTGAATCAATAGATATCGAGTTTGAGAGAAATATCTGTAATATATTGCCTGAAACTAAAATAAAATACCTGGGGTTGTTTATTGATAGACTTCTAAGCTGGGATCTACAATAGCGTATGTCATAGAAAATCTTAAAACTATGCTATATAAATTTAGACACTAAAGTAATATATTAAATAAAAATAATTTAAAAACAATCTACCATAATTTAGTGGAAAGTCACTTAACTTACGATATCTTAACTTAGGAAGCTGCTACAAATAATCATATCAGATCGCTTGAAATCTTACAAAAAGATTTATCCAATTAATGCTCAAAGAACAAAAAAAACAACCCAACAGAACTAGTCTATATTTATGCAGAAATATATATAAATCTGCTTTTTTATTATAATAGTATTATCAACTACCATAGAAAAAAGCAATATATAATAAATCCTCATGAACATAACACGTGAAAAAAGGAAAAATTTATAACACCATTCATGACGAAAATGATGGGACAACGATCATACATATTTTTATCATGAAGATTATATAATACTATCCCTGATATAACGAAAACAAAGAATATTTTTTTCCTTCAAAAGAAAATTAAAAGATTTTATCACATAAATGGCCTGGGAAACAATCCATAAATACATTGATATACAAAATTACTAAAAAATAAAATATCAGCTTATCGGTATACAGGGTGGTCCGGATTTAATTTGAGTATACAAAAATCTCGTAAACCGCAGGAAATACAAAATTGGTTAAATGGGGAAAAAGTTTCCTATTTTGATGAGTAATAAAATGGTTCATAAAAGTTCAAGATATTCCGGCGGGTTCCGGAGACAAAATACATAAAAACTCATTTTCGTTTTTTACGTCTAGCGTTGTTAGCATAAAAAATATAAAAAAAATTCTTAAGAGTTTTTGTTGTAAATGAATAATCCTATAATCTGCTGTCATAAAATTTGCATAGAGACGTTTCGTCTCATCAGGGCCACCTTCGATTTTTTTTTAAATACGGGCCTGCTTTTTTTATTTTAAATTTTCATAGCCTGTGTAAGACTAAATACAATAACATGTTATGTTACACTTGATCATTTTTTTGTACGTTTCGTCTAAGAAAACATTATCAGTGTTGTTGCTTCTTATAAGACTGTTGTATTCAAGGTGAGATGGATCGTTTGAAAGCTTATTTAATAAGTACTCGAAGGCATCAATAAACATAGTGAGTGGCCTATCCACACACGGCGCAGAGTTTAAATTTTCTAATCTCTTCTAATCTCTTCTAATCTCTTCTAATCTTATAAGTTGTAATTTAATAACCTCCTGCGAATCATTTCCCTATCTCGTTTTAAATCAAGTAATCTAAAATTTGTACCACCTGATTTCCCGTAAAAGCTTTCGCACAGTTGTAGACACTGTCAGGCTTTTTTTACACATCTTTAATACTTATTTTCCATTTACTTTCCCTATCTACAATGTTTTTATTTTTGCATAAATAAAGCCTTCTCAAAATCACGTCAGCTTTTTATGTCATGTAGAAACAATACTACTCACATATTTATTTATCTGTCATATGTAATAATAATGTGTATTGCAGTGCTTTTTGATCTTAAATCATTTAAAATTAAATAAATAACATGGTTTCGTTATACCGAAGAAGAGAAGAAATATATGTACGATGTGTACATAAGATGTTTTTAAATTATTTTTATTTAATATATTACTTTAGTGTCTAAATTCATGTAACATAGTTTTAAGTTTTTCTATGACATACGCTATTATAGATCCCATCTTAGAAGTCTATCAATAAACAACCCCAGGTATTTTACTTTAGTTTCAGGCAATATATTATGGATATTTTCCTCAAACTCAATATCTTTTGATTCAATTGATGGTTGCCTTATATTGTTGCAGTTAAATGGTATATAGTTAGTCTTATCTACATTAACTGTTATTAACTTATGGTCAAACCAATTTTTAACGGTATGTAAATCACTTTTCACTAACGTTTTTAATTTCACCCACGGGTTGTATTTATAGAAAATAGCTCTATCATCTGCTAATCCAATAATATCTCCTATGTCCTTTAATTTAAACAAATCATTAATATAAATGGAGAGTAGTATAGAACCTAGGACCGCACCTTGCAATATACCGTATTTTACTTTTAAGTTGTCACTGAAAACACCACTCACTTTTGCACACTGTTGTCTATTTGAGATGTAGTTTTGAAATAATTGTAAAAACACATATCTTACTCCAATATCTTGGAGTGATTGTAAGAGCAGAGGGTGGCTGACAGTATCAAATGCTTTAGCTAGATCTATGAATATGCAAAGACATGGCATATCTTTATCTAGTGCAGAATAGATATTGGATGTGAGAGCTAATTTCTTGTCGTGAGTCAAAACATTTTATGTGAGTAGTATTGTTTCTACATGACATACAAAGCTAACGTGATTTTGAGAAGGCTATATTTATGCAAAAATAAAAACATTGAAGATAGGGAAAGTAAATGGAAAATAAGTATTAATGATGTGTAAAAAAAGCCTGACAGTATCTACAACTATGTGATAGCTTTTACGGGAAATCAAGTGGTACAAATTTTAGATTACTTGATTTAAAACGAGATAAAGAAACGATTCTCAGGAGTTATTAAATTACAACTTATAAGATTAGAAGAGACTAGAAAATTTAAACTCTGCGCCGTGTGCGGATAGGCCACTCACTATGTTTATTGATGCCTTCGAGTACTTATTAAATAAGCTTTCAAACGATCCATCTCACCATGTTTTACTTAAGAATACAAAAGTCTTATAAGAAGCAACAACACTGATGATGTTTTCTTAGAAGAAACGTAGGAAAATGATCAAGTGTGACATATTATTGTATTTAGTCTTACACAGGCTATGAAAATTTGAAATAAAAAAGCAGGTCCGTATTTAAAAAAAATCGAAGGTGGCTTTGATGAGACGAATCGTCTTTATGAAAATTTTATGACGGCAGATTATAGAAACTTCTTTACAACAAAAACTCTTAAGAATTTTTTTTGATATCTTTTATACTAACAACGTTAGACGTAAAAAACTATAAGAGCTTCTACGTATTTTGTCGAATATCTCCGGAACCCGAAGAAATATCTTGAACTTTTATGAACCATTTTATTACTTATCAAAATAGGAAACTTTTTCCCCATTTAACCAACTTTGTATCTCTTGCGGTTTACGAGATCTCTGTATACGCAAATTAAATACGGGCCACCCTGTATGTCCCTGCAGTGACAGGTATTTGAAAAAAAAATTGAAAAAAAAGTATTTTAATTTATATTCCGAAGTTTCCGAGTGTGCATATGCATTATCGTACTATACAGGCTGTCCATTTTATCAGGGCCCTCGAAAATATCTCACTTAACATCGGTCTTTGTGCCGATTTATATAACCTACAAAATGGTTTAAAGGCATTTGAAATCCATGGCCTACTTTAAGAGTTATGGCGGAAAATATCGAAAATGCCGAAAACGTCTAGGCCAAATATCTCCGTTATTTGAAGAGATACGAGAGAAATTCTATGTCGAAAATTTTTCGCAAAACAGAGTGTTTCAACGAGGTTTTTTTCAAAATCGCTGTATTTTGAGATTTACTCTTCAGGCTGTTAAAAAAATTATTTTGAAACGGGCGGGAAGTATGATTAAATAAAACGATAAAATAATTCAATAAGTTGTTCAAATCTTTGCTATAATAAAACATTAAGAACAAATTAAATTCAGGTAACAAAAACAAATTAATAATAAAAACAATATACCACACGGAACATTAATATTTATCTAATCCTTAAAATAATTTTTAAGACATCAAGTGTTCAAAGTGTCCACCGCGATTTCTTATGCACAATCGAGCGCGGCAAGGCACTGCATTTAAAACATTACTCAGCATTTCGGGGGTAACTGTAATACATGCCTGTTGAATGCGAGCTTTTAGGTCCTCTACATTTTGCGGTGTCGTCGAAAACACCTTATCTTTAATATATCTCCATAGAAAAAATCCATTGGAGTTATATCTGGAGAACGAGGGGGCTATCGAATAAATCCATTGGTACCTATCCAATGTTGAGGCAAAATTTCGTCTAAATAATGTATTCAAATCTGGGAATTGTTGGGAGAAGCTCCATCTTGTTGAAAATATTGAAAGTTGTGTCGTTGTATCTCAAAAAGTTTAGGTACCTTTTACCACTGAGGTGACCATCATAAAAATAAGGACCTATTAAATTGGTGCCTAAAATACTTATCCACGCATTTATTGAAAAACTATTTTGAAACCTAGTCGGTCTATGCCAGTGTGTATTTTCAGAAGTCCATCTGAAATGAATATTGTGATTAAAAAATCCATTATTGGAAAAACTTGTCGGACCAAAGTATTTTACTACATATTAATGGATCGGCACGCTTCTTTTCCAACAGCCACCTACAAAAAGTCGTCCTCCTTGGTTTGTCCCCCGCTTGTGAATTGTGAACTTTTTTGGCTTTATAACACCGGTAACCATTTTTCTTTATAATTTTTCTAGCACTTGTTTTATTTATATTACAAGCAATTTGAATTTCTCTTAATGATGTTTCCAAATTTTCTGTATTTTTATTTCTTACATAATTAATAACTCGGTTTACCTTATTTACATTATCAGTAACACTATTCAACCTGGTCGTCTTCTTTAAAAATGAACCATTATTTTTAAGTTTCGTAGCAAATTTTTTGAACAGAGTTTTATTCGGCTGTAGTGCTTGTGGAAATCTGTTTCTATATTCTACTTGAGCTAATCCAGAATTAAAATTGCATTGGCAATATGTAACGAACATATAATGATCAACGTGAGTGAAAATCATTTTTGAAAATTCTAAATTCTTAAACGAGTGTGATTGAGTGAGAGTTTAAGTATTAACTGAGATGATCTGTAAAAAAATTAAATTGTCAAGTTTGTTCATAGCCAACTATTTTAAAATAATTGAAATAATAGTGAAATCATGAAATACAAACAAATGGATATTATACTTAAATTAATTGGTGAAGACATTTTAACTTTCTAAGCAAGGAGTGACGCTTTTGTGGAGGACCTCTATACATTGGCATAACTGCGAATACTCTTTCCATAATTGCTCCATGTTGTTTTCTTGATCATTGTTTTGTTTTTGTTACCTGAATTTACTTTATTCTTCTTAATTGTGTTGATGTTTTATTATAGCAAAGTTTTGAACAACTTCTCCACGGCAAGTAAAATGCTTGTTAAAAAAAAATTATTGGTTTTAAAAAAATGTTTTTATAATTACTAACGTAGTACCAATGAATAAATATGGCATGTGATATATCGTTGAAAAGGGAGGAAAATACTCTATTCAATGGCGTTCCTGCCCGTTTCAAAATAATTTTTTTAACAGCCTGAAGAGTAAATCTCAAAACACAGCGGCTTTGAAAAAAAACAGATAAAACCTCGTTGAAACACAAAAAAATTTTGCCTTAGAATTTTTCTCGTATCTCTTCAAATAACGGAGATATTTGGCCTAGACGTTTTCCGCATTTTCGATATTTTCCGCCGTAACTCTTAAAGTAGGCCATGGCCATGGCCAAGTGTCTTTAAACCATTTTGTAGGTTATATAAATCTGCACAATTTTCGTAAAAATATTTTTTTTCTACGACCGATATTAAATGAGATATTCTCGAGGGCCCTGATAAAATGGACAGCCTATAGATTGATTTATATGTATGCCTACATGTTCTTTATCTCGAAACAAGTGTCCTCGGTCACTTATCGAGTGATTTAGTATTTATTTACATTTCTTTTTCTGTTTTCTATATCCAATTCGTCATATGTTGTCAGTATTATATTATAATTAATTAGTAAAATATGTTTCATCTCACATAGTATTATTTGGAATACTGAAGAAATGTATAACGTAATGTAACAATTATTATTGCCATTATGTAACTAAATATTTTTCATATTTTTTTACTCACACTGTAGTACAATTACATGATTAATTGCTATGTAAAATATCATTATCCGCAAATAAATTTTTATTCCAGTTTTAAAAATTCCTTATGCTTTGCTTCAAAATGATAGATTCGTCCGGTACACCCGCACATGACGTAAAATGATCCAGTCCCCATTCAATATATACTCAAACGTTGACACCCTGTTCTTGTTCGCTACGCCTACGACTAGCCATATTTTTTACCAGGATCACCTATTCAGACCTCATAACAGCTTTAAAAGGTACTCTGGAGTGACATTTAATGTTATCATTCTCTTGTTTACCCCGTCAAACTTCGGAAAGGGCTTTACGTTTTTATGTCTGAAGTATTTACGATGCATGGTTTATTATGTAAAATTACTGCCGGTGTGTCTTTACTGTGATTTCTGCGGTATCAAAAGTAGGCTGCGGATTTATTTTATCATGTGACGTATTCGCGATGGGCTGTAAGATGATTATTGTCGAAGTTTTTATTATACGGAAGAAGATATTATAGTATTATAGGGGGAAGCATATATAAGCATTTTCTCAATTTATGGTAATATCCACAGCAGCTCCTTGAAAGAAAGAAAAGTATTCATAATGGTTCAAATATTTTCATGAGAGATAAAGTCAAATTTGTAGAAGCCTTTCCATATTATAGTACAGGACTGTTAGCGGAAATCGCTAGAGAAAGCAATTTTTTTGCGGCTGTGATTTTTTCACGTGTAAGGTTTACGCTCTGGGGGATATTGAGTCCGTTGTGGGGAATAAGAAGTGTCTAATTTATTGGAACTACTCGTTTCCCACCGTCAGGCAAATACAAGCCTGACATAGTACTCCTCGACTACCAACTCAAGACAATGTATGTCGTGAAATTCTCAGCTCCCTCTGAGAGCAACATTGTCCTGAAAGAGGAGGAAAAACGGACAAAATATCGAGACTTGCTCTTCGAACTCCGCAGGCTTTATCCAGGCCATTCTGTTAAAATAGTGGTACTGATTATAGGAATAAGACAGACGCTGCTTTCGGAACTAAAGATCATACCGGCATGCCGAGATTCGGCAGAGATCTTAGCCGGCAGAATGCAGAAGGCTGTCATCCTCGGTTAATTGCGTCTACTTAGGGCATACGATTCGCGGACCCGGTAGTCACTCACTCCACGGGCGTGGGGGAGTGGCTATTAGTATTTATTACCAGCTGAGCCACAGCGTAGGGTGACTGATTTTTTGTAAAAAATAAATAAATAATAAATTTACAGATTTGTTCTACTATTTAACCTACATGCATATAATGCTGTTAATATTCTTTGAGGTTCAAAATAACTAGGAAACTAGGAAATTAGCAAAGTCAAAATATAAATCATAATAATAATAATAATTTATTGTCCAAAAGACCATACAGAAAGGTATAGGACTAGTCACAAATAAAAGCCCATGGCTTCACTAGCAATTGCTGCAGAAGCTTAATAATTACATACAAAAAACGTATAAAATACAAAAATTACGCAATAAAATTAAAAACCATTTAGATTCTACCCATTTAAATACTCTTCAACAGAATAGAAACCCATATCACTTAAATAATTAACCATTTCTCTTTTCAATGAGTTCACATTATTTATGTTTTTAATACAGTTTGGAATTTTGTTGTAAAGTTTAATTCCCATATAATTCGGACTTTCCTCAAACTTAGATAGATTATGTAGTGGCGTGTTCAAATAATTCCTTTCACGAGTACTGTATGTATGGTTAAAATTGTTTGTTGGAAATGCATTTAAATTTTTCTTAATATAAAGAACTATTCCTAAGATATAAATACATGCCAGAGTTAATATATGAAAATCTTTAAAAATATTTCGACAAGATGAGTATTTAGAAACACCAGCTATATGCCGAACTGCTTTCTTTTGAAGCCTAAAAATTCTGTCAAAGTGAGGAGAACATCCCCAAAATATAATCCCTTATGATGCTTAGGATACAAAATGTGCATAATAATATGACATAACCGTGGACCTACCAGAGATCTGTGTTAATCTATATAATGCATAACAAACAGGAGAAATTTTTTTTGCCGTTGAATCTATGTGAGTTTCCCAACTGAGTGCATTGTCTGTGTATACGCCAAGAAATTTTGTCGAGAGTACTTGTTCCACTGATTTTCCATTAACTTTTATGAGGTGACTTTCATTGTACGTAGAAGTTCTTGGTGAAAAGATTATGAAAACAGTTTTAGAGATATTCAGAAATAATTTATCTGCTTCAAAATAATTTGAAAATTTTGTTATGTTAGTACGCGCACTATTTATAACTTCAGAAAAAGTATTCTTACAGCATAGATACGAATTATCATCTGCGAACATAATTAGAAAATCTTCTAACAAATTTGGTAACTCATTCACATAAAATAAGAAAAGCAGTGGTCCGAGGACCGATCCTTGTGGAACTCCAAAATTTAATTCAAATGTGTCTGATTTCACGCCATTTACCTCAACTACTTGCATTCTACTCGATAGGTAAGACAATAACCAATCATTCACTTTTCCCCTTAATCCATACTTTGCAAGTTTTTCTATAAGTATTTTATGATTTATTAAATCAAAAGCTTTGCTTAGATCCATGAATATACCAACACATATATCGTTTTTATCCAGGTGGTTGTATAATTTATTCAAAAACGACATTATAGCAGCTTCGGTTGAACGGCCTTTTCTAAAACCATGTTGCGAATTTGAAAGAATTTTATGCTTTATTGCAAATGTGACAATTCTGTTAAAAACAAATCTTTGTATTATTTTAGAAATAGCTGATAAGATTGCAACTGGTCTATAGTTTTCAGGTAATGTGTTGTCCCCTTTTTTATACAAAGGAAAAACTTTTGCAGTTTTTAAGGCGGAGGGAAAATGACCTTCAGCTAGAGAAAGATTAATTAAAAACGTAAGAGGAGCTACTATATACGCAACAGATTTTTTAATTAGATTTGAACTTAAATTATCTACACCGCAGGAATTGCTATTTTTCATGTTTGTTATTATGTTTAAAATCTCTGATTCAGTAACGGGTTCTAAAAACAAAGTAGGATATTCTTAAGTGGTATGAAATTATTTTTTAAATTGTCATCTAATTTTTTATTCAGTTTGGCAGGTAAATCGATGAAGTATTTATTTAAATGTTGCGCTATAATATAAGGATCATTAATTAAATTCTTTTCAATTTTAACATTATCAATACTATTTTTTGTTTGCTTGTTAGTTACAGTATTATTTATTATTGACCCAACTGTTTTCGATTTATTGGTAGAATGAAAATAAGTTAAATCGTTGTGAAGTTTTTTAGCTGATACTATAACTTTTTTGTATATTTTCTTATAATTCTTATAAAAAGTAATATAATCTGGATCGTTTGTTTGGGACATGACTTGGTGTAAAATTTTTAGTTTTTGAGCTGACACTTTTATACCCGGTGTTACCCACCCTTTGTTTCCATGTATTTTATGAATAGTTAGAGGAAAACACAAGTTGTTGTAATAAATTAGGGTATTTACAAAATTAGTAAATCCTTCTTCTGGCGTTATTGCATTATATACTCCACTCCATGATTCATTGTTTATATGGTTAAAAAAGCTTGTATAGTTTATATCATTATATAGTCGGGTGTATCTATACTCACATTTACTATTTATGGCAGTTGAAAAGTCTAATTCGAGAATTTGCAATGTATGATCTGATAAACCATCATTGAGAACTTTACATGTTAAGTGGAAAGAATTACAGAAGTTAGTACACATGTAATCAATACAAGTAGAAGACTGACGTGTTATCCTTGTGGGCTCATTTATAGTCATATTAACATTGTAAACCTGCAAAAAATCACACAAATCTTTTTTTGTAGGAGAATCCGAAAGGTAGTCAATATTTAGGTTTCCACATAAAATAACTTTATCATTGTTTTGACAAATTTTATTCAAAACATTATCTAGTGACAATAAGAAATCATTTATACTACTTTGTGGTGATCTATATCTCGATAATATTTTAAAAGTATTTTGATACAGTTTTAATTCAATACCAACTAGCTCAATAACTTTTTCAATTGAGGATTCTAGAACGTAAGATAATTCTTTAATTTTAAATCTCTCATCATCTCTACAAAAAATGACTACACCACCATTTTTATGTTCCTTCCTACAAAAAATTGACACTCTCTTAAACCCGTTTATCTTTATAGCATCAAATAAAAAAGACAACAAGGAACTAACTTTATTCACATTACTGTTCAAATAAAATCTTCTATAATTTGATTTGAAGTGACTTAGGCTCACGGTTTTTTTTTTGTTGGAACCATCTAACTATGTTTATGCTAATATTCCAATTTCTGTATAATATCCATTCCAATATTCTCGTCTGTCGTATCAATTTATACATCTCCTGAATAGGCTCATTTCTCATTTTTTTATTATAAATTCTGAAAGAGGGCTCTGAACTTAGAATGTATGCAAAATTTTATAATTTTCTGATGCTATTTTACCTGGTAAGAAAATTACGAAAGTCCGCACTAAGCAGCAAGCGAATGCGGCAGACGTGACGTCATCGGCCCCGACCACCGCCGGCCGCCAGCCATTCGCGTTCCAGCGGGAAGTGACAGTCTGTATTTGCTTCGAGGTTATTGTGTCGTGTTTATTGTGCCAATGTACTTCTCGTACCGAAGTATATTTTGTGATTTGGATAATAAAAAAAGGAATAATAATTATAAGTACCGTGTTGTCCCAGAGTGTAAAGACACTACTTTCACCGCACCGGATAAAGTTTTCATAACATTGCCCAAAGATGAGGAGACACGAAAATTATGACAGTCTCATGCTCGAGTTCATAGAGGCCTAATTTATTAAACTTTGCTTGAGACCAAAACGTTGTTATTTCTTTTAGTATTTTAACCTCTCCATAATTAAATTGTGAGAGGTTACTAAAATTGGTTCAAAAACAAAAATTGAGATAACATCAAATCTTTACGTTTTGAGGTCCTAGGAACCCAAAAAAGTGGTTTTTGAAAAATGTCTGTATGTGTGTGTGTGTGTGTATGTGTGTTAGCACGATAGTGCCGAAACTGCTGTACGGATTTGAATGAAACTTTGCATGTGCATTTCTTTAGTGCCCCAGAAGAACTGAAAAGGTTTTGGTTGAGATCGGATTACGTTTAGTGCCATTTTGACGCAACAAGTTGTTTATTTTATGATTACTTTCAATTTGCAATGGAACCATTGAAAAGCAGTTAAAATTCTGATTTCAACGATATATAATACTTCCACCCTTTTTGGTTTCCGTCAAATGAATTAAAAACAATGCAAATATGAAGCATAGATCGCATTTCGCATGACATGATCGATGCGCGTAGCCGTTACGTCATGAAACTCGTCACATCACGTGTTAATTCACGTGTGAGGGTTTCTTCACTGCTCTAAAAGTAGAGCGGATTACGTTTAGTGACGTTTTTAAATGTGTATACAGACAAATCGAAGAATTAAACTACAAATATTCCTCTAAAATCTAGTAAAATTACTGAAATGCTAATGTTTCATTTAACAAAGACAGCCGCGAGCGATCGAATTGCAATGAGCAAATTTTAACGATTGTCATTGTCATCGTTTGTCATCCGATAACGTTGGTGTCATGTCATGTTAATAAGATTTCAGCATATTTGTAACTTTTAGTGGATTGTCACAAACAAAGGTAGATGTAACAACATCAATATCATATGCTTTCTGTACCTTCGTTGGTGAATTTATTATAGATTATCACTTCACCAATTTTCAGTTTGTTGCTTTACAAATCTGTAGTATTTAGGATAACTAGACTTTCTTAGTCGTTCAAGTGATGTTAAAGTTGTTAATATCCTAATAGTATATTATTCAACGAGCGATAATGTAGGTAATAACTCGCATAGATGATTGTAAATTCATTAAGTTGAGGGTTTTTTTTTAGTACCCCAGAAGATCTGAAAAGGTTTTGGATGAGATCGGATTACGTTTGGTGCCGTTTTGTCACACAATTTAATGCTCTTTTCGGCTTCAAAGATCCACCGAGTGGGGAGGTTCCAGTCGCTTCCAGTAGCTGCCGATTTTTACAACGAAATCTGTATCATATTCATAATATTTATATATGATTTCTTTGCTTGTCTCAAAATCAGGTTTTGCGATTACGAATACACCCTTGTATCTCTCTGTTAAATGCATTTGTAACTGAATTTGATAGAAGCACTTCATTTTAATATTTCCATTACCGTCAAAATTAGAAATAGTTTGACCAAAAAACGGACATTTTACTTCAACAACGATTTCCTCATTAATAGCCTGGCTCCTATTATTGGATAGTCACTTGAAAGGAACAGACCAGCTTTGTAGAACTTCTTGTCGGTTTTTTGCCAGTTCATTCAGCACAGCTTCCTCTAAATACCAGCCACGTTTCACAGCTTCTGTTTGAAAAATTTTAGCATCCAAAATGTTTTCCACCAATATTCCATCGAAAGTACCGCATTTTGCAACATTATGTGCTTTTGAAGCTGTCACATGGCCTTACCTTTTGTCCGACCATAAACTACATATGGATTGATTTCTGGTATTTTTTTCGATATTTCTAAGAATCCCTTCATTCATTTGCTGTTTACAAAATGTAATACCAGAGTGTTTTGGAACCCATAATAGAATTATCTTGTTGTGGTCTGCCGGGGCTTTTAGTTCTTCTCGGGCATTTCCAAACCAGGTTAGATGTCACTTTCGGGTTTGAGAGTATCCTTAGAGATGCTTGACTGTCTGTTAATATGCCGATCCGCCTATTTCTATAGGCCCCTAGATTATTTTCTCTTGCATAAGGCACTATTGCATATATCTCTGCCCTAAATACAGAAGAATATTGTCCAAGTCATGGCACACTGCGAGTTTCTCATATCACTATATATGCCAGATTCCGTGCCTTGTTCAGTCCTTGATCCATCTGTAGACCAAGTAAGCTCCCCAGGCCTTTTGCTGTAGTCATCCTCTTTTCCATTTACTTCGATCTGCAATTTTTAGCTAAGTTTCTGTTGAAAGTGTACTTAAAACTCATGTGGTTCGTTCTCATATCAGATATGCTAACACTCACTCAGTTTCTTATTTGGTTATGCCCCAATCCTGCATAAATGCTATTTGGCACTTTTTGCAGTCTGATTCTTGCCTCTCCCATTATCATAAAGAGAAGAGGACTCGAGCTCATGTCTTTCAAATAGCTTAAAAGATCATTGTAGACATTGAATTTTGGTAACTGAGGAACCGTTTAAAACATTCATGAAGGTGCGTAGGTGATGTTAAAAAACTTTTGAACTTTATATTAATAGTATTAATATCTGTTCTAAATTGTATCTTATTATATAGCAGTGAGGTATTTTACGCACAATAATTGCATGATGTAGATATGTAGTGTAAAATTCGGCGACGTTTAACCACCCTGTATGTATTAATCTACAAGTTATTTTCTCATACCTACGACTACCGTAGATTCGACGTAGGCATGAATTTTGTATTTTTTGTATTTTCTATTTAAACATGGAGCTTAAGTCCGATCCGTATACGGAATTTTCAAAATTCAATGATGATAATACTAAGCTTGCACAGCATAATTTTAATTTGCCTTGTTAGGTAGTGCCTGATATAAATTAACTTTATTGATATATATGGTTTTATATAAGCTTGCTAATGTGACTTTTAAACCTGAGATCACTATCGGTCACAATTCCTAAGTTTTTTCTTCCTTCACTATGTAAATTTTACTTTGGTCTACAGTTATGTTGATGTTCTGCCTTAAATTATTATGCACATTATTGGACCAAATACAACAATATTAGTTTTACTTAGATTTATGGTCAAGCAGTAATCCCTGGCTTAAGCAACAAACGCATTAGGGTCGATTCATTTGGTTACACTCTCTATCAGCATTAGCAGGTTTAAATGGAATATAAAGCTCGATGTCATCGACATATAAGTGGTTTATATAATAACGAAGGCATTTAATTAATTGGCTAGTGTATATCGTAAACACCAGAGGGCCCAAAATGGAACGCTGAGGTACTTTTAATATCGTTACAAAATATCAAAGTTTAAAATATCAAAAGACCTACTAAAGTCCAGTAAAATCAAGATTGCGCATAAACTTTGATCTGCTGCTATCATAATGTAATCGATGATACGGTGAAGTGCTGTGATGCAGCTATGCCCTGACCTAAGTCCAGACTGAGCTAAAGATAGTACTGATATTTAAGATATATACTTCCTAATTTGAATTTCCATTGTCTTTTCAACCAGTTTTGAGAAGATGGGAAGCATACTGATAGCTCGAAGATCCATTAATTCCAATGGATTTTTCTTCCTAGGCAACTTGGTTACCACAGCACTTTTTCACACAGTTTGGAAAACACTATCAAGCAGACATACATTCACTATGTGCGTTGAGTAAGGAATGATATGTCGGCAACAAAGACTTATCATTTGTATGTTTAATCCGTCACACCCTGTTGCATTAGTTTTTATTTCACTAAGTATTTTTAGTACAGTATAGAATGATGATCAATTAATGATTCAATTTTATATTTGTCTAAAACAGAGTTTATGAAGTGCCTTTTAAGATAAGAAAAACTATTAACAGCCCCCTGGAACACAAGTAATTGTATTAGCTTCTTTCTTAACCATCTTTAACGAAAATTAGCTTTTTTCCCTTATTTTTGAATTGTTAGAGTGACAAGAAGTGTCAGAACATAATTATTATAAAATCATATTATCTACTAGTTTTTCAGTAGAGTTTATGAAGTGTCTTTTAGGATCAGAAAAAAAATTAACGGTCCCCCGGAAAGCAAATAATTGTATTAACTTCTTTCTTAACCAATTTGAGCGAAATTAGCTTCATGTTTAATATGATTTCACTTAGTGAAAGAAGGAACTGCGCTACTCTTTCATTTTTGTACAATCTAGTTAACAACAAAATCGATTGTTCATCCCTTGTTAATAAGCTTTGCTTTTTGGTCACTCGATTGCATTCTCGTGATAGTGATTATTTTTATACCCCCTTTAGTCGTACCAACCTTATGTGTAAATCACCAATGTTTAAAATGTGTAAGGTATTCAATTCAATCTCCGGTCTTTGTGATATTAATCACAACAATTTAAATAGTAAAATTGACTTATATCTAAGAAGCAACTCATAATATATGTACACCTACCCTGATCCTATGTTTTTTATCTTATTGATTTATTTATATACCCTTACTGCCTCATGTACTGCTCACTGCATTTTAAAAGCCACCTATTTAGATTTTTGTTATCTCCAATGCATAGAATGTACAATATTAGGGTCCAGTTCGTCATATTACTTGGAAATTATATTTTTATTATTTCACAATGTTCTGATCACTTGTATATTTTAATGTTTTTCTCATATTTTTCTTTATGCATACTTACTATTCCATAATTTTAGGCTTACTCTGTATTTGAATATTTTCTCATATTTTTGTAATTTATATTCTCATGTTCTATGTAACAATTCTATGTTTCCTGTAATTGGGTATTTACCTGTTGGAAATAAATGCATTATTTATTTATTTATTTATTCTTTATTTTTGAATTGTTAGATTGATAAAAAATATCATCATAGCATTTTTTGGTACAATAGATAATTATTGTAAAATCATATTATCTACTAGTTTTTCAGTAGAGTTGATGAAGTGTTTTTTAAGATAAGAAAAAATTCAGTCCCCCACCCCCTGGAACACAAACAATTGTATTAACTTCTTCCTTAGCTATTTTTGCGCGAATTGGCTTTTTCCTTATTTTTGAATTGATAGGCTGATAGGAAGTGTCAGTATGTTTTTTGTTACAATGGATTATTATTGTAAAATCATATTATCTACTAGATTTACAGTAGAGTTTATGAAGTGTCTTTTATGATAAGAAAAAAAATTAATAACTTCTTCCTTAAACATAATATTTTTAGTCGCAAACTCCTCTATAAATCCTTATTTTACTATAAGGAACCTAACCAGACTGCAATCAACAGCTACTCTCTGGGCTATGTGCCCCGCCGAGCGCTGAATTACAAGTTACAAGCCTGGTGCGTTAAGTGTAATAATTGCATATTACCATCAAAACGCTAATGCTTCGGTTGCAACAAACACCAGCCGAAAGACTGATCCTACTTAAAGGAGCTCCCTTGCCAGTCGTCACACACCACTTGCAGACTGCAGTTTCGAGCTGTTGGCTCTCGTCAGTGCAAGGTAGGTATGCGACGACCGACATGAGAATCCTTTGACTATAGTACATCCCAGTATTTTTACAATAGCGACATGTAAAACAGCCAGCAGGCGCCATCCAGCGGTCCAGTGTCTGTTGCAATCGAAAAATAAATAGCCTGACTTGGCTTAGCATAGTTCAAATGTGCTTTTAGAGGGCGGAATATTAAACATAATATTTTTAGTCGCAAACTCCTCTATAAATCCTTATTTTACTATAAGGAACCTAACCAGACTGCAATCAACAGCTACTCTCCGGGCTATGTGCCCCGGCGAGCGCTGAATTACAAGTTACAAGCCTGGCGCGTTAAGTGTAATAATTGCATATTACCATCAAAACGCTAATGCTTCGATTGCAACAAACACCAGCCGAAAGACTGATCCTACTTAAAGGAGCTCCCTTGCCAGTCGTCACACACCACTTGCAGACTGCAGTTTCGAGCTGTTGGCTCTCGTCAGTGCAAGGTAGGTATGCGACGACCGACATGAGAATCCTTTGACTATAGTACATCCCAGTATTTTTACAATAGCGACATGTAAAACAGCCAGCAGGCGCCATCCAGCGGTCCAGTGTCTGTTGCAATCGAAAAATAAATAGCCTGACTTGGCTTAGCATAGTTCAAATGTGCTTTTAGAGGGCGGAATATTAAACATAATATTTTTAGTCGCAAACTCCTCTATAAATCCTTATTTTACTATAAGGAACCTAACCAGACTGCAATCAACAGCAAGGGAGCTCCTTTAAGTAGGATCAGTCTTTCGGCTGGTGTTTGTTGCAATCGAAGCATTAGCGTTTTGATGGTAATATGCAATTATTACACTTAACGCGCCAGGCTTGTAACTTGTAATTCAGCGCTCGGCGGGGCACATAGCCCGGAGAGTAGCTGTTGATTGCAGTCTGGTTAGGTTCCTTATAGTAAAATAAGGATTTATAGAGGAGTTTGCGACTAAAAATATTATGTTTAATATTCCGCCCTCTAAAAGCACATTTGAACTATGCTAAGCCAAGTCAGGCTATTTATTTTTCGATTGCAACAGACACTGGACCGCTGGATGGCGCCTGCTGGATGTTTTACATGTCGCTATTGTAAAAATACTGGGATGTACTATAGTCAAAGGATTCTCATGTCGGTCGTCGCATACCTACCTTGCACTGACGAGAGCCAACAGCTCGAAACTGCAGTCTGCAAGTGGTGTGTGACGACTGGCAAGGGAGCTCCTTTAAGTAGGATCAGTCTTTCGGCTGGTGTTTGTTGCAATCGAAGCATTATCGTTTTGATGGTAATATGCAATTATTACACTTAACGCGCCAGGCTTGTAACTTGTAATTCAGCGCTCGGCGGGGCACATAGCCCGGAGAGTAGCTGTTGATTGCAGTCTGGTTAGGTTCCTTATAGTAAAATAAGGATTTATAGAGGAGTTTTCGACTAAAAATATTATGATTAATATTCCGCCCTCTAAAAGCACATTTGAACAACTTCTTCCTTATCCATTTTTAGCGAGGATTAGCTTTTTTCCTTATTTTTGATAATGTTAGACTGACAAGAAATGTTACAATGTTTTTGTTACAATGGATTATTATAGAGTTATATTATCTACTAGTTTTTCAGTAGAGTTTATGAAGTATCTTTTTAGAGAAAAAAATTAACAGCTCCGTAGAACACAAATAATTGCATTAACTTCTTCTTTAGCAATTTTTAGCGAGAATTATCTTTTTCCCATATTTTTGAATTATTAGACTGATAAGAAATGTCAGAATGTTTTTTGTTACAATGAATTATTATTGTAAAATCATATTATCTACTAGTATTTTTAGTAGAGTTTATGAAGTGTCTTTTAATATAAGAAAAAAATTAAGAGCTCCCTGGAAAACAAGTAATTGTATTTTCTTCTTTAGCCATTTTTAGCGAGAATTGGCTTTTTCCTTATTTTTGAATTGTTAGACTGACGAGAAGTGTCACAATGTTTTTTGTTACAATACAGTAACATACTGTTACAGTAAAATCATATTATCTACTAGTTCTTCAGCAGAATTTATGAAATGTCATTTAAGATAAGAAAAAAATTAATAGCTCCCTGGAACACAAATAATTGTATTAACTTCTTCCTTAGCCATTTTTAACGAGAATTAGCTTTCTCCTTATCGTTGAATTGTTAAACTGATAAGAAGTGTCACAATGTTTTTTGTTACAAAGGATAATTATTATAAAATCATGTTATCTACTAGTTTTTAAATAGAGTTTATGAAGTGTCTTTTAGGATAAGAAAAAATCAACGGCCCCCTGGAACACAAATAATTGTATTAACTTTTTCCTTAGAAATTTTTGCGAGAATTAGCTTTTTTCTTTATTTTTGAATTGATAGACTGATAAGAAGTGTCACAGTGTTTTTTGTTACAATGGATAATTATTGTAAAATCGTATTATCCACTAGTTTTTAAGAAGAGTTTATGAAGTGTCTTTTAAAATTAAAAAAAAAAATTAACAGCCTCCACCTAGAACACAATTAATTTTTAGCTAGAATTAGCTTTTTTCCTTATATTTGAATTGTTGGACTGATAAGAAGTGTCACAATGTTTTTTGTTACAATGGATTATTATTGTAAAATTATATTATCTACTAGTTCTTGGTAGAGGAGTGACTTAGTTTGGTTCCACGACACGTGGAAATGGTCAGTTCTTATACACTCATATATATCCTATGTGATAAATGACATTATAAAAGGACGTCAAAGTCGATTGAAAGTTCTATTTAAGTTATCTGTTTCGAATGTTCTTGACTTAAAAGACAAGCCTTATAGTACAGTACAGTACTATACTAGTACTGGCATTAATATTTAATGTTCCCACTGTTAACGAAATCCCAGTGGTCGCCCACTAGTACTGGAAATATTTGTTGCACCACTGTTTCATTATTTTTTAATGATTATTTGAAATAATGCAATATTTACATATGCAATTAGTAATTCAACATGTAAATTTTCATTAAAATATTAAATTTCAATTTTATTATAATGGTTATCAATACTATTTTTATTAAACGAATTGCGCTGCGATGCTCATTAATTTCTACAAATTAGAATTTCGATTCCAGCAATTATAAAATGATAGAAATTCAACAAAATAAATTACGTGTTTCATGAATATTGTTCGACAAACCAAATTAGTACAAAGCCAATTGTAATAATTAAACAGCAATTTTGAAAATAAATTGGCCAAACTTCATATATGTTTGCGAACAGTTACATTGTTTAAAATCAGATGTTGTGAATTAAAATAATTTAATCTCTATTAGAGGCCAAATTATGCTACCGATTCCTCTACATTCGTTTCAATTATTGCATTTAGAATTAACTGTTATTACAGTTATTAATCTTACAGTTACAATGCACTACGGTGAGGGTTCAGCTGCGAGAAAAGCTGCTGATTGGATTGTTTTTCATTTCATAAATTGGTAAGTCAAGACGGCGATTTATTTATACTGTTATATAATTATAATAATAATGATAATAAATAATAAATAAACACCACAGAAATTAGACAACCCCCAATTCCAGAAGCCAGGGCTTGTGCGGAAGGGGGTTACACATTGAAAAAACGAGGACATACAACCATTTCCTCCGACAGTGCCGTAGCCAGGATTCGAACCCGGTGGTGCGATGTCCGTGGGATTAATCGCGATTGCCACCTCGCGCCTTAACCCACTCGGCTATCGACCAGATAACTGCAGTAATCGATAAATAAATTTATTTTCTGTAGCCAAGAAAAGAAAAATTGATACAAAAATATATTCATCAAAAAGTTTTGCGTCATTCAAAAAAAATCAGCTTAGTTTTTTCTTACATTTCATTGCTTGATAGATGAGTACTAGAGAAACACATTATTTAGGAAAAATCTGAAAAAAATAATGTACATTGTCTCATCCTTTCTGAAGAGAATGCAATTAAAATAATTAGAAGAATTTTTCAATAATGTAACTTTTCTTGGTTAAATAGTGTTCGAATATTTTCACTATTTGGTGTTTTTCTATAATACTTTCATCTTCAATAAAAGGGTATGTAGAATAACATTACCAAACAAATTAATAAGGTACATATCAACAGTCTTATCGATTATTTCGGTAACACAACCAATATGTAGTTTGTATTTATTTTTGGGACATGAAAGCTTAATTAACAAATACATGCCAGATTCAATATTACCAATCTGTTCTAGTTCACATTCATCATCAACTGCCTCATCCTCATCCATTACTTCAGCCTCTTCATCAATGTCTTCTTCAGTCTCGTCGTCCATAATGAAACCATTATCGTTTTGTTTTTCTTGTCTCAGGTCACCTACACTTTCTTTGCCAAGAGACACGTTTAAATTTTTCCTCGTTTTTTACCGCTAGCAGAAGGTTCATTGATAGCCTGCTACTTTCCTTCAGAAATTCTTTTAGTGTGATTATCTAGTCATTCCCCACTGGTTCTTCAGTATTTGTATCCGGAAGTTTGTTTAATACATGATTCGGATTTAACACAGGCTCGAAATCCAGATTTAATATTTACCTCCAAGGCTGTTCTAACTGTCTCAACAACATTTTGGAGAGACGGGGAATTCTGATTCTGGTAAACATCCCTTATTTCTCTTCTTCCATTCTGTTAGAATAGTGCGCGATGCTTTTTCATTGGCGCAAAAGAGGCCACGTCTAGCGGCTGCAGAAGATTAGTTGCATTAGTGGGTAATAAAACAAACTCGATGTTATTGGCTTTACAGCATTCTAGGACATGAATTTGAAATATGGCATGATAAGTTATCACCTATTAAGCTTTTCTTATTATCAGGATTTCTGAAATATGGTAAAGCTATTTTGTCGAACCAATTTTCAAATGTAGGCACATCGAACCACCCTGATCTTGTTATGTTGAGCCCAATTGCATTACATAGGCTTTGATGAGGATGCAATAAAATTCTTGACAAGTTATGTAGGAAGGAGAAGACAAAAAGTAGTCTTAAACAACTGTGTATTGAACAGCTTATTTATGAACAAAGAAGCGCAGGGTTCCATTTTGGGGCCGTTACTTTATAACTTATATACGTTTGATTTTAATAATACAACAACGAATATGAATGCTCACTTTTATGCTGATGATACACAGTTCTATAAGTCATTCCCTATAACTTATATCGCAAATTCACTCAATTTCATTAACAAAAATCTCAATAATTTAGTAACAGTAGCGAAAAATCATAATTTAAATATAAATATCAGTAAATCCTCTGTAACGTATTTTGGAAGTAAAAGAAACACACTTAAAGTTACTGAAACTAACATATCAATAAAAATAATGGATACTACTTTAGAAATAAAACATACCTGTAAAAATCTAGGTCTGATAAAATGACAGCCTTAAATTTGACCATCATGCAAATAGTTTAATTAGAACGGCCTATGCTAAACTCAAACTCCTTTACAGTTATAAAGACTCTCTCCCAGAAAGATTTATTATTCTTATGTAATTCATTAATTTTATATGGGTATATGGGCCTGCTATAAATAAAACCGTGAGTACCAAAATTGAAAGAGTTCAAATATCCTGTTTACGTTACATTTTTAACTTACATAAATACGATCCTGTTACTCATAAATTAAAAGATCTAAACTGGTTAACAATGGAACAAAGGCGACAAATACATTTAGCTAATTTTGTACATAAGTTTATGAAAACGGAGTCACCTAAATATTCAAAAAATAAACTCGTTCTGCGATCGCATTCGCATACTGTAAATATCAGAGCTCAGAGCGCGCTTTATATACCAAAATTTAATAGTATGTTTTTTAAAAGATCATTTACTTATGCAGCATGTCATTTATATAATAAATTACCACAAAATTTAAAAATTTTGTCTGTAGCTGCATTCAGAAATTCCATCCGAACTCATCTACAAAATCATAGAAATGTCTCATTGGGCCTTCATTACGAAGTTACAGGGTGTTAAATAATTTTTGGCCAAACCTGTTTTTTGTCATAACTTTGACAGGGAATGAAATAACGGATTCATATTTGGTACGGCTAATGTACTAACGAGCCCCAAGAGGTACATGTATAAAAAAAATATATCCAGGTCCGGACTCACTATAATTTATGTTTCTTCTTTGCATCAATAAAACATCACCCTGTATATATTTTTTTGAAATGTCGATACGATATTCGAAAAGAGCAAGAAAAAACAAACAAAATGGCCTATTTTATTTTTTTGTTACACCTTCGTGGTTATTTAAATACGTTGTTAAATGTGCAAGAAAATGGATTACAGAACCCTATTAAATGAGAGGCACGTGAAATAAATAGTTTTATAACTAAAATTTGCAAAAATTCTATTGAGCCTAGGTGGTCTGGATGAATCCTAATTCCGGCACGTTTTAAAGGTCCATTTTGGTAAAAAACTGTGGTCCTAATAAGTATTCGGGTATGAAATAACAAAATTTTTAATCAATCACAGTAGGCTTGTTCAAAGTGACAGATAATAAAAAGAAATCTCCTAAACAGTTGAATAATTGTTTGTTAGTAATTTAATGTGTCAATAATCCGCATTTAGTTAGTGAAAACTTGTGAAAATATTTTAACTATGCCAGTAAAATTTACAAACGTGGAATATGCTGACATAATATTCATCTATGGTTTCTGTAATGGAAATGGTAGGTCGGCGGAAAGAGAATATCGGCTGCGTTTTCCTGGTCGTCGATGCCCTAATCATAAAACCTTTAGTACGGTGTTCCAGAATGCAAGACAACACGGAAAGTTTCCTAATTCTGCAGTTGTGGAGCGTGTTTTACAACAAGGTGTGCAGGAACAAAACAATATTATAAACGTAGTTCAAGAAAACCCAAATATGAGCACTAGACGAATCAGTTTGGCAACTGGTATTCCTCACTGGCGAGTATGGAGAACCCTAAAAAGAGAACGTTACCATCCATATCATATCCAGCAGGTACAGCGTCTTCAACAAGGCGACGATATTCCCCGCCTGGCATTTTGTCATTGATTGTCTAACCATCGCCCAGTCATTTACAGAACCTTATTTACGGATGAGGCACAATTTACAAGGGATGTAGTAAACAATTCACGAAATAATCATAAATTGGACAGGAAAACCCACATGCGGTACGCCAATGCCGTTCGCAACACAGGTTTTCTGTAAATGTTTGGGTCGGACTTGTGAATAGACATTTGATAGGGCCACATTTTTTTGAAGAAAGATTGAATGGTGAAATTTACTTTGATTTTCTTCAAAACATTTTACCGAATATGTTAGAAAATATCGGTATAAGAGGCATGTTGTTTCAGCATGATGGGGCCCCATCACATTTTAACCTTCAAGTAAGAGAACACTTAAAAAATGTGTATCCTAATAGATGGATTGGACGCGGGGGTCCACATGAGTGGCCACCAAGATCTCCTGATTGTAACCCTTGTGATTACTTTTTATGGGGCCACTTAAAAAACGAGGTTTATAGCATTGAAATTGAAAGTAGACAACATTTAATCCAGCGCATCGTTACAACCTGCGACGAAATAATACGGAATAATCCAGAAATGATACGTCGAGCAATTGGTGACCTTTCTAAACGCGCAAGAAAATGCACAGAATGTGGAGGAGGACATTTTGAAAATTTACTTTAGTGTCAATTACGTTTTATTTTTAAACACATTTAGTTATTGTTTTGTTATTTATTGTTAATTGAATGGAAAATATTTTATTTATTTAGATTTTAGTTTGTTCTCTTTTCCAATTTTTATTAAGTATAAAATGTTGATGATTTTCTTGATCAAAGTAACTGGTTGCTTAGGCCTAAATGGTTTAAATTATCTGTCACTTTTATTCTTTGAACAAGCCTACTGTGAATGATTAAAAATTTTGTTATTTCATACCCGATTACTTATTAGGACAACAGTTTTTTACCAAAATGGACCTTTAAAACGTGCCGGAATTAGGATTCACCCAGACCACCTAGGCTCAATAGAATTTTTGCAAATTTTAGTTATAAAACTATTTATTTCACGTGCCTCTCATTTAATAGAGTTCTGTAATCCATTTTCTTGCACATTTAACAACGTATTTAAATAACCACGAAGGTGTAACAAAAAAATGAAATAGGCCATTTTATTTGTTTTTTCTTGCTCTTCTCGAATATCGTATCTAAATTTCAAAAAAATATATACAGGGTGATGTTTTATTGATGCAAAGAAGAAACATAAATTATAGTGAGTCCGGACCTGGATATATTTTTTTTATACATGTACCTCTTGGGGCTCGTTAGTACATTAGCCGTACCAAATATGAATCCATTATTTCATTCCCTTTCAAAGTTATGACAAAAAACAGGTTTGGCCAAAAATTATTTAACACCCAGCAACCTCGTAATGAGACATTTCTATGGGAGGTTCCGGTTACCACTGATGTTCTCTACCTCCTATGAAGCTATGTCCTTCTCATGATGCAACACCCTGTATAGTTGATAATGTAAGGGTTAAGTGGAAGAATGTCGTATCGACAAATTTCGCCCTCAACATCCTCGAAATCGAGGGGAACACAGATTTGGCTGGCAGGAGACGGCGGGTACGTGGTTTACCTCTTTCGGGGGTGGATTTTGGAAGTATGGGGGTTAACGGGGGTCGAGGAGGGGTCTCGATATCACCATCGTGCTCAGTATCCTCGAAAACGGGGGTAACACAGGTTTGGGTGGTAGGAGACAGCGGATACGCGATTTACCCCGTGTGATTTTTGGCCGTTTGGGGGGTGGGGTGACCTCAGAGAAAGATTTAACCACCACCATCGTATTCAGCATCCTCGAAAACGGGAGGGGGGGAGGGCATAGTCTTGTGAGGCAGAAAAAGGCGTATTTTTCCATGTTCAAATACCAGTTAAAAAGCGCGAAACGAGCTGATGTCAGAATTCCAGCCTATTGTTCGAATTTACACCAGATGACGGTGCTTGATAAAAGTATTTTCTAGAAATTTTAATTATTACCTACCAAAGAACTTATCTATTTGGGTTAGTATAAAATCGATTTTCGATTGGAGGTTATCAATGGATTTATCGTGAAAATTAGTATTTAACTAATCCGTGTCTAAAGACGATGCCTCTTGAAAAACTTGATTTAATCACAAATTAGTGATTTCTGAAATTTTGGTTGGTCGTAGGTACTAAACCAATTTGAAAAATCTCACGTTTATATTTTTCTCTAATCATTTTGGTCTATTTCTATTTGATTGATTTGATTACATTCACTGCACTCTAGATGCAATAGTGCATTTGGAATAAAAGTGGCATTACATAAATTGATTGTTCATAAAGAAAAAGTGTAGATGCTTTTTATTTTTCTAATTTGTACTTTTTTGACGACAGTTAATAAACCGAATCGCAAGAAAATATATGTCATTATTTATTAACCGAAATCTCAGTATAGTCAATTAATTATTGATTTAGAACTTTTTGCTATACGTTATAAAACTATACGTTAAAACTAGATTGGCAACTTATATTGCCCAGCTAATCTCAGACAGATATCGAGGTATAATAAAATGTCATTTGGCGTGTTTGAGTGTTACAACATAGCATAAACTATCACAGCCAACTAATTCAAAGGCAGGAAACCATGAATGAGGCGTCTAAACGACAGTCTCACTTTCTGTACTAATCGATATTCAGTCGCCTCAAGTTTCCACTTCGGCACCTTAAGTTATAGAATTATTTTTGTTACATTGTGTCCACAGTGAAGAGGGTTTTATATTTTTGATTGGCCCGAGACGTATACTTGAACAAACTTATATTTTATCAAATAAGTATAAAAGCTGTGAGTTTGTTTTCATCGAAAAGTCAAACAACAGCCTCAAAATACTCTCTATATTGTTTATTTATAATTATTAACTTAGAGACTCAGCTCCGTCATTGTGTGTAAGCGTATCCTTTTAATTAAAAATATGACAAGAGTCAAAGTGGAAACATAATGTTATTTTAAGAACTCGTAAAACAACGTGAAAGTTAGTACGATTTATCATCATCTGACAAATAACAAGCTTACTCAGCGAACAGTTTGATAACAAAACGGCATGGATCTTTGTCCTTTCAGAATGATGTTCAGATGAGTGGGTATTTTGTTCACAGACCATTTTACTTGCTGTTAAACGTATTATTTCTCCACTATTCTCTATTCCCACTATACTAGTAAATAGGCGCTCTTCATCAGTCCGATTGACAAATGCGATAAAACATAAAATTATTATAGAATTATATGTACAATTGTAAGGTGGAATTGATAGAACTAACAAACTACATATAAAAAGGCACAATACAACTTACATGTAACATAAACATAAGAAATTGAGACTAACAAAGAGAAAATTAAAAATAAGTGATTTTCTCCCTACTTTATCAAACAGTGGATTAGTTTGTTGTACAAGTGAAAATGTATGTATATTGAATTCTAAATTTTTTTCTAATAAATAATAAAACACATAAAACTTATTATGATGTAATGTTCACAAACATTTTTTGGTGTCTCATCTTGAGCAGTAATCCTGGCTAATATCATTAACGTTTTGTTCAGTTTCATTTATTACTAAAAACAAAAACTAAACATTACATTTGTGACGTCTTTTTCTCGTTCAGTAAGAACTGTCACTTTGATACTCGAGTTTTCTTATTTGGTTACTCGGGCGTCAGTTCAAGTTTAGAGTGATTGAACCACGTTACCCAAAAGTCTGTAAGCGGGACTGAGCAGCTCAGTGAAGAAACGGTTAATTCTAGTGGTCCAATAAGGGAAATAAGACTTTCGCAAACACATCAGTAAAACGCAGAAGTTCCAAAAATAACAAAACATATTACCTCTCCCCTACCATTTACAATTCGAAGTTAAAAATAAAATAACTAAGGACAAGTCTATACAAGAGACAGAGGGATTTTAGCAAACGATGAAACAGTATGACGTTATGATGAGCGGTAAAATTGGTGAGTGAATGATAAAGCCGTTAACAGGCGAACAGTGTACGGATACCAGAAAAAAATGAAAAGCATCTACAATTATTTACAGTGTCATACTACAGGTTAGATGCAAACCATAAGTTTGGTAAAAGCGGTATAAGCCGAGTATGATGTTGTAATGAGGAAAATGATAAAACGGTTAACAAGCGGACAGTGCACGGATAGCGGAAATAATGAGGTGCTATAATACAGGTTATGATACAACGCGGAAGCTTGGCTAGTGCGTAATGACGATAAAAACGGTACGGTGAACTAAGTATCAGTGAAATGAAAATAACGAGTAACTATTTTTAGAAGTGGTTTGTGCCGAGAAGGTTCTAGTCCCAGATTCAACAAATTAAAATATGCATAAACGGAATACAGTCAATTAATCAGTACTAGCGCCTAGTGAACGGAAACGTGACAACAGATAGATGATGGTGGAGGGGACCTGCCGAACTGCTAAGGCCTAATACAGGGTAGAAGAAAAGAACCTGCCAAACCACGATGGCCTAACGAGGGGTACAAGGAAGGAACCTGACGAATCGCGAGGGCCTAACGCAGAGTAGAAGGAAGGAACCTGTCGAACTGCGCAGGCCTAATACAGGTTGGAAAAAGGGAACCTGCCAAACCGCGGGGGCCTAATGCAGGGTAGAAGGAAGGAAACTGTCGAACCGCTTAAGCCTAATACAGGTTGGAAGGAGGGAACCTGATAAATCGCGAGGCCTAATGCAGGATGTAAGGAGGAAATCCGTCGAACCGCGAACATCAAAAAGTCAATCGTTAAAACGTGAAATAAAATTGCACTAGCCAAGTATATAAAAATATCTGACTCTTTCCTATTTCGGCGGTGGAAACTTGAAAACTGGTATTCGACTAGACGATTCAAACGCTGGAACAACAACTCAGTTCAGGCCTCGTTGCTGTTGGCTTTATAGCTACGTTCCCTACTACAGAACGCGCATGGAAGGATGTGCTTGCTATGAGATAGCGACGACGGTTGCATTGAATTATTGAATGTGTGGCAAAGTACTCCAAATGCTGTAATGCTTACAATCGACTTCAAGTAATTATTCGAGGATTGCAAAAAAGAAACGAATTTAGTCGGCTATGGATAGCTAATTATTAAATTAATTACTGAAAAGAGAACTTAAAATAACAATAAATTTCTAATTTACAATTATTTTTACTTTAAATAAATGTTTAGGTACTTAAATAGTAAATAATTTCTGGTAATATAAAATAATTCGCTTAAGGCGGTATAGTGTATACGACCAGAATTTTTTTCTTATGACAAGCATTTCTGTTGTAATAATTGCATTTTATCATCAAAACGCTAATGCTTCGATTGCAACAAACACCAGACGAAAGACTGATCCTACTTATAGGAGCTCTCATGCCAATCGCGACACACCACTTGCAGACTGCAGTTTCGAGCAGTTGGCTCTCGTCAGTGCAAGAGGGCTTTTGCTTGCCTGTCTGTTTGCGTACTATCAGTTCAATTATAATTTGGTTCGCTCCTCAGAGCTTAAAAATACTTTAAACGCAACGACTTTGAATTATATCGTAGCAATTATATATTTATACGTTCAGGCAAAGCGATCCTTTTCTGACACCGAATCACTGAGGAACCTGCTTAGGGCAAATACCGTTAAAACCCATCATTTTCCCGTCAAAATCGACTGCTAGAAAATGATAGGGCACCCTTGTCGCTAAAGGCTATTTTCGCTAAAACTCTCGAAATACTTTGACTAGAGACTGGATTAACTTGTCCTCATATTTAACACAACGCATGAGTTGCAGTGCTGCACAACGTGGATTCGTAAAAGGGTTTTTCATTTTGAAATTTCCGAAATTAAAGTCGATTTTTGTTACACTTTCTAAATTTTGATAGTCGGGGCGACATTACGTTCCTGTGCAGCGACATTTACTACACTTTCTAAAATTACACTCCTTGATGAGCTTTCAAGATATTGGCATAAAAAACTCTCCGTAGAGCGAAAATGTGATTGAATGAATAAAAAACTCTTCCAACGGCATTTTTACGTGTCGGATTTTGTTACAGTTTCCAAAAGTTCATCGAGGGCTTTGGCGTGTTCTTTAACAGAGGCGTGAAGAACCGCGAAGAGACAAGTTAGGGGTGGCTTTTAAAGGTAAAGCTGCCACTTGCGCCTTGAAAACTGTTTTGTTCTTGAAAACTAGCATCCTTGAGTAGATTAGTAATGAGATTTTGGTGAAAAAAACTCATGTTATTTCTTATGGAGGTTCATTCTGGTTTTCAGGGTCACTTTTCGCCAGGCTCCGACCACCTGTAGCTAACTTCACGACTTGAGCGCGCAGGAATTGGCTCTAAATTCAAACGTTGCGCTCCCTATTAAACAGATCGGTAAGATTTTCAAACGAGGTCTGTATGACTTTCAAACAGGCCTGTATGAATAATAAGCAGGTCTTAAATATGGTCGGTTCATGAGGTATCATGGGTAGTTCATGGATGTGTCATGATCTGTTTGAAAGCTGTACAGACCTGTTTCTTATTCATAGAGGCCTATTTAAAAATCGTCCAGACCTGTTTGAAAATTGTACAGACCCTGTTTTGAAAGCTGTATAGACGTTTGAGTTTCCCGCCAATTCCTGCAAGCGCAAGTTGTAAAGTTACTACAGGTGAGCAGAGCCTGGCGAAAAGTAGCCTTGAAAACCAGAATGAACCTCCATAAGAAATAACATGGGATTCTGGTGCCGAAGTCTCATTACTAATCTATTTCCTTGCGCATATAATTTTCAAAGGGAATATGATGTCATTTATTACCTCTATTATTTACATAATATCAATGGATTAATTGATTTAATCTAGCGTCAAAATTTAAGAAAATTAAAAACGTACAAAACTTTTGGACATGTCTGTATTAGCTCCTCCAATACATTGATTTAATAAATATTAAATTACGACCTAAAACTTTATATAAAGTAGTTATAATCGATAAAACTGCTACCTAAATTCGTTCCACTGTATTCTAGAATGTGAATTAATTGGAGAATTATTAAACATTACTACTTATTCCATGCATTCACCTGCAACACTGTTCAAGTTAAACGATCGTCACCAGACTTTGTTTATCCCATAATTTCCTGTCAACATTATTTATTACAGATATAATAATAAATAAATAAATAAATAATAAATACACCACAGGTAATGACGACCCCCTTTATCCCGGAAGGCTCTAGAAGAGCCTTGTGTGGGAGGGGGCTACACATTTAGAGACAAGGGACACACACCCAATATCCGTGTATAGTGAAAAAATCCCTCTCACAGTATTTTCCACTGCCACGACCGGGGATCGAACCCGGAACTTTTGGGTGAGAGGCAAGTGCGCTCACCTCTCGACCATCAGTCATACTGATACATTCATACATTAATCTCTCGCATATTTCACGAACTTTTCATATTAAGCAAACACAGAGCTTAAACTATTAATAATGCAATTATATTCTATTTGAAAGCTGACAATCCATTTGTTATTTTTTCAACAGATAACTTTATCGCATGCACGGTCACACGGAGACAGTCAACAATTGAAAAACTTATATAAATGATGCCATGTCATGCGGATGGAACCATGAACTATTTATCTAGATAACTATTTATTTATTAAAGGAATTGGAAAACTTTATATTTAACTAATAATACATTTAGTTTTTTGACAAAAACAAGTGTGTATTAAAATACATACTACTATTGTCTGAAAGTTATTTGTGGCATTCTACGAATATTCTTTCCTTTTATTTGGATTTTCTACCACATGCATTATCCTCTTCAAAAACAAGTCACCGAGTCTACAAAATAATAGAATTATTGGAAAAGAGCCTCTGCGCCTGTGATGTTTACGTCAAAGGAACAGACAGAGGTTATTTTTTACAAATAATACAAATCGGAATAAACACAGAGATAATGTATTTTGCTGACGTCTCGGAAAGTAGCCTCTTTCCTTTTTCAAAGCTGTTTTTTGAAAGAACTCTTATTTTGCTGTGTATGTCAAATACACAGCTATAAGATTCTGTTTATGTTATTTCCATAGATACTTACTACTTACACAGAACACAGAACTGATGATATTTTTTTTAGATAATGTTGAGTTTGTTAAGTTCCTTTTTAACATTGGTAGCAATCAATACGCATTTATCTTCAATTAATAAGATTATTGATGACTTTTTAATTTTTCTTTTTTGTTATCTGCCTCTTTTGTTAAAATTTTTGCAGAGTCCCAGTTTATCCTATGTCCGTTTTCCCAAGCATGTTCATAAATCTTTGATTTCTGAATTTCTATATTTCTAATGTAATTCTTGTGCTCATCCAACTTCACACTGAAAGGTCTGGATGACTCACCCACATAACATTTATCACATTCGCATGGGATATTGTAAATACAGTATTTTGAATTCTGTTCCCGGTTTATCGGTTTTGTTTTTGTTAAAATATGTCTCAGTGTTCCCCGTTTTAAATACCGTCCTAACATCGCATTTGTCACCTATACGGCGTAGCTTTTCCGATAGTCCGTATACATAAGCAATTATTGCTGTATAATGACGTTCAGGTTTTTGTCGTAACTGATTGTCCCTACTTTCAACATTTATGAAAACTCTATCAACAAAGGCTTCAGGGTATTGATTTTGTACTAGAACCTCTTTGATACATTTTTTCTCGTTATTTAATATTTCATTATTAGATGAAATCATTTTGACCCTATCGTATAAACATTTTACAACACCCCTTTTAAAATTTATTGATTGATTTGAGTTAAAATGTAGATATCTATTAGTATGTGTTGGATTTGTATAAACGCTTGTTTAAATTGTATTATTTACCTTTTTAATTAAAACATCTAAAAACGGTACTTCATTCCTACTTTCTACTTCTAATGTGAATTTAACAGGCGGTTTCTTACTATTTATATTTTCTAAAAAACTATCTAGTAAATCAACACCATGAGGCCAATTTGCAAAGATGTCGTCAACATATATTCACCAGACAACCGGTTTGTTTATACAATTTTGAACATGTATGTGCTCAAAATTCTCTATAAATATGTTGCTTAAAATTGGTGTTAATGGAGACCCCATTGCCATACCAAAATTCTGCTGATTAGAACTCATTTTCCAATTAAACATATGTTGTTATTATACACATTGTTAATAGTTCCATTATGCTATTTACACTTAATTTAGTTCTAATTTCCAAATTATTATCATTTAGTAACCTATCTTTAACTGTTTTTAAGGTTTCTTCTACCGGAACATTAATAAAAAGATTAACTACATCAAAACTAGCCATCAGGTGTAATTCATGAATATTTTTTTCATACTTTTTTTCTATAAAATGTTTACTATTTTTAATACATGAATCGGTATTTCCAGATAATGGACCAATAATTTTAAAAATTGTGCCAAATTATGACTTGGAGAATTAATAGCACTAACAATTGGTCTTAAAGGAATATTTTGTTTATGTGTCTTTAGTAAGCCATAAAAATGAGGAGGCTTACTATGATATGGTGTAAGGTTCCTCCGTTTACAATCATTAAATTCGTCTTTGCATTTAAACAAAGTTCTGTAAATTTTGCTTTCTATTGATTTTGTTTGATCTTTGTTTAGTGTTGAGTACGGTCTCTGATTTACAAAAGTCATGAGTTTTGTGTCATATATATCTTTATCTATAATGATTGTGGCATTACCTTTGTCTGCTGGCAATATTTTTATACTTTCATTGCGTTTTAAGGAATTTATCGATTATCTTTAATTTTGTATTTCATCTCTAAAGCAATGTATGCCCGTATGCGATATTCATTCCCATTATTTATTGGTAAATTTTGAGCCGCTTTTTCTATTGCTATCAAATTTTGGAACATATTTCGAGTTTATTGCAAACTTTAAACCTTTTGATAAGACAAGCCTGTCTGAAATGGACAAAACTCTGTATGACACATTAATGACAGTCCTACCAATTAACGGATTATTATTTATATTTTGAAATTGCTTAATCTGCTTTTATCTTTTTAAGTTTCTCATAAAAGGAAATAAATTCATCCGAATGGCGAAAACCCTAATGCACAGAAAATTCCATGTGGTTTCGACAGTATGACACACCACCACATTTTTCGCTAATAGTGCGTAATTATTACACAAAATTATCCCACATAGATGAATTGGTACACGCGGATCAGTAAAATGGCTAACTAGATCTCCGGATCTAACACCATTGGATTATTTTACAAAATTCAAAGTTTATTTTAATACATCGAACAATGTTGACGACTTATATAAATAAATAAATAAACACCACAGAAATTATACAAGACAAGATTAGACTTACAAGATTAGTTAGGAAATTGGAAGAATTGGATCCGATACAATTGCTAACGTGTTACAGGAATTTCAGTTTTGGCTTGGACATTGTCAAGAAGCAAATGGTATGCAATTTGAACATTAAATTTAATTATTTTTTGCTGTTCTTCGCTATAATCTCAAACATGGTCGTTCGGATCTTAAAATGTTTCAAATGAAAGTTGTAGAGAATTCGATTACGAACAATTTCCTTTTATTCTTCATTTTCAATGGATCAATAGTGGCAAAGATAAGAGTTTTTAAACATTTTTACAGCGCGCTATCAGAACACTTGTTTCATAATGACTGTATGACTGGTGGTCGAGAGGTGAGCGCACTTGTCTCTCACCCAAAAGTTCCGAGTTTGATCCCCGGTCGTGGCATTGTGAGAGGGATTTTTCCACTATACACGGATATTGGGTGTGTGGCCCTTGTCTCTAAATGTGTAGCCCTCTCCCACACAAGGCGCTTCTAGAGCCTTCCGGGATAAAGGGGGACGTAATTTCCTGTGGTGTTATTATTTATAATAAAATCGATAAAAACTCGAAAACAATAGATCGTACGCATATAGTGTATCTAATGAAAGTTAAAGAGAATCAAATTTTGAATATGATGGTTTATGTACAAAATTGTTTTGATAACGAGTGGATGGAGATAGAAGGGAAAATTTGAAAAATTGTAATTTTCAGGTGCATTTAAACAAATATCTATTTTAAGTAACCATTTTTGAGATTATAGCGAAGAACGCGCGCGTTTCTTTCTCGGCTCCAATCGATCGTACGAAGTTAAAAAAAGAAACGAAATTGTGCAGATTTTTATTACCTACAATTTTCATGTGCACCGACTTTTTTATCTATTTTACGTACTTACTGTATGTATATGCTATTATACTACGTTTATTATTATTAGTATGTCATTCCCTACAAACCAAATAACTGACTCTTTGTTCAACGTTTTCTAGCTTTCAGATTCTCGTGTTGTAAAACCTGTACCTGTAACATTTTCATTAGACGCTTATTTGACAAATAATTTTGAACTTGATTTAATTGTATGAGAATAACGGCATACGCAGAATATTCACCGTGATTGGAGTGCATTTCCGACTGTTGAATGCGATTAAGGCAATTCAATGCTGAGTTATGTTCAAGCGCCGACCAGTAGATATGAATTAATTTATCTGGGTCTGGTTCAATTAAGCTGCTCCGTAGCAAGGCAATTTAATGACGTTTCTTTCAGCGATATATCTCTGCAGAATGACTTTTTACAAGCAATTTGTAGCCTCACAATTCTCTCAAACCTCAAGTGGGTTTGGTCTTACAAGGGACGGGTACAGTGACGACGTCCGCTAGAGATTCGTCTACATGGAAGAAGTCATAGGGATAGGGAGTTTTTCTGTGCCACTTTGACCCAATTTAAGATCTAAGAATAATCCCAAACTCTGTCATCTCTAGTCTCCCTCAGGACAGCGTGACTTGAAACCAATATTTTTTCGATTGAAATAACGAAGCATCAATTCTCCGCAAAAGTTATCGAAAGTGTTTCCAAATTAGTTTACCCTCAACTACGGAAAATTCAACTACAAAAGGGATGAAACTTTTTAGAATATAGGGTTGATAAGGCCCTTCACAGAATTACGGACGTTGGATGTTTCCAAACTTAATATTCTGATGTAGTTTGGAAAAGTTAAAATACAGGTTCAGGGCAGTTCTTTCCGATCTGGGTAATAAATAAATATGGAGATAACGGGACTTATTGTTTAAGATAGCGGTGAAATATTCTTTGAATGGTTACTGTTAGAACAAAGGCCAGAGGGAATAATTCCAAATAAAAAAATTAATAATAGTATTTTCAGTGATGTACAGGAAATTCGAAAAGGCACTGACCATTTGTAAAATTGATTAAATTTTTATACATGCATGAGTCAAGAGTACAAGTTGCCTACGAAAGGCCTTAAAAATTCCAGAGTCTCAGAATTGCATAATAATACTTAAGAGTCTTATCCTCAGATGATTTTAAGAGAAAAACTTATATCAACAGACGTTCGCATCCTCTTTGTTTGTGAGACAAATTATTTTAAAAAGCACGTTATAACAATAATAACTATAATAAATATACTTTACTGTCCAAAGAATAATTCTCGTCGACAGAGAATATTTGTTTAGTTAGTTTTACAAACGTAATATAAAATTTACACGCACAAAATAAAGGTACGTTATGATATTATACCCAAAAAATATATAGATATGATAGAAAATAATAGGCTTAATTTAATCTATGACATTGTTATATAATTAGAATTCAAGTCTTGTTATTCGATCATAATATTTTTTTATTGATAATTGTATATAGGTCAGTCGTCATAGGATCAAATCTGGAGGGTACCTTAGAAAAATTAGACTAATATTGATTAATATGAAACTGTAACCACGACTCTTAAAATTACATAAAAACAAAAATGGCTGAAAGTAGCTTAAGTAAGTGTTTTTCTTAACCGCCTCTCAAGTTACCCCTGAAAGATCTCAAGGATCTTGTGTCAGGTGAAGAAAGACGAGGCCCTACAGTTTATTGTGGAGTCCGAACCACTCTTGGGGCATTTTTTGATAATGAAAAATTGTTTCGCCTTGCGGGCCTCGAACCCACTTCGCTAGGCATACTCAGTTTGCTAGCCATTATCCCATTACAATTAAGAATTCTTTATTTTGTTTATCTATATACATGTCTCATTTAATTCATTTCACAATCATATTGTTCACCCCGCGCGTTACAAGTTTTATGTGTAAAAACGAAACGGCCAGGGCGGCTGCTGTCATGCCAAAGAGATCTTGAAAATACCTTTTATAATTATTGAGGCACGGTTGCTCTCCTATACAGTTTAAGCAAAATTTATTTTAATCCTTACGGTTCTGATAAATTAAAAAAAATGTTTTTTATAAACTTAACAGTTACTATACAGAAAAATATAAAAAAACCTGTTTTAAAAATCAAAATTTGTACAACTTAAAAACACACCGATTATATACATTATAAAAAAAATAAAGGATATTTCAGTATTTACAAAATTCATTAGATGTATTATCTATATATATTTACAATTTATACATTCGCTAAATTCTTGTGTTGCAGATTATCGTAATGTTACAAGACCTTCGAATTTTAAGTTTGAGCATTACCTCATCTTTCGTTATAGAGAGGTAGGTTTTCATAAATAAATCAATGAGTATGAGGAATTTCGTTGTAGCTCCTCATACTTGTCATATTTTCTGTTAGGGAGGAATTTTAAATTTTTAATTTAAAAAAATTGTTTGAGATTGCTATCCAGACGCTTTAACACACTGAGCTACCGTCCCCCGTGAATATGCTATATAAAAATAAAAATAAAACCATCAAAGCATCAACATCAAAACGAACTTTTCTAATAGTCGACTTGACAAGGTTAGATACGGTCAAGGCTGACAGTGAGGTTTTTCCCATATTTTAGAATAGTAAATAAGTTTATTTTTACGAGAAACCACTTGAAGAGATCCTTCGTACCAAGGAGAGAAAGTCGGCTTAAGCCTATCTTTCCGAATAAAAATGAATTTACAAGTTGTAATGTCAGGGCTAATAAATGTATTTTGAAGAAGATTTCGTTTAGGATTTGTAAATTGTAATGTCAAAATAATTTTATAATTTATTATTAAACAATGATATTATAATTATTGGTATTATAATGTGTTTTAATGAAATATTCACCTGGGAGACGTAAGGTTTGGCCATAAATAAGCTTGGAAGATGACCAAAGCAAGTCATTCTTCGGCATGGCTCGTACACCTAACAAAATTATTGGCAGTTCATCGTACCAATGAACTGAATTAGCTTGGGCAAGTAACGCAGTTTTTAGTGTTCTATGAAATCGTTCAATCATACCATTGCTCTGTGGGTGGTATGTGGTTGTACGAATTCGATGGAAACCCAAAAATTTTAAAAATTCATGAAATAGATTTGAGTCAAATTGAACTCCTTGGCCAGAAGTGACATGAAGTGGAATACCAAAACGACAGATATAATTTCGAAATAAACTTTTAGCAACGGTTTCAGCAGTAATATTTGGTATAGGGCATGCTTCCGGCCAGCAGGTGAACCGTTCTACTACAGTAGTTATGTAAGAAAAACCATGTGAAGGTGAAAATGAACCAACAAGATCTATATGGATATGCTCAAAATGACCTCTGGGAATATCAAAATTATCGATTTGAGTTTTCCTATGCTTGTTGATTTTGGAAGTCCGACAACTTATGCAAGTCTTGGTCCACAAGGTGCAATCCGTGTTCATTTAGGGTCAGAAGTATATGTCGTCTATTTCTTGCAGTTTCTTTGTTATGTTCAGAGTACCTGTAACATCGAAAAATGTTAGCAACTATAGCATAACCACAACTTGGTGGCACTATAAATGTTGTGTTAATTAACATATCACTTCAAATACTTACCTTAATATTCAGTAGTATACAATTCTTATGGTGTATTCTTTGTAATGTTCAATTTCTAGTGCAGGTTAAGTTTCTGTTGTCCCCCAAGTTGGTTTATAAAAGTTGGTAACTGTAAGTAATTATTTTTAGTGTTGCAATTTAAATTTTGTTTTAACTATATTGTGTATCCACATATTTTATTAACCTAGACTGTGTTTCGTTATATTGTAAATTTGGGTGTCAATTAATGACCTTATGTGCAATTACATCTGGTGTAAGTAACCTGTTTTACTTCGTTTATCAATTGAGTATTTTTTTTCTAAATTAGAAATCCATTATTGTACATTCTAGAGTTTTGTGTACATTTTAACGTTACCTCCTAAAGGTTAGTTTTGAACATTAATGTTCATTCTACTTATATATATATATATATATATATATATATATATAATTTTGGTTTATATATATATATATATATATATATATATATAAAACCAAAATTAAACACACGTAGTGTATCTTGAGGTTGCAGTCAGAGGTGAAAAGTTTACGGCCACAAAACAGAAAAAGAAAAACTCTTTTGTTACTTTGTCAAGCTTTCGGAAATTATTTATTCCCTTTATCAAGACATCTATAAATAAAATTATTATTTAATAAGAGTCATATAATATAGTTCGCTAAAATACTTACTAACTTGAGGTTAAAAGTTAAGGTCACATGTATTATAAAATAGTCGCATTTTTTTAACTTAATGTAGACAAATTCATACACAAATTCCTTTACAGGTACACAATTTAAGGTAAACAATTACTGATTATTTAAAATTAAGGATTAAAACCATGATTAAAATAGATATAACAAAATGAACATGAATAACTATCACATGTGAGTGTAGAACTAAATTTCTTTATCAAACTGTATACAAAAAATTTTTAAAATGACAGAAAGGTATTACAATTGGCTGGCTTGTACTAGGAATTAAGTTAGGAACATTAATTCCAACGTGACTGTTACCAACTGTGATCCAGCGGGAGGTTTGAATTTTGAAAAATGCGAAAATTCTCTTTTTCTAATTTGAGGATGTATGTATAAATCTTACTTAAATTATCGATATCAGATTTTTTATTTAAGCTATTTGTCTCATTATTAATATGGATCATTTCAAGGAATGATCTTTTTTTAAAGTTACTCTCTACAGCCAAAACCTTAGCACTTTCATAATTCATTTTATGACTGGTGTTGATGACATGTTCTGCTAATGCACACGATTTCACGTTTCTGTTACAATCACTTTTATGTGAAGTTATACGACCATTAAGTGTCCGAGAGGTTTGACCAATATAAGATTTATTACAGTTGTTACATTCTATTCTGTATACCACATTTGATTTTTCTTTATTTTTTAATGGGGTTTTCACCCGACTGAAAAGTTTACCAACAGTTAATATGTTTTTTAATGCAATTTTTATGTCCATGTGTTTCACTAAGTTTATCAGCTTAGGAGTAAGATCTTCAATGAATGGTAATGACATATATTTAAGTGGACTCGTATTGGTTATGTTATGGTTTCGCTCAGTTATATTATTATTTACCAAATTAGGTATGGTATTATCGATATTATTATTTATGTTAGGTGCGTTATTATTATTTAAATTTAGAGAATTATTATTACTATTATTTGCATTATGTAAATTATTATTATTATTTGACAAGGTTCTAGTAGTGAAAAGAATTTTGTTTAATAGATGTACTGGGTAGGAATTTTCCACTAGGATACCACGTAGTTCTCTCAGTGACTCGTCCCTGTATTGAATATGTGAGAGTTTGATTACTCGATTTTTAAGGGCTCGGATAAGATTTATTTTCATACGTGCTGGATGGTATGATTTATAGTTTATATACCTACCACTACTCATTGGTTTTCTGTACCATTTGGTACAAAGGATGTTTTGTTGTGTCCTGATTACTTTCATGTCGAGGAAAGGTATAGTGTTATTACTTTCAAATTCAACTGTGAACTGTAAGTTCGAGTTGTAGCTGTTGAATATATTTAACACTTCCTCAGTACTGTTTTCAGGTACCGAAAGTAGGAGGTCATCGACGTACCTTTTCACAAAAGGTAAATTAAAAGGGATCCTAGTCAGACAATTCCTAACAAGGTCATCCAACACAAAATTTACTAATATGGGAGAAATAGTAGACCCCATGGGGGTACCAAAAATTTGTTTATAATAATTTTGATTAAATTCAAGATAGTTAGAATCGAAAATAAATTTTAAAATTTCTATGAAAATATCTAGACCTAAGTTGCAATGTTGTGAGATTATATTCCAATTATTTGTTAACGATGAAATAACTAATTCCAGAGGCAAATTAGTGAACAGGGAAACCACATCAAAACTTACGATTATATAATTAGGAGGTAGCTGATAGTTATTGATAAATTCACTGAATGTGAAAGAGTCTTTGACATAAAAATCATTAGTTTTATTGTAGGCATTAGTAAGAATATCTGTTAAAAATTTTCAAAGGTTACCATTCGGGCAGTTAATAGACGAAACAATAGGTCTCATCGATAATGTAGGTTTATGAATTTTAGGTAGGTAGGTTAGATTCTATACTTTACCTAAAATTCATAAACCTACATTATCGATGAGACCTATTGTTTCGTCTATTAACTGCCCGAATGGTAACCTTTCAAAATTTTTAACAGATATTCTTACTAATGCCTACAATAAAACTAATGATTTTTATGTCAAAGACTCTTTCACATTCAGTGAATTTATCAATAACTATCAGCTACCTCCTAATTATATAATCGTAAGTTTTGATGTGGTTTCCCTGTTCACTAATTTGCCTCTGGAATTAGTTATTTCATCGTTAACAAATAATTGGAATATAATCTCACAACATTGCAACTTAGGTCTAGATATTTTCATAGAAATTTTAAAATTTATTTTCGATTCTAACTATCTTGAATTTAATCAAAATTATTATAAACAAATTTTTGGTACCCCCATGGGGTCTACTATTTCTCCCATATTAGTAAATTTTGTGTTGGATGACCTTGTTAGGAATTGTCTGACTAGGATCCCTTTTAATTTACCTTTTGTGAAAAGGTACGTCGATGACCTCCTACTTTCGGTACCTGAAAACAGTACTGAGGAAGTGTTGAATATATTCAACAGCTACAACTCGAACTTACAGTTCACAGTTGAATTTGAAAGTAATAACACTATACCTTTCCTCGACATGAAAGTAATCAGGACACAACAAAACATCCTTTGTACCAAATGGTACAGAAAACCAATGAGTAGTGGTAGGTATATAAACTATAAATCATACCATCCAGCACGTATGAAAATAAATCTTATCCGAGCCCTTAAAAATCGAGTAATCAAACTCTCACATATTCAATACAGGGACGAGTCACTGAGAGAACTACGTGGTATCCTAGTGGAAAATTCCTACCCAGTACATCTATTAAACAAAATTCTTTTCACTACTAGAACCTTGTCAAATAATAATAATAATTTACATAATGCAAATAATAGTAATAATAATTCTCTAAATTTAAATAATAATAACGCACCTAACATAAATAATAATATCGATAATACCATACCTAATTTGGTAAATAATAATATAACTGAGCGAAACCATAACATAACCAATACGAGTCCACTTAAATATATGTCATTACCATTCATTGAAGATCTTACTCCTAAGCTGATAAACTTAGTGAAACACATGGACATAAAAATTGCATTAAAAAACATATTAACTGTTGGTAAACTTTTCAGTCGGGTGAAAACACCATTAAAAAATAAAGAAAAATCAAATATGGTATACAGAATAGAGAATGTAACAACTGTAATAAATCTTATATTGGTCAAACCTCTCGGACACTTAATGGTCGTATAACTTCACATAAAAGTGATTGTAACAGAAACGTGAAATCGTGTGCATTAGCAGAACATGTCATCAACACCAGTCATAAAATGAATTATGAAAGTGCTAAGGTTTTGGCTGTAGAGAGTAACTTTAAAAAAAGATCATTCCTTGAAATGATCCATATTAATAATGAGACAAATAGCTTAAATAAAAAATCTGATATCGATAATTTAAGTAAGATTTATACATACATCCTCAAATTAGAAAAAGAGAATTTTCGCATTTTTCAAAATTCAAACCTCCCGCTGGATCACAGTTGGTAACAGTCACGTTGGAATTAATGTTCCTAACTTAATTCCTAGTACAAGCCAGCCAATTGTAATACCTTTCTGTCATTTTAAAAATTTTTTGTATACAGTTTGATAAAGAAATTTAGTTCTACACTCACATGTGATAGTTATTCATGTTCATTTTGTTATATCTATTTTAATCATGGTTTTAATCCTTAATTTGAAATAATCAGTAATTGTTTACCTTAAATTGTGTACCTGTAAAGGAATTTGTGTATGAATTTGTCTACATTAAGTTAAAAAAATGCGACTATTTTATAATACATGTGACCTTAACTTTTAACCTCAAGTTAGTAAGTATTTTAGCGAACTATATTATATGACTCTTATTAAATAATAATTTTATTTATAGATGTCTTGATAAAGGGAATAAATAATTTCCGAAAGCTTGACAAAGTAACAAAAGAGTTTTTCTTTTTCTGTTTTGTGGCCGTAAACTTTTCACCTCTGACTGCAACCTCAAGATACACTACGTGTGTTTAATTTTGGTTTTCTTAACTAGTCAGTCAAGACTACCCTTCTTCTTTATATATATATATATATATATATATATATATATTTGGATAAAACGAATATTATAATTTATTTGTTCTGAGAAATCGATTACGATTTGTTATTTCTGTTATAATTTGAACCATCTGGTAACTTATCTGTTGAACAGTAACTCTTCATAATTTGTTATTTTTCTTAACCTAAGTCAGATACTGATAAGCCCAGTTAACTTGTTGAACTCGGGAACCCAAAACCTGAGAGTAGGATGATTATTAGCTGAGGTGGTAAAGTGATCAGAGTGTTATCGGGACCTGAGGATATCTTTGAGTTTACCTTTTTACCATTGCAACTATAATAGCGGTAACAATTTTGGTACCCAACGTAACAGAACGTATACCATTATGGGTTAGATTATAAAATATATCGAAATATATCATTTAGAGAATGAAACATGTCACCAAATTTCATCATTAGAATCAGCCATTTTAATTTTCTGTAAGGTGTATTTGACTTTGCAATTTATATCAGCTTGGCTTGCAAGTAAAGAGGAAAGTTCGCAATCATCAGATTGAGCGTTTTTCAATAACTGTAAGTTGAAATTAATTGAGTCTACAAGAGAAATTGAGGTAGTTGATAAAATTGTCTGCTGTTGAAGTAAGGAAAAATCATTTATACGTGATAAAGTATCAGCAATGACGTGTTATTTACCTTTAATATGAAGTATGTCACTTATAAATTATTGTAAAACTAATTATTTATTATTTAGGTTCCTTATGTGTTCTGGAAAATTTAATTTATTGCCAACATATAATCCAAGGAACTTTCTTTGAGTTCTGTTTTCTAGTGTATGTTTTGTAGTATAAGTTCCTCTAATTTGCAACTAAATGCTATTATATTAGCCTTGATGGCACAAAATGTGAGAAAATTCGAATTATACCATTTTTTTACTAATGAAATATCAGAACAAACTTCTTCACGTATTAACTTCGAATCTTTATTATGCCATGAAATAGTGGTATCATCAGCAAAAAGCTTCCAGATATATTGATCGATGCCAAGTCATTTATATACAGCAAAATAAGAACTGGTTCAAGAACAGACCCCTGGGGGACTCCACAACTTCTCTTGGCTTTATTCGAGTATTTCTCCGAATATTTTACTATTTTATTGAGATCATTAAGATAAGATTGAAACTAGGCAAATGAAGATATCTTTTAATCCATAACATTGAACCTTCTGCAACAATATTTCATGACGTGCAATCTTAGGTGAGGATTGCGTAATGAAAATACCATCCTTCGGATTTCTTGTCTATTAAATGTTAAGCAAAAAGAAGAGAAAAGAAGAGTTGTTGCGGACCTCTAGCGTATACGACCCACCATACGCCTTAGCGCGTTGTTGTTCCGTTTAACGGAATAGTTTGTTGTTGTGAGTAAATTTTAACTGCTGAAGCAGGATATTTAAGTATACAAGGCTTTCCTTTGGAAGTATCGTGTCAACTTGAAAGACGGACTCGACCCCATTCATCCAACTGTGATTTTCTACGAACATTGGTGGATTGTTCCCTCATCAGTGAGGGTTCCACGGACGGGGCTTCCACACACAGTAGAAAGTTCCAGGGCTGGAAAGGCTATAGTCAACCCCCATCCTCGGGTCAATTTCTTTCATCCCGAAGACACCACCGTAGGGCTACAGTTTATTCAACGTCGAAGTCGGTATCGTACCACCCTAGATAAGTGTGTTGTTTTTATTTACCGGGGACCACCTTCAGTGGTTCTGCGCGGTTATATTCCATTCATACTTACTTTTGTATTGTAACTTGTACATATTTAAATATTTTATGCATTTATATTTATTTAAGGAGGTTCTCTAAATCAGACCCATTGTGGCCGAATTTATTACCATTCATCCTCACGTTGTAAACCGATGTGTAGCTACACGAGGTATTTTATTAATGTAGTAACTTATTAATCAAAAAATTTGCCACACCCTTTGAACATCACCAGGTTACATGTTAGAGAACCAATATTTGTAGATTCTGTAATATAGTGCATTTCATGTTTAAAGAAAGTGTCATTATTTCGTCTGCGACCACTAGGTATGGAACCCTCAGTGATTTGTGTAAGTAAGTAAACTAATAATTTGTAATAGTTTATGTAAACTTGGGCTTAACGCCCTGAGATAGTCTGAGCTAGTGAAATTTTATCGTGGGCACGTTACATCACTTATACGAGGTAAGTTGTGTCTGCGATATCTGCTACGCTACAGTAACCCAAGTGAGTTTCTTTATGTAATGTCTTACAACTATTACTATCCAATGTATTTATTTGTTTATGTATGTGTAAATTGTAGCAGAGTTTCGACAAAATTCCTGGTTGGGGTGGTTCGTTTACATTCTTCGGTGATAAGGCTCAGTAACTAAAATAGGCTGACGTTAAATAATGGTATAAGAAAAATCATAATAACTACATTTTTCTTTTTGTGAGAAGGTTAAAGAAGCTCCACCGAAGTCGAAAACTTGAAATACTAATTAGGTTTCTTGCCTACAATATTATAAAGAATAAAATTCATCCATATTTAATTTTTTCCAAGTGTATACTGAGTGTCCACGACCCGCGGCTCAGACTTTTAGCTTCTGTGTTGTGAATGAACTTTTTATACTTACTTTGCATATGCTTACTTTTGTTATTTTTTAAGTTAGAAAGTAAATAATTGTATATTTTAGGAAAGAAAAAGAAAATATAATATTTAATATTAAAAATCAATAACAAAATTATACCAGTATCCTAGTTTCCTGGGCTTTAATGTTGGCGGCGATGGGCTCTGGAATGGCAATTCAGGCCCCAATTGTCTTTGGGAATATAAAATCTATGGGTTTTCTTGGCAATTTAGTTTACGTTTCTCAAATGAAGTAAGTTTGAAGATTGTAGAAATATTGCTCAAATATATGGTTTTGAAAAAATACTAATCGCAAATGTAAATGCCAATTTACGTAACAAATAACGTAAATGCAAAAGGACTGGTTATAGATTTCAATTTATAGAATTAATTTACCTTCGACGTTGAATATAAATTTATAATTAATATAATTTCTTGAGAAACTCAACTTTTAATTTGAAGAAGCTGAATCTTGAATTTGAAGTAGCTGAATAAAGATGCTCAATTTTTAATAAAGCTGTATTTTCAATATAAAGCATAACGCATAAAAAGCTTAAAGATACTAAAGTATTAAAGCTGATTTGCAAACTATAAATTGACAAAAAATTAAAAAAATATTTTATATAGATTTGAATTTAAATTTATTTTAAAAAAATTGAAATTACATTAAAGACCAAAATTGAAAATTACTGAAATTTTACATTACTAATAAATAAAATTTACCTGATTGTTAAACACTTGTAACGTGAATTCAAAAATGTAATATGAATTACTGAGGTCGCACAGTTACAGTTTGCGGGATTGAATCAGTTCAAAAGCACCAGGCAAATGATTTCTTGGTGATTTTAATTAACAAAGTAAACTCACCTTCTGTAATATAATACCAATACACAAACTTGAAAAATATAGTTTTACCCATAAAAGCCGTAAAGTGGTACAAGTATCGCCATCTGTCAGTTGGTGAGTTAAGCGCACAAGCTCGTTTCCTTAAATAGATTTCCTCACTCACAACTAAAATAGTGGCAGATATAAAATCGATAAAAAGAATCTATAATTCTACATAAGCGAGTCAATGGGTAAATTATGACATTTATTGCATATTTTAACCTACCAACAAACGGTCGTAATAAATGGTAAATCATATAGAAATCGTTTTGTGAGAATTCAGCAAATATATTACATTTTATAGGATATACTATGTAATAGGTTAATGAGAAAGTTAAAGGTAAGAAAAGTAACCATATGTACTTACATAGTAAACAAAAATATAAAAATTTAAATATATATGAATATAAGAAATGTTTTTGCAGACATGAAATCGACAATTGGTTTCCTGAAGTGCTGTAACAGAACGGGGACACATAATGGTGTTAAAAAACGTGACTGAGTTCCTAAAATAGGTATATAAAACTTTGTGAAATAATTTAGCAGTTATACAAAGAAAATTCTGATAGTTGAAACAGTCTCACTTACAAAAACTGAATCATGCTATGCAGATCGTGCTAAATATAAATAAAATACCAGTTATTATATAAAATTGTTAAATGGACATAGGCCATGTAACGGTGTTTGAGTTTTCCTAAATATAGGTAAATTAATGGACAAATCCTCAACAAACCTAGTTTTTCTAGTTTCTGGTGAATTGTTATAACTTGTTTTATTTAAAAACATCCATAAAAGGCATTGATGAATATAGATGCTTCTCTTAATAAATAGATAGGCAGCTTTCTTTGTCTGCGAGTTTTTCAATTCACGCGTATGTTCATTTAATTTAATTTTTTGTGCTACTTAGCAATTTTGAAGCAGTCAGTTTTAAAAACGCAGCAACTGCGCCACGGCAGACCAACGGAATTCACATTAGTGACCAATACTCTGTCTACCATATAAATTTGAGCCGTATGTTCGTTCAGCCAAAATCAATAATAATAATAATAATAATAATCTTTATTGGTCATAAATACACAAATAGTGTTTTGACAAGTCAAAAATGTGGATAAAAAATAAAAGGAACATTAATATTACTAGTAGTATGCAAACAAACAATTCATATGCATAAAAACGTACAATAAAACATACAGGAATAAATATACAAATGAAATATACATAAATTAAATAAAACAACAAATAATGATATTAAACTATACAGGTGAAATCAGCTAACATGAATTCATTAAAGTCATAGAACGCGTTATTTATCAGAAAGCGTTTCAATACTGATTTAAAACGTCCGAATTCAAGATCTTGGACGGAACTGGGCAGTACATTAACAAATTTTATTGTGTAATAGCTAGTTCCGTTCCTTGATTTTGACAGCCTCAGAAAATCTGTGTTAATTTTGTTTTTATTACGCGTTAAATACGAATGAACATTATCATACGTAGTGTAATTACATATGTGTTCCTTAATGTACAAAAGGCATTGAAGTATATAAGTACAAGGTACGGTCAGTATATTTAATTGTTTAAAAGTCTCCTTACAGTCGTCTCTGTAAGCTAAACCGGCAATAATTCTTATAGCCTTTCTCTGCATGGAAAAAACTGATGGAGTGTGTGCCGAGTGCCCCCATACCAATATGGCATAGGTTAAGGTGGACTGAATGAGAGCATGATAAGCCGTTAAAACTGCTGCCTGTGAAACGCATTTTACTAACTTACGTAGTAAAAAAATGTTCCGAGACATATTTTTGCAGACCAGTTCTGTATGTTTATCCCACGTCAATTTGCTATCCATGACAACACCCAAAAATTTAACACCATTAATAGAATCCACATCGGAAGTATGACGTCTTAAACTAAAAATCATATTTTCTGTTTTATTGGTATTTAAAACCAGTCGATTGCTTAAAAACCAATCTTGGACTAGAGATAGGCTGCTGCTGGCTTCATTTATTAGTGTGCACATATTAGAATGGGTGTGAGCCAAAGTTGTATCATCTGCATAAAGAGTGAAATTGGATATGGAACTACAGTTAGGCAAGTCGTTGACATAAATGAGAAAAAGCACTGGTCCTAGAACAGAGCCTTGAGGTACACCGAATTTAACGTCTATTCTGCTTGACTTTGAATTATTGATATTAACAAATTGAGACCTGTCAGTAATGTATGACAGGATTAAATTTTTACTATTATCCGAGAATTTGTAAAAGCTTAATTTTTCTATAAGAATGTTGTGCGAGGCGCAGTCAAAGGCTTTGCTAAGGTCTAAAAATTGCACATGTGCAGATTCTTTAGCCTCAAAACCTTTATTTATTGTATCTATTAATGAGTTTATTGCTAAGGTCGTCGATAGTCTTGACCTGAAACCAAACTGGCTGTTATTAAATAATTTTTGATTTTCAAAATAATTATTTAATTGTATTTTGAGCATTACCTCGAAAATCTTTGCAAATAAAGGGATAATGGATATTGGGCGGTAGTTTGCAGGGTCATCAATAGAATCTTTTTTGAATAAAGGTAGCACTTTTGATAATTTAAGAATTTTCGGAAAAGTATTGTTTCTAAGGCATTGATTAATAAGTTTAGTAAAAGGAATCAGAATAATAAACTTAATACAGGTTAACACTTTTAAGTTAATATCATAGGCGTCTTTACTCTTAGTTTTTTTCAGGTTTTCGATAATATCAAGGATATCATTGAAAGAAACTTCGGTAAAATTAAATTCCCCATCTAAATGACTGAGAGTGGAATTATTTAGGTAATTTTCAAAGTTATTATTAGGCGGTGGTAACGTATTTATTAAATTTTGGGCAATGTTTGCAAAATAATTGTTAAACTCATTTGGAAAAATGCTATCAGGGCTAATACGTGGTACACTTTTATTTGACTTGATCAAATTCCACATGGCTTTTGGTTGGTTTTTGTTTTGATGAATATAATTATCGTTAGCATTTTTCTTTGCTTTTTCTAATTCTGCTTTATATTGAAGTTTTTTAATATTAATTAATTCTTTCAATTCGTTGTAAGAATTGGAATTATAAATGTCTAGAAGGAAATGGAGTAGCTCTCTCATTTGTCGAAGGTTATCAGTAAACCAATTTAGATTAATTCTATTGTCATTGGCTAGCGTTTTTGATTTAACAGGAAAACATAACTCTAGATTAGAAGTAATTATATCCAAAAACATTGCAAATTTGACATCAACGTCTAAAGCCAAATCATCGACAAAACCCCAGTCAACCTGTTGCAAATGAGTATTTAAATTAAATAACCCTCTATCGGTGATAGGCCTGTAGGTAATCGTTTCTATAACTGGTGAAGGTTTGCAATTTTTTACATTTAAACTTATGCCAACGTAATCAGATAATTTCAGATCAATTGTGGTCGATAAGCAGTTATCACGGGAGAAATTTATAAATACATTATCTAAACAATTATGTAAATGAGTGGGTGAATTAATACAAGCTACAAAACCAAAAGATCTAAATAAATTATTAAGCAAGTGTGTATGTTTGTCTGGATTCTGGAAATGGACGTTAAAATCTCCAGTGAATATTACGTACTTATTTTTACGTGAGACAAAATCCAAAGCATCAGAAATCCTCTGCAAAAATATGTCGAAATCACCTGACGGGGATCTGTACGTAGTGATTATTATAAACTCTGCACAAGCAGCACTGGCTAATTCGCAATGTATGTCAATAGAGAGAATATCAATTTGAGTGATATTGGAACACTTATATCATGTCCCAACCATCTGCTCTAGCAGACCAGAACCATTCGGTTTGCCGAGCCCACCTCTACATAGAATGGAAATTTCAGTCTATGTTCTTTCGGTCATAAAATTAGCGGCTTCTTAGACTATATCGCATTAAATTAATTGCTAGAATTCCATGATATCATTGATATCATTAAAAATCATGCGATTGCCTTAAAACTCATTTTATACTCTTAATCGTCGATGAAGAAACAATTCAAGAAGTGTCCTTGAAAATCATCTTCAATGGATTTTTTCTTCACATCACTGGAGTGTTCAAAGTTTTTTTGATTGGTGGGTTCCCAAATGTGAAATTAAAAACTGAAATAGACCTCTCAGTGGAAAAGTAGCGGGTTCAAGAAATATTAAATGTATCCTATACTGTTCTAGACAGTTTAATCTTTTACATAATATACAACCAAAAAGTAGAAATGTTTGATGAATAAAATTGCTCACAATAACGTGTACCATACACCATTCACTTACACACACACGTCTAGCTTGTCTCTGATACTCGAGCCATTTTAGTCGATTAGAAATTTATCGCGGATGCTGGCCGGGCATCCGGTTTTGCTGATTGCCGCCGGAAGTAGGAGTCCCGAGGTGCAGTGAGCCGGGATTCATAATTTAGTTATACGCTGGATCAATTTGGGTCAATGGCGTACATAGTAGCAAACACTACAGTAATACTAATTTTAACATTGAAAGAAATAATGCTAGTTGAAAAATATTGTATATCAGGTAATTGTCACAATTATTATACTCTATTCTATGCCCTGAGATATGTCCGTAGTATAACAAAAGCAAATAAACACGTACATAATTTTGCTCTGCTAATGTAGAACTATAGTAGGGCAACGTTACTTTTGTGAAATTGAATTTAAAGTGTGATCATAGCGAAGTTTTTGTCCTATCTAGCATATTACCGTGACAGCATTAGCATATTAAAAAGTATCGATGATTTTTGGGAAGTATGCCTGAAGAAAACTCCTGCTTTAACTTGATAACCTGTTTGTATCTGATACTTTTTAATTTTTTAATGCATGAGTGAATACTTTATTTAATTCAGATGGAAGACATTGCAAAAATGTTTCACATTTTGCGGTTAACTATTATTTCTGTATTATGGTATATGCACATTTTAGGAATAGAACTGCTATTTTACGATAATTTTTTTTAAAGATTAAATAGATTAAATTCATTATTTAATTTTAATTCAATCAATAAACGCTATACCGGGTGTTAGAAAAGTATGGGAACGGTGGAAAATCTCGAACAGTTTGCATCAAATCGAAAAATAAAAAATACGTGTCAAAAATTTTTCAAAAAACTATCTACTGATCCCAAAATGACCTCCCCACCCACCACCCTGTGTGTGGGGCGAGGGGCAACTTTAAAATTTCAAATGGAAACCCCTATTTTTTATTTCAGAATCGGATTCTACGGCAAAAAATACGTAAATTCTTGCATGGTGTCGCTGTAATCGCAAAAAATAAAAAGAGTTTACTGTTTCAAAAACTGAAAAACACGTATTTATTATTTTTACGAAATCTATCCAATGACACTAGATTCGACTCTCCTACCCTTAACCCAGTGGGTGGGGCGGGGCAACTTTGAAGTTTGTAATGAAAATCCCTATTTTTTTTATAGCGGATTCGGATTCTACGGCCAAAAATACGTGAATTTTATAACGGGCATCTTTTTCGATTCTCGCAAGGTGTCGCTGCAATTGCAAAAAATTGAGTGGAAACATGAAAGTTTTGAACGCATACTTAAAAAAATACGAAAAATAAAACTACTGATCTTGTGAACGATCCATGTTTTATGGTGTCTAAAGGACGTATTTTCAGCTTTGTAAAACTTAGAAAAATTAAAAAAAATAGGAAAAAGAAAAAATTTATTTTCTTTTTCCTCAACCTTTTCTTAACTCTAAATAATAAATATTTCGTTCACAAAATTTTTAGGGTTCAACACGACTGTTTCAGACGGAGAATAATGTAAAAAATCATACTTACTGTCGTTTATGCTTAACTGCTGCTCTGATGGTATCAATTGGACGACGTCGTAACACTATAAATCTAACACTGTCTGTACCACACTCTCTTAAAATTAAACCTGAAAAGGAATTTTGTCAGAAAACACAACTAAAAGACAATATAAAGTTCAAAATATATATATTGAAATCTTTAAAAAATTATGTTTTTACAACAACTTTTTTCAAGAGAAAATGTTAACAAACAATGGTCTGGCCTATGTACAACACATGGTGAGGAACGGGACGATTCATACTGTACCAACTACCAACCAATATGCGGTTTTATAAGCTAACGATGCACAAAAAGATTCAAGAAAAGTTCAATGTAACTGAAATTTTGGTGGGCTTTTGCTTGCCTGTCTTATAAACGTATTATTAAATTCGCATTAATTTTGGTCGCTCCTCGGAGCTTAAAATTGCTTGAAGCGCCTCTACTTCGTTTGTATTCTACAATAACAACTTTTTACGTTCAGGCAAGGCGGATCCCATGCACGTGTGAGTACATGGTATAGATACTTTTTTGACTCCGAATCACTGAGGAACCGGTTTAGGGCAAACCCCGTCAAAACACATCATTTCCCCGTCAAATCCGACTGCTAGGAAATGATGGGGGTCCCATGTCGCTAAGGGCTATTTTCGCTATAACTTCCGATATACTTTGAATAGTCGTTGGACTAACTTGTCCTCATATTCAATACGTCGTAAGAGTTGCAGTGCTTGACAACGTGGATTCGTAAAAGGGTTTTTAATCTTGAAAATTTTGTAGTTCAAGTCTAATTTTAGTATACTTTCTAAAATTAGGTGGTCGGGGCGACATTACGTCCCTGTGCAGCGACATTTGCTACACTTTCTAAATTAACGCTCCTTGAAGAGTTAGCGAAAATTTGGCATAAAAAATGCTCCGAAGAGCAAAAATATGTTTACAAGAATTAAAAACCTCTTCCACGGCGTTTTTACGTGAAGCGCGCTTTTCGTACGAAGTATTTCCTAAGTCGGATCTTGCTGGCCATTCAATAGTTCCTCTTCGACCTATCCATCGATTTTCGAAAGTACCATTCAAATAGTCCCTAACAATATCCCGATAGTGTGCAGGAACCCCATCTTGCTGGAACCAAACATTATCGAACTCATCACCAGCAATCTCTTGTATTGCGGGAACTATTTGGTTTGTCAACATTTCCAAGTATTTTTCTCCATTCAAATCTGTGTAAAATGGTCCTATGATTCGATCCCTGAAAACTCCTGCCCAAACATTTAATTTTTGCGGATACTGGGTGTGTGTTTCAAGTATCCAGTGAGGGTTTTTGTCTCTCAAATATCTGAAATTATGGCGATTAACTTTTCCACTGAGTTTGAAAGTTGCTTCATCTGAGAAGACAAGTAGAGATGACAAAAAATTTGGGTTTTGGTTACTCCTTTCCATCATTAATTCACTAAATTCAAGTCGCCGATCAAAATCATCTTCATTTAACTCTTGGTGAAGGTGAATTTTGTAAGGATGAAATTTCAAAAGTTTCAAATTCTTATGAATTGAAAATGCACTCATATTAAGCTATTGACTGGCTTTTCTGATTGATAACCTTCGATTTTCAACAAATGCCTGGGCCACTTCCATTTGTCGAGCTTCCGATGTTTCAGATTTTGGTCTTCCAGATTATTTGTCCTTGTGTCTAGGAATCGTTTGATGGTACGAGACACAGTAGATCTCGAAATTCCCACTTGATCTACACGGAAAGTTTCGTTGAATAAAATCACAACTTCATCATAGGACCTTTCTTTATCGCCCCACCCTCGTATCATTAAAAGAGAAACTCTCTCTTCCTCTGTTAAAATAGCCATTATACAGAAAAAAACGCGAGAACTGCTGAAAAATGAAATAACTTTTTCCGTACAAAAGTGTGCTCCTGCCTCTACAAAAGTTGGAAGGAACTGAACGTTCTCGTAGAAATTTCACAAAACAAATATTGTTATTAAGAACACTTTAAAAATAACTTTCATAAAAACCAAGATATCACAGATATTGTTTTTTAAACTGAATGTTCTTTTGTCAACACGAGGTGCTAGAGTTTGTAAATATTTACAAACTTATGAACGCTTAAGGTTTATTTCAATTTTGTGCGATTGCAGCGACACCTTGCGAGAATCTGAAATTATGACGATTAACTTTTCCACTGAGTTCTAAAGTTGCTTCATCTGAGAAGACAAGTAGAGATGACAAAAAATTTGGGTTTTGGTTACTCCTTTCCATCATTAATTCACTAAATTCAAGTCGCCGATCAAAATCATCTTCATTTAACTCTTGGTGAAGGTGAATTTTGTAAGGATGAAATTTCAAAAGTTTAAAATTCTTATGAACTGAAAATGCACTCATATCAAGCTATTGACTGGCTTTTCTGATTGATAACCTTCGATTTTCAACAAATGTCTGGGCCACTGGGCCACTTCCATTTGTCAAGCTTCCGATGTTTCAGATTTTGGCGTTCCAGGATTTGGGCGATTTCTATTTGTCCTTGTGTCTAGGAATCGTTTAATGGTACCGGACACAGTAGATTTCGAAATTCCCACTTGATCTACACGGAAAGTTTCGTTGAATAAAATCACAACTTCATCATAGGACCTTTCTTTATCGCCCCTCGCATCATTAAAAGAGAAACTCTCTCTTCCTCTGTTAAAATAGCCATTATGCAGAAAAAAACGCGAGAACTAATGAAAAATGAAATAACTTTTTCGGTACAAAAGTGCGCTCCTGCCTCTACAAAAGCTGGAAGGAACTGAACGTTCTCGTAGAAATTTCACAAAACAAATACTGTTATTAAGAACACTTTAAAAAAAACATTCATATAAACCAAGATATCACAGATATTGTTTTTTAAACGGAATGTTCTTTTGTCAACACGAGATGCTAGAGTTTGTAAATATTTACAAACTTATGAACGCTTAAGGTTTATTTCAATTTTGTGCGATTGCAGCGACACCTTGCGAGAATCGAAAAAAATGTCCGATATGAAATTCACGTATTTTTGGCCGTAGAATCCGAATCCGCTATAAAAAATAGGGATTTTCATTACAAATTTCAAAGTTGCCCCCTGCCCCACCCACTTGGGTTAGGGGTGGGAAAGTCGAATCCAATATCATTGGAGAGATTTCGTAAAAATAACAGATACCTGTTTTTCAATTTTTGAATTGGACGTTCTTTTATGGGCACAAGACGCTACTCTTGAAACAGTAATGTTTTCTTTTCATTTTTTTGTGATTACGGCGACACCATGCAAGAATCGAAAAAAATGTCCGGAATAAAATTTACGTATTTTTTGCCGTAGAATCCGATTCCGCAATAAAAAATAGGGGTTCCCATTTGAAATTTTAAAGTTGCCCCTCGCCCCACCCACAGGGTGGTGGATGGGGGGGTCATTTTGGTATCAGTAGATAGTTTTTTGAAAATTTTTTGGCACGTATTTTTTAATTTTTCGATTTGATGCAAATTGTTCGAGATTTTCCACCGTTCCCATACTTTTCTAACACCCGGTACTTAGCTGTGTGTGGCATTGTATGTATCCCTTTTATTATTTTCATATATTGATCAGTATCATATTTTACTTTGTAGAATTATGTTGGTGATAACTTGTTTCTCCTCAGTTGTTTGTCACTGACGGGATTTATATTTCGAAACAATCCTGTCGTGCCTTTATTACTAAAATACGACTTCTATTTCTCATTGCAGCTTTCGAATTACAATTAAATTAGGAAAACTTGATCAAGCCATATTAAGTTAACGACACCGATTGACCGTCTCTCCATTATCATGCAGTTTGAAACATGTTAATTAATGGAATTGGAAATTTATCAGCGACCAGTACCAGTATAATAGGGAAAATGCAGACACAAAATTCATGCAATTCTTATTGTATTTTAATGAAATTTAAACGGGATTTGTAAAGCCTCTGTCTCATGTCCTAGTTTTGCAATTATCGTTATTCAGTCTACTGCTTTTTTAGTGCAGCATAAAGTTTGAGATTACATAGAGGCAGCATTACTCTACAATTTTTTAATTTATTGTCTAGAACAAGATATTTGAAAATTAAAAAACGACACGGATTTTGTTATATACAGGGTTACTGGTAATTCGATACATTCCTTTGGAGATGTGATGGGGCATGATCTAAGAAGTAAATTTAGCCCTAACATATATTATGCAAAACTCAATAGTTTTTGAGATATTTAATTTTTTTTTGTTTTTCTCAAAAAGTAGATCTTAATGTCCTAAAAGTTAATGTTCGAAAAATCTATATGACATTTTTAAATTTTTTTTTACTGGATTACTTGTCCAATATTATAGATATCTGTTTGGAATGAAAAATATCTGGAAACATTTCGATCATGTGAACATCTGAAATAAAAACTTAAAAAATTCTTTTTTTTAAATCAGCTATGAAATTTACCTATTAGGTTTTTCCAAAAAAATATTAACGTAACACGCGTACAAATTATTATAAAAACTGCCTTATTTCAATAGCTATCTAACAAGGTACAAATGTTCAATGTACCCTTAATAGTTCTAAGAAAATACTAGTAAAAATAACACAAGTAGTACGAATTTTATTTTTAGATAAACAGTAAAAAACATTTCAAAAGTAGAGTTTAATTCTTCATTTATTTCAAAGTTATACTTTATTTTTTATATGTCTTGCTCAAAATGGGAGCCCCTATTCCGTATACAGACACGGCAACTTCTTCTTATTTCCGACCTTGTTACTCTGGTTGTCAGATTATGCCTTATGTGTTGGGCAGCATCGACTATCCTTTGTCTAAGGTTTTCTATAGTATTGACTGGTGTGGCATAGACCATCTCCTTCATATGACCCCATACGTAATAATCAAGGGGTGTTAAGTCAGGGCTTCGCGCTGGCCAAGGTATTGGGCCCGCTCTTCCAATCCAACGGTTAGGGAAACGTTGATCAAATAATTGTCGTACTGTCAGCCGATAATATGCTGGACAACCGTCGTTCTGAAACATCATTCGCTGTCTGACGGCGAGAGGAACATCTTCTAAAATCACCGCCAGATGATTTCTTAAAAAATTTTCATAGATTTCCCCGTTTAAATTTTGAGGAAGAAAGTGTAGCCCTATTAAATAGTGGCCAATGACTCCCATCCACACATTAATATAAAACTTCATTTGGAAACTAGTTTCACGTGTTAACTTGGGATTTTCCTCTGCCCAATAATGTAGGTTGTGGAAATTTGTTATACCCTCGCGATTAAATTTCGACTCGTCCGTTCATAAAATACTTGTTAAAAAATTTGCACTTTCTGGATCTGAATTTAACATAATGCGGCAGAATTTCACTCTCCTTCCAGGATCACCTTCCTCCAAGCCTTGGACAGGGGTATAGTGGTAAGGATGACATCCAACTCTACGTATCGTAGACCAAACTTTCCATTGTGACGTTACGGGTAGTCTTGCGACTTTATTAGTTGAAATAGTTGGGTCTTCCTCAAAATACATCAATATTTCTTCCTCATCATCTGGTTCATAAACGGGAGGAGCACCAGCGTCACTTGTTCTACATTTCACGGAGCCAGTTTCAGCGATATTTCGATATGCCGTACTGAATACACGTGCATTTGGTAAGCGGCGGTTAGGGTACCAAAGGCCATATTCTCGGCGAGCTTCAGCAGCGTTGCCACCACAGTATCCATAGACAAACAAGATATCAGCGTATTCTGCGTTGGCATACGCGGCCATGGCACAGAAAATACAATAACAACAACTAATAACAACAACAACTACGAGCAAAATCAAAATCTTCGATAACTAATTTAACAAGACCAACAAACTTAAGGGACACGTAGATAAGAATGTCAGTTAATGACATATATGCACAAACGTCAAAGTCAAGGACTGACTGACTTAAATGAAAATGAACGATTAGTCGTTTAATAAATTCCGCCACCAGCATTATCTTTACTAATTTTTTATTAGAACTATCAAAGGATACATTAAACATTTCTACCTAGTTAGATAGCTATTGAAATAAGGAAGTTTTTAAAATAATTTGTACGCGTGCTACATTAATATTTTTTTGAAAAAACCTAATAGGCAAATTTCATAACTGATTTTTAAAAAAAAATTTTTACAAGTTTTTATTTTAAATGTTCACATGATCGAAATGTTTCCGGATATTTTTCATTCCAAATGGATATCTATAATACTGGACAAGTAATCCAGTAAAAAAAAATTAAAAAATGTCAGGTAGATTTTTCGGAAATTAACTTTTAAGACATTAAGATCTACTTTTTTGAGAAAAACAAAAAAATTTAAATATCTCAAAAACTATTGAGTTTTGCATAATGTATGTTAGGGCTAGATTTACTCCTTAGCTCATGCCTCATCACATCTCCAAGGGAATGTATCGAATTACCAGTAACCCTGTATATTTCATTCATTTTTGTTTCTTTATATATACAGCAAGCAGCAAGTAATTGCGTACGTTGGGCCACATTTACAATGGGCAACCGACTTGCAGCGCACGCAGGTGTGATCCCAACGTAAATGTAAATACCTTCATACAGTGAGGTCCATAAGTAAAGCATAAATTCATTATCTACGTAATTGCTCCTAATCCTATAACGCGTCAATTTTTTATTCTAAATTGATATTTTTTTAGCATAATTTTATACGTCCCCCTTTAACCTTCTTGGAGTGACAGCTACACTTTAAAATTTTTAAATGGAACGAGGGTGCGTGTGATAACTCACTTAAAAGGTTTTTTTTTTAATTCTCCATCCAGCAATATAAAATCTTTTGAATTTCTCTAATTTTTTCTTGAAAAATAGTACAAGTTTAATGTTATTAATTAAAGAAAAGAACATGAAACCGTTTAAATTAAATGTTCAAACTGGGCGTCCGCGTCCGTAGCTTCTTGACAATGGAGGCGTTACTGAAATTCTTCTAAAATATTTTGTATCGTTTCCGGGGTGATTTAATTAATTTCCTGCCTTATTCTGTCTTTTAAATTATCGACGTTATTTGGTCGTAGAGGTAGACTTTCGATTTGAAGTAACCTCATAAAAAATAGTCAAGCGGGATCAAATCAGGAGAACGGGCAGGCCACTCAGTTTCAACTCATCTACCGATCCACCTATTGGGAAAAACTTGATTGAGATAGACCCTTATTTCCAACGCAAAATGTGGTGTAGTTTCGTCCTGCTGATACCAAATATTTCTATCAATTTCATTAGGGTTGTCATCATATGGAAAATATTCTTAACTCTAAAACTAAGAAATTTTGAGCAGAAATATGGTCCGATAATTCGAGAATTTATAATTCCAGCCGAAACGTTCACTTTCTCAGGATATTGAGTATTGGCCTCCATCATCTGACAATTTTTTCTATATTTAAGAATACATAAATTAAAATATATTTGAACGCCAGATTTGTACGAGTATATTAACTTTTATAATTATTTTGCACTTTAAAAAATTTAGGGGGTACTATTATTATTTAGTACTATTACAACCGCGCCAATTCTGCAAGATTATGATTTTCTTACTTTACACAATATTTTAGTCTTTTACCTCACACGTTGGTTGAGGTGGTACCAGCTCTCCTACTATTAGCTGCCGCTATCTATATATATTGATATGAAAAATAAAATATCAGAAAGATGCACCTTTTAAAATCACATAAAATTTATGAACTTACTAATCAGAATCACAAAACATCAAGACGTCACTTGAGAATAAATAAATTTAGACAAAAAAAACCGTAATCAAAAGTTAGACAATAGCAAATTCAAAACGTACCAAACATAAATGCTGCGTAAAACATTAAAATGTAAAATTTTCCACGATTTAAAAACTTGCTGACAAACATATCAAAATTCACTAAAGAAGGAGGAAAATAAACAGTCAAAACTTAAATAAAATCATGCAATATTGTATAGAGGAACTTTTGAATACAAAATTTCAATAATCAAGCATAAAGGGGTGTCTACAGACAAAAATGGGGCCCTAAATTGAACAAATTGGCAGCTTTGAGAAAACAGGTCAAATTCAGATGTTAAAATTTAGTTTTGGGAAAAGACCAAAATAAAAAAAATTGTGTGTGTACACTCAACTTTCACCCGAACTTGAAAAAAGACGAGAAAAGGGGGCTAATTTAGTGTAGTGCGCGAAGGCATCGGCAAGGGTACAAGTGACAGGTAATTTTTTTAATAAAGCACGTAGAAACATAAAAGGCACATCAAAAGAAAGAGGGAGAAGCAGGGAGAAAGAATCAAGTGAGAAAGGACAGAGAAGAATAGTACAAATATAAAAACTAAATTTGACCAGTTTTGACAAGGAAGTCAAAATCTTGTAACCATGACAACAACCAAAAAGGTATAAAAGAGATGTCAGATTTGATGTCCAGATCTATCAAAATTTGTTTACAAGAAACCATAGAAACGCTTTGTTTTAAAATCGCACACAAATTTGTCACAGCATATCAACTACGGCGGTGAAGAGCCAAAATTGCTGATAAGGCAAATTTCAAGCAAGAAAACTAAATTATAGAGTAACAATCATTATAAACCTACCTGCAATAATTAATAAAGTCGAGTCGGCAAAATAAAATCGGAACTTTAAATTTGTGTTGCGTGCACGGGTCAACTTTAATCCAAGTCTATGGATTATGGAAATCGCCTTGAAGGATTCACGGACTTTTGAAATTTTGTCTGTGACACCTTTGATGTAAGGTAGGAAAGCTTTTTGCTGAGGAGGAGTTTCTGTCTGATCAATTTGGGAAGGATTTTGTGCTTTGTGTATGGATCGCGTTATATGTCCTTTGTCGTAACCGTTTTGTAGAAGTGCTTCTTGTAATGTTTGTGATGCAAAACGGTTACGACAAAGGACATATAACGCGATCCATACACAAAGCACAAACTCCTTCCCAAATTGATCAGACAGAAACTCCTCCTCAGCAAAAAGCTTTCCTACCTTACATCAAAGGTGTCACAGACAAAATTTCAAAAGTCCTGAAATCCAATAACATAAAAACCATATTCACAACACACCAAACAATTTCCAATTTAATCAGAACCCCAAAAGACCAAATACCTAATGATTCCCACGGTGTATACGAAATACCTTGCTCAAACTGTCCCCAAACCTACATTGGACAAACCAACAGACGGATTAACAATAGAATATATAAACATCGTCTTGCAGTTAGAAAATCCGATCCCACATCATCACTTGCCCAACAGCGCCTTCTAACAGGCCATAATATAGACTTCGATAACACCAAAACCATAGCACCATCATTTTTCCAGAAACCGCGAATCATCCGCCGAAGCAATTGAGATTGAAAAACGTCCCAATTGTCTAAACAAAAGGGATGACGGTCATCGTCTTCCAGTCGCTTGGAAATCATTGATCTCCAGGCTAGCCCCACAATATTCATCCACACCTCATAATCCTGATAGCAGCCGTTCTGCTCTGATGCCTCCATCAACAGACCCTCAACCCCCCACCACTCTCCCACCCACAGACAGCTTCCGTATAAATAACACTTCGTCCGATACTGCCAGCGAGTTCGCTCTAAGGAGTAGGCAGGTTGAGGCCTTAGAGACGGATCGCGGTGAGATCTGGGGAGTAGGCAGATTGAGACCCCGGAATCGAACCAGTTCCATGAACTCCTAGCATTATTTTCTTTGACAATTTTTACTTGACTCACTTTTTCTCTTGAAAATGGCTCCAAAACGGGAGCCGAAACGTCGAGACATTAACAATCTCAGACGCGGTTCAACCCGAGAACCTAGTATTTTTCATATATATATATATATATATATATATATATATATATATATATATATATATATATATATATATATATATATATATATATATTTACATAAATTTTACTTACAATTATAAATTGTAATGATGATTGAAATTATATCGTATTTACCTTTTTTTGGGGGGGCTAGCTCAGTTTTCTGGACCATTTTCATTATTACTAATGGTAGATGTATGGTTACATTAGAAAAGATGCTCAAATAATATTTTTTTCCACTTTTCATGAACACCTACTGGGTATCCCACTGAAAATTAAACAGTGATGTAATTTCCTTTTAAACCGGTAGCTATTCAAATCAGACCGTTTTACTATGAAAAATGTCTTGAAGGACCTATCATCTAAAATATATAGTAAATAAGCTGGCAATCACATACGCGGCACAGCCGTTCTCATTAAAACAGAAATCAAACACCGACAAACCATAATAGGTGGCATTAAAACGCTAGAAAATACCTCAATAATAGTTATAATAAACAGACAGGACATACTATCTCATCCATTTATAAAAGACCTCTGACAATATTGAACGACAAAGACATAGACATCATCAAAAAACATCATAGACAATATATAGCCCTCGGTAATTTCTACTGCAAACACTCATCTTGGAACAGGATAAGCAAATCCTCGAACCCATTAGATATAAAACTTTTTAAATACATCGTGAAATATCCATTCACAAAAATAATAGTCTCAGACCTTGCCACCAAGCCAAATTCCGCACAATATATAATAGATATAATAATCGCAAATAAAATAAATGTCCCCACCGAATCAAAAGTAATAACCGCCCTAAGTACTGACCACAATTCCGTAATAACCACTTTCGATATAATATCTCAATATAAACAACCAAAAAATAGACCCACAGAAAAGGACTACAACTGGAAAACTTATAGAAGCCACTTAGCATCAAAAATCGTATTTATCCCACCATGCAACAATAAACACGAAATAGACCATGCAGCAATAAACTTGCAACAGGAAATCACCAAGGCGCTACAAATAGCTCTTACAAACGAATCTCAATGCAACTACAATAATCAGTTGCGGCCAGATTTAATTCAGCTAATCAAATACGAATCTCAATTAAGAAAGCAATATCAAAAAACTAGATCACCAGCACCAAAAACACAAATTAACAGAATTAAAAAGGATATCATAGAAAAAACAAAGACTCGCTGCGGATACAGACTTACGAATGATATAGAATCCCACATCTATTTTCTTCCTCGTAAATTTAAATACAAAAAACCCAAATATCCCCACTTCAAACCACCACTGGCTTCGCTATCACTGACGAAGAGAAGTTGGACTCCTTTTTTCAACAATATATCCAACAATTCACTCCTACACTATAGACAAATCCCTCAGGAAAAAAGCGCTAAAGTTCTACAACAAATTACAAAACACAGACGTCACCTCAATTGATAAACCCATCCCCATTAATCCTACAAATATGCTCAAACATAAACCCCAAAAAAGCACCCGGAGTAGACAACATACCTCTCTTCATCCTAAGGCACACTCCTAATAAATCTATACTATATATTACCAAATTCTTCAATGTAATAATCCTGCACACAAATTACCCCAACTCTTGGAAAACAGCTAAAATAGTCCCTATTCATAAACCCGGAAAATCCAAAAAATACCAGAAAACTGCAAAACCATAGGTCTCCTCCCTGTAGTAGGCAAATTCCTAGATTTCATTCTCCTTTACCATCTGATGTAGGCCGTAGATGGCAACAAAATCACATGCGAATTCCAGTACGGGTTCCGCTCACAACATTCCATTTCCCAACTTCTCAGAGTCATAGAAATAGCAACTATAAATGGCAATCGAGGCCAGAATACTGGAATAGTATCACTGGAACTCGAGAAGGCATTTGATAAAGTCTAGCACCCCACACTGCTGTCTAAACTTCATCTTGCGAAAATTCCGACTCGTATTGTGAAAACAATGCAGTCAATGTTCATCCCTTAACCCTATATCCCCCTTGGGCGTCCCCCAAGTCTCAGACCTTGGTCCTATCCTTTTTACCCTCTATATCAATGACCCCACGGTCCTACGGACCACAGACTAACCTACTCCATCTATGCCGATGGCACAGCAATAGTAGCCACGCCATTAATCCTGAATTAACTAAAACACTCCTAAAAAGCAAACGGTCATTGTCACTCGATATTTTGAAAACATAGGACTGCATGTAAGTGCACCTAAAACCAAAGCTACATGCATAACAAGAGAGAAAAGCACAAAAACCCAGAAACAAACATCAGCATCAACAATCAACATATACCATGGTCAACTGACATAAAATACTTGGGGTAACAAGAGATCAAAAAATTAATTTCAATAAGCACATCAGTAAAATTAAGCAAAAAGCAAATATTAAAAGTATCCAATTATATCTCATAATCAAACACGCACCAATAAACACAGCCACATTATTATACAAAATATACATTAGAATTATCTTAACATATACTGCACCGGCCTGGTATCTTTTAACATCGCTAGCCAACCAACACACTTTACAAAAAATTCATTCAAAAGCACTTAAACTTGCACTAGTTTGTCAAGATACATAAAAATCCCCTACACAATAGAGCAGGAACAGAAACATTACAAGAACACATAATATTAAACATTATACCCAACTTTGCCGAAAAGTTAATGACAAATCCAAACCCAACCATTCGCACAATACTCCCATCCACCATCTCTCGGTAGGGTCGGCATGTAGCTGGGTTTAATTTGTTTTTAGTCCTTTTATATATAAGGCACTTGCAGATAGGTTGGAATATTATAATTTCTATTTTTATAAATTTTATAACATTTCTTTCTGCTGTAAAATTGCTTATTCCGTGAAGTTTATCAATTTTATTTTTGATTTGCATTGTTTCGACCCTACCGAGAGATGACGCTAGTTACGCTCTACTGCTGTGTAACGGAACTTAACAATATCTATGAGATGCGACACAGGTTTATCGAATGTATGCTTGCTCACTTGCACTGCACTGACGAGACCCCAAAAATAGGTCGAAACCGGTCTGCTGTTAATAACATCCTGAGATGAAGGAGGTTTCGCATCTTTCTCGTGCAAAATATTAAACTTTTCCAAGATATAATTGAACTGGGCATATTAGAACTTAGATTTACCATATTTATGTAAAAATTACAGAATATTATTTTATTTTGGGTAAAATTTATTATTAGATATTTTCATTTTATTATTTCTATATCAGGATAAGACAATTTTGCCTTTCTGTGCACTGCCACTGTTAACACAAAATGTTAGCGTCCATTTTGAGAATTTTTCGATCTGCTTTTGGAATTTGCATATTTCCTCGCCCGAGACATAAATGTCTATCTGCTGTTGCCATCGCTATTCACATATCACTAAAATACTACATAGTGTGTAATCATGTCTGGCCATTAGTATGAATGCGCGCTATTATCTGTACATGTGTTGATTAGTTAGCAAAGCGCATTTAACTGCCGATATTGACAACACCTCGGCCTCCCAGTCATCTATCAGACCAATCCAAATGGTATAATGCAGAAACCATGCCATGCAAATGCGGCAGACTGCTGTGCAGGAATGTTCAGATAAATTTTTAATTAAACTAGTTTGTGTCTATTTTGATACAAATATGCCATAACTTGTGGCTGTAGAAGATGGCAGTGTAGTTATAGGGGTACAGTTATATGAATTAATAATGTAAACTAATTCATAAAAGCAATATATTATATTAATTTGCAGTTCGGTAATCAGATAATAATCATATAAAAAAAATTATGTATTATGCAAAAACAAATCTAAAAGGTATTCAAATTGTTACTTAGTTAATTTCCAAAGCATTAAATACTAACCAATTGTACGAGTTTCTGAATTCTAATGATATATTACTCTCTTTTCAAATAGGCTTAAGGACATTTTTTAGTACAAGTATTGCTTTGGCTCAGGCTTAGTGTATTAGTGTTATTTGACATCTCAATGGAATTTGATATCATTAATAATAAACTCATTTGTACTGAAGTATAATATTATGGTTTTGACAATGGTTCAGTGGCTATTATAAAATCTTATCTAACAAATAGGCGGCTGCAAATTAGAATTCAAAATAAAAGTCAAGACCTAGCCCGTATAGAAGCTGGAATTCCCCAGGGATCGGCAATTGGTCCTCTATTATTTATAATATATACTGCAGATCTTTTAAAGTGTATAAGATTTTCCAAAGTCCAAGCTTATATATGCTGATGACTTTCAAATTAATGTATTTAAGTTTTTCAATTGAGAATGTGATTGCAGCCCAGGACAGCATCACCAATGATTTAGATATGTTATTTAATAAAAGCCAGAAGCGTAACTTTAGATTGAATGCTACAAAATCAAATATTATGGTATTTGGAGCCAAATCTTAAGTCAACATAACCCATCGCAATTGATATCAACACTAACCCTTTGCCTATTGTTATCAGTGTTTGGTATTTAAAAATTTAGGTTTGATTATTCATGATGATTTTAGACTTCAATCGCATGTAGATAATTTTTTTAAAAAATCATACAGTTCTATGAAACTTTTATACTCCAAAAGATTTATACCAAATAGTCATCTAAAAAAAGTTTTTGTGAGTCTCTTGTTCTGTTTTTGTTTTACTAATGTGATTTTATTTATGGTCCCTGTCTTACTCTCATCAATACAAAAACGCATAAAAAAGGGTACGAAATTTTTGTGTTTATTTTTGGATTACGTAAATTTGACTAGTGTCTCAAAAAATTAATGAATTTATGTGGCTAAACATGAAATATAGAAGACTGCGCCATCTTAACGTGTTTGTTCACAAATAAGTAAATTCAAATTTTAACTGTTCCTTAAATACAAAGCGAGTCATGAGATCTCACATCCATAATATAACTATACTATTAGCGGGGGTAAATAGGGCGAGCGTAGGTGCGTCTTTACTATGTACATACTTCGGTATGCGATGTAAAGCAACGTCAGGCGCAGTTAGTAGTTCGATGGGTGACCATTCCAACGGAAACCGCGTCCTCGCCTCACACATCTTACAGCGGCTTGTATATCAGTGTATGCACGGAAGCTATACAACCTTAGGCGAGGGTTTTATAGGAGATATACCATCCTTCGAAGGGGATGTAAAGCCGTCGGTCCCTTGTCTATTAAATGTTAGGCAAGTAAAAGATCCCTACTCTTCTTAAGGGAAGAGGTTCGGCAAAATTCCTGGTTGGGGGTAGCTCGTCTACAGGCGTCGGTGTTAGGCCTCAGTAGTGGAAATAGGCCGACGTTAAATAAATATATATTAAAAAAAACGGGGTAAATAATAATAGTCTTTATTAAAGAAAATGAACTACACAAATATAGGCGATGTTTAGCTTGGCAAGTTCTTCTTACACATAACCTATACAATGTAACAAAATTTGTAACTATATTAGGCATACAAAAATACAAAATACCCCGACACAGCTTAATATAATACGAACAGCGCCGGAATCTCCAAACAGGTCATCCAATCGTTGCCCCCATGTACACGTCACCTAGTGCTGCAACCCGTAGACGGGGACACTGACCAGCTACCCAAAAAAGAAACAGCCACTGGTATAACCTAAACAAAGAAAAATAAGAAGAAAAACACCCATTCTCGATGCCCACGCTATTACGTGACTGTCACTATAATTTAAACTGTCAAAAATGTGTGAAATAATGCTTCAGTTTACTTTTGAAGGCAGCACAACTTAAATTTTTAAATTCTGTATTGATTTGGTTGTAATTTTTAACAAAATTATAGGGGAATGATCGGCTAAAGGTGGACGTAAGATATTTTGGCCTATTAAAATCACAGTTAGACCTAACATTAAGTGTAAGTTGAATCGATATGATATTCTCGAGCGGAGGTAAGAGGGATCGCCTCGGAGAATTAAACGATGAACAAAGTTTAGTTTAGGTGTAGCTCCCAAATTTGACTCATAGGCAGCCAATTAAGGATATTTAAATTCGCAGATATTCTACCGTATTTTTTTAATCCAAAAACCAAACGACAACATGTGTTTTGAACATTTTGTATGCGATATCGGTTAATTGAATCGACACAAGGGCCATAAACAAAATGAGCTTAATTAAATAAAAACAGCACAAGATACTGACACAACGTCTTTCTTAAATTAAACCTTAAAATATGTTTTTTAGCATAAAGCAATTTTAGAGTGAAACATGATTTACTTATCAAACTGCTAACGTGTGCCTCAAATCTTAAATGCGGATCAAAAATGATTTCCAGATTTTTATGTTTAGTAGTATAAGGCAACAAATCATTATTTATTTTAAATTCAATATTGGGCAAAATCATTTAAATATGTTTACTATTACCGAACAGCATGTAAAATGTTCTATTTGCATTCAGTTTTAAATTATGTGAAACAGAGATGTTAATTACTGCATTTAGATCGGTATTGATGCGGTTACAGTCTTCATGTATACTATTAATAACGAAGCTGCAAGAAATTTGTGTATCGTTGAAATCAGTTGTGTAAATAATGAAAAGCAAAGGCCCCAATATACTACCTTTTGGAACACCTGTAGTGATATTAGTTACAGAGGATGAATGACCATTGATGATAACTTTCTGCTTACGTTTACTAAAGTAAGAGCTAAATAAATTGACAATAAGATTATCATAACCTATATATTTTAATTTAGCTATCATAAGACGATGATCCATCATGTCGAAGGTTTTAGAAAAATCCGACAGTAGTAAAGCTGCCAATTGTTTTTATCCAGTGCCTGAAAAATGTCATCAGTGACATTTAACAGAGCAGAAGTAGTACTGTGGGACTTCCTATAACCTGACTGACATTCAGGAGGCATATTATTGACCATTATAAAGTCATTTAGCTGTTTATAGATGACTCTTTCCAAGATTTTTGACAGTATAGGGAGTATACTTATAGGTCTTAAATCGGAAATAGAAGTCGGACAACTGATTTTCGGAATTGGTTGCACTAACGTCATTTTCCAATTATTAGGGAAATAACCTTGCTTCAAGCAACAGTTTTATATGTGTCGACATAAGGAGCGATGCAAGGGAAACAATGTTGTAACATTTTTATAGGAATGCCATCATTACTATATGTTTTACCACTTGGGTGAAACTAGTTTGAGATGGAAAGTTTTGTTAGCGGGGTGACGGTGTATAAAAATTAGTTTTTTCCGTACAATCGTTGTTCGTTGTCGTTGTTGTTGCTATGAAGCAAAAAATTATTAAATTCCTCAAGGCCAAGTAGGTAAATCTGTATTTTTATTAGCCCGTACTCCCATAGTTTTTAAACATTTCCATCCCTCTTTAGTATTGCCGTCTCTAAATAGAGCTTTTAAGTAAGCCTTTTTCTAGCGCCGCACCGACGTTAACGTGTAATGTTTTATAATTATTCCAATGCTCATCACTTTTAGTTTACTTGTATTTACTTAATGCCCTGTCACGCTCTTTCATCACGGTTTTAAACGTTTCAGTAAGCCATGGTGCTTTAGGTTTACTTACCTTAATCGTTCGCAGCGGTGCATGTTTATTAAATAAAAATAAAATTGCATTAGTTAAAAATTCAACTTTCATATCAATATTAAGTAGATAAATTATATTAAACGTTAGATTATTTAAGTCATTCTGAAAATCGTTATAACTGAAATTTTTCAAATTCCTAATTGTTATGATACTTTGGCTCTTTCTGGGTGACCTATTTTTTTATTACAATATACTAAACAGTGGTCCGAATTGGGTCGAGTAAAGTTTGCGAAATTGCGGTGGCTCTGGTTGGCTCATTAATAAGCTGTACAAAGTTATATGCATCGAAGGATTTAGTTAGTAGATTATTATGAAGAAATAGATTTACGTTAGTATCGCCACAGACAATTACGTGATCCACTGTGGGAATAACATTTGATAAAACTTCATCCAGTTGTTCAATACAGGCAGATAAATTTTTATCAGGTGGCCGACATATAATGCGAATAGCAAGTTTATGGTTGTTGGTAGAGATTGTAAGCCATAAATGTTCAAAACTATAACTATTAAGTACCCAAATTAATTACAGAAACTTTACACCTGGCGTTATTACTCACGTAGGCTGCTACCCAGCCTCCGCGCTGTACGTCATTTCTATCCGCCCTGTATGGTTGATAGTCAGGAATATGCACTGTATTGGAATTGATGTTGGTCGACAACCAAGTTTCTGTTACACATACAATATCAAAGCCATTCTCCCTAACTAAGTTTGAGAAATCACAAAAATTTGGAACTAATGAGCGAACATTAAACTATGCAACCGTCATGCAGACCTAAAATAATAAATCATTATTACAAGCATTATCATCAAAGATATGTGATATATCACAAATTATATTTCTTGTTTGTTATGAAGAGTAGAAAGGTAATGAGCGATATATAATAAAAAGTATGAGAGCAAGTGTAGAATTAAAGCCGAAGGCAAGATCAAAACAATGATTAGAAACTATAATAAAAAATTAGGTAGGTTTAAGAGAACTGGTTTAGATAAATTTAAAAAAAAACTTAAGCAAAAGCTAAATAAACAAAGAGATAGAACGATGAGTAGCTCAAGTGGAGAAAGTTTACTCCAGAGGGTCAATATATAGAAAATTATACATTCACACACAAACAGTCAAACTCAGAGTTTTTCAATAAAATCAGTATATTGTCTGAAAGTTATTTGTGGCATTCTACGAATATTCTTTCCTATTATTTGGGTTTTCTACAACATGTATTGTTATCCTCTTCAAAACAAATCACCGAATCTACAAATTATTGGAAAAAAGCCTCTTCGCCCGTGACGTTTCTCCAAAGGAAAAGTCAGAGGTTATGTTTTGCAAATAATATAAATCGGAATAAACACAGAAATAATGTATTTTGCTGACGTTTCGAAAAGTAATCTCTTTCCGTTTTCAAAGCTTTTTTTGGAAGAATTCTTATTTTGCTGTGTATGTCAAATACACAGCTTTAAGATTCTGTTTATGTTATTTCGATAGATACTTACTACTTGCACAGAACATAGACCTGATGATATTTTCTTTTAGATAATTTTGAGTTTGTTAAGTTCTTCTTTTAGCATTAGTAGCCAGGTTGTACAAATATCTACAGAACAATTCGATACGCACTTATCTTCATTTAATAAGATTATTGCTGATTCTTTAATTTTTCTTTTTTTGGTACCTGTTTCTGTTGTTAAAATTTTTGCCGAGTCCCAGTTTATCCTATGTCCGTTTTCCCAAGCATGTTCACAAATCTTTGAGTTCTGAATTTCATTATTTCTAATGTAATCCTTGTGCTCATTCAACTTCACACTGAAAGGTCTGGACGACTCACCCACATAACATTTATCACATTCGCACGGGATATTGTAAATACAGTTTTTTGAATTCTGCTCCCTGTTTATCGGTTTTGTTTTTGTTAAAATAGATCTTAAAGTGTTCCCCGTTTGAAATATCGTCCTAACATCAAATTTGTCACCTATACCGCGTAGCTTTTCCGATAGTCCGTATACATAAGGAATTATTGCTGTATAATGACGTTCAAGCTTTTGTCGTACCTGATTGTCCCTATTTTTAACATTTCTGAAAACTCTATCAACAAAGGCTTCAGGATATTGATTTTGTACTAGAACCTCTTTGATAAATTTTTTCTCGTTATTTAATATTTCATTATTAGATGAAATTATTTTGGCCCTATCGTATAAACATTTTACAACACCCCTTTTAACATTTATTGACTGATTTGAGTTAAAATTTAGATATCTATTAGTATGTGTTGGTTTTCTATAAACGCTTGTTTCAATTGTATTATTTACCCTTCTAATTAAAACATCTAAAAACGGTAGTTCATTCCTACTTTCTACTTCTAATGTGAATTTAATAGACGGTTCCTTACTATTAATATTTTCTAAAAAACTATCTAGTAAATCGACACCATGAGGCCAAATTGTAAAGATGTCGTCAATATATCTCCACCAGACAACCGGTTTGTTTATACAGTTTTGAACATGTGTGTTCTCAAAGTTCTCCATAAATATGTTGCTTAAAATTGGTGATAATGCAGACCCCACGGCCATACCAAAATCCTGCTGATAGAACTCATTGTCCAATTGAAAATAGGTTGTTTTTATACACAGTATTAAGAGTTCCAATATGCTATTTACTCTTAATTTAGTTCTAGTTTCCAAATTATTATCATTCAGCAACCTGTCTTTAACTATTTTTAATTAGTACTTGGATGGTGACCATTCCAACGGAAACCGCGTTCTCGCCTCACACATCTTCCAGCGGCTTGTATATCAGTGTATGCGCGGAAGCTATACAACCTTAGGCGAGGGAGGCGGAGGGGATGTAAAGCCGTCGGTCCCTTGTCTATTAAATGTTAGGCAAGTAAAAAATCCCTACTCTTCTTAAGGGAAGAGGTTCGGCAAAATTCCTGGTTGGGGGCAGCTCGTCTACAGGCGTCGGTGTTAGGCCTCAGTAGCGGAAATAGGCCGACGTTAAATAAATGTATAAAAAAAAAATAAAAACTATTTTTAAGGTTTCATCTACCGGAACATATGTAAAAAGATTAACTACATCAAAACTAACAGGTGTGATTCATGAATATCGTTTTCATAAATTTTTTCTATAAAATGTTTACTATTTTTAATATATGAATCGGTATTTCCAGATAATGGATCAATAGTTTTAAGTAAAAATTTTGCAAAATTATGACATGACGAATTAATAGAACTAACAATTGGTCTTAAAGGAATATTTCGTTTATGTGTCTTTGGTAAGCCATAAAAATGAGGAGGCTTACTATGATGTGGTGTAAGTTTCCTTCGTTCAAAATCATTAAATTCATGTTTGATTTAAACAAAGTTCTGTAAATTTTGCTCTCTATTAATTTTGTTGGATCTTTGTTTAGTTTTAAGTAGGGTCCCTCATTTACAAGAGTCATGATTTTTGTGTTATATATATATATATATATATATATATATATATATCATTATCTACAATGACTGTGGTGTATTTTGACATTTCATATTGAAGAATAAACATTGGTGCATAATTTCAATATAACAGAATAAATTAAAACTTTTTACACATAAACATTTAGGTACATACTAAGGTTACACCGTGGTACTACAGCTCTGGAATTTTATTTTCATGTAGGTCCATAGAGACAGTTTAAAGCCTGGAACTCCACAGGTAGTCTAAATTCAGTGCTAGCAAAAACCCAAATAGTTGTGGAACTACAATTTTGTACAATGTCCAAAGCCATGATGCTGGACAAGCTTTTAATAACGTTTTCAGCCATCAATTTGGCGCAGAAACATAAATTTTGAGTGAAACTTGATGTGTGCATGACCTAAAAAGTTGATATAGTGTTAGAAGTAAGTAAAAGCCATTGTTCGGCAGAATATTAGTATAAGTTTGTGTAATAGGTCATATGGAACAGTTTTCATTGGTATTTGGGATGCTAAAAGCTTATTTTTCAGAATAAACTTGAAAAAATTTCAAAAATTTTAAATTTGTTAATATCCACTCTACAGCTTTCGTAGTGGTATAGAAAAAATCAACAAGAAACATAGGTAAAGGAAATATAAGAACATTTCAGGTAATTTATTGAAAAAGGCCTAAAAATTCCATATTTAGTTTTGACACATAATAATTTAACAATCTAGACAGCCAGATTTACGAATTTTACGTAATCTCCATGGCAACAACTAAATAAAGAGTCGTAATTTTGCATTGCTAGAGGAAGCTGCGTTAAAATTTTGCTCCGTAAAATATTGAAATTTATGTTAAAAATTGAATTTAAAAATCGTGGTTTTGCAGCTAACCTCAATATAGGAGTCATATTAAATTTAAAATCACTTTAAGTCAGTGAGACGGAAATTACAAAAATTTAAATAATAATCTCGTATATTGTTACATGCGAGCAGTTACAATCAAAAAAAAATTTTAAAACTTCACAAGCTAGAAATTACTTGCATGCAAAAGTTCATTTAAAAGGGGAATGTTACCCGAAAATTATCTTTATACTTACGGTTTACAGTGTTAGATTCAAATAAAGGGTAAAACAGTGCATCGTACATAAATTAAAGTGTTTCCTCGCATCGTTTTCACACCAAAACATTACCGAAGTCCAGAAGCCAATGGGACTGTGAAAAGAAAATCAGCTGATCATCCGGCAGCTGTCAAACCAACATAATCACAGATTGGAGATCTGCTACGTCAACGTAACAGGTATCGAAGTTTGGCACTAATAAAGAGCTCTTTATACCAAGCGGTATAATCATTTATTTCATGATATTTGTATTGATTAACGTTTCTTGTGCGCATAATTAGTAATAGAATTTGTATTTTTGTTAAGCTTAGTGCTGAACAAATAACAATAAAGGGTATCAATTGTTGTTGTGCGCTTATTTCAGTCTTCGCATGTTGTGGATAGTAAAACACTAGTAAAAATGTATTCTTCAGCTCAAATTGTTGCTTTGTAATATAATTTTCCGTCATTTATTGGGAAAAAAATAAAGTCGATTTACTATTATAATCATTATTACCTAGTTAATTAGCCTTGATTGTTTTCGTTATATTAAAACTAGACATTTATAATCGATTTTAAAATTTAATTTCTAAGAATTTTCTACAAAATCTGTTCAAGCGATAAACCGACCATGACCCTAAAAGGAATAAACCTCATTCTGTCATTAAATATATGTCTTCGTCTTTATGTACAGTGCTAATGTATTTGCAAATGACTTACCGTTACATTTTGCGCTTTCCTCGTTTAACACCGGCCCTACTATCAAGTTGGCTTTTGTCTGGTAAATCTATTGCACTTTAGAGTCCGCATTCTGGGATGCTGCAAGCAAACTATATTGCATATTTTATCATAGATGTTGTGGCGTAAATCATTTGACGCACTATGCAAGCTATACTACCTTATTCCCTCTAACGGCCTATATTCGATCACATGCTTAGTATTGAGCCTGTTATATGTATCCTATGACCCGTGAAAGTGTGAGGACACAGCTCATTAAAAATTTTGCTGCGGAATTTGTTACGGACCTCTAGCGTATGCGACCCACCATACGCTTTAGCGTTTTGTGGGCCGCATTATAACAACTGCTACACGTCTGTAACACATTTCGCTATTCTCCATGGGAGGGCGACACATTTGTGACACGTGATCAACGGAGGCAGACATTTTTGGTTGGCTTGGCTTGGCTTGTTGGTTAGTTGTTATTCTGTGAATCTTGATTTTATTCAAGGCATCCGCATGGATTTTAGAATAACCAACTCAAGAAAATTTCCTCAATCCGTTGTTGTTCCGTTTAGCGGAATATTTTGTGTTTGTGAGTAAATTTTATCTGCGGAAGCAGGATATTAAATTACACAAGGCTTTCCTGTGGAAATACAGTGTCAACTTTAAAAGGCGACTCAACCCCATTTATACGACTGTGGCTTCCAGGAGTTTTGGTGGATTGTTCCCTCATCAGTGAGGTAAATTATGTTTCATTTGTAGGTTATGTCAGAATTTCTCACATTAAGCACGCTTCACGTGCATTTCTGACTGTGAATTAAATCGTGATATCTTTAGGGTTCCACGGACGGGGCTTCTACACACGTCAGTGAGAGTTCCACGGACGGGGCATCCACACACAGTGGAAGGTTCCAGGGCTGGTGAGGCTACCATCAACCCCATCCTTGGGTCCATGTCTTGTGTCCCGAAGACATCTACGTAGGGCTACAGTTCCTCCACGTCCGGACTCGGTATCGTACCACCCTGAATAAGTGTGTTTGTGTTGTGATTATTTTTACTTACCGGGGACCACCTTCAGTGGTTCCGCTGGACATCAATTTATACTTTTTGGCATTTTAACCTGTACATTTTTAAATATTTTATGCACATATTTACATATATTTAAGGAGGTTCTTTAAATCAAACCTTTGTGGCAGAATTTATGACAATTCATGATGATATTGTAAACCGATGTGTAGCTACACGAGGCATTTTATGAATGTGTTATAACTTTTTAAGCGTGAAATATTGGCCACAACTGTGAACATCACCAGGTTACATGCTAAAGAACTAATTTTGTAAATTGTTCAATATAGTGCATTTCATTTTTAAAGAAAGTGTCATTATTTCGTCTGTGACCACTACATATGGAAAAACTCAGTGATTTGTTAAGTAAGTAAACTAATAATTTATCATAGTTTGTGTAAGCTTGGGCTTAACGCCCTGAGATAGTCTGAGCTAGAGAAATTTTATCGTAGGCACGTACATCACTTTCCGGGTAAGTCAGTGCCTACGGTATCTGCTACGCCACGGTAGCCCAAGTGATTTCGTTACGTAATTATCTGATAATCATTAAGATCCAACGTATCTATTTGTTTATGTACGTTCAACTCGTAGCAGTGGCGCCCAACGTGGAATAGTACAGTTATCTCAAGGCGATAGCAGTGGCGCCCAACTTAAATAGTACAGTTATCTCAAGGCGATAGCAGTGGCGCCCAACGTAAATAGTACAGTTATCTCAAGGCGATAGCAGTGGCGCCCAACTTAAATAGTGAAGTTATCTCAAGGGGATAGTAGTATCGCCCCTAATTAAGTTTTTTTTTTTGTGATAAATTGAGTGTCCCATTTGTTGGTGGTTTGCATAAGAAATAATACCCAGACACATAGTAACGTACGTGACACACATCAAAAGGGGGTTACTTTGCCTTAGCGTAATCGCTTCGCTTTTTTGGTAGGGGGGTGACTTCGTTTTTTTTGTCTTACTATTTCATGAGCGGATTAGTAAACAATAGTTGTTGCGTATAAACCATTGGAAAGATTCCTAAGTGCAGCCAACAGTTTTTTTTGTTGTTGATACGTACCGACGCCCAGCGTCGTTTTGCTAATTTACCCGATATTGTCATTTTTACACATTATTAGGTACTTACTAGTGTTAGTAAACTTTTTCTGCGTCCATACAGTTGCCGACGCCCAGCGTCGTTTTGCTAATTTTCTAGATTTTGTCGTTTTTATACATTATTAAGTGCTTATTAGTGTTTGTAAACTTTTTTTACGTACCGACGCCCAGCGTCGTTTTGTTAATTTACCTGATTTTATCGTTTTTACCCATTACTAAGTACTTGTTAGTGTTGGTAAGTTTTTTTTTGTGTCTATATACATACCGACGCCCAGCGTCGTTTTGCTAATTTTCTAAATTTTGTCGTTTTTATACATTATTAAGTACTTATTAGTGTTTGTAAACTTTTTTTACGTACCGACGCCCAGCGTCATTTTGTTAATTTACCTGATTTTGTCGTTTTTTCGTGTGTTTGATTGAAAATTCAGTATGGCTAGTTCACAAATTAAGTTAGATATCAATAGGTTAGTTAGGGATGAACTTGTTTATGAATTACAAGTACGTGGCTTAGGAGATGGTAGTGATCTTACTGTGGCAGAGTTGCGCACTGTTTTAAGAGAAGCCATACATTTAGAGAAAACCACTTTGGCTATTAAAAGTCCTCCATACCCGTACCAATTCACTGTCGATTCTGAAGCTCTAACGGCATCCCTAGCTGCTATTCAAAAACTTATTGATGAATTTGTAGGTAGTGAGCACGATAGTAAATATAAGGGGATTGTTTCCAAGATAGCTCATGCGTTGGGTCGTGTTAACAGGTCCATGCCCACTAATGACGAGCAAAAAGGTGTGAAGTCCAGTACTCGGCTCAAATTATTGTTAGCTTTTGATAAACTTAAGGATAAGGCCCGCGGGGATCGTAAGCTTAAAGAGTCAGCCATCCTCGATATGTCGGTATTGCATAATGCCATGGCTCAGGTTCAGCCTGATGCGCATAGCTCTGCAATAGCTGCTGATTTTAGTTCAGATGAGGAGGAGGCTGCGAAACCTAAACCCGTACCGGTTAGAGACTGGGGCTTGAAATTTACTGGCCGCAAGGGCGACATGTCTTTTTCAACTTTCTTAGAACGCGTCGAGGAGAAACGGAGGTCTCGTGGTATTTCACGCGCACGGTTATTTAAAGATGCAGTTGACTTATTTGAGGGAGATGCCTACAATTGGTATAATCTGGTGAAAGACTGGGCCACCGATTGGCCATCCTTAGTGGAGGCAATGAGGGAACAGTTCATGCCAGAGTCTTTTGACCGCGATTTGTTTGAGGAGATTAAGCGACGTACTCAAGGTAGTCAGGAAAGTATAGGATTATACATCGCTAGTATGATTGGGTTGTTCAAGAAGATGCACACTCCAATACCTATGGGAACCCAACTCGAAATCATTTTGGAGCGCATAGATCCATACTATCATCCTTTTCTTGCTTTTGAGAATATAACTTCTGTCACGCAACTCCTGCAATGTTGTCGTATGCTTGACTCCAAACGACAATTGGCTAAGTCATATGTTCCTCCTCCGCCTAAGAGTAAATCTCTTATACCAGAGTTGGCTTATGCATCCACTAGTTCTACTACTTCTCGTTCAACCTCTCGTTCTAGTCTCGTCTTGGATGAAGTCCAACATTCTGGAATCAAATGCTTTAATTGTGGTCAAGTAGGTCATGGGCATCGGGAGTGTCAGGCTCCTAGGAAGAAATTCTGCTATAAATGTGGTAAAGCAGAGGTTACGATTAGGTCCTGTCCTAAGTGTTCGCGTTCGGAAAACTGTCCAGGGAGACGCTAATTGGTCGAACAGTTTCTCCCGGTGTATGTGAGTCGACCAGCAATGTTGTTGACTTAAAGCAACAAATTTTTCTCGATTATGTCATTTCTCATGTGGTTGGGGATCAGCGTCCTTACTTACAACTTTCGGTGTTAGGTTTTCCTATGATGGGTTTGTTGGATTCAGGTGCTACCAGGACAATGGTAGGATCATCTGGTTTTGAGGTCTTCCAGCAGATTGGTTTAAGTTTGAAGCCTTCTGTCACTGAGTGCAGAGTGGCTAACGGGCAAGTCTGTTCCGTTATAGGTTATGTATCTGTTCCTTTCTGCTTGGGTGACAAAGTTCATGTAATAGATGTCCTAGTAGTTCCGGAAATACCGCATAAGTTAATTCTAGGGATAGATTTTTGGGTGGCGATGAATATTATACCAGATTTACGACAAGATGTTTGGCATTTTTCTGAGCAGGAACCACTCGTTGAGGTTAACAGTGTCCTTGACGAAACTTCTTTAAGTGTATCACAGAAACTAGCTCTGGATAGTTTGGTGGACGAAAACCGTAAACTGATGGGTACTTCCCTTGGTCGTACACATCTCGTTTCTCATGAGATCGAGTTACTCCCAGATACCAAACCTATCAAACAGAGATACTATCCTGTTTCGCCTGCCAGACAAAAACTGATTGATGATGAAATTAAGAAAATGCTGGAGTTAAATATCATCGAACCGTGTAAAAGCCCTTGGTCTTCCCCAATATGTTTAGTGCAGAAAAAGGATCAAACTTTGCGTTTTTGTGTAGATTACCGGCGCCTTAACGCTGTTACTAAAAAGGATGCCTATCCTCTGCCGCTGATTTCCTCCATATTAGATCAGTTGAGGGATGCCAAATATTTAAGTTCATTAGATATTAAGAGTGCATATTGGCAAGTTCCTATTGCTGAATCTTCCAAAGACTATACCGCTTTTACTGTCCCTAATGGCTTGTATAGGTTTCGAGTTATGCCTTTTGGTTTGTCAAATGCGCCTGCGACTTGGCAGCGTCTTATTGACACCGTGCTTGGAGCTGATTTGCAGCCTTCGGTTTTGGTTTATTTGGATGACATCGTGGTAGTGTCGAAGGATTTCGAATCTCACCTAGAGACGTTGCAGAAGGTTTTTGATCGCTTGCATTCTGCTGGGCTGATAGTTAGTTTTAACAAGTGTCAATTTTGCCGTCCTGAGCTTAAGTACTTGGGATATGTTGTTGATAAGTACGGTTTACGTCCTGACCCAGCGAAAGTAGAGTCGATTTTGAGTGTACCTTCTCCGAAAAATGTTAGGGAAATTCGTAGATTTATAGGCACAGCATCTTGGTATCGAAGGTTTGTACCGCAGTTTTCTACAATAGTGGCTCCTTTGTCGAACCTCACAAAGAAGAATGTTAGTTGGTGTTGGTCGCCTGAGTGCGAGAAATCTTTTAAACTTCTTAAGGAGTGTTTGGTTACTGCACCTATTTTGACCTGCCCTGATTTTGAGCGTACCTTTTATGTGCAGACAGATTCGTCGGCATTTGGTGTCGGTGCCGTGCTCACGCAGCAATTTGATGATGGCGAAAAGGTAATTTGCTATTTGTCCCGTTCTTTGACTAGCCAGGAGCGCAAATATAGCTCGGTCGAAAGAGAATGCATTGGCGTAATTTGGGCAGTGGAGAAGCTACGTCACTATCTGGAAGGTTTCCACTTCAAAATCATAACGGATTGTCATTCTTTGCTATGGTTGCAGCAGCTGAAAGATCCCCAAGGTCGATTGGCCAGATGGGCACTTCGTCTGCAGCCTTATGATTTTGAACTGATTCATCGCAAGGGCTCTGAACATACCGTCCCTGATTTTCTGTCTCGTTCAGTACCAGTAACGGTGGAATCCATCGAAGTATTGTCGGTCACGGACCATGCTGATTTTCCCACCGATAAATGGTATTTGAGAATGTTGGAGCGAGTCGAAAGGTCTCCTATGCGTTATCCCTTATGGCGTATACAGAATGGCCAGTTGTACAAGTATGTACGTTTGCGTTATCCCGAGTTAGCAGATCCTGCCGACACTTGGAGACTGGTTTTACCGAAAGAGAAACGCCTAGAAGTAATTAGGTCGTTGCATTGTGATGCGAGCTGTGGACACGCAGGGGTCCATAAGACTGTGGCTCGAGTGGGAAATAGGTATTATTGGCCGAAATTAAAGGCCGATGTGGCTAAGTTCGTTAGGCAATGTGAGATTTGCATAAGTACTAAACCCGAACAGAAGTCACTTAGGGGAAATTTGTTGAGTAAGACACCTACCGTTGGAAAACCTTGGCAATTAGTTAGTGCCGATCTGATGGGTCCATTACCCAGGACGGCTAAAGGTTATCAGTTTATTCTTGTCGTGTGTGACAATTTTAGTAAGTTTGCCATGGTGTTTCCGTTGAGGTCAGCTACCGCTAATAGCATATCGCAGGTCATCGAGGATAATGTAATTCTCTTATTTGGCGCTCCGAAGACTATAGTGGTAGACAATGGTCGTCAGTTTCAGAGTAACCGTTTCCAAAATCTTGCGAAAACTTACAACATCGAAATAGCGTACACCGCAAATTACCACCCTCAATGCAACCTGACTGAAAGGGTAAATCGTGTTGTTAAGACTATGTTATCTGCATATGTAAAGGATAATCACAGGGCTTGGGATCAATTTTTGCCGAAAATAGGTTTTGCCATTAGATCGTCCAAACATGAGGTTACAGGCCTAACGCCTAATTTTGTCAATTTTGGACGTGAAATTTCGTTAGATGGCAATAGTGATAAGTACGTACCTTCTGAGTCTGAGTACCCAGTTGTAAATCCTGAAAACCGTAAACTTGCCTTCGCTAAGATTTATAAGGATGTTCAGAGTAGAATATTAAAGGCCCATAAATCCAGTAAGAAACATTATAACCTAAGACGCCGACCCGATAAGTTTGTTTTGAAGCAAAAGGTCTGGAGACGTTCTCACGCCCAGTCTGATGCTTCTAAATATTTCACGGCAAAGTTAGCACCTAAATTTGTGGGTCCTTTCACGATTAGAAAAATTCTCTCACCATGGACTTATGAGCTCGAAGGTTCTGACGGTAAACATTCGGTGTGGCACATAAAAGATCTGAAAGCACACCCTCCCGATGACAACTAGTTGTGGTCTGTTCTGTTAGTTCCGTTGACGTACTTAGGCATCCGAATAGGCAATGACGAATTCGTTTTTTTTATGTTGGTCTTAGTGACATGGTTTTAGGTCACTTCTGTCGTTAATTTGGTAGTAACATTTGTTTTTCTGGTTCATTGGTCTTGCTCAGGTGGCTGAAACCCACTGAGTAAGTTTTCACCTCTTTCCGCCTCACGGGAGGAAGTGTCTTTGGTTGGATCTCTGTGATGGGGGATGCACGAATACCATCACCGTGGTTATACCTGCGAGGGGTAAAAGTCCCCAAAAAATGGTCTTGTATGGCGCTTGCGTCTTGAGGGACTCCATCTCGTTGGGGGCGCTCACATTGCTGGCAGCTGCCTTTAAAGGTATCCGTTTGGAGAGGCTCGAGCTTGGGAGGTGCTGCTTGGAGGTAGCCTGGTCTAGGCCTGGTTATCATTACCCGGGTAGGCACTACTGGGCTTCAGACTAACCTCGTTGTCTAGCAAGGGTGGTCGTCGTGGTGTGACGGGGAACACTCCCGTACCTCATTGTTTTGCTGGTGGAGTAGCCTTGGGGCGAGCTACTTCCTAGCTGTTAAGTCCTTATGCGTTTTTTTGTCTTTTTTTTCCCTTCTTTTTTTTCTCTATGTATTTTTTTTTGAGTTGTGTTGTTATGCCTGATGGTAACTTGGGAGACGAGTTAGCCATCCCCGTGCATTTAAGTCTCCTTATTTTTTTGACATTATTTTTGTTGTTATGCCTGATGATAACTTAGGAGATGAGTTAGTCATCCTCATGCATTTAAGTCTCATTATTTTCATTGTTATGCCTGATGGTAACTTGGGAGGCGGGTTAGCCATCCCCGTGCATATTAAGTCTCCCCACCAATTATCCATCCTCTGGTGAGAAGCTAGTAAGAAAAAAAAATCTTCGATTTTTTTTTCCTGCGAGTAAAGGGGGAGTTGTTACGGACCTCTAGCGTATGCGACCCACCATACGCTTTAGCGTTTTGTGGGCCGCATTATAACAACTGCTACACGTCTGTAACACATTTCGCTATTCTCCATGGGAGGGCGACACATTTGTGACACGTGATCAACGGAGGCAGACATTTTTGGTTGGCTTGGCTTGGCTTGTTGGTTAGTTGTTATTCTGTGAATCTTGATTTTATTCAAGGCATCCGCATGGATTTTAGAATAACCAACTCAAGAAAATTTCCTCAATCCGTTGTTGTTCCGTTTAGCGGAATATTTTGTGTTTGTGAGTAAATTTTATCTGCGGAAGCAGGATATTAAATTACACAAGGCTTTCCTGTGGAAATACAGTGTCAACTTTAAAAGGCGACTCAACCCCATTTATACGACTGTGGCTTCCAGGAGTTTTGGTGGATTGTTCCCTCATCAGTGAGGTAAATTATGTTTCATTTGTAGGTTATGTCAGAATTTCTCACATTAAGCACGCTTCACGTGCATTTCTGACTGTGAATTAAATCGTGATATCTTTAGGGTTCCACGGACGGGGCTTCTACACACGTCAGTGAGAGTTCCACGGACGGGGCATCCACACACAGTGGAAGGTTCCAGGGCTGGTGAGGCTACCATCAACCCCATCCTTGGGTCCATGTCTTGTGTCCCGAAGACATCTACGTAGGGCTACAGTTCCTCCACGTCCGGACTCGGTATCGTACCACCCTGAATAAGTGTGTTTGTGTTGTGATTATTTTTACTTACCGGGGACCACCTTCAGTGGTTCCGCTGGACATCAATTTATACTTTTTGGCATTTTAACCTGTACATTTTTAAATATTTTATGCACATATTTACATATATTTAAGGAGGTTCTTTAAATCAAACCTTTGTGGCAGAATTTATGACAATTCATGATGATATTGTAAACCGATGTGTAGCTACACGAGGCATTTTATGAATGTGTTATAACTTTTTAAGCGTGAAATATTGGCCACAACTGTGAACATCACCAGGTTACATGCTAAAGAACTAATTTTGTAAATTGTTCAATATAGTGCATTTCATTTTTAAAGAAAGTGTCATTATTTCGTCTGTGACCACTACATATGGAAAAACTCAGTGATTTGTTAAGTAAGTAAACTAATAATTTATCATAGTTTGTGTAAGCTTGGGCTTAACGCCCTGAGATAGTCTGAGCTAGAGAAATTTTATCGTAGGCACGTACATCACTTTCCGGGTAAGTCAGTGCCTACGGTATCTGCTACGCCACGGTAGCCCAAGTGATTTCGTTACGTAATTATCTGATAATCATTAAGATCCAACGTATCTATTTGTTTATGTACGTTCAACTCGTAGCAAATTACCTCTGCATTATTCACCCAACATATTAGGTTTACAGCTTATTTATTGACAAAGTACTATGAATCCTCGCTTGTAAAGGATCTAATCCTTAAACATTTAATGAAAAATATGAAGCGATTTATATAGACAGAATACTGAAAATATTATACTGGATACGCATTTCTATAAGTTAGAGCATCAACTGGAGCTCTAAACCTAGATAATATGAAGTAGGATTGTTTATTTAACGTAAACAAATACCAAAGTTGAATATAAAATAAGTTATAAATCAATAAAGTTGATTATTTGGAATATTTTATATTTTACGTTATACAACAGTACTTAAACCAATTAAAGGATGGGAACATACAATAATAAAATTATATAGTATACTTCGTATACTTCATATATAAACAATCCAATGCGTGAAGGGGCGGGCATAGTCGAAATCTTGCCTAGATCACATATACATAAAATATAGAGAAAGCACCGACAAGTTCGTAGCTATAATATATGATATGAAAATAACTGACCATCTCCCAACAATACTACATATTAATCTAGGGTACAATAAAACTGAAAAAACAATATCCTAAAATACAAAAAGTACACAGATTTTACTAAGCTAAAAGTAAACCTAAATAGCGAGGACTGGTCGGAGCTTTATTCTAGCCAAGATGTAAACAGTGTAACAGAAATACTTTTAAATAAATTAAACTAAGAAATAACGAAATAAAAAGAAGCCCATGGATAACTTCTGCAATAATGAAATCTATTAATACCAGACCCTGCTACTGGGCTATATGTGGCTATAAGTTCTAAATCTGAATGAAACGGATTATCCTCAGATTTTTTATTTTTTAACGAAAGTATCACCGATTCATGTGAATCTCGATGGTTCTAGCATTAGCCGTTCACTTCACAGAATACTTATATGGAAAACGCAGAGAATTTTAATATGTTATCCTCTGTTGTCAATAACGCTATTGAACAGAAATCCACGTTAACTTGAATCTTTTCACCGGTTCAGAACTACTTCTTCACCTGAAAAGCTAGCGCTGAAATATAATTGCATTTTGTCACAGGACTGTGGAATGGATATCAATCACGTTAAAACATATCATTCATTTATATGAGTTTTCCATTATTTGCTGGCGTGCATCGCATATGCCGCGTAATTTTTCCCTTTTACTAGCCTCAATTGCCGAACATTTACCATTATATCCATTGTCGGTCATCATTGTGTGCACAGGCAGCTGCCATATGCCGTTCCTCAATATTAAAATGGCTAGATATAAAACAAATAATGTAATTTAATGTCTCATACACTGATTTTGAATTTCCATATCCAGTTAATCTGATAAAGGATAAATTCATTATGTGCATGCCATAATACTGCTTTGTTTTGGGTGTAGTCTTTTAGCATAACAAAGTTTTATTATGCAAACATTTGATAATATCAATATCGATTTGCCCACATACGCTGGAAAAAGATGTTAATTGATACTAGACGAGTTAATTTCTAAATTACCATTTTGTTGGTGATATATGGCAGTATTTGTATGTTATGAATATTAGCTTTATGTGAAATATTTTCATACTAATAAAAAACATTACAATTAAGCATGGCTTCAGATTCAGCTCCACTTAATACTTAAGTTGCCTAAGGAATGACAAAAATGATAATAATTTGTGAAACTTCTCAAAATTTAGCCGATTTCTGTCTTTCTATCTTGGAAAGTTCCTGCGCCATTCTCGAGAGTTACTTTGAACCCCCCAGGGTTATGGATAGTTGTTCTTATGCATACTTTTGCCACACAGCAGAAAGGTTCAGATCCTGTTAAGGCTCTTAACATAACATCTCTAGCCAGCCTGAAATACTATTGCACATTTTCCTACACTTAAGAGATTTTGGTAATTGACCTTGCTCCTTTTATCTCAGCCCTGACCACTTCTGTTTTGCAGCCGGCCGTGTATCAGACTCGTAGTGTGAGTAAGAGAGAGACTATCGTCTTGCGTGATAAGTATAATATTGTAAATTCTACATCTCTTTCAATTGGTTTTTCTTGCTTTATGAAACTTTTGCATTAATTTTGAAACATAAAATATAAGGGTAGGATAAGGGATACAAGAGAAGTAATATACCCGACGTAGCTGAAGATAACTTGTGTTAAATCTATGTATGTAAATCACAAAGTGGAAAACCTCTCTCTGAGTAATTTGCAGAACTTTTGAACCAATTTAAGGTATTTAAGAAAATGTCTCTGAGGTTCTTCAATGCTATATTTAAGACTTTCATAACCAGGATTCCATACTATTGAAGCATATTCAAGCCTTGACTTAAAGAGAAGTAGTGGCATGCCGAGATCCTGATTTTTAGCATTATATTTTAGCACCCTTGGAGTGATTTAAGATGCAGAGCCAAATTTTTTGTTTTGGCAGGGTCGGGTACTAGGGGGGATTACTTATAATCACAATATCTAGAAACAAATTTTAATTTTAGATTTTTTTCAAATACTGGCTTTTTTCATCAACGTCATTAAAGTTTAGTAGTATATTATTATTCAGGGGTAGTTTCATCTCTTTCATACCTTGTCGACTAAAGGTGGGTACAATTATAAAAAAATATATTGTGCATTTTACATTAATGGAATGTTTGAAAGAAACATTAGTACTTAAAATATTATAGATATATTAATCTACCATTTCACCCAAAATACAATGCATTGCCTTAAGAAAATCAACCAAGACTTGTGGATAAAACTGTCAACTTGTTTGAACCAACTCCAAAAACAATGTAAAGCCTCTTGAAATACGGAAAAAGATTTTAAAAAGCAGCATCCACTATGACGTCTCTAAAATGTGACGTTAACTTATTTTCTAGGCTATTCATTGTTACCCAGAGTAGAAATTTAGATATGAATACCTTATTCCAATACGAGAATCAACCTGCACCGCTATCACTATCCAGTTTTGGTGAAATAAGTCACTGCAATAAATCACAGATTATCAGCATATTAAGGGATTTATTTCAAACGAATATGCCAGTTTATTCAAATACTTGTAAAAGTATAGTGGACGACGGTGCATCCCTAGTGCATTCCATTCAGCCCTACCGTTCAAAAACTTTTTTAGAGTACTCAGAATATGAGTTTAAAGAGAAAATAATGAAAGACAGTAAAAGAAAAGAATTGATCTCGTATGGGACTTATACATGAAAGGGAGAGAGAAAGGAAGGAAACGGAGAAGAAAAGTAGAAAAGAAGTCATCCCTACTAAGCAAATGGTTAGATTTTTTGCGGAGCTCTTTAATTTACTTGCCAACTACTCCCTTTAAAATTTAGAAAAAACTGTAGTAACAAATGCTGACAATGTTATAAGATAGTGGAGAGAGGTAAGTGAATCCTCTCATTACAAATCATGAAACCTATGGCATACTGATGAGAATTAATAAGTTTGAAACCGATCTATGTCTGGACAGGGAACTGACCATTTGTTCATGATTTGTAACGTGTAATTCAATGTAGATCGGGGTATTTGTCCGCTGAGTAGTTGTTTTCTGCAAATCATACAAATCATACTTGCAGAATCGCAAGTCGCTATACACCCATGGAGACATCTATGGTGTATAGTAGCAATTGACCATATGATTCACTTATCTCTCACCACTACTCAATTTACTATAGTTGTATAAAACTAGCAGGTTGACTACTATCATTTGTCTGTTGGACCTATGGCATACTGATGAGAACCATGTTCGAAACCGGTCTATATCTGGTCAGGGAATTGACAAATGATATTGGCTACCATTCTTTCATGATTTGTAAGGTGTAATTCAATGCAGGTCGTTGTATTTGCCCGCTGAGTAGTTGTTTCCTACAAATCATATACTATGTTATAAGATGCTCCAGATTTTAATAGAGGAAGCTGACAGTCGCCTAATTTTACATGCAATGGACCAAGTTAAATGTGGGTTTTCAAAAATTTTTATTCGTAGTGCGGACTCCGATGTTGTCGTTTTCTCCATAAGTTTTTATTTTATTTTAAAGAAATTGAGAGCCACAGAATTATGGATTGACTATGGTGTTGGAAAACATAAAGCTGATCAATTGAGAAAAGAAAAGGCGACACTTTTAGAGGCTATCATGCGTTTACTGGATGTGACACGGTGTCATCTTTTGCTACGAATGAAAAGAAGAGCACATGGCTGATTTGGCAAAATTATCTAAGGATAACCTAACTCACCTACAAGAGTGACATCGGCATTTTTGAAAATTTCTCAGCCATTAACTTCTGTTGACATAGCAACCCTTCGCACACTAGACATTTTTGTTACGTTACTCTATGGTGGAGCCCAAACAATGAACGGTCTAAATGATGTAAGGAAAAAATTGTTCATAAGTAAGAATAGGTGTCTCCAAAATCTACCACCAACGCAAAATGCTTTTATTTTACACGTTTACAGAGCATGTAAAATGGTGTCCCATTTGGACAACTTTTCCACAAATTTGGGAAGCTCTTAGAGAACTTGTTAAATGCAATTCTAAGAAAGTGTGCACAACGTCTCGATGTTCTTGTAAGAGCTCCAAGGTCCCATGTGCTCAACTGTGCACAAATTGTCAAGAAAATTGCACCAATTCAAGGTTTGTACTGTATGTTGCAGCATAGCCCAAATTGCTGTTGCTAATTTTGTTATTTTCAGCACGAGCATTCCTTTAGTAACGGAAGAACATGAGGAACATGATGACTGAAAATTTATTTTAGTGGCAATAGTACTAAATCGTTATAATGACCGCTAAAAATAAAAACGGAAATAGTTTTAAGGTTTTAACATAATTTATTTCGACGCCGACGTGGTGTTGGGGTGGAGGTGGTACCTCCATAGATACTTTAATAGTTGCATTTTGGCTCTGGACTACCAAATTTAATTTTTTACATAATTTTTTTCGCTGAATCGCCCTGTATATTTTCCATTCACCACATTTATTTTTTTGTCTCTGCATCTTCAATTGTTCTCATATGACTACAGTATCTATGTATGAAGAGAAATGCTTTTACCATCAAACGCCGTATCTTTCTACGTAGGCACGCTACTAAAGTTTTAGTGTATTTTCATCAAATTTTTTGCAATTACAGATAATGTGGCCTAAATTTTGTAAGGAATTAGCGGTGATTTGATTGATATGGCTAACAAAAGATAACTTTGTGTCGAATATAACTCCTAGATTTTTGATATGACTACAGCTCTTCAGTTTTTCATTGTTAATTGTATAGATAAATTTTATTGCGTTTTGTACACGAGAGTATGTCATAGCTACACTTTGAGATATTTAACTGTAAATTGTTTACGCTATACCAAGACCATAGTTGTACAAGATCGTTTTGTACACCAGCGCAGGCTTCTACATTAGTGATATATGTAAAAATATTTAGGTCATCGGCATAAAGTAATGTTTTGCAGTATAAGCCAATGACGATATCATTTATAAAAACGTTAAGTAGCAAAGGCCCAGGCACAAAGCTTTGGGGAACACCTGTCGCTGATATTGTTAAAGAACACGATAAAACCCTCGATGTACTTTTCGAAACTGTAACAAAATCCGAAATTCGCATGAAAAGCGTGCTTCACGTAAAAATATCGTTGGAAGAGGTTTTTATATTTTTAATCATATTTTCGCTCTACGGAGCGTTTTTTATGCAAATATTTCAATAACTCATCAAGGAGCGTAATTTTAGAAAGTGTAGTAAATGTCACTGCACGGGGACGTAATGTCGCCCCGACCACTAAAATTTAGAAACAACAAGAAAATTTGACTTTCATTTCGGAAATTTCAAAATTAAAAACCCTTTTACGAATCCACGTTGTTAAGCACTGCAACTCATGCGTTGTGTTAAATATGAGGACAAGTTAATCCAGCTTCTATTCAAAGTATATCTAGAGTTTTAGCGAAAATGGCCTTTAGCGACAAGGGGCCCCCATCATTTCCTAGCAGTCGATTTTGACGGGAAAATGATGGGTTTTAACGGGATTTGCCCTAAACTGGTCCCTCAGTGATTCGGTGTCAGAAAAGTATCTTTACCATGTACTCATACGTGCATGGGACCGCCTTGCCTGAACATATGAATTTATAATTGCTATAATTTAATTCAAACGTTGCGATTCAAGCATTTTTAAGCTCCGAGGAGCGATCAAAATTGATATTGAACTGAAAATACGTAAATAGACAGGCAAACAAAAGCCCACCAAAAATTTATAAACATTGAACTTTTCTTGAATCTTTTTGTGTAATCGTTAGCTCAAAAACCGCATATTGGATGGTAGTTGGTACATTATAAGTCGTTCCGTTCCTCACAATGTGTTGTTGTACACGGGCCAGACTATAGTTTGTCAAAAACATTTTTCTTGAAGTTGTAAAACATGAATTTTTAAAGAGATTTAATATATATTTTTGAGCTTTATATTGTCTTTTTCTTGTGTTTTCAAAATTCCCTTTCAGGTTTAATTTTAAGAAAGTGTTAGTACTTACTGTGTTAGATTTATAGTGTTACGACGTCCAATTGATACCATCAGAAAAGCAGTTAAGCAAAAACGAACAGTAAGTATAAATTTTGTATTATTCTCCGCCTGTAACAGTCGTTTTGAACCCTTATTTGTGAACGTTAATATTCATTTTTGATAAATATAGTAAAAGTCCTTCAGACGCAAAAGATGGATCGTTCAGAATATATCTATAGTACATTTAACTGTCTATCTACTAAGTAGGATTCAAAGAAGTTTAGGAAGTGTTCGATTAGTCCAAATTCGGATAAGTGGTTCAGAAAAATTCCGTGGTTCGGTCTGTCGAACACTTTAGAAAAATCTGTATAAATGACAACTACTTGGGCTCCAGCATCCAAATGTTCAGCTATAAACTGAGTAATGCACACCAAATTGCTGGTGGTAGAACAATTTGGCAAATATTAGAGGGTTGCAAATTTAGACATAAGTGTAGCAAGACATTTGAATCGCTCTGTTAAATTTGCATGATTTTTTCAATTTTTTTGCGATTGTGAATAGCTATTAATAATTTTAGATATATGTTTCGTGCAAAGTAGAAAGTTGCAAATTGGAATAGCTGTTCAGTAAACGTTTTCAATTTCCTCGTAAAAGTTTAAAAAAAAGGGATATATTATAATTAATAATATGCAGGGGATTTTGAAATAAGTTGAAAATTTAATGCAGTTTCCAAAACATCTCAATAGATATTGATCCAATTTTGCAGCACATTAATTTTTTTCGCAAAGTTATAATAAAATTATATTTATTTAATTTTTTATCATTTCTGTGAAAAGTTTGTAAAATTATATAGTTATTTCAGCTCACTAAATATTTCAAGAAAATTTGAAAACTTTTGTAATTAATGTAAATTATTTGTGCCTAGCCTTGCCTTCTATTAACACTGTAAAGTTGTAATTGTATGAGAGTTTCACCTATTTCCAACATAATTGCCCTCATGTAATTTAAATAAATGAAAATTCCAATATTATACAAACCATAATCACACGTACGGTTCCTTATCTAAGATTAGATCTTTCCGAAGTCGTTGAGCGGAAAGTACTAAATAAGACTAAGGTGAGCTTCCGACATTATTTACGAGGGGATGTTGTTGGTTTTGTTGGAACAAGTATTAAACATTAACAATACTAAATCAAAAATTGTATTCTGACATGGGCTATTGAGACTTTATGGTAAAGGCATTTTTAGATTTTCTATCTTTTCAACCTCTTCAAAGTACTTAGCATTATATTTACTAAGCACTTCTCCAATAAAAGTTTTAAATCCTGCATATTTTATTTATTTTAGTTGTAGGTGCCTAAACTTCCATTGTTGGGTTTGATTCAACTAAACACGGATTCTCACGTTTTTTTTACAAACTAGTTTCACAATATTCGCGGTCTATATAATTATCTAGATATATCTCAACTGTTGCAAATAGTTCAGCATTTTTATTCATGACATATTAAATACTGAACAAGACTTACAGTGCCTTTTATTTTTAGATACTCATCTACATATTTTTAGATTCAAATCTAGAGCGACTTTCATATTCCCACCTGCTCTTATAACCTTGATTTAGAACTGGATGTTTTCTTGAATGAAGATTATCTTCAGTCTAGACGCTTAAATATGGATATAGAATTATTATTTTCTCTTCCTGAATATGTAACATCATTAAGAACTACCCGTTTAAGACATTTTAAGAATTCGCGACAATATTTCTGAAAAATGGATGATATGCAACTAATACAAATAATTATTTATTTATTTTTAGCATCTATTGAGTTTATCTGTTTATTTAAAGAGAATTTATTAAAGATATAAAGAAAATATTATAATTATGGAGTGTAGCAGAGAAAAAACTTAATCACGCAGCGGAACTAAATGTGGACTGTAATCATGTGATGTAAGATTAAAGTATCAAAAGATCGATTGCACCTCTTACCTTGCTTTTTGTTTTCGGGGGCCGGGTGGTATGGTGAGAGCTCTCGAACCACCTGTGGGACGTCAATGTTGACACAGCCTCTGGACACTTTCACTCCAATTTTGACAGTTTATATAAACTACAGTTAAAACTATAAAAAATTTGCGTTGAGATCAAACCTCGAATCAAAATGTCTTTTATGCGGAGAAAACTTTATTCGGTACAATACACGAGCGACGTATATACCAATACGGAGACTTTCTTTCTCATAGAGCCGCGCATGGCTCGGCGATAAGAGAATACAAAAAAATTCTTTGATACGCTTCAACGCTTCATTAATGAAGTTCTCATAGAATTACCTTATATTTTAGTATACTTAGATGAAGTTTTAATCATAAATAAGAATCAACAAGAACATTTATTGCATTTAATCTGTTAAGCTGTTAATCGCCAGAAACATATGAAATCAACATTAAACCAACAAAGTAAGATTTTGGTAAGAATTCTTTAAATTTTCTTGGTAATCATATTTATGCTGATGGTATCTTACCTACCGATGAACGCATTAACATTAACATTAATAACTATTTTCCAAGCCCTTCAACTCTTAAATAGCTACAACGATTTATAGGAATGGTGAATTTCTATCATCGTTTTGTTCCTAACTTTGAAGAAATTTTAACTCCTCTACATACTTTCAACACTCAATTAGCCCGAGATAAGATTAAAGTTATAGGTTTCTGATCAGCAGACTGCACTACTAGTTTTTTAAAAGCATGTTATAACAAATACGACAGTTTTGTCTGATCCTAATTACAATGAAAATGCAACAATTACTGCATCCGCTGATTGCTTAATTCTATCTATAGATGCTGTATTAGAACAAAAAATTGTAAATCTGACTACACCTTTACCATTTTTCTCTCGTAAATTAAATGATGCTCATAAAAGAAATTCCGTTTTCGACAAGGAATTGCTCGCATTACACACATCAATTAAACTTTTTTTACCATATTTTAGAAGGTTGTATATTTATTTGTTATACTAATTATAAGCCATTGACAAAGTCAATATTTTCAAATGCAGAAAAAACTCTTCGTCAAGCACGAGACTTGGAATACATTTCACAATTATTTACAAGTGTCATACGTCATACTAAAGGTAAAGAACACCTCAAAGCTGATACTCTATCGCGTATAAATTATTTTTCCTTGCTTCAACAACATACTATTTTATCATCTACTTCAATTTCTCCTATAGACTCAATTCGTTTCAACTTATAGTTATTGAAATATGATCAATCTGATGATCGTGAACTTTCCTCTTTACTTGCAGAGCAAACTAACTCAAGTTGTAAAGTCAAATACTCTTTACAAAAAATTAAAATTAGTAATTTAAATGATGAAATTTGGTGCGATGTTTCGTTTTCTAAATGTCGTTCTTTTATACCAAAATCTTTAATTTAACCCATTCCGGTATACGTTTTACCAACAAACTTATAGCTTCTAAATATTTCTGGTCCAAAATGAACAGGGATTGCACCTTGTGGATCAAGACTTGCATAAGTTGTCAGACCCCCAAAATCAATAAGCATATGAAAACTAAAATCGGTAATTTTGATATTCCCAGGGGTCATTTTGAGCATATCCATATAGATCTTGTTGGTTCGTTACTACCTTCACATGGTTTCTCTTACATACTGACTATAGTGAAACGGTTAACTTGCTGGCCGGAAGCTTACCCTATACCAAATATTACTGCTGAAACCGTTGCTCGAAATTATATCTGTAGTTTTGGCGTTCCACTTCATGTCACTGCTGATCAAGGAGTTCAGTTTGAATCATCTATTTCGTGAATTTTCAAAATTTTTAGGATTCCATCGAATTCGTATAATTACATACCACCCACAGAGCAATGGTATGGTTGAACGATTTCATAGAACCTTAAAAACTGCATTGCTTGCCCGGACTAATTCCGTTCATTGGTATGATGAACGTCCAATAATTTTATTAAGTTTACGTATCGTGCCTAAAGATGATTTACTTTGCTTATCTGCCGAGCTTGTTTATGACCAAACCTTACGTCTTCCAGGTGAATATTTTATCACTTACTGATATTCAACCGCCATTGTTTATTAATAAATTACAAAATTATTTTGAAAACTTACAATTTATACATTCCAAATGAAATCTTCTTCAAAACACACTTATTGGTCCTGACATTAAATCTTGTAATTACATTTTTATACGAAAAGACAGTCTTAAGTCGATTTTTCCCCTGGTATGAAGGACCTTCTCGAGTGGTATCTCGAACAAATAAACTTTTTACTGTCTTTAAACATGGGAAAGACCTCACTGTAGTACCGACTGAGTCAAACTTACCTATTTATTACAAAGGGTGTCTCACCGGGAAATGAATTGATCGATATAGAGAAAAGTACGCATCAGAAAATTTTGAAAATTTAAATAATTACTAATGTCGGTATGGCCAATCCAACTAAAATGATTACAAGCAGCTGGCACTTCCGCTTATACCGGAAGTCAATACCAACTTGCTTATTTCAAATGGAACACCCTATATATTTTAGGGTTTTCGAAAAGAGCATAAAATTCTGAGTCGAAAATATGTGGCATATCCTATATCTAAACCTAGCCGTTTCAGAGATATTTGACATTTTGTAGAAAATTTGGCAGGTGCAACGGTTTGCAAGAACCGTTATAACTTTCTTCGTGTAAAAGATCCTCATTTGCTTCTTGTCACGTAAAAAGGAGAACTACATTCTACAACTGAAATAAATTCAATAATTTCATACCAAGTGTTCCGTTCTTCGCGTTACATTTTGTCAATTTCAAACCGCGAAGACCTGTTTAGATCGAACACCCAACGAAAACTTTTTAAATTTGTTTGTTATTTATGGAGAATGTGATAAAGTAATATCAAGAACTTGCAGCACATTTTCTACTCGATATCCACAAAAACGCAAAATAACACTAACACTGTAACATGCGTATTAATCGAATTGAAGATATGGCATGAACTAAAATAGCAGAGATAAGATCAATTTAAAATATTATTTCATTTTAATTTAATAATTGCTCAAAATTCCGCCCTCGAACCTCCACACATGTTTCGCACCTTCGGATTAGTTCCTCATGGGTAGCTCTTCTAATTGAATACTGTGATATGTTTTGAAATGCATTTCTTACTCTTTACGTACAATCTTCAATTGTTGTTAATGGGCTCTCATAAACTTTATTTTTAATAGTTCCCTAAATGAAATAATCCAGATCTGATAAATCGGGTGAGCGAGGAGGCCATAAGAAAGGTCCATTATTGGCAATCCATTGACCATAAAAAGTTTCTTGTAAATAATTATTAATTAAATATGCGTTATGTGGGGGAGCACCGTCTTGATGATAAAAAATGTATCCATGTTCGGCGAGAGGTAAATTTTCTAAATAGCTATTATTCAAATTTTGTAAGATATTCAAATATCTTTCACCTAAAAAAAAAAACAAAAATTTTCCTATATATATTGGCAGAAGAGAAAATTTAATTTACTGTTTAAATTTTCCTGATAAAATTGTAATGCTACCACTCTATCGTTTCTTATGGCACAGTAATCATTGAACTGCCAATTTTCCTGAAAGTTTCGCTCTCTGAACATATGAGGATTGGAGTCACTTCAATAATGCGAATTGTGTCTATTAAAATGTCCATTTTTAGTAAATTTTGCCTCATCTGTTCATACAATACTTCCCAAATAAGAATCGTGACCCTCCGATCTATAAACCGAATAAACTCACAAAAATTTTGTCTTCTTAGGAAATCTGTTTCTTTTAATCTTTGAACCATATGGAATGAAAACGGGTGAAAGTTATGTTTTAATAAGATTCTGTGAATTGAATTTTACACGACTTGACGTAAAAAAATACAGGATGTTCCATTTGACCTAAACAAGTTTTCGCGGTTTGGCAAAAAGTTGACAAAATGTAACGCGAAAAACGGAGCACTTGGTATGATATTATTGAATTTATTTCAGTTGCAGAACGTAGTTCTCTTTGTGTTATTTTTATCTGACAAGAAGCAAATGAGGATCTTTTGCACGAAGTAAGTTATAACGGTTCTTGCAAACCGTTGCACCTGTCAAATTTTCTATAAAATGCCAAATATCTCTGAAACGGCTAGGTTTAGGTATAGGATATTACATATTTTCGACTCCTAATTTTATTCTCTTTTCGAAAACCCTAAAATACATAGGGTGTTCCATTTGAAATAAGCAAGTTGGTATCGACTTCTGGTACAAGCGGAAGTGCCAGCTGCTTGTAATTATTTTAGTTGGATTGGCCACACAGACATTAGTAATTATCTAAATTTTCAAAATTTTCTGATGCGTACTTTCCTCTATATCGATCGATTCATTTCTCGGTGAGACACCCTGTATAATGTTATAAATATACCTGTCAAATCGGATTTTAAAAAAGTTCGTTTCGATATTGATGCTTTGGTGATTTGATTTTTACTTTAACAGGGGATTATATGTAGCGTATTCGCGTAGGTTACTTCAGCCGTCTTTGTTTTAGGGTATTATTATATTAATATATGATTAATTTTTCTAGATAATGTTAATACCATATCCTGGATAGATATTCGAAAGAAAAATTTTGTATTCTAATTTTATGAATAAAATACATAATTACAAATGATGTTGATTTTATATTTTACCTCCAATATACCTAACTTTTTAGAAACAACTTATGTCAAATACATCATTTTCTCGATAACTACATTCCACTTTAACAGAATGTAATGGCTATTCTTTCGAATATAATAAATTTATCGAGAGATCGATCCTCTGCTATAACATCAGAGATTATGCCTTGAAATATGTACTCGAACGAGCCGAAAATCCCGAGTATCCATCCCTACTTGTTATCCTCACCTCGTACAGAAGGAGCTATTCAGACAAAAACGTGGCATGTAAATCAATGATAAGAAGGGCCGGAAGAATTGAAGTGTATAATGAAAGAAGGCGATCAATGAGCGAAATGGTTAAACTTCGAGTGCTAGAAGTTAAAAGGAAATTATGGAGCTATGCCTTTAATTACATTCTATGGACTATGGCAGAAACGACTAAGAATGAGTTTTCACGCAATAACGCGCGGTATATCTACAATTTGATGTGCATAAATTGACTGCTGTTTATAAATTAAATACTTTGTATGTTTTACGGCTCAACGGGTCCTTAATTAAAGAAATACCTAAGGATTTCTGCGAGAATGCCTGAATTACTGAGTAATTTTCCAAAGTAATATATAGATTAACTGTTATTTGGCGAAGACGCTAATTAAACATCGTTTTTAAGTAGCCTACATTTTATTGCGCGCTGTATTGACTGCTTGAGGATAGTAAATCTTCTAGAGGATAATTGAAAATGAAGGGAAATAAGACTTGCCTGCCTCTCTGCTGTAACAAAATCATTTAGACCACAAAATGAAGGTAATTTATTAATCTACGAGGTAACTGAAAATAATCTTCTAAGTCTGTACATACTTTTATTGTTATATGTTACTGTTGCAAATAGTGTTGATTATTTGAAAAATGATATTGTAATGAAGCAAATTTAAAATTTAGAAGCAGAAAATGTGAATATTTTAGCTAAACCCTTGGAGTACCTAGTTAACCTGTCTTTGACAAAAGGAGTCTTTCTAAAATCTTTAAATTTGCAGTAACAAAGCCTCCTTATAAAAATGGAGATAAGTTACTTATCACTACTACATATCTTTATTACCATCATTTTCTAAAATTCTAGGATATATAGTGAAAAATCAACTAACATTACATTTGAATAGTAATCAGATTTTAAACAGTTTTTCAGTTTGGCTTTTGAAAAAATTGTAACACGGCAGATGCAGCTTTTAATCTATTAGAAAATATTAACGAATACTTGGCGAATAAAGAAACACCACTAGGTATTTTCTGTGACTTGTCCAAAGCATTTGATTCTGTTGATTTTCAAATGTAAAAAAAAATGGATATTATGACATACAAGATAGCGAAAATAACTGGTTCCAAAGATACTTACAGGAACGACAGATGTGCGTGGCAATAACCAAAACAAATAATAACGTAACAAAAACAAATTATTCTAATTTTCTTGCAGTTGAGAATGGAGTTCCTCAAGGATCTGTTCTCGGACCAACATTATTTTTGCTATATATCAATGACGTAGTAGCATATTTGGATGGGTGACCATTCCAACGGAAACCGCGTCCTCGCCTCACACATTTTCCAGCGGCTTGTATATCAGTGTATACGCGGAAGCTATACAACCTTAGGCTAGGGTTGTATAGGAGATATACCATCCTTCGGAGGGGATGTAAAGCCGTCGGTCCCTTGTCTATTAAATGTTAGGCAAGTAAAAGATCCCTACTCTTCTTAAGGGAAGAGGTTCGGCAAAATTCCTGGTTGGGGGTAGCTCGCCTACAGGCGTCGGTATTAGGCCCCAGTAGCGCAAATAGGCCGGTGTTAAGTAAATGTATAAAAAAAAATAGTAGCATATTTCCCAGAAGTATAATTTTCAATATTTGCAGATGATACTAGCATAATAATTTAATAAATTGATTTAATTATAAAAAATAAATTGTTATTATTATTATTAAATAAAGCACAACATGTATTAGAGTCCATATAAGATTGGTTTCTTGCAAATAAACTTACACTCAATTGCAGTAAAAAAAGTAACGTAAGTTTCCAATTACACAGCGGAACACATATTATTTAATTGAATAATGAAGAAATACAACCGGCTAGCTCATCTAAATTCCTCGGAATCTACATTAACTCACAACTGACTGGTTCGGTGTAGATAACTAACTAGAAAATGAAATTAAGCAAAGCTATATATCCCATATTAACTATTAAAGAAATGACGATTTTGACTTAGCAAAAATAGTGTACTTCGCCTACTTTCAGAGTTTGCTACAATATGAAATTGAATTTTGTGGTGGGGCTAGCAACTTCAAGCAGCTATTTTTGGTACAAAAAAAGTAATTAGAGTATTATGTGATTTATCTCCTGGAGGGTCTTGTAGAAATAATTTTAACAAGATAAAAATATTTACATTAACAAATTTACATATTTACAGACTCTGTATTATAATTCACAAAAATAAAGATTCTCTAAATACACCAAATAACATTCATAATTACCCGACAAGACATCTAGATTAGTTGCTACCAAAATATAATTACACCAAAACTAGAAAGGATCCCTTATATTCTGGAATAAAAATTTACAATAAACTTCTTCCACACCTAAAATCATTGAACTGCAAAGCATTTAAACGCAAAATAAAAAAATTTTGCATAAGCATGTATTCTACAACTTAAATGAATATTTTACAGCACCACTTTAAAATTGGAAGAGATTACCATGCATTTTTAAAAATTTATTGTTTTTTAATGAATATGTTAAAAATGCTTTAAACATGCATCATGTGTGTGTGTGTGTGTGTGTGTGTGTGTGTGTGTGTGTGTGTGTGTGTGAGGGTGTTGTGTTTAGTTTGTGTATGTATGGAGGAGTGTATATGTGTATGTGGATACAAGCGTGTATATATATATGAAGTGTTATTGTACTTCTGGGTGCTCTCCCGCATCGATGGTCGACTCCTCCAGGAGTCAGGGTTGTCTGAACGACGTTTTGGCAGAATCTCATCTGCCATCTTCAGGTTCTCACTGAAGGCTGCCTACTGCTGCTCATCGTTGCTCGAACTGAGCATTTAGCCACTTACTATACAAATGAATTAGTATATAATACTGTTCAATACAATCTCATCTGAGTATAGTAAGATAGAATACTTAAATTTGCATGTGACATGTGGCGCATCTACTACTATTACTAGTTAGCTATTTACTGTTATTATAAAGAAGAATATCAGTTCCTGGCCAGACAAATGTCTTAATAGTTTTATAACGGCAAAAGAAAACACTTGCTAATTCAACCGTTCTTACAAACTTTAACAGTGGCAACAATGTAACTTTGTTCCTTACAATAGATTGTTCAAATGTTTCAATGGGTACAGTGTTAGAACAAGTATACGATTTTCTTTCACGAAAACTTAATAACGCTCAAAAACGATATTCTATCTTTGATAAAGAACTTACGACTTTATATTCAACCATTAAACATTTCAGATACCTTTTGGAGGGAAGAAAGTTTATTTGTTTTACGAATCACAAACCTTTGAGAGAAGTCGCAGACAAATACGCTATATGGAATTTACAGCGTAATTTACAAATAGTATTCAATATATTAAAGGTAAAGATAATATCATTGCTGATACGCTTTCAAGTATAGATGATTTATCTTCACTGGAACAATGTATCAAACTCACACACTAGTAGATCATATATCTGCAGTAAATTCTCCAGATATTAATTTAAAATCGCTGAACGATAAACAAATTGGATATATGCAACTAGAAACATTAATAAATAATCAATTATCCAAGAAAAATAACGTTCAATACATATTAAAGAAAATAAAAATTCCAAATTCGCAAGTGTAGATTTGGTGTGATGTTTCTAATTCCAAATTTCGACCTTATATAGCCACCAAAATCTGCAGTAAATTCTCCAGATATTAATTTAAAATCGCTGAACGATAAACAAATTGGATATATGCAACTAGAAACATTAATAAATAATCAATTATCCAAGAAAAATAACGTTTAATACATATTAAAGAAAATAAAAATTCCAAATTCGCAAGTGTAGATTTGGTGTGATGTTTCTAATTCCAAATTTCGACCTTATACAGCCACCAAAATAAGACGTGCTATTTTTGAAATCTTTCATACTTTAACTCATTCAAGAATTAGAGCATCTAAAAAATTAATTAACAATAAAAATTTCTGGCCTAAAATGAATACAAACTGGACTTTGTGAACAGAAACATTTATTAATTGTCAAACAGCTAAAATAAATAAACATACAAAAACTCCAATTGGTAAATTCGAAATCCTAGAGGACCCTTTGAACATATTCATATAGATATTGTAGGTCCATTACCTTCTTCTGGAGGTTGCTCCTACATACTTAATGTGGTTGAACGTTTATTCATTGGCCGGAGGAATATCCTTTATGTACCATTACAGCAGAAACAGTTGCTGAAATATAATTTCGACAACATATATGTCGTTTTGGTGTCCCGCTTTGCATAACAAAGCAAGGGGGCTCAATTTCAATCTAGGTTATTTTCACTATTTTCAAAATTCCTAAGATTTCATAGAATGCGTACTACTGCATATCATCCTCAAAGTAATGGGTTAGTTGAAAGATTTCGCAGAACACTAAAAACAACATTGATTGCCAGATTTTGCCAGGAATTGGAAGAGTGAACTTCTAATCATTTTATTTGGTTTGCCAGCAATGCCAAAAGAAGATTTACAAAGTTCTTCTGCGGAGTTTGTTTTTGGTTAACCGTTACGTTTTCTCACGAATATAGAGATTTGTTTATTTTTGTCGCAAAATAATGTGAACATTTTAATAATCTCAAAATGACAGATTCAAAGCATCATATTTTAGAAAAATCATTTGTCAATCTTGACATACAAACATGTTTATTAGGAAAGAGAAATGAAAACCTTCTTTATCGCCGATGTATGAAGGCCCTTTTAAGGTGGTATCTCGTACTGATAAAGTTGATTCTATAAATAAGTATACTCATACTACAATTAGTATAGACAGAGTAAAACCTACTACTTCAATTTCTAAAAATAGAGTTAAATTCGCTATTGATTGTTCGAATGTTTGACTGCTTCTTTTTATGAGGAGAAATATTATGACGTATCTACTATTATTACTAGTTAGTCATTAGTTGTTATTATTTTAGTATTGAGAAAGAGGCTTCTGGTATGTAGGTCCGCTGTTAAAGGTATCTATGACAGAGGAATAATATATCAAGATTGATATACATACGTAATTATATACAGTAAACGCCACGAGGGGCGAGCATAGGTGCATCTTTACTATGTACATACTTCGGTATGCGATGTAAAGCAACGACAGGCGCAGTTGGTACTTGAATGGGTGACCATTCCAACGGAAACCGCGTCCTCGTCTCACACATCTTCCAGCGGCTTGTATATCAGTGTATGCGCGGAAGCTATACAACCTTAGGCGAGGGTTGTATAGGAGATATACCATCCTTCGGAGGGGATGTAAACCCGTCGGTCCCTTGTCTATTAAATGATGGGCAAGTAAAAGATCCCTACTCTTCTTAAGGGAAGAGGTTCGGCAAAATTCCTGGTTGGGGGTAGTTCGCCTACAGGCGTCGGTGTTAGGCCTCAGTAGCGGAAATAGGCCGACGTTAAATAAATGTATAAAAAAAAACGCCACGAGTGTTGACGAGCGGTGGGGACTGTAAGGGAATATAGTCGACCTGTCGTAGAAAGGCTCGCACTATTTAGAATTTATACTACACCAATTAGGATAGCGGTGCGTACACTAGGTCTATACTACACTCTACATACAGCTCGTGGCGTTTACAGTATATGGTACCTATTTTGCAAACAATAAATCATATAAAATATTCATATGCATAATTATTTTATTGTGATTTACCCCACAGAACATCCTTGAAATGTTTGTTACACGATCATTAATATCAGTTTCGAGAGGAATATTACACCCAAATCAGATTATGTGTAAACTTTTGCCAATTTTTTGCCGATTTCGTATTTATAATCAATCATGTCTTTACTTAAATCAAAAGTCATTACTTTCAAGGGCACTGATTTGCAACAAACATACACAATATCTTTTTTGCATAGTTTTAGATAGTAGAGGTTATAAACTCATGAGTCGTGAATCAAAAATTCATTGCGATATTTAAATTTAAATTTATTGAGTGGTCTTACATAATTGAGGAAATATGCATTGATTTAGTACTAATTCGTGCATCATTAATTTATAGTTAACTTTAAACGATTTATGACATATTGCGGTCATCATTGACTAATACGGTATTACTAAAATTAAGAAGGGTCAAACGTGACTAAATTAAGTAACAAATCGCAGATGAATTATTATATTCTACCATAAGGGTAAGTATGGATAATAAATTACTTCGCTTTAAAGGACTCACTCCTTTCTAAGGCGTATATCATGGGCATTGGGTTAAAATATATGTTACTCTATTTATTAAAGGCATAATAATTTAGTTTATTTTCTAATTGATACAAATTTAAGAGAACCACATGAAATACTCATTACAAAATGTCAAGCATATTGTCTCATCAGGAGTAATTGACTGATATGCTTTTTCTATTTTATTTTGATATTAATCCCCAGATTTTATGTTAAAACTTTAACTTTATTTTTGAGGTTCTAATAAATTATGGTAAAGAGATTAATGGTCATTGAACAGGCTTCTATAATTTCTACCACATGCAATTAATTCTAACATATTCCAATAATAATGGCTGGAATCCAGAGTATGCACAATTAAATCCCTTGCAAGGCATTGATAGAAAAACTATTTTAGTATCTAAGTATATTATATAGCAACTATTTTAATTGCAATGTTCAATTGAAAACTGGATTGATGTATACCTATTTATATTAGTTTATCCATTTAAAACCAATACTTTAAATCAAACGTTCATTGTTTGTAAAAGTAGATTGGGACATACATAAATTATCATTCAAAATAATTCAGTTATCGAGCTGGTTTGACCAAAAACAAAATAATATATATATATTAGAGAAAAGTACAGTATTTATTATAGAAACATTGCATATAATTGGTATATTATTTTTAGTACTAATCTATGTTACGGATGCCATTATTACATTCCATACTGAAATTAATTAATATATGTGGAGCTACACGCACTAATTGCAGATAATTAATTTCCAAGCTATAGTATGATAGAAATATGAAGATAATGCCAAAGTATATTTTTATATGCAGAATGTTTGTGTTTTCTAGATAAAGTTAGTTTCTGGGCTTTACATAAATCAGTAAAATTTAAGAAAAGGTAATAATTTTAATAGCCAGACCCAAAGGAATGGATACTTAATTCAACACTGCCTTAGAATTTTATTTATTTTAAGAAATGTAAAGTGCTTTGACTCGGATCAACTCAATTTGTTGCCTTAAAGCAGAATAATGTTACTATTTTTTATAATCTTCTTTGTTTTTATGGAAAAATCTTTGAAATGCTATATCCCCCGATGTCTCGCCCGATGGTGTTCATATAAACCGATTATTTTTCACTTGAGGAAGAAGATGGAAGATGTAATGTAGAAAATATTTTACCCTTACCAAAAAATACTAGTGATATTTTGGTACAAATATATACTGCGTAAGTAAACTTTTGTCTAATCTAAAAGATTTAATGTACAGCGAAAGAATGTGTGATACACAAAACATTATCTTACAAGAAAATATAAACAGAACAGAGACAATGATGATTTATACGTATATTTTATCAAAATTACAAAACCCGATATTTAAATAGCAGCGTTACCTAGGACATATGTTTCAGCAGAGCATGATTGCATGCATAATCGGTTGACAAGTACAACTAACTTGCTGTTAAACGTGTAACTTGAGAAAACTATAGGGCAGTAACAATATTTATGTAGTAATATTAAGTATAACCAGAAATACCTTTGATAAACTTTAATATATCATCCACCAAAGCTATATAAAGTCACTTATAATAAAACCATATCCAGTGGGTAGGTACCATACTGCTATAGGACAGGATTGTATACTCAGGAATGGCTGCAAAAGGTCATAAGTCCTAGATGAGCTTTCGATTTAACGGAAAACCTGGAAATTCACTAAACTTCAATAAAATACCGAGTTTATTAGCATGAAACTTATAAATATGCTTAAAACATTACTGTGCAAGGTTAATTTAATAAACATGAGGTGAAAATAATATTCAAAAAGGGTTTTGAATAATTAAATTCGATAAAAAATGAGTGAACGTCAAGACCAAAAATGAACATTTGGTCGTATTTTGTTTCAATTGCAGCACTGTTTTGTGAGCAGTGTTTCGACTCGACAGTGTTTCGGTTGCAAATGCCAATTAAATTTTTTCAGCGGGGCCGCTACATTTATGCCCCCTTCATAGACATAAAAGTTGAGCTTTTCGTGCCTGTAAAAAAAAAAGTATCTGTTTGTTGCTAGAATTTTGAACCTGTTCCGGGTCATATCGTCGTCGGCCTGAAATCCGCCACCTTCAACCCGTGCATCAGGTCTACAATGAACATTTATCAATGCATGTGTTACAAGAAATATAAATATACGCATCTGACCCACACTCATAAATGTAGGTCAAATATATATAAATAGAATGTATTACAAATAAAAATAATGCTTTAATCCAGTCAACAAGTACAATGAAGAAATGAGTAGCGCTTATTTTTTCTATTATATATAGAATATATTTTGTTATGCTGCTTTTCTTGCATTATTCAATGGGTATCCCAGCCAATGAAAAAGGTACCCCTACTACGGCGGTACTACTAGAAGTAAAGACAAAATAGAAATTCAAGTAAAGTAATCACTTATTTACCTACGTTTGGAAAATAAAGTTTTTCTCCAATAAGTCCCGTGTTAGATTCAAACTGTGAGATCCAGCTTCAGGTTTTTGGTTATATTATTAGGAAAACAATGTTGAATTATTAACTGTGTATGATTTCGGCAATTTATAACCTGCAATATTTTGCTTGTGGCTATCATTATGTGTATTAATAAAATGTAGGTCAAACAATTTTATTAAATTTCTGATCGGTAATATTATAGTCCTTACCATCTATCAGTGTATATTAATAAGAAAAATAGAAAAAAACTTCTGTTAAAATGAATAAGGGTAAAAATCAGCTATATAACGATTTCATAAATATCTGATTTATATTTTGTTGTGGTAACAGTAAAGCGATTTTTATTATATTTTATTCTCTATCACCTACCCACATTAATAGGAGAAATTTTAGTCTGTTAAAATATAATAAATAAAGATAAAAATGAGCTTTCACGATTTCGTGAATTTTTAATCTGTATCAGAAAGTAAAGGTGGTCAGAAGTTGCAGAGGACTACGATAACGGTAAAGAGCTTTTTGTTAATGTCTTCCAGTTTGGTTTAAGCAAAGGTCATGTTGCTCATTATGAAGTATATAGTCAAAAAAACAAACATGATGGATAGTCAGGAGGTGCGGAGAAGCCACATAGAAAATTACCTTGTAGCATTATACATTGGAAGTGTTGTGTGGGGGGGGGGGGATTTTATTTATTTTTTCATTATGAAACAGTACGTGGTTTCACAATTAATTAGCTATTAAGATAGATTATGTAATAGAACCGTCAAATTTGAATATAGACATATTTATTAATTTATTTCTAACAGGCCAAGAAGAAAAGCATTGCAAGTATTAGTAGAGTACAATGCCATAGATTACTTCTACCATTTGCTGCAAACAATACTCTTCTTCTTCACTAGTTGCATCAGATAAGAAGAAAGAACAATCCCTTCCCATTTGCAAACTTAGGACTGTCAGTCATATCTTTCTGAGCACCTTACTACTGATCTCGATGGTGTCCAGGAACATAAGAATTTCGATCTTAGCATTTTTTGACCTCCCAGGTCGCTTTGCCTTTGCTCGATCAAAAATGGTGAAAGAGGTGTATCGAGGTCCTAGTTATCCTCCAGTTACGTTTTACTTATGTCTGACCTTTAGTTAGGTCACAGCACACTTTTTCCCGGAACGGCTGGTCGGATCGAACTGAAACTGGTGGAAATCGATTCTATGACCTCAAGTAACTCCAGAGTCACCTCCCAGAGTCACTAAGCATCCCGGTCAAAATTTGGGCGGTCGGTCAAAAGTGGTGCAAACGGTATATAGAGGTCCTAGTTGTCCTCCAGTAACGTTTTACTTATTTCTGACCTCTAGTTTGCCATAGCACACTTTTTCCCGGAACCGTTCGGATTTTTATTTAAAATTCTAGGTTCTACACGTATGAATTCCCCTGAAACTTGTTTCGGTTTTTCAATTTCCTAAGTCGTTGATAAAACGGTGAATAAATCCCTCGGGAGTGATCTGATCGATTCGACAAAGAGAGAAAATTAGCAGCGAAACCCGATCGGTTTTCTTGATTATGCAAATCTCGATCCTGTTTACCTGACTGAACGTCTCGTATATACATTTAGCTCAATAGTTAAACGTAATTTTCCACCAAGAATATGTTGTAACAAAACATTTATACCCAAAATCTGGTATAATGGCTCGCTACGCGAAAAGAGGGATATATTATCATCTATTATAATAATAAGTAATCTGTAATGTTACCAGAAATCCCAAAGATTACTCTACATTCTAAAGAAATAGTACCTCACTGAGATAAAAACTGTCAAAGAAATGGCTTACAATAAATTTATAAATGATTCAGATAACATAGCCAGAGATGCTTGGAGGATCATAAATTGTGAGATAAACAATTCTCAGCTGTAATTTACCAAGGGCACTGATAATCATGCGATTATTTTTTCTAGTAATGCACCGAAAGCGTTTTGCTTAGTAACTAATTAATTACTTAAAGCAACAAGCTTGAGGGTCATTATTAGAAAAAATTATAAGGATTTATCAATGCACGCGATAAATTCGGATAATTTTTTGAAATTCTAATAAAATGTCAAATCGTGACATTTTAAATAAATTATAAAACTGTCAGAAACTTTCGTTGTATAGCAACATAATGACATAAGTGATAATCCCCATGGGATGTTTTCAAGGGTAATACAACAAGACCTTGATAAATAGTCGGCTATTATATTGTCATCAATTTTTCGAGAATGCGATGGTTGTCAATTTGACGAGACAATATTTGACGTTAATAGTCTGACTAAAGCCCGAGAGCTTTAGTTCGAGGGATTTAGTCTTTGATTATTAACGCCAAATGTAGTAGAGGCAAATTGGAGAGCACTCGAGAAAAATTGTTATTATAATAGCCGCTAATTTATCAAGGTTGAGTTATATATTATTAGATTATTTCTTGAATGGATTACACACTAATCAACTAATGTGACTACTTGTTATAAGTTAATAAATTAAATATCAGCGACTATTTTCAGCCAATGCCATGGCAAAGGGAAATAGCCGCTGATATTTCTCGTTGCTATGTAGAGTTCAAAATAGCCACTGATATTCCTATTTTCTAAGGAATTTCAAATATTGTAATTGGTTAAAAAATTCGATTTGACACATGAAAGAAAGAATCAGTGTGATCCTTTAATGATTGGATGAATTTTGACATGTGACTAGAAAAGGGCGGATTTTATTGGATTTCTATTTCGTCAAAAAATTATCAGGCTAAGACCATAAAGTCTGATGTCTCATATGATGTTTTTAATAACTATCTCACATCTATTTTGATTTTATGAATAATTTACAAGCACCTGATTTCTCATGCTTTCTACATTAAGTCACCGAGGAAGAACTGAGGACAGCAATTAGGTCATTAAAAATACAAGTTTTCTTGATATTTATGAACTCAATGCAAAAATAATAAAAATCACCGAAGATATTATGGCAGCTGCATTAATGGCGCTTTTTGATGCCAGTATCGCACAAGGAATTTTTTCGGATGTACTCAAATGCTCTCGAGTCATATCAGTCTATAAAAAAGGAGATAACTCCTCCCTCGATAACTATCGCTCTATATCTGCCTTCCCATTTTTGGGAAGATATTTGAGAAGATTCTGGTAAAGAGATTAACCAACTATCTATCAGCTCTGGTCAGTTTGGTTTTCGCCCGGATGTTCGACCTCCCCAGCTGTTCTTAGAGTGGTATATTTGAGGGTCATGAGGCACAGTTATCTCACTGTGTGATCACTACAAGGCTTTCGATTATGTCCTCCACGATATCTTAATAAGAAAGTTGAGATTATGCGGTATAAGAGGTTTACCTCTTACTCTTTTTGAGTCGTATTTAACAAATCGCAATCAGTGTGTGTGTCCATAAATAATAAAAATTCTAATTCTGTAATTGTCATACACGGGGTACCTCAGGGTTCTCTCTTTGGACCCCTATTGTTCATACTATATGACAATGACTTTTCTCAATGCATGGACCATACCAAGACTATCCTGATTGCAGATGATACCACGCTCCTGTGTTCTGATAAAATCATAACAACTTGTTACATATCTCTTCATCTCACGAAATACTCGCTCAAAATTGGTTTACACCAAATGAATTAAAGCTCAACTATGCGAAAATGCAAAAGCTCACCATATCTTCAAACAGACATCTAACTATCGATGCCCATGTGAAACTCCTAGGTATTGACTTGAACGATAACATTAACTGGCGACATCATGTAGAACAACTTAATTTGAAGCTCGCTACTACTATTATTTTCATAAAAGTTAAAGTTGTTATTGATTTTAACGCACTGAAAAATACTTATTTTTCTCTTCTTCACTCAAAACTGCCCTATGCATTTGTCTTGTGTAAGAATTCTTATAAATGTCAACTTTAGAGAACACTGTCAATCTATATTTATTAAAGAAGGCATTATGCTTCTTCCTTCACTCTACATCTATTACTGCTTAATCCAAATTCATAAGAGTATCTACTGTTTCTCTGCTCACTCTGATTACCGCCAACACAATACTAGTTCTGTGGGCCTTCTTATGAATCCACGATACCGATTAGGAATTAGTGAAAAAGCTCCCCCCCATTTAAATGTATACAATCATTTGCCTACACAAATCAAGCAATTAAATCTAGCTGGTTTTAAATCAAAAATTTATCCTAAAACACTGCTATTATTTTGTTGATGAATATTCAGGAATTCCTTACATACAGTGATTTTATAGGCATGAATGTTGTATTGCCGAATATTTGCCATTTTATTTCATCTTTTCTAATTTATTTTGTTTTTATTCCCTACTTGTATGTTTGTTACCATTATTTGTTTATCTGTCATATACATATAATTCTTGTGATATACTTAATGTTAAGACATTATTTTACGTTGATTGTTTCTGATAATTGCTGACTGGTAACTAACCTTATCCATGTACTCTGTTGACTTGCTAAAAATATTATAAAAAATGTGAATGTAGTCAAATAAAATGTATATCTATCTATCTATCTGTTATTACTACTATTATCAATCATTATAAATTTTTATTTAAAGTAATTATTTTATACCTCCTTTCGCATACAATATTTAAATTTTCTTACATAGGTTTTCCAAATAGATTCCAGCTCTGTAACTAATGTTTCATAGCTTTTAAGTTACTTTTTTTTCCATAATTTTCTCAACTGCTGTTTCTGAATATAAACCTATTTATTTTAAATTTACGAATTCCTTGTCTGCAACACATTCGCTCAACATGGTCGGAATATTTTCCATTTTGTAGAACTGTATGAAATTATATACCAAACTTTAAATTGAAATTTTTTCTACAAGCACGTTTCCTGCTCTATTTGATTCTGTTCTGAAACTTAATCATAGCCCTTTTGCAGCAGACTTTAAGTAAGGATTTGGTCACGTTCAAGTTCTGCGTCCCGATCCTACACGCCCTATGCGTGCCAAGTTCCGAACCGTATGTGCAGTACAAAGTTGTTTGTATATTGACGAAAAGTTTGTTTTTGTTTGAATTATTAAGGAACTTATGAATAGGCGATTTACATAGTGTGCTTGTACTTTGTTTGGACTTACCTGTATACTTATGTCATAAATGTATAGATCCTACTTTCCGACACTATGCATGCGATATTTTGAATAACAAAGCAACTGTTAGAGTTTGGGTTGGAAACGGAATTGATTTTCTACTTTTCTATAATTATTTTATGATTTCCATTTATATCATTCATTTATTTTTGATGCGATATGCTAACGGCTTTGAACCTTTTATTGTTGACGTACCCTTTGGAAAATACGAATATAATTTTTGTATTACCTTGGAAATTTAAATATAACACTTTGTTTTCTATATGAAGTAAACTTGAATCTCTGATAAGATTACGAAATATCTCATATTTCTATGATAAACTGAATATATGTTTATAAAATACATATACATATTGACATGTATTTTTATATCCCATAACGTTAATAAATAAATGAAATATAAATAAAGTATAATAAAAAAATCTATACTCTTAGAGTACAAAAATTAGAATATTTTAATAGAATATTGCACAATGCTAGACAGAATAAGGTTAAATATCAATGTGTAAGACTCAACTGGGTATCAGAAATCAGTGAAAGCAGTTGAAGTAAGAAATGAATTAATTTAGTTAATAATTGTTAAATATTTGTTAATAGTTTCAGTTTCAAAATAATGAAACGACACACTTGTACTTACAGAAAGCTATAACCATACTGTAAAGTGTACTAAGTTCTTTAATATAAAACTGTAATAAACTTTTGCATAGTGGAACAACAGTTTTTCAAAAAGTGAGTTCTAAAACCCTGGTGGAAAGGAGAAAAACTGTCCAATAGTGATATAAAACTCTAAAATTTGATCTAAAAAAGTTAACTAAATTAATAATTTATAAGCCTAGATGAAGTAAAAGTGAATCTAAAATCATAAAGGAGACTAATTATAACTTAAGAAACAATTTAAGTACAAAATAAGCAATGATATTAGCAGACTTGTGAACATTGTGGAAAGTAAGAACGGCTACCGTTACCAAAAAACACAAAACATAAAATAAGTACAAAAATAATACTTACAAAATAATGAAACACACCTAATGTAATCACAAAATCAAGTATAGAAAAAAGACTAAGATAGATTTAAACTAGGTAAGCTCTTCAACAAAGTCTGGAGATACTAATGTTCAGAAAGTGTCACCTGAACAATTAAAAAAATGATAATTATTAAGTTACAATTGAAAATTGAAAGCAAAGTTGTATTCTATTTAAATATAAAATAGCTAATTATAAAGAAATTTGTAAATTTATCTCGGATAATTTATTGTTCAGAAAATTATTTAAAACCTAACAAATAGCATCAAATTAAAGTAGAAAAATAAACATATTAGTAATATATATTTTCAGAAAAAGTCAATAATAGCTGAAAAAGTTAAAATGAAGAAACATTAATTATAAAAATTTCATATCAAGCAGTAGGATTTGCTCAGATACGTCAAATTTAAACGATTTTAGGCACAGATGGGCAATTTTAGTGTGAATTTGGGCGTCAACACGCTCCAAATTTCAAAACAAAATCTAACCTCAAAAGAGGAAATCGAAAAATTTAACCTGCCTGCAGCATATAAAATAAAGTGCTTCGAATAATTTAGTAAATCCAGAAGAGTAATTTCAACATTTCCAATAAGAAATAGGAAAACAAGCATCATGTAAACAAAAAATTTTCTTCGAAAGCTGACAAATGAAACTGGTATAGGTTGAAACCAGTCCATGCTGAATTGAGGTACAAAGCGAGTGAGGCGATTTTCTACGAGAAATCGAGGGAACATACCAACGACCGGATGGTTAAAAAAGGTATATACCCTTTCGTTTCACATGAGCCTTTTAATAAAAATATTTTATCCATATAACGTTAATTCAATTCGCCAATTTATAAAACAAAAAGGCCTAATTAGTAATAAGATTCGTTATTGTTATCAAACCATTTAAATCTAAAATATATTTTATTTTAACTAATTGTATTGCTGAAAAGCCATTTAAATCCGCAATATAATGATTTCTTATCTCAACTTGTGAGTCTTATTAAGAACTTGCTGGAACCGAACCTACAAAATATCCTGGGAAGAGACAATTTTGCACATAAGTGTGTGTAGAACAGAATGTTTTAAACATTGTTTATAATAGTAGAATGCAGGTTTTCACGGTCGTTGTCTAAAGACAGTCTTTAGAATCCTTCTGAAGAAGCTGACAGGATGATCAGCGAAATGTCAAGTCAAGTTCGAAGACCACTGCAAGACCCGGAAGAAACTACTTCATTGTTCATAATATTCGAAAAATTAATAAATAATATAACAATATACAGTGTGACCCACTTGAAATCGGGACACCCCCATAAAATTTACCATCCAATTTTGACAAATTTTGTTTTTGAAATGTTGAGCGTGAGAATCTGCACTTTAGGGCAGTGTCCCATTTTTTATCAAAAACCAAGGCCTACTGTGTAATTCTTTGAGGGTGAAAAGTCACGAAATCGTATTAGCCATTTTTTTTACAAAAAATCTGATTACACCACTGGATTAAGCGCCTTCTGAAATGGGCCCGTACAAAATTTTATAAAGAAATATTGCATATTAATAATTTTGCATACTGTGGAACAGAGAGTTGAGGAAAGAAAATTGGAATTCTGTTTGTGGTCTCAGGGAGAATATCTTAACAATAAGAATTTTTAAAGGAAATTTTGTTCAGCGACGAAGCTACATTTACAACAAATGGAGTGGTGTCGTCTTAAAATTCACAATACTGCTCTGCCGAAAATCCTAATTAGATCATAAACGCAAAGAAGCAGTATTCAGAAAAAAATAAACGTGTAGTGCGAAGTACTTGATTATAGAATTATTTGTCCTTTTTTTCTGAGAGTAATTTTTTTTTAAGGGAAACTCATCATGAGCACCTGAGCTTAGTGACTGGCGCTACAAGTAGTGCCGGACTCTCCAACCAGCTAAAATCCTCCCCATCTTCAGTGTTTCCAATTAGTTTGAAAATGCTTTCGCTTATCTTGAAACCAGTTGGTCATTCGAGTTTGTCATAGATAGATAGATAGATAGATAATTTATTAGTGCGTTACACACGTCAGATATACAATCTAAATAATAATATACATTCTATCGGAATAATGTACAATTAAACTAAATATAAATATAAAACATAAGATATACAATAAATAAAAACACATTAAAATATTTAAGTTAAATGGTAACAGGTACATTACAGTCTAAAAATTCATTAATAGTGTAGAAGGCTTGTGATAATAAGAATTTTTTAATACATTTCTTAAAAACATTAACTGGTAGAGATCTAATTGAATTAGGTAATTTAGTGAAATACTTGGGACCGTAATAATAGCTCATTCTAATATCATTTCCGTTACGATTATTATGGTCATATAGCAATTTTTGAGTAATATATTGTTCATGGACTTTTTTGACATGCATGAGAGAGGTGTATATATACAAACAAGGAAAAGTAAATAACTGTAGGTCGACAAATGTCTGTCTAACATCTGCTTGATAATCCATATTGGTTATAATACGGATGACACTTTGTTGGCGACCGATAATTCTACAGGTACAAGGGGCATGACCCCAACTTATCAGGCCATAAGATATCTGAGACACTATCAAACTATGATAAGCAGTTAGTAGTACCTGTCTGGGAACTAATTTCGAGAGGCTCCTTATAACAAATATATTCTTTGACAACTTTTTGGATACAAATTCAATATGCTGTCCCCAATTCAACTTCGGATCTAACATAACCCCTAAAAAAATTTACGGTAATCAGAATACTAATCTCATAAGTGGATCTATGCGAGAAAAATACATGAAAAGTTTTACTATCATTTAAATTTAGCCTGTTAGCAACACACCAGTCCTGGGCAGCAGATTGTGTAACAGACATGAGCTCTCTAATCTTGCTCAACTCCCTGTGCCCTGTTAATAGTGTGGTGTCATCGGCAAACGTTATAGGCTCAGCTCTGGGAACACTCTTTCTAAGGTCATTTATATAGACCAAGAAAAGGATAGGTCCCAGAACCGACCCTTGCGGAACACCGTGTTTAACATTGCGTAAGTTCGAACAGTTTCCATCCTTACATGTATATTGTTATCTGCTGGAAAGATATGAAGATATTAGTTGACATAAATTTGTAATACTTAAAATTATCCAGTAGAATATAATGCGATACACAGTCAAACGCCTTTTGTAACCTTTTGTAATGCCTTTTGTTATGTATTTCTCGATGGAGTCAGCCCCATCTCACTTTCATCCTCTTTCTTCTTTTTGATAACGCGAGTTTCGCCTCCTCCACCTTTATTCAGTTCTCCTGTGCCTCCAGCATCCTCTCTGAGAGTAATTTGAATCAAAGTGTATTTTTGACCTGCCTGGAAAATAAGTTTTGGGATGCAATATATGATTTACCTATTCAAGCACGTCAGAATTTAAAATTTTAATTAGATGAATCTCCTGTGCATAACGCATCAGTGATAAGGAGTTGGCTGAAGACAAATTTTGAAAATCGGCGGATAGGTCGAAACAGACCTCTTATTTAGTGATCGCCAAGATCTTCGGACTTGACGCCACTCGACGTTTTCCTATGGGATACCTAAAACAAGTAGTTTACAAGACCCAGCCAGTCGACGAACCACGCGCTAGAATAATTGAAGCATCTGCAGCTATTACCCAAGAATAACTAACTAACCATGAATGAACGAAAAATGGTTTGATAAATGTTGCAGAAAAACAGCGGATTGCGGGATCAAAGAAAAATATAATTAACGTTTATTTTATATTCCGGCGTTTCAATTATTTTGTTAAATATTGTTACCAACTTAATTCAATAGAATGTTTCTAGGCCACTTAATAGATGGTGAAAATCTTTTGGGGTTAGGTTCAAGCGTATTAAAAGAAACTACTATGTTAATTAGCCTAAGATTTAATTGTCCTGAGGATGATATTAGAAAATATAGAAACGTCGGCTAATTAATACAGTAGTTTTCTACGCTTGAGTCTAACCCCAAAAGATTTTCACCATTGTTATCAACAATAATACTTTTCAATTGTTTTCCACTTGTTATTCCATGAATTACTTGATAAGAATAAGTAGAATAGTAAGAATAATGTGATTTGTACTTTGTTCACAGAATTATTAATATGCAATATTTCTTTATGAAATTTTGTGCGGGTCCATTTCAGAGGGCGCTTAATCAAGATTTTTTCACTAGGAAATCGCTAATATGATTTCGCAAAATTTTACCTTAAAAAAATTATATAGTAGGCCTTGGTTTTTATTTAAAAAATGTGACACGTTATCCTAAAGTGCAGTTTCCCACGCTTTACGTTAAGAAAATTGACAAAATCGGACGGTAAATAAAAATTTTGTGGGGGTGTCCCTCTTTCAAATGAGCCACACTATATGTAAATTAATGTAGCCTAAATTTGCCCCAAATATTTCAACCCTATCAATAAGTTATCGATTTGCAATGTATTTAATACTAGCTGTGATCATTATCCTTCTTAAATTTTAGCGACAATGTTCCCGGCCCTTCTTAATTTGAAAATGTATTGGTTGGTAACGACTCAATAAATTATCGAGTTTACACCTTGCTCTAAACTTCAGTCCGTTGAATATTTAAGAGCCATTCCAAATCAACAGAATATTGACTATTCTTCTTACCAATTATTTTATACACTGGCAGTGTTAATTAAAATTATACTTAATTTTCGAAATGAACACCCCTAGCGTCAATACTTTTTTGTGAATGTTTAAAAAAGGGTTTTCACCGATCTATCCATCATAGCCGGTTGTGTCAAATATTGTCACATACATTAAAAATTTTTATTGTAATTGTTCGCGGGTATTAATATTTTCACTGTACACCTGTGACTTCAGGTGGCTCCATAAAAAAAGAGATCTCGATAGCCAGTTAACTGGATCCCCTCTACCAATCCAACTGTTGGTGTAACGTTGATTAAGATTCTCCCTCACCGGTACAGAAAAATGGGGTCCAGCACCATTGTTGAAGCCACATACCTCTGGCATTGACATTTTCTAATAAATTTGGTAACACATCCATTAAGAAATGTAAACTTCACCCGTTAACTCTCCCTTCAAAAATGTGTGGCCCTATCAGGTAACTAATGTATATTCCACACCAGACGTAAGATGTTGATTTCTGGTGTTGTTTATTCCATCACGTGTGAATTCTAGACAACTACCCACCTACAAAATGTTAAACGCAGAACGCTGTCACCATCTTCAAGTCGTTGAACTACTTGACTATGAAAAGAATATAAATTTTCTATTTTTGAAGATCGCCATACTCTTGTTCTGGAAATTTCTAACTGATGACTGATTTTCCTGACGCTTACAGTTGGATTCATATAAATAATCTGTAACACTTCATCTCGCTGTGGAAAATCTCTGGGAACATGTTCATGTTTTGCCTGTGAAGGAAATTGCCCATATCTTTACTAAATTGATACACCTCTGAAAATATTGTATGATTTGGTGTACGACGATTTCGAAAACGTCTTCTATATTCTCTCTCTGCAGCTCTTCCATTTCCATACCAAACCGTACACATAAGTTATATCTGCGTACTATTAATTTCTAAATTGTAATGGCATATTGAAATTATTAGATTTGTTAATATAAAACCTTACTTTAATGACTCAAACTACTTATTTGAATACTTTAAAGTTTAATTTCTAAAGGTAACTTACATTACTATATATTAAATTATTTTTTTTCGATCTAAATTGGAATATTCGTCAATTATTTGGTCTCCTCACTATAACATACATATACAAAACATAGAGAGCATTCAGAGGCGCTTCTGGAAAACATTATGCTATAAGGAAGATGGTGTTTACCCTGCCATTGGTTTTCCTCATACTATACTTTTAAATAGATTTTAATTTTCGAGCCTAGCGACATGCAGAACTATATATAGCACAGCAAATATTTCTTTTTAAAGTATTACATAATAGAACAGATTGCGGCGCTATATTGAACTCATTAAATTTTCGAATACCTAGACCCGGTTCTAGGCAAAACTCACTATTATATCTGCCGAATTCCAGAACTAATGTTATGAAATCTCGCCATTATATAAAATGTGTGAGAACTATAAAAATCTTCAAGACCGATTTGATATTTTCCACTGCAATGTAGCTGAGATAAAAATGTTAATTGCATAAATTTAAACTTAGCTTTGTTTTTATTTCTATTTATAATTATCTGATATTCCTGCATTTCTTTTTCTCATATTTTGTAAACATTTACTTTAATTTGTAAACATTTGTAATCATTTACTTGTAATTTCCTGCCCAGTAATTGGAATCTTCTGTTGGGCAGTGTATTGTTAAATAAATAAATAAATAAATTATATAATGACAGAATTTACACACGCCTACTTTTATTATTAAGCAAACTGATTTTATATGGAATATTGCATATAGCCGTACAAATTTTAAGTGCAACTAGAATCAAATTTAACTAACAATAATACATTCAATAATTATTAAACAAGTGTTTAAGTAAAATGAATAAAATAGCGACGTTAACTAGATTGTTTTTTGTTTTTTTAACCACCAATCAAATTACTGAAGTAACCCCCTGGAAGATCTCAAGGATCTTGTGCTAGGCAAAGAAAGACGAGGCCCTACAGTTTAATGTGGACTCCAAACCACTCTTGGGGCAATTTTTTGAATGAAAAATTGTTTCGCCTTGCGGGAATCGAACCCACTTCGCTAGACAACTCAGTTTGCTAGCCAATTAATTAATTACCAATTAAAATGTCTTATTCAAATTTTATATGTACAAATCATTCCATTTGAGTCATTTTCCCTAAGTTAATACAATATTACATTCCTGCACAACGTGCTGTATAATATTAAAGCCTAACAAATTAAGGTGTCCTCTTCATAGGTTAGGATGGCTGATGTAATGCCGGAAAATGGTCACTCCTCCTCCAGAATTTTTGCTTACTAAATGTAATCTCTATTTTCTGAAAGATTAAGTAGATTTATATGTTTGAGTTTACTAGCCAGACGCTTTAACACACTGAGCTACCATCCAATGTTTGCGTATTTTGTAGAATTTAAATATCATTCACCATTATTTTCGAAAATTTGCCAGCAAGTAACCATAAAGCGCTATCAAATATTATGACAGTATTTTGCAGCATAATCCATAAACATTTCAATAGTTAGTTGCCGTTTACAAAAACTGATATACAGGGTGATGTAATTGACCCTAAATGTAAAATAATAAAAATTGACTCCTGTCCTGGAAATTTTTCAAATTAAATTATGCTATTGCTTGGACTAGAAGTGCACTATATGTGTACCAACTTTTATCCAAATACGACTACCCATTCCAAAAATATGGTGCATTTTAATTTCAGTCAAAATTCATAAAACAAGATTATCTTGAAAACAATGAGTATTCAAATGTAAGTGGGGGGGGGGGGTGTTTTGAACTCAGTAAAGTGCATTAATCTATGTTATTTTAAATCTGGGCCACCCTTTATATCACAAAAAAGACACATTAGGCGATGCTGACGTGCTCATCTGTAGATTGGATTTGATAACACACGGCGCCGGCGGAAGAAATTTACCGATGCCTAGTCTCCACTTATGCCCGTTAACGCTCTGCCTGTATTCGCATTTTCATATTGAAATGGATATGCAGAATTCCTCCTTTGATGCCTCAAGATCTGGAATTAATCAGAAGTGGAGAATTTGTCGGATAGGACATTGACGACAAAACGAAAATCCTGTGGATTTTTTAAAGCTTTTATTGAAATTCTTCAACACAAACCAACACTCATGCACGCATCTGCGCCTCTCTAATCGAATTTCCGATTTCGAACAGGGGGAATACGATTGTTACATGAAATTGTAATCAATCACCAACTGGACAGAAGTCCATCTAGTTAAATTACTATCAAATTAGTCCAATTTAAAAAGAATCACGCTCTGCAAAATGCTGACCCGACAAACTAAATTTACTTTGCATATTTATTTGTAATTGGTTAATTATTACATGCGTTAAAACAATTTAATATTCAAATCATACATATGGAAATTTTATTTATATTCATAGAGGATTCCAATTAGACTTCAAAAGTGCATTATTTTCAAATAAATCCACAGTCGATATATTTTGCGAATATAATTTAAAGTTTACCCATTACAAATAATTGCTTTTAATTTTATGTATTTAGATACATCATCCAACAGTCGTAAGACCAGTAATTACAGAATGAGAACAATACATGTTTACAATAGAATGAAGAAAAAAAGAAAGAATATGTAAGCTAATAACGACAATAATGCAATACAATAGTACAACACAGGTAAGAACCACAAAATGTATAGAAACTAATAATAATAACACGATTCAATAATACAGTACAGGTACAGGTAGAACTGCAGAGTGTATATCAATCAATCCAAATATACTTTATTGTCCAGAAGAATAATCTTGTTGACAAAGTATAAAACAAATAAAATTATACATATATAAATATAAATATATAAAACTATAAGCATAAGATCATACAATAAAACAAGCTATAAATCACATTTTTTAGTCAAACATTAAAAACATAATATATATCTACATCAGAATGTATCATCTAAATATTCCTTTATTTCATAATATGGTTTATCAATAAGTAGATTTTTCACTGCGTTTTTGAAACCCTGATTGGAGGCGATGTCCCTAATATGGCTCGGTAAGTGATTATACATTTTTGGGCCAATGTAAACCGCAGAATCCCGGACAAGTGTAGTTCTTGGGACTGGCAGTGTAATATTAACTACTAGTCGAGTGCTATATGCTGAGGTCGTATAAACATTATTTTTGTACTATTAATTAAGATTACTGTATTTAATATGAAAATAGATATCACAGTCAGAATTCTGTTCGCTACAAATAGTTCCTTGCAAGAGTCGCGAGCCCTAGCCGTACACAGATATTTAACGGCACGCTTTTGCAACACAAGTATTTGTTGCAAGAGAAATTTACTACATACGCCCCAAAACGCAATCCCATAACTCAGGTGTGATTCGATTAACGAAAAATATACAGCTCTGGCAGCTGAATATCCTAATTCATTTGAAACCACTCTGACTGCGTAGCATCCATATGCTAGTTTACTATTTAAACCAATAATATGTTCTCTAAACTTTAATTTGCAGTCAATATTTAGTCCTAAAAATTGTAGCGTTCTCCGGAGAAAACTCCTCAGTTTAGCATGGCGGCAGCTTACTTTCAGCGGGCACTGGCGGTGGGTAAGGATTTTAACTTGACTTCCTTTTTTTCTTTAATAGTTATTAAATCTAGGGGCGCCACTTAGTTTTGTCGTGTTTGAAAACTAAGAAAATATTATAGCCCTGGCCTTATACTTAAAACCTTTATGGAAAAGCTACCGTAAAAATAAAACACAAATTGGGGCTTAGGGTGACTTTAATGATTAAATGTTTCTGGGCGAAACCAAGCCTCCACACTCAATATGACTGATATCACTTTCCAAATAGATAAACTTGACTTTCAAAAATATTAAATATGGTTTATAGTTTTAATAGGTCTAGTGGAGTTGTACAAGAAATGTTCAATTTTAATATCGACCAATTTAAATTTTATTACAAACTTCCCAAAATTCATGACATGAGCAAAATTAAACAAGATTATCTGTTCTGACCTTTCCTCTGAGTGATTTGTTACTCCCTTGTTTCCAGGCGGCAAAACGGCGGTATTGGCAGGATGTGTAAATCAGGTGGCTTATAGAAAATGCTGTTACCAGCTGAAGAAAGAGTACCTTCATAAAACGGTTCGATCTCTATTATTTCACAATGGCTCGTCCTCAGAAAAATTCCACAAATATTTCAGGAAAAGGATATACTCACATATACACATATATGGGTATACATATACGGCCGGCAAATCTCCACACGTTCGGATGGCCTTCTTAATGATAATATTATGTGAATTTCTAAGGTTTCACAATTTAACAATTTAGCTAGGTGTGTATGTATTGGTGAGCGTGTCTCTATCGTATCATCTACTTGCCGCACCAGGTTATCGTTCACACCCATACTCCATTTCAGTTTTTTCTATCATTTTTTATTTATTTATTTTTTTTTATCTGACAATATACCAGCCATCTCCGCCATGTAAACAGGACTATTTTAAATAAGAATTATTACATCAATATAAAAATGATTTGATGCCAAAATATATAAGTGTGATGTATACGAGTCTTCCCAAAAGTTCAAAATTACTGTTACAAAATTTCAAGCACGTTTTGTTTTCAAGTACATGGTTCCCTAGGGGTATATCTGGCAAATCACATTTGAAAGTTATTATATTTGTTTTTCCTATATTGAACGACAGTAAGTCCGAATCACACCAATCTTTGATTTTCTTAACGTCATGCAGAGTATTTTCTTTCTTGCTATGCCATAATATTGTAGTATCGTCAGCGAATAGGGTAAACTTTCCTGTGATATTAATAGTAGTTATGTCGTTAATATACAGTAAAAATAGAATTGGACCAAGACTTTGTACGACATAAATTTAAAAATCGTCTCTGGAAACTTTCGGCATATTGCTATATGTGACATATCTGGGGTGTCATACGAATGATGCATATTCTAATTTAGTCTAAACGAATGAGTTAAATAATAAGGTTAACAAGTGAGTGTCTGTAAAACCGATTTCCGATTGTTTGCAGACAAAAGTGCGTTTTCAACGTGTTTATTAAATGTCAGTTTGTTGTCAAACAGGACGACCAGGTCTTTAAAGACGCCAACTCTATTCAGTGATGTGATGTCAAGTTTATAGTCATAGAGAAACGTTGTTTTTTTCCTAGAAAAAGATATCACGTCACATTTGTCGACGTTCAGAGGCAGATTAATGATCTGTGGTAAATCGGTTAAATGTGGAACATATTTCTCAGGATCCCGGGGTTTATTTGCTCTTTTTTTAGAATTGAACACTCTAGATGGCATTTAGGCGGTGTAAGATGCCATGAAGGGATTTCAGAAAAGCCTTTATGGTATATTTTTGGAATGTTCATACCTTGCTCTACACGCATAGGTAGCGGCCTTGTTATTGTAGGTCTAGACTCATTGAGATGAGCCAAATTGCGATCGAAAATGATTTTGTAGTTTAGGTGTAGTTTACGCGTACCTTAAATTTCCTATTTATTAAGAAACTTTGTATAAATACTAGTAGTGTTGCTCTTATACTTCATTCATACATATGGATAATGAACTCGTATGGAATAGAATCTGGGCCTGGTGATGACTTTTTTAAGGTATCTATTGCATTTTCTAATTCTTCCATAGAGAAGGGGGTATTGTATAATAAAGTTGTGTTCTCAGAGAAGTTAGATCTCTTTCGAGGTGAGGTTATATTGTAAATTTTTGAAGGTGTATAATGGATAATTAATTTACATATTTGACTAATAAAATGATGATTGTTATAACTATTGTTACTATTTTTAATTTAGTAAGTTTATCAGTTTGTTGCAATTATCGCTTTTTGTTGTTTCATAATTGCTATACATGTAAGAATATATATTGCTCTTTTCTTTATAACTTGGATCTTCCTGCACTTTAATTGTATTTTATCTGTCTGGGCAGTTGTGCCTTTAAATAAATAAATAAAAAAATAAGGAAGTTACTAAAGCTAGACATAGGAAAGACCAATATTAAAGTGGCGCGTTGTTAAATAAAATCGATCCTTTTTCCAGCACAAATAAAATATAAAAACTTGCTAAATTATTGATAATAAAACTTTTATACGTCGGTAACATTTTTGTCGAGAATTGATAGATTACAGACTACTTTCCAAAACATGCCCCATTAGCTTCCAAATTATATGTTTATTTTGTGGTTAGTAAAGTAAATGCGGGCCATCCTCACAAATGGTTTTGTCGAAATAGTACATTAACGTAAACGCCTCTAAAAAGCAACCATCAATATATGTTCTTATATCTTCCTGTTTGAAAGAGTAGTGATGGAACTAAAATAAATCATTATGAAAAATGGGACAATTCGAAGTATTTTTGTTTATACAAACTCAAGGTGCATGGTTAAAAATCTGTAATACACTAAAAGCCTTTACCTGCCCTACACATAAGAGCTATTTACAGGAGTTGTCAATTGTAGAAAGAGTACGCCAACAAAACAAAGCAAAGGAATACGGACTTAGAAAGGATAATATTTATCGAGAAGAATCACAAAACGTAGTCGAACCATTATTCACATGGAACGACTCCCGAGCAATTGTTAGAACACTGTATATAATAAATCTTTTCCAATGTTTAAGCTTGACTTGTCTGTGATCTAGAATATACGGTGGTGAACCAAAATTGAAAATAAGCCACTGTCAACTTTATGCCGGTATAAATATCTAATAAAGTATATAAATTATATACCCTTTGCAATAATAACAACAATAAATCATAAAAGGAGTAGGAGTACTTAAAAAAATCTCAAAATTATAACTATTTCTCTATTCGCTATATATATATATACATACAGGGTGTTGCATCATGAGAGGGACATAGCTTAATAGGAGGTAGAGAACATCAGTGGTAACCGGAACCTCCCATAGAAATGTCTCATTGGGCCTTCATTACGAAGTTACAGGGTGTTAAATAATTTTTGGCCAAACCTGTTTTTTGTCATAACTTTGACAGGGAATGAAATAACGGATTCATATTTGGTACGGATAATGTACTAACGAGCCCCAAGAGGTACATGTATAAAAAAAAATATATCCAGGTCCGGACTCACTATAATTTATGTTTCTTCTTTGCATCAATAAAACATCACCCTGTATATATTTTTTTGAAATTTCGATACGATATTCGAAAAGAGCAAAAAAGACCAAACAAAATGGCCTATTTTATTTCTTTGTTACACCTTCGTGGTTATTTAAATACGTTGTTACATGTGCAAGAAAATGGATTACAGAACCCTATTAAATGAGAGGCACGTGAAATAAATAGTTTTATAACTTAAATTTGCAAAAATTCTATTGAGCCTAGGTGGTCTGGGTGAATCCTAATTCCGGCACGTTTTAAAGGTCCATTTTGGTAAAAAACTGTGGTCCTAATAAGTAATCGGGTATGAAATAACAAAATTTTTATCAATCACAGTAGGCTTGTTCAAAGAATAAAAGTGACAGATAATTTAAACCATTTAGGCCTAAGCAACCAGTTACTTTGATCAAGAAAATCATCAACATTTTATACTTAATAAAAATTGGAAAAGAGAACAAACTAAAATCTAAATAAATAAAATATTTTCCATTCAATTAACAATAAATAACAAAACAATAACTAAATGTGTTTAAAAATAAAACGTAATTGACACTAAAGTAAATTTTCAAAATGTCCTCCCCCACATTCTGTGCATTTTCTTGCGCGTTTAGAAAGGTCACCAATTGCTCGACGTATCGTTTCTGGATTATTCCGTATTTCGTCGCAGGTTGTAACGATGCGCTGGATTAAATGTTGTCTACTTTCAATTTCAATGCTATAAACCTCGTTTTTTAAGTGGCCCCACAAAAAATAATCACAAGGGTTACAATGAGGAGATCTTGGTAGCCATTCATGTGGACCCCCGCGTCCAATCCATCTATTAGGATACACATTGTTTAAGTGTTCTCTTACTTGAAGGTTAAAATGTGGTGGGGCGCCATCATGCTGAAACAACATGCCTCTTATACCGATATTTTCTAACATATTCGGTAAAATGTTTTGAAGAAAATCAAAGTAAATTTCACCATTCAATCTTTCTTCAAAAAAATGTGGCCCTATCAAATGTCTATTCACAAGTCCGACCCAAACATTTACAGAAAACCTGTGTTGCGAATGGCGTTGGCGTACCGCATGTGGGTTTTCCTGTGCCCATTTATGATTATTTCGTGAATTGTTTACTCCATCCCTTGTAAATTGTGCCTCATCCGTAAATAAGGTTCTGTAAATGACTGGGCGATGGTTAGACAACCAATGACAAAATGCCAGGCGGGGGATATCGTCGCCTTGTTGAAGACGCTGTACCTGCTGGATATGATATGGATGGTAACGTTCTCTTTTTAGGGTTCTCCATACTCGCCAATGAGGAATACCAGTTGCCAAACTGATTCGTCTAGTGCTCATATTTGGGTTTTCTTGAACTACGTTTATAATATTGTTTTGTTCCTGCACACCTTGTTGTAAAACACGCTCCACAACTGCAGAAGTAGGAAACTTTCCGTGTTGTCTTGCATACTGGAACACCGTACTAAAGGTTTTATGATTAGGGCATCGACGACCAGGAAAACGCAGCCGATATTCTCTTTCCGCCGACCTACCATTTCCATTACAGAAACCATAGATGAATATTATGTCAGCATATTCCACGTTTGTAAATTTTACTGGCATAGTTAAAATATTTTCACAAGTTTTCACTTACTAAATGCGGATTATTGACGCATTAAATTACTAAAAAACAATTATTCAACTGTTTATGAGATTTCTTTTTATTATCTGTCACTTTGAACAAACCTACTGTGATTGATTAAAAATTTTGTTATTTCATACCCGATTACTTATTAGGACCACAGTTTTTTACCAAATTGGACCTTTAAAACGTGCCGGAATTAGGATTCACCCAGACCACCTAGGCTCAATAGAATTTTTGCAAATTTTAGTTATAAAACTATTTATTTCATGTGCCTCTCATTTAATAGGTTTCTGTAATCCATTTTCTTGCACATTTAACAACGTATTTAAATAACCACCAAGGTGTAACAAAAAAATGAAATAGGCCATTTTGTTTGTTTTTTCTTGCTCTTTTCGAATACCGTATCGAAATTTCAAAAAAATATATACAGGGTGATGTTTTATTGATGCAAAGAAGAAACATAAATTATAGTGAGTCCGGATCTGGATATATTTTTTTTTATACATGTACCTCTTGGGGCTCGTTAGTACATTAGCCGTACCAAATATGAATCCGTTATTTCATTCCCTGTCAAAGTTATGATAAAAAACAGGTTTGGCCAAAAATTATTTAACACCCTGTAACTTCGTAATGAAGGCCCAATGAGACATTTCTATGGGAGGTTCCGGTTACCACTGATGTTCTCTACCTCCTATTAAGCTATGTCCCTCTCATGATGCAACACCCTGTATATAGCGTGTCCCAGAACTTCAGGACAAGAATTCAATCGAGGGTAGATTGGATCGATGCTCATTCGTTTATCTGTTTATACTGACCTTATAAAAATTAAATTATGTGAATTTTCTTTGCCTGATTTAAAAAAAATGGTAATAGAAAATAAATCAAAAAAGAGATTCTTTGTATCCAGAAGAATGAGGTTTTAGAGGAAATAAAATTCGGAAGGTCTAGGTTTTTGGGAATAACTGTAAAGGAGTAAGTTGTTAGAAATTCAATTTTCTTATAAAGGGGATCAGTTAAAATAAAAAATTTCCATCCGAAAGTGCATATATAGTTATGCCAACATAGATAATATCTTTTTCATCTTTGTCCAAAAATTAACATGGAATTTCCACATCCAAAAAGTTACACAGAAAGACAAACGCCCTGGGAATGTGTAGGCAAATGTGTGGTTAAAACTGGGGGCTGAACCCTAAAATGAACCTGTGATTATACACCAGGGTAGTGAGGCCCATGATTATATAGATCAGTGGTATGGTTGGACTAAAACGGTGCAGTTGAGAGCAATAAGGCTGTTAAGTGGCCTACATAGGCTTGCTTGCTTGTGCGCCACGAGGGCCATAAAAACTGCTCCTACGGCGGCACTTGAGGTTCTCTTGGACTTGCCACATTACACATATTCATATAAGGCGAAGCTCGATCAGTGGTACATAGGTTAGCCAGCAACATGAGATGGAGTACCAGAAGTTATACTCAGAGATGAAGGCAAATCCCATTCTAGGTATGCCCACTGACGTAATGGTCCCAACTTTCAGGCTGTCATACCTAATAGGAAGGACTGGAAAAACGGCCCACCCATAACAGCACAAACAGTCTGGTACACTGACGGCTCCAAAACAGAACAGTAGGTCGGAGCCGGGATATACGGGATAAGGTCAAAAGCCAGTCGATTGCCATTTCCTCTGACAGCCAAGCGGCAATAAAAGCAATCAATTCCATGCAAATCAATTCAAGACAAGTATGGGACTACTTGACGACCCTTATAGAGCTGGGAAGTCAGAATAAAGTGACCCTAGTATGGATACCAAGACACGAGGTACATAGAGGAAACGAAAAGGTAGGTGAATTGGCTAAAGAAGACGCACTCAAAGATCCAATAGGTTCGAAGCTCTTCTGTGGCGTGGCAAAGCCATGCATACGAGCAGCTACTAAGGAGTGGGTGCAAAATAAATCTCTGGAGGAATGGTGGAGGAGGCCAAAGAGTTCATTAAATAACGATCGGCCAAATTCAGGGAAGAGCCAGAATAGGAAGGCCACCAGATGCCTGGGCCGTCTAACTGGGCACTGCCGGCTCAATAGACACATGAGTCTAATGTACCTGGCAGACTAAGCAGCAAGCAGGAAGGGGAAACCCCAGTTGATGTATTGTGCCACTGTGAAGACCTAGTGAGACTGAGAAGTACTCGGAGAAGAAAACCGAAGACGGATAGCTACACGCTATCCAAACAGCCAGCTCCTCTATTCATCTATCTATCTACCTAGATAGTATTTATTTCAGCACTATATGCTATATAATTGAACATTTGCAGCTAGTCGGAAAATCAGCTGGTAAACAGCTGCATTACAAAATAAACTAATTTTGTTTTGAGTTAAATAAAAAAACATATATAAAATTGTTCGTTGCTTATACATTATACATGCAATCATAAATACATTGCACTTCAACAAAGTTTTTAAGGTATTTTAATATACTTTTGCTTAATATAGCACCCAAACATCGGAAATGTTATCAATGTTACGGTCGGAACACAAGAGAGTGGACTGTCGGCGAACAGAGTAGATTTGCTAGACAACATAAATTGAGGAAAGCCATTCAACTAAAAATAACAGTGGTCCCAGGACACAGCCTTGGAGTGCACCGTGATTATTGTTTACCAAGCCTGACGTTTCATTAGCTATGGCAACACACTGCTGACGGTTAAGCATGCAGGATGTGAAGAACGAGAGAGGTACCCCTCTAACTCCGTGCGGTTGCAATTTTTCTATTAATTTATCATGGGAGACACAGTCTTTGGAGAGATCGCACAGAGTAATTGCCATCCAAGCACAATACAATTCCTTAGAACTAGGTAGGTGTTTGTTTTAAAGAAAAGTTGCAAAGTTTGTTAGAATAAAATGTGTTCAAAATACGACAAATAAATATAAACCAAATTGCAGATCTTCGGGAAAATGCGTTCTTACAATTTAATTTAGGCCAAATTCTAAAACTTTCAAATTAACTATGAAACTGTAAAATTGGTTGAAAAAAACTTGCAAGGACGTGTTATCGGTTGGAAATTTTCCACAAAATCTAAATCTGGCCTCACAGTAAAATACAAAAATCCGGAATGTTTAAAAAATATTTTCCAGTTTTCTAGATTTTCAGATTATTACTGTGAGTTACTTCAGAAACTAAGGCTGGATTCGGAATCTGCGGAAAATTTTCAACTGTAACCGAAATTGACGAAATTCCCTTATGGAAATTTAACATGGAAAATAAAAAATTGGCTATAAAAAAATGCTTATTGAGAAACTCGCCGTTATATTACTGTTCTTCAAGATATAACGAAAAAAATGAAATGAGTCTCATTGACGTTACATGAAAGAAAATTTTTATGTATTTTTTTTTTTACTTTTGTGAATTTATTTGTATATGTGACACTACCACTAAAATCAATAAATTTCTGTTAGTTCTAGCTAAAAATTAAAGAAATATTTTTTGCAACTATAGAAAAAGAGAATGTACAAAAGAATTCCAAATATTTTTATTAATTTTTACAATGTAGCATGGACGATGAACTTTATGAGTTATTTTTTTGTATTTGGGTAATTTAAGAACGCATTTTTCTGTTCATGGAGGAGATCTGAAAAAAATTATATTCACTTATCATATTTTGAAAAAAAGTTATTTTAATACGCTTTTTTAACAACTTTTCTCTAAAATAAACAGTTACTGCGTTTTATGGAGTTTCATTGTACCTGGACGTACGTGTATCCACAGATTCTCTTTCAATTTTAACCAAAATCAATCGAGTGAATATTTTTTATCATAGCTTATGTACTTTTAAAGGAAACTAAATTTTCAACAACTTTTTCCAATAAGATTTTTCTATAAAATTTATACTTTCCGAGTTATAGATGCGTGTTTTTCCACTCTGGTGGAAAAATGGGAGAAAATTTCTTATGCCAACTGGTCTTATTTTGAAAGAAATTCAACTTCTAGCAACTTTGTCTTTACAATTTTTCTGTAAAACCTGAACCTTAAGATTATAAACCGTTTTATTAATAGCTTTAGCATATACTCATACGCGTTTTTCCGCTATAGAGGGAAATTGGGTAAAAAATTTTCACACTATTTTGAAAAAAAAGAATTTTAAACCACTTTCTCTTGCACGGCTCTTCTCTAAAACCTATATTCTTGAATTATAAGCATTTTTCGGTGGTTTGCAAAAAAAAAATATATATATACAACAATGTTGTCCCAATAGAGTATTCTTCTTCTTTTTGCTACAAGTTAAAGAAATAACTTTTTATGAAATGTTAGGCAAAGAAAATATTTACATAATTATTGTACTATGATTATTAAAAATATTGTAGACAAGGAATCTGAGTAACTGTCTTTATTTTAATCATGTATTTTATCATTTTCATGATATTTTCAATTCACAACCAGTTATTAATTTTATGTAAATGTACATATTAATGAAAGAAGGAAACTATAACTGGAGATTAATACATTCGTCGATAAGAAATCTGGGGAAATTAAATTTCTATTTAGGATAAATTACCTTCGACTGTTCTGAAATTGTTTTTTCTTATCAAGTGTTGATGCATATTAAATGAGGGCGAAAAGTTTCCTAAGTGTTTCCTGCCACACAAAAAAACTAATGTAGTTCACCGCATACACACAAAATAGGCTGTAAATCAATTTTATTTCTATATTGTCAAAAATGATTGATTTTGTGGTAGTTTTATTACATGTATTCAATTGTAAATGATGTATTAGGTTTGTATAAATTTATTGAAAATTAACAAACGTGTAGAAGGAGAGGTTAAATTACTGTAAGATAGATTTCAATCTAATAACAATAACAATAAAATAACGATAACGATAAAGATAACGATAGCGATACCGATACCGATATAGCAATAGGAATAGGAATATCAACAGCAATAGCAATAATAATAGAAACGATAGCTGCAATTATCGAAACTTGACTAGAAGTGTTGGCTACACTTGTAGCCAATATTATCATCTAGATAGTGACGAAGAATTTTTTAAATTATTTAAACTCAACTTACCGAGAGGCCTGGCAAAGTTATTCCAGAGGACGGCAATTTTTCATATTTGCCATATTACAAGGAAGTTTTTGAATAATGAAGGAAAAATATATGAATTATCTATCCAACTACCAGAATGTAACGAATTTCGTCCCGATTAACTGTACTAAACATTACAAGGTATAGAAATGAAAGGGTCAAAAAAAAGATGGGTGAAGTTAGGCAGAGACTATCCTTGCGAAGTGTATTCAGAGCAGTAAGTTTGCCGGTCAACCCAGAGATGAAGCTACTAGCAAGCTTGGCATTCCCTACCATAGATATACTAGATAAGACGAATCGCGTTTAGAATCACGGACTAGACTGATACGAAATCTGGAATAAGCCTATGAAATATGATACAAGTGGTAGCAATGCACTGGCGCAGCTCTAGTCCAGAGAGCAAAGTAACCAGATCAAGAGCAAGAACAAAGTGATCAGACTAGTAAAATGATAAGGGCTGAAGGCACTAGCCTCTAACAAGATTTCCTCCAGATTGGTGTGAGACCGCTATGAAAAGCTCAAAGTTTTAGCTGGATAGAACAGAGTTAAATTACTGTGGGTGCCAGGATACACTGGAATACTCAGTGGTGGTAAAGCTGATGAATTTACTAGGTAGAGATTGTAGATTGTTTTATGGGGTCGTTTGGCTTCAAACAGCCTTACTTCACTTCGACCTAAAAGATCTTTTGTGATTTATCCTACATCTAGTTGTTGCTCAGGATTCCAAGATTTTTACAAAGCTTGTGATTTTCCTGGGGGCTAATTTCCTATGGGCTATATCTTCAGGCGTTAATTCCGCCTGTTCTAGAATTTTAGCCTAGTGCCTTGCATTCACAAAGTATATGTTCCACAGTTTCAGTTTCAGTGCGGCAATATCTGCATTTGTTGTCTACCACCTAGCCCATGTTCTTGAGATGATATCACAAGGGGCAGTGGCCAGGTAGAAGGCCTGTAATTAGCCTTAATTAGGACTTTTTAAATTCGAGAAGCCTTGTGGCATTCTTTGTCGAATAAGTTATAAACTTCTTCGCTTGTCTTTGGGCTTGAGTATTCCTCCAGGAGGACTTTTTCTGATCCTTTTCCCATTCTTGGATCTCCTCCACTATGTGTCGCTTGGCCAGGCCATAAAACGGTTCGGGTCCAATGAACGGTGTGTTACCTCCTTTCCCTTCTTATTTATTTTTGAGAAAGAATTGAGGCACGACTAGCTGGTTTAAGTCGGAGCAGAGAGCCGTGGGTCCAGAGTATTCGTAAGAGTAGAGAAACTTACCCCTTTTGATATGTACAGCATAAGCGACAGACTTCTGTTTATTTCGAGAAAATGAAACAAAGAAACATTGTTGTTTTAAATTGGGCACCATCTATAGTAAAAATAAGTAGAATTGTCTCTTTTTCTCGAATAACCAGTCTACTATAGATTAGACTGAAATTGTTGGTAAGAGAAATATAAAGATAGTTTAAAATGAATGTTAAAATATATTACATGAATAATAGACAAATCGGTTTGTAAAGACTAATTGAAATTAAATATATATATATATATATATATATATATATATATATATATATATATATAACAAATTTATACCAGGGTCCTAGATTGACTATTGTTGAGGTGACTGGTTCTGGAACAGCAATCCAGGCCCACAATTGTCTGTTGTTGCGAGAATGGATTCTAAAGGTTTCCTTGGCAAATTACGTCTTAATGAAATGGACTGAAAATCGTAGGAAAATTAACCGACTAGGTGGTTTATGAAAAGTTAACGAAATTTTATCTATATGAAAGATAAGCTGTGCAAAAGCTATGCAGGAATGAAGAAGCTATGCAGAAACGTATGCAGAAATGGATAAGTATATATGTGCATAAACATATAAGTACATAAGTACATATTTTTTTTTTTATACATTTATTTAACGTCGGCCTATTTCCGCTACTGAGGCCTAACACCGACGCCTGTAGACGAGTTACCCCCAACCAGGAATTTTGCCGAACCTCTTCCCTTAAGAAGAGTAGGGATCTTTTACTTGCCTAACATTTAATAGACAAGGGACCGACGGCTTTACATCCCCTCCGAAGGATGGTATATCTCCTATACAACCCTCGCCTAAGGTTGTATAGCTTCCGCGCATACACTGATAAACAAGCCGCTGGAAGATGTGTGAGGCGAGAACGCGGTTTTCGTTAGAATGGTCACCATCCAAGTACTAATTGCGCCTGTCGTTGCATACCGAAGTATGTACATAGTAAAGACGCACCTACGCTCGCCCCCCATAAGTACAAATAAATATATAGAAATGTACAAGTATATATAAAGCATATGTATAGAATATAAGTATATAAATATCTAAGGATTTAAGTATCTAAGTATATAAAGTATATAAGAATTTAAGCTGATTTCATAAACTATAAATTGCCAAAAAATTAAAAAGAAGGGAAAAAATATTTTAAAACCATGTGGTACATATAGTATTTTAACTACTTATTAAATTAAAAAGAATTGACCTTGAATTTAAATGTATTTCAAAATAAGTGAAATTACATCAAAGACAAAAATTGAAGATTACTTAAATTTTAAATTAGTAATAAATGAAATTTACCTGGATGTTATTGTTAACGCGGATATAAAAATGTAATATCAATTACTGAAGTCCACAGTTAAAATTTATATACGTGCGAATCAGTACAAAAGCTGCAACCAAATGATTTTCTGGTGACTTTTACTGATAAGGTAAACTTTTTTTGTCCTACTTACTGGAAAATAATGCTACCGAATAAACTTGAGAAATCTAATTCCCTAATTAAATTGAAAGCTATAAAATACAGAAATAGTACAAGTATGGCCATCTGTCAATGGTTGAGTTAAGCTCAACAACCTGCCTTGTAGATTCCCGTACTCACAACTAAAATAGTGGCATATGATCGATAAAAAGAATCTATAATAATAGTTACTTTCATACCACAGCTGATTTGCCTTTGCCTTAGTTTGTAATTTCTATTTTGTACATAAACGTATTGTGATGACTCAGTAAATATATTACATCTTATAGGATATACTATATATAGTAACGAGAAAAAGTAAAGTAAAATAACCATATGTACTTACAGAGTAATCAAAAATATAAAAATTGAAATATAGGTATCTGATGTAAATAAATGTTTTTAGACAATCAATAATCGTTTCCTGGGATGCTATGAGCACAGAGATACATAATAGTTAATAGAACATGATTGAGTTCCTAAGATATTAATAAGTACATAAAACAGTGTGAAATAGTTTAGCAGTTATACAAGTAAAATTCTGTTAGTTGAAAACAGTTTCACGTACAAAAACTGAATCAAAATGTTACACAGATCGTGCTAAATATAAACAAAACACTAGTTTTTATATAGAACTGTTAAATGGACATAGGCCATGTAATTGGTGCTTTAGATCCTTTTTTGCAAGGCTGTCAGCAAGTTCATTATCTTGTACTCCCTCATGCCCTGGCACCCACATCAAGGTAATGTTGTTGCTGTTGGCCAGTTGCTTCAGGGAATGTCTACATTCCCAGGCAATTTTAGACTTGAAGATATAGGACCTCAGAGCTTTTAATGCTGCCTGGCTATCAGATAGTATGTAGATCTTTGCTTCGAATGCCTTTATTTAGGCACACAGATCTATAGCGTAAATTTCTGCGTGGAAGATGGTTGGGATGCTACCGAGGACTTTGGATAACCTACATTTAGGCCCTGCTACGCCCACTCCTATCTCTTCAGCCATCTTATATCCATCTGTATACCAGATGAATTACCCTTGTTCCAATCGCAGTGCCTCTATCTTCCTCGTCTGACGACTTACTAGGTAAGGAGCAGCTACATTTTATGGCCCAGAATCCTTGCTGGGCATTACCATAGGCTCAGCTAGAGGAGTAATTAATGGCAGGATCAAAAATAAACACGATCATCACTGGAGAAACATTCCAGGAATCCCTCATGGGAAAACACTCATTAAAGAACCATGCCCAAAGCAAACCGTAGAACTGCTCCTAAGCAATAGGTTGCAGTTGAGAATTATAACAGGTCTCTTGACTGCACATTTCTCTCTAAGAAGCACCTGCACACAATCAGAAAATTCAACGGCGATCTTGACCTCAGCCGTGTGGCAAAGAACCAGAGGCGGTGGATCATATTATATACGAATACGATGCACTAGCCGACAGAAGATCACAGAAGATATAATATTTACGGGAAAACACAAGCAGACCCGGAAATCATTAATACTTGCCCATTCTCAGACCTGTATCATCTTAATAGTGGCACAATGTTACTAAAATTATAGCAAATCTAGACAGAGACGGCACAATAAGACCAAGAGGTTGAAGTGTCTCGGACTGTTTCGCAGACGAGCCCTGTGAGGAAGGAGAGGTTTTAGTCAGTAAGACTCGGACATTTCCAAACTTGGTTAAGAGCCCATGAGGCTAATAACTAGTAATAAGTTGAATGATTCACTAACTAAAAATTGGAGTTTTATATGGAACCGGACTGAGATCAATATTATTTACGATTATTGATATTAATAGTTTACTGAAGATTAATGCTTGTATAAAATAATGTCATATATTGGTGGTACAGTACTGCTCATAAGCAGAAATAATTGGGACAGTGCAATACAAAAGGCATCATGTGGTCTAAATGCTGAGAGAGACCTGCGCTATCGTCGAAACATGTATACTACCAGTTGTCTTATCTCTGCTGGACATCAATTGTCCTATAACATCATTAAGCCAAAGAGGTGGGATTTGTGTAAGTTTAATTAAACGAATTGGAGCGTATTTATCGAATACTTGGATTATTGTGTCACTTAGTAATTTCAATTTGATGTCAATATTGTCAGTAAAATACGTTGAATTTATCTGTGTCCAAATTTCGTTACAAAATTCTTCAAAATTAATTTTTCTTAGAATTGAATAAAATTTGAATAAAATTGAATAAAATTTTTATTAAAAATGTAAAAAAAGAAAGTTTACTTAAAATCGATGTCATATTTTCTAATTTCTAGAATACACTGTCTAATTTATCTTGAGTTTGAAAACTGCTTATAAGTAGCAAAACATTTTGTAAATAATGATTTTTTCTCGGCACATCAAAAATAGGAAATTTAAAAGAGGCAACTGAATAATTCCTGAATTATAATTATTTTTCTTTGTTACATGTTTACTATGTAATTAAATATAAAAAAATACTCCATAATATTTCTCAACAAGAATAATTTATCTTTCTTGTGTCTGTAAGTCCATCTTTATAAAGTGTATCGATCAATGATATTACTTACCTAACCAATAATTCTTTAATCGTTTCGAAACTAAATCATCTTTCTAATTTAATTTTGTTTTGTAGTTTACATAAATAGTTAGCTAAGCATATTTGTATTGTAGACAATTTTAACCAAGTTAGCTAGCTCTTCAACTTGGAACAAAAAGGACTTATAGTTTAAGGGCTTCATTTGTATTCTGTATACAGAACTGAGAAGTTTGAAACTCTTTAAGACCTTTATTTGCTCGTATATTTTCGAATTAACTAGCTGAAACTGTGTTAACCATTTTACTAAACTTTATAACACTAATTAAGCCCCTCATATAATCATAAATTATAATTTAGTTTGGTAATCGAATAAAGCTAGAGAGAGAATTTATATTATAAATAAAAATATTTTATTAAAGAGAAAGTTATTCGTAACAAATCTCATTTTAACATGTCCATAATATACCAAAACATTGGTAATAGTAAGTTAGACAATTGTTTGGGGTCATTTTTGGGGCCTCTTCGCATATTTATTTCTTTTAATGGACTTAATCGATTAGTATAAGGACATGAACCAAGACTATTTATAGAAAAGTAAAATGCAGTTTTGTAATAAATTCAGGGAATCGAGAACCTGTTAAAGGATACAATATTATTTGTTTCGTAAAAAAGTTTGTAGTTAGTGGTGAATAAATAATAATAATAACACTCACTTTTTCCATGGTTACAGGGTTTTTAACTTCAAAATACATTAGGTAATTGTTTACGTCATTTAGATTCAGATATCACATTGTAGATCTTCGATTTAAAGGTTTTCTCCTATCCATGAGACGTCACTGGCCTCGTTAGGTTCATGACTTTCAGAAGGTCTCAAAAGGGAGGTTAGTCAAATGAAACCGTCGGGAATATATTATATTTTCTGAAATTAGTTAAGTCCAAATTTCTGAATGTTTCAAACTCCGGAATGTTGTTCATACCTAACTTAATATTATTAACAATATCTTACAGAACAGAATATTCGGAAAATCCTGTAAATGTTGAATTATCATCATCCTTGGAAGTCTCTCTCTCTCTCTCTATATATATATATATATATATATATATATATATATATATATATATATATATTTATACATTTATTTAACGTCGGCCTATTTCCGCTACTGAGGCCTAACACCGACGCCTGTAGACGAGCTACCTCCAACCAGGAATTTTGCCCAACCTCTTCCCTTAAGAAGAGTAGGGATCTTTTACTTGCCTAACATTTAATAGACAAGGGACCGACGGCTTTACATCCCCTCCGAAGGATGGTACATCTCCTATACAACCCTCGCCTAAGGTTGTATAGCTTCCACGCATAGACTGATATACAAGCCGCTGGAAGATGTGTGAGGCGAGGACGCGGTTTCCGTTGGAATGGTTACCCATCCAACTACTAACTGCGCCTGTCGTTGCTTTACATCGCATACCGAAGTATGTACATAGTAAAGACGCACCTACGCTCGCCCCTAAGTCTCTATATACGAATGGAGAATTTTATATTTTCATGAACATTCCGATGACAATACAATGTCTGATCTATTAGCCTTTGTAGACTTGAAAATTTGAAGGTCATTACTAAAATGTATCTTTAATATGTTAATTAATGTTTTTTTTATAAATTTCCTCCGATATCTGTATGTCTAGCATATATTGACGAAACAGAGTATCCCTTTTGTTTCACAAACCCCGTACTCAATTCTTTATAAAACAGTATTTAAATGCGATCTGTATGTGCTGCATTATTGTTAGAGAGAATCTGTGGATCTGTACCCTTTTTAAATACCCTCTAAGATTTTTCATCAATGCGTTTCATAAGAGAGCTGTCATTTTGACCCATGATTTTTATCTTGTTTTCGATATTGGTAGGCAGAACTTGTGATATACTTCCGTCATTGCACCTCTTTTGACAAAATACATACTTAGTTCCATTAAATATTCCTTTTCTTACTGAAACTGAAGGTTCGGTTCCGTAAACTTTACATTCCTCAGATGAAATTCTATTTTCAAAATTTCGGCGCAGCAATTCAGTACTTTTTTTGCTAATGCATGATTTAGTCCAAATTAATAATGTTTTGTCCCCATTTTAAATGTTAGCAACATTTTGACGCAATTGGATGTTGCTATAGATTTACAGATACTATCTCTAATTTGTAGCGTTTGTCTCAGACTTTTTAATGATTTCTCAGAGCCCTTTATTAAGATACCGGAAGACTTTCTACATATTAAATATTTTCTGTTTGTAAAACAAGAAAAACAACTCCATCTCACTTTCAGATGTTGAACTTCCACTTCGATCCATTTTTAATTATTTATGGCAGATGTTACCTCCTTACCCTTGTTATTTATTTTTGAGAAAGAATTGAGGCAACATATGCTGACGACTAGCTGGTTTAAGTCGGAGCAGAGAGCCGTGGGTCCAGAGCATTCGTAAGAGTGGAGAAACTTACCGTTTCTGATATGTACAGCATAAGTGACAGATTTCTGTTTAGTTCGAGAAAAGAAGACATTGATGTTAAATTGGGCACCATCTATAGTAAAATAAGTAAAATTGTCTCTTTTTCTGGAATAACCAGTCTACAGACTGAAATTGTTGGTAAGAGAAATAAAAAGATAGATTAAAATGAATGTTAAAATATATTGCATGAATAATGGACAAATCGGTTTGTAAAGACTAATTGAAATTTAAAAAAAAATGTATATATATATATACCAATTTTTCATGATTTGTAAGGTGTAATTCAATGCAGGTCGGGGTATTTGCCCGCTGAGTAGTTGTTTCCTGCAAATCATGTATAATAACAGTATATAGGTTAAGTCCACCAAGGGCTGAAGGTCGCCGCTCTCGGTACTTGCAAAATGGCAAGTCGCTATACACCATGGAGACATCTGTGATGTCTGGTGTATAGTAGCATTAGACCACATGAGAGGATTCACTTACCTCTCACCACTACACCATTTACATTAGTCTGTATAAGACTAGGAGGTTGGCCACTGTCATTTGTCTGCTCCATGACCTATGGCATACTGAGGAGAACTAATAAGTTCGAAACCGGTCTATGTCTGGTCAGGGAGTTGACAAATGACATTGGCTACCAATTTTTCATGATTTGTAAGGTGTAATTCAATGCAGGTCGGGGTATTTGCCCGCTGAGTAGTTGTTTCCTGCAAATCATGTATAATAACAGTATATAGGTTAAGTCCACCAAGGGCTGAAGGTCGCCGCTCTCGGTACTTGCAAAATGGCAAGTCGCTATACACCATGGAGACATCTGTGATGTCTGGTGTATAGTAGCATTAGACCACATGAGAGGATTCACTTACCTCTCACCACTACACCATTTACATTAGTCTGTATAAGACTAGGAGGTTGGCCACTGTCATTTGTCTGCTCCATGACCTATGGCATACTGAGGAGAACTAATAAGTTCGAAACCGGTCTATGTCTGGTCAGGGAGTTGACAAATGACATTGGCTACCAATTTTTCATGATTTGTAAGGTGTAATTCAATGCAGGTCGGGGTATTTGCCCGCTGAGTAGTTGTTTCCTGCAAATCATGTATAATAACAGTATATAGGTTAAGTCCACCAAGGGCTGAAGGTCGCCGCTCTCGGTACTTGCAAAATGGCAAGTCGCTAAACACCATGGAGACATCTGTGATGTCTGGTGTATAGTAGCATTAGACCACATGAGAGGATTCACTTACCTCTCACCACTACACCATTTACATTAGTCTGTATAAGACTAGGAGGTTGGCCACTGTCATTTGTCTGCTCCATGACCTATGGCATACTGAGGAGAACTAATAAGTTCGAAACCGGTCTATGTCTGGTCAGGGAGTTGACAAATGACATTGGCTACCAATTTTTCATGATTTGTAAGGTGTAATTCAATGCAGGTCGGGGTATTTGCCCGCTGAGTAGTTGTTTCCTGCAAATCATGTATAATAACAGTATATAGGTTAAGCCCACCAAGGGCTGAAGGTCGCCGCTCTCGGTACTTGCAAAATGGCAAGTCGCTATACACCATGGAGACATCTGTGATGTCTGGTGTATAGTAGCATTAGACCACATGAGAGGATTCACTTACCTCTCACCACTACACCATATATATATATATATATATATATATATATATATATAGAAATATATAAATATTTAAGAATTTAAATATCTAAATATATAAGTATCTAAGTATATAATAATTTCATAAAAACTATAAATTGCCAAAAAAATGAAAAAGAAGAAAAAAGTATTTTTAAAACCATGTGGTACATATAGTATTTTAACTACTTATTAAATTAAAAAGAATTGACCTTGAATTCAAATTTATTTTAAATATAATTGAAATTACATCAAAGACAAAATTTGAAGATTAATTAAATTTTAAATGAGTAATAAATGAAATTACCTGTATGTTAAACACTTGTTAACTGGGATATAAAAGTTGTAATATCAATTACTGAAGTCCACAGTTAAACATGATTTACGTTCGAATCAGTACAAAGGCTGCAAGCAAATGATTTCCTGGTGAGCTTTATTGATAAGGTAAACTTTTTTTGTCCTGCTTACTGGGAAATAATGCTACCAAAAAAATAAACTTGAGAAATTTAATTCCCTAATTAAATTGAAAGCTATAAAAATACAGGAATAGTACAGGTATGGCCATCTGTCAATGGTTGAGTTAAGCGCAACAACCTGCCTTGTAGATTCCCGTACTCACAACTAAAATAGTGGTATATAATCGATAAAGGGAATCTATAATAAAAGTTTTTATTATTTCCATACCAGCTGATTTGCCTTTGCAATTTCTATTTTGTACATAACAACAAATATGAACAGATGTAAATAAATATTAAAACGTATTGTGATAACTCAGTAAATATATTACATTTTATAAGATATACTTATATATAGTAACGAGAAAAAGTAAGAAAAATCACCAAATGTACCCACATAGTAAACAGAAATATAAAAATTGAAAAATAGGCATCTGATGTAAATAAATTTTGTAGACAAATTGTTAATTGTTTCCTGGGATGCTGTGTAGAACGGAAATACATAATAGTGTAGAACATAACTGAGTTCCTAAGATACAAAACTAAGTACATAAAACAGTGTGAAATGGTTTAGCAGTTATACAAATAAAATTCTGTTAGTTGAAAACAGTTTCACTTACAAGAACTGAATCGAAAAATGTTATACAGATCGTGCTAAATATATCCAAACACTAGTTTTTTATATAAAACTGTTAAAAGGACATAGGCCATGTAACACAGACCGCACTAAAATGATCCCTATATTATGTTTTTAATTTAATTTTTTTTATTTTAGAAAATTTTACTTATCTGAACACTAACTGAAACCATTCTTTATATGATTAAACTAACAATAGAATAACAACTACAAACAAGTCAAACGCAAAATATTAGTTTTTAACACGAAAGAATTTATTTAGAACTGATAAAATCTCTAACAACTTAGGCATATACTTAATTATCTATGGGCATTAATTTGATCGATAATATGAGAAAAATAATCAAACAATTATTATTTAGTCTACTCAGAACATTGGCAACTGCAGCGCGCGGGAGGCGAACGGTAGCTCGACTGCCGCGATATAAGTAAATTCATGGATTGTTATACATTTATTCATTTTCCTAAGCTATCTTACGTTCAAAAATTGTAAAAGTTATACCGTTGTAAGCAGGAAACTCTAGTCAACAATATTAAAAGAGAGGTATTTTTCGAAATATTGGTTGTAGAACGCTAAAATACAACGAAAAATTACGATTTGTTAAGATTCTGGAAGCGAGATACAGACGTTCAAAGTTTTGAATTGTCATAAGCGTCAATGCTTTTTCTTTTAATAAATATTTTTTTAAAGCAATGGCTACAGACTTTTCGATAATTTTTGTGCCAAAATATTTACTTTACTTGTAACAATCGTTCAGTATCAATATCTCGAAAATTTTGAATAACGCACTTTTTTCCCGGTCAATTTTTGTCCAACTTTACCCATAAATACAATTAATTATGAGCTATCAAATAATACAGGTCGCATATTTTACTATCAAAACCCCCACAGACATCAATTTTCAGAGGAATTTTGTGGTGCGAGCTCTCTACTATAAGATCGGTGTTTCTCACATTCAGTATTATTAAGTGGTCGTGCCACAAATAGAACATGTAATTTACACATTGCTGAGTGCATCTTAACTCATTGACACTGTAGATAAATAGGCGCTTTATTCCGCTTTTTTATAAATTGTCACATTTTTGAAATTTTTGAAGAGTAGCCAAAAATTGTGTAAGGGATGAAATTGTCCATCGATTATTTTTCACCGCCGTTTATGGGTCCAATTAGTAGGAAAAATAATTGACAATTTCCCCCCTAATTCCGAAAATTAGGCTGAAAAATTTTGGAATTTTCCCAATTTTCAAAGTCGCCCAAAAAAATTGCTGGTGGTTTTCTCTGTCGATTGGATTTTGGTACTTTTTTCATCTGGGATAACAGGTTGGAAAATGTTTTGAAGGGTCTTCACATCTCGGACAGAAAAATTCCAAAAAAAAATTCGGTTATTTGCTCATAATTTTGGACCTCGTGGACCGAATGATGTGTCCTAGAATGTAATTTTTTTAGTCTACGGACAGGTTTCACATTTCGTCCATTCGGAGTGACCTTCTCGGGGTCATAAGTTCAACAGATCACGACCAATAGCTAGACTAAGGGTACCGAGTGATTAAGGGGGCCTTCCGTATCATCTATCAAGCCGACGGACGTCCACGGCATCTCGAAGCTTTTAGCATTACAGCTCCCTGACTATAATAGGTTAGTTGAAAGATATTACAGAACTCTAAAAACCACGTTGATTGCCAGATCTTATTCCAGTAATTGTAAGAGTGAACTTCCAATCATTTTATTCGGTTTGCGTCAACGCGGTGGTCGCAAGGTCGGCCCCGGGGCAGGCCCTAGGGACGCAGCTTCTTGTATACTTTACCTTTAATAAAGTATTTTTTGAATTTGAATTTTGTGGCAATCGCGATCAATCACACGGACATCGCACCACAGGGTTCGAATCCTGGCTCCGGCATTGGCACTGTTGGAGGAAATGGTTGTATGTCCACGTTTTTTCAATATGTAACCCCCTTCCGCACAAGCCCTGGCTTCTGAAATTGGGGGTTGTCTAATTTCTGTGATATTTATTTATTATTTATTTATTTTCTCAAAGCGGCAGATTCAAAATATTATATTTTAGAAAAATCATTTGTTAATCCTGATATACAAACATGTGATTATATTTTCATTAGGAAAGATAAATTAAAACCTTCTTTATCGCCCATGTACGAAGGAACTTTAAGGTTGTATATAGTACTTATAAAGTTATTTCTATGAATAGGTATGGACCAGAGTCTACTCTATAATTAGTAGTTATAGATAGAGTAAAATCTGTTTGTCTTTTAAATGTTGTTAACTCCGATGTGGGTAATTCAATTTCTAAAAAGATTCGCCATTGATTGTTTGAATTTTTGACTGCTTCTTTTTTAGAGGCGAAGTATTATGGATTACTAGTCAGTTATTTGTTGTTATTATTTTTATATTAAAACAAATACCGTATCTAGGTCCGCTGCTAATAGTATCTATGATAGAAGAATAATATTTCAAGATTTATATACATACATAATTATATAATATGGTACTTATTTGAATACAATAAATTAAACCAAATATGCATATGAATAATTCTTTTATTTCGATTAAACCCACAGGCACCAAGCCAATAAATGGATAAAACTAGAACAACTTCATTAGATTTTTTAAAGTTAACAGTACCGTACCGCCCCCAGTTCAGTCTGTCAAGTAAAAATTACGATCCCCAATATAAACATTATAGACATCACTAAATAATTCAGAATCAAATACATTAGAATCCAGACAGGTCCCAGTCAAACCCAATAACTGTATTTACCGGTAAAACAGCGAAACGCATTTGCCGTCACAATGCGCAAATCAATTCCATTATTGTGGACGCCGCGCGACGTGTCGAGATCTAGTATAAATATTATTCAGTGACAATCTTCATTTCCTACATCACTGGTCTCACTTACTTTTTCATTCGCTGGTTATAGGAACATAAACGAGAAATGTCAGTAATATGGAGTAAATTTGGAACCTATACTCATTTTTATTAAATTGAAAAGACAGTGAGTATTCCGATATGAAATAAAAACTGACAGCACCGGGAATATTTTCGTTTTCCGGACATGTGTTCAGCACGCAAAAATGCCGTATCACGTACACAAGTACGTTTCTAAAGAAGGTTCAACTCAATTACAGGAGAGGTCTGTATGCCAACCTCACGTTTATATCTTTGTATTCCGCAGGAATCTGGGCAATATACGCAGGCTGTGTGGTGACACGTTCCCCGCTTACCTCTGAATCACACGTTAATAACCTGCTTTCGCTTTTATTTCTGACTTTTATTATCTGCAGATGTATAAAAATTTACTTTGATGATCTCGGCAACAGGAATATGTTTATTTCCCTTGTCTTAATGTGTTAATGTTCACGTGTGCGTGTATGATATGGATAAAAATGACGCACGTAGGGTTGAAAGTTTTATAAAGAGATAAACAAGTCCAGTTTGAATGACAAGGCTTTCACCGTCTTGGAATGTTGAATTTTTCTCGCAATAGAAAATTTATTACCAATGTACTTTAGTTAGAAATGGTTTCACATTATTTCTTATGAAGCGGAAAATCCTTTTATTAATTACTATGGTTACAAGGATGTAATATTTACTTATAATTCATGGGCTTTAAGCGAATAATATGTTTATTTAAAGGATTATAAGTAATTTAGTACTTTTTCTTCCATATACTTGCTTACTTGCTTTAAGTTATTAAACTGTGTACTTACAATATAATAAAATAAATAATAAATACACCACAAGTAATGACGAACCCCTTTATCCCGGAAGGCTCTAGAAGAGCCTTGTGTGGGAGCGGGCTACACATTTAGAGACAAGGGACACACACCCAATATCCGCGTATAGTGGAAAAATCCCTCTCACAATATTTTCCACTGCCACGACCGGGGACCGAACCCGGAACTTTTGGATAAGGGGCAATTTACAATTTAAAAAAGCTTTATTTATTTATATGTACATTTCATTTGTTTGTATTGCATTTATTTCATTCATATCACAAAGTTTACAAAAATATGTTTAGCCGACGCGATAAGGGGCAAGTGCGCTCAGCTCTCGACCATCAGTCAGTAATTATATACTTAATTCCAATTCACGGTTATCGGATTTAATGGTCACTTCACCTTCTGTAAACATGATCTTAGTTCATGGTATTGTTACCTCCTTTGAATGATTATATATTTTTGAGAAAGAATTGAGACAACATATGTGGACGACTAGCTGGTTTAAGCCGGAGCAAAGAAACGTAGATTCGGAGCTCTTGTAAAAGATGTGAATGTTACCCTCGTTGAATGTAAAACATAAAAAACAAATTTTTGTTTGAAAAATTGATATTATTTGGGCACCATCTATAGTTGATAATTAGTTGAGTTGGTTCTTTTTCTCATAAAATCAGTCTGCTATAGACGACACTGATATTATTGGTAAGGGAAATAAAAAAATTATATAAAATGATATATTCTCTAATAAGTTTTGAATGAAGTACATTATGCGCGAGCGGAAGTTTATCACCCGAGCGAAGCGATGGGGACGGTTCGCGACCGCAGAATATGCCATTCCAAACGAATTACAGACTATACGTTTTCTACTTCTATAAATTAGGTTTACTTGTGTCTATATGTCTATTTATTTTACCACTGCAATAGTGAAACGTGAAAGGTTAACTGTCAATAGAAACGTCAACTGTCAACAGAAACGCAAAAACTATTGCACTACTACTGGATGGCGCCACCTATGCTTGTTACATTCTCCCTTATTACATATTTTTGGGAAATAATTGAGGCAACATATGCTGACGACTAGCTGGTTTAAGTCGAAGCAAAGAGCCGTGGATCCAGATTATTCGTAAGAGTATAGAAACTTACCCTTCTTGAAATGCACAGCATAAATGACAGATTTCTGTTTATTTCGAGAAAAAGAGCCAAAGAAAACTTGATGTTAAATTGGGCACCATCTATAGTGAAAATAACTAGAATTGTCTCTTTTTCTCGAATAACCAGTCTACTGTAGATCAAACTGAAATTGTTTCTAAGAGAAATAAAAAGATAGTTTAAAATGAATGTTAAAATATATTACATGAATCGGTTTACAAAGACTAATTGAAATTTAATATATATATATATATATATATATATATATATATATATAACAAATTTATACCAGGATCCTAGATTCCAGGATTGAGTATTGTTGAGGTGATTTTGAAAAGCTAGTGAATAAGCATAAAATAAGAAGGAAGTCAAAATGTTCAATATGAAGAAAATTTTATCTATATGCAGAAAGATAAGCTATGCAGAAATTTATAAATATATAAGTATATAAGTAGAAATATATAAGTATATAAATGTATCAGCTGATTTCGTAAACTATAAATTGACAAAAAATGAAAAAGAAAGAAAAAATATTTTAAAACCATGTGTTACATATAGTATTTTAACTACTTATTAAATTAAAAAGAATTGAACTTGAATTTAAATTTATTTTAAAGGTAATTGAAATTACATCAAAGACAAAAATTGAAAATTACTGAAATTTTAAATTACTAATAAATGAAATTTACCTGGATGTTAAACACTTGTTAACGCGGATAAAAAAATGTAATATCAATTACTGAAGTCCGCAGTTAAAATTTATATACGTTCAAATCAATACAAAAGCTGCAAGCAAATGATTTCTTGGTGAGTTTTACTAATAAGGTAAACTTTATTTATCCCACTTACTGCAAAATAATACCACTACACAAAATTGAAAAAGATAGTTTTAATAATTAAATAAAAAACTGTAAAATATAGGAATGGTACATGTATCGCCATCTGTCAATTGTTGAGTTAAGCGCAACAACTTGCAGGTCGCAAATTCTACAATTTCTTTTACTCGCAACTGAAATAGTGGCATATAATCGATAAAAGGAATCTATAATAATAGTTTTTATTAGTTCCATACCACAGCTGATTTACCTTACAATTTGTAAATACATAACCAAAAATATGAACAGCCGTAATAAATAGTAAAACGTATTGTGAGAACTCAGTAAATATATACTATACTATACTATATATATACTATATATATATATAGTAATGAGAAAGGTAAGGAAAATAACCATATATACTTACACAGTAAACAAAAATATAAAAATTGAAATATAGATATATGAGTGTAAATATATGTTTTTTGTAGACAATCGACAATCGTTTGCTGAGATGCTGTAATAGAACTAGAACAGATATACATAATAGTGTAAAAAAAACATGACTGAGTCCCTAAGATAAAAATAAGTATATAAAACAATGTGAAATGATTTAGCAGTTATATAAGCTGTAAATTCTATTAGTTGAAAACAGATTCACTTACAAAAACTGAATCAAAATGTTACACAGATCGTGCTAAATATAAACAAAAATACCAGTTTTATATAAAACTGTTAAATGGATATAGGCCATGTAACACAGGCACTTACCTTATGAAACTTTTTGCAGCATTAGATATGTTAAAGGCGGCAAATTAAATAATCTGAGTTTAAACAGATAGAGACAGCAAATAAAAAGATAAAATGTGAAAAGCTCCAAAATTGTTTGCTAACTGTCCAAAGCAAGTATAATTATATAAAGTCCACTTAATTTCTGAAGTAATGAGATACGTATAATTTTCCTATAGCAGAAAAGCAAAATAATTAGAAATCGAAAGTACTACATCTTAGGTTTTTACAAAAATTAATAATAAATAAAGGTACCGTTATATACAATATATAGATAGGCTCGTAAGATAAAAATATGAATATATACCTGGTAGTTATTCGATTTGAGATTTCTTTATAGCAAAATAGTCGAATATATTATACCATAAGATTAATAATATCTCCGGAATATTTGCTTGAATTTTACTTGCCGTATCGTAGTAACCTTCAGATTTTTAGATTTCAATCTCGTCTCTAGCGTTATCCAGTGTTAGTTAACCAGGGGTAGTTCCATCACGGGATGATAATATATATTGAATAAGATGTGATTAGCAAAAGAAACCCTTAAAAGTATGAATTTGTCTCGTAACCTACCAACAAAATTATAAAATATAATAATAAAAATATCTCGAATACGGAGGGTTTCTTTTTTTGTGGTTTAACTTGACGACCTGTGATAAGTAGGTATTTCTGGCATACTTAAGTGTAGCATTTGACTAACACAGCAGATGATATCCCCTTAAAGGAAGTTGTTGGAAAAAGATACAAGCAACGAGTCCAAAATGACACTTCTTACTACTATAATATACTTTTTCAAATCCCATATAGGTAACTCAAAATGGCACTAATTATTTACCCTCGAAAATTTGCTGCTGAATATGCTAACCAGATAGCAAAAATTCTCAAGTTCACAAATCTTCCTTTTTTTACCACATTATAGTAAAAACGGTGAAGCTAACTCACAGGCTATTGATGACATCTTTTAATCAATACGGGTACTACTTAAATAGGTTTGAGCATTTGCAAAGCGAACTACTTCCTAATAAGCTACCGTAAATTTCACTAATCATATGTGGGCAACCCAAAATACATTTCAAGATATTTTAATTAATTAAAATCATGTTGCGGGGAAGTGATCCGTAACAATTTCCAGACTAAGTATGTTTGTAGGTGGAAAGCTGTAGAACTGCAATTCAGGCCCCAATTGTCTCTGGCACATCCAATCTAAAGTTCTTTGGCAATTTATTCTTGCAAGACTGGGTTTTTCAAATAATTTTATATCTGAAGATTGTAGAAATGATATAAAATTGAAGGCTTAAATGCCTTAACAAAAGCAGGGAAATACTATCCACTCATGCGGGTGGATAATCGCAAAAGTAAATGCGAAATTACGTAAAATTAAACGGAAATACCAAAAGACTGCTAAGTACATCTGCTTATTATGAAAAATAATTAATATGTATTATTGCCTAATACATAAAAGTAAATTCAGAAGCTGAATTAATATAAATTTAACTACATTAATATAAATTTTAAACTGAAGTGATATAAATTTAGAAGCTGATTTGCAAACCTTAAATTGCCAAAAATGAAAAAGAAAAGAATATTTTATTACCATGTAGTAACATGTAGTATTTTAATTACTTATTGAATTAAAAAAATGAATTTAAAAAATTTAAATTGTAACAGGGATAAAATTGAAAATTATTGAAATTTAAATTACTAATAATTAAAATTTACCTGGTTGTGTTAATTAAACACACGAAATGTGGTTTGATTGGGGATCTTGTGAACGATCCATCTTTTCGCGTCTGAAGGACTTTTATTATATTTTCCAAAAATGAACATTCGCAAAGAAGGGTTCAAGACGACTGTTTCAGACGGAGAATAATACAAAATCTATACTTACTGTTCGTTTATGCTTAACTGCTTCACTGATGGTACCAACTGGACGTCGTAACACTATAAATCTAACACAGTTAATACTAACACTTTCTTAAATTTATAAATTTAAACCTGAAAAATGTATATTAAATATCTTTAAAAATCATGTTTTACAAAAACGTTAAGCTTAAAAATGCTTGAATCGCAATGATTTTGAATTATTATTATTATTTTTTTTTATACATTTATTTAACGTCGGCCTATTTCCGCTACTGAAGCCTAACACCGACGCCTGTAGACGAGCTACCCCCAACCAGGAATTTTGCCGAACCTCTTCCCTTAAGAAGAGTAGGGATCTTTTACTTGCCTAACATTTAATAGACAAGGGACCGACGGCTTTACATCCCCTCCGAAGGATGATATATCTCCTATACAACCCTCGCCTAAGGTTGTATAGCTTCCGCGCATACACTGATATACAAGCCGCTGGAAGATGTGTGAGGCGAGAACGCGGTTTCCGTTGGAATGGTCACCAATCCAAGTACTAACCGCGCCTGTCGTTGCTTTACATCGCATACCGAAGTATGTACATAGTAAAGACGCACCTATGCTCGCCCCCATTTTGAATTATATTGTGGCAATTATATATTCATACGTTCAGGCAAGGTGGTCCCATGCACGTCTGAGTTCATGGTAAAGATACTTTTCTGACACCGAATCACTGAGGAACCGGTTTAGGGCAAATCGACTGCTAGAAAATGAATGGTCACCCTTGTCGCTAAAGACTATTTTTGCTAAAACTCTCGAAATACTTTGACTAGAGACTGGATTAACTTGTCCTCATATTTAACACAACGCATGAGTTGCAGTGCTGCACAATGTGGATTCATAAAAAGGTTTCTAATTTTGGAATTTCCGATTTCAGAAAGTCGATTTTTGTTACACTTTCTAAATTTTGGTGGTCGGGGCGACATTACGTCCCCGTGCTGCGGCATTTGCTACATTTTCTAAAATTACACTCCTTGATGAGTTTTCAAGATTTTGGCATAAAAAACGCTCCGTAGAGCGAAAATGTGATTTAAAATATAAAAACCTCTTCTAACGGCAGTTTAACGTGAAGCACGCTTTTCATGCGAAATGTTTTCAGATTTTGGTACAGTTTCGAAAAGTTTATCGAAGGTTTTGGCGTGTTCTTTAACAATCTCACAGAACGTTTGAAAGTGTACATCAGATCAAAATCGGCAGGCAAATGATCTATTGGTGATTTTAACTAATAAAGTAACATTTTTTATATTACACTCTGAAATACGGTACCAATATACAAACTTGAAAAATATGGTTTTACTAAATTGAAAGCTGTAATGTTATACAGATATCGCCATCTGTTGATGGGCGACTTAAGCGCATAACGATTAGGTAAATATATTACTTCATATAGGATACACTATTTAACAGGAGAATGAGCAATTTTCAATCGTAAAGAAAATAACCACATGTACATAGTAAATAAAGTATAGAAACGATGTAAATGAATGTAAATGTTTTGTAGACTTATGTAGACAATTGGTTCATCTGAAGTGCTGTAATAAACATACATAATTTAATGTTAAAAACATGACTGAGTACCTAAGACACAAAAATAGGTACATAAAATAATGAGAAATAATTTAGCAATTATACAAAGAAAATTCTGATAGTTGAAACAGTCTCACTTACAAAAACTTAATCAAAATACAGATGCTGCCAAATATAAGTAAAATACCAATTATTATATAAAATTGTTAAATGGACGTAGGCCATGTAACAGTATGGATCCACTTGCCCAGGAGGATGCACATCATCCATTATTAGTAAGGGAATGTTCTGTTTCGAATGATATAATTTTGAAATTAATGGAAACCAATCTTATAACTTCAGAAAATATGAATGTCGTGCTTTATACACTGCATTATAAACTGTGAACTGGAATCCTCGCTTTCAAATAAATGATGTAAACGCAGCTTCTGATTATTTGTATGAAGTGCTCTATAATCAATTTGATAAATATGTTTCTAAAAGAAGAGCGACTTCGAAATATGGTATACCTGTATGGTATACTGGACAAATCATACGAAGGATAAAAAAAGTCCGTTATCATAAAATACAGGGTGCAACATAATGGAATGTTAGGAGCGTATTCCTCGTACAAATTTAAGAATATTTCGTCATATAAACAATTGTCATTATAGCTTTTGTTTACGAGATACAGGGCGTTGTAGTTTTCAAAAATACAATTATTTCCCTAAATATCTTTTGAACAAATGTAGATATTTATATGAAATTTTGTGTGTAGAATACATGATTAGTATTGTATTTAAATTTTAAGAAATGAAGCCCCAGCTTTAACCAGTGACGTAGATTTGAGGTATGTAAGGTACCTTTTTTCATGAAGTTATGGAACGCCACTGGGTCAAATTTTTTTGCGCATATTTTAGATTTCAAATTTAATTTTGAACAACAATGTTTTCTTGACATTTTTGCGCATATTTTACCGTTTTAAAATTATTAAAGTTTAACCGTAGTGTTGTATTGTTAGATAAAATATTGCGCCAATTGTATCTTACAAAAACAAGTGGTATCTGTCAAGCAGTGTTTAGCTGATTAGCATCCAGTCAAATTTTTTGATCTGAATTGTCGATTTAAATTTAAAAAACTCTTTTGTAGAATTGACAGATATGCATTTCTGTTATGGGCTTTCTGATGGTAATAATGTAGAGCGCTTTCCCAACCCATCCAGATCGAAGAATGTTTATGAATATTCATATGCGCCTACGGCAATCAGGAAATTTGAAAACTAATCATGGTGGTGGAAGAAGGGCGACGGTAACAACGTTCCAACGGGAGGAAAGAATACCAGAAACAGTTGAGGAGAATTGTAGTATTAGCACAAGAAGAATTGCGGCAATGGTACGTGTGAGTCACATGACTGTTTATCGCATTTTAAGAATCAATTTATTGTATTCATATCATTTAGAAAGGGTTCAGGCGCTGAATCCCGAGGATGCAATACCGCGTATGAGATTCTGCGAGTGGTTTACGCGGAAATGTATTCGAAATCCTTTATTTCATTCTTCTCTATTATTTACGGATGAAGCTGGATTTAACAGAGAAGGAATAATGTTCCTACTCCCGATGAACAAACTCTTCTTCATAGGATAGAAGAAGGATGACAGTAAATTCGCTAGAATTCTGGAATATTTGGTAGAGTAAGAACATCTATGAGACAACGTACCCAAAAGTGTATTGGGACACATGGACGTCACTTCGAACATCTCTTGTAAAGTTATTGCATTAGTTTCTTGTTCCGTTTATCTTTGCTAATTTTTGTTTAAATTAAAAATTAAAATTTCTGATGAGTTTGTTTTTCTTCAATTTGGCACGGTATTAGTTAGAAAAAATTAAGACAATAACAAGATTAGCTGCGCAAAAATGTCAAGAGAACATTGTTGTTCAAAATTAAATTTGAAATCCAAAATATGCACAAAAAATTTTGCCCAGTGGCATGCCATACCTTCATGAAAAAGGTACCCTACATACCCCAAATCTACGTCACTGGTTAAAGCTGAGGGCTTCATTTTTAAATTTAAATACAATACTAATCATATATTCTACACACAAAATTTCAGGTAAATATCTACATTTGTTCAAAAGATATTTAGGGAAATAATTGTATTTTTGATAACTACAACGCTCTGTATCTTGTAAACGAAGGTTCTAATGACAATTGTTTATATGACAAAATATTCTTAAATTTGTACGAGGAATACGCTCCTTCATTTATGACATTCCATAATGTTCCACCCTGTATATAAGAAAAAATTGTTATATTTCAAACAACGATTTTGTATCCTGAGAAAGGCAGTCAAGCTTGAAATTAATAAAGCCTTAACTAACTTTATCCATGCAGCTGAAAAAAACATGGAGCACGATCTTTCTGAACTATGAAATCGTATTAATGCTGGAAAAGGTACCACAAGGATACCAGGACGAATGGTGTATAAAGACACGGAATATACTGCTGCTCATGACATCGCAAACTCCTTCTCTTCTTACTTTAGCTCGGTGTACTTAAAACCATCCCTGGAGATATTCATGCTGATTCATATGTGTTTACTGATAACGTGTTTTTTGCAACGAAGAAGCTTGAACCTTAATTAACTATGGGTTCAGATTTGGTTCCAGCCTTTATTATAAAGGACTGTATTTCATATTTTGTTAAGCCCCTCTGTTATATGTATAATCTTTGTCTCAAATCTGCCACATTTTCAGATAAATGAAAATTATCGAAAGTAGTTCCTGTATTCAAAAGATAAGTGCCAAATAGAAAATTGTCGACCTATTGGTGTAATTTGCAACTTCGCCAAATTGTTTGAACCTATGTTATTTGTACAGTCACGTACCAAATTGTATTGCAGTAGAACAACATGGTTTTATGGAAGGGCATTCTATTAATACGAATTTTTGCAACAATGTACTTCTGACACTCTAGATGACAAAAGGCAAGTTGATGTTATATATACGGACATATCGAAAGCTTTTGATCAGGTGGATCACCATACCTTACTTCACAAGTTGCGTGGTTACAGTGTCTTGGATAATCCAATAATGTTTTTTGACTCTCATTTAACTGATAGGATATAAAATATCGACTGCATGAGACAAAGGTCATTATCATATGCAGTAACTAGTGGTGTCACCCAAGGAAGTAATTTGGGCCTGTTATTATTTTTGTTTTTTATTATCCATCTTGTTATAGCTATTCAAGCGCCTAAATTATTATATGCAGATGACCTGAACATTTTTAATATGGTAGATGACTTCGAAAGCTGTCTGTCATTGCGGAATGGTCTTAGTGAAGCAGTTCAGTGGTGTGCTAACAACAATCTGAAAATCAACATAGGAGAATGAACAGTAATGAGTTTTTCCCACAAATTAACCCTTACTGAGTTTGACTATCAAATCAATGATCAAACCGTAACCAGAGGAATCGCATTTAAGGATTTGGGTGCTATATTGGACTAAAAGTTACACATAGAACAGGTTTCTAGCCAGGCGACGAAGATCAAGAATTTTCATAACATGAAAACTTTAAAAACATTATATGTGCGTAGTAAACTAGAGTATGCTTACGTTGTATGGGCTTCATATTACAATGCCCACGTCTCTGGGATGCATACAACGCAAGTTTTGTAGATATTTATATTATACCGAATCTGGTTTGTACCCTGGCAGATACGTTTCATGCTATGAAATGTTTAGTTTATTTGGCTTTATTAGCATGAAAATGAGATAGAGAAATTGTCAGATCACTTATCTACTAGAATGGTGATGAGCTTTTTTTTTGTTCCATCGTTCAAAGAATTTCAATGGCTCGTTAAATTACCGATGCCGATCTTAGTATGGCCGATTGGTTGTAAAATTGGCAAGTACGTGAACACAAGGACACTACACACTCATCTCGACTTCTTACTTTAATGTTGTGGGACGTCTTTCCATCGCAGTGGTTATTTTATGCAAATTGTCTATGTTTCAAGTACGATATTTTTTTCCAACTTACATTATTTTTTAACTTTCCTTCGATGTAAAATCAATATTACAAACCGATCCGCTTTAATGTTATCAACTTCCTTTCCGTTGTTCTCCAAATTACTTTTTAAATTACAAAAATATCCCTCTGAAAAAATTCCCAACGCCAACTCGTGTTTGTTGGTCATGGCATCGATATCACTTAAATGATCGCATCTGGGTTCCGCAGTTATTAATGGAAGTTTTTAATCGCAGTTGTGACAGCATCCACATGTCTCCTATAATTCTCGCCTCGCCTCTACATTTTAATAACAAAAGACTGTTGACAATGCCCGCTGATAAAGCGATATATTTTATAATGAAGTTCAGTTAGAACAATGATTTTGCCTAGCGTTGCAATTTTTGTGTAATGATGGAGAGCGTCAGCTTTTAATTACGTGACATCATTATTTCAGCTGTAACCATTTTAAAATTTTATCGAAATTGTTTTATTATACCGTGTTTGGAAGCAACAAAATCGTTTAGATATAACAATATATCCAAATTAAAATATTTATCTGAGAGTAGAACTACACAAGTTGTTATATTCTTTATTCTATATATAACTTTGGTAAAACTGCAATTATTCTAATAGATGAAAACATTAGCCCTGTACTTTGTTTGTTTAAATAATATGAGACTGTTTTTGAAATATTTACTGTTATAGTGTTAATTTTTCCCAGCTTAAACGTTGCTACGCAATGTCTCCATCGTAATTTGAAAATATTTATTGTTTATATTTTAAGGCATCAATTCACTTTAATGAGGCGAGGGATTAGAGGTACTGACAATGCTGTATGGCTTTGTACAACGTGATAATTCAACTTCATTTTGCTAAGGGCAATGGCATATCTGATGATGTAATATTTTATTAAATTAAATAAGTCAAACTTGTTTTTTGTTAATATTAAATTCATTTTTTACATGGGGCGAGCATGGGTGCGTCTTTACTATGCACATACTTCGATAAGCGATGTAAAGCAACGTAAGGCGCGGTTAGTAGTTGAATGGGTGACCGTTCCAACGAAGCCCGCGTGCTCGCCTCACACATCTTCCAACGGCTTGTATATCAGTATATCAATGTATGCGCGGAAGCTATACAACCTTAGGCGAGGGTTGTATAGGGGATATACCATCCTGTAAAGCCGTCGGTCCTTTGTCTATTACATGTTAGGCAAGTAAAAAATGCCTACTCTTCTTAAAGGAAGAGGTTCGGAAAACATTTCTGGTGGGGGTAGCTCGTCTACAGGCGTCGGTGATAGGCCTCAGTAGCGGAAATAGGCCGACGTTAAATAAATTTATAAAAAAAATTTATTTTATAGATCACACGAAACATTTGGTGTGCTTGGTTTTGGAAGGACTAGTTAGAAATAATATTATTCAGTTGTATTTCATTTAGGAGCTATTTAAACAAACTGCAAAAACTGCATCGCCTTGCCTGTTTAGGGACTACAGGAGCAGTGTATTCTGTTACACAGCGGCTATGGATGCAATGCTTGACCTACCTACATCTTTTGCACTTGCATGTGAGGAAGGAAGCATTAGTGCCCTACGACTGTATCAGGCACATAAACTGATCAGTTAAGGATTATGGAGTTAGTCCAGTTGGAGTTCATGACCAAACCCACTGCCATTTAAACAGGAATTTGGCTGTCCGTTTGACGTGCTGATCGAAAGCCGCCAGACGAGCAAGATGGAGGCACTGCGATTAGAACAAGGGCCACTCGTCTGGTATACAAATGGATCTAAGATGGCTGAAGGGGTAGCAGGGCCTAAATGCAGGCTATCCAAAGCCCTATAGATTTGTGTGTCCAGGAATGCCCAAATAAAGGCATTCGAAGCAAAGATCTACATACTATCAGATAGCCAGGCAGCATTAAATGCTCTGAGGACCTATACCTTCAAGCCTAAAATTGCCTAAAATTGGGAATGAAGATAATCCCTGAACTGGCCAACAGCAACAACATTACCTTGATGTGGGTGCCAGGGCATGAGGGAGTACGAGGTAATGACTTGCTGACAGCCTCGCGAAAAAAGGAGCTGAAGCACAATTCATTGAACTTGAACTGTTTTGTGGCCTGGCCAAGGGACGCATAAGGTAGGAGATCCAGAAATGGGGAAAGGATCAGAAAAAATCCTACTGGAGGAATACTCCAGACCAAAGACAAGCGAAAAATTTTATAACTTATTCGACAAAGAATACCACAAAGCTCCTCGAACTTGAAAAATCGGAATTACGGCTGATAACAGGCCTTCTAACTGGCCACTGCTCCTTGAGATATCATTTCCATTGAATCCTTATCTACAAAACCATATAAAAAAAAATTTTCTTGAACTCACAAATTACGAAAATAGTTAAACTACAAACCGTCCAATTCTGTGTTTGACATTTGTTCCTGTTACTTCATGCCAAGTTGACAGCTGTCGCAACGAACTTTACATCTGTTTTATCTAGTAGGTAAAAATTATCGCTAGTATTACAATCGACTTTTAAGAACAAGTCTGTAATTCTTTTTATCTACATTAAAGTTATCTATTGTAAATTATTTTATCTACCGAGAATGGCAATATCGCCGAATTATACCACAGATAGTAACTACAATCATGAAAATAAAATCTAAACAACCACTAATATGAAATCTAGTAAGTAGAAAATCCAGAATTACACAATGTTTACAGCAATAGCAAATAAAATTAATGGTTATGGAACAAATTATTTTACAGCTAATACAGCTTAAAATATATACATAATTTTCTACACGTAAGACATGTTTATATATTCTTTAAGAAATGAGGTTCAAAGAAATATACGAAAAACAAGAAATAAGTAATCTAAATAGCGGGTCAAACGAGAGATAAATCATACAGTACATACTTTCAAAGCAGTTATTACTAATTTGTGTTTCTCTGATTTTGAGTTACAACTTTCGTTACCGAGGTACTGATATACACATGAAATCCGACCAATCAGAACAGTGAACCTAAATTATACCGCTTGTTATGAATTCTGACTGGTACGGTTAGAATATTTTTCTTCTTATCAAAACATATTTCATATTTTTTAACAAACAACATTAGTAGTTCATTTTTACACATATATAACAAGTCATTTAAAATTTCAAAGTGATAATATCAATTAGTTGGACATATACATATAGTAAAAAATATTTTATTTGTATTTTTAAATTACGTGTTTCATTTATCACTATATATAAATGCAATATACATATTTGTGCATTTTTTGGCCATTTTACTTTACACGGCGACCATCATATTAACTGCATATCCAATGATTTAGACGATGCAAAAGATGCATATGGTCTTTTCCAGGTGGGATAGGTTGAATCGCATTATAATTTTCCATATAATTTGTAATTCGTATTTCGTAATGAGCATTTGTACGTAAAATGTACAAAAAAAAAAGAAAAGTGAGAAAATTTGGGCCACTGACATTTGATAATTTTCAATTAATTCTCTGCACACGAATTATTTATCCTTATTGACAATGAAAGAAAATCCAAATGTAAGAAGAACTGAACCTTACTTACACTTACGTAAATATCTGGTGCAAACATAAACTCTATCGACAGTCTCCTAAAAATCTGTAAAACAGTATGTGTAATACTTAGAAAACATCTATTTCACAACATACTCGGCACGTAATCCAACATGACACTTAATGTGTTCTTGCGATTAAACATTTCTATTTTTTACATCAGATAACTACAAATTTATTATTTTGGATATTTCTAAAGTTAACACAATTCGCATTTTGATGTTTGATTGAGCCAAAATCCGAAATCAAAACTGCATAATTGAGATTAATACTTCGTAATATTTTGACAGATCTCAAAATTCAAGCATCAATTTAGCAATCCCGTGATAAGATGACAAGTTAAAGACAGGTATTTATTTGAAAGATGAAACGATAAACAACTCATTTCGCATGCAATTAATTACCAATGTTGAATGATTATGTTTTTTTATAAAAGAAAAGAAACATCCAGATGGCGCAGAAAGCAATATCTTGCTGTATATGAAGCTCTGTCTCGTTTCGCTTTCGCATGGGAGAGAGAGAAAATTAACTACGGAACCCGACCGGGTTTCTTAATATTCCAAGGTATAGAAAAGGCTCCAATTATTTCTATATGGACGTCAACATATTACGTAAACTAAAAGAAATATTTTCATGCCTTTTAATCTAGTCTACTATCGGTAATGATCAAACATTCCTGTGTATCCAATCGGGAATCTCACTCCCACATCATTTTTTAATAATACTTCTTTCTTTTGTACGCCCATGCACTCTGGAAACTCATCAGACAAATGATTCCCATTGGCCACCATTTGTTTTATTTCGTTGTCTGAAATAGATTACATTATTGTTAATCCCTAAACAATAAACGAATTCTTAAAGCAACAAAGGAACAACGGGAAAACGCAATATACAAAGTAACCCCATTTATTTTCTGAAAGTCTATCAGTTTCTTCATCCTGTTGTGGTTGTGTTTTTTTCTGTATCTCAAGAGACAAATAGTCTTGGAAGTTCTCAACATAAATTTCCTTTAAAGCAGGAAATTATTAAAAACCTGGTGGATATATATTGCTATACTGATGTTAAAAAGGATAAAAATTCTTTGAATAAATTAATGCAACCTTTATTTAATTGTTAGGGAGCCAGTGACTATTTAGGTATATGATTAGTTCGTCATTAAAAAGATAGGTAATAATATTTGGAAGCTTGTGAATAGAGTAAGCAAGGTAGCAAGTTAGGTGTCGCTACTTTTTCGAAAAAATATTTTTCAAAATTGCAAAAAACCTGGCTAGTGTCTGGTATTTAGTTATGTTAATTTTACTATGTAGAAATTGAGAAAACATTTCCCAGACGTCTAGGACGATGCGTTTTTTAAAAAATAATTGTTAGTTCGTAAAAAAAGCTCTATTAAATTATTTGCTCACCTTCGATTTTAAAATTTATTCACGAAACAAAGGTTATAGAGATGGATATATTTTTTCCAATGTCAAGAACATACCTCTCAATACAAATTAAATAAAATTCAACCTAGACCCTATTTGAATTAAATGGTTCACATTATTTTTGAAAGAGGTAATAAAACCTTGAAATATAAAAAGTGTTTTAATAGATCAGAACAAATCTTAAATTTTCTAAATGCAAAATCTATGAAACAAGGTATTTCCAAACCCAGGCCACGAGTAAGTCCACGTGGAATTGCTATACAAAGAAAACATAATATTATTTTCGAATTGCTTAGTATTATGCCAGAAAACAGGAAGGCTTTTGGGAAAACTTGCCTATGGTACCTGTAGAGTCCGCCCTAAGGATAGCGGGTATATTCGCTCCTCTCCTGATGTTAAATTGTAGAGTTTATTCACAAAAAATAGTTAATCTAATAGTAACAATAGTCACTGTGTAAGCAAAACTTTTTGAGATGTCATAATACTAATTTTTTGTCATGTTTGTAACTTACCGATATTCTAATAATCAATAAATAAAATTGTCGTATCTATCAAAAATCACTTTTCAGATCAATATACAATAATTTAATGATTATATATAAAATTTAATAATTTTTTTACCCAATGAGATGCTTTTGTACGTTAATGAGACAATACGGACGGTCTGGTCTACTCCCTGTCCAGAAGTCTGTATCCGCTAATGGTCAGGGTTAGCAGACTTAACAGAGAAAATAAAAAGTTGTTATATACAATGGTGGTCAAGCCGTCCATCACATACGCGGCGCCGGTGTGGTGCAGCATACCGGCCACGACAATGAAAAAACTAAAAGCGTTTGAACACAAATTTATGCGCCTCATATCTGGAAGGTACACCTCCCTCAGAGACCTATACGCACGTTGCAACGACATAACCCCGATAGCGGATTATGTCCAGCAGGTCTCTCAAAACTTCTACTGTTTTAAGCTGGGCGATAGTCCGCTAACAAGACACAACACAAATTAGAGAGCGTATGCCCCATTTCGAATTAAATACCCTTTACCGTACCAGACGTTACCGATGTTTCGGCAACCCCTGTAGCCAAACTTCACCAACTATAACTATATACTTATACTATCCACCTTTACTAACTGATATTTCATACCTTTCGTATCTTTAAATCTTTCATACCCCCCCCTTCTTCATTTCTGCTTATATTCTTTTTGTCGCGTTTGTTTTTTCTTGGTTTCTTCTTGTACATTTTTGTCTCTAAATTCGTTTTCTTATTATCAATTCTTCACAAAATCAAAACCTTGTGGTATCGAAAATTTTTAAATTTATAGTTTAGGCCAGCCTTACGCAGCCCGGCGTTCATAGATCTCGCAGAAGGCTCCTCGTTTGGATTGAGGCGCCTGCGTCAGCTGTAAAATTTTAAAAAGTGTTTGTTCCCCAGTTTTTAAAGTGTATTTTTAGTTGTGTTCAATCTTTTGTAATTAAACCTGTAAGAATTTTACTACCTTCTTTTATCTGCTTTTGCATAAGGTGTTTAGTTTAAGTTTTATAATTTTTTGTTTAACCGAACCAGGACTATTCCGCCCGATCCTGCAATCCGCTACCGCGATTAACGGTCGGTCCCGGGATGGGTTCTGGGGAGGCAGTGTTGTACTTTTAATTTATAATAAAGCCTTGTTGATTGATTGATTGATTGATTGATTGATTGATTGATTGTACGTTTGGTTGAATTAAAATTATGCATGGCATATGTTAAGACAGAAAATTGCTAATAACTTTTGGGCAATGACAATAAATCACTACTTTCAACTTCTGGCAGACGAGCTAATGATTTAAAAATTTTCTACTACCAGCTCCGTTAATTAATATTATTAATTAAAGAAAGGATATTGATTATAACGTTTATATCTTTTCATCTCTCCATATGCATATAGGTGAACGAATTATACTCTAAAATTAGCTCAGAAAATAAATAACGACTAATCGTAGACCGCAGATAAATGCAATTATTAATTACTAATTTTCTTGATTTATTATTAAACTTATGATTTTCAAATCTATAAAAATGAGTTTTAAATGACATTGTAATACCTTTGATTATGTATGCTTACACTAGACACAGGCAACAAACAACAAAACAGACAAACCTAGAGCATCGACTTCTCGACAGTATTCTAAAGTACACGAGGAACACACGACTAAAGATCCCTTACAACTTACAGCTATTAAACAAGAAGTATTTGCAGTGCATCATCAAAATATATAGTGCATGAGACATAAATAAAAATGTATTTAGATGAAAAATTGTAGATCTAAAATAGTATTTAGCCGACTGCACTCTACAATATATTTGGCAATTGTGTTTCAAAAGTAAATACTAAGAGTAATAAATTTAAGCAATAAGCAATTTTGCCGAAACAAAAAATCAGTCTAGACTGGATGCACTCGATAATATTCTCTCATCATCCTATATCCCAAATATATTTTTAACATCCTAAAACAATTTGGTACGAACTAAAATTAACTTAAACGCAATTTTTAATCTGATGAGAGTTCAATTTGCCACAACTAGTGCAGTCAAATAATATATAAATGTATAACCAAATGTTTTCTTAAAACATAATATTTTTAGTCGCAATCTTCTCTATAAAATCCTTATTTTACTATAAGGAACGTAACCAGACTGCAAACAACAGCTACTCTCCGAGCCATGTGCCCCGCCGAGTGCTGAATTGCAAGTTACAAGCCTGGCGCGTTAAGTGTAATAATTGCATATTACCATCAAAACGCTAATGCTTCGATTGCAATAAACACCAGCCGAAAGACTGAACCTACTTTTTTTTTTTATACATTTATTTAACGTCGGCCTATTTCCACTACTGAGGCCTAACACCGACGCCTTTAGACGAGCTACCCCCAACCAGGAATTTTGCCGAACCTCTTCCCTTAAGAAGAGTAGGGATCTTTTACTTGCCTAACATTTAATAGACAAGGGACCGACGGCTTTACATCCCCTCCGAAGGATGGTATATCTCCTATACAACCCTCGCCTAAGGTTGTATAGCTTCCGCGCATACACTGATATACAAGCCGCTGGAAGATGGGTGAGGCGAGGACGTGGTCTTCGTTGGAACGGTCACCAATCCAACTACTAATCACGCCTAACGTTGCTTTACATCGCATATCGAAGTATGTACATAGTAAAGACGCACCCACGCTCGCCCCCACTGAACCTACTTAAAGAAGCTCTCGTGCCAGTCGTCACATACCACTTGCAGACTGCAGTTTCGAGCTGTTGGCTCTCGTCAGTGCAAGGTACGAGAGCGCCTTTAAGTAGGATCAGTCTTTCGGCTGGTGTTTGTTGCAATCGAAGAATTAGCACTTAACGAGCCAGGCTTGTAACTTGTAATTCAGCGCTCGGCGGGCCACATAGCTCGGAGAGTAGCTGTTGGTTGCAGTCTGGTTACGTTCCTTATAGTAAAATAATGATTTTATAGAGGAGCTTGCGACTAAAAATACTATATTTTAATATTCCGCCCTCTAAAAGCACATTTGAACTTTTTTCTTGTACCTTCAGATTATATTCAAATCATGATAACTTTCCTGGGAACAAGTTTCTTGTACAAAAAAAGGCAAAAATATAACGTTTCGGCTAGGGGCCCTTAGCATTCATCAGAATTTTATTAATTAACTACAAACAATACATAGTTTCGTGTCTTGAAAAATTTTATTCTTCTTTTTATAATGATTACTGAAAGGTCTCATAATTACAAAATAGTAAAAATTACGGAGTAAAGTTGGAAACACGAGTGACATCTCTTATTCTACTAAAATATGACCATGCATATTACCCCGCACACTTACACAAAATTGGTGTTTATACATCACCAAATTGTTATGAATGTGGCATACTGCGGGCCTGGACCATATCTTTCCGCTAATGCATTAATTAGTAATGTAATAAAACTTGCAATATATTGACTCCCTTTAATATAACTAACATAGAGTCCTTGGGATCTAAGAATGTATATATTTTTGGCTCCTTAAAAGAAACTGGAACCAATTTTTAGGTTATATTTGTTTAGCATATGTTTTTCCTTATGTTATTTTTCCTCTATCCACCGTGGTCCTCCCTGTATTATATACTTTAAAATGTCCTGACAGACCCTAGGATGAGAAGCGTGTGACCCTGTACATCATTTTTTATTATCTTCTGTAAATCTGTTCTCTCTCGTTTTTAGATTACATTTAGGTACGGGGTGTTTTGATAACGTATTTAAAAGTTAAATAGACGACAAATATTAACATAGTTGAAATGTAATAATATTTAAACAAGTTGCGGCGGGCAGTGTGGTCCTTGACCGAAAGCCATTAAAAAAAATTATCAAGATCTTGAATAGAAAAGTTTGTCCGAGTTGTATATCAGCAGATGGCCCTTTCACGAATACCTTGATATATATACTGATGGATTTATTTAACATCATAGCATTTATAAACATCACTCAGTCTCCCTAATATCTGCCAGAGAAAATATTTTTGAAAAAGTACTTAATAATGGATTACTAAGTTATCTAGATAAGAGTAATATGACAAGTAAAAACCAATGTGGTTTTCATAAAAATAAATCTACTCAGGGCGCCATTGTGAAATTAACATCCATTGTATAATGAAGCAGTAGACAGAAAAAGAATGTTTAGGAATTTTCGTCGATCTAGCGAAGACTTTTGATATCGTTAACCACAGTCTTATGATGGATAAACTGGAACACCTGGGAGTGCGAGGAATTGTCTATGGTCCATTTAAAAACTATTTACGAAATCGAACGCAAAGAGTACATGTTAATGGTGTACTGAGTAGTAAAGAAACAGTTGCTTGTGGAGTACCGCAGAGTACTGTGTTAGGACCAATTATATTTGTTATATTATATCAATGACTAGCTTAATATAAACTCATCTGAATCTCTAATATCATTTGCTGCCGGCACTGTTATTATATATACTGGAAGTCTGAAGTGATAAATATTTGAATATAACGGTAAAAGAACACATGAATAAATTAAGACGAGAAATCGCATTTGAAAAACTTTTAAAGGTGTTACTTGTTTTATTCTATTTTTCTTGCGTTGTAACATAACTATTAAATTATTGACAACTTTTACAGCAGCACGTGCTATGGCACTTGGAGCCATTTTCTTTTTAACTACTTATCAAATAAACTTGAAAATATGTAAACATAAAACAACAAGCAAGTTTAGTGGCCGCAAGTACTTTCCGCCAGTAAACCTGCCAACTGTAAACGTAGCTATATAGACATGTCCTTAAATGAACATATATGAGGATTTCTCAAAGACCTTTGTTTATTTGCATAACTTTAGGTGTATTTATTCTAATACTTTCTCTGTATTTCTACATTATGTAAATAAACTATATTATTATTATTATTATTAGTATTGTGAAGAATTTTTGTACTAACCCTGTATATCATGTATTTAATAATAACTAATCCACACTCCCTTAAGCAAAAATGTAAGTGTAAGATATACAGAATGCTGTGTACAATTCTTAAAACATTTTCAATTTCTATTTGATTAATTACATAATCCGATATAATTACTATGAATCTTGTAAGTATCTACCTACTCTAATATGAACTCTACTAGTATGAACCTACTCGCATTTCTGATACTAGCATATCCTTAGTAGATTTAATTATCACAAATTTAGTAAAATACACATTTAATCTAAATACCTCGGAAAATGTATTAAAAAAAAGAAATATCATACAGGTCTCTAAAATATATCAACCACTTTCAATTTCAAAGGGAACTTGAGTCACTACCGTGGAATTTAATTTATGATACAGATAATATGGATAAAAAATTCAAATCTTAACCACAGTATTATTCATTTAATTGATATCCAGGCGAATATAAAAACATTCAATTAAACAAAGTATAATTATGCTCCTTGGATAACGGACAACATTAAACTCATGCAAAAATTAAGAGACAAGGCATTACAGAAATTTAAAAAGTCTCGTTTACCCGAACAAAGGTCATATTACAGAGAACTAAGAAATTTTACAAATACTGCAATCAAATCCGAAAAAAGGACTTATCTAAAATATAAATTCGAAAATTCAAATTCGAAAGGGAAATGGAACTTAAAAAATTATATTTAACAAAAAATAAAATTAGTGATATTCCTGGCAAATTAAATAATGCTAATGAAGTCAACAATTCCTTTATTGACTCTACCAAAAATAATGTTCAGCCTAATGATGATACAATAAACTTCTACATGTCTAAAATTAAAGCAGGTTTAAACGATACTTTTAAATTTGAAGAAACTACAGAGGCAGTGATTTCCAACGTAATTTTGAATATAAAATCTAAAGCATTTGGGACCGATAAACTCAATATGACATTGATTCAATTATGCTGTCCTTTTCTAGTCCCATATATTTGTCACATCATTAATAAATGTATTGCCATGTCATATTTTCCCACTAAATGGAAAGAAGCCATCTCCATTTTTAAGTGACAGATTTCAGCAAGTAAAAATAAATGATCGGGTTTCTACTTTACTTATAGTTACGACTGGCGTTCCGCAGGGAAGCATATTAGGACCCCTCTTATATACGATCTACAAATCAAATTTCACAGAATCTTGAAATTTTTGCAGTTATCATTTCTACGCTGATGATACACAACTTTATTGCTCTTTTAACAAAGAAGAAATGGTACAAGCAAATGTATTAATAAACCGTGATTTAAGCTGCCTTCATAAAATTTTGACTGAACATATGTTAAAAATTAACCCGAACAAATCATCAGCTATTTTATTTTGTAAAGAAAACATTAGAAATCAAGTAACAAATAGTATTAAAATAAAAATAGGCTCTGATAATACATTATTGAGAAATAATTGTAAAAGTTTGGGTTTGATAATCGACACAAAATTTAGATTTAAAGAACATATGACGTACAAACTGCAGAGAGCATACATCTCTTTGAAATTAATTTATAATCAAAGACAGTATTTAGATCGTGACGTCAGGAAAATGTTATGTGACTCACTTGTCCTTTCCCATTTTGATCATTGTGATTGCGTTTATAGATCCTGCTTAGACAAGGATGTTGTCCGGCGTATACAGAAGCCGCAAAATTCATGTATTCATTTAATTTATGGCATTAGGCGGCGGCAAAGGATATCTCATAAACTCAAAGAATCTTCATGGCTAAATATGTACAATCGGCGGAGACTCCATATGTTATGCTTTTTCTTTAAAATAATTAAACACTCCTTATTTATGCAATAAACTAACTTACAGAACAGATGTACATAATGTAAATATTCGTCGAAGAAATTAACTTACCATCCCACGCCACCATAAGGAAATTTTTAAGAGGTCATATTCTTACAATGTTGTTGCTTGCGTTGCTGGTTTGATTAGATTAAATTTATTAAATTTCAATTCGTCATTTCTGACATTCAAGCTTAATTACAAAAATCATTTACTAAACTCTCAGTAAAATCGTAACTGTGTTATTTTTTGTGTCATCATCATATTCTGTTAATTTATTATATTATAATCGCGATTACATTTTTTTTCCATAGCATGTATATAATTAGTTTAAACTACTTAGGTTAGAGTACCGTTTCCTTCTTATTCATTTCATTCCCCGCTGAATTTGCTTGGCGAATGATTTCCATGGAAACATCATACTATTTATTTATTTATTAACAAACTGCACCCAGGAATATTGTCCGCTAAGTGGATTTGGCGGGGGAGTGAAAGAACGAAGAAGCCGATCCGACTTGTAATTATTGATCATTGTGATGTTGTCTAGTTATTGTTATTTATATTATTTTGTGTGGGCATTGGTGGAAGAAACTGGATTTTTGTGTAACTTGTGTTTTTTTCATATTATTGTATCTATTTTCTTTGGGTAAATAATAAATTTAGTATTATTATTATTATGATTATCATACGCCGATCAAACTTTAATTTACATAAAACAACTATTAGCCAACAAATAACATATGCCGGACTTAAATATCTGAAACTAGCAATTCAACTAATAGTTACAATATTTAATTTTAATATCCTGTTTTATATTCCTTACCAAACGTTAGCTCACGTACGCCTAATAATAACCACAGGAAGTTTTATTAGTCTCTTATCTTGTACATCGTAAAGTTCTATAGCTTAAGTCCATCATAAAGCTGGAGGAATATAATATTACGTGAGTTGACAACAACGGTTTATCACTGTTGGTGTGATGTTAAACGTTTATTCGTTAACAAACAGTTTTGAGTAGTTGAATTAATGCCAGTGCCGGCTGGATTTATATAGGGGTTGATATCAAACAAGCGTATTAGTCTTTAAGGTTTTAGTGGAGCGCATGTTAAAGAACACGCCAAAACCCTCGATAAACTTTTCGAAACTGTAACAAAATCCGGAATATTTCGCTTGAAAAGCGTGCTTGACGTAAAAATGCCGTTGGAAGAGGTTTTTATATTTTTAATCATATTTTCGCTCTACGGAGCGTTTTTTATGCAAAAATTTCAATAACTCATCAAGGAGTGTAATTTTAGAAAGTGTAGTAAATGTCGCTACCCAGGGACCTAATGTCGCCCCGACCACCGAAAGTTAGAAACAGTAACAAAATTTGAAATTAAAAACCCTTTTACGAATCCACGTTGTGCAGCACTGCAACTCATGCGTTGTGTGAATATGAGGACATGTTAAGCCAGTCTGTATTCAAAGTATTTCGAGAGTTTTAGCGAAAATAACGTTTAGCGACAAGGGTGCCCCATCATTATCTAGCAGTCGATTTTGACGGAAAAATGATGGGTTTTAACGGGATTTGCCCTAGAACGGTTCCTCAGTGATTCGGTGTCTGAAAAGCATCATTACCATGTACTCACATGTGCATGGGACCGCCTTGCCTGAACGTATGAATTTATAATAGCTATAATATAATTCAAAGTCGTTGCGATTCAAGCATTTACAAGCTCTGATGAGCGAACCAGATTATAATTGAACTAATAGTACGTAAACAGACAGGCAAGCAAAAGCCCACCAAAATTTTTTAAACATTGAACTTTCTTGAATCTTTTTGTGCAATCGTTAGCTATAAACCGCATATTGGATGGTAGTAAATAACGTATGGTGTGGAATTTTAGGAGACCGAATAATTGGTCCGTTTTTATTTAACAACTCGTTATATGCGTAGCGTTTAGTTAACTTTTTTGATACTGAATTATGGGATGCAAGTGACAATATTCATCTTAATGAGCAACAGGAGGTGTTTCTCCAGCTAGATGGTGCGTCAATTCATAATTCTATAACTGTTCATCAGTGGTTGAACGAACATTTTAAAATGCGCTGGGAGTAGAGGAAGTTAGCCGTAGGTCGGTCTCCCCCCACCACTGACCTTGACCTTGACCGTGCACCTGTGGTCCGTTCCTTCAAGGCCACGGTGGCATCGTAGGTTCGCATAGCATATACCGTGACCTTGACCTTGGACGGCCGCAGTGCGTTTCGACTTCAAGGGCGCAGTGTTGCTGTTACCCAGAACGATCACTTGCGGTGACCTTGGCCTTGGCTAACACTATTAGAGAATGCAAGGACGGAGCTTCCTCCTTGCCACGCAACTCGTAATGTGCCGTGGTTTGATATTTTGTGACGTAGTATATCTTTTCTATAAAAGAGTGAAAGGAGTTAATATGGGATCATTCTTAACGTCAATTTCCTAGAGTAAAGAAGCAAATATGTATTCGTGCAGTTTTTGTGGTGCAAGCTTCACTCGCAGTGACAATATGCGACGTCATCAGAGGGAGGCGTGTAACAGTTTAAATGGTAATGGACCGCCAGCAAAGAAAGTGAAATTGGATTCGAATCCATCAACATCGGTAATTATGCAGACGTGTTATAGCTGTAATGTGACTTTAACAACTAACCAAATGAAGTCTCATAAAAGAACACTACAACACAGAACAAATTCATGTGTACGTTTGATGGATGGTACAGAAATTGTTCGCAGTGCTTTCAAATATAGAATCATAACATACCGAGTGCATAGTGATAATGAGAAACTGGACTATATAATATTTTTCAACGAAATTCGACATAAAATATTGAATTTACTAGAAGAAATATTATTACTTCATAAAACTGTGAAAGTAAACATGGAGACATTTGCCAGCTATATATTACAAGCACAAGAAATAGCTGAAATTAAATCGTTTAATACGTGTAATAAAATATTGGATCAAGGTGTGGATTTAAACATTGCACTCGACACTTTTATAGACATGATGGTTGCGCAAACTACTGAGTTCCAAGAGCGTGATTCTGGTATGTAAATATCTTCTGGTATGTGGAATAACAATTGACATTTTTTTTTTTATTTTTAGGGTGGGCCCTCGAACAAATAAAATTTGTTGAAATTAATATAAACAAGTACAGTCCAATGGGTGGTTCATCATATATCAAGTTACCAAAGTTCATCGCAAATAAGAAGGCCGTAGTGAATATAGAAAACCAGGACCAATACTGTTTTGCTTGGGCAGTCACTTCAGCATTGTATCCTGCAAATGGTGGTACATCTCAAATGTCATCTTATCCACATTATTCAAGAGTTCTAAATTTGACAGGTATGAATTTTCCAATGAAATTGAGAGACATTTCAAAATTTGAGGAATTGAATAATATATCTATTAATGTGTATGGGTTAGAAAAGAAATTCGAGAATAATAAAGTAAAATATGATGTTGTCGGACCTTTGCGTTATTCTCAGAAGAAACTACGTATTCATGTTAACTTATTATTAATTTCCGCGGAATGTGATCAGAATCATCATTGTAAATCGGATTGTGCTAAAACTCACTATTGTTGGATAAAAAATTTATCTGGATTAGTATCAAATCAAATATCCGCTCACGGACATAGAAAATATTTTTGTGATGGGTGTTTGCTGTATTTCTGTAACGAACGTCAGCTAATGTCTCACCAAACAAATGATTGTAATCATATTTACACTACAACACCATCGACACAATTTCGGGTTGATAAATATGGGAAACGTGTACCGGAAAATATATTAAAATTTGAGAATTTTGACAGACAAATGCAAGTACCATTTGTAGTATATGCAGACTTTGAATCCATTTTGAAACCGATAAATACTTGCGAGCCAAATCCTGAACGCTCTTATACCAACAAAACGTTTATTCATGAACCTTACTCTTTCGCGTATTACATAAAATGTTCCTTTGATAATAGCATTTCTAAATTTGAACTATATCGCGGATCTGATGCAGCAAAAGTATTTGTATCATGTATAGAGGCTGATTTAAGGGAAATTTATAATAGATATATGAAAGATGTAATCCCCATGTCCCCGCTTACAGCGATAGAAAGAGAAAATTTTGACAATGCAACCATCTGTGGTATATGTGAGAAGCCTTTTGCAGAAGGTGATATAAAGGTGAAAGATCATTGCCACTTAACTGGTAAGATACGATTCGGTGCCGCGCACTCGATCTGTAATTTAAATTATAAACTACCAAATTTTGTACCTATCATATTTCACAACATGAGTGGATACGATATTCACTTATTTGTAAAAGAGTTATGCGCTCATAAAGATAAAGTTGACGTAATACCACAAAACAAAGAAAAATATATATCTTTTACAAAACATCTTTACATGCATGATTACGTTACTGACAAGGGGGAAACAAAAAATAAATATTTGCGGTTACGTTTCATCGATAGTTTTAAATTTATGTCAGCATCACTACAAAATTTAGGGGAAAATTTAAATGAAGGTCAAATGGTTACAATGAAGAACTTTTTTACCGATAATGCAAAATTTATTTTAATGCGACGGAAGGGTGTATTTCCATATAGTTTCGTAGATAACTTAGAGAAATTAAATAATCGTGTTCTACCCACCAAGCAGGAATTCTATGACAGCCTAAATGAAACACATATATCAGATGACGATTATGAAAGGGCTAAAAATGTGTGGGAATTGTTTGAGTGCCAGAGTTTGGGTGACTATTCAGACCTGTATTTAAAATCAGATGTCCTTCTTTTGTGTGACGTATTTGAAAATTTTCGTAAAATTTGCGTGAATAAATATAAATTGGATCCAGCTCAATATTACACAGCTCCAGGTTTATCTTGGGACGCTATGTTGAAACTAACAGCGGTAGAACTTGAATTGTTAACAGATATCGATATGATACATTTTTTTAAAAAAGCTATACGCGGTGGTGTCAGCCAGTGTACAGAAAGGAAGCATATCGCAAATAATAAGTTTGTACCCAATTATGATCCCTCAGAACCGTCGTCATTTATCACATATCTTGATGCTACGAACTTATACGGTCATAGTATGTCCCAAGCATTACCAACAGGGGGATTTGAGTGGCTGTCCGAAAGAGAAATTATCGACTTAGATGTTACTAATATTTCAGACGAGAGTCCACACGGGTATGTTTTTGAAGTAGACATACATTATCCGCAAGAGTTACACGATTTACATTCAGATCTCCCTTTCTTAGTAGAAAATATTATACCCCCCCAATCAAAATCAAAATCACCAAAATTAATCCCAAATTTGAATGATAAGAGACGATATGTTGTGCATTATAGAAACTTGAAACAAGCCATTGAAAATGGTTTAATGGTGTTAAAAACCCATAGAGTACTTAAGTTCAAGCAGTCGCCCTGGTTAAAAAAATACATCGATTTAAATACGCAAATGAGAAATTCAGCGACCAATAAATTTGAAAAAGACCAATATAAATTAATGAATAATGCAGTATTTGGTAAAACCATGGAAAATGTTGATAATAGAAGAGATATAAAGTTGATTACTCATTGGGAAAATGTTAGAAGAACTATAGGTGCAAACGCATTAATCGCTCGTCCAAATTTCAAATCTTGCACAATTTTTTCTGAGGATTTTGTAGCGATTGAAATGAGCAAATTGCAAGTAGTCTATAACAAACCAATTTACGTAGGATTTTGTATTCTTGAATTATCGAAGACGGTACTGTATAATTTTTTTTATGGTGTTATTAAACGTCAATTCGGTGCTAATGCTTCTTTGTTGTACACCGACACCGATTCCTTAATTATGAAAGTTTATACAGATAACTTCTATGACTTTATTGTACAAAATCCAGAAAAATTTGATACTTCTAATTACAGGGAGGGAAATAAATTTAATATTCCAAAAGGCTCGTCTGTGCTTGGGAATATGAAAGACGAATTCCCCGAAGATCCTATTATCAGCTTTTATGGTACTGGAGCGAAAGCGTACTACGTGCAATCGGTCGGTAATGAGTTGAAAAAAGCCAAGGGAGTAAAGAAATCTGTGATTGAAAAACAACTTACAATAGATGACTACAGAAAAATTGTTGAGCAGGGCGGGTTAATATTTCGTAAAATGAATACTTTCAGAAGTCACTTGCATGATATCTATACAGAGATGCGGAATAAAGTTGCTCTTTCTTATTATGACGATAAACGTTTTGTGATTCCCAATACCACTAAAACTCTACCCTGGGGTCACTCAGACATAACATTTTTTCAGAGTGAACCAGAGCAGAATTTAAAGTGGTTAATATCAGCCTTAAATAGTGTCGTTGAACGAAATGTTTTAAAGGATGATGATAAACTAGATGTGTTACTCAAAGCAATGAATGAGTTGAGTGATTAATTGTTAATAATGTTTCTACTTGTTAACGCAAAGGTCGACAATTATAATATTCAATTGAAAAATTCATTGTGATATTTCATGTTATGTGTAAGCCGAAGTAAGAGATATTTGTATGAAATAAAATGTTAATTTATAAATAAAGATTTAAATTACTAAATGGTATTTTTATTGTATGAGTACTGTAGGCAATAAGATAGAGAGAGACGATAGGAAGAGTGGGGTGGGAAGTAGGGGGTTAGTTAGAGTGTGTAGGGAAATAATTTGAACCAATAGGAACAAGAGTGGTAGGGAGTGGAGGGGTTAGTTCAGCGTTATGGGCTTCAGAGATGCTACAAAGATTCTTTCCGTCTCCAGCTCTCGAGTTGTAAGGAAGTGTGCAAAATAGTGCTGTCTGCTCTATTCCTAGCATTCTTTGTGTTCTGTGTTTTGTGTTTCGTGCCCGTTTCTCGTGTCCGTTTTGTGTTTGTTGTGACAATGGTAGGACAAAAAAAGATTGGTGTTTCTGGTGGTAGCGGTAAGGGAGGCGCTTTGTTGAGTGCTGTGGCTGCATACTTAATTAATTATATGCCAGGGCAAGACGACAATGGCGACGCTTGTCCGGGTAATGGTGTGGCGAACAATGGCGACGCTTGTCCGGGTAATGGTGTGGCGAACAACCAGACGAGCCCTGGCGTGGGTGACAATGGCGACGCTTGTCCGGGTAATGGTGTGGCGAACAACCAGACGAGTCCTGGCGTGGGTTTACTACCGGATATTGAAATCCCGACGGATTTGACCGATTTGAACGATGATTTGCTGGGTGATTTCGATTTCTCCGAATTGGACGCGCAGGCTTTGGCTTCAGATGAAGCCAGAGCTAGTACATCTAATGGAGAGGCCTACCCGAACGCCGCGTGGTCTAGGTTCCCTACGGTTACGGAGACAAATTCTGAGGACGAATTTCAACCTGCGCAACCAAAGATTTATTCGCAGAAAGGCCAAAAGAAGATGACGACGCATCCTTCAACATCTACAAAGCAGACGCAGGTAGAGAATACCGAGAAAGATGATGACGTGTCGATTCTTAGAAGAATTTTATCGGCGCAAGCATCTGTACCTGCTCGCCTGAGCCCTATTCCCGATGTTGGCTCAGACGAGGGGCAGGTAGAGATACCTGAAAAGCCTAAGAAAGCAGCAGCTAAAAATAAAAAGCCGTTATCGGGAAGGAAACCGGTGGTTAAAAAAGCTGCTGCAAAAAAGTCGGTAGCTAAGAAACCGAAAAAAGATGCTGCAAAAAAGCCGACGAAAGTGCAACCGGTATGTTCGAGCGCGCCGTTGCCAGGATGCTCTCATGCGGTGTTGCCAACGCAGGAACCCCGTAACCGTGCTCTGGTTGTGAATGAAAGTGATTCTGATTCACAATCGGAGTTATTCTCCCAAGAAGAGCAAAATGAAACTTTCAAAAATTTCTTGAACATGTATGAACAGTTGCAGCGGGAGGATAGGGAACTTAAAAGTGCAACTGATGATGACAGCAAATTAAAGGATCACGCGCAGTCCCTCAAAAGGAAGGCGGAGATGTTGAATTCTCGGGCCGATGAAATGCTCAGAGGCATTGCGAAGCGTCGCAAAGCCTCTGAGAGATGTACAAGGAAGCTAAATGCTATAAAAAAGAAACTGGGAATAAGGTAGTGCGTAAACACACTACAGAATGTTGCATTAAAAATGTTTGTACATAAATTTAGTATTAGGTTAGGGTTAAGAGAAAAAATGTAAAAAAATATAAAAGTAAAAATGTAAAACTGAAAAAAAAATGAGGTTAGATTAGGTTAGAAAAATGTAAAAAATTTAAATGTAAAAAAATAGGTTAGGTTAGAAAAAATGTAAAAAAAAATTTAAATGCAAAAATGTGAAAAAAAAATTAGGTTAGGTTAGGTTAGGTTAGAAAAAATGTAAATGTAGAAAGTAATAACACCCCCCCCCCAACCCCCCCCCGCGTCACGCGGGGTCAAAACGGGTCAAAAAATTAAAAAAAGGTTTATGCGGGCGAAGCGACCGAAGGCTGCAAGCGTCGCCCCCGCCTCTGCCAAAACCCCCCGCGCCCACCCACCCACCCGGGGGGGGGGACCAAGGTAGCGCAGTGGTATAGCGGAAAATTGTTATTTAATTTTATAATTATAATTTTATAACTCTATAATTTTATAATTATAATTTTATAATTCTATAATTTTATAATTCTATAATTTTATAATTTTATAATTTACGTGTTGAAAAAAATCCCTGCAAGTGCTAGGGATTGAACTACCAAACCTTCGTTCACAAAGTTTACAAAGCAAGCCACGTTACCACTGGGCTACCTTGGTCCTAGGAAACTCTTATACTTTACTCTTATACTTACCTATAACGCGAGTTTATATATATATTTCATGGAATTTTTGGTAAATTGTGTATTTAAGTATATAATTAGATTAGAACTGTTGTATTCATCGTAGATGAAATAAAAAATAAATTTTAATACATTTATTTATACACAAATATTGGACAAAAAAAAATATATATATATATATATATAAACAACTGAAAAACTTCCAAAGTACACTCAGACACGCGTAAGGGGTCATTTTCGACTAAACTGACCACTGGGAATCGATTCCGATAATTTCCGAATCGATCCGAACACTACCGAACGCGTTATTCACTGTTTTGTCAAGGATTGGGGGAATAAAAAAATCAAAACACGTTTCAGGGGAGTTCACACATGCAAAGGCTGCAATTTTAAGCGAAAAGCCGAACTCATGCCGAACACTCCCGAAGTTTCCCGAAGCCACCCGAAGACGCCCGAGGACACGCGAGGTATCGTTTTCGACTAAATCGATCACTGGGAAGCGATTGCAACCACTTTCGGAGCGATACGACTAGCCGTTCCGGGAAAAAGTCTGCTGCGGCAAAACTAAAGGTCGGAAGTGAGTAGAAACGGTACTGGAGGACAACTGTGACCTCGATACACCTTTTGCAACACTTTTGACCGACAGTCCAAATACGAATAACCAATTTACTTAAATAAGTACCCCGTTATTTCTTATATTAAAGCAATTTTTTATTCTTTACTTTACTACTGTTATTTATTGTATATGAAATGAAATAAAAAAAGAATAACTCTTAATACATTTATTTATAAATAACAAAAATATATATACATAAAATAAAACAGAATTATCCGTCCGAATCATGCTCCACCAGAATGACTGCATCCTCATCTTCATCGGCAGATTCCTCCACCAGAATGGCTGCATCCTCATCTTCATCGGTAGATTCCTCCACCAGAATGGCTGCATCATCTTCCGAGTCAGACGATTCCGCTGTGTCCGTCGATGATTCCTCCAGAATTACTCCATCCATCTCGTCTTCGGAATCATCATTGGGCACAGTGTCCATCGACCATGTGGACGGAGACCTCTCCAATGGTTGGTATTCTTCTGGTGAGGTGGTGCTATCTGCTACACCACCCCTTGTCGCCTCTCTAACGCGCTGCAGGTAGGCACGATACCTTTCGCACAAAACGAACATGGTTGAAGTGGAAGATACAGTATTGTCTTGTACTTCAGACATGTTGGAGCGTAGAAAGTAAACTGAGGATGGTGAGGGCTTTCTTATGTATATATAGCCCCTACCACCACCCCCACCTCATCACTCCCCACCTCACTACTCACACAAATAAGAGTAGAAAGTGTCCTAATACTCATATTTTTAACACCATCAATATCAATAGCACTGTCAACATAAGCAATAATCGAAGTGAAACACAGATTTCTCTAGTAACATTGTGTTACTTACATTTAAATATTTAGTAAATAAAACAAAAAATAAGATTCAATTTAACGTTTATTTAACACTTAAACTAGTTATATAATATTTACAATAAACTAAAAATTAAATATATACATTTATTTATCACTAAAACTAATTACATAATTATTTACAATAAACTAAGAGATATATACATATTTACAAAAAAAAACTACAAATTATCTGTCCATATTGCAAATATTGCAGATTTCCACTCGCCTAATCTGATAGAGTGGATCTCTGCAAGATTTGCAATATCCCCGCCTGCCTCTCATTATCCTTGTAGTGGCATGGTAGTCCACATGACGATGTCTCCCAGGATCCACCCTAGACTGGTATCCCAGAAAACATCCGTGGCAAAGATTGTATTCCATACCACCCACTACTTGGACCGCAACAAAGGTCATGGTGGTGCAGAAGATGCCATCCATCGGGTTCACCCTTGCTAAATATTCTGATGTTATCCACCGCTGCCCTCTTTGGTGGGGAACATCTACGACGATACCCTCATCATCACTTGAATCGTCTGCACCCTCTTCAGCGTCAAAAAATTCCTCATCGTCTTCCTCGTCGCTTTCCTCATCGCCTTCCTCATCGTCTTCAACTTCTACCTCGTCGTCTTCGGGAGCAGCCAAGTCGTCCTCTACCTCTTCAAGGTACCATATATTGTTGAGGACATCTAGGGATGCTAACCAGTCCAGGAATCTGAGGTTAGCCCAACCAGCAGGTACAGCAGCCATATTAATACTTGGAAACGAATATATAAGACAGTAGACGGAATGATCAACGTTGAAGTTTGCAAAGCAACTGATCTAACGTGGAGTTACACCTCCTCTTTTAAACATGTTGCTGGTGACGTCACATCATCTCTAACGACATACCATGGCTCTAATATCGGCAATTCCAGCGACTACTTAAACAAACAAGGCCATGAGGAGGAACTCAGTTATTATTCAGCTGTCATACCGTACACTTGTTTTTAAAACAGCAATGTCTTGTCCAAGAGAGTGGCAATCGAAACCAACAATCGCCGTATATCCATATAGTATGGATGGTGCAATTCTGTGCTATAATTGTTCCCAATTCTGGGCAAAGCAGCAAATTAATCCATGTACTGGACTATGTTCAAATTGTATAAAAGAAAATCCAGTGCCAGTGAATACCGTCCGAAAAGCAGCATCACGTGAGCGTCTGGAGCAAGAGTGCTACAAGTGTCTACAACCCACGACTCGTACAAATTTTGGAATTATCCGAGATGTTTGTGAGACATGCAAGGTGGAGCACCCATTGAGGCAGCGGTGTCTGGTTTGCAACAAGTACACTGGTGATTGTTGGAACAATATTTGCAGCAAATGCAGAGACGAGAAGACATACAGTGTTTTACTTTGTGAATATGTTGGACATATTTATGGAGGTGTGATGAAACACAACAGAGAATGTTTCTGTCAGGAAGCGTTACTGTCGAGACGGGGGGATTTCATCTGATTAATTCCATAAATATGTATTTGTATTTTTTCTGTATTATATACGTTTTAAATAAATATATTTAATCTATAATTCGTTGTAAATATTTTCTTCTCAATAAAATTTATTAAAATGATTTTCTTGATTTCATCTAATAATTTTTAGGAGTAAAAATTAATTCAAAAATTTTAACAAATTTGCATTTGTATATATTTTTTCGTTAATGTGTATATAATTACTAAGGCTTTGGAGTCTTATATGGGGAAAATAAATAAAACAAATATTAATGGAATACACACATTTTATTATGAAATTTCTAAACATAAGTAAAATATTAGTTGTTATAAATATACACATTTTATATAAAGAATGTGACAATATTAAATAAGAGCTGCTTCGTTAATCCAAGAGCTGTGGTCATTAGAGAATCCGAGCCACTTCACAAAAACCTTGTTCCCTCTCCTTCTTAAAACCTTTTCCACCAAGTAGACATCAGGGTATTTAGCTTTTTGTAGCTCCATTTCATAAAAGCACCCCTTTATTGGTTGGCCATGAATGTCCTGGAGTGTATATGTTGTGGGATTTGTTACATTTATTTTAACGATCTTGAAAAGTTCAGTTGAAAAATTTGGTGTGAACCCCTTTTCAAATATACCTTTATATTTACTGATTCGAACTATATCGCCAATACGAAATTTAGGTTTCAAAGCAATTTTAATGTGATTATAAGCATTTAAACGTGTAGTTGGTTTAACATCAGCAGGTTTCATACCAGTCGTACGATGTATTTTATTATTGTACAATTTTGTAATGTCGGATAGAATGTCAACCCATTTGTATTTACCTCTAGCTGAGAATTCTTTATATAACCAGGTTTTTAATGTTCGTATTACTCTTTCTGCAATTGCTGCTTTTTTCGTACTATACGTGGAGTAATGATTAATGATGTACTGTTTCATTAAAGCAGAAAAGTTTTTGTTGTAAAATTCCGTACCCTGATCGCTTTGTAGATTTTTAGGAGAATAATTTGATTCTTGTAAAATACTTCTCATAGCCTTAGTAATTTCAACACCAGTTTTATTTTTTAGAGGTTTAGTCCACAAATATTTTGAGTAACAGTCGATCACTACGAGAATGTATCGATAACCATTGTTTTCATCAGCGTATGGTTGCATTTCAGCTAAATCCATTTGCCATAAATCACCATAACCTTTGATTATTGTTCTTCTTCTACGGAAATTTCTCCTACAAGCTTTATGCAATTCGTTAACAACTTGTAATTTCTCATTACTAATCACCATAATTGAAGTTTAAGTCAGGCGTTTATATAGATAATTTAGGTCTGTTTTTTCACTTTTTTCCTAATGTAGCAGCGTTGTCCGTGACTTCAGCCACTATTTCATCTATCACTTGTTGATTACGATCGTTCCTCCCAGCTTGTGCCACAATATTTCCAAGTGATTTCTGTCGCACTGTCATACCTTTCAGACGGGATTCATCGAGAATGTGGTGCACTTTGCTTATTGCATCATATAAAATAGTATAATTGTCCTCGGTTAATTTCTTAACTCCAGAAATTTCTTTATTAATGTGTTGCAGAGCGTCATTAATCATCTCGGTAATTTTGCTGTGTACAAACTTACTATATTCAGTCCACTGATTCTCCATAAAAGCAATGTGTGACTTTTTAATGTCTTTCATACATTTATCGATATTTTCGTCTACATAGTTACGAGTTACACCATCTTTTTGATTTATTGGTTCACCAATGTTCAGTAAACGCTTATTTTGCATATCAAATTGATTATCTGCGGTAAGTTTAAAACCAATACCTGGAGGTCCATGTACGATAATCGATTTATTATTCTTACTTCTTCGTCTACCGAACTTGTCAATTGTGTTGTTTACAACAGCCATTTCTGTTTACGTCTGACCCCGTTTAAGCATTTCACAATATTTTATACTAATTAAATAAGTGTGAAATGAATTTTAACTTCACTAATAGATTATCCTTTCTTCCCTCATTTCTTCCAATAAACTGACTATTTCGTTATTGACACCATTGTTACCAACCATTTTTGAGCTATAGAGCAGGCGTAGGCGGTCCACCAGTTCTTTCGGTTTATTCCAATATACATAGTCAACACCTCTATTATTGTATAATTTATTAATAGGAACACCTAAGCCAGTTTTAGATCTCGTCACAACTGTAGAAGATACCAATGGTTCTATAATATTAGTGAATTTCTTCCATTTAGCTTTATTCAAACCCTGTTTCATATCATAATTTTTATATGGTGCTTTTGTCTGTTTTAAAATCCCCCCATATAATTGACACTCTTTGTCGCCAATAATAGCCTCATTACTACGCGAAATTTGTGGTTGTTTCATAAATATCATATCATATAACTTAGGACTGCCAGAATACGTCCCCACCTTCTTAGTTCCACGCCACAATGTGATATTTCCATTAGAAAAGCGTATTTCAGCATTACCCATTTGTAGTTTTTCTGTATGGGGGTCTAAACGTACACCGTATATAGTATCATACCTAGCATTGTCGAATTTCAGATTTTCTAAATGTGTTTGCACTATATCACATTTTCCTTCTGCGCCACTAATAGAACTTTCTGAACATGGAGTGCTCATTAACGACGATCCCGGTGGTGTTTCCAAAAAATATTGTTGACTTGCATTTTTGTCACCATCTTCATCACTAGTTTCAGGTGTTGCTTTAAATGTACTAGTACTAGCTCTTGCACTTTCTATCGGTTGTGTTGGTTTCTGAGGTTGTGTTAGCGATTGGTTATGTGAAGCAGATGATATAACCTTTAATGGTTTTGTTATGGGTTCATAAATTTTTTCGAGTGTTAACTGATTCTCAACGTTTCTTCTCTTCACAGAGTTGAATTTTTTGCGCACTGAATCGGTGGCCTCAATCAATTCACGTTTCAGTCTTATTTCTTCTCTCATGTTTCTACCTATAGCACTACTGAGTTTATTCTCACCATTGTCATTCATGTCTAACAAATGCAGCCTCACTGCTGAAGTTATCCCGATGCTATCTGTAGACCAATTAAAATTTTAATTACAATACTTCATGGATATATGAAACTATCAAGTTCTTTGCGATATCTCCCTTCATTTACTTCTCTATCCTTGTCAATTACAAGAAACCCATATTTGTCTTTCCAGCACTCTGCACACATTTCTTGAAATTCTTTATAAGTCACATCCGGTGAGACATGGTCTGAGAAAATGTGGTGTAAATTCATATCATCCTGCTTAAAAATTGCTATGAAATTACTATTATCCCTTACCAACTGTTTAGGGACGCGGGAATACGTTTGTGCCAAATAGAAACAATCTACATGTTTATGACGCCCCATTGAGAAGTATGCTCGAATAACATCTTGCTTTTCACATATAACATCATCAAATATAAATATAGACTCAGGCTCAGCGTCGGATGGTTGCACTATTTCCGCGTTGTTACTGAAGGTGTAATATCCTAGCCCCGTAATCGGTGCTAATATATCGCGTAAATATTCATACTTGGGTTGATGTAAGGACTTTGAATATAAGTAAATGTTTGAAAAACGTAGCCCAAGTGGATGAGTAAGCAAAGTTATTAGTAAATTTGTTTTGCCACAACCACTTGGACCTATTAAGAGTCCGCGAATAGTTGAGGGAAGTAGCGGGCCATGGCGTGATTCGACTTGTAGTCCACACCCTACTTTTTCATCTAAATTATCTACAGCAAGTTTCTGTTTCTGCTTCACAATGCGCATCGTAGCACGGATGGATACTATATAAATAGATGTACGTATTGTGATTGTTATTTAAATGGTGTCAACCGAGAAGCACACACGTGAAAATCGTCGTGGTTTAAAGATTGGTAAGGGGGTAGTCAATTCTCTAATAAATAAGCTCCCATTTGAACTACACTTACCGGGAGGTTACCAGTATTGTGGTCCAGGCACCAAATTACAAAAAAGATTAGCCCGAGGTGATCCAGGCATAAACAAACTCGATGCTGCATGCAAGCAGCACGATATTGCATACGATCAAAACACCAGTAATTTAGCAGCCCGACACAAAGCAGACTATCAACTTGAACAAGCTGCCTGGAAACGAGTTAAATCAAAAGACGTAAGTTTCAAAGAAAAGGCCGCCGCGTGGTTAGTTACAACTATAATGAAGGGAAAGCAACGTCTTGGTATGGGTTGTACGTCAACAACACCCCGTACTACAAAGAAACGTATAATTAAAAAGAAAAACAAGAAAAAAACTAGAAATATAGCTTTTGGTGCTGGAATAGTACGTAAAGTACGTGATGACATACGTAAAGCCGGTGGTAAACGAAAAATCGCTAAGGACACAAAAAAAGTTACGCAAATTGCGCTTCAAGCAGCACGACGACACATGAGAGCAGCTGGTGGAAAACGTAATATTCGTACACCTAGGATAATACCAATACCGAAAGTGGGTGGAATTCTACCATTAATACCCATTTTTGCTGGATTATCAGCTTTGGGTAGTTTAGCTGGCACTGCTGCTGGTATAGCTAAAGCTGTAAATGATGTTAAAACGAGTAGAGAGGAATTAGCTGAAAAAAATCGCCATAATAGGCAGATGGAGGCGATTTCTATAGGAAAAAGTGGTAAAGGGCTATATTTAAAACCATATCGCAAAGGACTAGGACTTTATCTAAAACCACAAAGTTCAAAAAACTTCTAGATGCTCTACCCCGAAAACCTCTCACTAATATCGATCTTAAATATTATGCCGAGAAGATGAAAGTGCCCTATTTTCGGGGGATATTTATGCGGGACACTCTACCATATTCTGGACCACGTCATAATGAGTCGGCCATCATAAATCTAGACAGTATAAATGGCCCTGGAACACACTGGGTTGCATTTAAAAAACGTGGTAGTTTAGTCACATATTTCGATAGTTTTGGTGATTTACCCCCACCGACAGAATTAGTTTTATATCTGCGCAGAGGTTCAAAGTCGACCGACAAAATTTACTATAACTATGAACGCCAACAAAATTTTAACACAGTGTGGTGTGGTCATTTGTGTTTGAAGTTTCTCACTACAAAATAACTACAAACGCTTGTGAAATAACATCTGCAGACCTTGAAATGGATCGGGAAAGCATCAAGCAGATGGGTCAATCACTAATCGCATTCTCCCGTTTACGCAGTCTATTGAAGATGAGCAAACAACAACTGGCAAATATGCCTAAAGAAGTAATGATTGGATGTGCTGCACATGAAATTGCATTAGTATGGGACAAACTACCCCAGCATCTCCAGAATGATATTGATATTTTAAAATATCAATACTGTCAGGAACATTATCATGATGATGATGATGATGGCGGTGGTAGCAGTGTTGATGTTAATGATGGGCCGCCGCCTCGAAGAATATTTTGCTGCTACTGTAAAGTGCGCGATGTCAATGTTGCATCAAATAATGAGATACAAACGTCTCCGTCATCCAGCAAAAAACGAAAATTACACCACGATTATTGCTGTAGTTCACAATAAATTCATGAGAGAACACTAAATATCATCAGTCATGTCGTATACGTTCACTCTATCAAACCGATCTAGTGTGCTCAGTGCTGAGTTTTATCCTCCCATTGAATTAGATACTAATAGTCGATATGGGTTAGGATTAACAGGATTCTATTCTTACAATTCTATATTCAATGTGGACGAAACCAACAATCGTTTTTGCTATCGAATTGGACCAAAAGTAGCCCCCACACTTATCCACATACCTTGCGGAGCCTATGAAATTGAAGAGATATATCGTGCAATACTGAAAGCTATGCCCGGTGATAAGAAAGAGGAAAAAGAAAAACTATTTCGACTGCGAGCGAACAACAATACGCTAAAGTGTGAGATTTGGTCAAAATATGGAATTGACTTTACACAAGCAAACTCTATTGGTAATTTATTGGGATTTGAATCGACCTATTTGCATCCAAACACTAATCATGAATCAACATTACCTGTTGATATTATGAAAGTAAGGATGATACGTGTAGATTGCAACATTATCTCTGGAGCATATCTGAATACCCTTAAATCCCATACCCTTTTCGAGTTCGACATAGACGTTGAACCAGGTTACAAACTTACCAGAGAGCCAGCGAACATCATATATTTGCCTGTTAGACCTGAAGGACGTCAGTTTATCGACAACATTACACTACGCATATTGGATGATAATGGAGATTTAATCAATTTTCGTGGTGAGAAGATTATCGTAAAGCTAGAATTGAAACAGTTTTAAAATCGCAAACACAATGGGTTTCCGATATAATCAACAACGATTAGCACACAATCGTTTCAATGTGATTGACGATAAAAAGACTAATGACTGCGGAAATCGACTCATTCAACGTGTAGAGCTTAAACGGTTAAGACATAACCTGCCAGCTAAAGATCGTGCATTTCTTCGATCCATCGGATTGAAACTGAGAGAAAAATAGTTAATAATGGTGACTTTTACATCTAGTGAAAAACTTGAGGTGTTCGAGGAACCTGTATTCGATCAGTCACTCGTTAGCTTACATGAGCATACATATAAACCACACGGTTCACCATATTATAGAAACTCTGATGAAGTACGCATTCCTGTCAATTTTCAGGACTTAATACTTGACATTACAGAGAGTTACATTTATATAGAAGGAAAATTTACCCCTAGTGATGTTACCAAGAAGTGTTATCTATCTAACAATGCGCTAGCTTTTCTCTTCGAAGAAATAAGATATGAAATGGGTGGTGAACAGGTCGCTGTCGTTAGGAAGCCTGGCATCACTACTACAATGAAAACTAGGGTGTCATATGGACAAACATCCCTCCCATCGCTACTAACTATAGGTTGGGGTCTCACCGAGAAAAAACAGGATATTTTAGATACTACCAGCCACGTTTTCAGCGGTAAACTCCCTCTTAAGTACCTCATGGGTTTTGCAGAAGATTATACCAAAGGTATTTTAAATACAAAACAGGAATTAATTTTAATTATAGCACGTTCCTTTAAAGACTCTTACATTGGAGAAGTTGATGCACAGTTAGAAATTAACAAAATCGAATGGAAGATAAGACATATTGTGCCTGAAGTTAGACAAAAGGTTAAACTATTAAAGAAAATTGATACGAGCAGTAATAATGCTAAAGTTAAAATGGCTTACCGTATGTGGGATCTCTATGAGCTACCCACTCTACGTGATACTGCTTCTGATATATGGGCTGTTAAAACCACTAACAGTCTTGAGAGACCTCGATACATCATTATCGGATTTCAAAACAATGGCAACTCTAGTGACAGAACCAAGGACGCCGCAAGTTTTATACATGCAGATATAAATAATATTCGGCTATATTTAAATGCCGAAGTATTTCCATATGAACGTTGGAATTTAAATTTCGATAAGAAACTCGACTCTGCAGCCTACTACGCCTATGAAAATTTCCAACGTAGTTATTACGATAAAGATATGAGTGAACCTATGATGGACCTTGGCGAATTCAGAAAAAATCCATTGTTTGTTATTGATTGCTCACACCAACCAGATGCAATGAAATCATCCACCGTCGATATAAAAATTGAATTTGAGACACGGAAGACGAAGTTTCCCGAACAAACTCGAGTATATGCACTTATACTTCACGATGCGTATTTAAGTTATAGCGCATTAGATGGTTCAGTTCAGTGTGGCATTGCTGGTGCTAAGTAACGAATACCTATTACCATGACGTCATTAGGTAGCCAATTTCCTACTTTGATAGTTGACTTGCAGGGGTTTCAATATAAAACAAATGATTTTACCGTTAAAGAATTAGCTGTTCTATGTTGTAACACTAATCAGCAAGCACACTATTTCTTCAAACCACCAAATCCTTTCTCATCACTAACCCAAGGCGAACAGACTCACTACCGATGGTTAGAAAACAACTACCATGGGGGCATAAAATGGAGTGATGGATATATTCAACTGTCAGAATTCCCACTAATACTTCATCGACTTTGTCAAAACGCTGTTAATAATTTTCGACGCAACGTATTGTCAGAGGATGTTATAATTGTATGCAAAGGCAAATTAAAGAAAAATGTTCTACAGCATCATCTAAAATGGAATAGAGTTATAGATCTAGATGACTTCTCACCCTGCATACCCAATCTAAAATCGTTAAAGGTACCAAGATGTATGGAACACACCCAACCAAAATATAGTCACTGCTCTCTTGCAAACGTTCACTTTCTTAACAAATGTATTATAGATTTAAATATAGAGTTAAAATAAATATCTTTAAATATGTTTATATTTAGGATTAATAATTAATATTTTTTAATGTATGTCACCAAAAATAATTATAAATAAATTAATGTATAATCTAATAATGTGTTTCATTTATTTCAATTTTAATTTTAAAAATAAAAACAACTATATTTCCATAATAATAATTTTATTACACCATTTACATATTAATATTATTAACAGAAGAATTACAATAAGTGATTAACTACTAATTGAGTTGTCTTCATCCTGTTCTTCATCAGATTGGTCGAGTTGATACTTTTCAATAATTTTCTTAGGTAAGTATTTTTCTATGTCACATAGGAAATGTTTTAAATTTATTTCCACTAGTTGCTCACAGAATTCTTCTAAATTCACAATACCACGAGAGAATTTACCACATAGTTGTGCACCTCTGTAATACCTCTCAGAATCCTCATTAAGCTGTTTAACTTTTTCAGCATCGAAGCAGTAATTCAGATCATAATTTATTGCATGGAGTCTATCCATACTTAAGTCGCCTAGTACAGAAGATAGTCTTTCAATTGCCGAATTAATGTCTTCTGCCCTTACCCAACGTTCTGCTGAATATTGCATCCACATTCTTGCCAGTTATAGTGAGGCTAGAAATTACATAAATAAAATTAGAACAAGTTATCAAATATATGATAAAACTACTTACATCTCTACTACTATTGTAGTGTATTTATAATATTTCAGTCTAAGTTATACTTTCACTATACCTTATTTATTGGTCTGATAATTTAAAGTATACAAATATTTTAAATAGTTTAAATCACGCAATAATTTCGAATTTTATTAGTGACCTTGATTTAGCACCGGTATAAATGGGTGAATTCTCTCCTAAATAAATCAACGCATATTTACCACTAGACGAATTTATTTCTTCTATAAAAGTTATATTTAATAGTTCAGCAATACGTTTAGGCAAAAATGATTTAAAGGTAGTACTTGTACTTTCATCAAATAAATGTACTAATATCGATTTTCCAAAACGTGTATTAAGCATTAACATTTTTTTAATGGCGTAAACCTTATTTAAAATTAACGATGAAATAGGTTTTTGGTCTAAAACTTCAGTATCTTTAATAATAAGTTCATTAAGGGCTAATAAATCGATATTGGTAGTCATATTTAAGTAGTTGAGTACAGTGAAAGAATTACTAACCAAGAAATATTACAGAACTTTGCTTACTTAAAATATTTCAGATCACAACACTATGCTCACTTATTAACTGTAGGTGAACCAGACTAAATATGATTTTGTTCTAATAGTCCGTGCTTTTTTTATAGAAAAAGTATACTACGTCACAAAATATAGAACCCCACCACATTTTACTGTGTACGTATTGAACTAATGTAATTTTAGAGGTCAAGTTGCGTGGCAAGGAGGAAGCTCCGTCCTTGCATTCTCTAATAGTGTTAGCCAAGGCCAAGGTCACCGCAAGTGATCGTTCTGGGTAACAGCAACACTGCGCCCTTGAAGTCGAAACGCACTGCGGCCGTCCAAGGTCAAGGTCACGGTATATGCTATGCGAACCTACGATGCCACCGTGGCCTTGAAGGAACGGACCACAGGTGCACGGTCAAGGTCAAGGTCAGTGGTGGGGGGAGACCGACCTACGGCTAACTTCCTCTACTGCTGGGGATAGGAAGAAATAGCCCCTTTTAACCCTGGCATCCTAGCTCCCCCGATATTGCACCACTAGATTTTTTCGGAGAACAGTAAAATATAAAATTTATAAAACAAGGCATAGAAATTGAGAAGAACTTTCTGCTAGAATGAGACGATCCAGTCGCGATATCAGCATTCCAGAGCTGAGAAGAGTAGCCAATCATAATCGTAAAAGAATTAAGAAATATGCTCAAATTGAAGATGGATTAGTTGATAGAGGCTGTTACATGGCCTATGTCCATTTAACAGTTTTAGTTAAAAACTAGTGTTTTGTGGATAGTTAGCACGACCTGTATATTTTTTGGATTCAGTTTTTGCAGGTGAAACTGTTTTCAACTAACAGAATTTTACATGTATAACTGCTAAACCATGTCACACTGTTTTATGTACTTAATTTTATATCTTAGGAACTTAGTCCTGTTTTTCTATTAACACTATTATGTATCTCATGTCCGTTGTAATACAGCATTATTATCCCAGGAAACAATTTGTCTACAAAATTTAGTTACATCAGATATCTATTTTTCAATTTTTATATTTTTGTTTACTATGGAGTACATATGGTTATTTTCCTTACCTTCTCTCATTCTATATATAGTAAATCCTATAACATATAATATGTTACTGATTTATCAATAATATTAATACGTTTTACTACTTATTTACATCTGTTAATATTTGTTGTTATGTATAAAATAGAAATTGCAAAGGCAAATCAGCTGACATGGAAAATAAACTATTATTATAGATTCCTTTTATCGATTATATGCCACTACTTTAGTTGAGTATGGGAATCTACAAGGCAAGTTGGTGCGCTTAACGCAACCACTGACAGATGGCCATACTGGTACTATTTTTATATTTTATAGCTTTCAATTTCAATAAGGAATTAGATTTCTCACATTTTTTTGGTGGCGTTGTTTTCCAGTAAACAGGACAAAAAAAGTTTACCTTATCAGTAAAACTCACCATGAAGTCATTTGCTTGCAGCCTTGGTACTGATTCAAACATTATAATTTTTAACTGTGGACTTCAGTAATTGATATTACAATTTTTATATCCCAGTTACAAAGTGTTGAACATACAGTCTAAGAAATCAGCTAACTCGTGCATAGCTAATAATAACTCGTGCATAGCTAATAATTACTATTGCATAGCTAAAATTACTTTTGTACTGCTAATCAGATTACTTTTGTATAGCTTAAATTAATTTCCTGCAGCTTTGTATAGCTAGCTTAATGTTTCGTGCAGCTAATTTAAATATATTTTGTACAGCTAACTAGCTTATATTTGCATAGCTAACATTGCTTAAATTTTGCATAAATAACTTGCATAAATTTTGTATGTGCTTATATTTGGTTAAATTTCCTACAATTTTCACCCCATTCATTGAGAGACGTAAATTGCCAAGGAAAATTTAGAATTCTTGCAATAAGAGACAATTGTGGGCCTGGATTGCTGTCCCAGAACCAGCCACCTGAACCATAAACCACCTAGGATGCTGGTATCAATTTGTCTTTTATATATATATATATTTTTTTCACATTTCAATTTGTCTCAAACCGATTTGTCTAAATTTTTTTATGTAATATATTTTGTCATTCATTTTACACTATCTTTTTATTTCTCTTACCAACAATTTCAGTCTGATCTATAGCAGACTGGTTATTCGAGAAAAAGAGACAATTTTGCTTATTTTACTATAGATGGTGCCCAATTTAACATCAATTTTTCTTTGTCTCCTTTTCTCGAAATAAACAGAAATCTGTCGCTTATGCTGTACATGTCAGAAAGGGTAAGTTTCTCCACTCTTACGAATGCTCTGGACCCACGGCTCTCTGAGAAAAGAGAAAGGAGGTAACAAGGCTACATCCGACAATTTATAAAAAAATTTATTTACATGTACTGAGTAATTATCTCAAAAACTGATTGTTACTTTAAATTGTTGTTTCTTTAACTATATCAATTACCAAAAGTTCATTATTAGTTTTATTTCTCTTAAATTTTATCTTTTTGTTAAATCGACACTTTTGTTCAATACATTTTTTTGAAATTTTATTTGGAGAACTGGCGCTGTCTCAGTTTTTTTATTAAATTTAAGTTAGTTTCCTCGAAATATACGAAATCCAAATCCGGGTGTCTCCATTTTAAATAAAACACACGTTATAATGCATACATTATTAGTATTTACATGGTCCTTATAATTACAATGATGTTCCAATAATGTATCGTGTTTTGTATATTTTTAATTAAAATCTATTTATCGTTTCATTTTACATTAAATGTCCTCTTGTATGTTGTTACAAATGTACATTGTTTTTCATTGGCCTTATTTTAGCTCGATTTTTTAAATTCATTTATAAATGAAATAATGGAGCTTTGCCCGTGTAGTAGTTTATTATTGTTGAAATTATAATGCTATTGTTATAACCGGGAAAATAACAATCGCAGTTATTTTTAACAGTAAACATGATTATCAAGAAAAGTTTATTTGTATATTGTTTTCAATTCAAATTTAAAATGCAGCCCATGTAAAATTTAAATATACTTATGTTTGAATAATGAAAATTAGAAAAAGAGGTTCTTTAGTCAACATTCGAAATATATAAAGCTTTTACCCTATCTAGTCCCACCAGTCAAAAAAAATAACTTTTTCTCCGCATAAGAACAAGTTATTTTTTCTTCAAACGTTACAGGTATATGAATTAAATTTTCTTCTTCTTGAAGTGCCTATCCATCACCATTGGGGAGCCGAAGAAAATGCTCTCCTTAGGATATACAGAGCTTTACTGCGCTCAAAACTAGATCTATGCTTCTGCTAGTAAATCTAATTTAAAAAGCCTGGATACAGTGCACACCTCCGTACTTCGTATATGTCTTGGAGCCTTTAGATCTAGTCCTATTGAATCTCTCCTCTGTGAGTCACATGAGCTCCCTCTTTCGTTACGTCGTCAACAACTCCTCCTGTCATATTCGGCCAGAGTATCTGCTAACCCTAACAATCCAGTTTTTCATATTTTCAACTCTACCCAAATACAACCACTCAACTTTCCAAAAATCCTCCACATAATCCCACAAATTTTAAAACCGCTATTAGGCGACACTAATCTCGTCAAGACATCTGCTAACCCCATCTCAGCTATACCGCCATGGGTTAAAACGCTACCTTCTATCAATACTACTATAAATAAACATATGAAGCACGAAACTCCCCACGCCATCCTGAAACAAACATTCTCAGAAATGACCAACAGAGAGAAGTTCGATAACATCCTATACATACCGACGCATCAAAAGCCGAAAACGGTGTCAGCTGCTCAGTTACCACACTAAATTCTACTATAGTGAAACATCTACTCCCCAGCTATCGCAGTGTTCACTCCGGAGCATTATACAGAATTTTAATGGCGCTTAAGACTGTAGCAGCTGCTAACGAGACAGTGGCAATCTGCACTGATTCACTAGCATCTATCCATTCTATAAAGAACTTGTATACCCAAAATCCTCTTGCCCAAAACATTCACGGGACCTGTCACCTACTCGCCGTTCAAGGTATTTCTGTTACTATCGTCTGGGTACCATCACATGTCGGGATAACCGGCAATGAGAGAGCCGACCAAGCCGCTAAGGCAACCTTGGAGTCCGATTTACCCATCGAGGAGGTCCAACTAGAAGAAGATCTAATAAATTATATGAAACGTTTGATCACAACTAAATAGAAAAATATGTGAAACTAATTTAATACTAAGTTACATATGATACAACCAAGAATAAATTCAGACAATCTACCAGCCATGAACCGAAATGACAAAATAATAATCCGAAGATTAAGAATTGGACACACCCGTGCCACACATGGCTATCTGATGGAATCAAGTAACGCGCCACTATGCGACCATTGTAATAACCACCTTACAGTGAAGCATATTCTCCGAGGCCGTATACCGAAGCCCGTCAACGCCACAACCTTAAAGGAAACCTCAAAGAAGACGACGCCCGCCCAACGACTTCAGCAATATAATTAACTAGTTACATGATATCAAAATGTACCATCGTAAATAAACCCTTTACAGTTACTACCTTTGTACATACTTTTGTATGTATGTGCCAATGGCCATATGCAGTCGAGGCACGTAAAGTAAAAATAAATAAATAAATAAATATCCTTTGTGAATGTCAGCTATTACGTTGGCCCATATTACTTTGTTCACTGCCGCTATGGATAAAGCTGTTGATGTGATTCCGGTCTACGATATTCATCTGCGTCCTTCTGATCTTCGACCTATTTTCCCCTGCAGGAAGAGTTGAAGCAGGTGGTATTTTTCATGTCGTGTGGTATGTCCGAAGTATTCAATATGTAAACGTTATATACAGAATTATGTTCTTGTTATTGTCCTTATTTTATATATGTATTGTATTTCTCAAAAATGCAGCTGCTTGCCTGCTGATTTTTTGACTTTCTGCAAATGTTTAATCATGTAACATATAGTGGTAAAATAAAGACTATCTATCTATCTATTCCAATCTTCTGCACTTGACATTTATTAGGTATTCTAGTTCTTCATTGATGCGTTGTAAGATCGTTTAGTTTGACACGTGGTGTATCCATGGTGCTTTGAGCATGCGGCAATAGCATCTCTACATAGTTGTAGATAGATTCTTTGTAGTTTAACTGCATCTATGAGGGGCGAGCGTAGGTGCGTCTTTACTATGTACATACTTCGGTATGCGATGTAAAGCAACGACAGGCGCAGTTAGTACTTGGATGGTGACCATTCCAACGGAAACAGCGTTCTCGCCTCACACATCTTCCAGCGGCTTGTATATCAGTGTATGCGCGGAAGCTATACAACCTTAGGCGAGGGTTGTATAGGAGATATACCATCCTTCGGAGGGGATGTAAAGCCGTCGGTCCCTTGTCTATTAAATGTTAGGCAAGTAAAAGATCCCTACTCTTCTTAAGGGAAGAGGTTCGGCAAAATTCCTGGTTGGGGGTAGCTCGTCTACAGGCGTCGGTGTTAGGCCTCAGTAGCGGAAATAGACCGACGTTAAATAAATGTATAAAAAAAAAAAACTGCATCTATGCGTTTACATGAGGCATCCGTAAGGCTCCACGCATCTGCCCCATATGGGAGCACTGAGAGTACATAGTACCCTGATTCTAGTACGGATGCTGAGAAATAGGTTGCATTATATGTTACGCATCTTACTAAATTGCATCTTGCTTTTTCAAATCGGCGCCTTTTTCTTGACGGTGGTCCCAGAACTTATTTAAGGTGCGGCCTAGGTATCTGTCTCTGACATTGTGAGGGCTACATTGTTGGCAGTAAACTGTAGACTACCGATGTCGTTTTTACTGATAATCAATATTTGTCTTTTCGTGCAGTATTTCATACATATCTGTCGCATATAGTCATGTTCACGGTCTATAAGTCTCTGAAGTCTCTGAATGATGAATTAAATAAATACTGTTACGTGTTTACAATCTCCGGTAAATACCCTGTACGTAGGTTCAAATAATTGTAACAAAATTTTTTATTAACCACTACTTTATTTAATATTTACAATAATTAATCATTATCATAACACTAATTATAACTTTGATCTACTCTGGACACTAATATACTTCATAACTTATCAATGTTCTTTATTTTATCTGTTCACTTTCTAATCTAATATACAACCGTTCTCCGTACGTTGGATCCGCGTCTTATATATTCGTGACATATGTTCTATATTTGCCTACCATCATTCCAGACTGTACGGACAGCTTCTCAATTTTTAGGTTTAATCATTTTCAGACAATCTTGATTTATCGGATTCTGTGGTAATGGCAGTTCGCTAGTTGGCCAGGGATGACGCCGCTTTAACGGTAGACAACTAGGCAGAATCTCTTTCACTTTGATTCAACCTTGCTCCGCTAGGGGACGGCACAGAACACTGCCCCCATTCTCAAGCCTGAGCGCCCCGATCAGGCAATTCAAAGTCTCCAATATACTTCGACAGTCTGTACAAGTGCAGAATTTTCATCTTGGACTTCTTACTTCATTGAATCCTATAAACAACGTTAATCCGGGTGACGGCAGAATACGGCCATTTCCAAGGTGGGTGAAGCTTCTTTCGCTGTGGGTTTATAGCCAAATCAGATCTCCCTCACTGAATTCTGTTGACGTCCCCTTCCAGTCATAGCGAGCCTTCATTCTGTCATTAGCTATCTTAATTTCGAACCAATTCATGGATATTCTTCAGCCGTTGACTAGTGAATCCCTAATATTTTACAAATTTTCTGAAATATCTCTGACTCAAAATTTCTCCCTTGATCGGAATGTAGCTCCAGGGGTACACCAAATTGGCATACAAGGTTATTTACCAGAACTTGAACGAACAACAAGTAACTGCTTCCTGATTTGGAATGGCATAGGCCACAGCGACTAGGGTGTATTTATTGCCATCATCTGTCACTGGGATTGGACCCGCTATATCGATAGGTGCCCCCATATTATATTGCTTCATTTGACCCCTACTCCTTGGCTGTGTCCTTTTGACGGCTGTACAACAAACCTTGCATTTGCGACACTAATCCTCCACATCTTGACGGCATTTATCCTTTATTTTAATCAAGGTTTTATTTATGCCAAAATGCTCCCCAGACATTCCATAATGTACTTCCTGAAGCACTTTCGGGACACCACACCTGGTTATCACCAGATGCATGGTCACTTCCTTCCCATCTGGGCTCTCCCATGCTCTCTTTAATAGTCCATCTTTAACCTTGAGGAAGTCCCATTGCGCCCGTAATACCTTTAGCTCTACACTTTAATCCGAAACATCCTTCCATTCTTGTTTCGCTTTTGCCCTCAATATAGGACCAATTATACTGTCATTTAGTTGTTCTTGGCTTAGAATTTATTTTGTCCAATCGTCTGGAACATCTATCTGAAATGTGTTCACTGTTTCTATGCCGTGCACTTCCTCATATCCGTAGCAGTGCTTGCAGTCACCTTTACATGGTATTCTAGTTAAAGCATCTGCATTTTCATGAAATTTCCTAAGTCGGTGTTCAATTCTAAAATCATACTGCTGCAAACAACGAACCAGTTGATTTACCGGGGTTTTCAACTCCAATAGCCATTTTAACGCAGCATGGTCAGTCCTGACTTTGAAATGTTGTCCGTAAAGATACTTGTGAAAATGGTCCATGGATTTAACAATGGCCAATAGCTCCTTCCTTGTTACACAATAATTCCTCTCCAGTTTGAACAGCACCTTACTGAAATACTCGATTACTTTTCCTCTTCATTTTGGATTTGTGATGGTCCACATCCAACTGCGTCAATAATATACAGGCCCTCTTGTTAAGGATATGCTAGCACGGGACTACTGCATGACGCTGTCTTCAGCTTCTTCCATGATGCTTCACACTCCGGTGAGCACTGATATTTAACCTTTTCCTCCATTAGATGGTGTAGTGGCTTCGCTATATCCGTAAATCCTTCCACAAAACGTCTGTAGTAAGTGCAGAGGCCAAGGAAGCTTCGTAATTCATGAACGTTTGAAGGTCTTGGTCAATGTCGTACCGAATATTTTCAATATTTGTATATGAATATATATACAGGGTGTTGCATCATGAGAGGGATATAGCTTAATAGGAGGTAGAGAACATCAGTGGTGACCGGAACCTCCCATAGAAATGTCTCATTGGGCCTTCATTACGAGGTTGCTGGGTGTTAAATAATTTTTGGCCAAACCTGTTTTTTGTCACAACTTTGACAGGGAATGAAATAACGGATTCATATTTGATACGGCTAATGTACTAACGAGCCCCAAGAGGTACATGTATAAAAAAAATATATCCAGGTCCGGACTCACTATAATTTATGTTTCTTCTTTGCATCAATAAAACATCACCCTATATATATTTTTTTGAAATTTCGATACGATATTCGAAAAGAGCAAAAAAAAACAAACAAAATGGCCTATTTCATTTTTTTGTTACACCTTCGTGGTTATTTAAATACGTTGATAAATGTTCAAGAAAATGGATTACAGAACCCTATTAAATGAGAGGCACGTGAAATAAATAGTTTTATAACTAAAATTTGCAAAAATTCTATTGAGCCTAGGTGGTCTGGGTGAATCCTAATTCCGGCACGTTTTAAAGGTCCATTTTGGTAAAAAACTGTGGCCCTAATAAGTAATCGGGTATGAAATAACAAAATTTTTAATCAATCACAGTAGGCTTGTTCAAAGAATAAAAGTGACAGATAATTTAAACCATTTAGGCCTAAGCAACCAGTTACTTTGATCAAGAAAATCATCAACATTTTATACTTAATAAAAATTGGAAAAGAGAACAAACTAAAATCTAAATAAATAAAATATTTTCCATTCAATTAACAATAAATAACAAAACAGTAACTAAATGTGTTTAAAAATAAAACGTAATTGACACTAAAGTAAATTTTCAAAATGTCCTCCCCCACATTCTGTGCATTTTCTTGCGCGTTTAGAAAGGTCACCAATTGCTCGACGTATCATTTCTGGATTATTCCGTATTTCGTCGCAGGTTGTAACGATGCGCTGGATTAAATGTTGTCTACTTTCAATTTCAATGCTATAAACCTCGTTTTTTAAGTGGCCCCATAAAAAGTAATCACAAGGGTTACAACCAGGAGATCTTGGTGGCCATTCATGTGGACCCCCGCGTCCAATCCATCTATTAGGATACACATTGTTTAAGTGTTCTCTTACTTGAAGGTTAAAATGTGGTGGGGCCCCATCATGCTGAAACAACATGTCTCTTATACCGATATTTTCTAACATATTCGGTAAAATGTTTTGAAGAAAATCAAAGTAAATTTCACCATTCAATCTTTCTTCAAAAAAATGTGGCCCTATCAAATGTCTATTCACAAGTCCGACCCAAACATTTACAGAAAACCTGTGTTGCGAACGGCGTTGGCGTACCGCATGTGGGTTTTCCTGTGCCCATTTATGATTATTTCGTGAATTGTTTACTCCATCCCTTGTAAATTGTGCCTCATCCGTAAATAAGGTTCTGTAAATGACTGGGCGATGGTTAGACAACCAATGACAAAATGCCAGGCGGGGATATCGTCGCCTTGTGGTAACGTTCTCTTTTTAGGGTTCTCCATACTCGCCAATGAGGAATACCAGTTGCCAAACTGATTCGTCTAGTGCTCATATTTGGGTTTTCTTGAACTACGTTTATAATATTGTTTTGTTCCTGCACACCTTGTTGTAAAACATGCTCCACAACTGCAGAATTAGGAAACTTTCCGTGTTGTCTTGCATACTGGAACACCGTACTAAAGGTTTTATGATTAGGGCATCGACGACCAGGAAAACGCAGCTGATATTCTCTTTCCGCCGACCTACCATTTCCATTACAGAAACCATAGATGAATATTATGTCAGCATATTCCACGTTTGTAAATTTTACTGGCATAGTTGAAATATTTTCACAAGTTTTCACTAACTAAATGCGGATTATTGACACATTAAATTACTAACAAACAATTATTCAACTGTTTAGGAGATTTCTTTTTATTATCTGTCACTTTGAACAAGCCTACTGTGATTGATTAAAAATTTTGTTATTTCATACCCGATTACTTATTAGGACCACAGTTTTTTACCAAAATGGACCTTTAAAGCGTGCCGGAATTAGGATTCACCCAGACCACCTAGGCTCAACAGAATTTTTGCAAATTTTAGTTATAAAACTATTTATTTCACGTGCCTCTCATTTAATAGGGTTCTGTAATCCATTTTCTTGCACATTTAACAACGTATTTAAATAACCACGAAGGTGTAACAAAAAAATGAAATAGGCCATTTTGTTTGTTTTTTCTTGCTCTTTTCGAATATCGTATCGAAATTTCAAAAAAATATATACAAGGTGATGTTTTATTGATGCAAAGAAGAAACATAAATTATAGTGAGTCCGGACCTGGATATATATTTTTTTTATACATGTACCTCTTGGGGCTCGTTAGTACATTAGCCGTACCAAATATGAATCCGTTATTTCATTCCCTGTCAAAGTTATGACAAAAAACAGGGTTGGCCAAAAATTATTTAACACCCAGCAACCTCGTAATGAAGGCCCAATGAGACATTTCTATGGGAGGTTCCGGTTACCACTGATGTTCTCTACCTCCTATTAAGCTATGTCCCTCTCATGATGCAACACCCTGTATATGCAAATTATTATTATGAGCTTCAGCTACGCGTACATTAGTTTAAACTTGTGTCTCGCTTCTCTCTATTGGCCTAACAATTAATGCAGACCTCGTATTATCTAATAAATTGTCTATAATTCAAGTATTGTAATGGAAATTTTGTAATGTTTGTATTACTTCTGAAAAAAGTTAAAAAATATGTTAAATGTTAGAGTACGACGGGTATGCTTTTACTTTGCATGGTATTACATAATGTTAAGTAATATATGCTTTGATTTTTCTTGAATTCATCTCCAGTATTTTACTTATTATATATCTGCTCTTCGCTTGCAATTTGTTCATATGTATCAGATCTGCCTCGGTTTAACTCAGTCATGTATATCTAAAATGAATATTGCTTAGTTACGAAACAATAATGATTTTGCTTGTACATTTTTTGAGAAAATAATAATTAGCTAGCTTATGCTATTTATTCCTTAACAGTGTTTATTTCTTCTTAATGATATTTGATAGAAATAACAGTTACTGTAATGTTTGCCATTCTTGAAATAAAATTAAAAATAATTACTAAGCACAATCAACCACAAACTTGCTGGGTTAATTTCTGCCAACTTCTCCGAACCCTTCTAGACTGCTTCGTCTTTAAATAGCGCACTTTTCGCTTATTGGATCAAGGGTGTAAATTTTTAATTGCACACTATTATTCCCCCAACGAAATGATAAAAGCTTTAATTAATTAATTAATTAACCACTATTTTCGCTTCTATTATATTTACCCCGTCAATAAAAGTTTAATTAGTTTTTTATTTATAGTGATCTAAACGGAAAATCCTATTGTTTTCGTTTGTTTATATTGCGCAGTTGGTATATTTACTATAGGATATAAAGTTCATTTAATCAAAAAAGTCATTTTTGATAGATTTTTCATATTATCAACGGTTTGATGGTGTTTGCTTATTGTGAAGAGTCTACTTTTACCCGACTGTGATACACAAAGGAAGCTGATGTATTCCACAGTCTATAAACTATCCGAGACATTTCCTTGGTTATTGTTAGACGTTGGTTTTCTGAGAACTTTTGTCTTTGGTTATATACACATAAATTAGAGTCAATGAGCCAATTTATATCAATTATATTGTCAGCAATGATATTCTGCAAAGACCCGAAACATTACACAACTTAGGAGTCATTTTTGATAAGACATTGCAATTCAATAGTCACATTAACACCATTGCTTCTGATGCTATCAAAACGTATGGATTTATAATTAGAAATTCCAATGATCTTAGAAGTTAGAGACGCTTAAGATGCTCTCTAATTGTTACGTCAAGTCAAATCTTGAGTATGTCTCAATTGTGTGGACCTCACACTATAACGTACACATTCTAAAATTAATGTATTTCAGATCAGAAGGCGCCTATCCAAGGATTGGCTTTACACAAGATGAACTGCTGACAGATACTCGTTACTTAGTCTAAGCCGCAGACGAAAATGCTTTTAAGTAGTGTTTCTGTACAAAATTGTTAACAGCATCATTGATGCACCCCAGATGCTGTCAAAATTATCTTTCAATATTCCTAGGCCAACATTTCATCAAAATAATCTGTTCTATCTAGCCACGCCTCGTAAAAACATTTTAAAATTTACCAATTTATTATTATTATTATTATTAGCCGTTACTCGAATCCGAGTATAAAAATGTTACAGTCGATAAATTGTGTACAATAAAAACAAGTAAAAGGTGTAGTCTATTGTAATTCCCATTCATCTACGGTGCGCACGACTATGGCTACAGAGGCCAATTCGGGAGAGCACATGTCGACCGCAGTCAGGACAAACATAGACCTGGTTAGGTCTTGGATTCGGCCTTCTTGCAGCAACATTTCCTTGATAGCTGGCCACAACCCCTCGCCATTGGGTTCTGTCCGCTGCAAGTTGTTCCCATTGCTCGTCTGGAATACCGCAGGATTTTAAATTTTCATCGAGAACGTCTTTGAACCTCTTTCGTTGACCGCCACGCCTTCTTCTACCGCTTAGCAATTCACCATAAAGTGTGCATTTAGGAAGGCGGTTATCATGCATACGATGAACGTGACCTGCCCATCTTAGGCGTGCTCTTGAAATAAGCACCTCAATTGGAAGGCTGTTTGCTCTCCTGAGTACTTCCACGTTTGATATGTGATGGAACCAACGGATTTTCATCATACTTCTGAGGTGTCTTTGCTGAAAACGTTCTAATTCTTTCACATGACGACGGTATGTGACCCAGCTTTCCCATCCATATAGCAGTGTTGGAATGACAACTGCTCTGTAGACAGCCATTTTCGTTGACAAAGCAAGGTCGTGGTTGTCAAATACTCTCTCTCCCCAGAGTGCTCTAGATGCAGCGTTAATTCTATTGCGAATCTCGCTGTCCATGTTTAACGACCAATTTATATAATTTGCGCGAAAATCACAGTACAGTATGTAATTATAGTAATATTTTTAACCGCATTTTTACTGATGTAAGGAACTAGTATGAAAAAGACTGACTCCAACTTTGACTTTACTTTCTTTGCTATCTTATATTTATATTATTTCGTAGATGTTTACATTACTGTTTATACTTTTGTTCTTTGTGTACTATTTATTATAATATACCACACTTTTTTGTACTGTACTCCCCTGTCCTTTAATCAGGCCCTGTTCAAGGAATTTTGGCAAAACAAATCAGTGATGAGGCATTTGTTGTCATTGGGAAGGTGAGAAATCAAAGTTAATGCGTAATTTTACATTACAATTAGATTCTATATGTTAATGTGTATAATTGTAATATGCTACAGAGGTTTTAAACTTGATTAACATTTTTTAAATCTTTGTTGTAGGTTAAACACTCTCAATGAAAGAGGGAAAAGTTACTTCAAGTTTGGATTATTATTTTACAGAACATCAGCATTTCCATTGCTCACTGTACATGTATCAGATGTACATGTTTATCAGAAGTATGCAGTCATATAGCGATTCTGTTTTACCTACATGATCATCCAAATACCATCGAAGACAGTTTTCCTGGTCCAGCGCCCACTGACTTTCCCTTTGGCCAGTACCTTTCATGAAAAATGTAGAAATGTTGCGAATACAGGATATGCATTGGCCAAAAAAGTAGAAACAAGAGGTTTGTCTCAGAGGAACATCCTCCTTTTGATAGATAAAAATGAACTTACGCCTATTTATGTCCGTATCTAATTTATGGTCTATTTTTGGCTTGACTGAACCTGAACTTGGATAATTTAAAAGAATAAAGTGAATATTAAATAACATTTGTTTTACTGTGAATAAAAAATATATATTACTGATGTGCAATATATTGAAATAAATAGGTATATATAATTAAAATTGTTTTTTATTAATAAACACAGGTACATAGATAATTCATTATTTATATTACTTGGTATTTGAGAAGGCACATGTTTATGATTGCACTACATACCACGACAATTTCATCTAATGCACTCAATTTCCTCATTTCATGGGTATTGTTTCATGAAAAATCTTTTTTTTGAGCAAACCTACAACTCTACATGAACCCGTACTATAGTTGCAATATTTCGTGTGATTTTCCAAATCTATAGAATACAACTGAGTTTGCCCTTTTATAAAGGCAGGTATTTGTAGTTTTATCCTCTAAAGCAGCTAGTTTTCCTAAAATCACACACATCATTTAATTCTAACCTTATAAAACCTAGAAGGAGTTTTTGTACAAAAATTAAGTACTTGCCAGTTATAAAATGTTTTGAACAAATACGACCGTGTTTTAGGTGGCTTTTACTTAGTGGCCCCCGTCCTAAAGCCTTAATCCGAGCATTTCTTCTTCCTATAGGCAAAACATTAAAATGATTCCCCTATTGGTTAAAATAGCGGGAAATCGGAAAAACAATGCATGATCTCTTTCACCACGCATTGAACATTTAACAGCAATACAAAAATGTGGTATTTTCTATCAATTAGACCAGGATTAAGCAATTTAATGATGAAATACTCGTAATGTTTACATACGCAAATGGTTTTGTATGCCACCCAGAAAATATGGTCGAACTGTCAATGACGTCATTCTGGAATGGTCTATTGGTTGCAAATTTGGTTATTTTCGCTGAATCCCTTCACGTTTACCATATATTCACTGAACTTACAGGATTCTCGGGTGAGATACGTGTCATGTGAGCTCTTGCTTCGTACGATAAATGCTCACTCTCTCTCCATAATTACACAATAGAGGTCCAGATGGTTTGAAAACAGTCGGTGAGTATGGAAGTCCCCATCGCTTCTGCTGTGCCTAAATCTTTGCCAGAGTGCTCTTTTATACCTAATCATTGTCATGATATATCCATTAATCCAGGATACTGATGGAAATATTACTACAGTTTTGTAATTAAAATTCATATTGAAGTTCTGCTTAAAAATATTCCAACAAAGTTCGATATCATCCACATTTAAAAGCCTGTCCCAGTCAACTGCTAATAAGTCGCTATCCAGAGATGTAAAATTTGTGTATTTAATTTTTACTAATTCATTTCAAGATTTATTTTCAACACAATTTTGAATGCTAGACCCCAAGACAACATGATCAGAATTGGAGACAGATATGTAAAGTCACCTAGTAGGTTCCTACTAAAGGAGATAATTAAATCTAACAGGGAGGGTCCCTGGTTTTGACGAAATCTGGTTGGTTCGGATACAATCTGAGAAACATGTAAATCTAATGAAAAATCAACCAGTAGTTGAGATGATTATTGTATAGGAGGTAGCAAGATTCGCCGGAATATCAAAGGTATAGTCGAGAATTCAAGCGATGCACGTCACAGATCGATTCTATAAATAAGACAATACTGCTAAGAATCATGAAGATCCATTAAACTGTACCTATGCCTGAAAAAAGCTTAATAACTGGGTGTCAAGGATTACTCTTTTTAACGTAACTAATGATTAAAAATTATGTTAGTTTTAACATTTCTTTAATGAGATCACTCGTGACGTGCCTCGACTATAACTCTGTTATCGGCCGATGGCGTGTTTGGTGGTCTATATAAATAACAGGGAACTAGACAGAAGTTTTAGGGACAGTTTTAGATATGAAGAGCTAAACATACAGAACTAGCTGAAGGCAAAGTGATAGGTGAAATCGTGTACTGTCTGAAAGTAGCATTTTGTAAATAAATGCAAACCCTACCATCTCTGCGTGTATCATGAATCATAAATTTTATTTAAAATTGGATCTGTTTCTGTTGTGTTGTTGTTTGTTTCTAATCATCTCAATGTTAATCGGTATATCCTCTTTTTTTTTTCAATAAAATTCATGCTTAGATTTTCATCTGAATGATTGTCTCATAATTCTTTCCTTTTAATGAAAATATGGATAAAAAATCAGCAATACTTTTGTTTAAGTTTATATATTTAATATTAAAATTGTTACTAGATAAAAATAAAGCATACCTTTGCAACTTATTAACTGCAATAACTGGTATTCCATGTTTTGAACCGAGAATTGAAACTAAAGCTTGGTGAATCGTGAAAAGATTAAAAGTATGAGTATATACGTAATGATGAAATGTTTTTACTCCTGCCGTTATGGCTAAGGCTTCTTTATTTATTTGAGAATAACGTTTTTCAGTGTCCGTCAAAGTCTGTGACACAAACTCTATCTGTCGTTCTATATCATTATTGTGCACCTATGAGATCACAAATTCTTAAACATAGTCCGACGAATCTACAGTAAAATTTCGTGAATTTTGTCACATGTATTCATCAGACCACCGTCATTTTGTATTTTTTTTAAATCAAATTATTCAATGGATGTAAAATAATTGGTACCAAATAATAGTTCCATGTTTCCTTGAAATTGTCTTGGAACAAATATTCCAAGCTCAGTTAATTAATTTATTTATTCAATCAATTTATTACGTAGAAGAAAATACAATGTTTCTACAAATGACAAAGGATTACATTCTGTTATACAGAAAAGGTGTTGTAAGAATGCTTATAATATAACATGTGTATTAATTGTAAGACAATAATATGGAATATACATAGTACACTACTATTAACTGATATAAATAGGTGTATATACAATATGTAAGGGCGGAATAACCCTTACCTTTTGCCGTGAACACATCCACCTTCTCACAAAAAGTGCGGTAAAAATAACCCACCGCACACAAAGGTTGCTTTTGGAATCGTTTGGGTACTCCATCGTCGCAGTCTCCTTCTGTGCCATGGGACCACACCAATCGCCTTCCGCAACCCAGCTGGTCAGTTGCATACCTGCTCCAGCTAAAATTTCAAATGCAGCTTCGTTTTCAGTCGATTAAGGCTTAAAAAAAATGATGGAGCATTCAAGTGGGACAAAATCATCCGGAGGTAAAATACCCTCCCGATCGGATCTCCGGGGGAGGGTGCCCACAGAGACACCTCATCGAATGTCGAAAAAACACCTACGAGATAAATCCAAGAAAACTAATTCTTTCATCTACGGCGCTTGGAATTTTCATACTTTGAACGACAGCACTCGCACTGATCGGCCTGAAAGAAGATCTGCTCTAATAGATAGAGAACTTCACCGACTCAATGTTGACGTTGCAGCTCTCAGCGAAACTCGATTTTTGGAGGAAGGCTCTCTCACAGAAAAGTACTACACCTTCTATTGGAAAGGTCTTCCCACCAATTCAAGAAGACAACATGGAGTAGGATTTGCCGTTCAGAATCAACTTGTATCCAACTTAACACAAGTACCACAAGGCCTACCCGAGCGTCTAATGCTGCTACGCTATAAGCTATCAGATGGCAACGCGGTAAATCTAATAAGCGTCTACGCTCCCACTCTGGATGCAAGTCACGAAACCAAGGAAAGCTTCTATCAACAGCTGGAAGAAACCCTCTGTAGAATACCTAAAACGGAACGACTCGTTATTCTTGGCGATTTTAACGCTAGAGTAGGGAGAGATGCAGACACCTGGCCAGGCATCATAGGCAAGAACGGTTTGGGCAACATGAACGCTAACGGTCAACTACTCCTAACTAAATGCGCCGAACATGATCTAGTTATAACAAACACCATTTTCCGACAAAAGGATAAATTTAAAGGCACCTGGCGTCACCCCAGATCAGGTCACTGGCATCTACTGGACTATGTTATCGTACGTAGGAAGCATCTCAAGGACGTCCAAATTACAAAGGCGCGCATTGATAGCGAATGTTGGACCGATCATAGTCCTGTTGTCTCTAAAATGAAAATTGTTATGAGACCCAAACACCGAAGAACTCAAATAAAACGTAGACCCCGTCTCTGTATTAGTAAATTGCGTGACCAACAAACCGTCGAACAGCTAAAGCAAAAAGTTCAAGAAAATTTGAGTGCGCTAGAAGAAACCAATTCTGTAGATGTCGCTACTACCTGGACACAAATTAAAGACAGTTTAAAAAGTGCGAGTGAGGAAATTCTTGGCACTGCAGCAAGTAAAAAACAGGAGGACTGGTTCAATGATAATGAAGCTTTTATACAAGAACTTCTTGACCGCAAACATATTGCCTTCCAAAACGCTATCAACCACCCCAACGACTCATCAAAAGCAGAAGCTTTTACCCAATCTAAGTATGAAACGCAACGCGAAATCAGAAGAATAAAGAACGATTGGTGGGCAAGCAATGCCAGAGAAATTCAAAGGTACGCCGATTCACACGACTACAGGAATTTCTTTCAAGGAGTAAAAGCAGTGTACGGCCCCAGTCGGAAAAATATGTGCCCTATTAAAGATTTAAATGGAAATCTCCTCAAAGAAGACCAGGAAATAAGAGCCACATGAAAAGAACACTACTCTAACATTCTTAACCAGCAAAGTCAAGCCGATCACGATATTATAAATCTTATCCCTCAATATGACACCTTCGAAGACTTAGATAAACCACTAACAACGGAAGAGATCTTAACCGCCATTGGGCAGCTAAAAAATAACAAATCTCCCGGCGCCGACTCACTCCCAGCTGAGATCTTTAAAGCTGTGTCGTCAGAGCTCATACCCTACCTCAAAAAACTGTTTGATGTTGTGTGGGAAAGTGGTCAAGCTCCGCAGGAGTTTCGTGATACACTTTTAATCAACCTCTTCAAAAACAAAGGGAGCGCTGCGGACTGTGGAAATTACAGGAGTATAGCTCTCCTGGCTATTGGAGGGAAGATACTCACTAAAGCGATGGCAAATAGGCTAACACCTGTTATGAAAAAGTTACTTCCTGAAACACAGAGTGGCTTTAGACCAAACCGAGGCACATCGGATCTAATCTTCACACTTAAACAGCTTCAAGAAAAAGCACTCGAACATCAAGGAGAAATTCACATGGCCTTCATTGATTTAACCAAGGCGTTTGACTCGGTGGACAGGGAAGTGCTCTGGAAAATTATGCTCCGCTTAGGTATCCCTAGAAAATTTGTGGAAGTATGTCGCAGTCTACATACAAACAACAACGCCCAGGTTATGTATAATAATGAGGCAACCGAACCTGGAGTTAGGCAGGGATGTGTCCTGGCACCCCTACTTTTTAATTTGTTTACCACTGCTCTAACATTGTTGACAACAAACTGACAGTCAGAGGAATAGGTCTCAGATGCCGTTCTGATGGCGGTCTCTTTAACATAGGGCGCTTTAGAGCTTTCACGAAGACACGCACACGATTCATTTGTGATCTCCAGTATGCGGATGACTGTGCACTTTTAGCCTCTACGCCGGAAGAGCTTCAAGAACTTTTAGATGTGTATGCCCAGAGCTATGAATCCTTGGGACTTAAAATCAACATTGGAAAGACTAAGATTATGTTAACTCCTCATCAAGTGAGCCAAATAGACATTACACTTAACGGAAATTCTCTTGAAGTGGTGGATCAGTTCAATTACTTAGGCAACGTTGTTAATGACAAAGCAAACATGGACTGCGAGATTCGCAATAGAATTAACGCTGCATCTAGAGCACTCTGGGGACTTAGAGAGAGAGTATTTGACAACCACGACCTTGCTTTGTCAACGAAAATGGCTGGCTACAGGGCAGTTGTCATTCTAACACTGCTATATGGATGTGAAAGCTGGGTCACTTACCGTCGTCATGTGAAAGAATTAGAACGTTTTCAGCAAAGACACCTCAGAAGTAAGATGAAAATCCGTTGGTTCCATCACATATCAAACGTGGAAGTACTCAGGAGAGCAAACAGCCTTCCAATTGAGGTGCTTATTTCAAGAGCACGCCTAAGATGGGCAGGTCACGTTCATCGCATGCATGATAACCGCCTTCCTAAATGTACACTTTATGGTGAATTGCTAAGCGGTAGAAGAAGGCGTGGCGGTCAACGAAAGAGGTTCAAAGACGTTCTCCATGAAAATCTAAAATCCTGCCGTATTCCAGGCGAGCAATGGGAACAACTTGCAGCGGACAGAACCGAATGGCGAGGGGTTGTGGCCAGCTATCAAGGAAATGTTGCTGCAAGAAGGCCGAATCCAAGACCTAACCAGGTCTATGTTTGTCCTGATGCGGTCGACATGTGCTCTCCCGAATTGGCCTCTATAGCCATAGTCGTGTGCACCGTAGATGAATGGGAATTACAATAGACTACACCTTTTACTTGTTTTTTATTACACACAATCTATCGACTGTAACATTTTTTATACTCGGACTCGAGTAAAGGCTAATAATAATAATACAATATGTATTGAAAATCAAAAATTAAACATTAAAAATTTTGTAATTAATTTTTGATGACAGCAAACGAGGAGGTGAGACAGATGCAACTTGAGCAGTTTCTGATTTATATTAATAAGTAATGGATACATGATGGGCAAGTAGGGTGAAATGAAATCTTAATTTTTAAATAGCTTTAGCATGGTGACATATTTTTCGTTAATGAAACTTTATAAAATATTTTAAAATATATATGTGCTTTTAATATTTTTGATTTTAGCGGGTAATAAATTATATAGCTTTAGGCCATTATAAAATCTAAACCTTTGAGTATGACATTTTCTATGAATTGATATCTGGACTTACATTTTAGTTTGGATCTTAGTTTTATAGTCTTGGCTAACAAGGTCCACCTGTGATTTGTACATCCATAGCATGTTATGATATGTGTATAACTTCCGTATATTGAATTTATTCAGTTCGGTGTAGAGCATTTCCGATGAATATTTTTTCCTTTTTTATATAAATTTTTTAACAATGTATTCTGTATTATTTGTAAGTTTTTCAATTTGGTTTCATATAACTTAACCCAGATTGTTATACAGTACCTTAGTATAGACTCAGCCAAGTCATCGTATACTGTATGTAAGTTTATTTTATGTAAAATATCTCATAGTTGATAAAATTTGTATGTTAGTCCCCTGAGTCTCTTTATCAAATGGTTCATATGCTCGTCCCACGTTAAATATTGATCAATTATCACACTTAAATACTTAACGTATTTTATTTTGTCAAATGTTTAACAAACAACACAGTCTCATTGCAATCTCTTTTATGCATTTTAGAATAAAATATTTGTGGTTGATTGCTATCAATGGTTGTAAACGTTATGAACTTAGATTTGTTAACATTCTACGAATGTTACTGCTGTATCGCCGGCATAAGCTATGAGGTATCCATCGATACTTTTTAATAGTGCCAATTTGTTTATGTGAATTAAAAAATCGGCAGCTACTGGAAGCGGCTGGAACCTCCCCACTCGATGGATCTTTGAAGCCGAAAAGAGCATTAAATTGTATGACAAAACGGCACTAAACGTAATCTGATCTCGTCCAAAACCTTTTCAGATTTTCTGGGGCACTAAAAAACCCTCAATTTAATGAATTTACAATCATCTATGCGAGTTATTACCTACATTATCGCTCGTTGAATAATATACTATTAGGATATTAACAACTTTAACATCACTTAAACGACTAAGAAAGTCTAGTTATCGTAAATGCTACAGATTTGTAAAGCAACAAACTGAAAAGGTAAAGTGATAATCTATAATAAATTCACCAACGAAGGTACAGAAAGCATATGATATTGTTACATCTACCTTTAAAGTTTGTGACAATCCACTAAAAGTTACAAATATGCCGAAATCTTATTAACGTGACATGACACCAACGTTATCGGATGACAATGACAATCATCAAAAGTTGCTCATTGCAATACGATCGCTCGCGGCTATCTTTGTTAAATGAAACATTAGCATTTCAGTAATTTTACTAGATTTTAGAGGAATATTTGTAATTAAATTCTTCGATTTGTCTGCATATACATATAAAAACGGCACTAAACGTAATCCATTCTACTTCTAGAGCAGTGAAGAAACCCTTACACGTGAATTGACACGTGATGTGAGGTGTTTCACGACGTAACGGCTACGCGCATCGATCATGTCACGCAAAATGCGATCTATGCTTCATATTTGCTTTGTTTTTAATTTTTTTTCACGGAAACCAAATCGAAAGGGTGGAAGTGTGATATATCGTTGAAATCAGAATTTTAACTGCTTTTCAGTGGTTCCATTGCAAATTGAAAGTAATTATAAAATATACAACTTGTTGCGCCAAAATGGCACTAAACGTAATCCGATCTCAACCAAGTTTCAGTTCTTTTGGGGCACTAATGGAACGCACATGCAAAGTTTCATTCAAATCCGCTCAGTAGTTTCGGCGCTATCGTGCTAACATACATACACACACACAGACATTTTTCAAAAACCACTTTTTTGGGTTCCTAGGACCTCAAAACGTAAAAATTTGATGTTATCTCAATTTCTGTTTTTGAACCAATTTTAGTAACAATTTTATTGTGGAGAGGTTAAAACAGAACAGGATTCAACAGAGTTCATTGTGAGGCGCCTCTGGTAATTGTTAATAGTTTAATTATAGTGTCATTTATATTTACTTTTTATATTCTATTCGTTAGATAATTCTGGAATAAGTTCAAAAACAAATCTCTAACGTTTATATTTTTTAATCTATTTAATAATGTTGCATGGTCTACAGTGTCGAATGCCTTAGCTAAGTCTAAGAACATAGTTAAACATTTTTTATTTGAATTTAAAGCATTTACAATTTTTTTGATAAATTCTACAACTGCGTTTTCTGTATTTATTTGATTTCTAAAGCTATATTAATTTTTATTAAGAAGATTATACCTTTCTACTGTAATAAAAATAAAAATATAAACCTCGGTGTGTGGATATCGCCGTATACTTACGGGATTCATCAACTAACAAAAGTTGTTGGTATGCTTGAACTAAGTCAATTTTAGAGAAATGGACATTATTTCCTCAGAACGTAAACAGAACAAATCTAAATGTATATGTGTACATGACATAAATACTGACTTCCAGATTTTCATTTTTGTAATTTTCTTGTCTAGCAATTTAAAATTTTTAGTTTGGGTAACGTACTGTCGTGAGCAGAAAAAAATAGGACAACTTTTTTTATCTAATGAAAATCTGTCTCTATTTGGATATGTATTTTAAGAAAGTGGAGATTAGTAGAAATTCTGGATTAAAGGACAAAGGATATCCTATTTAACCAGAAACTAACTATTAATATTTCGTTATTGCACCATTTCTATTTATAACTTCTATAAGTCTGTTCACCATAGAATTAAATAACCTTATACAATAATCATTAGTAGTAATATTTTCCCATACATTATTTACTATTTCCATTAATTCTTCGGCATTCCGTGGTCTCACATTTCGTTGTTGGATACTTCTTACGAGTAGTTACCATAATTCTTCCACAGGGTTAAGATCTGGACTATGACTGGGCCAGTTAAGAACATTGATGTTGTTATCTTGAAACCAGTTAGTTACGGTATGAGCAGTATGAGCAGAACAATTGCCTTGTTGAAATATGAACTCATTATTAGGAAATAATTGTGACACAGAAGGGAGCATAATATTGTCTAAAATCCTAATATACGTTTCACTATTAAATCGATCCTCAATATGCCACAAAACACCAGGACCACGTGCCGATATCCAAGCCCACATATTGACGGAAAATCTACCACTTTTATCATTGTTAGATATATATTTCTCATCGAATCGAGTATTCGGAGGGCGGTAAACACGAATATGGCCGCTGTTTGTTGACTGGAAAGTTTTTTCGTCTGTAAAGATTACATTGTTCCAAAAATGTACATCATGCACCAAAAATTCAAGAGCAAATCCTACTCGACCTTCTTTATGTTCAGCTTAGTAAGTATTTCTGTGCTGCTGCATGATAGCGTAGCTCCGATTCTCTTACTCGCCGGCGACCAGTACTACTCGATCCAGGAAAATTCGTTTCTTCAGCAGCCTGAATAACTGATTAAATGGATTTTCTACTAAAGCATTTACCAATTGCAAATCTTGTTGTTGAGTTGATATTCTTCGTCGTCCTGATTCAGGATGTCTACTAATCGTACTGTTTATTTTCCACTTTCTTAAAATGTTACACACCAATTTTTTGTCAATATAACAACGCAGTGCAATAATTTGTCTCATTGACCATCCATCTTCTGCTTTAGCAATAACTCCAGATTTAACTAAATCGCTTATATGGGGCATATTAGTTTTTTGCACATAAATGCAATAAATTATTATGACAACTAACTGGCAATGTGACAAAAATTAAAGTTAGATGTACACAATTAGATTTTAGCAAAATACCGTTATAAGACTTGTCCTATTTTGTTTGCTCACGACCGTACCACTAAATAATAAATAAATATAATAATAATTGACGAACAGTGGAACTGACTCGCTGAAAATGATTCCAGAGTAAAATGTTAACATCTACTCTATTGTGATTTTATTACATCTCATAATATTTCGTAATAAATATACGAAATTTCCTAACGCAGATAGAGAGCATGGTATCATTATAGTAGTCTTTGAGTCATTGCTTTCCACATTGGGGGAACATTTATAGAGCCACGGGCAGCTGTGAGCAGGTAGTGGTTTAATGGCTTTGTGGAAATATTCAGTCAAGCAACCGCATGCTATAGTGGAGGCCAGAGCAGTTACATTGTTACTCGGACTACTGTAAATTACTTCTCACCACATGCGCTTTTGCTCATGATTTAGAACAGATCGTGTCTATAAATTCACTGGAAATTTAGGATAAAACAGAAACATATGAATGTATGTAAATTTTGAAGATAAGGACGCAGTTAATTAGTATCTTCTAATTATTTCAGGCATACCCACACACATTAAAAGTATTATATGATGTATGTTCGTCTTGTTTCATAGGCATAATTTTGAAAAGGAAGTAATATCTTTCATTTGACTTAATAACTGTAAATGTATTTGGTAAATTGCTTACCGGCAATTGCCATTAAGAAAAAATATTTTCACTGATGATACCCCTAGTGCTTAAATTATTTCCGGAAATTATTCCGAGGTTATGCATATTTTGAAATTTTCTTAATATATTCATGAACGAGGAAAAATTTCGGTAGGAAATTTTCACACCAGTTTTATAAATATTATGCCACAATTAAACATTTTTATTACGAATGACAAAAATTCATTCGTCATAGTGAGCCATGGAATAACAAAAAAATTTTACGGCTGTTAAATACGGACCTTGGTTATGGACTGTTATCGAGTCATTGTGTTTGTGAAATTCGCTTGGATTAGCAATATTTGCAATGAGCCACTTGCCGTCAGCTAATTTTCTCAAACGACCTTGGGCCGTCTTTGATTGTATTTTATTCACTCTGTGTAATTTCCCATATTGTCTATTTCCCCAAAAAAATATTTAGTACAAATGTCGGTGGAATATAATTTTTTTTGATAATTATTATGAGGTACCTCCCTACTTCAAGATTTATATATTTAATAAAATGCAAAATTTCTTAGTGAATTAACATACCATTTTCCAAACATGAATTTTTTATAAATAACTTATAGACATATTATATTTTCGTTTGATTTCGTTTGCACTTTGATCTAGTAGTATTGATGGAACGTCATTTATTTCTGATAATATTACTTAAATTCGAGCATAGGGAATGTGTTCGTTCTTTCCGCCGAGATAATAGTCAGCGTACTAATAGTTAACAACTTCTAGGCGGCCATGGGATAATAAATGGTAACAAGATAGTAACAGCTGCTGCACTTACAGACGTCAATTAGATTAATTTTTACATTCTTATCATAACAAAATTTGATTACCAGCCAAAAGAACAACGTGCATGGGCATATAGTACAACATGGCTCCAGGTTCTAAACATATGGATTGTGCAAAGAATATTCACACATTGAAAAATGTCATAGACAGTTTACCTATTTATCACAATTAGTTGAAGATATTCACTATGAAGAAATACTGGATGTAAAGCTATTCAGAAGAATCCAAGAATATCTACTAAAACTTTCAAGTAAATTTAATAGAACATCTAAATTAAAATCAAATAGAATTATGTAGAAATATTTCATATATTTTACTAAACATAGACATTCACAAAGTTCAGTCTTCAGTATTATAAGACAAGAAGAATTGTTGCTAGACTTGCAAGTCCACATAAATTCAGTTAATTAAATTTGTTAATGATTTTTTTTACCGTTTAATATATATTATTGTAATAGCAACAACATTTTTGTAAACGAAAAAATAATATTAACATATTAATTTGTGTACTTATAATATCCTTGTGAATATTCTTCTTTGCATCACCAAAAAAAGTTCAACTTATTAATTTCAGACAATGTTAGAAATTTCCGGATACTTTTCCTGTTGCTATGGAAACTTAAAAAAAACAAACCTCTGATTGGTTAAAAAATCGTGGTGGGAAAATTTCCAGCTAACATTACGTTATGAGATTTCATGCGTCATTTGTCATGTAAGAATTAAGTTGGTAGTTCCACTGAATGGACATTATTCAAAGCATCTAGGATGACGTACTATTGCGATAGGTGGAGCAATTTAGATAAAAAATAAATATTACATTAAATACTATATTAAACACTATATCACTTGACTGCAGATTCGCTACATGTTGGAAAAAAGCGGTTGTTACGCCAATTTCAAAAGTTAACCCTCAGAACTTATCTGATTTAAAACCTATTAAGTATTTTCCCCGTCTTGTCAAAATTATTGAATCGTAGTTGAGGGAACACCTGAATGCTAATAATATTTTACCGGACATACAATCAGGACTTATATCAGACCATAGTTGTACAATGTACAACTGCTTTATTAAATATCACCGATGATATCATTCATGCTACCGATTGTGGAAAATGTTTGGTTTTGCTATTTTACTGGCCATTCTGAAGTCATGCGGAATATGTTACGAGAGCGCAGAGTTAATAATATCATATTTAAAGAGACGTACTCAATGTGTTAGGCTAAAGCGAGAACTTTCAGGTCCCAGGTTTGTACAGTATTCCTCAAGGATCCGTTTTAGAACCTCTGCTGTTGCCAATGTATACTAGGCAGTGAACTAAATATCTTGAGTACTGCACTATGCGTATGTATGTTGAAGACACTTAGATATGCCATTTATCAAAGATTATGTAACAGCAGAACACAAGATAAATAAAGATCTGCATTATCTAGCATTTCTGCAGATTATTCACTAATTCTTAATCTAAGAGGTAGAGGGGCTGCGTATATGACATTATCAGAAATCTTAAATGTTAATATTAACGGGATTCACATACCACTATCCACAACTGCTAAAAATTTAGGTCTAATAGTAGATGGACAATTACGATTTCGAGATCAAACATCCAAAAATATCTAGAGAGCATATGGGGCTCTAAGATTATTGTATTCACAAGTTTAAATCAAGATATAAAAAAAATGCTTTGTAAAACGCGGGTTCTGTCACAGTTTTCACTTTATCATTTTGTTTATCTTAAACTATTGCCATTAAATAGTACATTTAATTTAGACTATCTAGATATATGTTATATATTCTTATTGTGCTATATATCTTGCAAAGACAAGGGTTAAGTGGAAGAACACTTACAAGTGAATTCCCCCTTGAGATTTTTTGTTTATATTCTTACCATATATATTATAATAACGATTTTTTTGTTATTAATATAATCAGAAATAGAGATTTTTTTTCAAAAAACCAGTCACCCTACTCTGTGGCTCCGACCCTCAAGAGAGGAGCTGGTAATAAATACCAATAACCACTCCCTACGCCCGTGGGGTGAGTGACTACCGGGTCCGTGTGCCTCGACTTTCTTTTTTACAAAAAACCAGTCACCCTACTCTGTGACTCCGACCCTCACGGAGGGGAGCTGGTAATAAATACCAATAGCCACTCCCCACGCCCGTGGGGTGAGTGACTATCGGGTCCGCGAATCGTGTGCCCTGAGTAGACGCAATGATCCGAGGATGACAGCCTTCTGCAGTCTGCCGGATAAGATCACTGCCGAATCTCGGCATGCAGGTATTATCTTTAGTTCTAAGAGCAGCGCCTGTCTCATTCCACCGAGGGCTCCTATAATCAGTACCACTATTTTAACAGTATGGCCTGGATAAAGCCTGCGGAGTTCGAAGAGCAAATCTCGATATTTTGTCCAGTTTTCCTTCTCTTTCAAGACAATGTTGCTCTCAGCGGGGTTGAGAATTCCACGACATATATTGTCTTGAGTTGGCGGTCGAGGAGTACTATGTCAGGCCTGTTGGCTTGTACTTGCCTGACGGTGGGAAACAAGTAGTTCCAATAAATTCGACACTTCTCATTCCCCACAAAGAACTCAATATCCTCCGGAATATAAGGCGGCACTGGTGTTTCGTCTATCGCATACGAGCGCCTTAGATGATAGTAAATCAGTCTTAATGCTGCGTCGTGTCTGTGAATATAGGCCGAGAGTGCGTATGTTGGGCAAGCCGGCAGTAAGTGCATTACAGTCTCTGGCGCCCTGCGGCAGGCCCTGCAGCTGACATCAGGGACCTCCATACCCATGACACGACGTCGATAGACGAGGGTGTTAAATACACCATGTTGGCAAGCCAGTATGAATCCCTCGGTCTCAGACTTCAGCCCGGCTGACCTTAAGAAGGCGAAGGTCAGCCTTTCGGATAAGCCGAGGTTTTCTATATTTTTTTAGAAGACTCCGTGCAATGGCTTATCTTTATAGAGCTGCAGAAGGATATTGTGTTCTGCAGTTCTAATGTGGACTTTTTGTCGAACCGGTTCCAACTCGGTGACAGAGTCGGGGTTTACCCGCTCGACGTCGAAGATGAGACCAAGGTCATGAGCTGTTCTCCATGCTGCCTTAAAAAGAAATGCTCCTACCTCTGCATTTTCATGGTCTCGGATCATGCAGAGGAGGGGCAGAGAAAAGAATATTGTTTTATGTGTCTATTTAATAAATAAAATATGCTAATATAATATGTAAATGCTACTTACTTGAATGCTTTTTTATTTTTCACTATGTTGTATCAATTCATACTATTTCGTAAAAATATGTTATAGAACACTAAATGACAAATTATTTTAAAAAAAATTGGTAGGTGTCTCTAATGTAGAAGTGTACAAAAATTATTTTATTAATTACATTTTTTTTTAAATATTAAAAAAATATATTTCTTTGAAGAATAATAATCTAATATTTTTATTACCAATCCGTCTAAAGTAGATATATACTATATATAAAGCACCAAGAATTTGGTAAACTCAGTTGTCAACAAAAAATTAATAAATAAATTGAGAATTGATTTTTTTACTCGAAAACTATAAGTTTTAGAAAATCAAAATTTTGCAGAATTACATTTACTGATTATATACACTATACAAAAAAAGTAGTAATTTTGCTTCAAAGTCAGTTTTTTCATGCCTATACCGTTACGCCCTTTACGCTAAATTTAAGAATAATAACAAAGAAAAGTAACAAAATTTGTATTCAATTAATTTACTTCTGTTAAATGTAATATACAACTTTAGTGTAATTAGTTATATTTCTCCATTCTTAGTGTTCTTAGAATGCCAATAGATTTTGTCGAAATGTTGATTAGTTGAAAAATTTGTTTTCTTTAAGCTAACTGGTCTGTCATCCTCCAAACTTTTAATATTTCGAATAAAACCATCAAAACCAGATCATCACAGACGAAAACAAATAATATGTTTTGTATATTGTTCAAAATCCATACATGACACGTTTGTTTAAATTTTGTCGCTCTTGTCCTGTACAGTGGTGTTCTCAAAATTGAAAATTGTTTAGAAATATGAATTTTGACAGAAGGTACAGACACTATATATATGACTTTCAATTTTGTCTATCCTGCACTATAAGTCACTAAATATTTATTTTCAAAAAATATGAAGACAATTGGATACTTATGTAGTATACTGTAAACACTTTACAATGGTTTTTGAAATCTTTATCTACATGGAATTTGGTACATAGAAATGGAGAAGAAAATTTAGCAATAATTTTCAAGTGGTTAAACTTTAGTGCATTAAGCTTAAACGTTCAAAAAAGCAAATTTTTAACGTTTACATTATCAACCTTCTAAAAAACCACTATATATACACAACAAATAAATTGTGGGTGTCCTATTAATGAAAAAGCTAATATTAAGGGACATATTAAATACAAAAAATTTAAGGACTATTTATAAATCCCTAATTGAGTCTATTATTGGGTACTGTATTATTATCTGGGGAGGACTGTACAATAATGTACTAAAAATTCTAAAAACAACTCAAAATTCTATTCTAAAGATAATTTGAATGAAAAAAAAAACTGCATTCCTCCACACTGTTATATATAGTAGTAGAGATGTTTAATATAAAAAATCTTTTTGTCTACCAGTGCTTAACACATATATTTTTCGAAAAGACTCCACCAACCCATCGTTGTCATACAACCAGACTTACTGAAAATATGACTGTTGTTAAAACAACATGGTAAACCATTGGTTAGTAAAATCCATACACAAAGATCTGTCTTTTATTGTGACATAAAGCTTTATAATATTTTACCACTTTACATACAAAAAAATAGGAAAATCTAATAAATACAAAATTGAAGTAAGAAAACTTATTACTCAAAATCAAGATTGTATAAAGAATATTCTCAATTAATAATGTAGCTCGATCCTGTTTAACTGTTATAATAATAAAGCTGCAAACATTAGACTATTCAATATGGACAGTTTATTTACATTTACTGCCTTTAATTACAATAAACATATTATGTTAAACATAATCTCTTAATCTGTCACCTATTCAAGCAGTTAACATTTTGTTTTTATATACTGCTTTAAAACCTCCCTATTTCTCTCGTTGTTCCATTTATTATAATATATAATTATTGTTTGTCTTCTTATCTGTAATTATTTTTTCATCCTTTTTAATTAGTAAACGACAGTAGTCAAGTTAATATGAAATTCACAATACAAGCATTATAATAATAATAAATAACACCACAGGTAATTACGACCCCCTTTATCCCGGTAGGCTCTAGAAGAGCCTTGTGTGGGAAGGGGCTACACATTTAGAGACAAGGGACACACGAACAATATCCGTGTATAGTATTTTCCACTGCCATGACCGGGGATAGAACCCAGAACTTTTGGGTGAGAGACAAGTGTTCTCATATACTAGTGTATTACTAAATTGAATTTAATTGTTCTTTTGATAAATTATACTTATACGTAAATTATTGTAGACTTTAATAGGATTTACCTATTTAATAATTTTGTATTCTATTTGGTTTAATAAACTTTGGTTAATAATATCAACAGGAACCGAGATATTTGAGCACAAAGCTCTCAAAAATTTTTAAAATGGTTGGCGATACCTACATCAAAAAGTACCGCACTTTTTGATTTATTCTCGAATTTGCCTTCCTTATATATCCTTCAAAAATAAAAACGTTGCAAGTGTTTGTTTTCTAAAAGTACATACTGAGTTGATTTTTTAAATTTTAAATCAATATGTTAATAAATGGCGAAGGTGCCAGTCACAATCAAAATCAAATATATTAAAATTTATTACGCATTAACAGCATCTAAAATTATGCATAATCCAAAATTATATAATTCTGAAGTAGAAAATGTAGTAACTAGTCAATGTTAGTTATCTGGAAAAGATATTTATATTATTAAACACTTATTTTGTTTATGGGATTAAACCTTTCATTAAGTGTTATACCTATATATTCATCAATTAGTTTAATTTAAATTTCTAGCACAACTTAAAGTTAAAAAAACATATTTAGCTATTTGGTAATTAGAAACTGAGAATCCCACATCCATTAGGAATGATTTATCATGCTTATTTAAATCTAAAATGTATTTAAAAGTTTCTCAAATAACCCGAAAAATAACATTCTCCATTTAATCAACTTTTTTTTTTATTTCATTCGATGATATTCGAGTAGAGATGCGTAGGGCGTAAAAGAAAAACTTTCAACGTCCCTCGTTGAAACGCCGAACTCACCCGAGCCGCTACCCTGAGGAACTGCATAAACGTACTTATAGCAGATCCATGCCGCACAAACCAGTAAAACGGCTACGGCTTTAACGGCGAACGGTGCGGTCCAGTCGTCCTGGAAATCCTTCCGCTGTATGACATCCTATCAATGTCTGATTTTATTTACATTAGGTGTTTGTGCGTTAATAGTCTACAGAACAGGGTTTAAATAATTTGTGGTGGTTTAAGTCTACGTGACATTTTTGAAATATACCAGAAGGTACAAACATTGCATTAGTATATTTGAAACTGTTGTGCATGCTCTCGAAAGGATAAAGTAATATTTGAATTTTTAACATATTATGATACAAAATAAAGAAGTTTCTTGAAATGATAAATATTCCACATAAATGTTTAATTACAATTTTTTTATAAATTCTGTTTTAATAGCCTCATACTCTCATTTCATCTGAAAAGGATCCTTTAACAGTTTAAAGTTATATAACGTATCCGATTCTATAGAAAAAGGAATTTGGTTTAAATGTTAATAACTATTCTATATTAAACTAAATTGTATGACTAAAATTTTCATGCTACTTATAATTTTGTTTATAAAAAACACGGAAATTGTAAATATATTTTAAGGGATTTTCTTAAATTTCAACATAACGATTATTTTATTAAAACTTGATATTACGTTGTAAATTATGATTATATTTTGCACAACAGTGGGACTAACATAAAGGCATTAGTTTATATATAGTTTTGATTTCTAACTTGAACTGAAGATGAATGCAGAAGCGGATACTATAGGGGATACCATTAACTCAATAACAACTGTCATACATGACAAAAGCAAAACATTCTGCATTATTCCTAAAGATATCTGCATGCAAATGAATAAGATGTTTTGCTCATCTTTTGATATATAGGTAGTCTTTAATAAATTACAATGCTGATTTTAATCATGCACGCGATGGCAATTACGACGTAAGTCAGTATTTGTATTTCTTGTTTTTATTTTATTATGGTGGACATTGATAACTACAATAGTTCTGAGCGAACAACGACACTCCTTGCAGTTTCCTTCATACAATAGTTGAAACTAGGACGACCTATATAAAACTCTCCACCGTCTTTGTCAGCAGTAAATTCTTATGAAACTCGTATTTGAATTGTATGCAGATTTAAATTATTACTTTGAAAAATATGTCCCATTTAAAATTTAATCATGAATCTTTTAAATCACTGTCTACAAATAATGCATAGAAATAAAATATATAAAACCATTCTTCCTGCATTAAAGTGAAATATTTTAAGATTTTCTATATTTCTTCTCCAGTATTATGAATGTTTTATTCGACGGAGTATTTTTTTTATTTCATACAATGCTGCCCTTTTCTTTTCCCTTACAATACAGATCAAAAGATGTCCATAGTGCGGCAGTTTGTTTTGTAAATTCATGTCATAAATTGTTCTTTGCGAGGCCTTTCTGAAATATCTAGCTTTAGGTCCCTTTGAGATACATGCTTATTCGTATATTTTGATTATTGATTTTTATTCAGCTATTGAATATATGTATTATGTTAATAGTAATACTTACTGTCCTCTCTGATATATTTCTATGGAAATATTCTTTTTGCTTACCTGTTATTTGACTTACAATAATGACAACAAAATAATATTTATTTAATAAAAATATTTGTATTTAGTTCATGAGGCAACAAGTTAAATAATTTTGGCCCTAATGATAAGGCAGTTTAATGTGTTTTTAATAGAGAAAAATGAATACCTATATCATAATATTGGTTATTAACAATACCATTTTCTTGGCTTTTAAAAATACATGCACATTATTTCAAAAATGTAACAAGTTTGGATATTTGAAGAACCAGTCATACACAAGAAAACATGTTTTTAAAAGCACAAGAGATCTTAATTTTTGTATAACTAAAAATTCTAAAATGACAAAATAGTATTTTTGTTTAAAAAATGCTTTCTTTTGCATTACTATTAAAAAACATAAATAAAAACACCTAAGGCAACAAAAAGAGGTATTGGCAGAATTCGTCGGTAAAAAGCGTTCAGAAGCCGGGTGGATTCCAGGAAAAGCGTTTTATGGGGTTACATGCAGGTCACAGTGGAGGATTTGTAGATAACGCTTCCCTTATATATGTCACAGCCTCTAAACTGGCAGACTATCATGGCGACATGAATGGTGATGTGTTTATGAAATGGGTTAAGGGTAAACTTGTTCTGAATTTAGAGAAGCCATCGCTTATAGTTATGGACAATGCACCTTACCATAGTATATTGACAGAAAACAGCCAAAGTCATCTTGGAAAAAAGCAGACATCGTCCAATGACTGCAAGATATCAATATACCTGTGGACGGTAATAAGTTCAAGACAGAATTATTATCGTTAACCAAACCACATGTAAAACCTAATAGATTGTTACAGTTCAATTTAACATTTATACATTATTTTAAAAAAATCTCTAAATCATTACTTTATCTCTTACGTTTAATGCCTAACGAATTCGTGTTATCCGTCGTCACGCGTAATATTTATTATTTAGTTGTCTATATGAATCGCATTTGTAAGGAATCTGTTGCAGGTATAGGCATGGCGTTATACATTTTGTTGTGTAGCGTGTTGCATATACTTAAGCTCTCTATTTCTGTAATTCTTAAGCTAGGAAACCAATAACTTTTAATTAGTTTATAGGTAGATTCCTATAACCAACTGACGATCGGTAACACAGATTATTTCTTCACAATAGTTTTTGGCTTAGGTTTTGTCTTCCGGTAGTCTGTCACTTTTCACGTGTAATTCGCTCGAACGCTTGGCAATTTATTAAGTGGTATTTTTACGTGCTCGTTGCGATTTTTGAAACAAGTAATTTCACCATTTTGGGATATTTTCGCAACGTTACTTTTCGATTTTCCGTTTATGTTTGGACGAGTGCATATTTTTATGGTATTGGAAATCGATTGTCTTCATTGGAAGGATCTGTACGTAAAAGCCATTTTTGCCAAATTTACACGAGGCCAAGGACATCCAAGGTCAACAACATTTTTCTAAGAAAACCCTCCGAAACGAGGTAATTATTTTATTTTTATATTCAAACTAGCAAAATTTCACTTGTAGTAAATTGTTCAATGGTAAAAATTTATTTTTAGGGTTCTTTTATTTTCACCTACGGTTTCGTCTAGGAATTCGTAGTTTTTTCGTACGATTTTTTTTTGTCTCCTCTGATACGAACGAATAACTTTTTTTCTACTGGTCTACACGTACTTATGTTACTTCTCCTTGCTGGACTGGAATTTCTTTTTTGTGGAGGAGCCATCCATTTTCTGGGTTAATTGATAGGCTGGAAGTTGCCCATTCCTGAAATTTGAGCCGAAGCTGAAGCCCTGCTGCCTGCAGTTTGTATCCTTCTTACGCCATACATATATTGATTTTTTTTTTAAATATATTGTATATTTTGCTTAAAAAAATTTCACCACTGTACCTATATACATATATATATATATATATATATATATATATATTTTTAAATTTTGCTAAACATCATATGAAAATAATCTGTTAACGAATTAAAACACCTATGATATTTGTTGGAGGTTTAAGCACTTACGTAAGACGCGTATACCCAGTTAGATATATTTTTTTTGTGTGAATTTGTCTACCATACTCTACGTTATTGTATTTTTGAATGTTATAAAGTTAACCTACTTCGTTTATTGTTATTAAAAGATAAAACTGAATTTGAATTTTTCATTATCGTCTCGCTAAGTAATTTATTTAGTAAATTTAAGGTTACATTGTACTTGAGCTGGTATTTGGAGTGAAAAATATTTACTTGGCGCCCTGATACATCAAAGTAATTTAGAACCCCGACCATCTCCACTGTTAGTCGGCCGGCAAATACTGTTAGTCAACAGACGACGACCAACTAGTTACGTCAGATTGTAATTTTAAAATTTGACGTAGCAAGATATGTTGTCGACGAATATCTGAGGGAACATGGCCATGAGCTAACACTGCTATTTTAATGCCATATAAGTAATTTGGTTACAGACAAAAGGATTCTACGACGCGCATATAGGTGAAGAAGGATATAGTGATGACAAAGTGTTGGCTATGTGGGAAAAATCTCTACAGATTATGTAACTGTGGAAGATGGGCTCTGTTGTCAAATATACATAATCTTTAATTGACACATGGTTCAAGAGAGGGCATATTCTGGAGGATGTCCCACAAATTATTATTAACGTTGTGGGTGACAATAGTTTGGATAACGATTTCACAAAGAGCTATTTTGACTAATGTATTTTATTCAATTCAAATTATGAAATATATTTCCTCTAATGATGCGGTATGTCTAAGGAAATTTGCCACTTAGCAAATTTTCGCGGCCTATTGACTATATGTGTTGCATTTTAGCTGCATTAAAAAAATAGTACATTTATAATCAGTATAATCATTTATTAATGTTAAAGAGCGAATTCTTTTCAGAACACTAAATACGATTTTTAAAATGAAAACCGAGTTGACTCCAAATTATTTAAAAAGTGAAATTAAATTTATTGAGAGATGTACACACATATAATACTTGAAATATAGATTACTTCTTTATAGAGACCACTCTATCAAACGATGTAATTATATATAATTTAAAAAAAGAATTAATTGCATATATTTTCGAAAATGGCAAATCATTAAATTTGTATTATATGTAAAAAGTTTTGCACTTCCCTGTAAATAGTACTAAAACCAAATATACTTTATTTCTAGTATAATGTTCCAATAGTTAATAGGATAATTTATTATGAAGGTACTCTGTGTTATATTTACTCATCAGTATGAAGTATGCATTACAAATGCATGTGTGTTTCTAATAAATTAATAAATCGTTCTCTAAATAAAGTGATAATTTTATTAGTAAACAAGATATTGAATGGGGAACGAACATATTAATGTCTGTCCTGTTTTTGAACTGTTCTCAAAAAATACTATTTCTTTATCTCTTATTTTTTTATATATTTGACAAATACAAGTGTAAAATTCATTTAATTGCATGTTATCATTGTCTAGATATTTTCATTACAAAATGCTTCCCTTTTGTGTTTATTGATACGCCCATCAGTGACATTCTGTTTGACCTTGAGTTGATTTGATTCAGAAATTAAAGGATGATGATGTGAACGACAGTATTCGTGATTTCAACTGTAGTATCTGGGGGCGAGCGTAGGTGCGTCTTTACTATGTACATACTTCAGTATGCGATGTAAAGCAACGACAGGAGCAGTTAGTACTTGGATTGGTGGCCATTCCAACGGAAACCGCGTTCTCGCCTCACACATCTTCCAGCGGCTTGTATATCAGTGTATGCGCGGAAGCTATACAACCTTAGGCGAGGGTTGTATAGGAGATATACCATCCTTCGGAGGGGATGTAAAGCCGTCGGTCCCTGGTCTATTAAATGTTAGGCAAGTAAAAGATCCCTACTCTTCTTAAGGGAAGAGGTTCGGCAACATTCCTGGTTGGGGGTAGCTCGTCTACAGGCGTCGGTGTTAGGCCTCAGTAGCGGAAATAGGCCGACGTTAAATAAATGTATAAAAAAAAAAAACTGTAGTATCTAACAACAACAAAATTTTTTACTGTCAAAACATTTAAAGAGTTAAGAGTAGAATTTACTAACTATATAATCTATTATAATGCTTTAAAAAATATATTTTAATTTTAAACTCTTACAAGACGCATAGATTTAATAAATATGGTAAATAGTTTGTAAAAATTTAAGATATAATAAATTTAAACAATCAGATATTTACTTACATTCTATTTTTTACAAATCACAAATTAACAGAAACAACTTTTACTGTTCGAGTTTTATCAAAAAAATTGTGAAGAAGCCGGTATTTTTATTTTCTCGTCGTGGCAAATTCAACCGGCGAAATTCAGCGAAAAAAGAAACATGGATTACAAAATAAATTGTTTTAAATAAGGTATTCCACTGGTTAAAATTCCACAACGTTTACCTATCCGAACTTTCAAATGTGGTAAAAATTTGTATTGGTTACCTCTAATTGAATTTTTGTTAGTATATATATGTTGTGATTGGTTGGAAATATTTGACAAGAGAATAAAAAAACAGCAGATAAAATAATACATTATTTGGAAACAAGAAAATGTTCTACTACGTTGTTAGATAATAATGAAAAATAACAGTTATCTAATTGCTAGAACGTGTTAGGTTTTAAACTGGACTAAGAACTGTTACGTTTAACTAGGGCTAAAGTTCTTAACCACCAGCTTTTTGATAAGACTTCTAACCCTACCACACCTCGGCCTCTCAGGTTTGGGGTTTCACGTTCACAAGTGAACGGGCCTAAAGTTGTATCTAGGTAAGAGTAAATAATTATGAAATGTTTAGATCAATAAGTAAAGTAAATTACCAAGTGGTTCATTTAACAAAATAATAAGTCGCTATCAAATTCTAAAAATATGGTTTTATTCCAAGACAGTCAGAGATCTCAAGTTAATAACAAATTTTTAACAATATAAAATATACACTCATAAGTATATCTACAAGTTGTATGAATGAAATTTGAACACAAATGTTCCAGTAAATTCTATGAAGTAGGTACGTTAATTTGAAGCGTCTATAAACAAAATGTACAAAATAGTTTTCTAGTTTAGAAACCAAAACAGTAAATTATAATTAGAATAACCAAATGATATTCACCAAATGCAATTGCACGTATTTTACATCATGTCCTTAATTAATTACCCTTTTTACAATATACCCAGACTCATAGTCATTAAAATGTGAAGTGAAAATTCACAGTATAGTTAAAATCAAATTTACCAAATAGAATTGTACAAGTTTAAAAAAAAAATAAACAGAAACTTATCTTAAGCTTCCAGCGTGGTAAGGTAAGTACTCGTGATTACGACGTGAAACCAATGAAACCATTGCGACAAAATCCTGATGAGTGAGGTAACCATGTAGTTAGAACTTGAAATCTTCACAACGCCATCTATACTAAATCTCGTCAACTATAGTAGACCCTCCTCTCGGCATTCCATCGATGTGACGTAACATAACCATCATCGGTAATATTCGATATATTATAATGTATACCACAAGAAGACTAACCCAATAAAACCAGTGTGAATAAAACATTAAAACATCTCGGAACGTAGTAAACCCATCATAAACCGCCTAGAAGTGAACCACAAAATACTATTAATATCTAATATGGACATGAACACGTGTAAACTTACCCATCCAATAGGGTATTTCCCAACTACGCGTTTCCGTCCAGCAAGAGCTGATAATATTTCCAGCAGAAAACTAATCCCACAAAACAAGTAAATAATATGGCGATGGCACACCATTTACAAGATAAATTTGGATAGCTTTCCTCTGCCAGCACAGCGTATCGGAAAATTTAGCGTCTACAATGCTCAAACATCCAACATGAAAAAGAGTGAGGAATTACCACGAACCCAACATGTGACTTCCAAATCCAAGCGCAAGCGGTAGACTGACCGATGTGAGTACTATTCGATTCATAACCAAAACGACATCGAGATCTGTTTAACTTTACAAGATAAGAATAACTAACAAACTATTCAACCCACAATGAATTATGAAATTACTACTAGTTTAATGAAAAGGAAAAGATGAAATTGAGAATATACTAGAAAACAATTATAGAAACAATCTCTAATTTAAATGATATCAAAGGAACTGATCAGAACAGAACTGACTCCATGGTGCGTGTTCCGCACAACCATAACTAATTGAATACACTTAGCAAACAATTTGACAGTCTCACAACAAAACTTATAACCTTCAATAGAACTGAACAACACAAGGAATAAACCATAAGAATTGTATAATAATGATACTACAGTAAGTACTCAATTAATATGTTAATTAACCTGACATTACAGTACCGTAGCCTGTTGTGGTTATGTTTTTCTTAGTTGCCTACATGTTTCGATGTTCCAGATACTCCGGACATGACAAAGAAACTACATAGCTCGACAACATATACCCCATTATTTCGCACAATACAAACCTAATTCTATATTAGGAATGAACAATGTACAGGTAGGATACTTCTTGTTTATTATGTACCAAGCTAATGTTCGCTTATTCGTTTCAGAGCCAAACATCCCAGTGAAAGCTATACCTTGTGTAAACTAAAAGTTATTGATTAACTAGACTACGACTTCCCAGTAGTTGAATGTTTAGTAGTCAAATCCCGTCACGACAAACAACGTAAAGAAAACTACATAAGGTTTCTCGCTAATTAAGAAAAAATGGATTTGAAATATAAATAATAACACACAATGCAAGCTATTTACTGTGTGAATTAAAATGACAATTATATCATTTGCTATATTTAATGTGAACTAGTGTTGAATATGTGATTAATAAAATTTTTAAATTACAAGGATCGTTAATAATAAATTTACTCGACTAAACAAAATATAATTAACAAAAATATTACTGATAATTGAACTTTATTTTAATTTTCAAAAGAAATGCAAAATTGTATGCGTATGCTTGCCAAGACCAGATCAAATGTAACAAACGATAAAGTTTTCCCTCCCGTGACTTTTTCCGATAGTGCTTCAAAAAGTAGACTTTAACTCATATAAATAAGAATTGTGAGACACAACATTTTCTTTACTTATGATTTTTATATTAGTACAAGCGAACTAGTGTAAGGTCAAAATATCAGTTAATTTATTTATAAACAATTACCACCTACAAAGATTTGTATTGGTACTGTAATATTATAATTGTCTATGAGAGCTATCATGTGTGCCTAAACAATCTTATATATTGTCTTAGATAATGTGGAATAGATCTGTAATTCCCTAGCAACGTGCCATCTCCATTTTTACTTGCTTTTCTTTAACTCACAATGTAGTTTTCATGTTTATTCAACACACCTCCTGACATAATCAATTGATGAAATTTTGCACAGTTACTAAGATTGGATGACAATACACTATTCCACCGTTATTTTTGCAAATATCCACACGTAGGGGCGCGGGGGTGAACATTGATTAAATATACTATCCAACCGGCACCTCCGGCAAAACATAGAATACAAAAATTTTCGCCTGATTAGAGAGTTTTACCGGGGGCACCACAATATTCATATATGATAATAATTTAAGTATGACTAAAAAGTAGAAAAAAAAAAGAAAATAATTATTATTCATGTAGGACTGCAAGGAAAGCATCGCATACGCACTTTGTATGATTGTATGAAAGGGGAAGTACAAAGAGCGCACGCCTTGCTTTTCTTTCAGTCGTACGTGAAAAATTATTTTTTAGTCTTTAGTACTACTTTGTGAGGAAAGCAAATTTTGAAAAGTTTTAGTTTAATTTTTTACAGATAGGTATGACATTGTCTGAAAGTTATTTGTGGCATTCTACGAATATTCTTTCCTTTTATTTGGGTTTTCTACCGCATGTATTGTCTCCTTTAAAAACAAATCACCGAATCTACAAAATAATAGAATTATTGGAAAAAGACTCTGCGCCTGTGACGATTACGACAAAGGAACAGCCAGAGGTTATTTTTTACAAATATAAATAGGAATAAACACAGAAATAATGTAGTTTGCTGACGTTTCGGAAAGTAGTCTCTTTCCGGTCTCAAAGCATTTTTCGAAGAACTCTTATTTGTTGTGTATATTAGATACACAGCTTTAAGATTATGTTTATGTTATTTCCATAGATACTTACTACTTACACAGAACTCATGATATTTTCTTTTAGATAATGTTGAGTTTGTTAATTTCTTCTTTTAACATTGTTAGCAAGGTTGTACAAATATCTACTGAACAATTCGCTACGCATTTATCTTCATTTAATAAGATTATTGCTGATTCTTCAATTTTTCATTTTTTGTTATCTGCCTCTATTGTTAAAATTTTTGCCGAGTCCCAGTTTATTCTATCTCTTTTTATCAAGCATGTTCACAAACCTTTGATTTCTGAATTTCATTCTTTCTAATGTAATTCTTGTCCAATATATCCCATGCGAAAGTGATATATGTTATGTGGGTGAGTCATCCAGACCTTTCAGTGTAAGGTTGGATGAGCACAAGAATTATATTGAAAGAATGAGAAATTAAAGATTTGTGAACATACTTGGGAAAATGGACATAGAATAAACTGGGACTCGGCAAAAATTTTAACAAAAGAGGCAGATAACAAAAAAAGAAAAATTAAAGAATCAGCAATAATCTTATTAAATGAAGATAAATGCGTATCGAATTGTTCTGTAGATATTTGTAAAACCTGGTCACCAGTGTTAAAAGAAGAACTTAACAAACTCAACAATAGTTCTGTGTAATTAGTAAGTATCTATGAAACTAACATAAACATGATTTTATAGCTATGTATTGTATTTAACATAGACAACAAATAAGAGTTATTCGAAAAAAGCTTTAAAAACGGAAAGATATTACTTTCCGAAACGTCAGCAAAATACATTACTTCTGTGTTTATTCCGATTTATATTATTTGTAAAAAATAATTCTAGTATTTTGTTGATTCGGTGATTTGTTTTTGAAGAAGATAATAAATCTGGTAGAAAACCCCCAAAAAAAAAGGAAAGAATAGGTCTGACCTTAAGCCACTTTAAGAATATCTGGAAACATACCTTCATTTGGGAGCAATTTATTGTATAAGTTAACGGTGTTACAATAAAATTAATGCATTTCTTTAATAAATTAAAGCTAAAATTAACTTTATTTATGTGTTACATTTTTTATTATATTACACTTATTTAGGGCTATTTTTTTCAAATAGTCAAGACACCCAACATCAAATATATCATGATTCGTTTTAAATTGAAATGTAGGTTTTCTTTGAAGTTTTAATTGAAACCTGCATTTGTACAAAATTTACATGTTCAAATATTCTACAGACAAATCAGCCTATGTTAATTGCTTCCACGTCCTTTGGAAGTATAGTAACGCAAAAAAAAAAATTAATTTTCGTTTTTGTTGTGGAACTCTAGCGTATACGACCCACCATACGCCTTAGCGTTTTGTGGGCCGCATAACAACCGCCACGTCCGTAGCATAGTTTCGTTATTGTCCACGGGAGGCGCGATATACTTCCAGCTGGTGAAAAAGGAGAGACATTTTTGATGGCGGTATACGGTTGATAATCCTACAAAACTCGTTTTATCCGAGGCATCCTGGTGGATTTTAGGATTGTCAACACAGGAAAATTTTCTCCATCTGTTGTTGTTCCGTTTAGCGGAATATTTTGTTGTTGTGAGTAAATTTTAACTGGGGAAGCAGGACATTTAAGTATACAAGGTAAGCTAACATCTTCACGCCATCTTATCTGTTCTCTACCCACGTGTTTCACAAATTTACAGGCTTTCCTTTGGAAGTATCGTGTCGACTTGAAAGACGGACTCGACCCCATTCATCCAACTGTGGCTTTCTAGGAACATTGGTGGATTGTTCCCTCATCAGTGAGGTAAATTATATTTCTTTTGTGAGTTATGTCAGATTTAAATTGCTCTCATTAGGCACGCTTCACGTGAATTTCCGACCATGCAAATTAAATCGGGATATCTTTAGGGTTCCACGGACGGGGCTTCCACACGCAGTAGTGAAGTTCCACGGACGGGGCATCCACACACAGTAGAAAGTTCCAAAGCTGGAGAGGCTATAATCAACCCCATCCTCGGGTCAATTTCTTTCGTTCCGAAGACACCTCCATAGGACTACAGTTTCTTCAACGTTGAAGTCGGTATCGTACCATCCTAGATAAGTGTGTTGTTTTTATTTACCTGGGACCACCTTCAGAGGTTCTGCGCGATTATATTCCATTCATACTTACTTTTGTATTGTAACTTGTACATATTTAAAGATTTTATGCATTTATATTTATTTAAGGAGGTTCTCTAAATCAGACCCATTGTGGCCGAATTTATTACCATTTATCCTCACGTTGTAAACCGATGTGTAGCTATACAAGGCATTTTATTAATGTTGTAACTTATTAATCAAGAAATTTGCCACACCTTTTGAACATCGCCAGGTTACATGCTAGAGAACCAATATTTGTAAATTCTGTAATATAGTGCATTTCATGTTTAAAGAAAGTGTCATTATTTCGTCTGCGACCACTACGTATGGAACCCTCAGTGATTTGTGTAAGTAAGTAAATTAATAATGTGGCATAGTTTATGTAAACTTGGGCTTAACGCCCTGAGATAGTCTGAGCTAGTGAAATGTTATCGTGGGCACGTTACATCACTTATCCGAGGTAAGTTGTGTCTGCGATATCTGATACGCTACAGTAGCCCAAGTGAGTTTCTTTATGTAATATCTTATAACCATCACTATCCAACGTATTTATTTGTTTATGTACGTGTAAATCGTAGGATTTTGCTGAAATAGGCTTAAAATGTCATGAAACGTCGAGATTTTAAATTTGAGAGAAAAAAAATAATTTCCTGTCTGTCGGTTTGTCTGTCTGTAACTTTTTTTGTGCGCATGTTTACTCTGGAACCGTTTGTGATATTGACTTGAAATTTGGTACACTTATGTATCGTAATGAGATTTGGCACTACATTATATTTTGATCTAATTCCGTTGAAGGGTTCGGGGGTAAATGGGGTAAATAAGGGTGAATAGGCAAAAGAAGCAAGTAAGAGTCCATAGGGCATGCACGAAAAGTTAAGGTCTCAAAAATTGTGCACCATGCATTCTAATACACAAACGTGCTCTACAAGATACCTCACGCATTGCATTTTGGAGCATTACAGGAGTAATTATCTCACATGCGTTTCTAATTCTGATTTTGATGTCCTCAATATTTTCCGGGGCAGTTTGAAATACCTTGTCTTTAATGTAACTCCAATGAAGTAATATCTGGTAATCGAGTTGGCCATAGAATGGGTAAATAGGTGCCTATCCAGCTATTTGGCATAACTTGATTTAAATAATTTGTACATATTACAGCGAGAGATGGAGAGATGGAGTCTCATCTTGTTTAAGATATGAATAATTTAACCTTTCTTCAACTGTTAATTCATAAAGAAAATCTTGAAATTCGTTTTCCAGGAAATTAAGGTATCTACGAGCGATTAATTTGCCATCATAAAAATAAGGTCCAATTATTTTAGTCCCTAAAAGACCCACCTCAACATTCGTAGAGAATCTTTCTTGGAAAGCAGCCTGTCTGCATCAATCAGTATTTTCTCGTGTCCACTTATAATTTTTTTATTTATTTCTATTGTAAAATTCATTATTAGAAAAATTTTATTCTTCCGACCAAATAATTTTGCTACATACAGCGGGTCATTCCTTTTTTTATTTAACAAACATCTACAAAATCTTACTCTCCTCGGCTTATCTCCCTCATTTAGCTCTTGAACTTTCAGCATTTTCTAACATCAAAATCCGCTTTGTTTTAAATATTTTTGTTGCATTGACTTTTTCATGCGACAGTTTTTCTGAATTTATCCCAAAAAGATTTCTTCATTTTATTTAACATAATTCAATACTGTATTCACTTTTCTTATATATCCGCAACATGCCCTCATCTTAATACTTTTTTTTGAAAATAAACCGTGCCTTTTAAGTTTTAAACTAACTTCTTAAACATAGTTCGATTTGGCTGGGGAGTATCTGGAAATCTATCTCCGTAAACCTTAACTGCCATCTCAGCGTCAAAATTTCACTGACAATAAATCCTAATTATATCGAATTTGTTATTATTGGTGTACACCATAATTACTGATATAAAACTGTTTTAGAATTCGACAACGCAACATACAGCATACAACAGTGATAATCGGTCAAATTTGTTAATAACTTTATACATTGTTTTCACTAATCATGGCATAGCTGATTTTTACGATTGAATGATATGAATTACGGGTTTCGTAAAATATTAAATATTGACATTATCAGTTAAAATGTTTTGATATGTTTTATATCATTGGAAAGAGCAAAAATAAACGAAATTAATGGCGTCATGGCCTACTTTGAGATTTATTATTTTTATTTTTGCACAAGAGCGTATGCAAAAGCTAACTGCGTTTTTCGAATTTTTTGATACACATTATTATTCTTATTGTCTTTGCTGTCAACTTTCATCCCTGTAACTGTTATCGTATCTCATCAAATAAGGAATCTATAACCATTTGTGGTTTTCTTATTTTTCAGGTTTTTGTAATATATCTCACAAAGTAGGCTATGGATTTAAAATTTCTTTTTACTGAAATATAGCACACAAAAATGGGATAACTGTTTCTAAGACTTTGTTCTTCTACAATAGATATTAAGCGATATATTTGGCATGGCCCTCGTAAAATAGACAGACGGTATATACGAAACACCCTGCACTAATATGCTTTCTCTTATCACTCAATAACAATAATGTTATCACATTTGTACCGATTATTAAAATATAAATGCCTAAAAAGACGCTGGGAATATTTTATATCTTCGTGAATTTTACTTATTTGCTCATAATTTATAAACCAAGGAAAACCTCAGACAGATCCATTTTCCTTCCTTAACATATATAAAATGGTTATAAAATGTCTTGGAAGGAAACTGATTTGTAGAAATGAGTTTAAATATGCGATGGAAATTGCGGACACGCGAAATAATAATACGCTTTTTTTGTTGTAATCGGTCAATCAAGAAAATATTTATAGAAGGGGTGTAATTAATCATTAAATTTGTTGAAATTCTAGTTATGCAACATGTGATGTGACACTGATGAACTACTGTTGAGCTTTTAACCTAAAATAGGAACTGCTACGACTAGTATTTAATGATTATTTTCTAACCGTCTCTGAATATAAATAGTCGGTATATTTGGTAAATGCACTTATCAAGCACGATATAGGTACGTAAATGCATGTATGTAGGATTAGTCCAAAATCATGACTAACCCACTTTATTTACAGATTGCAGATATCTTCGTATCTGAATAAATAAAATTTCTATAAGGAAATATTATACAAAGAGCACAGCGAAAAAAAAAATATATGAATAATATAATAATAATATTATGAACATGTCAAAGGAGAATGAAAGATAAAGGTAATCCGGTAATCTTTGGGCTTGCTAAAAGTGCCAATCTTTAAACATATAATGATAATAATAATAATTTATTAGTGCCAATAATACGAAAGTATTTCACACAGGTCAAATAAATAGAAGTAACAGCGTGTTATACACAGTAGTTACCGTGTGTGTAATAAATAAATAAAAAACAATTAATGTATATAATAGTAAAAATAAAATAATAACACCACAATACAAAAATTGTAAAAGGTCGAAATTTAGTAAAAACATAAAATGTATGCAGAAGATAATTATGCACATTTCAAATCATTAAGAATTGAAGAAAAATATTCTTCAAATGTATAAAAAGCATTGGCTACTAAAAATGACTTCATTGTATTTTTAAACGGAATGATCCCAAGTCTCCTGATTGTTAAAGGTAGACAATTAAAGAATTTTATGGCATAAAAATTTATGCCTTTACGTGATTTTAAAAGTCGTAAAGAATCCGGACAAATATTATCTCGATTTCTTGTTGAGTATCCATGATTTTCACTGTGAGAATTGTACTTTGATTCATTTGCTTTAATGTATAATAGATATTGTAATATATACGTGCTGGGTAAAGTTAATATATTTAGGTCTTTAAATGCAAGCCTGCAGTCGTCTCGATATTTTAAGCCATATACATTCCGTATGGCTTTTCTTTGTATCGCGAAAGCATGGGTACTGTGAGATGAATGACCCCAAACCAAAATTGCATAAGATAGAGGGGAGTGAATGAGACCATGATAAGCGGTGATAACTGTTTTCCGAGAGACATTACTTGCAAGGTTCCTTAGTAGATATATATATTTGTGGAGACTTTATTACAGACGTGGTTTATGTGCTGCGCCAATGTTAGTTTGCCATCAAGATATAACCTAAGAAATTTAATACTACTCTTGTCATTTTCAGCTACGTTTCTTAGGCTAAAGACCATTGTCTCTGTTTTGGACTTATTTAAACTAAGTTGGTTTGCTATAAACCAGTCCTGGGCTTTCGCCTGTGCATTATTTACATTAGCAAGTAGGGTGTCAAGTTCTTTATGTGACTGGATAATTGTGGTATCATCTGCAAACAGGACGAATTTAAACGAAGTGATATCAGTAAGATCATGTATATAAATTAGGAACAAAATTGGCCCTAGTATGGAGCCCCGAGGCACTCCGTATTCCATATATGGCACAATTGATTTATTATTTTGATACATGACGTACTGACATCTGTTAGTAAGATACGACTTTATTAAATTACTTGCTGTTTATACTGAAGTTATAAAAGTTCAATTTACTTATTAAGATATTATGTGACATACAGTCAAAAGCCTTGGATAGATCTAGAAATTGAGCATATTACTTATTATGTCTGTTAACTTATTTATGGCTAAAGTAGTAGACAGGTTAGTTCTAAAACCAAACTGACTGGAACTAAGCAGATTTTCGGATACAAAATAATGTGTTATTTGAATTTTTAAGACGCATTCTAAGATTTTGGAAAATAGCGGTATGATGGAAAGAGGACTGTAGTTTCCAACATCATTTAAGCTGTCTTTTTAGTACACAGGTATGACTTCAGCAAGCTTAAGTACATCTGGAAGTGTGTGTGTGCGGATGCAAATATTTATTAGTTTGGTTAGCGATATCAATATTATATATCTTATCGCGTTAAGGATTTGCATATTTAAATAATACGCATCCTTAGACGTAGTCTTTGTGAGATTGTTGATAATATCATTGACTTCTATATAAGTAACTTCTCTAAATCAAAACTGGTTTTCAACATTTCTTGTCATCATGCTTAAGAAATCGTTATGCGTGTAATTTGTAGCTGGCAATTCATATATTATATTTTTAACGATATTGGCAAAATGTACATTAAATTCGTTGGGGGATATTTCTGATTTAATTTCTGGGCGGTTTTTGTTGCTATTAATGATTTGCCACATAGCTTTATGGGAGTTATTAGAGCTTGAAATAAATTTATCGTGGGCATCTCGTCTTGCTTTACAAAGTTGTGACCTGTAATAAATCCTATGATTATTTATTATTATCCTTTGAATGTGCTCTCATACATATATCCTCTAAGAAATGCAATGTGTCTCTCATGTGTTGTAAATCAGCATTAAACCAGTTAGTTTTAGATATTTCAATGTCATTTACTAATTTTGATTTTTCAGGGAATGCTTTTTCAACAGCTGTTGTTATGTAATTAATGAATTGTTCAAATTTGTTGTCAATCCCCATGTTATTGTTATTTACAAAACTCCAGTCTATTTCTTGTAAATAACTATTTAAGTAATGTAAATGTAATGAAGAACAAGAAGTAGTTCAGAAGTTAGAACCGTACTCCTGTTTTTGTCCCCTTTCATCAAATATCAAACCCATTAGGTTGGATGAAATGAATTTTTAATAATCTTTGCCTAGGCATATCAAGACCAAGTTAGATAGTGAAAAATCTATTCTTGGTTTTCATAAAGCGAAAGATTTGCACAAAGATTTCTTTCAAATTAGTGTTTTACTCGATCGTACAATGCCAAGTACAATTTTATCCTTAATTGGAATTGGAAATGAACAGAAGGCTAACTGATGGTGAATAATATTTAAATATAAAATATATTAGAAGGGTACCACACATTGTAAAGTCAAGCTAAACTTCCTGAATAGAATTTATATTCATAAATACTATTTTTAAAATGTTAGGAATCCAAATACAAATATCTTTGACTTTTATCTTCTGGCTATGAGTTCAGTACATTAGTTGAGGCTTGATTACCCGAAAATGTAAATAATGCTGAGTTAAGGGGGAGGAGTCCTACTCGCTACCAAGACTGAATATGGGTTGGTGCATCCCAAAAAAATATGGGATTGAAAAAACTGTGTCTTATGGCATTCTAAATGCTTTTTTACTCTACATCTTTTTTAGTAAAATAGAAACTGCGTAAATCAGGAGTTAATTCTTTGAGTCCGCTATTTTAGGTCCGCCATTTTAAATTTTTCAATTTTCACTTCGGATTCATAATCAACGACCCCAAAAACCCCCATGATACGAATTTTAGTCGATGTTTTCGATGAAAACTTTGCGAGTTGTTGAATTGGGGCTGCAATCCCCGGTGTGAGTGCACTAATTTTCAAGGTACACACTTCATATCAAGTGGTAAACCACTAGGCTCAATTTGTACACTTGATTTCCCTTTTTAGGGAAATATGAATTCCCCTGACCCCACTTGATTTCCTCTGATTTCCACCTAATATCCTCTGATCTCTTCTTATTTCCTTCGATTTCTACATTCATACTGGACTTTGAAGTTACATTCTATGACAATCACTCTTTTAATTCGTTATGACTTTTTTTTCAATGTCAAAAATTAACAAGTTTAATGAATGATTTATTTTATTTAAATATTAACTACACCACTGAATTCAGTAACCTCCCAAATCTTACTTATTGTTGTGTTTTTGTGTTTTTTTTAACACAAAACACAAGAAAAATTATTAATTTTATGCATTTCTTTTGGAACCTACTGTATAAAATAACTGCCTACATTCATTGTGTTTTAAATCTGTCAATATTCAATATTTTTTTCGTGAAATTTAGTACTTGCCCATTTGAGAGCTTACTGAATCTAGTGCTCTATTTAGAATTTCAACCAAAAAAATTGCCAATCAAACTTGTTAATTTTTGACATTGAAAAAAAATCGTAATAGGCCTTGAAAATTGAATCATATCTAAATTTTTGTCAGAAGGCAAAGATTTTGATGATTTTTTAAAAAACCGGCCAAGTGAGTGTAGTACATACATCAACTAAGGGTTCCATAGTGCTGCTATTGAAAACTGATAATTGTGGATATCTAAAAAACTTGTTAACATATCTTGTCTAGTATCTTGTTTAAAATAATTTTCATTAAAGTATTTGTAAAGTGCTTCTATCTTGATTTTCTCAGATTTTATAATCAGAAGGTTGGAAAGTTAGAGGAGGGGGCACATTATTAACGAATGTAGGAGCTTATATCTCGCGAAATATTCACCCAAGGAAAAAGTCACTTAAGAACTTTCATTGTATTTTTAAAGACCTGTTCAATGATATGATGGGATAGCCAAAATAAAAATTTTCATCCCTTGTTTTATGAATGGAATGCTAACCATACATTATTTCTTTGTAATTTCATTACACAATTTTGTGGCGCTTCACATAAGACACCTATCTGTAAAATTTCATCACAATCGATAGAAAGATGGAGGAGTTATAAGTCTGTAATATACGGACGGACGGACATGACGAAATTATAAGGGTTCAGTTTTTGCGATTAGTCTACACACACGCACACTGTATGGACATTTGATTTATTCCTTGGCAATATCGTCAACTTTTTAACACAAGATTTCAGATATTACTATATAGAATAGTTTTTTAATTATAGCACCAAAAGACAGACAGACATACCGACGAAATGGAATATTCCTTTATTTTCGTAATCTACATCATTTCAAATTCAAACCTAAGAATACACTAAAATCTCGGAAGATGAACTCGAGCAAAAATGACGATACTTTGCTCAATGCTCTATAAGAACAATTTGAAATCTATGTCAGCATTACATTTTCATAAGAAGGCCAACACAACCTCACTAACCAATCAAACCCTATACAATTCAATGTTTTTGTCACTTTGATGCTTACTCGACTTAACCAACGACACAAGAAATACTTATGGCTTTGTTTATAGTAAGTGTATAGTCACTGTAAAATGAAATGTCGTTCCAGAGGTTTATCCGCTTAGTATAGTCGTTTGCAATTTTACTCTGCAGATAAAAAAGGCAACAAAAACTTTACAACCTCATTAAAATACTATTACTCTCTGTACTTTTTCGCCTGCAAATTGAATCACTTACCTTTATAGGTTTTTAATGTACGTCATCGTGTTTGATGACACCATACTGAATGGTTCAATGGCCTTAATAATGAGCTCGTAAAGTTTTTGTTACTTTTTTATCTGCAGAGAAAAATTGCAGACGACTATACTAGTATTACACTGCAGGGAGAACTATTGACAGGGCATGTCGTCAAGTATAATCGAGTATTATGATTCCACTTGTCAGTACAGTTTTCGGTACGCCACCACTATTTCTTTCTTTCACTATGTTTAATTTTCAACTTGGTAAAAATTATTCCTTGAAATACTCCTATGAAAGTGTAAAATTCAAGTAAGTATTAGGATATATTTATTTAGGCACTAAATATCTAAAAATAATTTAAATGTTTAAAACGAATAACTGAAATGCTGTGCTTGGTTTTATTTTCTATATAAGCATTTTAACCTTACCTACGTTCCGCCGGAAAATCAAAAACCTTATATCATCGTACTCTTCAGCCATAATAGTACGCTTGGTATGGCTCTGGCCTTATGATACCGAAAAATTGTTCAAAATAGCCTTCTTCCAAGCAAAAGATATTAACTGAATTGCCTATGCGCATAATATATTTCAACAAAATGGCAGTAGATTTCCTCCTGATTTACCCTGAATTCCTCTGATTTCCTCCTGATTTCCTCTGATTTTTCCCGATTTGTGCACCTGATGCCCCAAGCGCTTTGCCTCTCGCTTCATATGTTGCCGAATCTTAACATAATGCAAAAGATTTCAAGTCTTTACATTGAAGTACTGACGATTACGGACTTATATCCTTCTTTTGCATTCATTTTCTCTTCTAGAAGTTATAATGTCGGTCATTTTCTCTACTAGAAGTTATAATGTTATTTTAACTTGTCAGCATATTAAATTAATTGTAACAGTTTGAAATTATCCACAAATAATTAATAGGATATATATTCCAATTCACGTGTTTACATTTACCAACTCTAAATGAATTATTGATTCAAGCATTATAAACAAACGGTCATTATTGTACCACAATGAAATTGTAACAAATTTGTTTTCGAATAGAAGAATTTAAACACTGGAAAACTAAACAGACATGGTGAAATGGGAGATAGAGCACTCGAGTTGAGAACAACTCCACATTTATCCTTGAAAGCGAATGACTTTCGTTAACATTAGTTTGTATTATGAAAGTGAAAGATTTGACAAGCGCCTATTTGAGATTTTTAATACAACAGTGCTATGCTAATTAATAATAAATAATTTTTTTCTATAACTGGAACGTTATCTACGAAATCCATTACTCATTTAAAAAATATTATGACAGGCGTTCCTGTGATTTACCCTAAAACTTACAGATATCCCCTATGCTACGCTAGAGATATAATTTGCGATATTAGAGGAAAAAATATAAACAATTTAATAATCCTTACAATTTTGAATCAAATCAAAAATTAAAATAATACTAAGCTGTTCATTAATAATGGTGAAAATAATCTTAAAATGGAATTCAAATCACTCTGATCATATATCAATAATACGAAAATAGAACAATTCTCCGAAAAAGTAATGTAGGGAACTAGAAAAGCTTGGTATTATGCAAAATATTACCGTCCAGCAAAAACCGGGGAAGTGTAAGTAGTTTTGCCAAGATTGGATGGGGAAAAGTATATAATGTTAGTAAGGTAGAACGTTAGAATAAACATAACACAAACCTGATAACAGTGATAGCATTAATAACATAATTATAATATCTATGTCTTATTAAAAACGATAAAAATAAAATAAAACATAATTATCATTAAAACACCATCGTATTGTTAAAGAACACACCAAATCCCTCGCCACCATTTCGCATGAAAATCATGCTTCACGTAAAGACGCCATTGAAAGAGGTTTTTATATATAAATTCACATTTTCGCTCTACGGAGCGTTTTTAATGCCAAAATCTTGAAAACTCATCAAAGACTGTAATTTTAGCAAGTGTAGTAAATGACTCTACACAGGGACGTAATGTCGCCCCGACCACGAAATTTACAATCATCTATGCGAGTTATTACCTACATTATCGCTCGTTGAATAATATACTATTAGGATATTAACAACTTTAACATCACTTGAACGACTAAGAAAGTCTAGTTATCCTAAATACTACAGATTTGTAAAGCAACAAACTGAAAATTGGTAAAGTGATAATCTATAATAAATTTACCAACGAAGGTACAGAAAGCATATGATATTGTTACATCTACCTTTAAAGTTTGTGACAATCCACTAAAAGTTACAAATATGCCGAAATCTTATTAACATGACATAACACCAACGTTATCGGATGACAAACGATGACAATAACAATCATCAAAAGTTGCTCATTGCAATCCGATCGCTCGCGGCTGTCTTTGTTAAATGAAACATTAGCATTTCAGTAATTTTACTAGATTTTAGAGGAATATTTGTAGTTTAATTCTTCGATTTGTCTGTATATATATTTAAAAATGGCACTAAAGTAATCCTCTCTACTCCTAGAGCAGTGAAGAAACCCTCACACGTGAATTGACACGTGATGTGACGAGTTTCACGACGTAACGGCTACGCGCATCGATCATGTCATGCGAAATGCGATCTATGCCATATTTGCTTTGTTTTTAATTTTTTTCACGGAAACCAAATCGAAAGGGTGGAAGTGTGATATATCGTTGAAATTAGAATTTTAACTGCTTTTCAATGGTTCTATTGCAAATTGAAAGTAATTATAAAATAAACAACTTGTTGCATCAAAATGGCGCTAAACGTAATCCGATCCCAACCAAAACCTTTTCTGATCTTCTGGGGCACTAAAGAAATACACACGCACAGTTTCATTCAAATCCATTTAGTAGTTTCGGCACTATCGTGCTAACACACATACAAACATACACGCACACAGGCATTTTTCAAAAACCACTTTTTTGGGTTCCTCAAAACGTAAAGATTTGATGTTATCTCAATTTTCGTTTTTGAACTAATTTTAGTAACCTCTCACAATTTTATTGTGGAGAGGTTAAAACCCTTTTATGAATCCGCGTTGTGCAGCACTGCAACTCATGCGTTATGTTAAATATAAGGACAAGTTATCCAGTCTCTAGTCAAGGTATTTCGAGAGTTTTAGCGAAAACAGCCCATAGCGTTGAGGGTGACCTTTCACTTTGTAACCATCAATTTTGGCGGAAAAATTATGTGTTTTCCGCGTCTTTGCCCTAAACCGGTAAACCAGAAAAGTATAGTTACCATGTACTCAGGACGTGCATGGGACCGCCTTGACTAAACGTATGAATTTATAATTGCCAGAATATAATTCAAAGTCGTTGCGATTCAAGCATTTTTAAGCTCCGAGGAGCGAATTAAATCGATATTGAACTGAAAATATGTCAATAGTCAGGCAAGCAAAAGCCCACCAAACTCATAAACATTGAACTTTTTGAAATATGATGGGGGTTTATGAGGCTAAATAATTAAACAATTAAATATTAAATAATATAATATAAATAATAATATAATATAATAATTAAATAAAGAAATACGTAAGAACGTTTTGTAAAAACGTGATTTCTTAAAAGATTTAATATATATATTTATGAACTTTATATTGTCTTCTTCTTGTGTTTTAATATTCCTTTTTAGGTTTAAATTTAAGAAAGTGTTAATATTTACTGTGTTAGTTTTTAGTGTTACGACGTCCAATTGGTACCATCAGTGAAGCAGTTAAGCAAAAACGAACAATAAGTATAGATTCTTGTATTATTCTCTCTGAAATCAGTCGCTTCGAACTCTTCAGGTGAACATTATAATATCCACTTTGGGAAGGGTGTTAAAATTCCTTCAGATGTGAAAATATGGATCGTTCATAGTATCTCAAACAAAACAGAATTAGTTAGGTTCATTCACCTGAATTAATATAAAACTTCTATTAAAGTAAGAAAGTTTAAATAATAATAAAATAAATTCTCATAGTTTCAAAAAAAAAATGGTCACAATATGGGAACGGAGTCATCAGTACGCTCACTACTAGAATCATTCCCTACTTGAATAACAATAGTCTCTACGGGCGGCAAACTGTTTGATTATAATGTGATTCACGGATTTTTTCCATATGTCGGTTTTGTCTAAATCAGATATTACGGTTCTTATACTATCTAGAAGTCGGATTCGAACCACCGAACCGTTTTTCAAAGAAATCCCCGGTCATATCTTCGCAATAATCTGCAGAACACTGTTTTATATTTTTGGCTGCCAAGAGCACTGCGTTGGGGTACGAAACCATTTTTACTTCCGGCATGCAGAATTATAATACGTTTTACCCTTGCACGTCATTGAGTATCATGCGTATCAAACCAAGTCTCGTCTTATTTAATTCAAACTTTCTTTTTATAATACCTGTATCCGTCATTTGATTATTTTCACTCTTTAAGCAGTTACAGATATTGAGAGAAGACGCTGTTGTGGAATGTGTAGTAAATAAATAAATAAATTTGTCTTATTAAAAAAGAGAGTCCCTTATGGTCTTATTTTGAACTCCCTACTGCTTAGGATCTACACATTTCAATTTTATTGATGAAGAATCGATACCATTATATCTTTATAACATAATCATGTTACGTAGTAGATGACATGACAAGGCTATCCATACATTCATTTATGAAAATATTTAAAAAATTCTGCTACATGGAAATTTTCAGCTTTAAATGTTAAATTAGTATAATTTGTGTTTAATTAGATTTTGTCGTTAGCTTAGATTTTCAATTTCGTTTAATTTCACTTTCCTTATTTGTTTAGATTATATAAATTAATAAGCTTTAGGAAATTGGCCCACCAAGGGAATAAACTAACTTAATTTATGTGCTTTATAATTGCCATAAAATATTATCATTTTCTGTTCCACTCACCCTTGGTACACGTTTGTGTCTGAGTAGAAGAGACTAATTCCTCATGCTTTGAGAAACAGTGAACCCTATCTTTTGGTATGAGGTATTATTCAATTTAATTTTGTAAATATTAAGTGTTTTGTACTCTACCAACAAAATCAATGGCTAAAAAATTTAATAATAAAAGCTATCAATCACGATGCTTTTTATTATGTCTAGGTGTTTTTATTATAAAATAAACCATTATTATTAGTTTTGAGTTAAAATGCAAAACATTCATCTAGTTATTAAAAACTGAATTCTATTAATTAATTTAATTCGATAAAACTACTTGAAAAATTTTATCATTTATTAACAGTAAAAATAATAAAATAAATATTGGAGCAATTTTATGAAAATATCACCGACATATTGATAATACTCTCATTAAATTATTTCAAAATAATTTAGTATTGATGTTAAAATAATAATAATTAATATCGTAACGTTTTATTATGTCGTTATGGATATACAAATACAAATATAAACAAAAAACGTATGGGGAATATAAATAAATTCCTGCAAATAGTGGAGCGCCTGGAGCGTTAAAAACATAAAAACCGCGGATTACAGTTACAGTGAATGAAATTAAAAAGAATATATGGAATATTTAGCTAATAATACATAAAAAAAATTACCTATTAAAAAATTGTGAACTAGTTTTTGAAAAAAAAAAGATAATTGCAATAATTCAAATAGTATAATACATATTAGGCTGTAGAATATTTTTGTATATCGAAATTAAGTTAACGTATATATTTATAGAGATATTAATCGGGAAAAAGAAGTAAATTAAGGAAAATTGAACATAGAAGACAATTATTAATTAAATATTTGTTTATTTAAACATTTTACATTTTTGTCCATATTAAATATTTTCTTCTACTTCATTTATTTGAGGTGAAGTATTGAAATAACTATTTTCGTTGCACTGTAAACATACTACACTACAGTATAAGCCACTCATCCGATATCCACCAGCAGCTCTACATCCTTTTTTGCAATTACAAAACAACATTTGCAATAGATTATCCGGAGCTGGTAATTGATTCAATGTTATTGAGATGAATATGTTATTGGAATACTTCTATCTCCAATTTTCAATATCTACGTCATTTCCTAGCCATATCTAGATTTGCAGGTACACTCTTTTTAGGTGTTCAAAGGCTGCATCAGTTGTAGGAGGCAATGATGACAAAAGAACACTTGTATTTTTGGCTGTCTAAGTATTAAAAATTTTATCGGATTTTGACATCTTTTCACTTCAACTGCTGTTAACTTTCGAATGAGAAAATTGCCACCGCTATTTTTTGCACTAGATCAGTTTGAAATTAAATTTCCTACTGATTGATAGGGCATAAATTTTTTTGACAGCCCCTTACATTATTTACGAGCCCTCAAAATTGGAAGTGCGAGGATTTTTCTTCTCGTTTGACACGTCCTCATTTGGAGGGCCGTATCTCAGAAATGGCAGGCGCCAGCGCGAAAAAAATACCTTTTGCTTTTACAAAACTGAACAGGAAATCGAATAGCCTTAACCGCAGCTCCGTATTTAATTCGGTTTCCGAGATACAGCCGTTCAAAGTCGACGGAAGGTGAAAATTTAGATTTTTCCAACATTTTCCAATGGGAATAAGGTACAGAGGTGCGGTTTGCGTCGTTCTAATTTTCTCATCGGACTACATAATCACACAATTTTCACTGTTAAACATACACAGCATTTATATGACACGTGTCATTTATAACTAAGTTGGCCAGAAAAATTCAATTTATTTGTACATTGCAGCTGCCGCTGCCGTTCACTCTTCCACGTTTTACTACTTGTTCAAAATCCCTATGACCCTTAATACACACATAAGTCTTTAACAGATGTTCTTCTATGTCTATTTAGATGAAATTCAACGTATACATAAAAAATAGTATTTAAAATAAAATTATATGCTCAAATAAATTTTTTATAGTTATTTGTTTAAATAATGAAAAAATCGAGAGCATAAAAATTTTTTGGTAATTTTGCAATTTATACTATAAAAACCAAAATTTCACCTCGACCATTGAAATTCATTCACTGTAACTGTATTCCGAGGTCAAAACCCCCAGGCGTTCCACTAAAACCCCCGGGGTGCGTGCACTAATTTTCAAAGATTCATTTCATATCTTGCCGAAATTTTGCATAATGCTAAAGGTTTAAAGTCTTTACACTGAAGTAGTAATAATTAAGACCGAAATGCATTTATTTCCTCTGTTATGCAACAAGAATAAGAATTTAAAAACAAATTGAAAAAACATATAGTGTACTTGTTTCGTTAATTGTAATAGTTTTTATACTCAATCAATGACATAAAATAACAGATTTCATACTAACAATCCGTATAGCCATTAAATACCCGATGAAACAGCTTTAATCGAAAAAATACTGAAATCGAAACAAAGTCTATCAGCGTGAACAATCACACTAACCAATTAATAATTTGAGTTACTAATATTTGTTTGAATTTTCACTTTTTTTGATTTGTTGGAAACAGAAGTTTACAATTAGTTAATATGTCTATAGCGTGATCCATCTATGCTTAATGGAGCGACATTTACTAGTTACAGCTGCTACTACTACTTCTACTACAACAATGTTTATACAAAAATAAGAAATAAGTGAACTATTTATTGACTTTCTATCATTTGGACTACGATAAAAGTTTTCTAAAAATTAAACAAATAAGATGGCTTTATCGATACAGTAAAATTATCGATAATAATAATAATAATGCAACTTTATTAGCTAAAAAGGCTACAATTGAATCTTAACAATATATAGAACTGATGTCTATTAACTATTCACTACCTTATCTTAAATCTTTATATGTAGCAATAACCGTGAAATAATTACCAATATTTTTGTACTCTAACATAATGTATCGTAAAATCACATAACCTGGTAGTTTTTCTAAGTTTTTATTATCTAATTCAATACTTTGTCCAACTTGTTTACTATTTAGTATATTTTTTTTGCCGAGAACCATGTAGTCGCATTTATCCGTGTTTACATTTAGGCTATTATCACACAACCAAACAAATGCATCTTTTAAATCTTGATTATGGGGCGAGCGTAGGTGCGTCTTTACTATGTACATACTTCGGTATGCGATGTAAAGCAACGACAGGCGCAGTTAGTACTTGGATGGGTGACCATTCCAACGGAAACCGCGTTCTCGCCTCACACATCTTCCAGCGGCTTGTATATCAGTGTATGCGCGGAAGCTATACAACCTTAGGCGAGGGTTGTATAGGAGATATACCATCCTTCGGAGGGGATGTAAAGCCGTCGCTCCCTTGTCTATTAAATGTTAGGCAAGTAAAAGATCCCTACTCTTCCTAAGGGAAGAGGTTCGGCAAAATTCCTGGTTGGGGGTAGCTCGTCTACAGGCGTCGGTTAAATAAATGTATAAAAAAAAAAAAAAAAATCTTGATTGATAACATTAATAACATCATTTACAGTTTATCCATAAAATTAAATGTACCTTACATGTTTCTATTGATTTCACTATGTTATTTATAAACAGCACAAATAATAAACATCCCAGCATTGATCCTTGTGGTACTCCGAAGACATTGTCTATTACGTTAGATGTACTATTTACATATCTTTTTCTTTGTTTTCTTGCAGTGAGGTAAGATCCAATTCATTTAATTACAGTCCCCCCAATGCCCATTTTTTCCTACTTTGAACCAATAATTGCCCATTCACCGTCTCAAATGTACGTTTAAAGTCTAAGAAAACTGCAACTATAACTTGATTTTTACTCACTGTCTTAACCCAATCCGATATAATGAATTGAAGTGTCGTTTCACAATAATGACTTTCTCTGAACCTAGATTGATTCTCTATTAAAATGTAATTATTCGTACAGTGTGTAGTCAATTGTTCTTTTACTACCAATTCTAAAGTCTTTTTATACACTGGTAATATGGCCCGCATCGAGAACGACATTAACGAAATCATTGGTCATGACGTACAAATGACAAGACGCGAGTTCCTGAAGGTCATGACCAAGCCTTCGGAGGTAGCTCAAATTATCAAGGACCTACCAAACAACAAAGCCCCTGGAAAAGACGGCGTCGAATACAAGCTGCTCAAATATCTCCCGAGGAACGTATTGTGCAGTTGACATATATCGTTAACGCGATCCTGCGACTACAGCACTGGCCCAGCCAGTGGTCATTCCCATCTTGAAGCCGAATAAGAACGCGAAGTTCGCCGGCAGCTACAGGCCCATCTCATTGCTGTCGGCGATCTCCAAGTTGGTGGAGAAGATCGTCCTGATGGGACTGAACACTGTTCAAGAGGAGCTTCACATCGACGATGAGTCCCAATTCGGTTTCAAGAAGGGCAGGAGCACGGTGCAACAGGTCGTTAGGATAATTAATGACGTCAACGTCAACGTCAACCTCGGAAAGAACACTACCATGATGCGCCTCGATATTGAGAAGGCATTCGACACCGTCTGGATCCCGGGGTTACTTTACAAACTACACCACTACAACTTTCCGACATACTTCACTAAGCTCATTCATTCGTTCCTGACGGGCAGATCCCTGCAGGTTCGGGTGAATAATAAACTGTCAACACGGCGGGACATTCGCGAGGGAGTTTCGCACGGATCATGCCTGTCACCGAAGTTGTACAACTTGTACGTCTCGGACTTCCCAGAGTTCCCGAATATGAAGCTGGCCAAGTACGCCGATGACACAGCCATGTACGCGCATTCTGATAACGCACAAGCAGCGAATATGCTGCTGAAGGCGCACATGGCTAGTACCACGGCATATTACGACCAATGAAAGATTCGGGTGAACGCTGAGAAGTCCGAAGCAATAGTCTTCATGCGTCGGCTTACTGAGAACAAAATCATAACACCCATTTCGATCAGGGGAAACAATATCCCAACCAAGAGACGCGTGAAGTACTTGGGGGTAAGACTTGGCCAAAGACTGACGTTCAATAAATAATAATAATAAATAATAATAATAAATAATAATAATAAATAATAATAATAAATAACACCACAGGTAATTACGACCCCCTTTATCCCGGAAGGCTCTAGAAGAGCCTTATGTGGGAGGGGGCTACACATTTAGAGACAAGGGACACACACCCAATATCCGTGTATAGTGGAAAAATCCCTCTCACAGTATTTTCCACTGCCACGACCGGGGATCGAACCCGGAACTTTTGGATGAGAGGCAAGTGCGCTCACCTCTCGACCACCAGTCATACAGCATATACCCATATAAACGAGACAATACGGACGGTCTACTCCCTGTCCAGGAGTCTGTATCCGCTTTTGGTCAGGGGTAGCAGACTTAACCGACAAAATAAAAAATTGTTGTACACAATGGTGGTCAGGCCATCCATCACATACGCAGCACCGGTGTGGTGCAGTATACCGGTCACGACAATGAAAAAACTTCAAGTGCTTGAGCACAAATTTATGCGCCTCATATCAAATTCTGGAAGGTACACCTCCCTCAGAGACCTATACGCACATTGTAACGGCATAACCCTGATAGCGGACTACGTCCAACATATCTCTCAAAACTTCTATTCGTTCAAGTTGGGCGATAGCCCGCTAACAAGACATATAACACAAATTAGACAGCATAATGCCCCATTTCGGATTAAACACCCCTTACCATACCAGACGTTACCGATTTTCCGGCAACCTCTGTAGCCAAGCTTCAACAACTATAACTTCCGCTTACCCTATCCACCTTTACTAATATTTCATATCTTTGCCTATATTTAAATCTTTTCTGTCCCCCTCTTCCTTTCTGTTTGTATCCTTTTTGTCACGTTTATTATTCTTGTTTCTTTTTGTGCATTTTTGTCTTTAAATTCCCTTCTCGTCACGAATCTCTAATAAATTAAAATTTTATGAAATCAAAATTCTTAAAGGTAAAAGTTTAGGCCAGTCTGCGCAGCCCGGCGTTCATGCGTTTCGAAGAAGGTATCTCGTTTAAATTGAGGTATCTGCGTCAATTGAAATTTTTTTAAAAAAAGTGTTACAGTGAACAAGTTGTTTAAAGTATGTGTAATTTTAAGTTTTTTAAAATCTTTTATATTTGATATTTTTAATAGTATTACCTATTTTTATTTGCTTTGCTAAAAGGTGTTTAAGTTAAGTCTTAAAATTTGATTTTAACCAAGCCAGATCCGGTCCGCCCGGCCTTGCAATCGACCACTGCGATCAGTGCGGTGGTTGCACGGCCGGTCCTCGGACAGGTTCTGGGGCGGTATTATTGAATTAGAATTTTGAATAAATCTGTTTTAATTGATTGATTGGTAATATGGCAATATGTTAATGTGAACGATCCTTCTATTCGCGTCTGAATGACTTCTATTATATTTTCTAAAAATGAATATTAAACGTTCACAAAGAAGGGTTCAAAACGACTGTTTCAGATGGAGATATAATCTATACTTACTGTTCGTTTATGCTTAACTGCTTCACTGATGGAACCAATTGGAGGTCGTAACACTATAAATCTAACACAGTAAATACTAACACTTTCTTAAATTTAAACATTCAGAATTTTTGGAATGGGCGTAACTACCGATATTTTTCAGGTATTAGGATAATGTCCTTTCTGTATAGAGCTATCAATAACATTTAAAAATCTATTACCAATTACCTCAAAAGCAGTTTTTATCATTCTTGTGGATATACAACCAATACCTGATTTATTAGGTAAGTCAGATATAATTTTTCTCAGATTGTATATTTCAATAGGTTTAAATTCTGCTAATTTATTTTTTACTACTAAAGAATGTAACTCACACCCATTTTGTTTAGGGATACTTTCAATAATTTCATTAATACTATCTACAAAATATTCATTAAACTTCACCGTTATTAAAAAGTTATTTTCAATTACTTTATCCCTAAACTGGACTTTTTGAGTGCCGAGTGATTTTTGTTTTGACATGCTTCTGTCAATGTTTTCCACATAATTTTTGAGTTCTTATTTTATTATCGTCGATGTTTCGTTCATAATAATCCTGTTTCTGCCTTTTTAGTAATTATGCTACCTGGTTTCGTTTTTTCTTATATATTTTCTAGTCTTCATTTGCATTGCCTATTGTTGTAGCTATATATCTCTGATCCCTTTCTCGCATGCTTTCCAGACTTTCTTGATCCTTCGTTATTTTTTCAGGACAAATTTTATCTTATGACTTAGACATATTGTTTACAAAATTATCAGCTAATGTATCTATATTTGATATTGTTTTATCCCAGTCCACATTGCTTAATAAATTCGAAAAAGTTTCTTCGTTAAAGTTCTTATAACACCTTTTCTTCATTTCTACTTTTTGCTTGTTTACTCAAATATATACATATAAATATTGTTCCGAGAAGCTTCCGCGGTCGTTGGTATGAAAAATACCAGGTTCTCGGGTTGAACCGTGTCTGAGATTGTTAATGTCTTGACGTTTCGGCTCCCGTTTTGAGTTCGCTCTAAGAAGTAGGCAGGTTGAGGCCTTAGAGACGGATCGTGGTGAGATCTGGGGAGTAGGCAGATTGAGACCCCGGAATCGAACCAGTTGCACGAACTCCTAGCATTATTTTCTTTGACAATTTTTACTTGACCCACTTTTTCTCTTGAAAATGGCTCCAAAACGGGAGCCGAAACGTCGAGACATTAACAATCTCAGACGCGGTTCAACCCGAGGACCTAGTATTTTTCATATAAATATTGATATATAGATAGACTAAAAAACACACAACATTTTTAAGCACTTTCTTTGAATTATCTGCTTGCATGAAAATCTGAATATCGATCTAAAACAATGAGAATTTTACATTAATAACAATCAAAATAATGAATTAAAGTAATAATTTATGTGAGCTACTCATTAAATGATCATTAAAGCAGCACGATCCCTGCTTTCTGTGTCAAGATTTAAAGACGCTCTCATATTTCTTGCTTCGCTTTCGTTGATTCCCTGAGAGCCTACTCAAACATATTCTGTAAGGTCCTCTACTTATAATGTTTGTACTTTGTTTTTCTTCGACCCTTTTGTGGAAACTGGAACATAACAAAAAATTATAATTTTAAATTTCAGATTAATTTTGGAAATTTGTGTTCACTTTGATAAAATTGTTATTTTTTCTCGCCTACCATTTCGGTTTATTGCACCATCATTAAAAAAATTTAAATGACAATTTTATTACATACAGGGTCTACCCGAAAAGTTTGCGCTGCCTCACTATTTTGATCAGTTTACAGCTAATTCAGACGAATTGGGTGTCAATTATTAGGTTATTTATTAGTGTTGTACAAGAGGCTTATAGAAAGATTACTCCTCAAGAACTAAAAGTTAGGTAATCGATCTAATATTTCGATTAATAACTATTTCTCTTCTCAGAAAAACTAAATTTTCTCTAATTTTGATGAAACTTGAGGTATGTGGGTCAAGTGATTCTGAATTTCTTTTGGATGAAAAAATACCTAATAATTTTTCCATTTTTGGGAGTACAAATCGAGTTACTGTAGGTCATGGAAATTTTTCAGAAAGTTGATACTGCCCCATATGATTGACATCCAAATGAATTAGGACTTTCCAAACAATCATCTAAATTCAGTGCAAGCTGATTAAAATAGGGGGATGATGCAATCTTCACGGGCAGACCCTGTATATAACATAGCGACGTGGTGTTAGTTTTGAATACTTAAATATATGCAATAAAATAAAAATTGATGTTTTTGTTGAATAGGGTCGGCATGGATTTTATTTATATTCCATTAACATTATTTACAACACAAAAATTTTACAGCCTTTCATTCGCATTAAATGTCTAATTGTCGCACATTAATTCCTTATGATAAATTACTGTGGTAATTAATGCGGTTTAGAACCACGAAAAATTACTTTTGTAGATATTACAATGGCAATCAATAATACCCAATAGTATTTGTCGAATTGGGTAGTCAAAATAGGTTAAATATACTAGGGATTACTCAAATGGAGGGAAATATAATACACGTAACTGGATAAAAGCAACAAACAGTTGCTGTAATTATGCCACGATTGATCATGCTACAGACCCGAATTTAAATAAAATATCCAGAGCCACACACCGTGCTAAAATAAAATAGTACGTTACAGAAATCTACCATGCCCACTCTTTGGACAGAGCAGTCGCAATTCTCCTTGTAAATATTTAAATTTTTGTATAAATTAGTTTTTTATGAATTTTGTGAAACATATTGAAAATAAATTACCCTGAAAATTCTAAAATGAGATGGAAGTTTGTCCTCAAATTATATGACTCCTTTTTGTAGAACAATTCTAGTAACTCCAGAAATCCACAGGCTATCATGAGAGGATATAGTTAAACTATCAAATAGAAACGGTATTCAAAAATTTGCTGCACAAAAAAGAATCTAATAATAATAATAATAATAATATTGACTTTATTTGGCGGAGTTCAGTCAGATAGACTGCTCTTAACTCAACCAAATACAGTATTTTGATTATATAGTAATCTCATACAGTATGTATATATAAATCTATGCTTGAATCAAACATTGCACTTCACAGAAATCAAAGATGTATATATTCACTTGGTAATAGGCATATTTCAACTTATCAATGCTTTGAATGTTTAAATAACTATTTCAGTTATACAAAAAAAAAAAAATATATTCTTGATACTTACCTTAAACTGGCCCAGTTGTCAGAGACCAATTTTGGTGAAAAGTTAGAATTAATTGTTACCTCGCTAATTGTTTCATGAAAGGCTAGTTTTTTGGTAGTAGAAAATTATTCAAAAAAGTTTACTAAAATTTTTCCCCCTAACCTTCCTAAAATCTAGATTTTTGCTAATATCGAAAAATAATGAAAAAAGCGGATATTACCACGTGAAAGATCGGGAAATTTTACAAAAAAAATAGTATAATTTTTTTGCTATTTTAGCTCTGAAGAAAAAATAATTAAAAGAACACCACCTCGAAAAAATTACGAAAATTACATAAAACAACAAATTTTTATATGTTAATGGATAAAATATGACAGGCGTTAATAAAATAAACAGATTTATGATAGAAATGAAAAGTTTTCGTAATTTGATTCGCAACTACCCCCAAAAACGATCCTCTGAAATGAAAAAATCCAAATATTTGCTTATGTCTGGAAAAATAATTAAATAAATAAAAAAATAAATTTTCTAAATAAAGAAGGTAATTGTATTAAAAATAAGAAGCTTGTGATTGAAATATTATGTTTTAATATTTCTGCCCTCTAGAAATACACTTGAACTGTGCTAAGCTCAGTCAGGCAATTTATTTTACGATTGCAACAGACACTGAACCGCTAGATGGCGCCCGCTTACTATTTTACATGTCGCTATCGTAAAGATACCGAGATGTACCAAATAGTCAAGGGATCCTCGTGTCGTTCGTCACATGCCTACTTTGCACTGACGAGAGCCAACAGCTCGAAACTGCAGTCTGTAAGTGGTATAGGACGACTGGCACGAGAGCTCCTTTAAGTAGGATCAGTCTTTCGGCTGATGTTTGTTGCAATCGAAGCACTAGCGTTTTGTTAGTAATATGCGATTATTACACTTAACGCGCCAGGCTTGTAACTTGTAATTCACCGCTCGGTAGGGCACATAGCCCGGAGAGTAGTTGTTGTGAATATGGTTCCTATGTTATTGGATTTCAGGACTTTTGAAATTTTGTCTGTGACACCTTTGATGTAGGCTAGGAAGGCTTTTTGCTGAGGAGGAGTTTCTGTCTGTTGAATTTGGGAAGGATTTTGTGCTTTGTGTATGGATCGCGTTATATGTCCTTTGTCGTAACCGTTCTGTAGAAGTGCTTCTTCTAATGTTTGTAGTTCGGATTGCCTGTTGTGATTGTCTGTTAGTCTGAGGGATCTGGTTACAAGAGTGTTGACAACGGAATTTATTTGTGATGGATGATGATGTGATTTTGAATTTAGGTAACGGTTGGTGTGGGTTGGTTTTCTATACACAGAGTAAGAAAATGGTTTCAAAACGAGAGCCGAAAAGTCGATTTTGTATAAAACTTAGCTATAGTCTTTGTGACTAATTTTCTCTCTTTTGAAAATTTCTTAAGATACCAACCTTTCATATATTGAGAGGTATTTTATTTGAATCACTGTAGGTACGGTCGTGAGCAAAAAAAAATAGGACAAGTCTTATAAAGGCATTTTGCTAAAATCTAGTTGTGTACATCTAACTTTAATTTTTGTGACATTGTCAGTTAATTTTCATAATTGATTGCAAGTGTGCAAAAAACTAATATGCCTCATATAAGCGATTTAGTTAAATCTGGAGTTATTGCTAAAGCAGAAGATGGATGGTCAATGAGACAAATTGCATTGGGTTATAATATTGACAGAAACTGGGTGTGTAACATTTTAAGAAGGTGGAGAATAAACGGCACGATTAGTAGAAATCCTGGATCAGGGCGACGAAGGATATCACTTAAACAACAAGATTTGAAATTAGTAAATGCCTTAGTAGAAAATCCATTTTACTGGGTTATTCAGGCTGCTGAAGGAACGAATTTTTTTTGGATCGAGTAGTACTGGTCGCCGGCGAGTAAGACGCTGTCATGCAGCAGCACAGAAATACTTACTTAAAGCTGAACATAAAGAAGCTCGAGTAGGATTTGCGCTTGAATTTTTAGTGCATGATGTAAATTTTTGGAACAATGTAACGAAAAAACTTCCCAGTCAACACACAGTGGTCATATTCGTGTTTATCGCCCTCCGAATACTCGATTTGATGATAAATATATATCTAACAATGATAAAAGTGGTAGATTTTCCGTCAATATGTGGACTTGGATATCGGCACGTGATCCTGGTGTCTTGTGGTATATTGAGGAACAATTTAATAGTGAAACGTATAGTAGGATTTTAGACAATATTATGCTTCCTTCTGTGTCAATTATTTCCTAATAATGAGTTCATATTTCAACAAGACAATTGTTCCGTTCATACTGCTCATACCGTAACTAACTGGTTTCAAGATAACAACATCAATGTTCTTAACTGGCCCAGTCATAGTCCAGATCTTAACCCTGTGGAAGAAATATGGGGACTACTCGTAAGAAGTATCCAAAAACAAAATGTGAAACCACGGAATAACCAAATATTAATAGTTAGTTTCTTGTTAAGTAGGGTATCCTTTGCCCTTTGATCCAGGATTTCTACTAATCGTACCGTTTATTCTCCACTTTCTTAAAATGTTACACACCAAATTTTTGTTATTGTTATAACGCAGTGCAATTTGTCTCATTAACCATCCATCATTTACTATAGCAATAACTACAGCATTAAAATAAAAAATAAATTAAAAGTGATATCTATTTTATTTCGGCTACTCATTACATATTCAAATAGAGACAGATTACATTAGAAAAAAAAAGTTGTCCTATTTTCTTCTGCTCACGACAGTACTTGAAATTTTGCAGCTATAGAATTTAGAGCTCTAATGAAGGAAAAATTGAAATTCCTCCCCTAATCTGCCTGGTGACTGTATGTGGTGTGTTTACTAAGGAATACTTTTTTGCAAGCCGTGCAAAAATTATTAACTTTAATACTTAAAACTAAACATATTTGTAATACTGGTAATAGAAAGCCTTAGTTATCAATTTTTAGATTGTTTGTTCTCTTACTGTATATAGAACAGCTAAAGTAATTTTTTTGTAATTTTCACGCTCTAATCGCCCCCGTCGCGATTAATTTCTTCATTGAGGCAGAAGTAATTATAACGCAAATGAAGTTTTCGTCTATTATTAATTATAATGCCATTAATAAATTATATGTTTTGTAATTCAAATTCATTTCAAAGTTGTTCCATGACCCCTACACTAACACCTGCTGATTTAATCTTGAAAGTAACATAAATTAACGACTATTTTTCGTTTAATGTTCTTGGCGTACACCAACAATATCTAAGCCATCATTAGTTATACGGAATGAGGGAAAACATTCTTGTAAAATTAAAGTTTGTAAACTTTAGTAATTTATAATTAAACTGGGGTAAGTTTTTGTTTTGCCAAAAAATATTTTTGTTCAATTTTAATTGGATGGGCCGAATAGTTCAAGGATGGCGAAGTTTATTTTGAAATTTCATAATTAGAAGAACTTTACTTGTTACAATCTGATAAGTTAACAACAGATCATCGCCATAATAGTTCTGGTGAAATTTTCCATTCATTATAGGAAGGAAAGTGTGAATTTTTGTTGGAGATATAAGGTATTTTTTAAAATGTTCATTTTATTTACTTATTTGCCCAATAGATTCATTTACAGGATAAAGTTTATAATAAGTTTACAAAATATAAAACGGCAGCCTATATTAAACCTAAATCCATTATACGATAATATGGGCTTCGGTTTGCAAATTGTGTTCTCGACCTGTAAAATACACTTGATACATAAATAACCATTAGAATTAAGTACGATTTATTATTTTATTAAGTAAATGTTTCAAAAATATATAATTATATTAGTACTGACATTGAACAATTACACAATTGGCCGATGTTCGTGTGAATCCACGCTAATGTGTCTGAAGGTCCTTTTTTTTTTTACTCTTCCTAAAAAGATCATAGGATGTTCACCTAAAGGATTCGATGTGACTTATTGTCTGAAAGTTATTTGTGGCATTCTACGAATATTCTTTCCTATTATTTGGGTTTTCTACCACGTGTACTATTATCCTCTTCAAAACAAATCACCGAATCTACAAAATAATAGAATTATTGGAAAAAAAGCCTCTGCGCCCGAGACGTTTACGCCAAAGGAAAAGTCAGAGGTTATGTTTTGCAAATAATATAAATCGGAATAAACACAAAAATAATGTATTTTGCTGACGTTTCGGAAAGTAATCTCTTTCCGTTTTCAAAGCTATTTTTTGAAGAACTCTTATTTTGCTGTGTATGTCAAATACACAGCTTTAAGATTCTATTTATGTTATTTCCATAGATACTTACTACTTACACAGAACATAGAACTGATGATATTTTTTAGATAATGTTGAGTTTGTTAAGTTCTTCTTTTAACATTGGTAGCCAGGTTGTACAAATATCTACAGAACAATTCGATACGCACTTATCTTCATTTAATAAGATTATTGCTGATTCTTTAATTTTTCTTTTTTTGGTATCTGTTTCTTTTGTTAAAATTTTTGCCGAGTCCCAGTTTATTCTATGTCCGTTTTCCCAAGCATGTTCACAAATCTTTGATTTCTGAATTTCATTATTTCTAATGTAGTTCTTGTGCTCATCCAACCTCACACTGAAAGGTCTGGATGACTCACCCACATAACATTTATCACATTCGCACGGGATATTGTAAATACTTATGATATACATGTGACTTATTCAGACGTAAAATACAAATCTAACTTACTTTTTATTTTCGGTAAACTGCTAGCACCAAATGGCATTGACCGGACGTCTTTGCGCTATCTTACAGCCTAACATTCTTAAAATCTTTATTAATTAATCTGAAAGGGAAATTTGTTTGATATGAACTCAGTAAGACGCAATGAAAGGATAGGATTTTTGGTAAAGGTATATGTTGGTTTTTATAGATAATTTTTGTTACAGTTACAAATTTCATATGTATAAGTATAAGGTTAACAGTAACATAACAACAATATTACCCATCTGGTAAATTTAAGTGTAGATAAAGTGTTTGAGTGCTCTGCTGTAGAAATTAAACTAAGTGAAACTGTATATTGTATTATATGTCTGTACATAACATCTGATTCTGACACAAATAATGTTTTATGTAAATTAGAGAAAACCTTGTTTCATATTTAATAAGTATCATATTTCTTATGTAATTTTATGCGGTGATGTCAATATTGATTTATTATGTAAAGACAAAAATACCTTAGACTTCAAGGTGCTTATCAATTCTTATTGTATGTATTCAGCTTTTGAGAAACCCTACCGAAATATAAACGAAAAAGGTACGGCAATAGACTATATGCTTACAAATTTAAACAACCAAATTCAAAAAAAAAAAATCCTACATACAGGTTTATCGGATCACTCTGATCAATATTATTATCGATTTGAATGTCCCACAAAATATAAACACGTACAAATTCAAATCATTTCCCAAAAACAATATTTCAAAATTTGAATAGGCTTTAAGTATGGAGACTTAGTATAATGTTTATAACAACCAAACAGTGGAATATAAATACTCAGCTTTTCATAATATGTTGCACAGTCACTATGATCTATGTTTTAAATTTGTTAGTAAAACTCTTGACTCTAAAAATGATAATAACTGGATAACACTAGTAGATTAAGTAGCATCAGTACATTTAAAAGAAATATTTGCATTACAAAAAAATGGTATAATTCTCACCGAATAAAAATCTCGAACAAATTTAATTCTTGTCCAAGAAATTTACCAAAGACCTATACATCTCAAAATAACCTAACTAAAATTCTAGATTTACCTAATAATGAGAATTTAATATGCTTACAACCGATCACAGTTTCAGAAATAGTTGAGACTAAAAATAATTTAAGAAATTCAAATTCATTAGGCCCTGATGATATTTCTACTAAAATAATAAAACTCTATGCCTATCAGATAGCCGAAGCACTAAGTCATTATCATTAACCAATTTTTTAAGGAGGGCACCTAACCTAGCTTATTAAAATTATCTAAAGTTATCCCCCTATATGAAAACAGTGACCGCAAGAAAAAATTGTAATTATCGACCGATAGCAATATTATCAGTATTCTTCAAGATATTTGCAACGTTATTATCTAAACGCATAAAAACATTCCTGGAATCTGGCAACATTTTATCTCCAAATCAGTATGGTTTTAGAGAGGAAACAGTACCTATGTAGATTTTCTGGGTGCCAAATCTGAGAAGCTGCCAGTCGAAGTAGATATACCACAGGGTAGTGTTTTGGGACCACTGTTATTTATTTTTTACACAAATGGCTTAGATAACTATGATATATACTGTCGACATTCTATGATGCTTTTGCTGACGATATTACTATTATTGCAAGTGATAAATTAACAAATAATAATAATAATAATAATATGTCTTTTTTTTTTAATAAGTAAAGCCAGTCTTCCTTCTCCCTGCCTCCGATACCAGAGAGGGTACGCTGGGAGCGCCAGTAACCACTCTCTACACCGTAGAGTCAGTGATCACTGGTTCCGTGACTCGTGTGCCCTGAGCAGACGCAATGAACCAAGAATGACAGCCTTCTGCATTCTCCCGGCTAGGACTTCCGCCGATTGTCGGCATGCCGGTATGATGTTCAATTCTGAAAGCAGCGTGTGTCTCGTTCCACCGAGAGCTCCTATAATCAGTACCACCAGCTTGACAGTATGGTCTGGATACAGTCTGCGGAGTTCGAAGAGTAGGTCTCGATATTTTGTCCGCTTTTCTTCCTCCTTCAAGACAATGTTGTTCTCCGCGGGAGCCGAGAACTCTATGACGAACATTGTTTTGAGTTGGTGGTCTATGAGGTCTATGTCAGGCTTGTTTGCCTGTATTTGCCCGACCGTGGGAAACGAGTAGTTCCAATAAATTAGACACCTCTCATTCCCCATAACGGACTCAATATCCCCCGGAGCATAAGGCCCCCTTACGTTCCGGGGGATATTGAGTCCGTTGTGGGGAATGAGAAGTGCCTAATTTATTGGGACTACTCGTTTCCCACCGTCAGGCAAATACAAGCCAACAAGCCTGACATAGTACTCCTCGACCACCAACTCAAGACAATGTATGTCGTGGAATTCTCAGCTCCCGCTGAGAGCAACATTGTCTTGAAAGAGGAGGAAAAACGGACAAAATAGAGATTTGCTCTTCGAACTCAGCAGGCTTTATCCAGGCCATTCTGTTAAAATAGTGGTACTGATTATATGAGCCCTCGGTGGAATGAGACAGACGCTGCTTTCAGAACTAAAGATCATACCGGCATGCCGAGATTCGGTAGAGATCTTAGCCGGCAGAATGCAGAAGGCTGTCATCCTCGGTTCATTACGTCTACTCAGGGCACACGATTCGCGGACCCGGTAGTCACTCACCCCACGGGCGTGGGGAGTGGCTATTGGTATTACCAGCTCCCCTCTGTGAGGGTCGGAGCCACAGAGTAGGGTGACTGGTTTTTTGTAAAAAAAAAATATGTCTTTATTTATTATTGAATACAATAATAAAAGGGCGAAGTTCGGTAGAGTGAGATACTCTCTGCTCTTCCACTTAACCCTAAATGATTCTGCCCACAATTTGAACTAAAATCTTCTTGCGTTATCCAGTTATCTCAAGAACAAAAAATTTCTGATAAACCAAGATAAAACTTTTATTATGCAGTTTCATCCTATTGGTAAAAAATATACATCAAGTGTATAAATTAAGAACAATAAAAAATCAATTCAACAAGTAACATCACAAAAAGTTTTTGGAATTAATATAGATCTATCCTTGAATTGGAACACACATAATACGTTTATAAGCAAAAATTGTGCAAGTATTTGTTTTGTATTAAAACGATTGCGCCACATCACCAGTTTAGATACTCTTTGTAGAGCGGTTTTTTATGATAGTTATCAAAAGTAAAATTTTCGTTATAGTTGTGAAAAAAATGTTGTTGCAAGTTCGAGAAACATATCCACGGGGTGTCATTTGTTGCAGTTACAATAATTACTCTTGTGGAATTGATTTTTATCAGATTTCGTTACACTTCCGCAAAATTCCTTCGAATGAGATTTTTGCTACTTTCAAGTGTGATGACTTTGGATACGTGTTGGTATGTTCTTTGACATTCATACAGTTTACAATGGTACACACCGCCTCATAATAATCTTGTAATAGATTTTGGCCATTCCTTCTTTTTTTTCCATAGTTGACAAATATCCTATGTGCATGCATAATAATGCATTAGTTTCCTTTTTCTAGACGGGTATTTCAAACGAGGTACTAAAACTATTTGGCTTCGCATTAACCATTAGCAAATAATATAATTTAGTTGTTATGCGATATTTTATAATGTGCTTTGCGTCAGTAACATTATTTTATGAAAACTCATTTGGGATTTATGAGGCAAAAAGTACTTTGCAAATAAAGCATGCTAATGTACTGCAGAAAATTAATGGCGGCATTTAATGAGCATTAAAACATAACATAGCTTTCACAGTTTGGGAACTAAAATACTTTTTGTGTAACATGTGAAAGTGGCCTGGAATTATTTTTGTTTTTGAGAGGGATGCACCCGTGTAATCTCGTCTCGTTTAGATTTGACCGTAATAAGTTCACAGTAATTAGAATTTATGAGAATATGCATTCTGCATACTAAAATATTTGTAGCGGTATACGCTAAATCCTCTTTATTTCACTGGAGTTTCATGTACAGATATAGTTGCTCTATTTATTCGTACGCGGGCCGGTGTGAAATTTGTGTAATGGAACTTTATGTGACTTTATTAATATGCGCGAAATTTTAACACGTCATTATCATCAATAGATTTTGGTGGCTGACCGGTATTTTGCTAGCCGTAAATATTTTTTATGAGCTTATATCTACAATGCTGCCAAACAGGGACGTCAAGAGAAATTTTAAGTTTTTTATTAGATTTATTATGTATTTGTTGTTGTTGAAATTCCTGGTTATTTTCTATGCCGCGCTGACAGGCCTAATCGTAGAGGTGGAGGCGCTGCGTTCTACATAAGGTCAAATTTAATGTTTTCTAAAAGAATGGATCATCTAGAAAATGTTTCACAAGTCGAACAGCTTTGGATAGAAATTAAAATTAATAAGCGGAATATTATTTTAGGTGTTTTGTACCGACCTCCAAATGTTCATTATAGCGAACTCTCCGTACTCGACGACCAACTTGCAACTGTGTTGCCATTGTCTGCAAAAATAATTATACTTGGCGACCTAAACATTAACATGCTGAAACCGAATTTGCCAGCCTATATGTATTTTGACAATATATTGCAAACTTATAATTTATAACAAGTAATATCTGACCCCACTAGAATTAATAATATATCTGCCACCCTGATAGATATCATTGCCACAACTAAACCAGAAAACATTAGCAAAACTGGTACTGTTCATATGCCCAATGTGACCGATCATCTTTTAACGTATTGTTGTATAGACTGCCCGACTATAAAAAGTCCCACAAGGTTAATTAAGATACGTGATTTTAAGAATTTCAATTTTGATTCATTTTCGTTCAGCGCGAGCATAATTAATTGGTCAGCAGTGAAAAGCATGGAGGATATTAATAATCAAGTTGACTTTGTCACTGACAATATTCTATCACTTTTTAATAATTTTGCACCAATAAAAACAATTAAAATAAGTAAACCTCCAGCACCATGGTTGACCGACAATATTAAGTTCATGATCAAACTCAGAAATGTTGCGTATTCTAAATATAAACAAGCACAAAAAAATAACAAATATACCATGGAGCAAATAAATTCTAAATGGATTTACTACAAACAGCTACGGAACCTAGTAACTTCATCCCTTCGTAGAGAAAAGAAAGCTTACTTGGAATGGCGTTTAGATAATTAAATATCAAATTCTCGGGAATGGTGGAGAACTATTGAGAATCTTAGTATAAACAACAAAAAGGGTAATATGGATATCCCACAGAACTTGCGCAACCCAGATAACTTTAACGAGTATTTTATTAATTCCGTACCTCCAACTCAAGTTCAAGAAAACACTATAAACCACTATGAAAGCAATTATCACGAAAACATAGATATTTCTAACCTTTTCAATTTTACTAAAGTCTCTACAGAAGATGTCGAAAAAGCTGTTCACTATATCAAATCAAACGCGGCAGGTGTTGACAATATTTCACTAAAAATTTTGAAACTTTGCTTACCCTATTGTCTAGAGGCCATTACTTTTATTATTAACACGTCCATCGAAAGCAATATATTTCCATGTCAATGGAAACAAGCGGTTGTAACACCTATTGCGAAAAATAATTCACCAGAAATATTTAAAGATTTTAGACCAATAAGCTCTTACCTGTTTTGTCAAAGGTTATGGAACGTATTATCTACTTACAATTTACTGAATATTTAACAACAAATAGTCTTTTACTCCACCGCCAATCAGGATTTCGCGCCAAACATAGTACAGTGACAGTCTTGACCGACATCATTGATGATTATCTCACAGCTATTGACCACTCTCAAATTACTACGACAGTGTTATTAGATTATAGTAAAGCATTTGACTGTTTAAATTACAATTTATTACTTGCAAAATTATCTTATTTGGGAATATCAGAAAATGCTATTCAGTGGTTTAAATCTTACTTGAGTAATCGAAGTCAGCAGGCAAAGATCGTGACTTGTAGCGAAAGCTTTTATTCGGAGCCACTTACATTAGATAGAGGGGTTCCACAAGGATCCCTTTTGGGCCCAATTTTATTTGTTTTATATATGTCCGATTTATACAGGCAAATTAAGCACTGTGTATTTCACTCATATGCCGACGATCAGCAGATATATATTTCTTATGAGCCATTGGATGCAGTGAATGCCTGTACAATGATTAATGACGACCTAGAACGAATTTCCCGATACTCAGATACTCATGGTCTTATACTCAATGCTGAAAAAACTGCGTCTGTAAATATTGGAACAAAAAAATTATTAAGCAAGTTGAATATAGGCGACATAAGTATATTTTTAAATGGCACTAAAATAAATTCCTCGGCGTGCGTAAAAAATCTCGGTTTAAGAATTGATGCTCAGCTTACCTTCAATGACCATGTCAATCATATAATCCAAACCTGTTATGCTAAACTCAGATACATGTACCAGTTTAAATATATATTATCTACTAAAGTAAAACTGAAATTAGTTGAATCACTTATTTTATCTGTTCCCGCGTATGGTGATTTAGTTTACGGGCCTTGTCTAACAAACAATGTTCTATTCAAAATCCAAAAACTGCAGAATTCATGCATTCGATTTGCCACCTTAGCTGGGAGGCGAGATCACATAACGCCGATAATGGTTGAGAACAGAATATTAAACATTAAAAAAAGATGGATTCTTCACTTATGTTGTCTGGTGCATTCCCTTTTAATAAGTAACGTCCCCACCTATCTTCGAGAAAAACTTAAATTTAGATCAGATATACATGATAACAACCTTAGACACGTAAGTAATATATTGCACATACCTAAGCATAGGACCACGTCATTTAAGTCAGCTTTCTGTTATGGTGCCACATATTATTATAATAGAATTCAAGACAACGTTCAAGCATTGTCATATAACGTCTTTAAGAAAAAAATCAAAGAGCAGCTCCTAAGAGATATTTTAAATTGAATTTAATAATTAAAAAAAAAATACCTAAAGAAAATTAATACATAAATTTTAATTTAAAAGTAAACTGAAGCAAAATATATTGTATACATGGTTTATTTCTATTTATTTATTGTTTTTTTTATTGTTATTATTAGATTTTACAATAAATGGTAGGACTCTCTTCATATAATATAATAATGTTACTGCCATTAAATTTAATATGTTATATAGGTTAATTACTCATATTTTTATTTAAGTATTTCAAATGTGATTGATGTTTCCTCCGGTTTTTCCTCATTCCTTTTAGTTTTTGTAAATATGGTGTTTTATGATTAATTTGTTTGTATCCTAGTTGGAGTTAATAGCAGCTTTACGCTGACATCCCGCCAGGTTAAATAAAGGCATTTATTATTATTATTATTATTATTTATTAGTTTTATTAGGGCATCTATTGTACTGACTGTTATAAAAGTACCAAAGCGGAATTTTTAATCTAGTATTTTCTTACTTTTGGTAAAGGCCTAAAAAGCCGAAACACGTGTAGAATTTTAATAAATTTTTTGTAGTATTTGAAAAGCATACTTTAATATTACATATACTTAAAATATTGAAAAATGCTTCAAAAGGAGCCCTCTGCAGAATACATTCAATGTATATTGTCTGAAAGTTATTTGTGTCATTCTACGAATATTCTTTCCTATTATTTGGGTTTTCTACCACATGTATTATTATCCTCTTCAAAAGCAAATCACAGAATCTACAAAATAATAGAATTATTGGGAAAAAGCCTCTGCGCCCGTGAGGTTTGCGTCAAAGGAACAGTCAGAAGTTATGTTTTGCAAATAATATAAATTGGAATAAACACAGAAATAATGTATTTTGCTGACGTTTCGGAAAGTAGTCTCTTTCCGTTTTCAAAGCTTTTTTGGAAGAACTTTTATTTTGCTGTGTATGTCAACTACATAGCTTTAAGATTCTGTTTATGTTATTTCCATAGATACTTACTACTTACACAGAACACAGAACTGATGATATTTTCTTTTAGATAATGCTCAGTTTGTTAAGTTTTTCTTTTAACATTGGTAGCCAGGTTGTACAAATATCTACAGAACAATTCGATACGCACTTATCTTCATTCAATAAGATTATTTCAGTTTCTTTAATTTTTCATTTTCTGGTATCTGCTTCTTTTGTTAAAATTTTTGCCGAGTCCCAGTTTATTCTATGTCCGTTTTCCCAAGCATGTTCACAAATCTTTGATTTTTGAATTTCATTCTTTCTAATGTAATTTTTGTGCTCATCCAGACCTTTCAGTGTGAGGTTGGATGAGCACAAGAATTACATTAGAAAGAATGAAATTCAGAATTCAAAGATTTGTGAACATGCTTGGGAAAACGGACATAGAATAAACTGGGACTCGGCAAAAATTTTAACAAAAGAAGCAGATACCAAAAAAAGATAAATTAAAGAATCAGCAATAATCTTATTAAATTAAGATAAGTGTGTATCGAACTGTTCTGTAGATATTTGTACAACCTGTCTACCAATGTTAAAAGAAAAACTTAACAAACTCAACATTATCTAAAAGAAAATATCATCAGTTCTGTGTTCTGTGTAAGTAGTAAGTATCTATGGAAATAACATAAACAGAATCTTAAACCTGTGTATTTGACATACACAGCAAAATAAGAGTTCTTCCAAAAAAAGCTTTGAAATCGGAAAGAGACTACTTTCCGAAACGTCAGTTAATTTCAAAATCCATCGTTATTTGTTAAGTCATCTAGCTACAAACATAAATATTATAACAACCTTTACATAAAATTACATCAAATGAATACAATTTGTAAGTATTAAATCTCCGAAACTCTTATAACTTTTAATAATGAGATAATGTATAGAAATAATTGATGAGAACAAATTTTCGAAGTTTTATATAATTCAAAGGTTCCAGGTTGCTCCGATTTATTTATGAAGAGATCTGTGTCTTCCTGTCATATAGCACTTTTTCATTAGTGTTTTATTTATTTAATATCCAGTAGACGGAAGAGCTGTTTATTGATTTCAGGCAAAGCTCGTCAATGCGGCACATGCCTCTGGGGATTTTTTGTGCCGATTCAAATTTCAGCTTCCAGGAGAGGAGTACACAACTCAAAACATTCTTACTTTCGTTACTTGCCTACCTCGATTTTGCAGCTTATATAAACACGAAATCTTTTTATATGGAAGCATGTATCGCTATCAGATATTCAAAGCAATTATAAAAATATAGAACTGATTTATGGAAATAAGGCCTATCGGCGATGCTAAATAAATGCACAAAAAATGAAGTAACGAATTTTATATTTTTTATAGAGAATGTTCCATAACTTGTGACATGCATGAGGATATGGGTAAAATACAAAACTTATTAACAAAATTAATTGGTCTGTCGTCACGAGGGCTAGAGGAACTAAGGCACTGGAGTAGTTCTAGTTTTAATAGTAAAGTGATCAGATTAAGAAAGTGATTAGACTAATAGTAGTAATTGGTATTGCAATTATGAGAATTAATTGTAAGTTAATTAATTGTTAAATAAATCAATGGTTCGTAAAATCTGTGTTGCAATTTTTGCATTCGCGCTTGGAGTGTTTACTAAATGGTATAAGTACGTAACAGTAGCATCTACGTAAATTTTTAAGAGGGGTATTTCAAAGTGATTGTTTTATATTCCTATCAATTAACTATTCCGTTTCTATATTTACTATTGAACTGACTGGGTCGCCCAGGACAGTAGCATGTAGTCGCTTGTAAATCTGACCTCGAATCAAAAGCAGCTGGTGTCAAAACAGACACTAATTATTTCTAAGTCAATTTCTAAGAATATACTAGCAATATTTTTCAAAATTCACCGTTTTTTCCCTTGATATATTGGATAACTAACTGTTTTGTAATATTAGTAAACAGATTGATTACATCTAAATTTGTAAGAAGTTTGTAAATGTAGCGTACTTTCCTACAATTAAGCACGGAAATACCATAATCGTAAAACTAACAAATGTTATACCTTTAAGGCTAAAATGCCGACAGGCTGGAGGCTGTAATGGCCAACTACGATAAACAACCGTAATTTGGAAATTACGCTCATTTACACATCCCTCGAGAGGTATACGAGAGACCGCCGAAATGCAGGCAAAAGAGGTCAGTCATATTTCTATTCCCAAACCATTCACTTCGTATATTTAAACTTAAGATTCGTAACCACTTTTTGTTAAAGTTTTGTTTAATAAATAACTCCTTCTAAAGAACATTTAATTAGTTGTACCCATACAACAGTGAACTTTTAAATAATTTGATTTTCAGTTACTTTCGTTGACTTGAGACTTATTTACTTTATGTTAAAACTCTATGTCAAAACGTTCAAATTTGGACCTCAAATTATACTACAAGAATTCACGATGTACTCGAAATACTACTGTGAAAGCTATTCGCTTCTGAATCCGTCACAGTATTGAACATTTCGTCGATTTCACTGTCGCTGAAGTAATATAAATCGCTCTCAGCTTCGCCCATATCTTTCACTTCGTCGTCCTCGTTTTCGTAGTCGGAATTATAATAATCATCATCATCGATAAATCTTGGTTCCCATCTGGCATGTCATCAGCAAGTTTATCGACTGGCGACCCACTGACCTCTTCAGAATTTTGGCATATTGTATTCTGGCCAAAATGATATAAACTGCAACATTTTCAATTCAATTTCTTGTATCAACAAGATTTCGTTTTGCGCCCAGCTTTACAATCACAGGCGATGATTTTTAACAAATCTTCTGGAACGAGTGGTTTGTCTGTCGTTTTTGACATCAGTCCATTTTCCATTTTACACCAGATGAAATCAATTGCATTTTTAGTTCTTTCACAATACCATCGATGAATCTGATAAAATGTTCTTAGGCTGTTATAATCAGCCGCACCCTCGATTGGTGGTAAAGAGGACAGTTTGACATCAATTGCAACATCTTTTTGCTCAGTTTTCCGAAACATTCATACTTTAGTAAACCTAATATTTTCTTATTTTTAATGGAAGAACCATAAAGAGCGGCTATTATTTTCTGTCCACAAGATTTTATACTCTCGACATATGCGTTCTCACTATAGAAATTATGAAGGACGTCCTGGATTAGCTCTGGATACTCGACAAATATGTTTGTTGTATAGAAATCGCGTAACGAAACAAAAATTATATACAAAATCTCAGAGAGAGAAAAATGGCTGTATGCGTAATTTTCCTATAATATATAGATAGGTGTAAATGTAATCTAATTATAGATCGATAAAGAAATGTATATAAGGCGATAAGTCGAGAAATTCTCTTACCAATCTTAAATCTTGAAGTGGACTTGCTTCAGGTCTTTGGGATGGCTTCGTGAGGGTCCTCTTTTATGTACTTCAATTGGATTATCTCCACACCAACAATAACACATGAACAATAGTACAACAGCGATAATAATTTTGCTAAACATATAGTTTAAAAAAAAAGGATAAATTTAAATAACAATTGCGGAGAGAAAACGGCGAATTGCACGGTACGCACATGCAAAGATATCTCGTCTGCCTTTTTTCAGAGTTTTTTTTGTTTCTTCCCAAAAAAGGTTAGAGAAAACCTAGACTCTCACATGCGCGGACAAATAATGAAAATAAACGCGTACAATTTAAAAGTAGATTTGGTGCACTTATAAACAAACAACCAAACAATAAAATTAAACTAATAATAAAAAAAAAGAAAATTAATGGAAACTAAACATTTATTAATTTGGATCCGTGAGAACGCAGAAGTTGTGTCGCACCCAGAAAATGCATGGGGAAGGATTATATACGCAAAATCAGCGTATTTGAAAGACTTTTGAGCGAATAATTTTTTACATGTTTTGCTATGTGCTGGTTTTTGGTTTCGCCTCTCTAATGCAATATCTAGACACTAGTTTTTCTTAGAGCCTTCTTTCAACATTGGTTCACAATTCTTAATGCTATTTACTGGATAGCCATAAAAGCAATACAATATTGCCCACGATAATATATAGTTGATATGTGAATCAGCAATTTCTTCAATATTTTGTTCCTTTTTACAATTTGGAACAAAATTTGATAAATCTGACAGCGGCTCGAAAAAATCATAGAAAGCTGATTTTGCTGTTTTTCGAAGTTCGCGATATTCGTCAAATATGCTCATTGGATGCGTTGACAGTTTATGTTCAAAGTAATGCATAACTTGTTGGCCACTTTTCTTTAACAAGCAAGTTTTTTGAAAAATTGCTGTTGGACTGATTGGCTGATTCTACGAAATTTTACTTTTGAATATATGAAACTCAAAGAGTTAACACTTGATTTTTTTTGAAAGCTATATCCACTAATCTATTTCCAATTAAATTATTTACTTTATTACTTCCAATATCAATTTACTTCATAATTTAATATGGTACTAGTCTGCTAGAAAAAACTTGGAATGCACATGTGCGAGGAATGTTAGTGAATTTGTCTACCACGGAGAGCGTGAAAATTCAAAAAAAAAAATTTAAAACTGAACAGTAACTAAGAAAAATCTCTATGTATGAATAAAATATGAATGAGATTAAGACCATATTTTTATAACAATGCATATCTTTTTTTAAAGGGCACATTGGATGTTTTATAGGACACACGAGCTATATTTACCTATACAAATAGTTATATGTACCTTGTGCAACAGAAAATCATTGCGCGCAGGTACATGTGTGTCGTAAATGGCCGAAAATGGACCGAATTTTTATATTATGGATTTTTGGAGTCATATCACCCAAAAGTACACAAAAAATCTACATTTTGACAAGGAGAAAATTGTGTAACGATAAACGGCCATAAAGTTAGCGCGTTTTAAAAATCTCGTAAAATTTCAGAAAAAATGGCATTGTAGCAATACTAATGGAGCTTTTGACGGCAGGCTACTTATAGGTATTATTAGACACCTTCACACAAAATTTCATCTAATTCGAGTAAGATTTGCCCAAGTTATCTCAAAATCAATTTTTGGTAAGAAAAACGTAATATATGTGGATTACATGGGGGTGGGGGGGTACGTAACATCACGAAAATTTTAGCGGAGGTTTCTTGAACAGTAACAATAAAAGTACCATATTTTCGTTGCCTAACTTACAGTTTAAGGGGTCCAAGAAAAAACTTCCCCAAAAGGGGGTTAATTTGCCCCTTTTTCGAGTTTAAAACAACGTTCAGATAGTTGCAGAAGGTAGATGTTCTAGGAATATCTTATGTTTAAGACAACTAATAACTACCCAAAGTTTGGAATCTCTACGAAACATTGTATTATTCTCCAATATTTTCAGTTTGGCACACTCCTAAATGGCATATAAGCTTCGTTTATAAATGATCTTGGTATTTTCGTTTTATTATCCGGTATTTTAACCAAAAGATTAGATCCAAAATCGTCATCCAAAGGACCCCGCACACAAACATGGGATTTGAGATCCTAGTGGAAATGGTCGAAATTGAAATACTTATGTTGTAGTTCAGACCTTCCTAATGAAAAGTTAAAATGGGACCAAGGCTCGAGGACCTTTTATTTTGTAGTTACAGCGAGGGTAGACGTAGAAAATTAGAATACATTGGATTTGGGATGCAGGTGAAAACTGTTGGAATTGAGATGTGTTGTAGTTCAGACCTTCCTGATGAAAAGTTACACAGAGGGCAAAGGTCGAAAATTCGAATACATCTGAAATATTCTCTGAAGTACAAACATCTTCTTCAAAATTATTATCTTCTTCGAATTTTTCAATATCATAAATATCAGGACTATTTTCTAATTGCTCAGGCTCCTCATCAACCACAGCTTTGTTGACAAAATTATCTGCATTTTGACAAAAAGCATTCCTTCCATTGTGGTATAAATTGCTGCATGCGATGCCAATGGTTTTGCATGATCAACGTTTGTTTTGCAACCAACCTTATAATCAGAAACAATTATATTGAGTAATTGATTAGGAAGAGGAGCTTTATTAGTCCTTATCGGCACCAGTTCATTATCTGTTGTTTGCTGCCATCCAAAATTCTGTCAATTTTGGTACTTCAGAGAATATCTCAGATGTATGCGACTGATGGTCGAGAGGTAAGCGCACTTGCCTTTCATCCAAAAGTTCCGGGTTCGATCCCCGGTCGTGGCAGTGGGAAATACTGTGAGAGAGATTTTTTCACTATACACGGATATTGGGTGTGGGTCCCTTGTCTCTAAATGTGTAGCCCGCTCCCACACAAGGCTCTTCTAGAGCCTTCCGGGATAAAGGGGGTCGTCATTACCTGTGGTGTATTTATTATTATTATTATTAGCGATGACGGTGGTGAAGAAATATTCCAAACTCCAGTTAGCGATTCGGAAGTAGACACTTCTTGCAGTTGCACATCTAAGTACAACTGCTAGAAAATGAAAACAATAATAATCAATATATGTAAAATGTTTAATAAAAATCAAGTGCATTTTCGAAAATATATATATATATATATATATATATATATTCTAAATATTTAAAACCTGCTCACAATAACTTTTTATTATTAATATTGAAATGTTTATAATGAATAATTACACGTATACTTGTGCGCGCATACGTATGATACCGAAAATGACGGGAAATCGCCGCGCGCATGTATAAACCAAAAATGACAAAAATCGGCTAAATAAAAAAAAAACAATTTTTTAGTTACATCACGTGAAAGTACACAAGAATACCTTCATTTTGGCGAAATAAAAAAATCGTTCTACCATTTGGGCAAATTGGGGAAAGCTTTGAAAATCTTGTGAAATTTTGACTAAAAATGGACTTGCGGCCAAACTGTTAGATATTTTTTGCCAAAATTTGGCACACTCTTTCTTGGTTATATAGGTTAGTATCTTAAATTTTAATTAAATTCGGTTTAATTTTGGCCAAGTTAGCAGTAATTCAATTTTTGACGTTTTTTCAGCATATTTATATACATATCGTGGGAGGCGGTGAACCGATTTTCACGAAATTTAAACTGAAGGTTCCTTGACCATCAATAATAAAATGGCACCATTCTCGTTTATAACTAGCCTTTTAAAGTTTCCAAAATAAATTAAAACTGGAAAACCACCCTTAAAAATGACCAATTTATTTATCCCTTTTTCGCGAAAAAAAAAAGGTTCCCCACCTACTCGAAACGGAAAACTCAGGATATTCTTAGTTTTGCCGAAACAAACTCATTTGTTCAAGTCGCGTTGCTCCATGTAAAATTTTCTCTGAAAATATAATTTTACTCCACTATAACTCCGATGGTGTCCCGGATACACGGACATCATCATCATCACTGTCTATTTTAAATATTTTTAAGTATTTTTTAGCGATAAGTAGGTATTAAAGCGAAATAAGTACTCAATCAAATCAAATCAAATCAAATTTATTTGTCGTTAAAAGTACAAAAGATCTACTCGGACACTCGCACCTGATCCAGCCGAATATTCAGGGTACGAAAGCACCGTTTTATTCGAGAGGTTGGAGCGGAGCGAGACCGAGATAGAGTTTAAAATAATTAAAATCTAAGGCCCTACTCCTACCTGCGTAGCAAGTTTATTAGGGCGCGATAAATAGAATGTCCAGGTGACTTAACTAAACTAAGAATATAAAAAACAGTTAACTTATAAAACATTAAGTAGGTTGTTGGCTGCTGAGACGGAAAAAACCCGCGGAATACTGAGCGAGAGCGGCTATGCCAGCCGTTAAATTTATGATAAAATTTCTAATTTTGGTTCAAAACGTTGTAGTTATTTTGAATAGTTTTGCTTGACTTTAAGATAGTAATTCAAAACAAAAGGTAACAAATAAAAACTGACAAAAATAAAGGACGGTTAAGGTGAACAGAAAAGGTTAAGATATTCACTGTAAATATATTTTGGGAAGGGGTCGGATATATATGCTGTCGAAAGATGGGTAGCTCCTGGTACGGTAATTTGTGTTTAATCCGACATGGTGCATTATGCTCTCTTATTTGTGTGATGTTGGTTGTTAGCGGACTATTACCAAGTTTGCGTTGATAAAACCTTTGAGAAGTGGTTTTAATGAAGTCCGCTAGTGGAATGATGTCGTTACAACGAGCGTACAAGCCTCTGAGGGAGATGTATCTGCTTGAGTTGGAAATGAGGCGAAAGAACTTGCGTTCAAGAATTGATAGTTTCTTTATTGTCGCTGCCGTCGCGCTGCACCATGCCGGAGCCGCGTATGTAAAGACCGGCCTCACGACGACCGTCTAAATCAACTTCTTGTTGTTTCTGTTTAGTCTGCTATTCCCTGCCATCAGAGGGTACAGACTTCTAGACAGGGAGTATACTTTGCGTATCGTCTCGTTTATGTGCTTGTTGTAGGTCAGTCGGGTGTCTAAATGAACCCCCAGATACTTCACGGTTTCTTTTGTTTTAATTTTCACCCCCTCTGATCAAGATTGGAGTAATAATTTTATTTTTCGTGAAGTTCTGGGAAAAAACCATGGCGTCTGATTTCTTCTCGTTGATCCTTATTTTCCACCGGTCATAGTACGTCGTGGCACGAGCCATGTGGGCTTTCAATAGCATATTCGCCGCCTGGGTGCTATGGCTATGTGCATATATAGCCGTGTCATCGGCGTACAAGGCCAATTTTGTATTCGTAAAGGAGGGGAAGTCAGAGACATATAAATTAAATAATTTTGGTGCAAGGAACGATCCTTGCGGGACTCCCTCACGAATGTCCCGCTCCGTGGAGAGTTTGTTGTTGAATCGCACTTGCAGCGTTCTGCCTATCAAGTACGAGTGTAACAATTTGATAATGTAGCCAGGAAAATTGTATTCACGCAGTTTGTATATCAGTCCCGGGATGCAGTCGGTATCGAATGCTTTCTCAATATCTAGCAGTACCATTGTGGTGTTCTTCCCGAGCTTATATTGGATCTTGATATCATTAACTATACTAACGATTTCATCATTGATGTGAAGTCCTTCCTGCACAGAATTAATTCTGCTCAGGATGACCCTCTCCACCAACTTAGATATCATCGACAGCAATGAGATTGGTCTGTAACTGCCGGCGACTCTAGCATTCTTATTCGGCTTCAAGGTGGGGACTACCACAATACCTTTCCTCGGTAAATATTTAAGGAGCTTATTATCAATGCCGTCTTTTCCCGATGCTTTCTTGTTCGCTAAGGTTTTAATTCGCTGCGTTATTTCAGAGGGCTTGACCATGATATTTAAAAATTGTTCGACGGTAATTTCAACGTCATGGCCAATGATTTGTTCTGTTAGGTTTTGTATGCGGTTATGCTAGAGATTATTTGGTCCGTTGACGTTATGTACGGTTTCAAAATTGTCAGCTAAGTGATTCGTGTGTGATTTTGAGTGGTTAGAGCGGGCATGGTTTCCCGCCTACATTTTAAGGCTCTGGTCAGCTTCCACAGCGAATTGTCTTGAGGATTCAAAGATTCTAGCTTTTCACTCCATTTCCTGTTTTTTAAGGTGCTGATGGTTGCTCGAATTCGGAAATAAGTACTGAATCTCTGACTTTTAACACAACAATAGACAAACGGTGATTGTCAAGGAAACCATTTCACAGGCAATCAGATGGTAATGAAAAAATGTTATGTATTTATAAAAATGTCTTAATTAATTATAATATTGATTGGAATTTCAGATAAAATAGTACATGTACCTCGTAGTAAAAGCACATTCCCTGACTTCCATACAATTTATATCATCGTCCGGGAATGTATTGCTGTTACTACTAGATACACGATGTACTATTACATTACACAATGCTTTCTTAATGAAAAAACTTAAAATCCCGCTAGTATTAATATTGCGGGACAGAAATACACAGAAATATTCTTGTTTACGAAATGTTTTCATTACCAGGATGTACGAAAAACAACAAACATCCGCGCTATCAAATCCGTCAAAGAAGCTTCCTTTTGTAAGACCGCTGGAAAATCTCAGCAAACTTGGATGCGTTTGTCTGTCCAAACGACAATCCATAATATCAATAAGTCCGTGATTACAGCTGGAGGGACGTGACGCCCTCGGTTATTAGAGAAGTCTCCAGGCTGTTACCATGGTAGAGAACTATCAGAACACCGAGAATACCCTAACGCCCGGACCGCAATACGAATTTACTATGTAATTCTAGAGATTGATAACTGTTATACGCGCGGCTTTTACACCCGGGAAATTTACACAAATCACAGTAAATTATTTAATAACCGCAAATTAGTTCGCATACACACCGAGCGTTGTGTGAGTATAATATGTTTGTTAGCTAATTATAATGACCTACTTGTTTGTGATAATATAATATGAATAACTAGTAAATAAAAGGCTTACGGAAAATGTGCCTGGAGCATATTTAAATACCCGCCTACTAACTAAAGTTGTTTCCACCCTGATGTGTTAGACGTGGTTTGCATTTTTCTAATTTGTCATACTTTCATACTCTTATCGATGTATTTGCGAAGTTTTGTTTTTTACTGCTTTAAACAGGGTGTTGCATCATGAGAGGGACATAGCTTAATAGGAGGTAGAGAACATCAGTGGTAACCGGAACCTCCCATAGAAATGCCTCATTGGGCCTTCATTACGAAGTTACAGGGTGTTAAATAATTTTTGGCCAAACCTGTTTTTTGTCATAACTTTGACAGGGAATGAAATAACGGATTCATATTTGGTACGGCTAATGTACTAACGAGCCCCAAGAGGTACATGTATAAAAAAAATATATCCAGGTCCGGACTCACTATAATTTATGTTTCTTCTTTGCATCAATAAAATATCACCCTGTATATATTTCTTTGAAATTTCGATACGATATTCGAAAAGAGCAAGAAAAAACAAACAAAATGGCCTATTCCATTTTTTTGTTACACCTTCGTGGTTATTTAAATACGTTGTTAAATGTGCAAGAAAATGGATTACAGAACCCTATTAAATGAGAGGCACGTGAAATAAATAGTTTTATAACTAAAATTTGCAAAAATTCTATTGAGCCTAGGTGGTCTGGGTGAATCCTAATTCCGGCACGTTTTAAAGGTCCATTTAGGTAAAAAACTGTGGTCCTAATAAGTAATCGGGTATGAAATAACAAAATTTTTAATCAATCACAGTAGGCTTGTTCAAAGAATAAAAGTGACAGATAATTTAAACCATTTAGGCCTAAGCAACCAGTTACTTTGATCAAGAAAATCATCAACATTTTATACTTAATAAAAATTGGAAAAGAGAACAAACTAAAATCTAAATAAATAAAATATTTTCCATTCAATTAACAATAAATAACAAAACAATAACTAAATGTGTTTAAAAATAAAACGTAATTGACACTAAAGTAAATTTTCAAAATGTCCTCCCCCACATTCTGTGCATGTTATTGCGCGTTTAGAAAGGTCACCAATTGCTCGACGTATCATTTCTGGATTATACCGTATTTCGTCGCAGGTTGTAACGATGCGCTGGATTAAATGTTGTCTACTTTCAATTTCAATGCTATAAACCTCGTTTTTTAAGTGGCCCCATAAAAAGTAATCACAAGGGTTACAATCAGGAGATCTTGGTGGCCATTCATGTGGACCCCCGCGTCCAATCCATCTATTAGGATACACATTGTTTAAGTGTTCTCTTACTTGAAGGTTAAAATGTGGTGGGGCCCCATCATGCTGAAACAACATGCCTCTTATACCAATATTTTCTAACATATTCGGTAAAATGTTTTGAAGAAAATCAAAGTAAATTTCACCATTCAATCTTTCTTCAAAAAAATGTGGCCCCATCAAATGTCTATTCACAAGTCCGACCCAAACATTTACAGAAAACCTGTGTTGCGAACGGCGTTGGCGTACCGCATGTGGGTTTTCCTGTGCCCATTTATGATTATTTCGTGAATTGTTTACTCCATCCCTTGTAAATTGTGCCTCATCCGTAAATAAGGTTCTGTAAATGACTGGGCGATGGTTAGACAACCAATGACAAAATGCCAGGCGGGGGATATCGTCGCCTTGTTGAAGACGCTATACCTGCTGGATATGATATGGATGGTAACGTTCTCTTTTTAGGGTTCTCCATACTCGCCAATGAGGATTACCAGTTGCCAAACTGATTCGTCTAGTGCTCATATTTGGGTTTTCTTGAACTACGTTTATAATATTGTTTTGTTCCTGCACACCTTGTTGTAAAACACGCTCCACAACTGCAGAAGTAGGAAACTTTCCGTGTTGTCTTGCATACTGGAACACCGTACTAAAGGTTTTATGATTAGGGCATCGACGACCAGGAAAACGCAGCCGATATTCTCTTTCCGCCGACCTACCATTTCCATTACAGAAACCATAGATGAATATTATGTCAGCATATTCCACGTTTGTAAATTTTACTGGCATAGTTAAAATATTTTCACAAGTTTTCACTAACTAAATGCGGATTATTGACACATTAAATTACTAACAAACAATTATTCAACTGTTTAGGAGATTTCTTTTTATTATCTGTCACTTTGAACAAGCCTACTGTGATTGATTAAAAATTTTGTTATTTCATACCCGATTACTTATTAGGTCCACAGTTTTTTACCAAAATGGACCTTTAAAACGTGCCCGAATTAGGATTCACCCAGACCACCTAGGCTCAATAGAATTTTTGCAAATTTTAGTTATAAAACTATTTATTTCACGTGCCTCTCATTTAATAGGGTTCTGTAATCCATTTTCTTGCACATTTAACAACGTATGTAATTCTAGAGATTGATAACTGTTATACGCACGGCTTTTACACCCGGGAAATTTACACAAATCACAGTAAATTATTTAATAACCGCAAATTAGTTCGCATACACACCGAGCGTTGTGTGAGTATAATATGTTTGTTAGCTAATTATAATGACCTACTTGTTTGTGATAATATAATATGAATAACTAGTAAATAAAAGGCTTACGGAAAATGTGCCTGGAGCATATTTAAATACCCGCCTACTAACTAAAGTTGTTTCCACCCTGATGTGTTAGACGTGGTTTGCATTTTTCTAATTTGTCATACTTTCATACTCTTATCGATGTATTTGCGAAGTTTTGTTTTTTACTGCTTTATACAGGGTGTTGCATCATGAGAGGGACATAGCTTAATAGGAGGTAGAGAACATCAGTGGTAACCGGAACCTCCCATAGAAATGCCTCATTGGGCCTTCATTACGAAGTTACAGGGTGTTAAATAATTTTTGGCCAAACCTGTTTTTTGTCATAACTTTGACAGGGAATGAAATAACGGATTCATATTTGGTACGGCTAATGTACTAACGAGCCCCAAGAGGTACATGTATAAAAAAAATATATCCAGGTCCGGACTCACTATAATTTATGTTTCTTCTTTGCATCAATAAAACATCACCCTGTATATATTTTTTTGAAATTTCGATACGATATTCGAAAAGAGCAAGAAAAAACAAACAAAATGGCCTATTTCATTTTTTTGTTACACCTTCGTGGTTATTTAAATACATGTACCTCTTGGGGCTCGTTAGTACATTAGCCGTACCAAATATGAATCCGTTATTTCATTCCCTGTCAAAGTTATGACAAAAAACAGGTTTGGCCAAAAATTATTTAACACCCTGTAACTTCGTAATGAAGGCCCAATGAGACATTTCTATGGGAGGTTCCGGTTACCACTGATGTTCTCTACCTCCTATTAAGCTATGTCCCTCTCATGATGCAACACCCTGTATAAAAACGAGCAAGTATAATAATTTGTAGTTTTTCAACTACAATATTTTAACTAGTTCTACCACTTCAAAATGCTACTTTTTAGGTTAAGAATATGTTCTAAAATTCTTCGGATAAGTCAAGTTTGTAGGTATTGACGTATCGGTCAACAATATCATTATTAAGCAATTCGTATATAAAAACTCAAGGACATAAGGTAATCGTATTATTTATGGACCCCTTTAAGGCTTTTGACCTTGTGGACCATGACATTCTTTTGAAAAATATTGAATGTTATGATATAGGAGGTTTATGTAATAAACTCTTGAGATCATATTTAAACAACAGGAAACGGTATGTAGAGTTTCTCGGTGCTAAATATGAGGAGCAGCCAGTCGAAGTAGGCGTACCACAGGGTAGTGTTTTGGGACCTTCTTCTTCTTAGCGGTGCAATCATAAATCGCGGCACTCAGGCCTAGTGACCCATTGTGTTTTGGGACCACTTTTGGTTATTCTTTACACTCAAGTGACTTAGATAACTATTTGTCAACATTGTATGGTGCTTTTGCTGATGATATTACTATTGTTACAAGTAATAAATTAAAAAATGATTCTGCCCACAAATTGAACTCAAATCTTCTTTCGCTATTCAATTATCTCAAAAGTAAAATATTAGTAAATGAACCAGGATAAAAGTTTTATTATACAGTTTCATACTGTTGGTATAAAATATACATCGAGTGTACCAATTAAGAACAATAAAAAATCAATTCAACAAGTAACATGACATAAAGTTTTAGGAATTAATATAGATCTATCCTTAGATTGGAACACACATATTACGGTTATAAACAAAAACTGTGCAATTATTTGTTTTGCATTAAAACGATTGCGCCACAGCACCAATTTAGATACTCTTAAAACGTACTATTTTTATAGTTTTGAATTATAAATTCGATACAGTATTATTTTTTTGGGATTATTCAGCATCCGCAACCAAAGTATTTATTTTACAAAAAGAGCCATACGTTCCATGTTTAGAATGAATAAAAGAGAATCTTGCAGAATGGCATTTGCCCGGAATAAAATTTTAACATTGCCTAGTCTGTATATTTTAGAAGTACTAAAATTTGCAAAGAAAAATATGGATAAATTTAATACACAAAATATCTTTCACGATTATTCTACACGTCATGGCTCCGATCTTCAGTGCGATAGGCATAGATTAAAGTTATATAAATCTAATTCATGCTATATGGGATCTGTGTTATATAAATAAATTAAATGCAAATATACGAAATTATTGTAAATGTAAAAAAATTTCTGTCAACTTTAAAATCATTTCTTGTAGCAAATACATTTTATTCTGTGGAAGATTTTCTAAACTATACTAATTAAAGTCTGTTATTTGTAACATTTGTTAGTGAATAACACAAATAAAAATTAATTGCTATTAACTACTTTTGATAGATTAGTGAATGTGTGTGAGAGTCTAGTTGTTGTATATATAAGTAATATATAAGTAGTATATAAATAAATAAATAGTTTAATGTAAAATAATTATCTACTATTGTGTTTAATTGACTTATCCTATGTCATAAATAAATAAAACACGTGATTGGATTTTTTACGACGTACATTTCTTTGCACTGTTCCCAAAACAATAGTAGTTTTTATTTGGGCACGTGTAATACATAGTATAGACCACAAACTTAAAACCATCAGCTAAGACATTGCCAACACGATGAGTTGTAATTTAGAAATTAGTTAGCCAATGCAGGTAATTCAATGAAATATAACTATAGAAATATTAGCTTTAATTTAATCAATATTTCTAAAGAGCCACTTTGTGATACAATATTGTGCAATACGTCAAACTTTTCAGAAAATCTTGTAGAATCTGAATATTAATGGGCCCTCTCTAGCAAATATGGCAGAGGGGTGTAATTCACTCCTTTAACATCCCTAAAGGAACAAAAATAAAATAAAATTATGTAAACAAATTGTTGCATAATTAAAAAAAATATTTTTTATTTAAGACAACAGAAAATATGGTTTAATAAGTGACATAAGTTTTACCCCTTGCGTCGTAAAAGTGTAACTCTTAATCCATGTGTAACTTGAAATAACTATATTTTTTTCAAGTCCAAATTCTAAATAAAACTAAATGAAAATTTTCGCTGGAGTAACAGGGCGGTGATACCCATCCCTTATAATATGTCACCACTAAAATTAAAAAGTTTTCTGTTTTTGTTTTAATAAATAAATATGAATAAAATAGGTAGTAATTAGTTTTCTTACTCCTCAACTTCATTTTTTAAATAAGTTGTAAAAACATACGAATGCAGTTTTCTTACCACCAACCCCATTTTCTTTATAAATTGTTATAAAGTACTCTCTCATACATCGACGAAAGGAGAAAATACTCAATATTTCTCAAAACGTCTATTATCACTGGGAATTGAAACAAATTAGAAAGTGATCTGTTCCTTGGAAAATTCCCTAATAACTACAACCGCTTGTGACAATAGATGGACTTGCAGAGCTCGCACGAAGAAGCTGATGCAAAATTAATACTTAATTCTGTACATGCATCAAAGAGAGGTATCAATGAGATAAGGATATTTTCGCTAGATACTGACGTTTTATTACTTCTTATAAGATGAGTTCCTTTGTTGCCAGAAGATACGGACTTTGTTAGCATCGGATCCAGTAGTCAGTAGATACGTTTACGACCAATTTGTGATTCTTTGGGACGGATAAAAGTAGAAGCTCTTCCAGGACTTCATGCATTGTCAGGAGTTGATGTTACAGGTGCATTCAAAGGCAAATCAAAAATATTAGCTTTTGGAAGATGTTTCTATCAGCTTCCCCATTTATACTTCAGGCGTTAGCTACCCTTGGGAAAAATGAAATGTTAGATTAATCGATTTTTGAAGAAAACGAATCCTTTATTTGCAGTGTGTATTCACCTAGAAAAGCATTAGTAAGTTATCCGACCTAAGATGGTGGGTCTTTAAGCAAAAACCCTAGCAGCTCTAAAATTAGCAATACTGAAATGTCATTGTCAGTGCATGGAATGGTAGAGAGATACTTCCCTATACATGTTTACCACCAGCAACGGAATATGGGTGGAAATTGGTTAATGGTGAATTTGAACTCATAATACGTGACCTTCCGTGAGCCCCTGACGAAGTGTTAAAAATAAGATCCTCATATTACAAGAATAATTTCTCCCAAAAATATGCCACTTTAAATGTGGTGTGCACAGAGATGTGCCCATGTGAAGGAAATCTTGATGTTTGTGCAAATGTCGGGATTTTAGAGGAAACCAAATTGGATTCAGAAGATGGATGGATGATGCGTCTAATACTGTTGGATGAAATTCTAACTGTTAAGGCCTGCGCCTCTCTTTACCCTTTCCCTCTTACTATCAAGAATGCATAATTTAAAAAAAAACATTAAAACACGGTTTCTCTATATTTATTTAAATAATAAAAATCTATTAAAACAAATTTCATTTCAATTCTTTATATTTAAAACAAATTTCACAGATCACTATACGTTATTACTGTCAGTTAACGCTATATACAATTGCAAAAAAGACGACATATGCAATCTGGCAATATTAAAAAGTATTAATTAATTACAACAAATCAAATGGCACGCTAATGAATGAAAATTGGAATGATGTTTTACAAATAAATGATCCAGACACAGTATATAACACGTTCATTAATAAACTTTCTAATTATATTAATTTAAATTCTAAAAATGTCCCACATAAAAATAATAAAATAATCACACTAAAGCCATGGATTACATAAGGATTACTTAACTCAATCAGACATAGAGACGCCTCAAAAAATATATTTAAAAAGAATTACACCGTAGCACTACAAATTCAATATAAACAATACCGACATTTTCTTACCAATTTATAGAAAAAAAACTAAAAGTGAATACTACCAAAATGAAGTCACATCTGCACAAAAAGATTATAAAAAAATCTGCTTCGGTATGCGATGTAAAGCAACGACAGGCGCAGTTAGTACTTGGATGGTGACCATTCCAACGGAAACCGCGTTCTCGCCTCACACATCTTCCAGCGGCTTGTATATCTGTGTATGCGCGGAAGCTATACAACCTTAGGCGAGGGTTGTATAGGAGATATACCATCCTTCGGAGGGGATGTGAAGCCGTCGGTCCCTTGTCTATTAAATGTTAGGCAAGTAAAAGATCCCTACTCTTCTTAAGGGAAGAGGTTCGGCAAAATTCCTGGTTGGGGGTAGCTCGTCTACAGGCGTCGGTGTTAGGCCTCAGTAGCGGAAATAGGCTGACGTTAAATAATAAAAAATCTGGCAAGTAATCAATAATGTTACAAATAATAACTGCTATGGAAAAAATCATAAAAATATATTTTTTTATACATTTATTTAACGTCGGCCTATTTCCGCTACTGAGGCCTAACACCGACGCCTGTAGACGAGCTACCCCCAACCAGGAATTTTGCCGAACCTCTTCCCTTAAGAAGAGTAGGGATCTTTTACTTGCCTAACATTTAATAGACAAGTTACCGACGGCTTTACATCCCCTCCGAAGGATGGTATATCTCCTATACAACCCTCCTTAAGGTTGTACAGCTTCCGCGCATACACTGATATACAAGCCGCTGGAAGATGTATGAGGCGAGAACGCGGTTTCCTTGGAATGGTCACCCATCCAAGTACTAACTGCGCCTGTCGTTGCTTTACATCGCATACCGAAGTATATACATAGTAAAGACGCATCTACGCTCGCCCCCATAAAAATCTTAGTATTGTAGGTAATAACGTTATGCCAATAAAAGATGACAAAATAAAGGCTGTTTTTTTTTTAACAATCACTTTGCTAACATTGGGAAGAATATGACAAGTTTAATTATAAACAATACACCCATGCCAGAAGCAAATGAACCAGTTGTAAACGATTCCATCTTTCTGTATCTTGTAACAAAAAATTAAATAATTATTGTAAAATAAAAAATGATACATCTCCTGGAACAGATAGGATTACAGTGGAGACTGTAAAAAAAATTCATCAACATATAGTTAACCCTTTAATCCATATTAAAAAGGACCCCGCACAGAAACAAGTGATTTGGGATCCCGGTGAAAATGGTCGAATTTCTGATATGTTGTAGTTCAGACTTCCTGCTGAAAAGTTCAAATGGGAACAAGGCTCCAAAATCTCTTATTTTGGAGTTGCAGCAAGGGCAAAAGTCGAAAATTCGTAAATTCCTGAAAAATCTTAAAAAACATACATATACATATTTATATATTTATGTCGAGATTTATGTGTGCGTAGATACGCATATACATATACGATATACGGATTATATAACCATTTAACTATATAAAAGCTATGTTTGAAATACTTAGAAGAGCGTTTCTATTTTACATTCTCTAGTTCAGGTTTTTACTGTTCCAAATCCGTGCGTTTTATAAATACGAATACTGTAAAATAACCCATCTACACAAATAACGCTATATGAACTGTCGAATTTATTCTACTTATCTGTGTTAAAATCCTATTTTTTCAACAAAATATTCAATATCCTTTCCTCTTCTCGCTACGTTAGCTCATTTTTTCATGTTGTATTCTCTTCTCCAATCTGTGTTTACTTTTTACTACAAGCTGTAGGTTAAATTAAGCAGAAATGCATATTAATTCTTTCTTTCACTAAAAGTGATAAAATTGTATGTTATGTTTATTATTTAGTTAATTATACATTGCTTGTTTTTGGGATGAAATTCACAACACAAACTTCCCAACTTAGGTGGCTCATCCTCAAATATGTGATTACATTATAAACAATATATATGATATGCATATAACAAGCTTACCTGAATAAATGAATTTGAATTGAATTTTATTTGGTATCTAAAGATTAATAAACATCTATAAACATTCATCAGTCTTTCTATAAACATCAACTCTTATATAGAGCCAGGAGGGTTGGTTTTTAAAAATGCTTTTAGTTTTATTACTATTTGGAACAAGATTAACATTTATAATTCTTTATTTGAAATGGCCATACTCCATACTATTCTTAAAATGACCAATATAGGGATTTCGCATTTAATATATGGCGCAATTGTATGTTTTCAACCCCTAATGGTCTAGGGATAGAACTAGCGGAAGTTTTACAAGTTCTAAAAACTTTTTTGTATTAATAAATACTACTCATCGAAATTAAAATGTGTTCTAATACATTTTACTAAGCTAATTTACATTATTTTATAAGGGCTATAGGGGGTTGTTTCTTCCTTCAGACGCACTTGCGAAAGACAGCCCATCCATTCTCGGAACCTGTGGGATATTCTGAAAATTTAAGGTATCGCCCAATATTGTGCCACAAATCTGCAAACGGAATACAAATTGAAGCCGGACTAGTAAGCTAAATATCAAAAGTTTTTTTTACTATATAGAGAATTTTTAATTTAAGACATGGACATAGTTAATATATCCAAAGGCTTTAATTTTTTCGAAATATTGTTACGTAAGGAGTATTCATATTTTAGGAGAAAACTATAACTCAGCTTTAGTAGGTTATATATTGATACAAATTATTTTTCCAAATTCTAAATTGATATACCTTGCAATAATATTAAACAAATATTAAGAACGAGACCTGATACTGAATTCTTAAAAACAAACAATAATTACGAACTTGTACTCAATAGGTAACCTGCTAAGTAAGCAACTAGTAAAATGATAAATACGAATTTTATTAACGCGGGCGACAGTCGAATTCTTAAGACAATCCTATTCTTAAGTGTTAAGAAGTGCGACTCCTTATCCTGACGCATTTCCCCACATCAGTGTTATTGGTAAGAGCCCCCAATTTGTTACTATTATTGTTGTGCCTGTTGATACTGTGACACTGTTTGTTGTTATTTTGTTAATAAATTATATATGTTTTAAACTCGTCTTCTACTTTGACTACCCAATCTCCCTCTCTCACAAGCCAAGTGGCCGTCAGTCGCGGCTTCCCCAAAGGGGGGTCGTGACATTTGGTGGAGGCGCCGGCTTCGGCTTTGTACAAGGGATGATTTGGCTGTCGTAGTAGGCCCGAATTTACAACATAAAGTTTTCTAAGTCAATAATCGCGTTTTGTGTTTATTTCGTTTATTGTGCGTAAAATACGAGGTCTTGTTGTCAGCAAATCAATTTAATTTTCTTATTTTCCAATTTTTTTTTGATATGGGATATAATTTTTGGGATTCTTAGATCGAGTTGTTTGCTTTCCCGGAGGATAATTAATCAAATAATTTGTTTTAAAACCTTCATTATTGTATGTTAGTTACTTTTTATTAAAATATCTAGAGTTCCTTTTAAAACTATTTTATTTCATTGCTGACAAACAAAAAACAAATTTGATGTCTCACCTCATTAACCTTGCAGACGCTGCATAATAGTAGTGAAACTACACCATGACCAGAATATGTTTATATTTGATCAAATATATTGAGTTATTATGAATGGTATGTCGTTTATTAAATATTGTAATTGTTTTACATGCATACATGTGTTACATTATATGGGTAAAATAAATATTATGCGTTGATTGATTATTGAATATTTTTATTGTGGTTCATGAGGTATATATGTATTAAACTGTTTTAAAATATATATACTAGGATATATAAATAAATAAATATATAATAACGTAACAATATACTGGATCATGGTAGGTAAAAAACAAATAGAGTAATTGTGGAGTGTCATATGTACAACAGGTAGAAACAATGAATTTGTATGAGAGTGATCTTGCTGATATCACATGATGTCGGGGAATGTTGGGATAAGTGCTAGTTTAAGTCATTTTTTTCTTTTTCAATAGTAACGCCATAAATTATTTTTCATTCTTCAATATACACATTTAAATTTAAAATATTTTAAAAGCCATATTTGATTAATCTCTTTCAACATTTATTCTTAAATAAAGAAAAGCATTAACGTAAAATATATTGCGGGGAAGTAATCGAAAAATCATTATTTTCCAATATCTTCATTATTCTTACTAATTTTCCAGGGGGAAAGAATTCCCTAGTTTCCAATATAAAATTAAATGATTTTTTGAACCTATGAGTAATTCACACCAACAGTAAGACAGTGGCCAACGTCGCATACTTTGTTTGTTGAATTGCTCTGTGGACAAAAATAATATGGGAAGGACATTAGATAATAGTAAATTAAAAGTTAGGAAGGCAGGATTAAGTATTTAAAAAAAAACATAGAGAAGAACCATAGTACCAAACAATAGGTGTTAAAGAATTTGTTTTTGTATGTGCATAGGGAATAACTAACGTCTCAAGAATTATGTATAAAAGTGTACAAATGTTGATAATTATGTGGTTTTTGCATGAAGAAATGCAAGTATATTTATGAGGTTTTTGCGTAAAGAAACGCAAGTGTTTTATGGAGTTTATGATGATGAATAATATGAGGTTATTATGGTGAATATTATGAGGTATACTGATTTTGTGACGTTTGTTGCACAAAGGAATGCAACGTGACAGATGAGGAAGACCTGGAAGATAGTTTCGCGGTGAAACTGAACGTCAGCCCCATCAATTAAAGTTTTTTGTACAAAAGTGCATAGTGAGACGGGTTTTATTGATTTTCTTTATATGCAATATGTTCAATTTTAACACGAAGGGTACAAATTTGAGTTGAAAGTTGTTTATACAGGAAATAGTCCTAGAAAAGTCACATTTCATGCCAAAAGATAAAACTAACTTTAAATATACTCGGAAGCAGGAAAAGATTTTGCATAATTTGTTAAATTAAACTCAAGTAGAAAAATATTTTGATTAATTTAGTAGAACTTCCCCCATTTTTCTTTTTATTTACGTGTCTCTAGTGAAATAATAATAAGAAAACTTAGATGTACATAGATTTCTTCTTTGGGAAATAAACAATATTTCGAGAATAATAATGCTTTCATAAAAATATTTATATAATGTTTTAAAGAAATTTCTTCCTTAATAATAATGCGTTTATAAAAACATTTATATAATAATTTTTTAAAGACATTTTTTCCTTAGCAATGATGCTTTTGTAAAAATATATATTGTAATGTTTTCTGTATTGTTTTTCATGTAACAAAACGCACGAGGGTGGGGCACACTTAGCACTGAAAACCAGAGGATGGCAGTTGGCATTGTGAAACTAGGAGGGTTGGATCCTGAGCAGAGCAAGGAATAGATACTTGGACCATCCATAGTATATAGGTCATTGTTAATGTTCAGAGAAGCAACATGGGACCTAAACTTCCCCAACCACTATATGGTGGTGACAGTGGATTTCCAGTAAGGGCCGTAGGGATAATCCATTCATCTATAGCCAGCCAAGGGCTAAAATTTCTGCTGCAGTTCCCGAAGCTAGCTATCTAGCTATAATGCAGTACATGTTCCCATCATAGCTGCGCTAACTTCCTTCGGACAAACGTTTTGTTTATGGTTTACAAGTGTCAGCAACCCAGGCGTCTGCTACAGCTAACTCAGCGACTTCACCTCCAATCCACTCAATAAGTAATGACTCAGTGTAAGTGCAAAAACACTAGACAAGGTGTGCCCGCAAAAAACTATATTTCCTCGTAATGAGCAATTGTTAATTTGCAGAAATTTTTTGTTGATGAAGCGTATTTTACCAATTTGTATTTGTATAATTTTGTTATCTTGAATGAAAGTTCTTAAATGGATGAATGAATTTCTTTTTTTTTTAGTATAGGTTGAAAACTTTATTTTTTTCTATGTTGAGAAATGTGTTTTTCTAGAGCTAGGGGCTAGCTCTATCTAAAAGGGGGAAATGTGTTACGTAAGGAGTATTCATATTTTAGGAGAAAACTATAAATCAGCTTTAGTAGGTTACATATTGATACAAATTATTTTTCCAAATTCTAAATTGATATATCTTGCAATAATATTAAACAAATATTAAGAACGAAACCTGGCACTGAATTATTAAAAACAAACAATAATTACGAACTTGTACTCAATAGGTAACCTGCTAAGTAAGCAACTAGTAAAATGATAAATACGAATTTTATTAACGCGGGCGACAGTCGAATTCTTAACTGTTAAGCAGTGCGACTCCTTATCCTGACGCATTTCCCCACATCAGTGATATTGGTAAGAGCCCCCAATTTGTTACTATTGTTGTTGTGCCTGTTTGTACTATGACACTGTTTGTTGTTATTTTATTAATAAATTATTTTTGTTTTAAACTCGTCTTCTACATTGACTACCCAATCTCCCTCTCTCACAAGCCAAGTGGCCGTCAGCCGCGGCTCTCCCAAAGGGAGGTCGTGACAATATTTTGGAACTACGGACACCCCTGGCTCTACTATTTACTCTTTTCTGGCAGACTATACGCAATAGATTCTCATTCACAATTTCCGCTGAATGTATCACTTTTCTTATTAACATGAATGCTTATATCGATCAATGGTGAGACGTTATTAATGGTAAAATCACTTACGTACGTATATTTCTCTTGGGCTAGAATTTCGCTTGAAAAGGCGATGACTTACGCTTTTCAGTTTTTTCTTATTCTTAACAAATCCATACAGTTTAGTAACCCACTATTAACCTTAAATAATACTGATACTTACTGGGAATGCGTTGAAAAGGCTTTCAATAGTTGGGAAATTTTCCAGAATATATTATCCACTCAGAAGCAATTTTATTTAGCAATAGAATTAACTATAATATTTTATTTGTAATGACGACGACTTGACATTATTGGAAACTAAAGTGGCAATTATACGTGGGAAGATACAAAAAAATATATTATGTTTATTACCGATGTAAATAAAAACTTATTCCCTACATACATAATTTATTTGTATAGCTCTATTCCGACAGGATATTGAATAGCTCATGAAAGTGAGTTGATAAAATATTCATCTTTCATTTATAGTATAGCAGTTCTTTTGTGGGACGTAACATATAAGGGTGTATAATAGCATGACACGTATTGTTCGAGGCTAATAAAAATACGGTTTTAAAAAATTGCGAACTGTCGTAGAATAATTCTTCTCCACAGAAATTTGAAGTAAAAAAGTAGAACAAGCCAACTGGTGAGGTTTCATGTTTTATCAGCGGAGTCAAAAGATTTTGTTATAGTCGGGCGTGGATGGACCCGAATAGCTGTTTGTTTAACATTTTGCTCGAATACGCACAATTCACTTTTGCGTAGTTGCACTGAGATTAAGTACAGCTTAAATTTTCACCAATATTAACCGTAATCTTAGAAAATGTAGAACATTGTTTTAGAAAGAGATAAATTACATTTGTAATTCTAAACTTTGAAATATAAATATTAGAAGCCTTAGTTTTAAAACAATTTTAATCGATTATATTGATTACATCAAGCTATCTAAATGTTTGACCTCAAGGATCCCTGGATAAAATATACTTTACGATAATAACAAGAAAGATGACTCCGTAGTGCATTTAAGTTAAATATATGATTTATAGATAGATTAATTTCACTTTACTGCAAATATATTACTATTATGGCTATCTACATACACTTGTCTATTATCGTGTGTAACAGAATCACGGTATATCCCCCTTTTCTCCTTTAGTTTTGAAGATAATTGATTGAAATATAGGATGTACTACATACATAATAAGCGGCACTTTTTGACATACAATTGATTTTCTCTTTCGATTTTGAAATGGAACACCCTGTATATTATTACATGTTGAATTCTATATCCAATCTGAATCCAATGGTGCCAAATAAGTGACATTTCAAACATCAATTTTTTTTGTAATATAGTTTTTAGTTTTCCATTTAAGTGTGCCATGACGGTTCCGATTTATTCTAAATGACCCGTGTAATGCTACAATAATTTAAATTTCGTTAAAAACGCTAAATTACGTGATTTATGAGCAAATAAAATTCACCAAAATCGTTTTTGGGACAAAGCTCAATTTTTTCAAATGGAACCATACCGGTACCGTGGTACCATTTATTAGTACTATTAATAAGGAAATTATTCATATGTTGTATTAAAATGTGCGATAAATACAAATAAAGTTACAGCTAAAAGAAAATAAGAAAATACAATTTCATTCTAATTACCTTGTTACACATAAGGTGGTTTTGGAATACAAGAAATTAACAACGTCAATGCACTTCTGTACTCGCATAGCCGTTTCTCGAAGAACGTTCGCCAATTGCGGGGTCGTTATGCTATTAATTGCTCGTCTTACACGTAGCTCCAGGTCTTCATTGGTTGTAATGGTGGTTGCATAGACAATATTTTTTAAATGACCCCAAACAAATAAATCAAGGGGCGTTAAATCAGGTGACCTTGGAGGCCACCTCATAGGACCATTCGTCGAAATTACATTTTCTTCGAATCTCCATTGAAGATCCTTGAATTATGGGGAGGAGCGCCATCTTGTTGGAAATACATTCCCTGTCCTAAATCTAAAGATAACTCATCTAAAATGTCCTCAACTTCGTTTTCCAGGAATCTCAAGTATCTGGTACCAGTCAGAGGTCCTTCAAATATTATCGGACCAATGATTCTACTAGTTATTGCTAGTTTGTTTGAGTCGGTGTTTAGTGAAAAGAATAACTCTATAGAATCTTTCAAAAATCATTATGCAAATAAAGAATTCAATAACACTCTAATATGTCTAGAGTATGTCAATGATGAAGATGTAATTAAAGCTGTGAAAGCAATTAAAAGTAATGCGATGGGCCCAGATGGTGTGCCAGCTTACATATTCAAAGAGTGCATAGAATTTTTATGTTATCCACTAAGAATCATTTCTAATATGAGCATTAAGTTAGGTAAATTTCCCAGCAAATGGAAAGAAGCTAAAGTGTGTCCTATTTTCAAATCTGGCAGCAGATCAGAAATAACAAACTATAGAGCTATCTCTATATTATGTGCTCTCTCTAAGGCATTAAACATATAATCTATCAAAATATTTTTGTTGTTTTATGCCCTCAAGATCTACTGTCACTAATTTATCCATTATGACACAATATCTGTCTGATAACATAATCGGTTACAAACTGACGCAATATACACAGACCTGACAAAGGCATTCGACAAAATATGTCATACACGATTAATACTAAAATTGAATTGTTATGGATTTGCAGCGAACCTTATAAAGCTTATTTCTGATTATCTCAGTAACAGAGAATCATATGTTCTTAACAACAATTTCAAATCACACTCATATATATCTACCTCGGGCGTACCACAAGGCAGTAACCTGGGTCCGTTACTGTTTTTAATATTTTTTACTGACATTGTTAATGTTATTAATAGTTTATTAGTACTACTTTATGCAGATGACCTAAAAATAATGAGAACTGTTAGAGACCATACTGATAGTGAACAAATTCAAGCAGACATAAACAATATATGTCAATGGGCAGAAAGTAATGCTTTGCAAATGAATATTTCTAAGTGCTCTGTGATGTCGTTCACAACAAATATTAATACTATTAATTTCAATTATACAATCAGTAACTCTATTTTGGAGCGTAAGAACGACATAAAAGACCTTGGGGTAATCTTCGACTCCAAAATGACATTTAATGAGCATATATCATTTGTAAAGAATAGTGCAGTGAAATTAATGAGCTTTGTAATACGTAACACTAAATGTTTCCATACAACTAAACCCTTAGTCATGCTTTATAAAACACACATACAGTCTAAATTAAATTATGCTGCAGTTATCTGGTCATCTTATTATGAAAAATATGCGTATAGCCTAGAAAGTATACAGAACAGGTATCTTAAATTCAAATATTTCAGGGAAACAGGAGTGTATTTATTACATGAGAGAACATTTCTGGTTAATTATTATGGCTTGCTATCTTTACAAAAACGTAGAATAATAATAGGTCTCTTGTATCTTCATGGAATAATCAACAACTTCATTGATAATCCTGAATTTCTGAGCTATATACAAATTAGAGTCCCTAGAACTAACAACACCAAAGCAAGTAATACTTTTTCAGTGCCAATTCCACGAACAAATTATGTGTTAAATTCTCCCGTATATAGAATAATGATTTTAATAAATATTGCAGTACAGTGGATATATTTAGTACTTCTAAACCTAATTTTAAAAGAGAAATTGAAAATCTATTTGGTTCTGCAACTTTATAATTTCGATGTATATACATGTAGTTATACAATCTTTGTTCATGTAATATGTTTGTTATACAATCTTTGTACATGTAATTATACAATCTTTGTTGCTCATTGTATGGGACATGCAGGGTGCCGCCCACAATAAGCTATTGTTGACAGGGCGGGGCTTTGCATGTCGCATTCAATGAGTTATTGTTCTGTAATTGAAATTAATTCTGTTGAACAATAAAATCTCTTTATTTATTTATTTACCGATTATTCCATGCCAAACATTGAAACCGAACCGCACTTGATAGTTACCCTTCCGTAATAAATTTTGATTTTCTTGTGACCAATATTTTGTATTTTGTCGGTTAAATAATCCCACATTTGTAAACCTAGACTCTTCCGAAAATAAAATCAGTCCCAAAAAAGTATTGTTTGGCTGCACGTTATTATACAAAATCCAATTGCAATATTCCATCCTACGTTCGTAATCACTTTCGTACAAATGCTGATGCAATTGGTATTTAAAAGATTTATAGTGGTATTTATGCAAGCAAAATTCGGCTTACTGTTTGGTGACTGATGTCCAATTCAAACCCAACTTGCCTTAAAGATACATACTTATCAACTTGTATTCGAGCCAAAACATTAATTTCCGTTCCTTCGTCAATAATGAAGTTTTCTTCGAGACCATTGTTGGGCTCTCTTCGGAATTGGTTTTCAAACGTTTAAAATAATTTTCTGGACATTGTCTATCAGGATATCGTTGGGCATAAAGGTCGGTAGCCGCAACTGCATTTCTTTTACATTCCCCATAAATAATTAACATGTCCACTTTTTCATATCTTGTATAAATTTGCGGCATTTTGAACACAATTAACAAGAACTTTAAACATATTTTAAAGACACAATAAAAACACCGTTAAACCAACAAATGTTTGACAAGCTAAATATTTTATTGTTTTCAAAGCCACCTTAGTTACTTCTTAACATTTAATTAGAATAAAATTGTACTTTCTTATCTCCTTTAGCTGTAATTTTTTTTGTATTTATCGCACATTTTAGTAGGACATAATATCAATAAATCCCTTATTAATAGTACTAATAAATGGTACCACGGTACCAATATGGTTCCATTCGAAAAAATTGAGTTTTGCCCCGAAAACAATTTTGGTGAATTTTATTTACTCATAAATCATGTAATTTAGTGTTCTTAACGGGATTTCAATTTTTGTAGCGTTACACGGGTCATTTAGAATAAATCGGAACTGTCATGGTACACTTATATGGAAAACTCAAAACTATATTATAAAAAAAAACGACGTTCGAAATGTCACTTATTTAACATCGTTGGATTCAGAAAATTATACAGAATTCATAAATGCACAAATATACAGGGTGCTCCATTTAAAAATCGAAAGTTAGTATCACTTCCGGCGAAACTGGAAGAAAACAAAATATCAGTTGTATGTTAAGAAGTACCGCTTATTATGTATGTAGTATATCCTAAATTTCAATCAATTATCATCAAAACTAACGGAGAAAAGGGGGGGTATACCATGATCCTGTTACACCCGGTATAGGGTGTTGTATCGAAATCATCCAACACCATCAGAAAATACGTTCAAACATATTTCCCGAAAGGTGAATAATAAATACATCTAGTATTAGTAGATAAAAGCATGTAGTTCAAATAAATCAGGAAGAACAGCTAGATATACTGTTTCATTTCGAAGGTAACCCCATCCATATTTATTCGCGAATAGACTTTTTTGAAACATTGTATTATTTTGTAGAAAATTCTGAATGTAGTATAAATAATGCAGTCGATAAATTAGGTGAAAGTTATTCCAAAATCCAACGTACATTAAAAAATAATAACTACAGACCATATAAAATTTTGCCCGTTCGAGTTGTAATAGATTGTCATAAAAGGAAACGGCTGGGCTTTTGGCGCCCGACGATTCAAAAGTTGAATGAAGATCCCTATTTTTTTTACTAAAATATCATTGACTAATAAATCATCCTATTCTACGGCAGGAGTTTTTAATAGGAAAAATCGAAGGTCGTGGGAAAACAAGCACAACAGAAAAAGATTGGTAAAACAAATTAAAAAACTGTTAGCGTTTGTTGTGGGATTTTCTGAAACAAAATAATTGTGCCTATATTTTATGATTATACTTTAACTGTAGTTACCTATCTGGAAATAATTATCGCAGAAGCAGGAAATATTATTTTGTAGAATTTTCCGTAAGCCGAACTTGGTGATGATTTGGATGCAGGACTCCGCATAGTGTCCTACCTTTCCAGATCATTTGAATAATGTATTCCCAATATGGATAGGGAATAATGGAAAAATTAAATGGCCACCTAACACTCCGGATTTGACCCTTATGGATTAATTGTTTTGGGGGATTTTTCCTTGTTGTGACAGTATACGTCGAGGGCCTCGGTTGGTACCATTGTCTGTCTTCTCTGGTTCTTGAAGGATTCGAGGGACCAATGTACGATACGTCTGTGTTGGTGGGTGACTCGAAGGACCAATGTAGGATCTCAAAAAGGTAGTTCTGATTTCGTAGAATAAGATGGATGTGTTTACAGCAGACTATAGGAGCTGCTGTCTCAATCAGCGTGATGATGAAGGTGATGAAAGAATAATAATAATAGTATTGAAATCATTAATGATAGGGTTCGACTTGAAATAAACAATCTTAATATAAACAATGAAGCCATTTCCGGTACAATTATAAATGCAAGAGGACGTTATCAATTATGCATTGACAATAATGGTGGACACATCGAACATCTTTTATGAGTTATCATCTATGTATATTTAAATTTCCTAAATAAACCTTTGTTTTCTATTTTGTATAAATTTTTGGTTTTTTTCCTCCTCACTGTAAACCATTTTGATTATTGCGTTAAAGCAATGTCACTAATCAAACATAATAGTTGCCATTTTCATAATTACTTTAATAATGTTAACTTTTCCATATTTACAGTAACTAATTTAACTAATATATTCGACGTTTAATAACTCAAAAACGGTACATGGTAGGGGTAACATATGGTACATGTTTGAAATCAGCAAAATCATTCCAAGAACTTATGGCATCTCATTTGAAATATATATATTGCCGTGTACTCCCCTTTTAAATCTGAAATGCAAATTACACCTGTACAACCCTTTCAAAAAAAAACAAACCCCTTTATTAATGTGCTGGAATTAAATTCCCACTCTAAATTATTATTAACAAAAATACTCCTAATGCTCAGAGCATGAATTCTGATCTTCAAATTTGACACTCGACATACACACAAAGAAACAAATTCGAATTCAAATCTAACAATATATTGTATTTTTATAAAAACGTAAAATATAAAACAACAATATTAACCTAATCTGCCTGATTAAAATATAAAATATAAAAATGACAACAAATGGATAAAAGTTCAATATTAAAATTAATAAAACTCACGGAAGTTTTAAAAGGATATTAGATTTCAAAATAAATTCGAAACGTCTATGTACTCTCTCCTGGCTTTCCAAAATTATTAATTAAAAAAAAACTCCAACTCTATTTCGTTTCCACTCCAATATTAAATTTCTATGATACCAATTTCAAAATGTTTAGACTTTTCTTCAAAATTATATTTTTGACAACTCTTGTCAAATCTCCAATTTTCAGGTAACGTTGTTACATGTTTTCAGATTCGTGGTCTAATTGAAAAAACATTTTTTTTCAGCTATTGCAGCTCTTTATATAGGGTCGGTTTGACATTTAATACTGCCATGGCAACGCAAATGTTACAGTCCTAACAATACGTTTTCTGTCTACCCCTTTTAAATTGGGGTTGGCATTCCTTAATAAAATGTGTGACCGAGAGTCTTACACATCTTTTGTGCTAATTTTAATCTTATTCTGTGAGTATTTATTTCCACAGCTTAGATCCTTTTTGTGTCAAAATTAGCACTCACGCACAAATTAATTTACAAATTTAAAAGTAATAGAACAATAAAAATGCAATAAACAATTAGAGATGGTTTAGAAGTAGAATTATGATCACTAACGAAGATTTTGAGTAATCTCAGTTTTATGACTGTCCTATACAGATACCCAGATGCATAAAAACTATTCATATCATAATTCAACTCTTCTTAAACAGTTTATAAAATCTCTAATTGCTTATATTGACTAAATTAAGAAATTGTATGGAAAATAAGAAATTATTTGACTTATGTCAAAACCAAATATTAAAATTTGCTTTAAAATAGCAATAAAACCCAATAACTATCCATTCAGATTCCCTAATTAAAATGATTTGCATCACAAACACAATATACTATAGAATTTATTCGAATTCATTCCATTGCTATAAATATATAAATATGAATTTGTCCCTTTCTCTTTATCTATACCAGTAGTTCTTGCTATCTACCATAATAAAACCCAGTACAATATCCCATCAAAGGTAAGTTAAATATAATAGATAACATGCAATAAGTATAAATACTTTAAATTAAAATACTGATAAAGATAAGTTTTTTAAAACTAAAAACCTCCATTGAAAGTATAAGCTGAAAACACTTTTCAGTGTATTGCGATCTACAGACTCGAATTCGTACAAAGAATACCAAGAGTACTCAAAGATAATAACAATTTGTGTATAATACAGAGTATTGATCTAATTCCACATACTAGAAAAGATATTCCTCATGTTTGCAATTAAGTATAAGTGAATATCATAGCAATATATATATTTTTTGTATTCCCTGAAATCTGCACACTACTGTACTTTTGATAGCATTTTAACAAAATTCAGTCATAACCACACAGTTTTTATTGAAAACATTTTTCTATAGACATTAATAACGATGATAAGGGGTGGATAATTTATCCCACTGTACAACCTTCCCGACTTGACGAAGAAAAAATTGGAAAATCACGGTTCCGACCATGTGAGCACGTAGAGGAGGAGAGAGGTTGCAGATGAAAACCTTTCAGACGTTTTTTTCTGCAATGTACCGTTTGCTCGTACATAAAAATTTCACCAGACGGTCGCGATATCTGCACTCTATATTCTGCCGGAGGCGCCGCTAGTAGATAAAGTTTTTTATATTATGGCTTATAACTTCTTTATAAAAGGAAATATCGATTTGAAACTTTGGGATGGTATACAAATTAACGTGTTCTATAAGCTGATTGTACTATGGCTGGAAATGTGTTTCCGGTTTCACCGGAAACGGTATCAACTTTGTTATTTTAAATGAACCTATATACATTTTTTTTTATACATTTATTTAACGTCGGCCTATTTCCACTACTGAGGCCTAACACCGACGCCTGTAAACGAGCTACCCCAACCAGGAATTTTGCCGAACCTCTTCCCTTAAGAAGAGTAGGGTCCTTTTACTTGCCTAACATTTAATAGACAAGGGACCGACGGCTTTACATCCCCTCCGAAGGATGGTATATCCCCTATACAACCCTCGCCTAAGGTTGTATAGCTTCCGCGCATACACTGATATACAAGCCGCTGGAAGATGTGTGAGGCGAGGACACGGTCTTCGTTGTGAACACGTTGCGGACCCTCTGTTTAATATTAATGGTCCACGATAAGCGTCGTGAACACGTGGTTGGCTCTTAAGGTCGGAAAAATAAAAATTTTTGGGCTGGCTAGCTTCGTCTGAGACTCCCAGAGGCCACTCATGCACTTAATTTCTTTGAAAGTTAGGTTGGGGTGGTATGTCCTTAAACGGAAGGATTCGGCCAATAGGTACACCCTGTATATGTGCAGAGCGTAAGACTGCTTTTTTATTTCTTGGTGAGGGTCCAAAGCTTCACCCTGTATAAGCTTTTCTAGCTATAGTTCCCTTTTTGGGTTCTGGAGTAGGGCCTACTTGAGCACCCTGTATATTCTTCTAGTTCAATAAACACACTTTGTTTAAATACGAATTTACAGTATTTGTATTTAGTTGAAAAAACACAGAGTTGATTGATTCGGTTTTAAAATTAACAAATTTTCTTTTGGTAACTTGTCGACACGTAGAATTTTGCCATTAATCGTTGCGGGGTTCGTTATTATTTAATCAGATCTTTTTTATTTATTTTACTACAAACTAAGGTCGCGAAGACGGATTATTATTCACTTAAAAACTAGGGCCGCGTAGGCGTTAAACAAAAATTTGCACTTTGGCTTTTATTCACTTAAAACTAAAACACCGATTTTTTACTAGGGGAGTCCTAGGAAGAGGCACTGGTACACTTTGGGTTTCGTTACTTAGCCGGAAAACACTACTTTGGGTTTAGGCTCCGTGGCGACCAAAAGGCAACGCGGGAAGTAAGAACTTAATCGTAGATACCGGAAACACAACTTCTCGGAGCCTCGGCACGCTTCTCCTTTTATGTAAAACACGGGGCACGACGAAGCCGAGAGCTGGATGAAAGCTGGATGGGAAATAAAAGGGAACCAGCCATTCATTTGGGCGAGGATTGCGAAATATTGCGTAATGTTGTGCAATACTTTTTGAAATTTTTGAATTTTGGAACAAAATTTAGATGATTGAATGGGCTGTGAAAAATGTAATTTATTAATGTAAAAATGTCATGGGAATCTATTTTAATTTAGGAGTAATTGACGATAACTGTGAATATGACCGCGGTCTGGAAATAGCCCCGCAAGGTAGCGTTGAGAGTTCGATTTTAACCAATTTTGATAGTTATATTTAAGTGTTACGCTTGATGCTGGGTGCGGTCATAATAATTTATTTAGGGTAATGGAGTGAAGTTGGCGACGAGTTGCCAGCATGGAAAAGGGGAAATAGTGAATTGGACTAAGGTCTTTGAATAAGGAAAAAGTTGAAAGTAGAATAATTTAATGAAGTTAGAAACGAGTGACCAGCAACTCACGGGAACATGTAAACTGGTCTGGATTTAAAAAGTTTGTTTCATGGGCGGTTCGTGAAGATAGTTAAAAGGGGTTTCAAGATAATGTGGGGAAATTAAAATTGATGGTAAAATTAATATACGGGGGCTTGTAAAAAGTGTTGTGAATGAAAATAAATTTTGATGAGTAGAGATTGGGAGAGTAAATGGCTAATGTTTTAAGATGTTAAGGGGGCTGTATTTTTAAGGTGACTCTTTTGTAAAATTTTATTAATAATTTGATCGAATGGGGTGTTTTAGCCAGTTTGAGGTTAGAATTTTGATTGTGGTGAATTATCGATAGTGCTTTAATTTTATTAGATTTTTAAGTTGCCAGATGTAGTTTTTCGGTGTGCAGGGTGTCTTAAGGACTTTTTTTATGGTATTTGCCAGGTTGGCCTGGGCAAATGATTTATTTAGCAAATTTTAGTAATTTTTTGGGCGGCCATATTGGCGGTAAGGGGAATATACTACAACAGTTGGAACGGTCACCCATCCAACTACTAGCCGCGCCTTACGTTGCTTTACATCGCATATCGGAGTATGTACATAGTAAAGACGCACCCATGCTCGCCCCCTATATAGATTTTATTGATGAATTCTGTAGTTCGTGTAATTCTACGTATAAAATATATTACATGTTGTAGCTCTAACTACTACGGTTTATGAGAAAATGATTTTTGAAAATTGCGGGGCAAAAGCCTCGAAAAGATGGTAAAATTTTAAAATCGGTAATTCAAGTTTTTTGATCCATGAGTCATTGAGGAAAACTACCCGACTACTAATTACCGCAGATGACAGGGTAGCTACGTATCGATGTGCTTCAGTCGAAAGTGTTGTTGAAGTAACAGTTTCTTATCGATTATTTTCATATATTTACAATTAAAAACAAACTTTAAAGTGCCCCGATAAAATGAGTCCTGTACTTGGAGCTAAATACTATATTATGCTAAACTTTACTGTATAGTAATATAATTTATTGGTAAACATTTAAAAGTTTAATTGAACCTTCGCGAAGAGTAACGATTTTCGTAATATATTTTACTTTACTTAGAACAAAAGTTACCTCCCGGGCATTTCCGGACAAAAATTTTATATAGCCTGATAGCATAATATTTCAGCTATTTTTCTGTAAAAGAAAATATCCCGCAAATACCCGCATTGTGGTGAAAAAAATTATAATGTTGCCTCGTGACCATTCAAATTTACTCTAATATCCGTTCTCCTTCATTTCTAATGGTGTTTTTTTTTTATAGATTCCAAGGAGGAGGATATTTATTTAAATAAAAGAACATTGTTGGTAGATATGTTGCCATCTCCTTCACACAAATTTGAGGACAGATGTGGAGCACTTGCTGACGCATGTATCGAAAGTTATTAATTGTACGACGCAAAACCTTCAAATAATTAAGCATAAACCTCCCATTTTCCCAATCGAACAAGACCAGATTTTAAAACATAATATTTTTAGTTGCAAACTTCTCTATAAAATCCTTATTTTACTAAAGAAACGTAACCAGACTGCAATCAACAGCTACTCTCCGGGCTATGTGCCCCGCCGAGCACTGAATTACAAGTTACAAGCCTGGCGCGTTAAGTGTAATAATTGCATATTACCATCAAAACGCTAATGCTTCGATTGTATCAAACATCAGCCGAAAGACTGATCCTACTTAAAGAAGCTCTCGTGCCAGTCGACCACTTGCAGACTGCAGTTTCGAGCTTTTGGCTCTCGTCAGTGCAAGGTAGGCATGTGACGACCGGCACGAGGATCCCTTGACTATTTGGTACATTTCGGTATCTTTAGGATAGCGACATGTAAAATAGTCAGCAGGCGACATCTAGCAGTCCAGAGTCACACGTATCCCGGAGAGTAGCTGTTGGTTTCAGTCTGGTTACGTTTCTTATAGTAAACATAAGGATTTTATAGAGGAGTTTGCGACTAAAAATATTATGTTTTAATGTTCCGCCCTCTAAAAGCACATTTGAATTAAGACAAGATTTCTCACTCAAAACCAAAACGGGCTTGATAACAATATTATTTTTCCACCGTATGCAAATCCTATTCCGTCAATTGCAGGTGGGCGGCCTTCGGTTGATTTTGTAGTGAACGTTCTAAACGTAGAAAAATGGAACAACTAAGATCGCAAAGAAGTTCTTCTAAATTGGTGTATGCCGTGTATGCTCAAATGAGTCTTCATGCACAGGGAGAAGTGGATGCTGCGACTAGAGTCAAAGAAAATAAATTTTCAACGGCAAAACGGGCTCATAAGTATCGAGAAGCTTACAAAATAAGTCAAAGCAAATTAACACAACTTTCTGGCGAGCAAGCTCTATCTGTGCTGGTTGAGGCACAACTTACAAGACAGCAGTATGAAGTAAAAAGAGTAGCATATAAACAAAAATTTCCTTCTTACAAAAAGATTCAAGAGGCAAAAATGCAGTGTTATCCTGAACGTGAAACTATTACAGTAACAAAAAAGAATGTCTCTGTATTTGGATCACACAGTTAAGCAAATTGTGAAAGTACAGGAACAAGTTTTACAAACAGTTTCAAAAGAACAATTTAGTAGCTCAGTAATATTGTCCAATTGGGGGTGTGATGGGAGTTCAGGACAAAGTCAATTCAAACAGAAATTTGATGATGAAGAAGATTCAGATACGAGTATCTTCCTTACTTCTTTTGTACCACTACAACTTATATCTGGTGAAGCTAACTCATCCAATAAAATTATAGTATGGCAAAACTCACGATCGTCTTCTCCTGGTTATTGTCATTCCATTAGGCTCTAATTTGTACATGAAATGACCGATATTACTTTGCAAGAAAAAGATTTTGTTGAAACTCAAATTTATCAATGTGTTCCAACTTCTGCTAAACTCGAAGAAACGGAAATTTTTATTCCGCATACTCTCGTATTTACAATGAAAGATGGCAAAATTTGCAATGCTATATGTTTGTTGCTACCTCGGAGACATTTAATAATATAGATTTAATGATGAAACAGAAGGTAGATACTTCAACATTCCGTTTCGGTTTGTCTACTTTGCATGCCTGGATAATTTTTTTCGAATGTTTATTACACGTGGCATACTCCCTATTAAATCGTGGCAGGCTCGTGGGGAGAGCAATAAGAGAATAGTTGCAGAAACAAAGAAAAAAACTCCGAAACCCGGTTTTGGTAGTAGTAATGATGGTAATACGGTCCGCCGATTTTTTGAAAATCCTGAACTTTCACCCACCATTACGGAAATAGACATAGAGGTTATAAAAAAAATTAAAGTAAATCAAGTGGATACAGTATAAATATACAAATGTTTGAAAATTATGCTTTGACGACAGCCAGATTATTTGTACAAAAATATTCCTGGTATAGTATGCCAACAACTGTACACAAGATCCTAATACATAGCCCTGTTGTAATAGAGTCTGCAATACTGCCAATTGGACAGCTTTCGGAAGAGGCCTAAGAAGCATTAAATAGACACATAAAGAAGTATCGTGAGGGATATTCAAGAAAATGCTCACGCGAAAAGACTTTAGAAGATATTTTTAATCGCCTTTTATTATGTTCGGCTTCTTACATATCAAGTCTTCGAAAATTCCCAAGGAGAAATGCAAAATCGTTCAACAAGGACGTTTTTCCCTTGCTATTACCTGCAGATTTAATAGGTACAGCAAGCAAAGAAGATTCTGAATAAGACGCTGCTAGTGACTCTGAACAATATCTTTCAGACAAAATTTCGTGATAGTTTGTAGGACCCCTGTCAAAGATTTTTGATTTATAAATATTGACATTCCTAAATATACATTTATAAATTTTACAAACTAGATTTATTTCTTTACGTCAGACATTTAACAAGTATTGTGCATTCTATAAGAATCCGAAGTTTTAGAGTTTTACTCAGTTAAGTTCTGAAATTTTACTCAGTTCTTTCGATTTCCATGTCTTAAAAACTACCCTATTTCATCGAAGGGATTTCGTGGCACAAATTCTATAAGAATCAGTAGTTTCCAACTTTTGCTCAATTCTTTCTATTTTCACCTCTTAAAAATCACCCTATTTAATTAGAATTTTTTTACTATTTTTTCGTTAATTCCCAGGTAGAATATAATATTGGCTGGACCGTGGTTCAATATTGGATCAATATAGATACATTGAGAAATTGTAATAAAAATATTGAACTAATATCAATAAACATTGGTATTAAAATATCGGTATGCCGATGTTTGCAGTATACATATTCTAATCCAGATCTACGCAGACAATATTGATAAATATCTATTAATATTAATTTTACAACATTGAAGTCTATATTCGCGTTATATTGTTATTACATTTTTTGATAATATTGTACAAAAAATATCGATTGATAAAGATAAATATTGATTCTAAAATATTGGAGAACTCATATTTAATTCATATTTGTCAACTATCTGTAAAATTAGATTATAATAAATACCACAGAAATTAGACAACCCCCAATTCCAGAAGCAAGGGCTTGTGCGGATGGGGATTACACATTGAAATAACGCGGACATACAACCATTTCCTCCGACAGTGCCGGGGCCAGGATTCGAACCCGGTGGTGCGATGTCTATGTGATTAATCGCGATGGACACCTCGCGCCTTAACCCTCTACGCTACCGAATAGGCAATATGTTCTAATACCAATAAATATTGATTTTCAATATTGGAAGGTGTATATGGTATTATGTTGTTTTTGAACTTTTTAGTAATATTGCACAACAAGCATCAATTGATAATGACAAATATTAATTTTAAAATATCGGGATATTCATATTTAGGTTATATTGTTAAACTCTCTTTTAAATAATGTTGTTTGACCTATTTATATCTATATTGGATAGTCATGCTGTGCCTAGGCTGATTGCAATAAGTTGCAGTAGATGGCTCTCCTTGCAATATGCTTGTACAAATATACAATTTCTGACTTAGGGTCTCCAGGCAATGTGATTCAATAATGACGATGACGAGAAATTCATTGCGGTGATACTCACCTAATCTCTACTAATAAAGGCCCATTTACAGATGATGTAGTTGTACCTATCATATACAGGTTAAATATTTCAGCTGGGGGTTTTACTACAATCACTTCTAGATTTTGTTAGTGAGGTTTTTAAAAATAATAATCATTATTGTAATTGTACTTTATGAAAATTACAAGAAATAGCTTTACCATTTCTGGGCATTAGGCTAAGTTTTCATTAAATATTGGGTCAATATATGATTGCAAATAATAATTTATGTTGGAGTAAAACATTATATGATATGATTTTTTAATATTTGTTGAATATTGCTTTACGAATATTGAGTCTATATACAAAAATGTTCACGTTTTTTATTGGTTCAATGTTGTGTTTTTTACATTGAGCCAACGTTATTGTAATATTAAATCAATAATGGTTCAATATTAGTGTTCTACCTAGGTTTGCAGGTCGATTTATGTAATAATCGGGAATTTCAGGATTTTACCAAGTTCCTTCGATTTCCATCCCCTAAAAACAACCCTGTCTCGTAGAAGAAATTTTTTTCGCTATTTTCCCATTAATTCGCGGGTCAAATTCTATAAGAATTCAAAATTTCAGAATTTTACTAAGTTCTTTTGATTTTCAACCCCTTGAAACAGCCCTATTTCATCAAAGGAATTTTTTTCACTATTTTTTCGTTAATTCGCTGATCAAATTCTATAGGAATCCGAAGTTTCAGAATTTGATTAATTTTTTTTCGATTTCCACCCTTTGAAAACAACCCTATTTTATCAAAGACATTTTTTTCACTATTTTTATCGTAATGACGAGTTCGTTTTGGAACAAGCTTATTACTTTTAGAGTGGAGTGGATAATTTATAATGAATAACCCTGTACCTAGTGGGCAAATAAAGTATTCATTTATTTATTTTACTGTAACGACATCGACGTATCCATAATACTGTTGAATATAAAAAGTAGCCACGCTGTATAATCGCGATTGCAGTCTGCAGCATTCGAACAGCGTTATTAGGTTATTGTTTTGTCATCGCTATGCGAGTGGCTTGCAAATGAAACAGAAATAAACCAAACTGATGACACTATATTTTCTTTATTATCTGTGACTAGCATATTGCAGCTTAATGAACAATCGATTTTGTTACAGGGCAATAGCGAGTCCCATCCTTCAATAAGCCATCCTCATTCCAGCGTGGATAATCATCTTAAACAGTGAACAATTCCACATAAATGCCAGCATAAAAACAGAGTGCCATGAGGTGATCAATTGTGTAGCAAAAGTGCAATTATTGTTTAATGGAGCACAAACTTATCATCCCCACAGAAGACCGCATTAGATTTTCGCCATAAAACCCCCTTTATCGTGAAAGTTAGCATCTCCTTGCATTCATCTACATGTAGAGCGGTTTTTATCGCCACGCAGATCAAGTTGGATGCTATCTTGGATGTTTCCTTAACCGCCGCTCAGCTGGGTCCCGGGTCCCGTAATGCGTGTTTATTTTAAATAAATAGGAATTTACGGTACTGTTGTGATTTAATCTCGGGTTTACGCGCAAAACGGTTTTCCGGCGAAAGTGAAAGAAGAAGTAATGTTTGTGTAAAATAAAATAATGCTCCGGGTTCATAACAGCGCCGAATAAACATTCATTTTGCTTAATAAAAACGGTGACCTTCGTGAAGATTACGACGAGAGTATGAAGCGAAGACCCCCGCAGACGTCTCAATTGCCTTCGCAGGGAGAGCAGGGTAGAAAGTCGCCCAGCTCTTGGCCTCTTTACAGCTTAGTAGGCACCGTGGCTATTGCCTGCTATTTGAACGGGCTAAATGGAGACTTCGTGCATGATGATATTCCTGCGGTGACTCTTAATAAGGACGTGCTCGCCATTAACTCCATAAGCCACGTCTTTAAGAATGACTTTTGGGGAACGCCCATGGCCGACTTGGCTAGCCACAAATCCTACAGACCCCTCACCATACTAACATTCAGGTAAGAATATGCTTATTTAGTCTTATTTTATATTTTCGTACGTGCTTACATACAGGGTCTATGCGCAATAGTGATACAAACTTTGAAACATATTTATCAGAAGAAAATATATAGAATTTGTAAGTAAATTTAAGAACTCTCAAGACATCAAAACGTTTTGTGTAGTGTCATGGTAAACCTATCTTTTTATTGGGTACCGTGTGTGTTAATGCTGCGAAAATACTTACCAAAATTGATCAATAGTAATGTGAAGTAAATTTTATTTTCTAAGAAACATAACTTGGGTTTTCTTCCACATGTGTTATTATCCTCTTCAAAAACAAATCACCGAATCTACAAAATAATAATATAATATATACTCACATGTGATAGTTATTCATGTTCATTTTGTTATATCTATTTTAATCATGGTTTTAATCCTTAATTTTAAATAATCAGTAATTGTTTACCTTAAATTGTGTACCTGTAAAGGAATTTGTGTATGAATTTGTCTACATTAAGTTAAAAAATGCGACTATTTTATAATACATGTGACCTTAACTTTTAACCTCAAGTTAATGTCTTGATAAAGGGAATAAATAATTTCCGAAAGCTTGACAAAGTAACAAAAGAATTTTTCTTTTTCTGTTTTGTGGCCGTAAACTTTTCACCTCTGACTGCAACCTCAAGATACACTACGTGTGTTTAATTTTGGTTATATATATGTTAGATAGTGGATTGTTTGAATAACTTTTTAAAAACTTTATTTATTACACTTGAGTCAACGTTGACTCGTTTTAATAAGATACAATAATAATTTTGAAGTAGTTTAATCTGAAGTGAGTATAAGACTGAGGTTTACAATGACAGTGGGTAATATTTATAATGTCTGGAGAACAAAGAACATTGGATTTGCAATTCAGCATGATAACAGATTACTGAGAAAGAAATGTTAAGCTCAGCTAGCGTGAGCGGTTATTAGAGAAGAGCTGTTACGCAATTTGTAATGTGATATGTCTGAGAAGGTTAAGCCTGTCTCGGTGATATTATATATCATGGTATATTTCTAATATAACAGCTTCCCCCTTATAAAAAAGTTGGTGTTTTATGCAGCAACTTTTGAAATGAATATAAAATGTATATAAAAGGTAATGGTACAATTTGGAAAAATATAAAAGGTACAAAAATGTTAAATCGTAAGGTTTAAAATAAAGAATATAACCTTAGCGTCTAAAATATGAAATGCAAGCACAATAAGCTTGATTCATAAAATAAAATAACATAAAAATGTTAAATATAGCTTTAGCAGGAAAGCGTAAAATACAAACATAATAAGTTTGTTGTAAAATGGGATAATATAAAAATATTCCCAGGATTAAAATATGGCTTTACCGTGAAAGCCTAAAATACAAGCATGATAGATTTAAATGAAAATGGTATAAAAATGCCAATGCAATTGAAATTAACAAGGGATAAGTAAAATAATGAAATGTAATGATTAAATGAATAAAATATGGTTCACTGAAGAGTCCAGCACTAAAAGTCAGTAAAAAGGCACAAAACAGTTTGTCTTTATGTAAGTTCTATGTCTTCGGCTTCGTTGTCTTCTCTTCTTAAGGTGGGTCGTCTTCGTGAAGGGAATAGGTTAGCAAATGTCCTGTAGTGTTTGCTAGGCCTCGGTGGAGATGGGGGTGATGCAGAAACATCGATGGCTAGTCTTCGTCTTTTTGTTCTGCACTTACAAAATAGGTACAGAAATAACAGTCCAAATATTAGCACAATGATGAAGTAGGTGAACCAGGATATGTGTTTTGTTACGAATGGTTCGTTGATTAAATCGTCTAGATCTCTGGAATATTGGTCCAATTTGTGTTTGGCAATTTCGAGATCTTCTGTGTTAAGGTTGTTTAATTTTAATGGTTTAAGGTTTGGTGCTCTAATGTTGTTTGGAATTTTGTTGCAGCATTCGAATGGAATTTGGATGGGATGAGTGTCGTGGTTTACGTCGGTTACTTCGTTGGTACTGGCTTGGATTTTTGTGATGCCTATAAAGGCGTAACAATTAGGTTGTAATTTCACTATTGAGTTTTTGTAGATGACTTCAGTTTTCGAACTTCTTTCTGGACAATTGATGGTTGCCTGTAATGGTTCTGCGTTGATAACTAACCACGTATTTTCGTCTATCTTTTGGACGTTGTAGCCTTGGCTGATGATGAATGACGTCTGGCAGCTTCCTGGCAGAGTTTTGAGGTTCTTGAAGAGACGGGCTTCGCAAATGGCATTATCATCAATGGGGTATGAAAAAAGATTTAGACATAATTTAGTGTTGAAGTAGAGTGGTTTGCATTCTCTGAGGTCTGGGATGGTTAAGTACATTAAAGAATCATCATCTCGCGCGATATATTTTTGAGAGGTTGACAAGATATGATATAAGCCAGTTCTATTATCCAAAATAGGGATAGGGTATAATTGAAATACTGAGTAGGTTTGAGGGTCTACCAAAGGTATGTCTAATACGAATATTAAATCTGAATTTGTTTGAAAAGCTTTTAGTTCTATAATGTCTAAATACTGTGCAACTTTTGATAATTTGATTGGAAGCGGTAAATTGTTCCTTTGTAGGTTTTGCGAAATTTCCTGTAGAGAATTTACTAAGTCCTTTGGATTTATAATTGACGTGTGAATTATTTTAAGCCTCGCGAAAGTGATGGAATTTAGAATACCATTTAGGTTATCTTCGATAAATAAGTAACTTGCCATGCGTTGTTTGCAGATTTTAATAAATTTCGGTTTTGCGTGGATATTTTCTATGTCTTTAGTCATATCTAAAATTGAGGTTTCAATTTCTTTAATATCCTTATTGAAAGTTTCTTTGTCAACTTGCAATTTTTTAATAGTTGCGTTGAAATTTTTGATTACTGAAGTTGTAACAGATATTTGGTTTTTAATTAGGTTTTCGAGTTGATTGAAATGATTAATTTTGAAAAGAACATTGCTTTTTGAAAGTACCGTTGTCATTAAATTGTTTTGCAATTTATTTTGTCATCTGAGATTATTTTTAGAAATAGGTGTTATTGTCAGTTTGGTATTTGGTCAATTTTTGAAATGTGGTTATCGAAACGATTTTGAACATTTCTTTTGTTTTGGTCTCGGACGCTAATTAATACACGCTGTTTGGTAAAATATTGTACCAATCATGTATTTAGTTTCCTGTATGATCGTCATGTAGTCGGGTATAATAATCATATTTATAATGCATTATCGCAATATTTTAATATTTCGTTTCGAATGTATATCACAATAGTTGCTATTCATATGTGGAATAGTTTTAACAGGGTTGTACACTTAGAAAATAACCATGAGGGGTTGCTGTTGTGAAACATAGCGTAGAATGGTATTGCTAGAATAATGTGTGGGTGGAGAAAAATGAACTATTGTCGATTTTATTACTGTCATTTATTGTTAATTAAGTATTCATTTCTCTTGATTACATAGGGCTTTAAGATTGAGTTTCATAAGGTGGACTGAACTATCTGAATGTTAGAAAACTTCGGGATATTTTTTCTTGCATGACAAATTTTTCTGAGTGGGAAAATTAAACTTACAGAATTTCAATTTCTGGAGTAGCGTTGAAGATGGGTAGTTACCGCGTGTTCATTTGATATGGAGTTGTTAATATAAGAATAAGAGGATTCACTTATTAGTTTATAATGCGAACATAAATGATTGTCATAAGTCTATGCGCATTATATTTCCGAAATAATGAAGAGATTGACTGATGGAATTATTCGGAAAATTATAAATGAGATTTTTGAAGGAATAATTGTTTGAAATTAAATTCGTGAAATGGTTACTACTTGTCAGAATTAGGGTGATGTACGTTTCGGATAATAATTCTATGTAAATGTTACGAGAAAATAAATTCCTTTAATTTTAAGAAGTTGGTCAGGGGATGAAAGAATATAAATGTTTCTGTTACATGATTATCGTATCACGAATATAGTGTTGGAATTATAACATAAGGATGTTTACGATTGATTTTGCAATCTTGTGTAGGACAGTGTAAGCTGTGTGAATTTGTCAATTTGTTGTAGGTGTCGGTGTGTAGTTTTGTGTGAGAATTCGAATAGGTCGATATTGATTTGTCGAATAGTGCTTTTGGGGTTTTGGTGATTACCAAAGGATTGTTAGGATCCTTGCGATTTGGTTTTTCTCTTTTCGACAAGTTTTACATTTTTTTTATAGAACTTTTGGCATGGTTTGTTAGTTCTTGCCAATTATATTTGTTTTTGATGTAACCTATTTTTATAAACGGAACCTTATTTATCAGGGGTTCTTGATAGGTTCTGATTAGTAGTTGAAGAATTAAAATATAGTGATAAATTTTGTATATTGGTCTAGTATAAGTATTCGAAATTTTGAGGTATTATTTTTTTTATATATTTTCTTTTGAAATCCCTAAATTTTTTATTTTTAAAATAATGTTGAGAATAAATGTCTTAACATTGATCCTAAAGAGAAATAATTCTGTCCGTCTGTGTTTTTGAGTTAATGTTGGTTTTGTTCTACTAAACTACAGAATAATTTCGTAGTTTTCCTTTTAGATGGAAATGTTTTAGTGAAATTAGTGTATGGAAGTAAGTTCACAATTTTTCGATATAGTAGTTGTGTGAAATTTGTAGTTTTACGTTTTGTTTTCGTAATCTACTAGAAGTTTTGTCTCGTGTAAGTATAAAAGTTGTCAAATGGTGTAAGGTGTAGAGTTTGTTTGTAATTTGTATTTTAGAATTTAATCTATTAAGGATTTTGTTTTGTAAAGTCTAGAAAATGTGTTAAATTCTTGGGTAATTTGTTCGTCTTTTAATCTCGTCTTCGTTATCTGAAGTTTCATTCGACTTTCAAATGAATTTTTAATATTTTGAAGAACGATTGATTTTCAGTTCCTGAAATTTCTTTTGTATGTTTGTAAATTTTCAGAGTTTTCGAGTAATTCAATTTTTTTTTTTTTAATTTGAAAAGGTATGTTCTGAATTTAGGTTCTAATTTAAAGTCTGAAAATTTCTTAATGTATATTATTTAAATTTCTGCCCTTGCTATTAATTATTATCTAATTAACAGCTGTTATTACTTGTGCTTGTAAAGCGTTTATGTTGGTGTAATGAAACATCATAATGAGTACAATGCATTATTGAGGTGTTGGATATCAGGCATTTCTTGTTAAAATGTTTAAGTTCATAAACATACAAGACGTGCTCCTGTGCAAAAGTTCAAGGCACTGTTATCAAAGTAGTACTACTATTATGAATTTCTTTGAATTAAATGTAAATACTTTATGTGCATTTATTTAAATGAACAAAAGTATTTCCTTATAATTAAGGTTTTGTTTCATAGAGTAGAATTTATTACAGGAGAAGAAATTTTCCTAGTAATAGAGGAAAGGGATAAAATTATTTACATAGGAAGTATTTTTTTTATCAATAATAGATCTATGGAGTTAATTGATATATCGTACAATTATTTTTTAAAGATTTTCTAGTAATATTAATTTAGAAAAGTTTGAGAAAAGTGGAGAATATCTTTAATATAAATTGTTAATTTTAAGTAATAATATTCTAAACGATTTCGGTTAAGTGACTAAAAATTTGTGAGATAATTTTGAAAATTATTTTGGGTTGCAAGTTTTTGTGTAAATGTTTTATTTCGCAGGGTCGGCATATGGTTGAGACGAGAATCGGTATTATGGTTATCAATTAAGTTTAAATATAGATTTGAATTTTTGCACTGGTTCAAATTTTAAGTTCGAAAATTCTACGATTTTTGGAATTGTCTTTTCAGGAAACAAAAATGGGTTTTGTTGGTACATTTTCCTGGTTGTGTAGGGTGTATAAATTTTTCTTTTGCTTTGATTACGCAAGATCGTATGCATGTTTCTCGGATTATTCTTTATTTTGTTTGTCTTTTGAATTTTCGGTTTCCTAAGTATTTTATTATTAATTTTGAATACTGTTTGCGAAATAAACGTTTTTCTGTTTAATGCTTTTGGTTTTATTTGTTTCGAATTATTTTTTGAAATGTTTAAATTTAAGTTTACCCATTTAGATTTATCTATAAGGCATGATTTTGTTTTGGAAAGGTTTATTTTTTGTGGGTTAACGTTAGGGGTTACATTTGAAGTTTTTTCTGTTTCTTGTACTTTGCTTTTAAATATTTTTTTGATACGTGATTCGGTAAAAGTAGAACTTTGATTTTTGTTTTCACAGGACATGTCTAAAAGTTCAGGAATTTTGTCTGTTTGATAGGAGTCTGATTTTTGATAATTTACATTAGATGTTGTCTCGAAAAATTCACTTTGTACGTTTGTCTTTGCAGAGGTGTTAGGTAGGCCTATTTTTTCTTGTTCCTGAGCTAGCGGTATAGCGTCAGTGTCACAATAAAATTCAAATATTTCTTCAGTGTCTGGTTCGAAAAATATAGGATTTTGATTAATGATGTTGCCTGAAATGTGATTGTTAATATTTTTGTTTGAATTTGTAACTTGTTGTAAAGGTAAATAATCGTTAACTTTAAATAATGGTATATTTTTAAAATTAGTAATTAGTTGATTATTTTTGAAGTCTATAATGCATTCGTAATGTTCTAGAAAGTCGCTACCTACGAAGCCATCAAAGTCTGTATCTAAATCGTGTACATAAACTTCGTATGGGTCGTTAGAATTGAATGGTATGAAAACAGATTCGGTGATATTAATTTTTTGACCTATTGCTTGTATATTTAAATTTTCGGGACGTCTTTGATTATAATTTCCTGTTGCTTTGGGTTTGAAAATGGAAATATCTGCACCTAAATTGATTAGAATATTAAATTTATTTGTTGGGTCTTTCATGAAATACAGGTTTGCCGAACTTACTTGAAATGGAGGGTTAGATGGTGAATTTACATGAAACATTGCTCTTGAGGGTTCGAATGTGGGTCGGAATTGTCTTTGAGGTTTATCGCTTGGACTTGGCGAGAAATTTGGTCTAGTTCGTCCGTTTGTTGTGTTGGAGTACTCGTGGAATACTCCGGGCCTATGCAAAAATCCGGAGGATTAACAGTATAATCCTCGTATTGCTGAGAATTAGCAGTATAATTCTCATATTGTCCATTTTGAAAATCGTAGTCATCGTTATTTTGAGATTGATAATCAGGAGAATAATTTACGGACTGATTTGCAGAGTAATCTTCGTATTGGTTTGGGTAATCTGAGTAATTATCATAAGGTTCTTGATTTAAGTGATGTGTTTTTTGTTGATTGAATCGATTAAAATTCGGGTTCGGTTGTATGGCAGAAGGTCTCTGCTGGTGGAAGTTGGGATTTGGCCTGATAGCTGAGGGCCTGTTTTGTTGTGGATAATTACGTTGTTGATTAGGCAAATTTTGGAAATTCTGTGGTCTAAAATTTTTTTGGTTAGGTAAACTCTGGAAGTGCTGTCTAGGAACTTGTGCCTGATTGGAATAGGCGTTTGGTATGAAATTGGGGTGTGAAAATTGGTGGTTTTGCCTCGCGCGGCATTCGTTAAAGCTGTGTCCATTCCTTTTGCAGAATGTACAAAATGGTGGGAGATTTGGGCGTCTTTGCTGATTTTGAACGGGATTTTTGTTTAAAGTTCTATTTCCAAATTTTTGAGATTCGAAATACGATAATTGTAATTCTCGTTTGATGCGATTTATTGCATCTAGCATATTGCCGGGGTTACCAGCCCTAATAATTTGACCTAATTTTGGTTCGAGTCCAGTGAGAAGAGTAGTTAACGTCATATTTTCTATTAAAGTGGATTGCGCGGTTTTTTCCTCTAAAGTTAAACTTTGTTTTTGTATTGCCGCGTGCATTTTTGCATTGTGTGTTTGTAACCTGGACACAAATATTAAAGCTGTTTCGTTAGGTAATTGACGAATTGTTTGCAAGTCTTGTATCAAGGCTGTCAAGTCACGAGAGTCACCAAAATGTGATTCGAGCAAATTTTTTATTTCCGCCCAAGTGACGGGGTTTCGTGAATTTATCAATTCTGCGGCTTTTCCGCGTAATTTATTTTTTATGTGAAGCGTTAATAAGATGCGCTGATCATCGACAGCGATCCCCTGAGCGGTTATACAGGCTGAAATAAATGTTTGCAAGAATATGGGGTTGCCGTCAAATTCGGGCACTATGGAAAATATTTCGTTTAACCTATAAGGTTCAATATTTATAGTTTCGTTTGCAGTGATTGAGTTGTTTACATTGGAATTGCTTACGTTTGTAGTGGTAGCCATTTTATTTGTATTATTTAGATAATTAAATAACTTAAAACACTTTTTTCAAATTGAGCTAGTACGCTACTGACAATTGGTAATTTTATATTATATGTAAAACAATGTGCTGTTTATTTTATAATATTTCAAAATTTAATTACAAGGATAATTGGATTAATTTAAAAGGTGTTTTTAGTTGGGAATAATGTCACTGAAATTTTATATACTAATGTGCATTTGAACAGTATAGAACATGTGGGTTTTATTTTATTTCACAGTCAAGTAAGGCGTAAACTTAACCTTTATATGATATATGATATTATGATAAAAATAATGTTAAGATAAAAATGGTATGTGATTGTAGTTAATTAGATAAATTCGCACTTGAGGAGTATATGATATTACCATAAAAATAATGTTACGATAGGAACAGTGTATGATTACGGTTATTTATATAGGTCACACAAATTATAATCAAGATATTTTGTTTCAAGTTTAAATAAAATTACTACCTTAGATATTAGTACTGTATGTAGCAATGCAATGTATTTTGATAAAATAAAATGTAAAATTATGTCGTTGTTTGCAAATAAATGTTTGCGAGATGATTCAAAAATGACTTACCCTAAATTTTTCATTCCTCGTGGTCCAGTTGAATGCGTGAGCTTAGCTTCACCAAAGGTCTCTCTCTGCCAGGGGTGTCACTGGGTGTTCCTTCCACAGGGTTGCCTTTGATGCCGAAGACACCAACGATGGGACGGGGTGAAATTCTTACTTGCTAATTGTTGAATCGTGTTGATTTGAAATGTTGCTTTGTTGCTTGTATTTCTTGATAATTATTATTGTTTCGCTTCTGTGCGTTTGAGAATAATGTAGGTTCTTCTGAACAAAGGATTGGGATCCACCACTACAGCTAAGAAGTTCTCCTTGTTCCAGAAGCTCTTTTCGTCCGGTTAGGCACCTTTTTCAGATGGACTCCTTGTTCCCTCGGATATGTTTGCTACTGGTTAGGCTCCCGAACTGCGTGTTTTTCAGATCCGCCACGACTGCGCCAATGTTAGATAGTGGATTGTTTGAATAACTTTTTAAAAACTTTATTTATTACACTTGAGTCAACGTTGACTCGTTTTAATAAGATACAATAATAATTTTGAAGTAGTTTAATCTGAAGTGAGTATAAGACTGAGGTTTACAATGACAGTGGGTAATATTTATAATGTCTGGAGAACAAAGAACATTGGATTTGCAATTCAGCATGATAACAGATTACTGAGAAAGAAATGTTAAGCTCAGCTAGCGTGAGCGGTTATTAGAGAAGAGCTGTTACGCAATTTGTAATGTGATATGTCTGAGAAGGTTAAGCCTGTCTCGGTGATATTATATATCATGGTATATTTCTAATATAACATATATACAAAAATCATGACTCTTGTAAATGAGGGACCCTACTCAAAACTGAATAAAGATCCAAGAAAATCAATAGAGAGCAAATTTTACAAAGCTTTGTTTAAATACAAACATGAATTTAATGATTTTGAACGAAGGAACTTTACACCACATCATAGTAAGCCTCCTCATTTTTATGGCTTATCAAAGACACATAATTAAAATATTAATTTAAGACCAATTGTTAGTTCTATTAATTCACCGTGTCATAATTTGGCAAAATTTTTTCTTAAAATTATTGATCCATTATCTGGAAATACCGATTCATATATTAAAAGTAGTAAACATTTTATAGAAAAAATTTATGAAAACGATATTCATGAATCACACCTGATGGTTAGTTTTGATGTAGTTAGTCTCTTTACCAATGTTCCGGTAGATGAAACCTTAAAAATAGTTAAAGACAGGTTGCTAAATGATAATAATTTGGAAACTAGAACTAAATTAAGTGTAAATAGCATAATGGAACTCTTAACAATGTGTATAAAAACAACCTATTTTCAATTGAACAATGAGTTCTATCAGCAGGATTTTGCTATGGCTATGAAGTCTGCATTATCACCAATTTTAAGCAACATATTTATGGAGAACTTTGAGAACACACATGTTCAAATCCGTATAAACAAACCGGTTGTCTGGTGGAAATATGTTGACATCATCTTTGCAATTTGGCCTCATGGTGTCGATTTACTAGTTAGTTTTTTGGAAAATATAAATAGTAAGGAACCATCTATTAAATTCACATTAGAAGTAGAAAGTAGGAATGAACTACCGTTTTTAGGTGCTGTAATTAGAAGGGTAAATAATACAATTGAAACAAGCGTTTATAGAAAACCAACACATACTAATAAATATCTAAATCTTAACTCAAATTAGTCAATGTTAAAAGGGGTGTTGTAAAATGTTTATAGATAGGGCCAAAATAATTTCATTTAAAAATGAAATATTAAATAACGAGAAAAAATTTATCAAAGAGGTTCTAATACAAAATCAATATCCTGAAGCCTTTGTTGATAGAGTTTTCATAAATGGTGAAAATAGGGACAATCAGGTACGACAAAAACCTGAACGTCATTATACAGCAATAATTCCTTATGTATACGGATCATCGGAAAAGCTACGCCGTATAGGTGACAAATTTGATGTTAAGACGATATTTCAAACGGGGAACATTTTAAGATCTATTTTAACAAAAACAAAACCGATAAACATGGAGCAGAATTCAAAAAACTGTATTTACAATATCCCGTGCGAATATGATAATTGTTATGTGGGTGAGTCATCCAGACCTTCCAATGTGAGGTTGGATGAGCACAAGAATTACATTAGAAAGAATGAAATTCAGAAATCAAAGATTTGTGAACATGCTTGGGAAAACGGACATAGAATAAACTGGAACTCGGCAAAAATTTTAACAAAAGAAACAGATACCAAAAAAAGAAAAATTAAAGAATCAGCAATAATCTTATTAAATGAAGATAAGTGCGTATCGAATTGTTCTGTAGATATATGTAAAACCTGGCTATCAATGTTAAAAGAAGAACTTAACAAACTCAACATTATCTAAAAGAAAATATCCTCAGTTCTGTGTTCTGTGTAAGTAGTAAGTATCTATGGAAATAACATGAACAGAATCTTAAAGCTGTGTATTTGACATACAGAGCAAAATAAGGGTTCTTCCAAAAAAAGCTTTGAAAACGTCAGCAAAATACCTTATTTCTGTGTTTATTCCGATTTATATTATTTGCAAAACATAACCTCTGACTATTCCTTTGACGTAAACGTCACGGGCGCAAAGGCTTTTTTCCAATAATTCTATTATTTTGTAGATTCAGTGATTTGTGTTTTTGAAGAGGATAATAATACATGTGGTAGAAAACCCAAATAAACCCAAATAATAGGAAAGAATATTCGTAGAATGCCACAAATAACTTTCAGACAATATAACTTACATGTGTAAGGAAAAAATACATCGTATTCGTCATTTATAAATTTAAATTAATAAATTAGATATCAAGACTATACAATACTATATATATGTTGGTTAATTAATACACACAATATTTTGTTGACCTAATTAATTATTAATAACTAGAGTCAAAATGAATAATTGAAAAAGACTCGCCGCCATTGTAATATCCGATGGAAGATAATTAAATATATTATTTAATTTATTTTTATTTCGAAATATGAGAATGGAAACGAGAAATGAATAACATTATCCAAGGTCATTATTCGAAGGTTTTTAAAACATCCTCTACATGAATCTGTTGGTCTTAAATGACACATTGTCCTAATAGTCTTTTCTTGAATCCTAAATGTAGCATCGATCCCACTGGAATCTCCCCAAAATTCAGTACCGTATTGTAAAATGCTCTAGAAATATGCATAATATACTCTTGTTGACGTTTTGAACCCAATATTTTTCCTGATAACAAACAAAGCATAACAGCGCTAGAAAGATTTTTTTTGAGCTCCGCTAAGTGACTCCTCCATTTAAGATTCTCATCGATATACACCAAAAATGTTACAATATCTACTGCAGTAATGGTTCCCTGCAAAAGCTTAATGTCTTGTTGTGTGTAATTGTGACTTGAATTAAATGTGATATTGTCAGTTTTAGTTAGATTTAGTATTAGTCTATTCGCAGAGAACCAGTCATTTATGTTATTTAATACTTCTTTACATCCAGGCATTGATTGTTCAAAAACTATACAGGTATCATCTGTGAACACGGAAAACCGTATCTAAAGTTATCAACAAGATCATATATTATTGTCTTTTCTCCTCTTTTAATTTTTGCTATTTTAAGGCTACCTGGGAATGTTCCGGTCATAAAGGATAGATTAATTATAAACGTTAATGGTTTTTTCACTTAATACATTTTATCATAATTAGCTGTTTATTTTATTTTAAATTTTTTAACTACCATCTCAATATCTTGTACTGTTACTGGACAAAAATGAAATGAATTTTATGTAGAGAACTCACAATTTTTTATATATTCATTATACGTTTTTTTTCTAGGTAAGACTACATGTTAATTTTATTGGTTCATCTATAAAAATGTTTTGAAAATATTGCGCCACCATACCACTGTCGTTGTGAATGATCCATCTTTTCACGTCTGAAGGACTTTTATTACCCTTCCTAAAGTGGATATTGTAATGTTCACCTGAAGGGTTCGTAACGACTGTTCAGACGATAAATACAAAAAATCTACACTTACTGCTTCTTTTTTTTTTTTAATACATTTATTTAACGTCGTCCTATTTCCGCTACTGAGGCCTATCACCGACGCCTGTAGACGAGCTACCCCCAACCAGGAATTTTGCCGAACCTCTTCCCTTAAGAAAAGTAGGGAACTTTTACTTGCCTAACATTTAATAGACAAGGGACCGACGGCTGTACATCCCCTCCAAGGAATTTCTAGTCGGTTTTCGTTATACTTTCTAAGATTTTGTGGCCGGGGCGGCATTCGGTCTCCGTGTGAACGATCCATGCTTTGATGGAAGTCTGAAGGACGTATTTTCTGCTCGAAAAACTTAGAAAAATTAAAAAGAATAGGAAAAAGAAAAAATTAATTTTCTTTTTCCTCAACCTTTTCTAAATTCTAAATAAAAAATATTACGTTCACAAAATTTTTAGGGTTCAAAGTGACTGTTTCAGACGGAGATTAATGGATAAATCATACTTACTGTCGTTTATGCTTAACTACGGCTCTGATGGTATCAATTGGAAGACGTCGTAACACTATAAATCTAACACTGTCTGTTTCACACTCTCTTAAAATTAAATCTGAAAGGGAAATTTTGTTAGAAAACACAAGTAAAAGACAATATAAAGTTCAAAAAATGTATATTGAATCTTTAAAAAAATTTATGTTTTTACAACAACTTCTTCAGAGAAAATGTTAACAAACAATGGTCTGACCCGTGTACAACACATGGTGAGGAACGGGACGATTCATACGTTACCAACTACCATCCAATATGCAGTTTGAAAAGCTAACGATGCACAAAAAGATTCAAGAAAAGTCTCATGTAACTGAAATTTTGGTGGGCTTATGCTTGCCTGTCTTATAAACGTATTTTATTAATTCACATAAATTTTGGTCGCTCCTCGGAGCTTAAAACTGCTTGAAGCGTATCTACTTCGTTTGTATTATGCAATAACAAATTTTACGTTCAGGCAAGGCAGATCCCATGCACGTGTGAGTACATGGTATCGGATTTTGTTACAACGTCGAAAAGTATATCGGGGTTATAGCGTTCTTTAACACTCCCCTCCTTTCCGTGAATCTTTTTGTGTAACGTTTGGTAAATTGTTTGTTTGAAAATAAAATGGATCATTGGATGTAGTCTCCCATGTGTTGTATTCGGTTATAGTTCAGACCGGCCTATCTGAACAAAACATAGATGCAAATCTAAAAAATGGTGATAAACTTGAACATATATCGATGCATAGCATTCGATTGAATTATTGAACATTGTGTTTCAAAAATGGCATAAAAAAAAGAAAAAATCGAAAATCCTCGGATTCTCGATGACACAACACAAACACTTTCGACGCACTTATCTTTCTTAGTGTTCTTCCACTAATGCGGGCTTGCGTCTGCTCCTCCTCGTGTCTATGCCTCGTCGATCACCTTCGGTGTCGAACTGCCTTCTGGAACAGCTTAGGTGGTCCTCGGACTGCTTGGCTCCAGCTATACTATGGCTCTGCTCAGTTTATATGAAACAATAAAACAAAATTTTAGTAATATGTTTGTTCATATCCCGTCTGGGGATCTGCGACCGATAACATATCGTCGTCTTTGAGAATAGGAACACTGAATTTTGTTGACTTATATTGATTGAAATGGTTTCCGTGTAGTTAAAAAATCTCTTCTTGGGAGAAATCTGCGACCGATATCACATCGTCGTCTTTGAGAATAGGAACATTGAATTTTGTTGACTTATATTGATTGAAATGGTTTTTATTAAAATCTCTTCTTATGAGAAATCTGCGACAGAATCTGCATCCGTCGGATCGTTGCATCTGCCCCTCCAGCAGACGTGGCGGCATCTCGCCCTTGAGTTGCTAGACTCGTCTGAATCGCGCTCTTGCGTCAGAGTCGTCGTCTTTCCATGCCGTGCCAATGGAACATTTGTTTGGGCCCTTTGGGTCGGACTCTGCTTACAGATGTATATGTTTTGAACATATGAGGACTTAGAAAAATTATAAAAAATACCAACTCTGCCGGACACGGTCAGAGTTGCTGCAGTGAATTTTGAAGATTTGTATGGACGATACAATATCCCCAATGAAAATAACTTGTAAAAAATGCATAAAAAATACCAACTCTTGCCTGACACGACAAGAAGTTGGTATGGAAATTTTGATATAAAATAAACCTAGCACTAAGTTAAAACTTAGCCTAGGTTGAAAAATGTTATAAAAATATGATTGAATCTCCAGAACTTGATTCTGAATCAGAAGTGGAAGCATCTCGTGGCGGTGCATGAATTTGTACAACCGTTTGCTCCGGCGGTGGAGGTTCTGTGGAATCGTCTGAGAACGGGGAATCATTTCCATCGAGTGATGTTCCGCCTGGACTAGCATTTTCTTCATCGGAAGATTCGATTTCCAAGTTGTGCTCCTCTGGCGGGGCTGGTCTCAAATCATCGACATGTACTCTTGTCGTTACATTTCCCTTTTGCACGAGATACACCTCGTCTGAAAACTTCTTCAGAATTCTGGTTGGGCCTGACCAAGACGGCGTGAAGGTATGTACCTTCTTTTTTCTCTTACTCATGACTCTGTCTCCTACTTTGTAAACGATCGGAGTGACGGCCTCTTTCGGCGCATATTTCTGTTTGTAATTTTGTTGGGCCTGACGGGCTTCCTTGATTCGCTCGTATCGTGGAAGCGTTTGTTGCTTGGCTCTTTCTTGCCTCCAGGCATACAAATCCCATTCGCCTCTTTCGGCTGGATCATATCCTAACACGATCATGCTAGGTGTTTGATTTGTAGCGGCGTTCCTACGATTTCTGAATATGTATGTCATCTGATGCACGTAGCGATCCCAAGTGTCGTTTGGCTTTTTGAATAAAAGAGTCTTTAAAATTTTCTTGCATTCCTGAACCCGTCGTTCCACGGGGTTGGACTGTTGGTGATATGCCGGAATTAAATATCGTTCGATACCATTTCTTTCACAAAATGTGATGTACCATTCGGAATTGAAATGACCACCGTTGTCTGAAATTATGACTCGAGGGACTCCGAATCTTGCTACTATTTCTTCGTCGATAAATTTGGCTATCGTTCTGCCATCGACCTGAATGTATGCCTTTGCCTCTATCCATTTACTGAAAACGTCTTCGACGATAATCATATATCTGTTTTCGGCGTCTTTAGTCCTCTGCAGCGGGCCAATTACGTCGACGCTCAAGGTTTCAAATGCATTTTGTGGTGCATCAACTATCAATTTAAAATTTCGATCACAATCTTTAAAAAGTACATCGTCTTGGACGTGAAAATTTTTCATAAAAATAAAATCCGCATCGGAACGTTGTTCCTGTTGAAATAGGTTATTCCAACGGCGGATCTTGTCTTGAATATCTCTTGAACTCAATTGAGCCTGTACGATATCTTCGTATATTTCTGAGTGCGTTAAAACAGAAATACGTTCTGGACACTTATAATTTGGTAGGAACATTCTTTCCTCTTCATCGTCTGTCTCGACATACTGATTTTGTGGGTTACGACTGAGAAAATCTGCTAATAAGTTCTCCTTTCCTGGACAGTGTTCAATTTTGAATGCATATTCTTGCAATAGTAATGACCATCGTGTAAATTTTGTTTTGTCGTCCTTATGTTTGTTTAACCAAAGTAACGCCCTGTTGTCCGTCTTCACCAAGAACGGTTTGTCTGCTAAGTACATCTTGTACTTTTTAATATAGTTCACCACAGCCAAGCATTCTAGCTCGTTTATGTGGTAACGTCTCTCCGCTGGAGATAACGTGTTGCTTGCATACGAAATTATATATTTTTCGCCGTTGTCGCCTAATTGATATAATACGGCCGAAAGGCCTTGGAGGGATGCATCTGTTTGCAAAATGAATTGACGTGAAAAATCCGGCCGATGGAGTTCCAGCGGTCCGGATAATAATTCTTTTAATTTTCTAAACGCTTCATCGAATGTATGGTTCCAGTGAAAACGATTTTCCTTCGAAAGAAGTTTCGTTAGTGGCTTCGTGATCATCGCCACATTTGGTAGATATTCTCGCACCCAGTTGCAAAGCCCTAGGAAACTTTGTAGCTGCTTTTTTGTAGCTGGAACGGGATAATTTTGAATTTGTAAGACATGTTTTTCTAATGGTTGGGAAGTATCAGTTCTAATTGTATGGCCTAAATATTGAATTTCATTCGTCGCTATTACACACTTTTCCGGTGACACTTTCAGATTGTGCAGACGTAGTCTTTCAAAGACTAACCTCAAGTGGGACATATGCTCCTTCACGTTTACGCTGTAAACGATTATATCATCTAAATACACTTTACAGAAATGGTGCAGGTAACCCGTTAAAACGTCCTTTGCCATGAATTTCTGAAAGGTACAGGGAGCTGTCTTGAGGCCGAAAGGCATGACATTGAATCTGTAAGCTGCCCCATCAGGAGTGGTAAAAGTCGAGAAATCTTTTGATGCTTCATCTAGCGGTATTTGCCAATATCCACTTTTTAAATCCAACACAGAAAAAATCTTCGAATTGCCTAAATCTTTAATACTTTCGTGTATTTTTGGTAAGACGGAAGCCTCGTCTTCAGTCATTTCATTCAAATGGCGATAGTCGATGCAAAATCGTGGTTTCTTGTCCGAACGTTTTATTATCACGGGTGGTGAACTATATTGGGCAGTGCTAGGTTCGATGACGCCAGCTTTCAACATCTCTTCGATTTGGTCGTACATAATTTTCTTAGTACTCGGAGACATCGGATATGGTCTGATATTAAATGGTTTTGTGTCTTTTACTGTAATTTTGTGTTTCACAGTCACTGTGGTTGCTTGAGTCGGTTCCGCAGTGAACAGATCGACAAATTCTTCGAACAGCGGCCGTAGAAATTTGTCTTTAATAACAAGCTCTTCAGGAAGCTTTGCCTGCTGTCTCTCCCTCTGAGAAGCTTGATTCCAGAAGACGGTAATACGCTCTTCCGTGCCGGCATATAGGCATTTTCGGCCATAATCATATGCGACATTGTTCATATATAAGAATGGTGATCCTAATATTATCGTTTCGTTCAAATTTTCGATTACTTGAAAATCAATTTCAAAAGAGGTGCCTGAAATTATTACTTGTAATTTTGTCCTGCCAAGAGAGTCCACCATTCGATCTCCGCACGCCATAGCAAATGATCGACGTGTCGTGAGATTTTTAAAATTATCCAACATCCTCGGATGGATAACGTTTCGCGTCGAGCCTGAATCGATCAGTGCGTCGACCGCATGTTCATTAATTTGAACTTTTATACGAGGCAAAGGGAACGCTTCGCTCATATAATTTATTGACTCTCTTGTTTTGTGCAGAGGAGCGTCGTAGTGGTCAGGAGTATCGGAAAAAATTACTGGACATTGCTGCCGCCTTGGTTCGGCCGTTGTGCCGGGGATCTTGCAGATGGACCCTGGCCTGGGTCTCTGGCCCCTCGAAAGTTTCCCGGTCTCCTGTTGAGATGCGGGTTATTCGGGCATTGGCTATGGAAGTGCCACTGCACTGTGTCTGTACAGTATCGGCACGGGGTTGCCGGTCGGTCGGGTACTCGGAATTTCCCCGATCCGCCATTGAAATTAGTTTGCCTGCGGTCAGGATTCACTGATCCGCTCGTAGAATTAGGCATAAAAAAAGGACGACCAGGCGCTCTGCCTGGACCGTCCTGTCGAGATACGTCCTCTCGGAAATGCACCCCCGGTGCTGTCGGAGTTGGGCTTCCATTGCTCCTGTTACTAGAATTTTGTTGACTTAAACGTCCCGGCTCTTGATAGTAAGACGCGCGGGACAGACGTTGATCTATAAGCTGGATTAGCGACGTCTGTTCGTCAGCTGAATCCCGCTCGACGTTAGTAGCCGCTGCTATTAACATCTCTGTGGTTGAAATTAGGTTGCTTCTCAAGCGTGACCTAATTTCTGGACGCAGTTGGTCCATGATGACCCGAGCTCTGATGGCTTCGGATTTAAAGGGATCAATACGATCGAAAAGACAGGTTTTCCTTGTGATAAACACTGCCGTGTCGTCTAAAGACGTTTGCTTGACGGCATACAGTTGAGCAATAGCTCGTGACTGTATGTCGGGAGAATTAAATCTCGTAAGGAATCTTTCCTTGAATAAGGCATACGAAGTAGTCAACGTCCTAAATTGTTCGGACCATCGTTGAGCTTCGCCCTTGACTTGGCCGGTTACGTTATGGAGGCGATCATAGTCGTGGCTTATGCGAGCTCTGTCGAAATATTCCTCCATAATTTTCAGAAATGCTTCTGGATCTTCATGATCAAGCCCATGGAACGTCACGTTCGGACATCTTTGTCTCTCATGGGGCGTACAGGTCGACACGTTCTGTATCGCCTGCACGAAGCCCTCTGCCATTTTCAGAAACATACTTTCCATCGAATTAGCAGTTTGTGGCTGTGAAGCAGATAAATTTACATTATTTCCCTCCGGAAACAGTCGCTGTGGTTCTATCCCTCTAGAACCGTCGTCGACGAGCGGTGCGGTGACTCGCTCGTAAAATTCTCTTGGGGTCGACCCCTCGGAGTCTTCCGCCATGAATGAGAAAGGATTTGTTGGGTTTGGGGACGGCATGGTCCCTGTTCGGGCGCCATGTGCACGATCCATGCTTTGGTGGAAGTCTGAAGGACGTATTTTCTGCTCGAAAAACTTAGAAAAATTAAAAAGAATAGGAAAAAGAAAAAATTAATTTTCTTTTTCCTCAACCTTTTCTAAATTCTAAATAAAAAATATTACGTTCACAAAATTTTTAGGGTTCAAAGTGACTGTTTCAGACGGAGATTAATGGATAAATCATACTTACTGTCGTTTATGCTTAACTGCGGCTCTGATGGTATCAATTGGAAGACGTCGTAACACTATAAATCTAACACTGTCTGTTTCACACTCTCTTAAAATTAAATCTGAAAGGGAAATTTTGTTAGAAAACACAAGTAAAAGACAATATAAAGTTCAAAAAATGTATATTGAATCTTTAAAAAAATTTATGTTTTTACAACAACTTCTTCAGAGAAAATGTTAACAAACAATGGTCTGACCCGTGTACAACACATGGTGAGGAACGGGACGATTCATACGTTACCAACTACCATCCAATATGCAGTTTGAAAAGCTAACGATGCACAAAAAGATTCAAGAAAAGTCTCATGTAACTGAAATTTTGGTGGGCTTATGCTTGCCTGTCTTATAAACGTATTTTATTAATTCACATAAATTTTGGTCGCTCCTCGGAGCTTAAAACTGCTTGAAGCGTATCTACTTCGTTTGTATTATGCAATAACAAATTTTACGTTCAGGCAAGGCAGATCCCATGCACGTGTGAGTACATGGTATAGATACTTTTTTGACTCCGAATCACTGTGGAACCGGTTTAGGGCAAACCCCGTCAAAAGTCATCATTTCCCCGTCAAATCCGACTGCTAGGAAATGATGGGGGTCCCATGTCGCTAAGGGCTATTTTCGCTATAACTTCCGATATACTTTGAATAGTCGTTGGACTAACTTGTCCTCATATTCAATACTTCGTAAGAGTTGCAGTGCTTGACAACGTGGATTCGTAAAAGGGTTTTTAATCTTGGAAATTTGGAAGTTCAAGTCCAATTTTATTATACTTTCTAAAATTGGGTGGTCGGGGCGACATTACGTCCCTGTGCAGCGACATTTACTACACTTACCAAATTAACGCTCCTCGAAGAGTTAGCGAAAATTTGGCATAAAAAACGCTCCGAAGAGCAAAAATATATTTCCAAGAATTAAAAACCTCCTCCACGGCGTTTTTACGTGAAGCACGCTTTTCTTACGAAATATTTCCTAAGTCGGATGATTTTGTTACAACGTCGAAAAGTATATCGGGGTTATAGCGTTCTTTAACATCCGTGCAGCGACATTTAGTATACTTTCTAAAATTACACTCCTTGATGAGTTTCTGATATTTTTGCATAAAAAACGCTCCGTAGAGCGAAAATATGATTGAATGTATAAAAACCTCTGCCAACGGCATTTTTACGTGAAGCGCGCTGTTCATACGAAATGTCGGATTTTGTCATAGTTTCAAAAAGTTTATCGAGGGATTTGGCGTGTTTTTTAATGTCCTCAATCAAATTATTTTCATTTGTTTTTAATACGATTTTTTCTATTTTGTGATCCTGATTTTTAATTATAATTTTATTTAATCATTTCTAAGTGGTGTTTATTTTGGCTATCAGATTTGTTTATAACATTATTAAAATAATTAACATATTGCGCGCATTAATAAAATTCTGTAGGTTGGCATAGAGGAAAGTATTCTATTTTTTTTAAAACAATTAATTGTAGAACGAAAATATTCTAATGCAAATGTTTAAAATGCTGTCAGGTTTTTTGAATATTAAGCTTGAGCTTTCCTAATAATTTTCTATTTCACTTACAGATTAAACTCAAAATAAATGAAATTGAATTAAGAACATAAGATACTATGGTAAGAGATCCTAAAAAAGTTGCTAATACATTTGCTCATCACTTTTGCAAAACAATTGCAATTGGGAGACAACATTTCTTAACGATATCCGTTTGTAAATTATGTATGTACATTCATTATTTACACCATATATTGATAAAGAGAAAATCACTAATTTAAAAATAAACAGTACCATCGATATCGAATTTATTTGTTATAAGCTGTTTTCTCTCAGAGAAGATCTTGACCAAAAAACGGTGCAGTTTCAGGTTTAAGCATGTAGGTTTCATCCTAAATATAAACCGACTTTTTAAAGTTTCTAATAATGAAATAAACTCTTGTATCACTTCGTCTAACGAAAACTAACTCTGCTTAATATTTTAAAAGCAAGACAACTCGAGTACGACGTCACCTACACGCTCTACTATATGAACGAAAAGCCTGTACACTAATGAACTACTCATGCAGCATACATTAAGCCGAATTATTTATATTATTACTCCTCCCGACGACTTTGAAGTATTACTCCCAAGCCTAATATTGTGACAGAATTTTAGGTGCTGCTTAATGACAGAGCCCGACTATAATAATCATTAATATTTAATGCTACTGTATATATTAATGAACATAATCAAGCAGTCTTACATAATTCATTAATATTAGAGAAAATGGCACCCAAGGGCTTAAAGTTCCCCTACATAATATCCAAGTATCATCTTTTCCAACTCCTCCTTCAGGAAAGGGCTGCACGATAGATGTGCGTGTCCGCTTTAAGAAGGGCTCGTAATATATTCGGCCAATAAACAAAAATGAACTACAAGGCTACAACAGCCGTATGTCATTAATCTTTCAGTGTAAGTTTATCCGTTTATAGAATTTATAGTGTACCGGATATTTTTACTTTCTGCAAATACCTACTTATACGGGGTGTGTCTAGCATAATATTAAATTTTCTACGACATGATTCTTACGCAATTCCGTGACACCTACTACAAGTACTATACCATTGTTGCAACACACGGAAGGCAGTGTCTAATAAACTTTAATAAATATAATATGATATACCGAAATATTCAATGTATGCATGACTTACTAAGAAGTTGAAATGCCTTTCTAAACTGTAATATACTTTCTTACACAAGCTTTCAAGATGGGAAAGAATGCAGTGCACAGTGAATAAGTGAAACAAATGTATCTCATATAAAATAAAATGTTGACACTTTTGTCTTTAACAACACATTGAGTCCGCCTTATCGCCGCTTTACTGTTACCTGTTTAATTTCCCTTTTGTTAGAATGGTAAATGCGAACGACCAGTTGGTTTAAGCCGAAGCAAATGGTGGTAGGTTCAGAGAATTTACAAGAGAGGTAAAACTTACCATTGTGTGGGTGTATGTGGTATACCGGGTGTAAGAGGATCATTGTATACCCCCTTTTCTTCTTTAATTTTGAAGATAATTGATTGAAATTTAGGATATACTACATACATAATAAGCGACACTTTTTAACGTACAATAGATTTTTTTTCGCTTCCGGTTTCGCCGAAAGTGACACTAACTCTCGATTTTTAAATGGAATACCCTGTATATTATTGCATTTTTGAATTCTGCATAATTTTATGAATCTAACGATGCCAAATGAGTGACATTTCAAACATCAATTTTTTTATAATACAATTTTTAGTCTTCCATTTAAGTGTGCCATGACTGTTCTGATTTGTTCTAAATGACCCGTGTAATGCTACAAAAATCGAAATCCTGTTAAAAACACTAAATTACGTGATTTTTGAGCAAATAAAATTCACCAAAATAATTTTTTTCAATTGGAACCATATCGGTACTTTGATACCATTTATCAGTACTATTAATAAGGAATTTATTCATATGTGGTATTAAAATGTGCGATAAATACAAATAAAATTACAGCAAAAAAATAAGAGAATAACTAAGGTGGCTTTGAAAACAATGAAATATTTAGCATATCAAACATTTGTTGGTTTAACGGTGTTTTCATTGTGTCTTTCAAAATTGTTTAAAATTCTTGTTAATTGTGTTCAAAATGTCGCAAATTTATACAAGAGATTAACATGTCCATTTTTTCATCTCTTGCATAAATTTGCGGCATTTTGATCACGATTAACAATAACTTTAAACATTTTTTAAAGACACGATGAAAAATGTTCCCTTAATCTTTTACGCAACCTGGGTAAGCCATTTTCGTAGACATAAAGCATAAATTTGATCTACTGTCCATAGACTACTAAAATCGGGTGGTTTCAAGTAGGTTCACAGAAAGCCATTTTTCATAAGGTTTTCTGCGGGGTCTTTTATTAAAATATGATTTTGACCTGTATGAATTTTTTTTTAAAATTATACAAAAAAAGGAATTTTATACAAAATGAATAATAGAAGATATAGTACTAATGTAGTCTACAAGATTACAAACTGGGTGTGTATTAAATCGAACACGTCTGGTGCAGCATCCAGATCCAATTGTCTCTCAGCAAATCTAAACGTTTTCGGCAATTTAGTCTATCTCTAGACAGCAGCTAATTAAGACTCTTTGATAATGATCGCAAGGCCGAAACATATGTCAGAATAAACTGAACACAACTCATGGAACAGTAAACCAAGTGTGTACTATAATTATTCCATTTAAGCCTATGTGTAAATGTGTAATATATAAACACATACCTACATATAGACACAATTAAGCATATACATGTAGTAAAAGTATCGAGTGAATACAGATAAGTATATAATTATAATTTACACATCAAAATTTTCTAATATTGATGGGATTATGCCTTCCTTTAGTTTACGTTTTACCGTTGCCACAGACATATTGTGATGCTGGATTGGCAGATCATTAATAATGTATGTAATGCTCTTATCAAGGAAAGGACTATTGAAAATATGTCAGATCTCAGTTTCTCGAAAATACAAATAAATTAGAGATAAAACAGGCGATTAATAAATTGCGTGATAATAAATTCTCAGGCATTGATGAGGTCACCCCTGAAACATTAGATATACATTTAATATCACTTGTAAACTTGAGTTCTAACTGCACAAATCACATAAAACACAGCTACAATAAAGGCTAACGTACACCAGGCTAACATACATAATATGGGAAATTTATATATATATTTTTTAACATTTATTTATGTCGACCTATTTTCTTCGCTACTGAGGCCTAACACGGACGCCTGTAGACAGGCTACCTCCAATCAGAAACCTTTTCTCTTTCGAAGAGTAGGGATCTTTTATTTGCCTAACATTTAATAGACAAGGGACCGACGGCTTTACAACCCCTTCGAAGGATGGTATATCCTCTACACAATCCTCGCCTAAGATTTCGTAGGTTCCGCGCATACACTGATATACAGGCTTCTGGAAGATGTGAGGCCAGGACGCGGTCTTCCTTGTGAACACGAACGTACCCTCGGCGAACATGAGGGATAATTCGGAAATAAAAACAATAATAATTTGGAGTGTAGTTTAATACTCTTGGAGTATCCCGTGCACTTTTTGTAGTTGTAGAAGTCAAAAAACACTTTTAATTTTCGATGAATTGGTTATGACCAAAAGTTACATCCTGTATATGACTTTCCTCGAGCTAATTGAAATTATAAAACTTTTAATTAAACGAAATGAACAGAATTTATTTAACGGATTTGCAGTTCTTAACGAATTATAAACTAAATATTTTATATGTAACATCCAGAAATTTGCCCATAAAATAAAAAATATTAAAAAGGGAAAAAATAAGTGAAAATGAATAAAGTAGAAAAACTCACTTTACGTGCAAAGCGCGACGGTGGAGGTGTCCGGGTGCTCATTGTCCTTGATCGCGCAAGAAAGCAGTAGTAATAACTCGGTTACAGGGAAATTTATTCGCGACGACGAGGTGGTGCATAAGAGATACAGAAAATGCACTAGGCAGGATAGCACTAAAATAATATTAGCTAAAACCAAAATATCATCTAAAAATACACTTTCTTGAAGTTTATCAAACTACACAAACACTTAAGAGATCACTGTAGACTGAATTGCTGAAAATCTCGGTCTTATATACTGCCAGCAGTGTTTCATTCTGCCGGGGACAATAGTCTTGCATGATCGTTTTTCATTATTTTTTGCTTCGTTTGCCGCGCCCCATCCAATCTTTCGGCAAGGGAGTGTTTTTTGCATTGAAAATGGAATTTTTTGAGATTGAAAATTATATAGAACATTGGTGATTAATAAAGGCCATCTTATGAAGTAAGATTCGGGACTATACATGAAATGGTTATTGATTCATTTGAGATTAACTGCGAGACTAAGGCGCACTGACATTTATGTTGTACGGTAATGTTTCACGAAGGCCTCCACTTCGATTTGAATAGAAAATGCGTGTGTCGGAGCTTTCGGAGTTAACGTGCATGCATCCATTCGGAGCTAAGAATAAGAAAATTTAATTTTTCTTCAAAAATGTATTGTTTCTAATATTAAACCGTGCATATTGTAAGAAATTCATTTCTAGACTGTGATAAATATTTTATAATCATGTGCACGTACTAAAATGATTAAATAAAGATTTAAGAGAACTTAATTTAGGTGTGTTACATAAAATTGTAAACTTAAAAAAAAATGTTTTCTTAACTTCATTTCAAGTTACCGAAGTAACCCCCTGGAAGTTCTCAAGGATCTTGTGCTAGGTAAAGAGAGAGGAGGTCCTACAGTATATTGTGGACTCTGAACCCACTCTTGGGGGAATTTTTTTAATGAAAAATTGTTTCGCCTTGCGGGCCACGAACCCACTTCGCTACGCATACGCAGTTTGCTAGCCAGACGCAGTTAGAAACAAATTTATTAGAAAGTTTGATTAGCTAAAAGGGCCCAGGTATTTTGCACGAAATTTTCCGCTCTGCCTGCCATTATACTCGACACTGAATAAAATATGCTATTTACAAAGGATCTCACTAAATACACTGTATTGTTGGGCAGAGCGCCAAAATTTATAATTTATTAATTTAACAATGCGGAAATCCGACCAGGGTAGATTTCATTAAGCGTTCTCATTATTTGTCTACATCTACTAAGCTATTTACTTCAGGGACCCAGTTTGTCATATTTTATTGGATTTTGCCATAGACCATCTGTATTTTCTGGAAACCGAGTAGCACTTCAACTAACTAGTCATTTGGTTAAACTCTGAATGATAATCTGTTATGAAAACGCTATTGTCTGAAATCTAATTTATTTCTAGTGGAAATCAAGAGAGGAAGCCATAATTTGGAAATAATTCGCAGGATATTATAATAACATTTTAAATTTCAAAATGATATGTGTAAAGACTAATATTAAAAAATAATATAATTGTTTTTCTTCCTCTTTGTTTGCATGAACCAATAGCTCTTGATTTATGAATAAATTGATGACAAATGTAAACAAAACTGATCCTGCATAAACTTGTTTAGCGTAACCAAAACCATCAATTACTTCCACGTCCAGTGGAAGTATAGTGCAAAAAAAATATTATTTTTTTTGTTGAAATAGGCTTAAAATGTCATGTTTGTCTGCCGGTCGGTCTGTCTGTCTGTAACTTTTTTTTGTGCGCACGTTTACTCTGGAATGGTTTATGATATTGGTTTGAAATTTGGTACACTTATGTATTGTAACGAGATCTGGAACTAGATTATATTTTGATCCAATTCCGTTTAAGGGTTCGGGGGTAAATAAGGATAAATAGGCAAAGCAAGCAGGTAAGAGTCCATAACATTGCAATTTAGGGCATGTACGAAAAGTCAAAGTCTTAATAAAATTTTTGGCAACTGCCACCTCCTCTCCCACTATCACCCCCAATAGCCCCCCTATACTATTATGAAAAAGAGTGAAAAAAATTAAATGTGATTTAGTGTGTATACAAGAATGAAACGTTTAAAAAAAATTTTTTTGTTGTTAACTACCCCCTCTACCACCCTCATTGCCACCCCCACCCTATTATTAAAGGGAGTATAAAATTAAATTGGGATTTAGTGTGTGTACAAGAAGCAAGGGCCTCTAAAATTTATTCTTAGATTAATTACCCCCTCTACCACCCCCATCCTAATATTTAAGGGAATAAAATAATAAATTTAGATTTAGTGTGTATACGAGAACCAAGGGCTTCTGATTTTTTTTTTTACATTAGCCACACCCTCAACCACCCCCACTCTATTACTAAAGGGAATAAAATATTACATTGGGATTTAGTGTGTATAAGACTTGGACACAAAATCTGGATGTGGGAGTAGTAATTCTTTGGGCAGCAGTTCCTATTTAATTCGAGACTTATGTTAATTAGATTTGTTTTTTCTGCATTTCAATACTTTTATACTTATTATTATATTGATATTAACTTCTCCACAATAAGATTGTGAGGTTACTAAAATTGGTTCAAAAACAAAAATTGAGATAACATCAAATCTTTACGTTCTGAGGTCCTAGGAACCCAAAAAAGTGGTTTTTGAAAAATGTCTGTGTGTGTATATGTGTGTTAGCACGATAGCGCCGAAACTACTGAACGGATTTGAATGAAACTTTGCATGTGCGTTTCTTTAGTGCCCCAGAAGAACTGAGAAGATTTTGATTGAGATCGGATTACGTTTAGTGCCATTTTGACGCAACAAGTTGTTTATTTTATAATTACTTTCAATTTGCAATGGAACCGTTGAAAAGCAGTTAAAATTCTGATTTCAGCGATATATCACACTTCTACCATTTCGATTTGGTTTCCGTGAAAAAAATTAAAAACAAAGCAATTATGAAGCATAGATCGCATTTCGCATGACATGATCGATGCGCGTAGCCGTTACGTCGTGAAACTCGTCACATCACGTGTAAATTCACGTGTGAGGGTTTCTTCACTGCTCTAGAAGTAGAGCGGATTACGTTTAGTGCCGTTTTTAAATATATATACAGACAAATCGAAGAATTAAACTACAAATATTCCTCTAAAATCTAGTAAAATTACTGAAATGCTAATGTTTCATTTAACAAAGACAGCCGCGAGCGATCGGATTGCAATAAGCAAATTTTTACGATTGTCATTGTCATCGTTTGTCATCCGATAACGTTGGTGTTGTCATGTCATGTTAATAAGATTTCGGCATATTTGTAACTTTTAGTGGATTGTCACAAACTTTAAAGGTAGATGTAACAATATCAATATCATATGCTTTCTGTACCTTCGTTGGTGAATTTATTATAAATTATCACTTTACCAATTTTCAGTTTGTTTGTTGCTTTACAAATCTGTAGTATTTAGGATAACTAGACTTTCTTTGTCGTTCAAGTGGTGTTAAAGTTGTTAATATTAATATCCTAATAGTATATTATTCAACGAGCGATAATGTAGGTAATAACTCGCATAGATGATTGTAAATTCATTAAGTTGAAGGTTTTTTTAGTGCCCCAGAAGATCTAAAGAGGTTTTGGATCAGATCGGGTTACGTTTAGTGCCATTTTGTCACACAATTTAATGCTCTTTTCGGCTTCAAAGATCCACCAGGTGGGGAGGTTCCAGCCGCTTCCAGTAGCTGCCGATTTTTTCTCTCTCTTCATTCTTTTTGCTTGCTGTTTGTATAAAATTTTGATTTTTATTTTTGGTTAGTGTTAAATGATAAGACCTACGCAAAAGTATTTTCTGCTTAGGTGGCTAATCATTATGTATTACATTTTTATGCATGGTTTATTATTTGTGAGTAACTGTGCACTACGTTCAGAAAATAAATTTGATTTCATTTGAATTGATATATTGCTATGACATCCACATGCCCAACGTTGCACCATAGAGCTGTGTAATTATTTATATAGAAAAAAAATACTTCGAATGTGAAATGATATGCTGAAATTTCAATTTCTTTCAAACGCTGGCTTTTTATGAGTCAGTATTAATATGGGTGCACTCAAGCAACATTCATTAAGCTAAACAACAAAAAGCAAATGGAAATAAGTGGTAGAAATATATATTATATCAATGATAATTATATAGAAATGTTGTTATGTATATTTTAAGATTGGGGCGAGCGTAGGTGCGTCTTTACTATGTACATACTTCGGTATGCGATGTAAAGCAACGACAGGCGCAGTTAGTATTTGGATGGGTGACCATTCCAACGGAAACCGCGTCCTCGCCTCACACATCTTCCAGCGGCTTGTATATCAGTGTATGCGCGGAAGCTATACAACCTTAGGCGAGGGTTGTATAGGAGATATACCATTCTTCGGAGGGGATGTAAAGCCGTCGGTCCCTTGTCTATCAAATGTTAGGCAAGTAAAAGATCCCTACTCTTCTTAAGGGAAGAGGTTCGGCAAAAATTCCTGGTTGGGGGTAGCTCGTCTACAGGCGTCGGTGTTAGGTCTCAGTAGCGGAAATAGGCCGACGTTAAATAAATGTATAAAAAAATATATATATTTTAAGATTTGACAACAACAGACTTCTGTTCGCAAGGACAATTGGGACATTAGATCGAAGATTAAGCGTGCTAGTATATTCATCGATGAAGAGTTGCGGTAAAGTAGTAATGCTGTAATATTTTCACGGGAATAATATTCTAGCATATGTATAGTGCACTTTTGCAAAAATATAAAATAAGATCGAGAATAAAATTAATTTGAACACGTTTAAAACAACAGATATGAACTTGAAACTTAAATTAAAACATGCAGTAATCATAATCAAATTTCTGTGACAATACTGTGTTGTAAACCTGCCTAAAATCAATTCAGGGTGCAACAAACTATAGTTTTAAGCATTTATTTAGTTTTTCTTGAACACAAATCATTGCCAGCTGGTAAATCTGAGCGACGCCACTGGAATTTCTAACTTTTATTATGTGAAAATCTTTCTGCCGTATTTACGTAAGAATTCCCATTAGTGAACATTTCTGGGCATATCTGAATACACTATTCATAAAGGTAGGTAAATAGCAATCTCAGGAACATAGTACCACGGTACCTAAAAATAAACATTACAAAAGTTGACTTAAATGTTGTTAAAATTATTCTAAAATATAGTGTAGTTTTAGTATCGACTATTGTGGTATATTTTATTAATTTTAAGGAATTGTAGTGAATTTTAAGGTAATTTATTAGCAAACCAGAAAATTTTCTGAACTACAAAAAACACAAAGAAGGATGAAAAGAGGTACATCAACATGATCCTCACAATATTTGGAATACATTTCAGTAAGTCAATATAATCCTAAAATCAAACAATAGGAAAAAATAATTAAATACAGTTTTATTCAATATGTCAAAATATAACCCCCTTAAATCTTTATTTTTCAGTTGATTATATAGAGGTAGAATAAATTGAATAGATCATGAAATACAAATTTTGTATGCAATGTATGTATCTTCAGTATTTTAAATTATAAGAACGTAAATAAACTGTTTTAGTCAATTGAAGGGGTCGGACGAACTACCGACTGTTTGCGCTTCGGACTAGATAATATCCCTCCTCTTGTTTTCGAGGGTGCTGAATCGATCTCGGGGTAACCCTCTCAAATTGGCCAAAAACAATCCCCTTTTCCGTAAACCAGTTTCTCGACTAATTATTGTTCTCTCGAGTAGAACGGTAGGTCCCTCGAAGGATTTGACCACAGCCACACCTACCTCAGCCTTCCAACCCTTGTAGGGGGTGAAAAATTGATATTTGTTTTTGTGAGAAAAAAAATGATATTTTATAGGAGGCGTTTCTTCGAGGAAGGAATTAGGTGACCAGGATTGTGTAACCACCCCCAGGAGCTAATTTCACCCTTCAAGGTGGTGGAATTTTTTTCATCTATAATTGAAAAATAGTATAAAAAATATGTTCAGTGTTTTTATAAATTGATTTTCCACCCCTTTGAAGGGTGACAACAACCCCGCGAGTGGTTACGCAACCTTCTAAACCTCCTATAAAATATCAAATTTTTTCTCAAAATTAAATAAGTAGTCCGTTAAGCCCATTATTAGCTGAAATATTCATGGCAAATTTTGAAAACAATGTTTTTACCGCAAACAATAATCTCTTTAAATACATACATTTTTAGGTAAGATATGTTGACGATGTGTTTCGTATATGAATCGGTACTAAGACAATTGTCATATTTCATTCATTTTATTAACTCCCCAAACAACAAAATTCAGTTTACAGTTGAAATGGAAAAAGAACGGCCAATAAACTTTTTAGATATTACGCTGACACGTAAAGAACATGGGTTAGAACTTGATATTTATAGAAAGCCAACTTTTACGACACTCTTACACATGCAAATTGTAATCAATCTTGGAAGATAAAAATGTCATCGTTTCATAGCTATGTACACAGACTATCATCTCTAAATTTAAATAGGGTTAACTTTGAAAAAGAAGCTAGAATTCTTAAAACACTAGCAAAAAACAATTGCTATGATGAGTCACTTATTGACAAATTAATAAAAAATAAACAGAAAAAATTATTACAAAAACATTTTTTATAACCTACCAAATATAGAAAATAAAAAGTGCCTTATTATAAATTATGGAAATAAGGTTAGCAACTCAGTATGCAATAAATTAAATAAATTAGGCATTAATACAATATCAACGAATAGAAATATCTTGTCGCTGTCGGTTGTTGATTAATAATAAACAAAAGACAGAAGATATTAAAAAATCTGGGGTATGTGAAATAAAGTGTGACGCCTGTGATGCCGTATATATAGGTCAGAGTGGCCGTAGCATAGATGTGAGGTTAAGAGAACACAATTTTATACAATAAAAAATCAACTGGTTTCGCCGAACATTGCATTGAGCAAAACCACTTTTTTAACGGTAGTAATGTTAAACTTTTGCATAATGCAAATAAAGAAAAAATCCTAGACATGCTTGAAATTTTAGAAATTAAGAAGGCCGTAAGAAACCATAAGAACGTTGCAAATACATAAACAGAATTTTTGAACAATCCTGTACTAGACACAGTAATAAAATTAAAAAGTTCGTAGTCCCGGGCTGTATTGTTAAATTTAAAGAAATAGCAAATCAAGTTATTATCCCCCTTATAAGTAGATAGAAGATTTCAAGGATATATGTTGTAATCTATCACTTTTAAGTTAGTTTCTAAGACTCTTTGATAATGGTCGCAAGGCCGAAACATATGTCAGAGACAAAACTGAACAAAACTTATGAAACAATAAACCAAGTGCATATTGTAACTATTCTTTTGAATATTTATAATTACTGAAATAATTATTCACTGCAGTGAATAATGAGTAGCATTATGCTTGAGAAAACACATACATAATGGATACATTATATAATGCCCGAGGCACATCGGAATTAATCTTCACACTTAAACAGCTTCAAGAAAAAGCACTTGAACATCAAGGAGAAATTCACATGGCCTTCATTGATTTAACCAAGGCGTTTGACTCGGTGGACAGGAAAGTGCTCTGGAAAATTATGTTCCGCTTAGGTTTCCCTAGAAAATTTGTGGAAGTATGTCGCAGTCTACATACAAACAACAACGCCCAGGTTATGTATAATAATGAGGCAACCGAACCTTTCCAAACCCTCACTGGAGTTAGGCAGGGATGTGTCCTGGCACCCCTACTCTTTAATTTGTTTACCACTGCTCTAACAATTATTGTTGACAACAAACTGACAGTCAGAGGAATAGGTCTCAGATACCATTTTGATGGCGGTCTCTTTAACATAGGGCGCTTTAGAGCTTTCACGAAGACACGCACACGATTCATTTGTGATCTCTAGTATGCGGATGACTGTGCACTTTTAGCCTCTACGCCGGAAGAGCTTCAAGAACTTTTAGATGTGTATGCCCAGAGCTATGATTCCTTGGGACTTAAAATCAACATTGGAAAGACTAAGATTATGTCAACTCCTCATCAAGTGAACCAAATAGACATCACACTTAACGGAAATTCTCTTGAAGTGGTGGATCAGTTCAATTACTTAGGCAACGTTGTTAATGACAAAGCAAACATGGACAGCGAGATTCGCAATAGAATTAACGCTGCATCTAGAGCACTCTGGGGACTTAGAGAGAGAGTATTTGACAACCACGACCTTGCTTTGTCAACGAAAATGGCTGTCTACAGAGCAGTTGTCATTCCAACACTGCTATATGGATGTGAAAGCTGGATCACTTACCTTCGTCATGTGAAAGAATTAGAACGTTTTCAGCAAAGACACCTCAGAAGTATGATGAAAATCCGTTGGTTCCATTACATATCAAACGTGGAAGTACTCAGGAGAGCAAAAAGCCTTCCAATTGAGGTGCTTATTTCAAGAGCACGCCTAAGATGGGCAGGTCACGTTCATCGTATGCATGATAACCGCCTTCCTAAATGTACACTTTATGGTGAATTGCTAAGCGGTAGAAGAAGGCGTGGCGGTCAACGAAAGAGGTTCAAAGACGCTCTCCATGAAAATCTAAAATCCTGCGGTATTGAAGACGAGCAATGGGAACAACTTGCAGCGGACAGAACCGAATGGCGAGGGGTTGTGTCCAGCTATCAAGGAAATGTTGCTGCAAGAAGGCCGAATCCAAGACCTAACCAGGTCTATGTTTGTCCTGACTGCGGTCGACATGTGCTCTCCCGAATTGGCCTCTATAGCCATAGTCGTGTGCACCGTAGATGAATGGGAATTACAATAGACTACACCTTTTACTTGTTTTTTATTGTACACAATTTATCGACTGTAACATTTTTATACTCGGACTCGAGTAACGGCTAATAAATAAATAAATAGTAGTCGTGGACAAATAAATAAATATTGCAGCAGAATTACGTAAGAAAGATCTGCGAAAAAAGGTTAGCTGATATGCTGATAATGGCAATTGACTCATAACGTTCCTTTGTATATTCTATTTCTGAATGTGTTCAAATGAATTTTTGTTGAGAAACTTCCTTTCTGTGGCAATATTTTGAAATGCTTTTTCAATTATACACATTTCATTACACAAAAACCAAATAAACTTGTTCTATTTGAACAATGCGGAAACTATATCTACATTTACAATTCCTGTTGGAAATTTCAATTACCACAAGAAAGTGTTCGCCTAGGTTCTAAAGTAGTAACGTTGTAATGCCGATTGTAAATACAAAGCATAGTAAAGGGAAGCATACAACCGTCCGTGGTAAAACTTCCGCAACTTTCCATCACACTTCCACACCACCTTTCACCTGCGGATCGTATATTTGCAGGAACAAAGGCAAACTTTGTTTGCAAATCCTGCAAATGTCAATTTAAATGAAACAGTATTTGCTTTATCAAAATATGACAAACTGGTTACAGCGTATAATGTAATAATGTAAAAACTAATTTGCTTGTTTTTGAAGAGTTTGGCATGATATAAAACTAAATATTGACTTTAATTATTGTATTGTAATAAATATATACTTAGATATGATTGGTAATAAAAAATTATTGCATAATAAACTGTTTGCGCGTGGAAGTAACTCCAGTGAAAATGGATATGAGCGTTTATAATAAAGTTTTTGCTCAATCATGGTTTTTTTGTCACTGTTGACAGAAACAGTAAATTGATTTTACTGAACGATATATTCATGAATTCAATTCAATTCAAAACAGATTTATTACAAATTAAGTAGTACAAATAGTTGCCTAGCCTAGGCCTGCCCGGGGCCGATCGTGCAACCACTGTTCTCATGCAATGGCGGATTAAAAGGAAGGGCGGAACAGATCTGGGTCGGCTAAAACAACAATTGGAAAAACAAATAAAAAAATAGATAATACAATTAAACTATCTAAAAAACGGTTTTAAAAAAATCTGAAACTACACACTTTTTAAAAGCTTCTTCGTTATGCACTATTATTAAAATTTTTACAGTTGACGCAGGTACCTCAATCCAAACGAGGTACCTTCTGCGAGATGTATGAACGCTGGGCCGCGCAAGGCTGGCCAAACTTTGACTTTAAATATTTTCTATTTCAAAAGGTTTTGATTTTATTAAAGATTTGTGACGAGGAATGAATTTAGAGGCAAAAGTATACAAAAAACAAAACGTGACAAAAAGGTTACAAACAGAAAGGTACAAAATGTATGAAATATCAGTAAAGGTGGATGGGGTAAGCGGAAGTTATAGTTGGTGAAGTTTGGTTACAGAAATTGCCGGAAAATCGGTAACGTCTAATACGGAAAGGTGTGTTTAGTCCGAAATGGGACATTATGCTGTCTAATTTGCATTATGTGTCTTGTTAGCGGACTCTTTTGAGAGATCTGCTGGACGTAATCCGCTATTGGGATTATGTCGTTCCAACGTGCGTATAGGTCTCTGAGGGAGGTGTGCCTTCCAGAATATGATATGAGGCGCATAAATTTCTGTTCAAACATTTCTAGTTTTTTTATTGTCGTGGTTGGTGTGCTGCACCATATATATCAGTATATTTTCATGAATGAAACATCATAATTTTTTTTCCATTAAGAAATTATTTGTTTTAACCCACAAAATAGGAGTTAGCCAACCCTCAAATATAAGAAATTAAAGAATATGTACTTTTAGATTTTTAAACAGCTATTGATAAGTAGAATTATAAAAATATAGTAAACTATATTACTAAGTTAATTTTTTTTCTTTAGATTGTACTATTGAAATTTTAGAGTATTTTTCTATGTTAATTTTTTCTATACATATACAATTTGTATAAGCAAGATTTAGATCTTTAATGTGAAATAGGTTTTGACATGTTTCTGATTCCATCAACTCTTTAAGTAATTTGTAATTATAATTAATTTCGGTAATTTTTTCGCTATGTATTTTCGTTATGTTTTTTTGTGAATTTTATAATAATAGGGCAATGGTCTGTAATTTTGGATTTTTAAAACAATTGGTAGAATATTTATATTATTGGTTATATTTGGAGGCATGCTAAACAAAGCAATGATCTAGAAATGAATGATGTTCTTCACATATTCTTGTTAGGTAGTTTATCTATGGAAGAAATCCATATTCGGCTTCTATGTCTATAGATTCATGGGAATTTTCATTTTTCTTATGTAGATCTATATTGAGGTCACCCAAAAGGATATGTAAAGAATTCTTTTGTTTTACATGTTTAAGAACATTTTTCAATTCATGTAGAAAAATGTTACTCTAATCTATTTTATTATAAAATAATATTAACTGTGTACACATTAAACATATGAATATAAATCGTGAAAGAATAACGGATAGAATCATAACAATTTCCTTTTCTATAGTCTTTGAATCTCATAAAATTAACTTTGCGGCTTGTTTTGATATGAAATATAATTATCGATTACAAACTCCACAGAAGATAATTTATATTCGGTTATGTATTTATTTAACATTAATTCGTTCAGTTTCGTAATAATTGCTTCTAATCCAATTTAATAGGATGTTAGTTATTGAAGTTTAGCGGTAAATTCGAACAACAATATTCTTATGATCATTTTTTATTTATTTTTATTTAATTTCGTATACTCTGTAGACATAACATGCTGCTAGTACTTTACCCTTTCTAATTGATCCGGGATATAAGCTAATATAATGATTTTTACCTGAAAATCCAGTCCACAGATTTATATAATCAATCGTTGAGTTCAAAACGGTGAAAGATAACAAGTATCGCAAAATGTCCTATTAATAACCTACTTTTAAATCAACTGATATGACAGAAATCCTAATGCTATTGGTAAAACGTCCCAGAGTATCATTTAACTATACTGCTTACTCTGCACTTAAATTACTTATATTAAGAGATGCAACTTATATTGAATTTATAAAATACAACAAAACAATATAGAAAAGCAATAATAAAGATAGTTCAGAGTTTAAAGTCTAATAATTTATATCAATCTCCAACTTCTGTTCTATAAAATGGTATTAAATAAACGAGTATTATGGAAAAGTATTACCAATATTATGTGAATTTGACCTATAAAAATGTAATACACGTTCGATCCATAAAGAGCAGACAATTCATAGACAAAGTCTGCTCTTCTATAAGGGATTTATTTTCAATAATACGTAGGAAACTCAGCAGAAAGAGAAACGCATTATTTTATTCATTTTGTTGCCGGTTCAAAAGCTTTCTTTAATAATAGAATTATTTTGCTTTGGTACGATGACAATAAGTATTTTAGTGTGCAGCTAGAAATGTAAATAAGTTATATTGCTATTATAGCGTATGTTTGAAAGCATAATGACATTAAAAAACTACTTACTTACTAATACGTATACAACTATATAACGCGTTTTGTAAAAACAATCGAAATTTTTTAAGGTTAACAAAGTTCTTATATTTCTTCTACAGTATATTTACTGCTAAAATATTATTTGATATTGTTACGTGATTACACTTCCAATCGTAGGTTCAAATAATTGCAACAAGAATTTTCACTAACCACTACTTTATTTAATGCTTAATTACAATAATTAATTGTTATCATAACACACTAATTACAACTTTGATCTACTATAGACACTAATAAAATTCACAGCTTATTCTGTTCTTTATTTTATCTGTTCACCTGTTCATCTAATATAAAACTGAAATGCGTGTGCGGGATCCACTCCTTATATGTCCGTGGCGCTTTATCCTCGATTCTTCTAGTCCGTGACTCGAGATCTTTCTAGTTCGTCTAGCATATTCCACCGTTTTCTCGTAGCTGTGGTAATTGTAGTTCACCAGTTGGTCCAGGGATGACGCTGCTTCACCGGTAGCCAACTAGACAGGTCTTCTAGGGAGCCGTAGATAACAATATAATAAAATGTAATTTAAACTATACTCGCTATTCCTTTCTACCATTAAGCTATTCACATGCGACATCCCTACGACGACCATCACGCTGACCGATCCTAATGCCGTTAAAATATCACAAGAATATGTCTGTAATTGGAAATAATTCATCAGCGTTAAATCATAAATAATATCCAAAGAATGATTCAGATTTTATTATAAATTGTAAGACGCCAACACCTTTATAAAAATTCTCAGAAAGCTGAATTTTGAAATTAGTTATCAAGTGAACTTCTTTAATTGGAGCTCCATATACCGCCAATAAGAAATGTATTCCATTATTAACAATAACCTCAGAAAAATAAGCCTCCTGCTGAAACACTTCCGCTGAACGCTGCAAATATTAGCGATTTTCAAGTAACTCTAGAGTTTTCTTTTTACCTCGATTGAACAGTGCGAAAATTGTATCGCATCCAGTTATAGCGTGTAAAAATAAAAGATGTTGTTTGTAATTTATGTACTGACCGATGCTATTAGAAGAATATATTTTTGTCTGAACATTTTCTTTGCCTGGTTAAAAAAAAATTCGCTGATGTGAAGAAGCACGTGCAATGAGAAGAACTAGCAAATCTACATATTTTCCCATAACAACAGCTGTATTTGCATGTGATATTTCAAGTGCTGTCTCTATTATCAGAACGTTCCGCGCTTGCATAGCAGCTATGATTGCAGTAACTAATTTTTGAAACAGCATGGAAATGAGCCCATGTTTATTGTGACGATTGGCTAGGAATTTTTCTTGATCTATCCATCGTTTCATCGAACAGAATATCGAAAGAGCCAGAAAGTACATTGGATCTTCGAAGCTGTTACATTGCTTTGATATTCTTAATAGAGTCGTTATATCCATCGAATACAACTATTATATTGGAACTGTAATGTTGTTTTAGATAACTAATATATCTATCAAAAATGCAATGGAAAGCATCACCTTGATGCCATATAGTAGAAGAAACTGCAGAATGTCCAACAAGCTTTAGAGAAGAACGGATACAGTCAAAGAAATATACAAGGAATAGTAAATAACCAGAGGAGAATAACAAAAGAAGAACAGCAACAACCGACAAAGTATGCATACCTACCCTACGTCGCGGGAGTCACAGATAGGCTGAAGAAGATTTTATTCAAAAAGGAAGTACGGTTTCGAACAGTGGAGAAAATACAGCAAATGCTTCCCTCAATCAAAGACCCTGTCCTCAAACTGTTATCAAAAGGTGTTCACCAGTTGAAGTCCACATGTGGTAAGAGCTACATCGGACAAACAGGATGGAGTATCCAGTGCAGAATCAAAGAACACTAGAGAACTACTAGATTTGGATACACGGATAGGTCGGCGATAGCAGAGCATGCCCATAATAACGAGAACTATAAAATCAACTACAAGGACGTCAATATATTAGACAGAAATACGCACTATTATCCGCGAATCATTAGGGAATCACTGAAAATTATGAAAATCGTGAACAACTGTAACACAGAGGATAGATAGCGACTTAGTAACACGTGGAGACTAGTATTGCCAAGTACCAGCACCGTACTAAATCACGGTCAACCAAACACGACGAATGAGCAGCGAAGCGAACCAAGTACGACGAATGACCAGCGAAGCGAAGCGGCGCCTAGGTATATAATGAGGAGTGTATCATAACAAATTCCGTCTTTAGAATCCTTCTGAAGAAGCTGACAGGATGATCAGCGAAACATTCGACGACCACGGCAAGACCCGGAAGAAACTACTTCATTGTTGCCATATGATATGATGCAACAGAAAACTACCATTGATTATCTACCGATTATTATACGCCTTTACCCAGACGAATGTAAATATTCGGTACTCAGTGTACTCTCATTTTAAGGTGTTGGTTTGCCTCCTTTTGAATACAACTGAAATTGCGTCGAGCGCCAATCTCTAATTTAATGTATATGAACAAACACATCTGTATCTATCAGCAACGTGATAGAGGCAAATATAGCTGCAGTGAAGAATGGTCGGTTCCAGGCAGCAAAATATTGGTCGTATTTTCCTTTTGAAGCAATGAACGACTACTAGTCTTTGTAATATACTTGCAAATAGGTCAGCCGTTAAGTTTGTCGCTCTCAGTTTTAATACAGATGGTTTAGTTAATCCTGGAAACAGAAGCAGGAGTCCCAAACTGAAAGATACACAACGGCATAACTTAAATTAAATCTAATTAGGTGTTTATGAATGGAGCAAATGCATGAGCGTTAATACGAGTATATAATAAACATGATCCATATTAGATAGGTATAAAAAGTTAATTGAACAGAAATTTCTTGAGAACGGGAACGTGAAAAAATTCAGAGCTTTAATGCAAGATCTTTGAAGTTCATAGATCAGCCCTGTTTTTGGTAGTATTTTAAGCGGCACATTTGAAATAGGTGCATATTAAAGCATGAAAATAAATACTTTGTTAAATTATAGTTTTCAGTGCTTTACAAGATTAATAACCCAAAAACTACATATAAACAAACAACCGAAAACATTTTTTTGTTGGCATTATTTTAGTGACTTCAATGGATTTGAGGTTCACTTGATTACAACCACAGTTGGCGAATGGTTAGGAGGAATGTTTCAGTGGTAACTTTACCGCTCGTTCTATTCTAATTAGTCTTCTGTACATTCGCGCTGAGCAGTCTTTTTTTTTATAATATATGATTTGCAGGAAACAACTACTCAGCGGACAAGTACCCCGATCTGCATTGAATTACACCTTACAAATCATGAAAGAATGGTAACCAATATCATTTGTTAATTCCCTGACCAGACAAAGACCGGTTTCGAACTTATTAGTTCTCATCAGTATGCCATAGGTCATAGAACAGACAAATGATAGTGGCCAGTTTTATACAAACTATAGTAAATTGAGTAGTGCTGAGAGGTAAGTGAAACCTCTCAGTGAAACTGATGAGAACTAATAAATTCGAAACCGGTCTATGTCTGGTCAGGGAATTGACAAATGATATTGGTTACCATTCCTTCATGATTTGTAAGGTGTAATTCAATGCAGGTCGGGGTATTCTCCCGCTGATTAGTTGTTTCCTGCAAATTATAAATTATAACAGTAGGTTAAGTCCACCTAGGACTGAAAGGTCGCCACTCTCAGGTACTTGCAGAATCGCAAGACATCTATGGTGTATAGTAGCAATTGACCATTTGAGAAATTTCACTTACCTCTAACCACTAGTCTTCTTTTTGTATCTTCAAAGGAAGGTTCTTTTCTGCTGTATATCGCGTAAGATGCGAGTTTAAATAGACATAAACCATTATTTCTTGTAATTGTTAATGGTCGGAATAAATTTTATATAACTGAATTACCTTAGAACGAACAACTAACCAATGGGCAAGTAGATAATTTTTTTATTATTATTTTAATAATATCTACACATAAAAACATTTTTTTCGTATCTTTTATTCTATTTTTTAATAATGCCTTATAGTAAAAAAAATCATGAAGTTTAAACTATGTTTAAACGGTTAGATATGTTGTTCTGTCTGGCTTTAACGTAATAGCGTAATTAGTAGAAAAAACGAACGCTAGTGGAAGGGCGGAACCAACAAAGTTGTGCAAAACGTATGTGCGACGCTGTCGGCGTTATATTAAATACTCGCTCATGTTGCGCTATTGCGTCACTGCCTTATTTTAAATCCAGTCTAATCTTAAGCACATTCATTTTACAATAAAACCAATAATAGTCGGTAAAATTACCTTGAATTATATCTATAACATATTGAAAAGTCATACTATAATGCTATATTATTACTTACAAAATCGACAAACTGTTCGTGTGGAAAAATTCTGGCGATTCTCTCCTTAAATTATTAATTACTCAAGCTTATGATTCGAAAAATCAGCCTAATAATTTTATAAATAATAACTGTAGGAAATAATAACGGCAAAATTAGGTGTTGTTGTAAGAAGAAGATAAGAGTCACTGTAGAAATTAAATTGTCCAGAATCCATGACGGCAAATTAATTTCACAAGAAACCGATTGTGAGCCACAGGTTTTGTGAACAATTTTGTTGGACTTTGTCTATTCGTTTCCGAATCGTAAGTAAGCGTTCAGCCAATCTTTATTCCTATAGGAGGATCTTCCAGTAAGCACGGATCCTGAGTTCCTGAAAGGTTTTATAATACGCTAGATTCTCTTTCGAAATTGTATAATGGTTTAACGTAATAATAGAGTTGAACGACAAAATTATCAAAAAAACTAGTAATTATGAAGAATTAATTAATTCTTCCATTTTGTTTTGTAGGGTTCTTTAAATTGCCTGTTGTTATAGATTTTGAAGTTTCCTTTCCAGAAACGCTGCTATATAAAGGATCGCACGGGGAGATGTACGTGTCTATATTATACAGGGTGTTGCATCATGAGAGGGACATAGCTTAATAGGAGGTAGAGAACATCAGTGGTAACCGGAACCTCCCATAGAAATGTCTCATTGGGCCTTCATTACGAGGTTACTGGGTGTTAAATAATTTTTGGCCAAACCTGTTTTTTGTCATAACTTTGACAGGGAATGAAATAACGGATTCATATTTGGTACGGCTAATGTACTAACGAACCCCAAGAGGTACATGTATAAAAAAAATATATCCATATCCGGACTCACTATAATTTATGTTTCTTCTTTGCATCAATAAAACATCACCCTGTATATATTTTTTTGAAATTTCGATACGATATTCGAAAAGAGCAAGAAAAACAAACAAAATGGCCTATTTTATTTTTTTGTTACACCTTCTTGGTTATTTAAATACGTTGTTAAATGTGCAAGAAAATGGATTACAGAACCCTATTAAATGAGAGGCACGTGAAATAAATAGTTTTATAACTAAAATTTGCAAAAATTCTATTGAGCCTAGGTGGTCTGGGTGAATCCTAATTCCGGCACGTTTTAAAGGTCCATTTTGGTAAAAAACTGTGGTCCTAATAAGTAATCGGGTATGAAATAACAAAATTTTTAATCAATCACAGTAGGCTTGTTCAAAGTGACATATAATAAAAAGAAATCTCCTAAACAGTTGAATAATTGTTTGTTAGTAATTTAATGTGTCAATAATCCGCATTTAGTTAGTGAAAACTTGTGAAAATATTTTAACTATGCCAGTAAAATTTACAAACGTTTAATATGCTGACATAATATTCATCTATGGTTTCTGTAATGGAAATGGTAGGTCGGCGGAAAGAGAATATCGGCTGCGTTTTCCTGGTCGTCGATGCCCTAATCATAAAACCTTTAGTACGGTGTTCCAGTATGCAAGACAACACGGAAAGTTTCCTACTTCTGCAGTTGTGGAGCGTGTTTTACAACAAGGTGTGCAGGAACAAAACAATATTATAAACGTAGTTCAAGAAAACCCAAATATGAGCACTAGACGAATCAGTTTGGCAACTGGTATTCCTCATTGGCGAGTATGGAGAACCCTAAAAAGAGAACGTTACCATCCATATCATATCCAGCAGGTACAGCGTCTTCAACAAGGCGACGATATCCCCCGCCTGGCATTTTGTCATTGGTTGTCTAACCATCGCCCAGTCATTTACAGAACCTTATTTACGGATGAGGCACAATTTACAAGGGATGGAGTAAACAATTCACGAAATAATCATAAATGGGCACAGGAAAACCCACATGCGGTACGCCAACGCCGTTCGCAACACAGGTTTTCTGTAAATGTTTGGGTCGGACTTGTGAATAGACATTTGATAGGGCCACATTTTTTTGAAGAAAGATTGAATGGTGAAATTTACTTTGATTTTCTTCAAAACATTTTACCGAATATGTTAGAAAATATCGGTATAAGAGGCATGTTGTTTCAGCATGATGGGGCCCCACCACATTTTAACCTTCAAGTAAGAGAAACTTAAACAATGTGTATCCTAATAGATGGATTGGACGCGGGGGTCCACATGAATGGCCACCAAGATCTCCTGATTGTAACCCTTGTGATTACTTTTTATGGGGCCACTTAAAAAACGAGGTTTATAGCATTGAAATTGAAAGTAGACAACATTTAATCCAGCGCATCGTTACAACCTGCGACGAAATACGAAATAATCCAGAAATGATACGTCGAGCAATTGGTGACCTTTCTAAACGCGCAAGAAAATGCACAGAATGTGGGGGAGGACATTTTGAAAATTTACTTTAGTGTCAATTACGTTTTATTTTTAAACACATTTAGTTATTGTTTTGTTATTTATTGTTAATTGAATGGAAAATATTTTATTTATTTAGATTTTAGTTTGTTCCCTTTTCCAATTTTTATTAAGTATAAAATGTTGATGATTTTCTTGATCAAAGTAACTGGTTGCTTAGGCCTAAATGGTTTAAATTATCTGTCACTTTTATTCTTTGAACAAGCCTACTGTGATTGATTAAAAATTTTGTTATTTCATACCCGATTACTTATTAGGACCACAGTTTTTTACCAAAATGGACCTTTAAAACGTGCCGGAATTAGGATTCACCCAGACCACCTAGGCTCAATAGAATTTTTGCAAATTTTAGTTATAAAACTATTTATTTCACGTGCCTCTCATTTAATAGGGTTCTGTAATCCATTTTCTTGCACATTTAACAACGTATTTAAATAACCACGAAGGTGTAACAAAAAAATGAAACAGGCCATTTTGTTTGTTTTTTCTTGCTATTTTCGAATATCGTATCGAAATTTCAAAAAAATATATACAGGGTGATGTTTTATTGATGCAAAGAAGAAACATAAATTATAGTGAGTCCGGACCTGGATATATTTTTTTTATACATGTACCTCTTGGGGCTCGTTAGTACATTAGCTGTACCAAATATGAATCCGTTATTTCATTCCCTGTCAAAGTTATGACAAAAAACAGGTTTGGCCAAAAATTATTTAACACCCAGCAACCTCGTAATGAAGGCCCAATGAGACATTTCTATGGGAGGTTCCGGTTACCACTGATGTTCTCTACCTCCTATTAAGCTATGTCCCTCTCATGATGCAACACCCTGTAGACACCCAAAGCAATATAGAATAATTATAGATTGACTTGAAAATTATTATTAGCCGTTACTCGAGTCCGAGTATAAAAATGTTACAGTCGATAAATTGTGTACAATAAAAAACAAGTAAAAGGTGTAGTCCATTGTAATTCCCATTCATCTACGGTGCACACGACTATGGCTATAGAGGCCAATTCGGGAGAGCACATGTCGACCGCAGTCAGGACAAACATAGACCTGGTTAGGTCTTGGATTCGGCCTTCTTGCAGCAACATTTCCTTGATAGCTGGCCACAACCCCTCGCCATTCGGTTCTATCCGCTGCAAGTTGTTCCCATTGCTCGTCTGCAATACCGCAGGATTTTAGATTTTCATGGAGAGTGTCTTTGAACCTCTTTCGTTGACCGCCACGCCTTCTTCTACCGCTTAGCAATTCACCATAAAGTGTACATTTAGGAAGGCGGTTATCATGCATACGATGAACGTGACCTGCCCATCTTAGGCGTGCTCTTGAAATAAGCACCTCAATTGGAAGGCTGTTTGCTTTCCTGAGTACTTCCACGTTTGATATGTGATGGAACCAACGGATTTTCATCATACTTCTGAGGTGTCTTTGCTGAAAACGTTCTAATTCTTTCACATGACGACGGTAAGTAACCCAGCTTTCACATCCATATAGCAGTGTTGGAATGATAACTGCTCTGTAGACAGCCATTTTTGTTGACAAAGCAAGGTCGTGGTTGTCAAATACTCTCTCTCTAAGTCCCCAGAGTGCTCTAGATGCAGCGTTAATTCTATTGCGAATCTCGCTGTCCATGTTTGCTTTGTCATTAACAACGTTGCCTAAGTAATTGAACTGATCCACCACTTCAAGAGAATTTCCGTTAAGTGTAATATCTATTTGGTTCACTTGATGAGGAGTTGACATAATCTTAGTCTTTCCAATGTTGATTTTAAGTCCTAAGGAATCGTAGCTCTGGGCATACACATCTAAAAGTTCTTGAAGCTCTTCCGGCGTAGAGGCTAAAAGTGCACAGTCATCCGCATACTGGAGATCACAAATGAATCGTGTGCGTGTCTTCGTGAAAGCTCTGAAGCGCCCTATGTTAAAAAGACCGCCATCAAAACGGTATCTGAGACCTATTCCTCTGACTGTCAGTTTGTTGTCAACAATAATTGTTAGAGCAGTGGTAAACAAATTAAAGAGTAGGGGTGCCAGAACACATCCCTGCCTAACTCCAGTGAGGGTTTGGAAAGGTTCGGTTGCCTCATTATTATACATAACCTGGGCGTTGTTGTTTGTATGTAGACTGCGACATACTTCCACAAATTTTCTGGGGATACCTAAGCGGAGCATAATTTTCCAGAGCACTTCCCTGTCCACCGAGTCAAACGCCTTGGTTAAATCAATGAAGGCCATGTGAATTTCTCCTTGATGTTCGAGTGCTTTTTCTTGAAGCTGTTTAAGTGTGAAGATTAGGTCCGATGTGCCTCGGTTTGGTCTAAAGCCACTCTGTGTTTCAGGAAGTAACTTTTCCATAACAGGTGTTAGTCTATTTGCCATCGCTTTAGTGAGTATCTTCCCTCCAACAGCCAGGAGAGCTATACCCCTGTAATTTCCACAGTCCGCAGCGCTCCCTTTGTTTTTGAAGAGGTTGATTAAAAGTGTATCACGAAACTCCTGCGGAGCTTGACCACTTTCCCACACGACATCAAACAGTTTTTTGAGGTAGGGTATGAGCTCTGACGACACAGCTTTAAAGATCTCAGCTGGGAGTGAGTCGGCGCCGGGAGATTTGTTATTTTTTAGCTGCCCAATGACGGTTAAGATCTCTTCCGTTGTTAGTGGTTTATCTAAGTCTTCGAAGGTGTCATATTGAGGGATAAGATTTATAATATCGTGATCGGCTTGACTTTGCTGGTTAAGAATGTTAGAGTAGTGTTCTTTCCATCGGGCTCTTATTTCCTGGTCTTCTTTGAGGAGATTTCCATTTAAATCTTTAATAGGGCACATATTTTTCCGACTGGGGCCGTACACTGCTTTTACTCCTTGAAAAAAATTCCTGTAGTCGTGTGAATCGGCGTACCTTTGAATTTCTCTGGCCTTGCTTGCCCACCACTCGTTCTTTATTCTTCTGATTTCGCGTTGCGTTTCATACTTAGATTGGGTAAAAGCTTCTGCTTTTGATGAGTCGTTGGGGTGGTTGATAGCGTTTTGGAAGGCAATATGTTTGCGGTCAAGAAGTTCTTGTATAAAAGCTTCATTATCATTGAACCAATCCTCCTGTTTTTTACTTGCTGCAATGCCAAGAATTTCCTCACTCGCACTTTTTAAACTGTCTTCAATTTGTGTCCAGATAGCAGCGACATCTACAGAATTGGTTTCTTCTAGTGCACTCAAATTCTCTTGAACTTTTTGCTTTAGCTGTTCGACGGTTTGTTGGTCACGCAATTTACTAATACAGAGACGGAGTCTACGTTTTACTTGAGTTCTTCGGTGTTTGGGTCTCATAACAATTTTCATTTTAGAAACAACAGGACGATGATCGGTCCAACATTCGCTATCAATGCGCGCCTTTGTAATTTGGACGTCCTTGAGATGCTTCCTACGTACGATAACATAGTCCAGTAGATGCCAGTGACCTGATCTGGGGTGACGCCAGGTGCCTTTAAATTTATCCTTTTGTCGGAAAATGGTGTTTGTTATAACTAGATCATGTTCGGCGCATTTAGTTAGGAGTAGTTGACCGTTAGCGTTCATGTTGCCCAAACCGTTCTTGCCTATGATGCCTGGCCAGGTGTCTGCATCTCTCCCTACTCTAGCGTTAAAATCGCCAAGAATAACGAGTCGTTCCGTTTTAGGTATTCTACAGAGGGTTTCTTCCAGCTGTTGATAGAAGCTTTCCTTGGTTTCGTGACTTGCATCCAGAGTGGGAGCGTAGGCGCTTATTACATTTACCGCGTTGCCATCTGATAGCTCATAGCGTAGCAGCATTAGACGCTCGGATAAGCCTTGTGGTACTTGTGTTAAGTTGGATACAAGTTGATTCCGAACAGCAAATCCTACTCCATGTTGTCTTCTTGAATTGGTGGGAAGACCTTTCCAATAGAAGGTGTAGTACTTTTCTGTGAGAGAGCCTTCCTCCAAAAATCGAGTTTCGCTGAGAGCTGCAACGTCAACATTGAGTCGGTGAAGTTCTCTATCTATTAGAGCAGTTCTTCTTTCAGGCCGATCGGTGCGAGTGCTGTCGTTCAAAGTACGAACATTCCAAGCGCCGTAGATGAAAGAATTAGTTTTGTTGGATTTAACTTGTCGGTGTTTTTTCGACATTCGATGAGGTGTCCCTGTGGGCACCCTCCCCCGGAGATCCGATCGGGAGGGTATTTTACCTCCGGATGATTTTGTCCCACTTGAACGCTCCATCATTTTTTAAAAGCCTTAATCGACTGAAAACGAAGCTGCATTTGAAGTTTTAGCTGGAGCAGGTATGCAACTGACCAGCTCGGTTGCGGAAGGCGAGTGGTGTGGTCCCATGGCACAGAAGGAGACTGCGACGATGGGGTAACCAAACGATTCCAAAAGCAACCTTTGTGTGCGGTGGGTTATTTTTACCGCACGCTTCGTGAGAAGGTGGATGTGCTCACGGCAAAAGGTAAGGGTTATTCCGCCCTTACTCGGTCGTTAGAGCCTCGTTAGTGAAAACAGGGTGCACCAAGTTCAAATTGAACTCATCGCGAAGGTGAGGTTAACAATTGAGTAGGAGAGGCTATAACTTGCGCTTCACTACCCCATTACACCCACTTGAAAATAAATAAGCAGCAGATTGCAGTTGGCGTAGCATATAGACCAACTGATATTCCTTATATAGACTTTTTAAATACATTAGTGCAAAACTTAGCTTTCCTTTTGCCACAATATGTTGTTTCCGTTACTATATAGTACTTTCCTTAAGCTAGATCTAGTGTAAAGCGAGCAATACTAGGATATTTTATTTTCGAATAAATGGCGGATGCGCCAGTATAAATTGAACTTTGTATTAATAACGGCAATTTTTATGATATATATACTATTATTGTTCAGTTTTAATCACATTGTTTTTTCATCAGGATTACTACGTTCAGTGCTCAGTAGGCTAAGCTCTCAAAAAGGGAGGCTTTTCAATTTCATCTGTTTTTGTATATTTGTCATCTCCAAGTTGAAAATCGCTGAGTGGGTCTTCATGAATTTCTTGGAAATCGGTTTACAATTAAGTTCCAATTATAATTCTTATACCTAGACTGATACGATTAGCAATGAAATACGCAACTATAATTAATTGTATACTTAAACATATTCATAGAATTCTCAAGAAATGACAATTATTTGAGAGTCTGGCAGTTTTACTTTATTTTTCTTCTTCACGTATGGAATAAATAGTAGGCAGTGTACTGTTTTTGTAGAAATTCTAACACCAGTCACAAAAATAGTTATTAAGATGCTGCAACAAATTTTAACCAACCGCTCAATAATAACAATAATGATATTATTTATTTCAAAAATTAACAAAAATCATATTTTTTTATTTAAAAAACGATTCACTTTAACAAACGAAAATCAGTCAAAAATGTTACCAAATACTGCATATACTTTTATACAACTGAACTAATAGTTTTTTTACTTCCTAAAATTAAGGGAAATTAAAATTATTTATAATTAATGATAATTACGCAATATTAAATGAATAGTGTATCGAATTAATTGTTCAATATTACAAAAAGGTAAATACAACCCATATAATAACATTTATATCATGTTAATTGAAATTGTTAAATATACGAAATAAAATTGTGTAGTGGGAAGCTTAAAATTAATAGAGTGGGAGGAATTAATCAACTGGTACAATGTTAAAGCAGAAATCGTAATAAATACTACACAATTTAGAAATATTTTTTATTTGAACGCAATTAAAATTAAAATATATAAAAGATGATAGTATATTCCTCTCTCTTGTATAATTCGTGAATTTGGGCATAGCTGACAAATATAACATATGATATATTTATATTTCATTTTTAAATTCTTGTAAATGTTTTGCATTCATTGTTGCCGCTAGTAAACGGTTACAAAATTTTGAACAAAAGATAATAATTATTGTGTCACCCGGTTAATTGGATTTATTATTTTATATCCATATTGAAATCGTTGTAGAAATGATCAGGTAATCTCCAGACGGATGTTAATAAAATCATCCCAGTCACAATTATGGGTTTTAAGAAAAACCTATGTGAATACCAGTTATGAGACATCTAATTAAAATTTTTGAACCAGGTTCATTTCCTAAAAATGTACAGGGTGGCCTAAAATTACTTTTCAATTAAGAACATTTTAAATTGAATTTTCTCAATTTTTCTAAATGGAATACCGTGTATATTTTTCGACGATGTGGTGTCAAAATTAAAAACGAACATTTTTTGTAAGTACTTCCCTAGGGCTAATTGCAACCAATTTCGTTTTATTGAGCAATAATTACAAAATTCAAAAATAAACTTAAAAAGGGGGTTTTTTCGAATAACTCAGTAGAAAAAAATGTAACAAATGTTCCTCATGTTGCCCATTTTGATTGACACACATTTCTATGCGCTTTTGAAATGAGGTTTCCACTGTTCCTAAAACTGCCGGTGTGATAGATAAAAAGGCAGTTATTACTCTTTCCTTCATATTTTGTACTGTTGTTGGTGTGTCTCTAAAACAATTTCCTCCATGTATTCCCATAAAGAAAAATCAATTTTGTAAGATCTGGGGATCTAGCGGGCCATATAGTGGGTCGATTTCTTCCAATCCATTGATTAGGATAGGTATTATTTAACTGCATTTAAATAATGTGGTGGAGCACCATCTTGCTCAAACTATATCCTATTTCAAATCTTTTCAGGGAGATTTACCAATAATTGTGGCAGATAGTTTTCCCAAAAATGAAGATAAATAGTTCCAGTGAATGTACCATCAAAAAAATGTGGTCATATTACATATTCTCTAATAATTCCTCCCCAAACGTTTATAGACCATCTGTGTTTGTTATCAACTTGCATAAAAAAGTGAGGATTTTTCCGAAGCATAATTATGGAAATTGTGCTTATTAACAAATCCATGACAATTTACCTCATCACTGAATAAAACAGTATTGAAGAAGTTGACATCATGTTGCATTTCACCTCTGACCCAATTACAAAATTGTAGGTGCTTTTGAAAATTGTCATCAGGTAATTCCTGGTGCATTTGAATATCATATGCATGCAATTTTCTTGTTTTTAAGATTCGACCCACACACCATCTACTTATTCCTACTAATTAGCGCACTTCTCTTTGACTAACATGGGGATTCTCAACCGTTGCCAGCACCACAGAAAACTCATTTTCTTCGTTCACAACACGTTTTATTCTTTCACTTTTTTTATATTCGACATTTCCAGTTTCCAGACATCTATCGAGAAGGCTTTAGAAGCTGCTAACATCAGGAATCTTTCTTTCAGAATAACGAAGGTGATAAATTCTATTGGCAAGTAAACAAATTCTGTTTAACTCATCTAAAATAAAAGTCATGTTTACAAGTTCCGCTTTATTAATATTCATGTTGTAAAATTCCAAACATTTAAAATTCAATACAAATTGTAACGACCGATAAGTGTGGTAAATCCTGCTTTGTACACGACAATTTATACCAAACTGAGATTTTATTGCTTGTCGAATAACGAAAACGGCAAAAAATGTACAAAGAAACATTACAGTAAAGGACCGGTTAAATACTATTTACTCATTTCAATGGATTGGAAGAAATGATCCCACTAAATGGCCTCATTTCAAAATTGCACAAAGATGTGTGTCAATCAAAATGGGCAACACGTCGATCACCTATTATAAATTTTTCTAATGAATTATTTGAGGAAATCTGTTTTTTTAAGTTTATTCTTGAATTTGACACTTATTTATTTATAGAACGAAAATGGTTGCAATTAGCCATAGGGAAGTGCTTACGAAAAAATGTTCGTTTTTCATTTCTATATCACATCGTCGAAAAATATACAAGGTGCTCCATTTGATAAAATTGAGAAAATTCAATTTAAAATATTCTTAATTGAAAATTAATTTTTGGCCGCCCTGCACATTTTTTGAAATGAAAAGTTTTTCTTAAAATCCATAATTGTGACTGTGGAGATTTTTTTAATACCCACCTGCAGATTGCATTCTTTCAACAAAAAAAGTCATTACATCAAAGTGGTTGGGAGATGTTCAATGCTAATTCAGGAATGAATAGAGCCTAGAAAGAGGCTTCAAATGTACTGATATACATAGCATTGCATTTAAAGAAAGGCACTTGGTTCTATAATTTCATCTTTCTCGCCCTGTTTATTCGAAAATAATTTCCAGTTATAGACTTTTTTATCTAGTTTACTTGCAATTTTTTAAAAAGTTTCTAGCTATCGTAGAACTCGAGATATCGAAGTCCGACGCACTATTGCCCCACCCTGTATATTATTGTATATCAAAATGGATTTCATCTCCCATAGTATTATTTGGAACACAGGAGAAATGTTTAATGTAATGTAACAGTTATTATTGCCATTATATAGATAAAAATATATTATTATTATTTTAGTTTTAGATTAAAATACCACTAAAAGGAGGTATTGATTAGCCCTCTATTGCCATTTGGAATTTTTCAAGGAGTGGTTCGCGCTAAAAGGATTGATGTACGAGTAAATTGACAGGAGAATATATTACGTTGAAAAGAAAATCGTAGCATAATGAAACGGTTGATTACCATATGTAACACGGACAATAAAATATGAACTTATGTTCCAAGCATGATCCCTTAGGCGTTTTATTATCATTATAAAAGGGGGTAATAAAATTCCTCGATCCCCAACCTAAGTAGTTCAGTCAACTCAAGTTGCCCTTCTGCTCTTTAATCAATTCTAACTTGTCAGATGTTTACAGTTAGCTCACCCTCGCCTTGTTACATACGCAACCCTTAAATAATGTTTTAGAACCTTAAATAGGGTCAGTAGGGCCAATTTTATTGGGAAGAAGACACTTACTTATTTCATTTATTTATTTTGGGTCGGATGGGTTGGAATAGAGTGTCAAGCTTTCAGCCGTTCGACATATGAGTGGTGGAATTAGCTCGCCTGGAAAATGAGCTAAAACATTTATATTTACTTGAAATAGCGTAATAGTTATAATATATTCGGGAACGAATGACGTCATGTGTGTACATTTTAAATTATATTAGGAAAGGGACTATAAGCATAATACATATAGAATAAGTTAAGTTCTGTATGTTTAAATACTGCCTAATTTTGTAAATCTATGCTTCTTTGAAGTCTCTTTTAATTGTACAATTTTTTTAACGACGATAGACATCATTATAGAGAAAGCTTTGGTAATATTTAAAGTTTTATATCTCAAAAAGTTAATAGCTAACATATGGAAAAATCAAAAGCTAATGCCCTAAATAACGTAAATTTAAATTTACCCAAAAATTGTCTTGTGCAAAAGGGCACTATTCATAACTTTCGAGTTAATAATATATTCTATCAAATTTTATTCTATTTTATTTATTTAATTTTAGTGTACACCATCCAACAGTACTTAAGCCAATTATAGGATGAGCAAATACAACAAATAATAATACATAGAAATACAAAAATCAGCAAAATCCAATACGATAAGTGACCTAATACATACCTATATACCTTATACACATATACATAACATACATACAGACAAAAAATATACACACATATACAGGCTGTCCATTTTATCAGGGCCCTCGAGAATATCTCACTTAATATCGGTCGTACAAAAAAAAATATTTTTACGAAAATTGTGCCGATTTATATAACCTATAAAATAGTTTAAAGACATTTGAAATCCATGGCCTACTTTAAGAGTTATGGCGGAAAATATCGAAAATGCGGAAAACGTCTATGCCAAATATCTCCGTTATTTGAAGAGATACGAGAAAAATTCTAAGGCGAAAATTTTTTGCAAAACAGAGTGTTTCAACGAAGTTTTATCTAATTTTTTCAAAACCTCTGTATTTTGAGATTTACTCTTCAGGCTGTTAAAAAAATTGTTTTGAAATGGGCGGGAAATGGCGCCATTAAATAGAGTATTTTCCTCCCTTTTCAACGATATATCACATGCCATATTTATTCATTGGTACTACGTTAGTAATTATAAAAATAATTTTCTTAAAACCAATAATTTTTTTGAACAAGCATTATACTTTCCGTGGAGAAGTATGATTAAATAAAACGATAAAATAATTCAATAAGTTGTTCAAATCTATGCTATAATGAAACATTAACACAATTAAGAGGAATAAAGTTAATTCAGGTAACAAAAACAAATTAATAATAAAAGGAATATAGCACACTGAACATTAATATTTATCTAATCCTCAGAATAATTTTTAAGATATCATATCAAGTGTTCAAAGTGTTCACCGCGATTTCTTATGCACAATAGAGTGCGGCGAGGCACCGCATTTAAAACATTACTCGGCATTTCGGGGGTAACTGTAATACATGGCTGTTGAATTTCAGCTTTTAGGTCCTCTACATTTTGCGGTGTCGTCGAAAACACCTAATCTTTAATATACCCCCATAGAAAAAATCCATTGGGGTTATATCTGGAGAACGAGGGGGCCATCGAATAAATCCATTGTTACCTATCCAATGTTGAGGCAAAATTTCGTCTAAATAATCTTGGCAAATCTAGGAATTGTGGGGAGGAGCTCCATCTTGTTGAAAATACTGATAGTTGTGTCGATTCTCTAAAGGAAGGTCATCCAAGAACTCATTAAATTCATTTCTCAAAAAGTTTAGGTACCTTTGACCACTGAGGTGACCATCATAAAAATAAGGACCTATTAAATTGGTGCCTAAAATTCCTATCCACACATTTATTGAAAAACGATTTTGAAACTCAGTCGGTCTATGCCAGTGTGTATTTTCAGAAGTCCATTTGTAATGATGTGACGTGAACCGTAAGGAAATGGCCTTTTCGATTAAGCACTCACCGGTTGCTCTTCTGTTCGGAGGCTGGTCGTAGGTTCTTTCGATAACTTTAACTTAACCAACAGTTTATATTGAAGAAAGAGTTGTTAATTTGTAAGCACTGGGGCGCCAGTCAATTTCTTGATGGGGTTAGAGACCAGAATAAAGAAATTAAGTAATGTATACTAAATATAATAATAGTAAAAAAAGTATAAATACAAAGCACCAACAAATAATAATATAATACACAGGATAAGGTATAACACAATTGCTAAAATTAGATTTACTAAGCTATGAGGGTGTGAGGCACAAATGGAACAAAAAAAGTTAAAAAGATTAAATTGATTTAAAACGAGGATGATAAAAATTTTGTTATGGCCTCTCCAGCTATGAATATTTTAACTTCTAGAATATTTCAGATTTTAGAAATAAAAAAGGTACAATACAAATAACCCTGACCTTGTCAGTAATCCTGAAGGGATAAAGAAATCTCAAAAAAACAAGATGGAATTTAAATTCCCAAACAGCTGTTAAGTTAACAATAAAAAAATATTTAATTGTGACGCTTTTTCAAATAAATATTAATCCATTTGTGATGCAATACTTGATCTCTGAATAATGAAATGTTGGAGGCTCCTCCCTGCAGTTGTAAACTAGACCAGTTGTACTTACAGTCGTTAAGACGAAGGCTGCTCTCCGGAGAATTAAAATAGTTACCAACTAGCTGGACCAACAAACCATTCAGCAAAACTAAGCTGGTTGAAAACGATGACCGAACATCTCAGGTGGAACGTCTTAGTTCTTTTAAATTACGTGACCCGTTCCGGCATCCACGACAGGTGTTATGTGTCCTCAAGCCACATAAGTGGGTAATACCTGCGACTGGCTTAAATCTTTGAGAGTGTCAGATTATCGGATGAGGGTTGGCAAGGCCCTCCAAAAAAAACCTATAAAAATTACTAGTAACAAAACTTGGTACTCTTTTGAATTTTATGCTATTTGTACTCATATTAAATTAAACAAAATATAGATCTTTAAATGAATATACTTCAGATTTACTGACCTTAGATGTTCTTAGGTTTTCTATTACAGAAAGGTGGTGTCTGCACTTGGCTGGATACAGCAAAAATGCCTCTAGTAACATGGCTATTCCTTTTTTTACTTTGTCACAAAAAATGACCAAAAAATCCGCCACAAAAACTATCCTTTTTCCCTCTAATCCGGGGCTACCAATTATAACATAAAATTCCTATAGTAGAGTAGAGCCAAGTTTGAAATGCCCCATTTGATCTGTCTTTTAATAGACCAGTATTCCTGAGATGTTGTCATTATATTTTCACACTATTTATTTGTGGGTTATATTAATGTCATCTGACATTGCCTTCCAATTCAAAACTATAGACCGTAGAACCCTCTGTTGTTGTCTTAATTTACTACAATGTATTGAGTGTTGCATAAGGTCGTCAAGTGAAATATGCAAGAAGTCGCATTATAGCCCGGGCGCGCATGAAAAATAGATTATTCAAAAAAATTATGTTACAATGAATATTGCGATAAAAAAATCCTTTACCCGCCGGACCAAAGTATTTTACTACATATTAATGGATCGGCACGCTTCTTTTCCAACAGCCACCTTGCTACGAGTTTTACACGTACATGAACAAATAGATACGTTGGATATTAATGATTATCAGATATTATGTAACGAAATCACTTGGGCTACTGTAGCGTAGCGTAGATATCGTAAGCACTGACTTACCCGGAAAGTGATGTACGTGCCTAAGATAAAATTTCTCTAGCTCAGACTATCTCAGGGCGTTAAGCCCAAGCTTACATAAACTATGATAAATTATTAGTTTACTTACTTAACAACTCATTGAGGTTTCCCTATGTAGTGGTCGCAGACGAATTAATGACACTTTCTTTAAAAATGAAATGCACTATATTAAGCAATTTACAGATTTAGGTTCTCTAGCATGTAACCTGGCGATGTTCACAGGTGTGGCAAATTCCACGATTAATAAGATCACATTCATAAAATGCCTCGTGTAGCTACACATCGGTTTACAATGTCCTCAAAAATTGTCATAGATTCTGCCACAAAGGTTTGATTTAAAGAACCTCCTTAAATATATGTAAATGCATAAAATCTTTAAATATGTACAAGTAAAATGCAAAGTATGAACTGATATCCAGCCGAACCACTGAAGGTGGTCCCCGGTAAGTAAAAAATAAACACAACACACTTATTTAGGGTGGTACGATACCGAGTCCGGACATGGAGGAACTGTAGCCCTACGTAGATGTCTTCGGGACACAAGAAATGGACCCAAGGATGGGGTTGATGGTAGCCTCACCAGCCCTGGAACCTTCCACTGTGTGTGGATGCCCCGTCCGTGGAACTCTCACTGACGTGTGTAGAAGCCCCATCCGTGGAACCCTAAAGATATCACGATTTAATTCACAAAGTCAGAAATGCACGTGAAGCGTGCTTAATGTGAGTAATTCTGACATAACCTACAAAAGGAACATAATTTACCTCACTGATGAGGGAACAATCCACCAATACTCCGGGAAGTCACAGTCGGATAAATGGGGTCGAGTCCGCCTTTCAAGTTGGCACGGTATTTCCCAAAGGAGAGCCTGCAAATTTGCGAAACACGTGGGTAGAGAACGGGCAAGATGGCGTGAAGAGGTTAGCTTACCTTGTGTAATTTAATATCCTGCTTCCGCAGATAAAATTTACTCACAACCACAAAATATTCCGCTAAACGGAACAACAACAGATTGAGGAAATTTTCTTGAGTTGATTATTCTAAAATCCACCAGGATGCCTTGGATAAAACCGAGGTTGGAAGAATTACCAACTAATTAACACCAACCATGCCTAAAACAATGGTTGCCTACCCGTCTTCCGCTCTCTGCTGTTCAAGTGCCGCCCTCCCGTGGAGAATATCGAAATGTGTTACGGACGTGTAGCAGTTGTTATAATGCGGCCCACAAAACGCTAAAGCGTATGGTGGGTCGCATACGCTAAAGGTCCGCAACAACCTACAAAAAGTCGTCCTCCTTGGTTTGTCCCCCGCTTGTAAATTGTAAACTTTTTTGGCCTTATAACACCGGTAACCATTTCTCCTTAAAATTTTTCTAGCACTTGTTTTATTTGTATGACAAGCAATTTGATTTTCTCTTAATGATGTTTCCAAATTTTCTGTATTTTTATTTCTTACATAATAAATAACTCGGTTTACCTTATTTACATTATCAGTAACAATGTTCAACCTTGTCTTCTTCTTTAAAAATGAACCATTATTTTTCAGTTTCGTAGCTAATTTTCTGAACAGAGCTTTATTCGGCTATAGTGCTTGTGGAAATCTGTTTCTATATTCTACTTGAGCTAATCCAGAGTTAAAATTGCATTGGCAATATGTAACGAACATATTATAAAGATCAATGTGAGTGAAAATCATTTTTGAAAATTGTAAATTCTTAATCGAGTGTAATTGAGCGAGAGTTTAAGTATTAACTGAGATGATCTGTCAAAAAATTAAATTGTCAAGTTTGTTCATAGCCAACTATTTTAAAATAATTCAAATAATAGTGAAATCATGAAATACAAACAAATTGATATTATACTTAAATTAATTGGTAAAGACATTTTAACTTTCTGAGCAAGGAGTGACGCTTTTATGGAGGAGCTCTATACATTGGCATAACTGCGAATACTCTTTGCATAATTGCTCCATGTTGCTTTCTTGATTATTATTTTGTTTTTGTTACCTGAATTTACTTTATTCTTATTAATTGTGTTAATGTTTTATTCTAGCAAAGATTTGAACAACTTATTGAATTATTTTATCGTTTCATTTAATCATACTTCCCCACGGCAAGTATAATGCTTGTTAAAAAAAATTATTGGTTTTAAAAAAATGTTTTTATAATTACTAGCGTAATACCAATGAATAAATATGGTATGTGATATATCGTTGAAAAGGGAGGAAAATACTCTATTTAATGGCGCCATTTCACGCCCGTTTCAAAATAATTTTTTTAACAGCCTGAAGAGTAAATCTCATAATACAGCGGTTTTGAAAAAAATTAGATAAAACCTCGTTGAAACACTCTATTTTGCAAAAAATTTTCGCCTTAAAATTTTTCTCGTACCTCTTCAAATAAGGGAGATATTTGGCCTAGACGTTTTCCGCATTTTCGATACTTTCCGCCATAACTCTTAAAGTAGAGACCATGGATTTCAAATGTCTTTAAACAATTTTGTAGGTTATATAAATCGGCACAATTTTCGTAAAAATAATTTTTTTTGTACGACCGATATTAAGTGATATAATTTTCGAGTGCCCTGATAAAATGGACAGCCTGCATACAATTCAGATTAAAGTATAAATAAAGCTACAAATAAACATGTACTGGATAATGTTACAGATATTAAAGGAAACCTTTCAATTAGCAATATATATTTTTTTAATGGAATTATAACCACAATAAAAATATCAATACTGTCTTGGGGGTTGTTGCAATTCTCACACATGAAATGTAAAGGTGAAAATTTTAACAAATTTGTTCTAGGTGTGGTGAGATAAAAAGTATTTGAGAATCTGGTCTCGTGAGTTGTGGACAATTAATTATGTTATTAATAAACTCACAAAGAAATATCACCTTTCTTCGAGCAAGCAAAGTGTATAGAGAATCTCCCTAGTATTTGTGTATGAGGTATTCCCACTACAGGGTATATGCGATCCAGCTTGTATGACAGAAATTTTAAAAAGCGCCTCTGAATATTCTCCAAACTATCCGTATATACGTTATATCCAAATTGCCATACTATAGCAGCATATTCTAACTCAGATTTTACTAGTGCATTAAACAGCAGCATGATTCCCTATATATCAGTAAAATCCCTAGTATTTCTTACGATGAAGCCTAAATTCCTATACGATATTTTTAGTTTAGATAATTTGCTAGCGAATATGACACGTAGCTCCTTTATTGAGTCAGGCCGGCTTAGGTTGACATTATCCAATTTATAATAATTATACCATATGGGATATATATTTTTTAGTAAATGCCATTATATTGCGTTTTGTGGCATTTAAAGGCATATTATTTAAGTAACACCACTTTTGATTTTTGATAAGTTATCCTGCAGTTTTAAGAAATCTGAGATATTGTTCATAACACAATTATTTTTTTATATCAGCTGCATATAATAAAGAGTATACATCGAGGTCGTTGATTATATCATTTATGAATAATATAAAAAAGTGTGGTCCAAGAATGGACCCTTGTGCTACTCCAGAAGTCACAGAGATTTCATTAGAGACAAACCCACGACACTCAACGAACTGATTCAGCCTATCGAAAGTCCGAAAAATCAGTATAAATTACACCTACTTGGTTATTTGCGTTCATATACTGTGCAATGAATTGAGTAATACTAAAAAGGTTAGTAATCGTGGATCTCCCCCTCATGAACCCATATTGCTGGATTGTAACCTGCATTTGAATGTACGGATAAATATTATGTATATTATGTAAGGCTATTTCAAAAACTTTGGCAGCATTACATATTATGGCAATACTTCTATAGTGTTCAATGTTGCTAAATTTTGCAAAGGACTGCTTGGATGAAACAAACCCAGATGATTTTCAAAAATTATTTTCTCTTAAGTAGATTTCCAACTTCAAACGCTCTCCACTTTTCGAGATGTTATCAAAATTATTATTTTTGATACGTAATTTCCTTCCTCATCGAATCCTTCTCTCGCAAATTTGTTGCCTTTCTGCTAAATTACTACAATGTTTACGTTTTTAACGTTAATAATAATAAAAGACAACCAAAACAATACTCATTCCATCTTCAGCTGCATACGGCAAAGCTCTCGATGTTCCCCTTTCATCGTCGCTGCACGTCTAGCCAACAAGTTGATGGCATACTTCAATTACAATACTATTGTCTATTAAATAATAATGCAAAATACAACTCCTAAATATCAATATAATTCATTTGTTAATAACGATTTTTAATTAAGATTTAAAAAGTTACTTTTCATCAGTGGGTGAAATTACAAGTGAAACGTCTATATATCTGTAAAAGATCAGATGACTTCCTATCACCTGGCTTTACATTCCAGGCAAACTCTTTGAATTTTTTTTCTCACTAATAGATAGTTTTTGAATAAGAGCATTCTTTAATAGATTGGTAATTCGAGTTTATAATCTTATTTAAAACCATTAAAGGACTCTTCTGGGTGATAATACAATACATTCATATTTTTCTATATCTTATCTTTCAGCCTGCATGAAAAGTCTTAAATTATTTTCGATTATACAGGGTGAAGACGATTGTACAGGACCAAGTGCCATTTTTAAATGAAGTACTATAAATACATTTGTAGAAGCGTCTTTCTAGACTCCTTTCACTCCTATATTATTATTGACCAACCATTTAGATGTAGGGATTTTTGCTATCTGCAGATACATTTTAAAAAATCACTACAGTCACCATTACGGATTTTAAGGAAGTTTTTTTAAAAACCAGTTACGAAACGATGTTTTTGACTCATTTTCGCTTCATACAAATATACAGATCGGCTAAAAATGATTTTTCGATGATTTATTTCGAGCGAGTTGAAGCCGAAATTTAGGAGTTCAGATTCCAGAAATCCTAATTTTCTCATTTTTTTTCAAATGGAACACCCTGTATATTTTTCTACCATATGATGTAGGAATTAAAAAGCAACATTTTATTATGCACATCTCTATGACTATTTGTAACGATTTTCGATTTATTGAGCAATAAGTACCAAATTCAAGAATAAAATTAAGAAATTAGAGATTTTTTCAAATAATTGACAGAAAATTATAATAAGTGCTCCATACGTTGACCACTTTGATTGACACAAATTTCTATGCGTCTCTGAAATGAAGTTTCTACTATTCTATAATCAAGAATATGAAAGAAAGAATAACATCTGCTGTTGGTATATGTAACAATCTAGGTATTTTTTAATTTTGTTTCAGATGTGTATTGCTAAAATAAAAATAAAGTATTTATAGTTTTCTGGTATAAATAATTTTTAAATCCCATTAAATATGCTATACCAACGAAAACTGTATGCATCAGTAATGTCAACTTGTTTACTTTATACTATAATGATGACATGCAAGAGTCAGATATGGCACAGTAATTCGCAACAGGGAAACCTCCTTGATTTATTTCTTTTCCTTTTTATTCTTTCTTCATGTGATATCCCACTGTGTATTATGACAGTCATATGCCTTATTCGTTTTGAAATAATTTTAAAATGCAAAAGTAAATAACTTGAAGAGTAAGAGAAGATGATGTTGAGTCTTATTTTATTTTTAATATACTTGAACAATCAATCAAAGAAAGATTTGAAAGGACATCAAATATCGTATGTTGATGTCACAGCGTTATTTTTCAGTGAAATTTCGTTGGATGCTATTTATTTGCTGAGTCAAATATAAGCAAAATGATGTGAAATAAAGCTGGTCGACAGATAACCATAAAAACAGTTCTCTATATCCAAAAAGACAGTCTTATTACAGAAAATAACTGTTACAGTTAAAATTGAAAGAGAAGCGATTATTCGAAACTGATGATGAGAACAACATATGACTTACTTAAACATGCAAATGAAGTTATTAGGTAGTTCAGAAGAGTGTTTTAATAGTATATAATAAATTTCAGATTACCAGCGTGACATAATACACTTCAAAAATTAATTAAAAATGCGATAGTTGCAACAAGCAAATGAGAATTACAGCCAGTGTACCACAAAAAGCCGTCTATCGGTTTTTGTTTCGATTTAGGCCGATTCTTAAAACTACATTGACAAACTTATCTCATGGTAAGGTTTTAGTGAAAATATCTATGACTTGGTCTTGGCTTTTTACATGCCTGTGGCACAATTTATTTTTGATAGAATTCAGTAATGTGGTGTAGTCGAACAATTATATGCTTAGTACGATGATGGACTTCAGGATTCTACATCAACCGTATTACATTCTGGTTGTCAATGAAAATTGAAGTTGCCTTGTATCCACCAGGTGACTGTTTCTTAAACGACAATAAAAATATATCCAGTTCTAGACTTTCTAGTAGGTGCATCTTTAAGAGTATCGGCATCTTAGTAATTTCAGTGACAATAATAATTCCAATCCCTGTCAAATTTTTAAGTCACTGTTTCTCTTTAAATACCTAACAATCTATTTCAATGTAGTCGCGTGACTTTTACTGCGATAACAAGAAACGATTACTTCTTTCCACTGTATAGGAAATATCTGGGTGATAAATTATTGATGCCAAAAGCTTATCTATAAAAAATGTACAGCCAAATCTGATTTTTGAAGAAATTTGGAGAATAACCTTGGAATTTGTAGGAGTGATATATGAATTTGCACCACACTAGACACGTGAATATGACCAACGAATTCCTTCTACATGAAGGCCTACATAATAATATTCCTCCCAACGTATTATATCAAAATATAAGAAAATCGTTTAAAGAACTTTTTCAAGCCAAAAGTAATCCATCGTCCATATAAAGACTAAGAATATTGCCAAACATTTACTTCATCAATCGTAAAGCAAAAAATATGCATGATGTAATTCTGGCATGAGTAGTTGAAATCTGTGGAAATTCCGAGGCAAGCATTTATAGGGTATTAGAATCAAGGAAGTAGCAATCGTAGATGCAGTTAAAAGGCAAAATATTGAGAAGCGTGAGTTATGCCATACAGAAAATGAGAAAAAGACAAAAGTCCCAGCTTGTGGCAAAATGTAATATAAATGTGAAAAAAAATGGATGATAGTGAAAGTTGGTGCGGTAGTTGAGAACAGCAATACAGTGTGGAAGAAGATCTAGAAGTTGACGCGTGGTATTTTTTGGAAAAAGTTCTGAATTTTGCATAATAGGCAACTTCTGTAGTACTTGAATATTCCCCTTAGTTAGTTGACCCTCTTCTAACTACAACTCGTCAACTGATTATTCTGGCCACACCCTCTTTAATGTCATACGACACAGTTAAAAGATACAAGCATTCCTACTTGATATATCTATGTATTTAGAAACGATATTTATTGAGGTAAAATACACATATTTTAATTTTTAATTGAATATACTTTCCGCCACACTCTACATCCCAATGTTATAAAGACTACGCCGATCTTTTTGCAACTCTCGATGCAAAACTGTAGATCAATATTAACTTAATTTTAGTAGATATCAATCTACTTTATATTGGTGTTAACTTTACTTTCAATTGTAGTAAACAAATTACAGCTTCCATAACAGAGTTATAAGTACTTATGATCTTAAATCGTTTAATAACTGTCTCAATGAAGACTTTTTCACATTAGATTTAGTATTTGCCAACAGAAATCTAATAGCCCAATAAAATGGGACGAAGTGAGGTACCGTCATCGTTTTAAGCGCTGAGACCTCGATCGGCGAAGTTAAGCAGCGTTGGTCGAGTCCGTCACTTGGATGGGTGAACGGCATCTCTTTATAGGGTATAAGTCAAAAACAAAAATCAAAAAAATGCAAAATTAACAGAAAATTCATACCTGTTCAGGCATCATGGCAAACTATGATAAAAAAGTCAACCAGACCTAGTTTATCTCAAAAAACTACATCCAAGGTCACCAAAATCAGGAAAAATTCACGAACATTCTATAATTCACAAGTAACGTAAAATCACCAAAAACACACTCCCAACATTCATTCCAGTAATTTTGTAAAAGAAATTTCACAAAAAACACCCCTTAAAAATACAGCCCCCTCATAATCATCAAATAGGTCAAAACCACTATCCGTACCCAAAACCGCAATAATTCATTTAGTTTCATTAACTTTTTAAACCACTTTTACGTTTAGAATCTCATTGCTTCTTGACGACCCCTCGCATACTTCAACTTACCGACAAATTCACCATTCAACTCCATTTCATTCAATTCATGCATCCATTTCAATTTTTAATCTTATTACTTTTTGACAACCCCCTGTATACACCAAATCACATTCCTCACCTCGAGTCTTCATATCTAATTTAGTTTCATCAAATTCCAGCGGTTCAATTCACCCCTCGTATAATTACATACAATATCCCGTTAGGAGCATTATCGTATTCCAGCCACCTCGCACCTATCGGGAGCATTATCATTTCATTTCAACCGTTAAATGTCTGACCTTCATGACACGTTTACGGGGTCCTTTCATATCACTAAAATTTCCATCAATCAAACTCAAATATCAAAAATCAAAAAATTCTCCTTTTCATCGCCGATTTTTCCATATGAGTTTCATCTCAAAATATCCACTTTTAGTAAACTATTGCGCAATATTGTGTAATATCTCGCAATCGTGCCGAACCAGACTCGATGGTGTCATTTCCAGATCTAGAAGGGGGATAAAAACGTCCGTGCTAGGTTCATGGGGCACGATAAACGCAACCAACTAACAAGTATAAATACCGGAGTACAGCAAACCCAAACCAAGTTCAGTTTTGACAGTGACTCCAGTGTTAAGTATTCGCGTATTGTTTATGTGGAAAAATGTAAGTTTCAAAAAGAGAATTTTTGTGTAATAGCTGATTATGCTATTGAACGGGTCCGGTTACTATTTAACTAAGTTGTAGATACCTCCGTCTAGCTAGGCTTTCTTATTCCCGGCCAAAACCTGGTTAAAAAGAGTTAGTTTTAAGACCTCGCCTTAAGTGGCCCCTCTAGTATTAAGAAACCCTTCGCCTTAAGTGGCCCCCTTTTCAACTCTCCCTTCGCCTACGAGGCTCCACAGTCAAAGTGAATTTTTTCCCAAATTAATTATTTATCATCATCATTTCTTTTAAATATATTTGAAAAGCAACTTAATACAGAATTTCTGTTGTCGATTAGTTTCAACTTCCAAAAGAAACTTGTAAAAAAAATAAATTCTTTTTCAACTCTGTTCAATAACATTGAATAAATAATTTTCTATTGTCCTTTAAACCATAGTGTTTAATTTCAAGAAAAATAATACACAGGGTGTAGCCGTTGACCCTGAAATAGCTGTAAAAGTCAAATCAGTGATAATTTAAACCAAGTGATAAAACATAGTGCGAAATTGTGTAGCGATTGACCCTAACAAGCACTTCCAGAAATCAAACCCTGAGACTCTACCAATCAAAAAATAAGTGCACAAATGCTCTCTGGGTTCTCAGCTCTAAACCCCCACCTTTTGGATAGTAAAATATTTCAAATGAAAGTTGTAGAGAATTCGATTACAAACAATTTTCTTTTATATTTCATTTTTATTCGATCAACATTGGCTGAGATATGCATTTTTAAAGATCTATATAGCGCGTTATCAGAACACTTGTTTCATGGTGAAATCTACAAAAACTCGAAAACGATAGATCGTACGCATATAGTGTATCTAATGAAAGTTAAAGAGAATCAAATTTTGAGTATGTAAGTGTATATACAAAATCGTTTTGATAACGAGTATTTTTTAAAAAAAGGGAAAAACCTGAAACATTGTAATTTTCAAGTGCATTTAGACAAGTAGCTATTTTGATTTTTAATTTTTAGCAAACAGGCAAATGTCATCACGTTTGAAGTAGAAAAAAGTACATTTAATAATATTTCTTCACTTTTTGAAGTATCAGAAGTTATTCTGTGAGCATTTATGAGTCATTTCATAGTGGGCCCATATTTTTTTAAAAATTGTTATGCACAGTTCTTGCAGGAAAATCTTGATTTTTCATAAAAAGGAAATTTTTGCTCATAGCTTTAAACAGTTGTAACTCGTGAACCATTCACCGTATGAAGGTCACTTGGAGCTCATTTTAAAGCTAATTTAATTCTCTTCAAAAAAATTTTAGTGTCATTATTTCCTAAAGCCAATCAAAAATAGCTCTTTGTCAAAATGAACTTGAAAATGACAATTTTTCATGTTTTTCCCCTTTATCTCCATTCACTCGCTATCAAAACGATTTTTGTGCATACAACATCATATTCAAAATTAAGTTTTCTTTAACTTTATACTATATGCATACGATCTATCGTTTTCGACCATTTATCGATTTTATCATGAAACAAGTGTTCTGATATAAAGATGTTTAAAAATTCATATATCTGCCAGCATTGATTGAACGGAAATGAAAAATTAAAGGAAATTGTTTATAATCGAATTCTCTACAACTTTCATTTGAAACATTTTGCGATTCGAATAACCATTTTCGAGATTTTAGCGAAAAACACGTTCCTTGTTTTCAGTACGTTCTACAACTCGTCCTCGTTCTTGTCCTCTGTCTCTATCTCACCCTCTCCACATGCTCCTCTACGTTCCCTGTTCTCTCTTCGTTATCTCTTCCTAATCATGTTCTTCTGTTTCTGTAATATTTGCTGAGATCAACAAGATTAATCTCATTATATTCTTTATGTTCAATATTTTTGTATTGCTGGCCTGATCATTATTTCTATTCTAAACACTTCAATTCTTTTTAAATGCCAAATATTGTAGAATTATTTTAATTTTAGAAAAATACTAAATGTTTGTTCTTTATTTAATTATTCGTTAAATATTGTTATCTAATTATAACTAATAATTTTGCTACAATGCAATTTTCTAGTCATTAATTTATATCGGTTATTTGTTTTTAAACATTTATTTAGTTATTTTACGTAGTTTATGTGAGATAATGAGTTAGTGGGGCATAAAATTTTATAGTTCGTTTCCGCATTAAAAATGCTTCTTTTTGTTGGTGGATCGTGATATGAAGAAACTTGATAATAGTTATAAACAGTTACGCAATTTTCCTATTATTTTGATGACATAGAAATTTAGGTTAAATTACAATGATCTATAACAATAATTTTCAGGTATAGGCTGGAATGCAAAGTATAGGTTTCGCTTCCCTTAAAAATGATTGAGTCACTTAGGGTATGAGTTACAGATTGCTAATTATAAAGGTGGCTATTAGTTATAAAATTGCAAATACAAAATTACGTTAGAGACTATAATTTTAGACTATAACTTTAAACTTATTGCAGAGAGATGGGATAGTTGTCCAAGATTTAAAATAATAAATGTAACTTGCAAATACAGTAGCATAAGAAATAGAAATAGAGTAAGTAATTCAAACAAAACTCTAAAATAACTGAATTTATAATAAGCATTTTATTAAAACTTTTTTAAAATACCTATTAAGTTTAATTGACTCTGTTAATATATTCGTGAAGGGGAAAGGCGATCCAATAGATCTAATTGATTTATATGCCATTCTATTAGTTAATGTGCGAGTCCACATTTACATATCATAAAGTAATATGTATAAAGATAGTTATTATAAAAAAACAATGTACACAAATCGATAAAATAAAATTATATAAAAGTCTGCGATGACATGAATACTATGTTGTCGATTTTTTAAAAATTGTTATTTTTTTTATTTAAAAAAACAATAATGATTGTAAAGCAGTTAGTATTGTTAGGTATATATTTGTTTTAAGTTCTATTTCAAAACTATTTATAACATAGATCTTCATATAAATATACTTAGAAGTGTAAGAAATAAATCGTCGAAAAAGTCGATGAATTAATTAACAAAAATAATCATTTAAGGAGTTAGTATATTTTTTCATGATTAATTAATTTGGTATTAATTTGTGATTTTCACACGTAAAATAAAAAATTGGTATGATTAAGCCGGATATGGTTTGGTCTATTAAAATAAATAGCTCGGATTTTTGTTACCTATAATTTTCATGTGTACATATTTTATAGTAAAATTGATACTTTCAGAGTTTTTGCGAAAAACAGATTTTTGAAACTATTTCCTCCTCCCCCTCCCCTCCGCCGGTATCTACGGGTGGGGAATTTTGATATGTTAAAAAGTACCGCAAAATAAGCCCGTTCAAAAAATTTCACCCCGCTCTGAATTATTTCATCCAAATTTTTCCATTTTATTGGGCTATAACAGTTATCAATTACTGCACTCCTCTAGTAACAATATCATCTGTACCTACAAACAAAAGATGCAATTATATTTATTTTCAAATGGTTAACTATTCCTTATTATATGATTTATTGTAATGTTTTCTAAAAACGAAAATAAATATTATATATAAAATATATACACATCGTATATTATATTGTTTACTTGAATCTGGAATCATATAATAGCCTATAAATACAGAATAATATAAGAGTATGTGGATGGTTGTGGGCTCCAGGCTTCCCATTTGTTGTACCATTAGTCTGCAATGTAATTACATGAACGAGGATAACATAAATAGATAACTTTTATGGATTGCATCATGATGTATTATAATTTATCCGACCATATATGAGCTATTATTATCAGGGACGAAATTAATTTTGCGTCGAAAATAATTTAATTTTGTGCATTAGTTTGTGACGTTCCCGTAGAGTGATGATACAACATTCAATGAAATTAACACGAAATATTGGTAGATTTTTTTAGTAGCAAAATTAGAGTACCACATATAGTTGAAATCACTATGTAGTCGTTCACGTCGTCAATTTATGTACTTGTCAACGACATGCCATTTTTCTATCTTTGGAAATACAAAGCGTACAGGATGTGAATAACAAAAAGTCACGTCTGCCGAGGCGTCACGTCTGCCGAGGCTATGATAGAAGTTCCGAGCGTAACGATTCGTTTTATAAATGAGCATTACTTGCGTTAATCGTAGCCGCAACCAACGTTAAGCATTCTGTCAGTTCTCTGCCAACTCAGTAGCGTGCGGTGGATAAAAGACTGAATGCAGTAGCCAGAGACATGGTGGTGAAATTAAACGACTGTTTTAATCAGTAAAACGTAACGGATGTTCCCTTTTACCTTTGCAAGAAATCCATGAGGTGAATTGTAAAATTAAATGCGGTAACGGTTGTTAAAATTCGTTGTATCCCATGCTATTATTGTCCAGATATTTTCATCACAAAATACTTGTCTTTTGCATACGTTGATACGCCCATACGTGCCATTCTGTGTGACCTTGAGATGATTATAAATTAAAGGATGATGACGTGTACGACAACATCCATGATTTGAACTGTATATTTCTTTTACAACTGGACTCAATTAAAATACAATTTTGCAGAATTATCAACCTACGTAGCATGTTATATTAAAATTATAACAATTTGTGTGTGAAAGCATGGGTTTTCATGTATTATGAAAATTTATAATATTTCACGTTTAATATTAGAAAAGTGGTATTTTAATAAATACATTATTTGACGGTTCCGGACCAATGTAAATAGTCTGTTGGAATAAATAAATTATTATCATTATACGAGTTTCGAAAGTTTATAGGTATTTCTAGCTTATATAGAGAGAATTCGCTATTTAGTCTAAGTTCACATTCGCATTTGCTCGACATAACTTACTGTAACAAATGAAGCTACTCCCTTCATTTATTAAATATGATGAATGATCGTAATTGAAATTAGAGGGAGTAATATATCAAAACTAGATATTTATTAGGGAAAACAATGGTCTTTCATATGGTTGTATATTCATATATTATGAATTATCTCAAAATTTGCTACTCCAAATTATTACTCAAGGGAGTTGGTGTCTAGCCATATATCTGTTTGTGTTAATGTTAGGCTTAATTTATACATATTATATTGTGGTTATGATGGAAGTCTGGACCCGTAAAATTTCAGTAGGTATATAAATAGAACCTCGATGTTACGGTTTATGGTAAACATTAGTGGGCGATTAGGTTTATAAACGAGAATGTCAATAATTTTGGCAATAAAATTGACAATAAAATAATGGATTACTACTTTATATTTGGCTATTTCTTCAAACGTTAGAGTCTTTGATTTCTTAGCAACGTATCCGTCGGATTTCCTGTTTAAAAATGCACGTAATCTTGAATATGTCGGTACATCAATACGGTTACTCTATAAACTACACCACTACAACTTTCCGACCTACTTCATTAAGCTCATTCACTCGTTCTTGACGGGCAGATCCCTGCAGGTTCGAGTGAATAACAAACTCTCAACAAGGCGGGACATTCGCGAGGGTGTCCCGCAAGGATCGTGCCTGTCACCAAAGTTGTACAACCTGTACGTCTCCGATTTTCCAAAGTTCCCGAATACGAAGCTGGCCAAGTATGCCGATGACACAGCCATGTATGCGCATTCACACAACACCCAAGCAGCGAATATGCTGCTGAAGGCGCATATGGCTCGTGCCACGGCTTATTACGACCATTGGGAGATTCGGATGAATGCTGAGAAATCAGAGGCGATAGTCCTCACGCGCCATTTCACCGAAAACAAAATCATAACACCAATCTCGATCCGGGGAAACAAAATTCCAACCAAGAGGTGCGTGAAGTACTTGGGAGTCAGACTGGATCAGCGACTGACGTTTAACACGCACATTAATGAGACAGTACGGACGGTCTACTCCCTGCCCAGGAGTCTGTATTCGCTTATGGTCAGAGGTAGCGGACTTAATAGACAAAATAAAAAATTGTTGTACACAATGGTGATTAGACCGTCCATCACATACGCGGCGCCGGTGTGGTGCAGCATACCGGCAACGACAATGAAAAAACTGAAGGTGCTCGAGCACTTATTTATGCGCCTCATTTCTAAATCTGGAAGGTACACCTCCCTCAGAGACCTATACGCACGTTGCAACGACATAACCCCGATAGCGGATTACGTCCAGCAGATCTCCCAAAATTTTTACTCCTTCGAGCTGGGCGATAGTCCTCTAACAAGACACATAACACAAATTAGGCAGCATAGTGCCCCATTTCGGATTAAACACCCTTTACCATACCAGACGTTACCGATTTTCCGGCAATCCCTGTAGCCAAACTTCAACAACTATAACTTATAACTTATAACCCTATCCACCTTTACTGACATTTCATACCTTTTTGTACCTTTAAATCTTTCCTGTCCCCCTCTTCCTTTCTGTTTGTAACCTTTTTGTCGCGTTTGTTTTTTCTTGTTTTCTTTTTGTACATGTTTGTCTCTAAATTCATTTCGCTTCACAATTTTTTAGAAAATCAAAACATATACAACCCAAATTTTTTTAAATCAAAGTATAGACCAGCCATGCGCAGCCCAGCATTGACTTATCTCGTGGAAGGCGCCTCGTTCAAATTGAGGTTCTAGCGTCAGATACGAAATTAAAAGTGATCAGTGCGCGAGTCTTTTAATTTAGTATGTAGTTTTTATTAAGTTTGTTCTGTAAACATGGTCCTAATTTTAACACCTTTTATAATCCGTCTGCGACAGAAGGAGCCTAGGTTTAGTTGTTTTAATTTTCTTTTTAGCCGAACCAGTCCCACTCCGCCCAGCCATGCAATCTGCCACCACATTAGCGCGGTGGTTGCACGGTCGGATCCGGTGTGGATTCTGCGGAGGTACTTTTTTATGCTAAAATAAGAAATAAAGTCTTATTGATTGATTGATTGGTACATCAATACAAGTATTTATATTCATAGTTGGTTAATATGGAATAAATAGATCATAAAGTGGAAGATTCTCTTAACTTTGATAATTCCTCAAAATACTCCATTATTCTATTTTCAGAAAACGTTTTAATTTTATATTGTTTCTTCCAGTCTATAAAGTGATCATTTGCAATTTCATATTATTCTCTTGAAATGACTGGTAACAAATTTAACGAAATCGAATTAACTTGTTCTCTGATTTCTGGAGGTGTATTTTCATTATCGAATCTATCACCGTTCATTTTATTTTTCACATTAATTAATAAAACTGAATAGAAATGAAGTTGACAAATTTATTATACTTTTGATTTTTGTCGAAAGTTCTATTAATAAGTACAGTTGGTTGCCAGAGGAGCATATTTTTAAAGGTTTCTTCTTATGTGTATATGCCGCAAATGTTTTACCTGTACAGTACAGGTAAAACATTTGCGGCATAGTTACGTCACTTTGGAGTACACTTATGTCACTTTTTAAGAATTGCGAGGAATTATATCTATTTTGCTTACAATAAATCTTGCATAATGGCACGTTTTGGATGGTTGTTTTTTTATATAACTATCAAAACAGTTACCAGGTAAAGACTAAAATAAATGCAGCATATAAATAGCACATTACCAACACGGAATCTGAGATTAAAACTGACCCTAATAAGTTCTGGACATTTATAAATGTAAGAAAACCAATATATCATCGACGATATATTACAATCGGTCTTTAGAAGAGTCGCAGACGATTTTAGATGCTAGCACATATACCAACCCTAGTAATATCAAAATGACGTCTTGTACCAACCAAAATTGACTACATATTAGACAGTTTACCACCGAAGAGGTATTAAGATCTATTAAAAAAATAAACCTAATATGAGTATAGGACTTTATCATAAGATAAAAAAAGCGTAAAAGAAGTAAAGTTATTCAAATCATAGTGCAACAAAAGAACAATTAAATTCAAATTAGTTATATAGCTTTAAAACATATAAATTTAGTTATATATCTAGGATGGGTTGGTGGTGCCTTTTTGTCAAACATATGTATTAAACAATAATAAGCAAAGAGATTTTTTATATTAAATATACCTGCCTCTATGTATAGCAGTGGTGGAGGAATAAAGTTTTTTCCTATAAAATTATCTTTAGAATAAAATTTGACTTGTTTGTGGAATTTTTAGTATATTATTATAAAGTACTCCCCAGGTAATAATGCAATACCTAATTACAGACTCAAGTAGGAATTTATAAATAGTGTGTTGTTTAATTTTCTTTGTAATATAAGATACGTGATCATTCCATCTTAGGTGATGGTCAAGCATAACTCCTAAGTATTTTATTTTATTAGCTTTTCCAATAATAGGACACCCACAATTTGTTTGTTGTGAACATATATTATTACGTTTATATAGTATTTTTTAGAAGGTTCACCATTAGTTAATAATGTAAATATTAAAAATTTGATTTTTTGTGTTTTTAAAGCTTTATGAACTAAAGTTTACCCACTTCAAAATTAATGTTAAACTTTTTTTTGCATCTCTTTGTACTAAGTCCCATGAATCTTCTACGAACACGATAGAAGTGTCATCAGCGTAAAATACTAATGACCTTCAAATTGTTTTAAATTTGTAATACGGTATACAGGGTGTTGCATCATGAGAGGGACATAGCTTAATAGGAGGTAGAGAACGTCAGTGGTAACCGGAACCTCCCATAGAAATGTCTCATTGGGCCTTCATTACGAAGTTACAGGGTGTTAAATAATTTTTGGCCAAACCTGTTTTTTCTCATAACTTTGACAGGGAATGAAATAACGGATTCATATTTGGTACGGCTAATGTACTAACGAGCCCCAAGAGGTACATGTATAAAAAAATATATATCCAGGTCCGGACTCACTATAATTTATGTTTCTTCTTTGCATCAATAAAACATTACCCTGTATATGTTTTTTTGTAATTTCGATACGATATTCGAAAAGAGCAAGAAAAACAAACAAAATGGCCTATTTCATTTTTTTGTTATACCTTCGTGGTTATTAAAATACGTTGTTAAATGTGCAAGAAAATGGATTACAGAACCCTATTAAATGAGAGGCACGTGAAATAAATAGTTTTATAACTAAAATTTGCAAAAATTCTATTGAGCCTAGGTGGTCTGGGTGAATCCTAATTCCGGCACGTTTTAAAGTAATCGTAATCGGGTATGAAATAACAAAATTTTTAATCAATCACAGTAGGCTTGTTCAAAGAATAAAAGTGACAGATAATTTAAACCATTTAGGCCTAAGCAACCAGTTACTTTGATCAAGAAAATCATCAACATTTTATACTTAATAAAAATTGGAAAAGAGAACAAACTAAAATCTAAATAAATAAAATATTTTCCATTCAATTAACAATAAATAACAAAACAATAACTAAATGTGTTTAAAAATAAAACGTAATTGACACTAAAGTAAATTTTCAAAATGTCCTCCCCCACATTCTGTGCATTTTCTTGCGCGTTTAGAAAGGTCACCAATTGCTCGACGTATCATTTCTGGATTATTCCGCATTTCGTCGCAGGTTGTAACGATGCGCTGGATTAAATGTTGTCTACTTTCAATTTCAATGCTATAAACCTCGTTTTTTAAGTGGCCCCATAAAAAGTAATCACAAGGGTTACAATCAGGAGATCTTGGTGGCCATTCATGTGGACCCCCGCGTCCAATCCATCTATTAGGACACACATTGTTTAAGTGTTCTCTTACTTGAAGGTTAAAATGTGGTGGGGCCCCATCATGCTGAAACAACATGCCTCTTATACCGATATTTTCTAACATATTCGGTAAAATGTTTTGAAGAAAATCAAAGTAAATTTCACCATTCAATCTTTCTTCAAAAAAATGTGGCCCTATCAAATGTCTATTCACAAGTCCGACCCAAACATTTACAGAAAACCTGTGTTGCGAATGGCGTTGGCGTACCGCATGTGGGTTTTCCTGTGCCCATTTATGATTATTTCGTGAATTGTTTACTCCATCCCTTGTAAATTGTGCCTCATCCGTAAATAAGGTTCTGTAAATGACTGGGCGATGGTTAGACAACCAATGACAAAATGCAAGGCGGGGGATATCGTCGCCTTGTTGAAGACGCTGTACCTGCTGGATATGACATGGATGGTAACGTTCTCTTTTTAGGGTTCTCCATACTCGCCAATGAGGAATACCAGTTGCCAAACTGATTCGTCTAGTGCTCATATTTGGGTTTTCTTGAACTACGTTTATAATATTGTTTTGTTCCTGCATACCTTGTTGTAAAACACGCTCCACAACTGCAGAATTAGGAAACTTTCCGTGTTGTCTTGCATACTGGAACACCGTACTAAAGGTTTTATGATTAGGGCATCGACGACCAGGAAAACGCAGCCGATATTCTCTTTCCGCCGACCTACCATTTCCATTACAGAAACCATAGATGAATATTATGTCAGCATATTCCACGTTTGTAAATTTTACTGGCATAGTTAAAATATTTTCACAAGTTTTCACTAACTAAATGCGGATTATTGACACATTAAATTACTAACAAACAATTATTCAACTGTTTAGGAGATTTCTTTTTATTATCTGTCACTTTGAACAAGCCTACTGTGATTGATTAAAAATTTTGTTATTTCATACCCGATTACTTATTAGGACCACAGTTTTTTTACCAAAATGGACCTTTAAAACGTGCCGGAATTAGGATTCACCCAGATCACCTAGGCTCAATAGAATTTTTGCAAATTTTAGTTATAAAATTATTTATTTCACGTGCCTCTCATTTAATAGGGTTCTGTAATCCATTTTCTTGCACATTTAACAACGTATTTAAATAACCACAAAGGTGTAACAAAAAAATTAAATAGGCCATTTTGTTTGTTTTTTCTTGCTCTTTTCGAATATTGTATCGAAATTTCAAAAAAATATATACAGGGTGATGTTTTATTGATGCAAAGAAGAAACATAAATTATAGTGAGTCCGGACCTAGATATATTTTTTTATACATGTACCTCTTGGGGCTCGTTAGTACATTAGCCGTACCAAATATGAATTCGTTATTTCATTCCCTGTCAAAGTTATGACAAAAAACAGGTTTGGCCAAAAATTATTTAACACCCAGCAACCTCGTAATGAAGGCCCAATGAGACATTTCTATGGGAGGTTCCGGTTACCACTGATGTTCCCTACCTCCTATTAAGCTATGTCCCTCTCATGATGCAACACCCTGTATATAAACATGGAACAAAATTGGACCCAATACTGTACCTTGTGACACGTCTGTGGTGATAGTGAGAGGGTGACAATATATCTCATCAATTCGTACGACTTGTTTTCTATTATTGGTGAGATAATTTGTTATGAGACATAATGCAGGACCGTGTAAACCAATGTTTTGAAATCGATTTAGTAAGGTTTGATATGATACGGTATGGAATGCTTTTGCAGAATCAAGAAATACAGTCATGCGCTTTTTCAATTTATCTGAACTTAGTAAGTACAGTTTCTTTAATTACGTCGAAAACTGCACACTTTGTACCTATATTTTCTTTTAAGTCATACGATCAATCCGTGATCACAATATGTTTAACGAAAAAAAGGTTTAAGAGATATTTATGGTTATATTAAATGATTTTCTGGGGCGTTGCTAGCTAGCTCTTCAATTTTATTTATTTTTTAAGACATTTTTGTGCCAATATTTATAAAATAATTATTAAAAACTATGTTATTTGTCACTTCGAGTCCTTCGCATTATTTACTAGCGCCCAGACTTTTTAGCGTTACCCTCTGTGAGTTTATTTTTGTGGTACTGATTTTTGACATGTCTTAATAATTTATTAAGGATGTTTCTATATTCTGTACATTATTTTTAAGTTCAGGTGAGTAGTTTTTCAATATATTTTTTTCAATAGTGTCGATCCCTTATGTAGTTTATTAGTCCACCAGTTATTCGTGGCATTACTTAAAAAAATTCAATATTCATGAATTTTGATGATTTTTTTATTGTGTGAATTTTATTGATAAAAATGTCGTAACTATCTTGAACTTGAGTACAATTTATTACTTCTGGACAAGGTTCTTGCTCTAATAAATGATTTAAATTTATAAAATCAGTTTTATTAACTTTTTTCATCGATTCATTTTTGTGTATATCTTCTCTGAATTCCAAAATAACTGAAGTAATGGAATGATCGGTAATATCCTTTTCAATAATTCAATATTTGATTTAATCTTATCATTCCATCTGCATAAAGCATCTCATTTTTATCTCTACAGTTCTTATACTTCTCGTTTCACCATGTATGTTTGTCCATAGTATGATGTCCATTTGTTCATCTTTCCGCTTAATTGTTAGTGTTTCGAAATGATTGTTTATTTTCGGACAACGATACAATTAGATATTGTTACGATCACCTTTGTTTCAAATGTATCACTTGGAAGAAATAATAAATCTATTTCGCAAGTATTTTAAGCCTTATGCCTTTTTCAGGACACGTATGATTTAGTTAGTTATTCGTTTAAAATATCTGAAATATTATCGTATAGTGAATCCGGCACTATTATTTAAACTCGACAATACGCTTGTCTGTCTTTATTTCTGATAAATCGTACAGATACAACAACGGAAACAAGTTATTTCATCACAATGCATTGACAATAATTATTGTACATAGTATGACATGTTATTCAAGAAAATTTGTTTACCGTATAAACACATTATTTCTTATTCTGAACTAAACGTTATTAATAATGTTTTGTATAAGCAAGCAGTTTGAACAAAAGCTGCCCTTTACGAGGATACCTAACGCTCTGCCTGCCACTGACAAGCCATTGGGAAATAAATGTAATGAAATGAGTGATAAAGGCTTAGAGTGAATGAGAAACCCTTCTAATGGCATCCGCATGTTGCGCCTCGCTAATGATGGCTCTAAACTGCTTTTACTTGATTTTAAATTGTGCCCGACAATTTGACTGCCAAACAAAAAACGAGTTAACCTTTCAGTGTCCACAATAGTCTAAATTTAAGCATGAAGTCGCCTAATAAATGAATTAAATACAAGAGAGGGCGATCATTAATTATGCATACGTGCCCTGGAATAGGAAAAGCAAATGATTTTAAGAATAATTGTTATTACTTTAGCAAAGAGATAGTTTTCCGCTGATAAACCCTAGATTTAGTAATATTTTAAACATTTTTTCAAAGCAAGTAGCGTAGTGGGAATAATGTACATTCACTGTAACTATTAATAGGAATCATTTAACGGGACCATTCAAACTTATGAACACCAGCCGTCCATATTTAAGATGATATAAGTGCTCTTTAATCCTATATTGAACTGATATCATCGATTGCCTAACGTACATAATACAGCTTTACAATTTCAGCAATTAGTATTACATGCCGTGGTTCAATAAAAAGTAATATCAACTTTAACTGAATGAGATTTTTGTGGCTTTCTAAAATTAATTAAACTTAAATTTTATGTGTGGGTTAATTGCAAATTGATATTTTATTTATGAAATGAATTTTATTTTATTTTAGAAATTAAAAAATACATCTAATTTAAAGAATAATAATGGTGGGTTTTGGGATCACAAAAATGAACAAAATGTCCTTTTTTAACTTGTCGACGTCTCGTTAAATTTATTGACTTATTCAGGACATTAAAAGGAAACGTATAAATGTAGGTATAAATAAAATTTAACAACTGTCGTTCACACTTAAAGACAATTAAAAATACAGTTCACTATTGAAAAAGAAATCGATTTACAAAATAAAATTTCTGGACATAAAAATAATCAAAGACAAGCTATATTCTCTGAAAGGTTTCTTAATTTTAATTCTGAACATGCTTACAAAATTAACATTATGAACAACTTAAAATATAGAGCTGAAAATAAGATCAGATGAGAGATTCCATCTTTAAAAAAATCGGCAGCTACTGGAAGCGGCTGGAACCTCCCCACTCGGTGGATCTTTGAAGCAGAAAAGTGCATTAAATTGTGTGACAAAACTGCACTAAACATAATCCGATCTCATTCAAAACCTTTTCAGATCTTCTGGGGCACTAAAAAACCCTCAACTTAATGAATTTACAATCATCTATGCGAGTTATTACCTACATTATCGCTCGTTGAATAATATACTATTAGTATATTAACAACATTAACATCACTTGAACGACTAAGAAAGTCTAGTTATCCTAAATACTACAGATTTGTAAAGCAACAAACTGAAAATTGGTAAAGTGAATCTATAATAAATTCACCAACGAAGGTACAGAAAGCATATGATATTGATATTGTTATATCTACCTTTAAAGTTTGTGACAATCCAGTAAAAGTTACAAATATGTCGAAATTTTATTAACATGACATGAGACCAACGTTATCGGATGACAAACGATGACAATGACAATCGTCAAAATTTGCTCATTGCAATCCGATCGCTCGCGGCTGTCTTTGTTAAATGAAACATTAGCATTTCAGTAATTTTACTAGATTTTAGAGGAATATTTGTAGTTTAATTCTTCGATTTGTCTGTATATACATTTAAAAACGGCACTAAACGTAATCCGCTCTAACTCTAAAGCAGCGAAGAAAGCCTCAGACGTGAATTGACATGTGATGTGATGAGTTTCACGACGTAACGGCTACGCGCATCGATCATGTTATCCGAAATGCGATCTGTGCTTCATATTTGCTTTGTTTTTAATTTTTTTCACGGAAACCAAATCGAAAGGGTGGAAGTGTGATATATCGTTGAAATCAGAATTTTAGCTGCTTTTCAATGGTTCCATTGCAAATTGAAAGTAATTATAAAATAAACAACTTATTGCGTCAAAATGACGCTAAACGTAATCCGATCTCAACCAAAACCTTTTCAGTTCTTCTGGGCCACTAACGAAATGCACATGCAAAGTTTCATTCAAATCCGTTTAGTAGTTTCGCACTGAGAGAAAAATCTATTAGCCGTTATTAAAAATTTAATAACCTTTGCATAAAACTTCAATTAAATAGGGGACAGGCAGAGTCATTTGCTATTGTTATTAAAGTCATTTTCCTAAAAACATCTACTAACGGTTATTAAAGTTCATGGAAATTTCTATAATAACATTTGTGTTACTATCAGTTTCTTTATTCTATTATGGTTATTAAGTGCTTTACCTACTGTTGCAAATTGAACAACTGGTCAGTATTATCATTATTATGCTGAATTTATTAGCATTTCTTATAAGCACTACAAAATGACCTTTTAGTCAGTACTAGATAGCTTCATTGGTTTGGCTAAATTAATAGAACTATAGGTATTAAACAATTTAATAGCACATTGATGGGTGGCAATGAATATTTCCTTTTATAGGAAATAGTGGAATATTCTTTATCTTTCGTAATGTGTATTTTACGACACATTTATTTCTGTAATAACTAGTCCCACTCTCGTTGGCTTATATTTTGTTAATTTAATAACAATTACACGAACTAATTACTGGGATGGTGAGCTTATAGAATAACTTTATACATATGCATTTATATATATATATATATATATATATATATATATATATATATATATGCATCTCGATATGCATCGAGGCCCCACTGCAATAAAGATAATTTATAAGCCATCACTAATAACTTGAACTACCGTATCCTGTAGGGACTGGAGATACAAGAACACACGAAATACGATAATGATGATGTGATGTGATGGCCGCAACGCGCGAGAGCCGAAGCCTGTCTGTGCGCAATATCGCTACGCACGATTATTTATACGATCAGTACCGAATATTACCCAGAATAAAAAATTAATTCGATGCTTATTTGGTACACATAGTATTCCCAATTATTATAGGTAGTGAACTAATAATATTAATTAAGAAATATTTTGTTAGCTCCCTTTAATAGCATCAATCTGATCTTTAATAAAGCTTATTAGATGCGTAATAAAGATTATTAAGGTAACAGAATATTAGCAGCAACTTTTTTTTATGAAAAATACCGACTTACTCCAATAAAGTATGTTAATTACCATAGCTAGATAACTGATAACTATAATAATACTGTTTTAGAAAAATGACTTCAATAGCTCTTAGTACTTTAAAATGTTGTAAGTATTGAAGTTATAATAATGGTTACAACATTTTTAATCAGCATTATTAAGATCTTTTTAGTAAGATACTTTAATAGGTCGAATTTTCTCAGTGCGGCGCTATCGTGCTAACACACATACACACACACACAGACATTTTTCAAAAACCACTTTTTTGGGTTCCTAGGACCTCAAAACGTAAAGATTTGATGTTATCTCAATTTTAGTTTTTGAACCAATTTTAGTAACCTCTCACAATTTTATTGTGGAGAGGTTAATATAGAATTAATGAAAACATTCCTACATAAAAATAATTATCCACTAAGTTTAATCAACAAAATTCTAAATAATAACAAACAGAACAAATCTAATAATAATCAAGAAAACAACAAACAATATAATAAAATTCCTTATGAAGTAGATTCTTCCGGGTCTTGCCGTGGTCGTCGAATTTGACTTGATGTTCCACTGATCATCCTGTCCGCTTCTTCAGAAGGATTTAAAGAATGAATTTGTTGTGTTACACTCCTCGTTACATACCTAGGCGCCGCTTCGCTTCGCTGCTCATTCGTCGTGCTTGATTCGCTTCGCTGCTCATTCATCGTGCTTGGTTGACCGTGACTTACTACGGCGCTGGTATTTTGCAATACCAGTCTCAACTTGTGACTAAGTCGATACCCATCCTCTCTGTTAAAGTTGTTCATGTTTTTCTTCATTTCCAGTGATTCCCTAATGATTCGTTGATAATATTCCAATCTAATATATTGACGTTCTTGTAATCTATTTTATAGTTCTCGTTATTATGGACATGCTCAGTTATCGCCGACCTATCCGTGTATCCAAATCTGGTATTGCTGTGGTGTTTTTTGATTCTGCACTGGATACTCCGTCCTGTTTGTCCGATGTAGCTCTTACCACATGTGCACTTCTTTGATTGAGGGAAGCATCTGCTGTATTTTCTTTACTATTCGAAACCGTACACCTACTCTCTTTTTGAATAAAATCTTCCTCAGCCTATCTGTGTATGCATACGTTGTTGGTTGTTGCTGTTCTTCTTCTGTTCTCCTCTGGCTATTTGCTATTCGTTGTATATTACTTTGACTGTATTCCGTTCTACTCTACAGCTTGTTGGACATTCTGCAGTTCCTCGGGTTTGTTATCGTCGTCGCATATTATGTTGGCTCTGTGGATAAAAGTTTCAATTAACGCTCTCTTCTGTTATGGATGGTGGTGAGATGTCGCATGTAGGTAACGATCGGTGTGTGTTTTCTTTCTGTAGACGCCGTGGTCCATATTGCCAAAGTGGTGATCCCATGGCTGCTCCTTGCAGTTTGCTTGCTAATATAATTAATACACACATCAAACTTTATTATAAGTGTGCAGAACTTTTATAAGATATAAGTTTTGCTATTTCTTTTGGAAATTTTAATTAAAATATTCTCCTTTTTTCATCCTCTGACGTGCTCCTGGATTAAACTGAATTAGTCAATGTCAAATTTTATTTCATATATTTTGTACTAATGTATCCCATGTATTATATAATAATTCTAATTCTAGAGCACTCTGGGGACTTAGAGAGAGAGTATTTGACAACCACGACCTTGCTTTGTCAACGAAAATGGCTGTCTACAGAGCAGTTGTCACTCCAACACTGCTATATGGATGTGAAAGCTGGGTCACTTACCGTCGTCATGTGAAAGAATTAGAACGTTTTCAGCAAAGACACCTCAGAAGTATGATGAAAATCCGTTGGTTCCATCACATATCAAACGTGGAAGTACTCAGGAGAGCAAACAGCCTTCCAATTGAGGTGCTTATTTCAAGAGCACGCCTAAGATGGGCAGGTCACGTTCATCGTATGCATGATAATCGCCTTCCTAAATGTACACTTTATGGTGAATTGCTAAGCGGTAGAAGAAGGCGTGGCGGTCAACGAAAGAGGTTCAAAGACGCTCTTCATGAAAATCTAAAATCCTGCGGTATTGCAGACGAGCAATGGGAACAACTTGCAGCGGACAGAACCGAATGGCGAGGGGTTGTGGCCAGCTATCAAGGAAATGTTGCTGCAAGAAGGCCGAATCCAAGACCTAACCAGGTCTATGTTTGTCCTGACTGCGGTCGACATGTGCTCTCCCGAATTGGCCTCTATAGCCATAGTCGTGTGCATCGTAGATGAATGGGAATTACAATAGACTACACCTTTTACTTGTTTTTTATTGTACACAATTTATCGACTGTAACATTTTTATACTCGGACTCGAGTAACGGCTAATAATAATAATAATTATGATTTTACAGTTAATATCGTATCTTATCGAAAAGATGCATCCCTCATATTTGATACTTTAAATACAGTACATTTTTATAATAATATTCAGTAGCTTTTAATATTCCAATGTGTGTATATATTCGTTTCTCTGTATTTACATATATTTACTTCAGGTGAGTAATTTCAGTATTGGATCTAAAGTTATATAATCATCTGCTCCATTTGCAAATTAATCAATTTACTTGATAGTAACCTCGCAACCTCGCAGCCAGATGAAGCGAATAGACCGCCACGGAATTTACCTTTAACGGAATTAGAAATTCCCTGGACTTTTTACTCTACTTAAAAGTATACTTCGTTAGTATCTAGGGCTGCTGATTCAAAGAATACGTGCCTATATTTCTTTAATTTATTATGTCCATTCAGATTGGTTAATAATATATAAGCCTAAGTCTAACAGTACAAAGAATGTTGAACAACATGTCAAACAACAACAGTGCTGTCATTTAACTATATGAGATAGGCATTTAACTATATGAGACTAGACAACATCTGTTGTAGCAACCCTAATTTCAGTAGGTTCTAAGTTTTGAAATGCTTGATTCATCCGATGTTCTAATTCAATCCTGGTATTTACCGGCGTTATATAAATAATTTATTTAAGTAGAATGCAGGTTTTCATGGCTGTTGTCTACTGAACTAGTTTCTTTCGGGTCTTGCCGTAGTTGTCGAACTTGACTTGACGTTGAATTACGAAAAACTAAGGCAACATATGCGGAAGACTAGCTGGTTTAAGTCGGAGAAAATTACCTCTTTCGAATAATAATAATAATAATAATAATAATTTTATTCACCACTTGTATATACATTGTGTATATATGGTAAGTCAGTGTTAGACATATAACAATAATATAAATAAATAACCATTGTATTAAATCAGAAGTAAACTAACAGTCAATAAAAACGGCTTTTAACAACAAACAACAAGAAATGTAAAATATGAGTCAATAAAAGAAATATATAAATAAAACAAATAAAGCTAATAACATAGATAAGTATAAGAACGGCTACTTAACAACAAACAACAAAAATGTAAAATATGAGTCGATAAAAGAAATAAATAAATAAAATAAATAAAGCTAATAACAGACAAATGGTAAAAAAGAAATTTAAACATGTATTATAAATCATGATTTAGGAATTCCGAAATAGTATAGTAAACATTTTGAAGAAGTATGTTTTTTATAGTGACTTTATATTTTGAGACGGTCATGTTCTGTATATTTATAGGCAATTTATTGTAAAATAATATACAGTTATATTGGACAGACTCTTTAAATTTAGATGTCCTATGCAAAGGAATTGATAACTTATTTTTATGCCTTGTATTATATACGTGATGTTCTGAGAGAGTTTCAAAATTTTTTATATTACATTTGACATAAATCAAACATTTGTATATATATATATATATATATATATATATATATATATATATATATATATATATAAATACATGGCGCTGTAAGAATTTTTTTGTTAATGAAAGTATTCCTATAGCTTTCCCTGCTATCTAAGTCAAATAATAAACGCACTATTCTTTTCTGTAAGGTAAATGCCCTTCTTGAATTGCATGAGTGGCCCCAAATACATATATTTAAGGACAGATGCGAATAGGCTAAAGCGTAATAAACACTGATAAGTCCTACTTCACTTAGTGCATATCTAAGTTGTAATAGAGCAAAGTAGGCTTGATTTAGCTTACTGCAAATAAAATCAATATTAGGTTCATATGACAAAGAACTATCCAGCACAGTGCCCAGAAACTTCGTGGAATCACACATTGAAATACCTAGTATGACAATTTGACGTCTTAGATTAAAATTTATGAAAACTGTCTTATTTTCATTTAATATTAATCTGTTTCGATCACACCATATATTCATTTCATCTAAGACAAGTTTAACTTTGGTATACAGTTCTTCAGGATTAGTTACCGATACAGTAATGGTACTATCGTCCGCATACATTACAGTAACTCCATTTTCGATGAATTTTGGGAGATCGTTGATATATATTAAAAACAGTAGTGGACCTAATACAGAACCTTGTGGGACTCCCAAAGTAACATCATATATGTCGGACTGCGCTTTATTACACCTAACACTGAGCCTTCTGGTTTGCATATAAGAAGTCGGACACTTTAGCAGATTACCCCTGATGCCAATCGTTTCTAATTTACCAGCTAAAATATCTTTATCAACAGAATCAAAAGCTTTAGAGAGGTCAAAGAGAATTGTTACAATATACTTTCCATTATCTAACTCATTATAAATAAATTCGAACAGATTTGCAGATGCACTTTCAATGGACCTACCCTTTCTGAAACCATGCTGACAATTACTTAATATATTGTATTTATCTAAAAATGATACTATTCTCTTACTTATAATAATTTCTATAATTTTAGCAATAACACTTAATAAAGATATCTGCCAGTAATTGTCCATATCACTTTCACACCTTTTTTTAAAAATCGAAATAACAGAAGCAATCTCAAGTGCTTCAGGAAAGTGGCCATTTAAGATAGAAACATTAATAAGGTACAATAAAGGAACCAATATATTAGATGATATACTTTTTAATATTTGCGCTGTTAATCCATCTAATCCAGATGATTTTTTATTTTTCAGTTCACTAATAGCTTCAGCGAGTTCCAATTCAGTAACCTCATGAAAGACCATAGAATTATTTTGAACTTCACATACTGTGTATGGTAGCGATAAATTATGACCAAAATGTTTAGTAACATTTTCAGAGGCAATCGTAGCAAATTGGGCAGCAAAACAGTTTGCAACTTTATTTTCATCACATATCAATTCATCATTGATTTTTAATTCAATAGGTTTCTGCCACATATTTTTTCTACCAAGTTTTTGATTTACAATGCTCCATGTTTCTCTGGACCTATTGACTGCATTATTTATTTTGTTATTATAGAAATATTGCTTAGCCTGTCTAATATGTAACCTATGCTGCCTTTTTCTATTCTTATAAATTAAGAAATTATTTTCAATAGGGTTACACTTTAAATTATTAAACAGATTTCTAAGTAATCGCCCTTCTTGAATTATATCTTCAGTTAACCAATTATCCTTTTTACTATAACTTTTATAATTTATGAATTTGACAGGGCATGCTGTATCAAAACACCACTGAATATCACGTAAAATGGCATCAAAAGCATCATTAGGCTCTAAAGTTAAAATATATTCCCAGTTGTTACTTGATAATCGCGCATTTAATTCATGAAGATTTTCTTCAGTAATAAATCTCTTTAATGTAACACTGTTATTACAATTATTTTTATTACTTACAACATCAATAGAGAAAGAGAATAAGTGTACCAGGTGGTCCGCTAACAATGCATTAAACAATTGTACCTTATAATTTGAGAAAGGTATAGTAGTTACTACATAATCAATTGCTGAAGAACTTCTATGACCATTAATATTTTGAAATATTCATGTTGGTTCATTTGTGGTGATAATTAGCTGATAGGACTCAAAAATGTCACAGAGCACCCTAGTCCAGCAAATCAATATTGAAGTCACCACACAAAATAATAAAGTCATACTTATCACCGTTTTTCATAGCATAATATAAAGCAGATGTCAATTTACTAAAAAATATATTGACATCCCCATTAGGCGGTCTATATACAAAGGATATTACTACTTTGACATTTTGATCCAGATTTAAAGGTATACCACACATTTCAATATGACACTCAACAGGTAATTCCCTGAATGTGCTAAGTTCTCTAAAGACTAAGTTAGATTTAATAAAAATTAAAGAACCTCCATGAATATGGTTCTTGCGTGCGAAATGCGCAGCAGTTTTGAAATTAGGCAATGCAATATGGTCAATATTTGAATTAGTAATCCAATGTTCGGTTATGCATAGAACATCTAAATTTTTTTCGTTTGTAAATATTTCAACACTATCTATCTTATTTATTAAACTCTGTACATTAACATGAGCAACATTAATTGCATTTAGTTTTACATCAAAAATGACATTTGAGTTAACCTTGGGTATAAAAAATCATTTGATTTATTATTACATTGAGATGTATTTAACTGAGCATCTTCACTGCAATTAAATTCACTGACTAAACACACAGAATTTTCAGATAGGTCAGTGACGGTAGAAATACTAGCATCTAAGTTATTTTGTGCAGCCTGATCCTTACTTATGTTTATAAATATTAAGTTTTTATTTACATTTTTATTCGCGACCACCCTAATTATTTGGTTAGAAATTTCATTTTTGTTTAAGATCTTTTGATTACCATTCACACATAATAAATTGACTGAACCAGGAACATAATCATCCAGTGTTTTCACAAAATCACCTAGTTTGACATTAAGTTTATGTATAAATTTGTTCAACTTGTAATTCCTACCAAAAGGTACAGTTGCAATCGATATATTGAGGTTTTTACATTGTTTTATTTTACTACAGATATTTTTAAAAAGAGGATACCTATTTTTGAATTTGAAGTTATTAAATCCCGCCATTAAGATTACATGATCTTGGGCAGAATAAGCTTGAGTTAATGATTCTAGGGTTTCAGTCACCTGTTCAAATGTAGCCCCAGGTTTAATAATAGTTTCAACATGGTATTCACTACCATCAAGTTTTTTCCTGACTCACCTGCCAATATTACGGCCAGTCTCATCGCATAATATTAAGAGTCTTTTATGACAAATTGAATCTGTTGGACGATTGGGTTTTTTAGTCATTGTGGGATCCTTTCTGGCTTGGCCCATCAAGTCTATTACATTCGGGCATTCCATTTTGGAATCATTATAACTAATTTTTAAGCTTTGTAAAATTTTGATTCCTTTGTTTTGTTTTACAATGGTGATATTTTCCACCACATATGACAGATTCTTGTTTAGTTCAAGAAAAAGGGGACAAAGAGAAATTGATGTTAATTGGGCACCATCTACAGTGAAAATCGGGGGCGAGCGTAGGTGCGTCTTTATTATGTACATACTTCGGTATGCGATGTAAAGCAACGACAGGCGTAGTTAGTACTTGGATGGGTGACCATTCCAACGGAAACCGCGTTCTCGCCTCACACATCTTCCAGCAGTTTGTATATCAGTGTATGCGCGGAAGCTATACAACCTTAGGCGAGGGTTGTATAGGAGATATACCATCCTTCGGAGGGGATGTAAAGCCGTTGGTCTCTTGTCTATTAAATGCTAGGCAAGTAAAAGATCTCTACTCTTCTTAAGGGAAGAGGTTCGGCAAAATTCCTGGTTGGGGGTAGCTCGTCTACAAGCGTCGGTGTTAGGCCTCAGTAGCGGAAATAGGCCGACGTTAAATAAATGTATAAAAAAAGACTAGTTATTACTAATAAAAAATTTATACCAGGATCCTAAATTCTGGGATTTGAGTATCGTTGAGGTGAAGAGTTCTGGAACAGCAATTCAGACCCACAATTGTCTCTTGCAAAAATGGAATCTAAGGATTTTCTTGGTAATTTAGTTTACATTTAGTGTAGTTTGAAAATTGTAGAAATTATGGACTGGTTATAGATTTCAGTCTATAGAAACAATATAGTTTAACGTAGAATATAAATTTATAATTGATATAAATTTGTGAGAAGCTCAAGTTTTCAATATAAAATATAAAGCTTAAATATAAAGCTTAAAACATAAGCATAAAATATATAAAGCTGAATTTCAAGTTTGAAATTATCAATATGCAGAAACTGATTCGCAAACTATAAATTGCCAAAAAATGAAAAAGAAAGAAAAAATATTTTATAACCATGTGGTACATATAGTATTTTAATTACTTATTAAATTAAAAAGAAATGAATTTGAATTTAAATTTCTTTAAAAAAAAATTAAACTACATCAAGGACAAAAATTGAAAATTACTGAAATTTTAAATTACTAATTGAAATTTACCTGGTTGTTAAATACTTGTTAACACGGATATAAATATATAATATTAATTACTGATGTCACACTGTTAAGTTGGTGAATCAGTACAAAAGCTACAGGAAAAATGATTTCTTGGTAGATTTTACTAATAAGGTAAACTTTATTTATCCCACTTTCTGCAAAATAATACCAATACACAAACTTCAAAAATCTACTTTTACTAATTAAATGGAAAGCTGTAAAACATAGAAATGGTACACGTGCTGCCATCTGTTAATGGGCGTCTGAAGCGCACTTCTCTTGATTAGGTAGGTTTCCTTACTCAAGCAAATTACAGAATCGATAAAGGGAATCTATAATTCTATATAAGCGATGGGTAAATAATGACATTTATTGAAAGTTTTAACCTAACTGTCGTAATAAATAGCAAAACGTATACAAACCGTTTTGTGAGAATTCAGCAAATATATTACATCTTATAGGATATACTATACAACAGGTTAATTAGAAAGTCAAAGGTAAGAAAGATAACCACATGTACTCACAGTAAACAAAATATATAAATTAAAATATAGGTATATGAATGTAAATAAAGGTTTTGTTGAACAGAACGGAGATACATAATAGTGTAAAAAAAACACGACTGAGTTCCTAAGATGTAAAAATTTGTACATAAAACTGTGAAACGATTTAGCAGTTATAAAGGAAAATTCTGATAGCTGAAAGCAGTTTCACTTACAAAAACTGAATCAAAAAGCTATACAGATCATGCTAAATATAAATAAAATACCAGCTGTTATATAAAATTGTTCAATGGGCATAGGCCATGTAACATTCGGAAGGATTCTAAAGACTGAATTTGTTGTTATATAACGAGGAGTATAACACAACAAATTCAGTCTTTAGAATCCATCTGAAGAAGATGACAGGATGATCGGCGAAACGCCAAGTCAATTTCGACGACCACTGCAAGACCCGGAAGAAACTACTTCAGCTATTTCTTTAAGGATACCCCGCGGATAAAAATCTGGAGGTGTATTATCCGGCGATCTCGGATGCTAGTTTCACAGACCCAAAGGTCTGGTCCATCAGTCATAGAAAATTCGGTCTAATTCTAAACGAACTGCTGGTGTAAAATACGGTGGAGCCTCATCAAGCTGATACCAACAACTTCTGTAGTTCTCAAGAGGCATATTGTCAGTGAAATCCTCAACAGATGTCAGTCTCTAAATATGTTCGAGATGCAAGTCATGCAAAAATGTTGAAACTAATTTTTTTCTGAAATCCAGACTGTCTAGTAACATAAGGGTTTTTTGAAGCCTAAAAATATTTGTTCCGTCGTTTACAAATGCCCCCTCTCGTGAGAATTTGAATTCGTCGGTCCAAAAAATAAAAAAAAATGGGGTCCTTCTGAGTATGTACCAAAAACATTTCACAAATTCTACTCCCTGTGGACCATCTTGAGGCTGTAGAGCTTGAACTCTTGTAAACTTACAATCACGCATCTTATGCTTTGCCAATATCTTTTGAACCGATGAATATGGTAAGCTAAAATCCTGTACATCTCTGCGTATATAATATTGAGAATTTGCATGAAATATGCTAAGACATTAATTTCATTTACTTCATCAGAAGTCACAAGCCTAGGTAAATGTCTTACAGCTTTCAGAGATGAACCATTATGTGTAAAATTATTTTGAACTTGTACGAATTTTCTGTTATTCATTTGGGGTAAATTCGGGTATTTCTCATTATAGTTCTGCTTATATTCATATAACACAGTCGGTATATAAAAAATAAATCCATTAGAACTGCATTTGTGCATTTATCTGCCATTAGATTCATCCTGCCACAAATCAAAAATATTACACCAATGTCAATGAATATACAGGGTGGGGCAATAGTGCGTCGGACCTCGATATCCCGACTTCTACGATAGCTAGAAATTATTAAAAAATTGCTAGTAAAATAGATAAAAAAAGTCTATAACTGAAAATAATTTCCGAACATACATTCCAAAACCTTCTTGATAGATTTCTGGAAACTGGAAAGATCGAATATAAAAAAGTGAAAGACTAAAACGTGTTGTGAACGAAGAAATTGAGTATTCTGTGGTGCTGGCAACGGTTGAGAATCCCAATGTTAGGCAAAGAGAAGTGAGCTCATTAGTGGGAATAAGTAGACGGTCTGTGGGTCGAATCTTAAAAACAAATAAGTTGCATGCATATCATATTCAAATGCACCAGGAATTATTTGATGACGATTTTCAAAAGCGCCTACAAGTTTGTAATTGGGCCAGAGGTAAAATGTTTCTTCAATACTGCTTTATTTAGTGATGAGGCAACTTGTCATAAAATGGATTTGTTAATAATCACAATTTCCATTATTATGCTTCGAAAAATCCTCACTTTTTTATGCAAGTTGATAACCAACACAGATGGTCCATAAACATTTGGGGAGGAATTATTGGAGAACATGTAACACACATTTCCACACTTCTTTGATGGTACATTGACTGGAGCTATGTATCTTCATTTTTTGGAAAACTATCTGCCACAATTACTGGTAAATCTTCCTGGAAGAATTCGAAATAGGATGTGGTTTCAGCAAGATGGTGCTCCACCACATTATTTAAATGTAGTTAGAGACCACTTAAATAATAACTACCATAATCAATGGATAAGAAAAAATGGACCCACTAAATGGCCGGCTAGATCCCCAGATCTTACAAAAATGGATTTCATTTTATGGGGATACTTGAAGGAAATTGTTTATAGAGACACACCGACAACAGTACAAAATATGAAGGAAAGAATAATAACTGCCTTTACGTCTATCACACCGGCAGTTTTAGAAACAAGGGGGACCTTATTTCAAAACCGCATGGAGATATATGTCAATCAAAATGGGCAATATGTGGAACATTTATTATATTTTTTCTACTGAGTTATTTGAAGAAACTTCTTTTTTAAATTTATTTTTGAATTTTGTAATTATTGCTCAATAAAACGAAATTGGTTGCAATTAGCCCTAGGAAAGTGCTTACAAGAAATGGTCGTTTTTCATTTCCACATCACATCGTCGAAAAATATACAGGGTGTTCTATTTGAAAAAATTGAGAAAGTTCAATATAAAATGTTCTTAATTGAAAAATAATTGGCCATCCTGTACATGATTCAAAAACATTAACTACATGTCTCGTAACTGATATTCACATAAGTTTTTCTTAAAGCCCATAACTGTGACTGTGGTGATTTTTTAAATATCCATCTGCAGATTGCATTATTTCAACTAAAAAAATTCATTACATCCAAGTGGTTGGGAGATATTCAGTGCTAATATATAGGAATGAATAGAGCCTAGAAAGGGGCTTAAAAAAATGTATTGATATACATAGCATTCCATTTTTAAAAAAGGCACTTGGCCCTGTAATTTCGTCTTGACTCGCCCTGTACGTTCGAAAATAATTTCCAATTATAGACTTTTTTAGCTAGTTTACTTGCAATTTTCTTAAAAATTTCTAGCTATCGTAGAAGTCGAGATATCGAGGTCCGCCGCACCATTCCCCCACCCTGTATAACACACATTATTAATCACTGTCTAAATGAAGAAAATACTTTTCCTGCAGTGTGGAAGAGAGCTGTTATAATAGTGTTACCAAAAAAAAAAAAACCAATCCTCAATTTTTTTAAGATTTGAGATGCATTAAGAGAACATTTACCGCAGAATTCACTGAAACCTATATTTAAATCTGGTTTTCGACCAGGACACGGTTGCACTACAGCACCACTTCTTCCCATGTGTTGTTAATCATCCTAGCTTCCTCCAATAATGACCTTTTCCACATTGTCTTCGGCCTTCCTCTTCCTCGGCTACCGTACGCGTTCCATTCGAGCACCTTTCTCGCAATACTCTTTTTCCTGAGGATTGTGTAGCCCAGCCAACTCCACTTTCTATGCGTGACCTCCAAATCGATTTTAACTTACTTAACTTGTCTCCATAGCTCTCGATTTGTAATTGTATTTGGCCAGCAAATTTTTTTATCCTTATTATGCAAGTAATTAATTCTTTTTGAACTTTGTTCTTTGCCATTAAGTATTTTACTAGCAAGCTCCTACTATGGTACAGAACTATCTAAAAAATTGTTCAAGGATTGTTTTGTCAATACAATAATAGTTATTTCTGTATTTAAACAACACACTGAATATTTGACGTCAAAGGTAGATGCTTTAAACGCATTCCACCCCAGTCATCTTGCAAATATTCCACAAGTAAGAAATTCAGTTACATTCTGTCGACAATCCCCGTAGACAGAAATGCGTTTAAAGTGTATAGCATAGCCATCTAAGAATATAAACCAACTTCAACGAGTGGTTTTACGAATATGGCGCCAGACCATTTCCTTGCAGATACCTGCATATACTCTTTCTAGATATAACACTCGAGTATAATTTAGAATCGATGTACCAGACACAGTCTCTGCAGTATTATGCAACTTGGAACGTTACCAAGTCCAAAATAAAAAAAGGATATTTAGCATGAAACGAATTTGATGTAACAATTAACGATTTTTTATTACAGTTCTGGCGCTGATGGTTTCAAGTGAGGACTATCAATTATTACACAGAGAGCACTTTAATTTGCTTGATTTAGCGGCTGGTTTTTAGTTTTAACTGTGATATATTGGAAAGGCTGCTACTTCAACGACACCATTAAGTTTTCAGGTCAAATGTGGAGGTTATATTTTGTCAACTAGTGTGGATATAAATATTTTTATAATAAATTTGGGTTATTCATGATTTTTATTAAAAGAAATGTCGTGTTATTATGGTATATAGAGAATATTATATACTTTAGACGCACATGCGAAGAGTTGGACAATAGCGGTAAAACGAAACTACAACGTTTACTGTGTGCTTTTTTTGGCATTCAACCATTAGCCATACAGCCAATTGCTCTTACAAATAAAGTTAAACTACAAAAATATTTAATTAATTTTGTACTGAAAATCATTTATTACAAACTAATCTATAACGACAGAGAAAGGAAATATTTGAAGATCACAAAAAGGAAAAAACAGGCACCCACGTTTTTCGCCCTGGGATCTGTCAGGGCATTTTTAATAACAACCAACTTTAGCGGATCACTATAAATTAGAGGATGCTACAAAGAAGAAACAATAGAGTATACGAACCTAACTTATTCAGATATTCACACAAAATTTACAATAAAATTTTCTTTCTAAAATTTCTTCCACAAAGTAGACGATGCAGTCAAAAACTGATTTATTAAATTGACTGAGGAGCAAAAGTATATTAAAAGGTGATAGATTTTTGTGATTAATAAGGTTGGTTTATAATTTGTCACAAGACGCTTGGAATTTAGAGCACTGGAAGAAAATATGATCCAGGTCACAGGTTACGTATTTTCTAGGGCAGACCTAATTTCATGCCAAAACTTAGGTGACAGATCAGGGCGAATGAGTGTATATCTAGTAAAGTTGAAATTGCAGTAATCTCACCATATCCTCAAGCACCTATCTGGCAATTTGAATTTTAAAATGTTGAAAGTGTCAGATCGACATATATTTGTTTCTGATGGAACACCTGAGTTGATACTTTCCTTGGCTAAAAGGTAAAAAAATTCGATATTTTTTATATCAATATGTGCTTTTTCCAACACGACATGAACTTCTTTAACCATTTCTATCATAATATGTAACTATTTCTTCATTTTGAATATATACGGATTGGTTTTGACATTGAACGGAATACTATTTCCTAATGAGGTTAGAATAGATAAAGAGTCAGTTAATACTATGGAGGTATCTGCATTATAAGAGTAAATAAGCTCAAGCGATTTGTATAAGCTATTGTTTCTGCTGTGAAAATGGAAACGTGCGGTGGTAATTTGACTTTTATTACATTATCGGTGGAAAGAATGTAGCATGCACTGCGGGTACTTAAGGAAGATTTGGAAACATCTGAAAATACAAACAAAAGATTATCCCACTTTTCTAGAACTACATTTAGGATGTTCGTATTAAAATTGGCTGATCGCTATATTGGGGTGCTGTTATTGACACATTCGAAAAAAGATCTACATATTCAAAATTCGAGATGTAATTATAAGGACTATATAATAGTGGCAAGATATTACTGGAATCTCGAAAAGCTATACATAGAGGCGAAGAATTTCTATTACTCCAAAATTTATTTGTTGTCGGATGTATTAATGATCGAGACATTATGTAAAAGCGATTGATTACTAATATGAAATTTGTGAATAAACTCTTTTCATTAAGGTACTGACATGACGTCTAAACAAAACAGCAGGTATCAAAGCTTCGGCATATAAAGCATCGACAGGGGTTGATCTCATGGTTCCCAAACATATATGCAGAGCTGAGTTTTGAATGAGTTATAAATGTTTCAAAAGAGTATTACATGCAGAACCATATAGAGTACATCTATAGTCCAACATTGATCTTATGTAGGCTTTATAGAGCGTTTTGAGCATCTGCGTCCCACCAGGTTTTAGTAATTTTTTTGAATAAATTTATACTTTTGTTACAGTGACTAATAATTATGTTTTAATATAAAGGTTCCATTTAAGTTTTTAATAATACTGGAAAGGCTAAGACCCCTCCTAGACTCAGCCGTCAGACCAGAACAAGCTGGATTCCGCCCCGGCAGATCTTGCACTGACCAAATCAAGACCCTCAGGATAATCATCTAGCAATCCCATGAATGTCGCTCGCCACTCTTCCTGGTCTTCATAGATGTTGAAAAAGCGTTTGAAACCGTGGCCTACAATAAAATTTGGGAAGCCATGAGGCAGAAAGGGATCCCAAGAAAAATAATTAGCATAACAAAAGAACTCTATAACGGTGCAACATGCCAAGTATTACACAGAGGGCAAATGAGTGAAAAACTCCCTGTTAGCAGAGGAGTGAAACAAGGATGTGTACTCTCACCACTGTTATTTAATATTACAATAGACTGCGTAATGAGAGAAGTAAACCGTACGCAGGTAGGGATTAGATGAGGGCTCACGGGTAGGCTAGAAGACCTGGATTATGCAGACGATATCTGCATCATCTCTCACACCTTACGGGATATTAAGGTGAAGCTCGAGTCACTGGAAAGAGAGGCAACTAGGACTGAAAATAAACACCAGTAAAAGCAAATAAATGTGCATTATGACTCTGAACCAAGAAGATCTATATGTTCAAAATTCATTAATAGAGAGAGTCACCGAATTCGAGTACTTAGGTAGCATAGTCAATAATACGGGAGGAACGGATATACAACAAAGACTTTTAAAAGCGAAGAGAGCGTATGGTGCTCTTAACGGCATCTGGCGGTCCTCCGTATACTCGAAGAAAACCAAACTAGTCATATCAGTCCTACTATATGGATGTGAAACGTGGAAACTAAAGTACTAAATCCACGGACCACATGATACAGGTCTTCGTCAACTGGTGTTTGCGCAGGATAATGCGCATATTCTGGCCAAATCAAATCGCTAACAGGGAACTATGGAATATAATAGGACAGAGAGAAATGCGACTGGAAATAAGATCGCGGAAGTGGAAATGGCTAGGTCACACACTTAGGAGACCAGAAGACACTATATCAAGGGCGACCCTTGACTGGAACCCCCAAGGCAGTCGAAGAGTGGGACGACTGAAGGTGACATGGAAGAGAACCCTCTTAGGAGAAGCAACGAATATGAACAAGACATGGGGAGAAATAAAAGTACTTGCCAGGAACAGAGTCAGATGGCCACAATTTGTGGAGGCCCTATGTTCCTTAATGGAACGATGGGACTTATCACATTTAAGTTTTTTATCGAGTATGACTCCCAAATATTTAATATGAGATTGAACAGGAAACAAATAATACCAAAGGATAATGTTGTAAACATTAGGACAGTTGTGACGAGAAAAAAAACACGGAAGATTTATTTTCTGAGAGATTGAACCAAATAAGAGAACACCATTTTCCCACTCTAGTTATAGATGAAGTAAGAAGCTCTATAGTTATGTTGTATCTTTTATGCTTGGTATATATAAAAAAATCGACGGGATATTGGACTAAGCTAAATTGGAATTCAATAATTTTACGTCTATAGTATATAAATTAAAAAGAATTGGATTCAATACGGAGCCCTGTGGAAGACCTGTGCTGTTATAACGTGGCCCAGTTAACTGGTTGTTAATTTCTCGTACAAAAATCGATCTATCATTAATAATAATGAAATTATAATTATAATATAATAACTTAGTGTAATAAAGTTTACTGTGTTTGTGGGAATAGACAAAATGGCAAAAATCCAAGGACTACCAGCAAGGTTACGGGGACAGCACTATAAGGCTAAAAATAATAATAATTTCATACTTATTGCCAGCAGTGAGAGCCGCATGGCGCATGATACAGGAGTGGGGATTTGGAAGTGTAGAGGTACTTTCGTGCGTCTTGAACAAACTGAACGCAATCACTAAACAGCCAATTGAGTTGAGATACTTTTCAAATTCTTGATTTCTATTGGTTGCTGACTAATCACAATCACTTTGTGCAAGACGAACGAAAGCAGTTAACGTGTGTTGTGAGATACGTTGCCGCATTGTGCCGTGATATGGGCTATTTATGCTGCTCTTTTCGAGTTTTTGGTTCTACAGCAGATGTTTCAATAACAAATGAGGCGCTGGTAGCAACACTAACAGATTATAACGCAATCTAACAAATTCTAATCTTCTAAGAGCAACCAAACATTGAAATATAATCTTTAAATTACTACAGAGGTGACTCGAATACAGAAAAAATAACGTTATCCACTCACAATCCACAATGAAAAAAGAGGTAAAATAGTATTTAGGTGAAAAATTAACCTGGAAAACAACATTAAAACCAGTCTGGACTTATGAAATTTAATTATAAGGTTGTAGTAAAAACTTTAACTCAAAGATTCTCTAAACATTTCAGTCCAAAACTTTAAAAATGATAGAAGATGTCTATGGTAGGTCTCATACCAGACTCATATATCATTTATTAAAGATGTGATAAGTCAATACTATAAAAATCGCAGTACCGACTATAGTAAGCAGCTCATAAATGAACTTTTTAATCCACCACTCGCTGGAGGGAGACTAATAACATTGTGACTGGAAGGCCTAACCAGGTGATCCTCAGAGAACCATCAGTATCTGTTTCAAGCTATACTTCTTAAAAATCATTTGCTAATTACTTTGTGTTTGTTTTTTAAAGAAGATTGTAAATACGTAGTAAGTAAATGTTTGCCATGCTGAATCGGAAACATTGAAGATTATTCGTAGCATTGTGTTGTTTCTGCTGAAGGCTAGTTTCAGAATGAAATGTATTTGTGTATCATAAATATTCATTTGTCCTTGGTCACCACAATGTCTATGATGCCATGATCAAAACAGCCAACAGTACATTAGTATCATTTGTTGAAGGTATTTTGTGTTGAAAAAGTACTGATGTGAACAGCACAGAAGGTTATCGGAAAGGGTTATCTATTTTTTACGCAATTCCATTTTAGTTCGACATTCATTTGCATATACCGCCTCCTTGTAGGACCCCCATACAAAGAAGTCTATTGAATTTAAATCGGGCGAACGCGACGGCCACGCCATCGGTTAGGATCTTTGACTTAAATGTCGTCTTACTGATATATTATAATGACATAGTGATCCGTCGTTTTGTAGCCACATGCGCTGACGTTTCTCCAAATTCAAATCATCTAGCACGTCCTGGTGTATCAAGTATATGGCCTTTCATGTAAGCGCTATGAGTGTTGATAAATACACGGCGATCTGGATAGGTTTCAGATTGTTGTCCTGATTGACAGGTTCATATTTATTTTTGTTCCAAGTACCAGTAAATTATCATAAATTATAAAAATAATGTTTTTATATTAGGTAATATTTTTCTTGATTAATTTCAACATTAAATGAAAAGTTCATATTTTTTTACCTTTCCACTTTAATGTCATATTATGTCAGATATGGGGATATAATAAGGTAAACATAAGATTTTTAGTCGCAAACTCCTCTATAAAGTCCTTATTTTACTGTAAGGAACGTAACCAGACTGCAACCAACAGGTACTCTCCGGGCTATGTGCCCCGCCGAGCGCTGAATTACAAGTTACAAGTCTGGCGCGTTAAGTGTAATAATCGAAGCATTAGCGTTTTGATGGTAATATGCAATTGTAGGACCCTCATACAAAGAAGTCTATTGAATTTAAATCGGGCGAACGCGACGGCCACGCCATCGGTTAGGATCTTTGACTTAAATGTCGTCTTACTGATATATCATAATGACATAGTGATCCGTCGTTTTGTAGCCACATGCGCTGACGTACCTCCAAATTCAAATCATCTAGCACGTCCTGGTGTATCAAGTATACGGCCTTTCATGTAAGCGCTATGAGTGTTGATAAATACATGGCGATCTGGATAGGTTTCAGATTGTTGTCCTGATTGACAGGTTCATATTTATTTTTGTTCCAAATACCACTAAATCATCATAAATTATAAAAATAATGTTTTTATATTAGGTAATATTTGTTTTGATTAATTTCAGATTTCAGATTTCAGATATGGGGATATAATAAGATAAAAATAATATTTTTAGTCGCAAACTCCTCTGTAAAGTCCTTACTTTACTATAAGGAACGTAACCAGACTGCAACCAACAGGTACTCTCCGGGCTATGTGACCCGGCGAGCGCTGAATTACAAGTTACAAATCTGGCGCGTTAAGTGTAATAATCGAAGCATTAGCGTTTTGATGGTAATATGCAATTATTACACTTAACGCGCCAAACTTGTAACTTGTAATTCAGCGCTCGGCGGGGCACATAGCCCGGAGAGTAGCTGTTGCCTGCAGTCTTGTTACGTTCCTTATAGTAAAATAAAGATTTTATAGAGACTAAAAATATTATGTTTAATATTCCGCCCTCTAAACGCACATTTGAACTATATAATAAGGTAGTTTTTAAAATAGCAAACTCTTTTTTTATTACATATTATTTTTCTTAAATCGCTTGTGAATTACGATGAAAAATTATAATACTGCGCAAAATTTTGCATTTTTTTTTATATATTATTGTAACAGTAAGTGTAATAGATTTAGCAGTTTTATCAAATTTTAAAAGCATTTATAAAATTTTGGCAATATCAGATGGCATATAAGAATATCTAATTTAAAAAATATTAAATATATACGTTAAAGCAAACCTCTTTTGACGTAATAAAAGTTTTCTGTGCAAATTCGATATACACTGCAAGTAGATACTAAATCATTCCAGCAAATAAATGTTTAACCAGCTTCAGCATTAGCTTGACTCGAGCAACTTTAATAAAGAAGAAAGTTTAAATAAAAATATCGAGCAAAAGTTGACTACGAAATACTGCATTTATTTTTAAATGGAGATTCTCCGCATCAACATTTAAACTTTTGATTTTATATGACTTATATATTGAATAACTGAAACGATATCGAAAAAGTTTTCTCCTAAAATATACAAGTTCCGTATGAATTTCTATATAAATCTGAAAGCAGCAACTTGACTTTGCATGAAAATTCTGGATTTCTCTATTTATTGAAAACTCAACGCCAAGCCGTAGCCATACCAGGACTTGTTAAAGTCTGATAAGTATGTTTTAAAATAATTTCTCTTGACGGGTAAATTGAGTTTTGTCCCCTAGAGACGAAACAAATATAATAGAGATAATCAGTTAAGCGATTGTTTGGTAATGTGACATACTTCTTCATCAGGTGTTCTTAATATGAGAGTAATTTTACATATGTTACCGAGTTGGTAGCGGTGGACTAGATGACATTGTGTGAGAAACAACGCGTCTAGTCGTTGTTCCACTCTTGAGTTCGAGTCTCAGCTGCGATAGATGGCAACGTCGTTGTCTAATTGTCTATGTGTGTATGTATACAATTCTATAATTCGAAACATTGTTCCTGGAGAGTGATGATTAAATAAATAAATATTCGCTATCGATTTTTTGTAAATAATATACAGATAGGGGCAGCCAAGTACATACATGTAATGGATAATTATTGTCAGGCTGATCCATAGTTATGTTTTCGGGTTCTCTTCCACGTTGATAGTTTTGAATACATGACGTTTCGATCATCTTATCGTGGTCTTCTTCTGAAGCGAAGTGATCTCTGTTAGCCTGAGCTCCTCCTTTTATATGCATCGCCATGAGGCGTGGCTCGGTTCCAGTGATGTCGTCTGGTAAGTCGACTGGAACATTGATTTCCATGTCAACGATAGGTGTAGTCCGGCGTCACGGTTGAAATTATTTTGATATTTGTATATTTCTATGGCTTTTCTGTATCTTCTGGGCCAAAAGTGTCTCGTGCTCGCCAATATTTCGGTCTCGTCAAATTTTATCTAGTGGCCGGTTTCTTTTGAGTGTTCCGGAACTGCAGACTTAGTGATGTTTTCCTTCTTTGTGTGCCTGATATGTTCTTTAAGCCTGATATTAATATTAAATTCTCCACACGGACATGTAATGCTATAAACTCCTGGTGAGTCGAGCTCTTCTGGTGGCTCGTATTTAGGAAATTGTTATCCGACTTTTTGTTTTGCATTGTAGATCACTTTGATCTTCTTCTTTGCTTGTACTCTTCCAATCCTGTGCATGCAACCTTGTATATGTGTGTGTGGGTGTGTGCGTCTGTTTATTTCTTTCGTATTGGCCATGCTCAGTTTCTTGATGGCGTTGTTTATGTTCTTGGGCCTATATCCATTTTTCTGTAGAGATGACTTTAAAGTCTTGTATTCCTCTTTTAGATGTTCTTCTTCGCATATTTGTATTGCCCTGTATGCCAGCGTGTTGACGACGGCCTGCTTCTGTGCTGGATGGTGACGAGACTGCGTATTCAGATATCTGTCGGTATGTGTTGGTTTCCTGTACACCTTGTGTCCTAATGTTCCATCCTTTTTCTTGTATGCGAGTACATCTAGAAACAGGAGCTCATCGTCTTTCTTAACTTCCCTAGTAAATTTGATGTTTTGGTGAAGGTTGTTAAGATAAGTTTTATATCTAAACGAACATTTAGGTTTGAGGTCGTAGATGTCCAGGGCGAAAGTTTCAAATGCTTCCATGAAAATATAGGTCTGTCAACATACCTGACAACAAATTTTCTTTTTCCAACAACAGCACTAATAAGATATACAGGGTGGACCATTAATAATAGGCCATAGTTCAGGGGTGTAGATTCTTTGGGCCAAAATATGAGGATATAACCAAATATGCTTTAGTAAATGTTGCTGTAGAAAAAGATACAGGGTATCAAAGTTCAAATTATTTTTTCGTTTTTTTTTGCAATAACTCAATAGTTCCTTGGCTGATCTTCATCAAATTTGCTAGATTAACTTTTTTTATTCTAAGAAACAATAACACATGTATTACATCACGTTAGATCATAGAGGGCGCCGCAGGACCTGTAGCTGATGATGAATTTTTTTCATATTTTTTTACGAAACGTTGTGGTACTTCTGATCATAAAATCTGATGAGGGCGTCATTTCCACATATAAAAGATAGACAGAAGATAGAATTATCTAAATTTTAGGATAAAGTGTTGTAGCATCAAGAAAATTGAAAAATTATTTGAGTATGCTTTAATTGAAATAATCTTAGAGGACAATATTATCACAGTAGTTTGTTTCTATATGTCGCCCTCAAACAGACTTTTAGACGCTGAGTATTTTATTTCTAACTTGGAGGAGTTATTAATTTCTATTTTCAATAGTAACTATCCCACTTTTCTTTGTGGAGATTTCAATTTCAACTTTGATGACTATGTTGAGGACACTAATGCAAAAAATCTGTGTAATGTATTGCGTTGTTTTTGTTTGAATAAATGTATTACTGATTTTACTCGTATACAGGGTGAATCAAAAACTATCATTGATAATATTTTTTCTAATATCGATAAAACTGTATTAGATCCTAAAATCATATATTCGGATTTATCTGATAATTTCATGCAATTAGTTACTTTTTGCTGTAATTTTAATACTAATGACGAACAATGTGCTTATCAACTGAAGCGATTTTTTAATAATGCTGATAACTTAAATTATTTCAAATATTTACTATTTCATGAAAAGTGGAGTTTTATTACTGATGATATGAGCTGTGAGACTAATTTTACTATATTTTATAATACCTTTTTGGAAGTGATGGATAGAGCTTTTCAGTTAGAATTATGCAAAATTAAACATAATAACAAAAACAATAAACCATGGATTGGATGGAAACATTGTAAATGAAGGAGTATTTTTGAGGGACTTGTATAATGCCTTCTATTTTGAACGATAATAAACAATTTTTTAACCATAACGCCATTTTTTTGTTACCATTCAGTTCGAGTGAAATGCTGGATATCATAAAATCTGTCTCCACAAAAAATTCATCTGGCTATGACGATATACCGTGTTCATTTCTTAATAAAGTAGCAGAACTCGTTGTTGACCCTTTAACTTTTCTTATAAACCTATTTTTACTGAGGGATCTTTCCTGATGTCTTAAAAAAATCTTTAATTTTACCAATTCACAAAAAGAATGATAAATCTCTTATCTCAAACTATAGAGGCATTGCTCTCCTATCGGCTTTCTCTAAAACTTTTTAAAAAGCTTATTAAGTAAGATTAAACGATTTTATAATTAGACAAAATTTATTATCATCTTATCAGTTTGGTTTTCGGAAAGGTTTGTCAACGAAAGATGCTGATTTATCGCTCTGCAATTACATATTAGACAGTTTTGAAAACAAATCTAAATCAGTGTGTCTATTTTTTGATTTAACGCGTGCATTTGACACGATTGATCATAAGTTGCTGCTGGATAAACTTAATAATTATGGAATTCGTGGTCCAGCCTTAACTTGGGTAGAATCCTATTTAACGCAAAGAATACAATCCGTCGTTTTAAGAAATGCCAGTAATTCAATCTCGTCCAGCTATCTAAAGGTTTCCACAGGTGTTCCGCAAGGCAGTATTTTGGGGCCCTTATTATTTATTTTATTTATTAACAATATCGCGCTTCATGTAGAAGATGTCTTTATATCACTTTTTGCCGATGATTCCACCGTCGCGGTTAATTCTAATAGCATAAATGAACTCAGCCTTAAAACTAATAACACTATCAGATCTATGCAAAGCTACTGATTTATTATTTTTCAGTACTAAAAAACTTGATTATAGCATCTTAGTTGAAGTCGATAAACACAGCGTTAAACAAAACAATAGCGTGAAATTCCTTGGAGTTTATATGGACTCTCATCTAAATTGGGGTACCCATGTAGACTTTGTTAATAGGAAACTATCCACTCATTGCTTTGTCATATGGCAGCTATGCGCTTATGTCAATATTCCCATTTTAAAAATGTACTATTATACGCACGTACAGGCTTGTTTAAGTTATTGTATCATCTGCTGGGGCAACTGTTCTCGTTTTAGCGAAGTGTTTAAGCTTCAAAAAAAATTATACGTACAATGACCTTTAAACCTCCTCGTCACTCGTGCAGATTACTTTACAAAGAATTAGGTATCTTAACTACTCCTTCTCTTTACATTTTAAACTGTGTACTCCATATAAAAGAACACTCTGAACAGTTCAATGGCAGATATGAGACCAGTCACAGTCTGCGTGAAAATTATAATTTTAACATACCAGTTCACTCTTTATCCATCGTTGCAAAAGGTCCCAAAGTAATGCCGTTAAAATTATTTAATAAATTATTTGTTCACATAAAAGAAATAGATATTATTCATCTTTTCAAACGGGAAGTTAAATCGCTTCTACTCAAATATTCATTTTATTCTGTTGATGAGTACTTAGGCTGCGATCTCACTAATGCCAGCTAATAAGAGAAATAATATTTATATGATTTTGTTTTTCTTTCCCCTGTTGTAAAACTAATTTTTTTTGTAATCCCTTATTTGTTAATTTTCACAATGTTTGTTTGTCGTTTTACTTTTTTAACTGAATGTTTTGTATTTGTATAAATAGATATTTTTGTGAATTGTTACCAATTTTTACCAATTTTGACTATAATCTGATGTTTGTATAAGTCTATGAAAATAAAGTTTTATTATTACTATTATTATTATACACCTGGTAGAACTTGATAACTCCAATCGGTTTCGAAGAAAGTGTCGTTAAGCATTTCAATAATTTTTTGAAAGACAAATGCAAATTTAATGATACAAAGTGTATTTATTGAAAAGTGTGCTTTAGTTACGTTTTAGTTCTGTCATTTACACCATTTAATGATTTTATTTTGTTCTTGTGTTCCTCGAGCTAACTTCTTTAGCTTCTTTATTCGCAATGCCTAGATACAATAATTTTTCAAACAGGTAAATAAGAGATATAATATGTGTTTACTCACAAAATAATTTTTGCGCACGTGCTGCAACGAGGAGATACTCATAGCAATATATAAGTAGACTTCAGCCACACCATAAGATCCTCAAAGATCTGTTTCGTCGTTTGGGAGAAACGGATTCATATCGCCATAAAAACGATGTAAGACGACCGATCAAGAACTGGAAATATTAGTTCATGTGAATGAAGATCCTTAAGTCAGCTCAAATCGTTTAGCAGCGGCAACAGAGGTGAGTAAACAACCTGTCCTAAGAGTCTTACACACAGAACGCTTCTATCCATATCACCTCACTCCTGTACAAAACTTACTTCGAAGGGATCTTCCACAAAGACTACAATTTTGTCAATTTGTTCTAAATAAACACAACAGGGATCGATATTCTCTTAAAAACATTTTATTTACCGACGAAGCAACTTTTACTCGCCGAAGAAGAATGGAGAAATACCCATTACTGAGAAGTAGAGAATCCTCGTGCCGTTAAAGAAAGGCATTTTCAGCGAGACTTTAAGATTAACGTTTGGTGTGGTATCATCGGCGATCAATTATTGCGACCATTTGTCCTTCCTCCGAAATTAAATGGACAAGTCTTATCAGTTTGTTCTTCAAAATACTCTTGCTGTTATATTACATGCTTTCATGCTAGACATACGGAACAGAATGTGGTTCATGCAAGATGGAGCTCCCCCTCATTTCTCCATTGAAGTCAGGAATTATCTTGATGAGATTTTCCCACGCAGATGGATCGACCGAGGAAGTGAGTTTGCATGGCCACTAAAGAGTCCTGATTATAATCCTTTGGATTATTATGTATGGGGATATATGAAGTCATTAGTCCTATGCAAATACTATCAACCCAAGAGAAGAACTGTGGGACAAAATACAAAACGCAGCGAATTTTATTAGAAGACAGGAAAATGTATTTTTCAATGTAAGAAAATGAAAAGAAACTAGAATCAAAAAGCTCCTCCAGCAAATTTGAGGAAGCTCAGTCAAGAGGCTGTTGAGTTATTGCAAAAACAAGGAAATAATTATTTCAACTTTGATACCTTGTATTTTTTTCCACAGCAACATTTTACTAAAGCATATTTGGTTATATCCTCATATTTTGGCACAAAGAATCTACCCCTGAACTATGGTCTATTATTAATGGTCCACCCTGTATATGGAAATGCCTTTTAAACCAGGCTTAAAAGCGTTAATAAATGTCACTACACTTTGATATACAAATTATGCACCACTACTATTTAAATTGATCACAAACTAACACGTACTCTTATTCCAAAACGCGGAACAGTTTTCAGGCTGTCTAATGATAACGCCACTGCTAGTACTCCATTGACGAAGAATTATAAAAAATAAAATGTGGGTAAAAGCATAATAAATAGAAAAACAATGTTTGTCTGTTCCCTGGCAAACAAAGTGCAATATTCATCTCACGCAGATAGGCTATTATTCCTCCTCCCATTACATTATGAAACACATAATGGTTGTCTTACTGACTTATGCTTTGCCTGTAGCATTATCCTTAACCTTACATTACAAAAGAGCCAAGTCAACATTGAATTATGGAATCTACTTCCAGAAGACTAGATGGATAAAGCTAAATCCCCTGTGATTGATACCCTTATGATGTTTATTCAATACTCTCTCACATACACTCTTTGTTAGAGGACGAAATTCATTTACTTTTCCATCAGCGTACGAGACGCGGCCTCTCAACTGACGTCACCTATGAAGATACGAGACATACCACCCTCGAATCTTGAAATTGATATTTTCTTATTCCCTTTTAAACTAACAAGATATTGCTGTGCTTAAGGGATTCTGCTGGATCACTTTGGGTTAAATGGTATCAATTTGCAACTTAAAAATTGCATTTATTGTCAAATAAGATTTTGTATTTACATTACATTGAAATGGGATTTTCAAAGTGGAGACAGTATTTGAAAAATTGATTTCCCTCCTTTATTTGCTAAGTAGATATTCGTTTAAAATCTCAGGCCAGAAACAAATATATCGATTATCTTCATTCCCATGGGAATCTAACCAATTACGCACAATTTATTTATATAGTTCTGAATCGATATTAAAATACATATGCGTACGTCTTCACATTTATTTAATTATCCGCAATAATTTTTGTATTTAAAAATATAAAATTTTTGTCTGCTAATGTTCTAAAAGAATTGCATTGAACTGTTGCCTTAACGGTGCCCAAATTTTTGAAATTCTCCATTATTCGTTTAATACTGTTCGGAGACGGTTTTTGTTTATCTGGATATCTATTAGCAAATATTTCACATGTTCTTGATAAAACTTTGTTACATTCTCCATAGATTATAAACAAATTTAAACAATCTTCGTGCGTATAATTTAAGCGCCCCGGCATGATAATTGATATTTGTCAAATGGTAAGTGACAGCTACATACATTTGTTTAGCACTCAACGCCGTCATAGCCAACTAAGAGTAATTTAACTTAATATCCATAACAAAATACCCATATAGAAATATTGAATTGGGAATATCTCGAAAACTAAAAATTTTCGGAATAGACATCCATATACAAACTTACCCTTATTTTTAATGGTGAATAAGATAAGATTATAAAAATTGGGGGTTTCCATTTGAAAAAACTGATTTTTGACAGTTTTCTCAATTTCATCTTTATTCTTATTTTTTGAACACTCTGTATTAATACTTATCAAAATATTATAAAAACTCTATTAAAGTAAGTCTTTTTCATCTAAGAATCGAACCCAAATTAGATAATAAAGGCTTCCTTATAGGAATAATTGATAATTCTTTTAGGGCCCGCAAACGTCATTTTTGACATAAAAATTGAAATATCTCAAAAACGGAGAGACCTAAGTATAGGACATGATACACAAAATCGGCCTAGAATTTTGCGTACAATCCAAAAATGTAATAATATATAGGGTGTCTTATTTAAAATAAGCAAGTTGGTATCGACTTCCGGTACAACCGGAAGTACCACCATCTTGAAAATATTTTAGCCGCGTTGCCCCCATCGACATTAGTTTACTACCAAATTTTCAAAATTAATTTTCCGATGTCTACTTTTCAAGATTTCGATCGCCGTAGTTCGTCGTGGGACACCCTGTATAATATATTTTATGTTCTGTCACTGTATATGCCATCTTCAACTCCATTTGAGGAATTTCAGTGAATTTTTGAGACTAACTTTAACTGCCGCTTTATTTGCTGGATATCTTTAGCGGTCAGATAGCTATCCAACACTTTTAACCGTGCAATGATAAACCGGCTCTTAATGTGCACTTTATAAAAAATGTCAATTTCAACCATCAGCTTAAAGCAAATTCCGCAACAATATCTAAATTCAAACTATAATTTAGTAATTTGCAATTGCACTAAATCATTTGCCATATTGTTATACAGTTCTATTTATGTTACATATGCAACAAAATGAATTCAAATCTGAGAGATGATACACTAGGCGCATCAATCTTAATCTGATTCTGTTCAGGCATTCCAAAGTTTTTATACGAAATATTTATGTATTGCAAATTGCCTTTAATTTAATTCGCGAACTTTTTCTAGATTCCAGCAATAGGTAATTTAATTTTTTTTTTTTTAATACATTTATTTAACGTCGGCCTATTTCCGCTACTGAGGCCTAACACCGACGCCTGTAGGCGAGCTACCCCCAACTAGGAATTTTTGCCGAACCTCTTCCCTTAAGAAGAGTAGGGATCGTTTACTTGCCTAACATTTAATAGACAAGGGACCGACGGCTTTACATCCCCTCCGAAGGATGGTATATCACCTATACAACCCTCGCCTAAGGTTGCATAGCTTCCGCGCATACACTGATATACAAGCCGCTGGAAGATGTGTGGGGCGAGGACGCGGTTTCCGTTGGAATGGTCACCCATCCAAGTACTAACTGCGCCTGTTGTTGCTTTACATCGCATACTGAAGTATGTACATAGTAAAGACGCACCTACGCTCGCCCTAGGTAATTTAATCTTGAAAATTATTTATTGTAATATATATTTAATAGGTTATTATAACTGTCGCTTTTAAGTACAATAGTTAAATATAATAATCAAGGACAATACTTAAATCATTGTGACGGTTCAAATTCTTGTCTTTAACAAAGTAACCTTAGCTGATTTATTTTTCCTCTGGCAAATCTTTGCGGAACATTTAGTGCTGATAAGGCGTAATTTTAAATTTCACAGAAAATTAAATTCGTGCCAGTGATGTAGTGAACTTTAAAGAATGCCATTCGGTTTTTTACTTGTGTTGTTTTCATTGTTCTCTTGATTATCTTGATATAAGAGACCAATGGATTGTAAAATACAGAGCCACATTCTATTCTAGCTTAAATGAAGTTCTATTTTTAAATGATTACAAGGATGGTCGGGTTGTAAGCGTTACAATTTTCTGTTCTTTAAAGCATGGTAAATCTCTGGCAGTAAGAAATTAAATTGTACAAGTACCTCAGAAATTGCTAATTTTTTTGCATATCTGATGAATTATAAAACGAGTTCGTCCACATTCAGACGCACCATCGATCTTTGGGAATTTTCAGTTCAAAACATTACATACATTGTGTTTTATGCAATTTGCAAAGAAGCAATTAAATTTTTAATTGCAAGTGTTCTAATTCTAAATTCTAATATTAATATTGATGGCCACGCATTTTTAAAATCTGATCTTAATACTACAGATTTTAACAGCATCAGAAAACTATATATTGAACAAAAAATGCCTCCGTTTAAAATGGAATCCATCAACAATATAAAAATCTAGCTTTCTTCTACATATAATGGCATATTGATGGCAGACAACTAGAGATAGAGACGAAGAAGGTTGTGTGATACGACGTGGTAGTGAATAAATGTGCTTGGTAATTAAATAAAAAGGCTTAACCTAAATTTTATAGCAGATTACAAAAGTATCCTGTATAGCATTCTCAATAAAGCTATATAGAAAACTGTTTTTAAAGCACGTTAACTATTGTAACTGTGTTATTTGGTGATATGTGACATCTGGTTCTGCATTTTAGCATAGAATAGCACAGCTATACTCATATATTAGTGTTCATAATTTCTTGTTGATATGAATCCTGTAAGTAATAATAATATATTTTGTATTCATAACTTTACGAGGAATTATTAAAAAATTTCAGAGAATACTGAAGATCTTTTACTTTAACGGTTTTTACAAATGTAACAGAATTATTAACAATAAATGTATTTACTTGTAGACGTATCGGTTTCGTCATTATTACTAATGTTGGTTAGTATATCTTTTAGGTGGTCACCATTGAATCAATGTGGAATATACCTATTTTTTTCTAAACGGCAACCATTCTCAAGAGGACTCAAATATGTTGGAGAAGCTTTAAATGCATTAGTCCATACATTTGCAATATATCAAGCTCGTAAAATTCTCATTTACAACGTGATAGGTTGGATCATTCCAATTTTTTTATAGATTTGGAAAACGACTTATTTTCTTTATTATTACTGTAGGTTTTGCAAAATATTTGTAATATGGCCTAGTTCAATGAAGTAGTAGTTTTGCAGTTGTAAATTTCACATACTAGATGCTCTATGATATTTACTATTTCTTCACTAAATTTTTCATCTGAACAACCGGCAATTAATAAATGTTTCTCGATACTGTTCGTTCTTTGCAACAATATTGTATGGCTTTTGTTTTCTTTCCGATAAAAACTTGCATGTAGTCACATCCACTTTATAACGACCTAATGTCAGGTAGAGACAAACGAGGTCCCAGATCTTATGAATCCTGGTAGTGAGAGCGAGCAATAAAATGAACAAGTAAAAACAAATACAATTTATTATAGAAATCAGCAAAGTATAGTACAATGAAAGGTAAAACTCTTACAATAAAATAGATATCAAAAATACAACAAAGTCTAGTGTCTAGGTCTAACGCTATGGGAAAAAAATTATATATATAGTGACCAATACTCCGTCTACCAAATAAATTTCAGCCGTCTGTTCGTTCAGCCAAAATCATGTACCAACCATTAACTTTGCCAGGCGCTGGTACCCAGATGCATCAACTTTGCAGACCAGAACCATTTGGATTGTCGAGCCCATCCCTACAAATGATGCCGTATGTTCTTTCGGTCATGAAATTAGTCGCGACCTCCTCTTAGATTATATGTAGCAGTTCGTCTCTCTCTGAATGAATGATTGACAGATTATGAAATATATAGAAATTTTAATTGAATAGAACTACCATAATGTTGGCATTTTTTGCTGCACTATAAATCACACCAAATCGAATTGAAATAATTTTTAGTAAGAGGATTAATATAATAATTTTGAATATCTTTTTGCCACTTACTCCTGACTATTATCGTATGTTGGATTATAATTCTGTTGAGATTGTAAAATCAAATAAATAAATAAATAAACAATTGTATCGCGACAAATATCGTTGTAGGACATATTCTTCTAAAGATTTTAGATATAATCTGGGAAATAAACGTTTGCCTCAGTCGGAAACATAGTCACGGAAACATTATTATATATAATTTTATATAGACTATTTAATTCACCGGTTCGTATACGAATTTCGTGATGACATTACTTTTTTTTTAAGGGCATCGGCTACTCTGGCCATTAGCCCTATTAGTGTATCCTTATATTGGATATATATTTATTGCCAAAGGTGTAAAGGGCCTGAGGCAACAACTTGTTCTATGCATGTTTTCCAAATGAAATATTTTATTAAACATATTTGTGTCCTTTAAGAATAGTAAGATCATCTTAATAGCATGTGTTTCATTTGACATAGTTTCTTCTAATGTGTCTGAAATATTTAGACATTCTCTAGTTTGACTGAAATACGGGCATTCCTGAATAGCGTGATTAATGGTCATTAATGTGTTGCAGATGGTACACATTGGTCTTCTCTCTCCACTTAGAAGGTGCAGCCATATTAAGCGTGTATGACCTATTCTAATTCGAGTGAGAACAACTGATTGTTTTCTTGACAATTTAATTGGAGTATGCCATTATGTTACTCTAGGTTTGATTCTCCTTAATTGCGTTTCTGATCTATCCCATTCTTATTGCCATGCATTTTTTAAACGATTATCTATTGCAATTTTCAGGTCGTCCGGTCGTATTGCGATATCTTCTTGATAACCGCTGGCAGCTGCATTACGTGCTTCCGAATCGGCTATTTCGTTTCCGCGAATGCCGATATGTGCTGGAGTCCAGACAAAGCGGATTAATTTCCCTGACTGATTTAGATGATGTACTAACGCTAATTCCTGTTGTATCATAGGATCCCAAGTGAAAGGATTTTTTATGGCTTGGATTGCACTAAGTGAGTCGGTGCAAATTAGAAATTCCCTACTGTCAGAATGTTCGCAGTACAGCAAAGATTGCCATATTGCATATAACTCGGCTGTGAATATGCTAGCCGAAGGAGGTAGGGACCATGAATGCGGTGTTTCTCCTAGTTTTACAAATGCGCATCCCACTCCTTCTTCTATTTTGGATCCATCAGTGTAAATCACTTGCGACTGTGGATATTTGTTTAATATATCGTAAAATTTTGCTTTTAATACAAATGGGCTAATTTCTCCATTTGGGTGGATTGTACATTCAAGTAGACATTCCGGCATTGTAATTGTCCATAGCGGTACCTCACAGAAACCCAGTGGTAGGGTTCTGGGTAGGGAAATATTTAATATCTCATATATATCCTGTGCTCGTATATGTAGGGGCCTGGTGACGGATGGTCTGTCTTTATATTGATTTAAGATTTATTCGTTCGTGAAAGATATGTAATTCGGGTGAAATGGTTGGGATCGTTTTGAAATCGCGTAGTTGAGCATCATTTTATGTGACGCTCTTTTTCTTTCTCGTACTATGCGAGAACTAAGGCTGTCACTTTGACACTGGAGCTTTATTCAGTACTCGGGCGCCAGTTCAAGTTTAAAGTGGTTGAACAACACTACCCACAAGTCGAATGAGCGAGACTAAGCAGCTCAGTGAAGAATCAGTTAATTCCAGTTGGTCAATAAGGGAAAATAAACTTTCACAAACACAACAGTAAAACGCAGAAGTTCCAATAATATTTAAGTATATTACAGTAAAGCTGTGGTTACAGTCCTAAATAAACAGAAAAATCACAATTAACACAAATTCATGTACAGATATATATATATATATATATATATATATATATATATATATATATATATATATATATACAATAATAGTAGAGGGAGAGTAGCAAGCAATGTGGTAACGTTAGCGGCAAAAGCGTAGAAGCGGTTAATCGAGCAGTGAAAGCGTGCAAACGAGGGAACTAGCGAGTTTATGATAAAACAATCGTTAAGCAGACAGTGTACGGATACCAGAAAATGCGAAGCAAGCAGAATTATTTATAGTAATAAAAACAGTTTATAAAACAGGCCGAAAATTTGGCTAGTGCTTATCAATAGTAATAGTACCGGAGATTAAGTATCGGCAGAGTGAGCAAATTTTCCTATCATGAACTCAATACACTGTGCAAACCAAAGCTTAATTAAAACTATCCTTTTACTAAGGTTTAGTTTGGAGCAAACAATAATGTGACTAAAAAAAAAGGTGAGAGAACCCTGTAGGGACGTAGGTCCTGAATACAAGTTAGGGTAAGAAGGTAGTCACAAGGTGAAAATATTAAAGTAAAATATTCAAATAATTAAATATGAATTGAAACCGAATTATATGTAACAGACTTCTGGATGCACAGTATAAAATTTTCAATCAGAAAATAAACGGTGAAATTTAATAAGCTAAGCGTCAAAACGGCAATCAGTAAATATGAAATAAATAGTAGATTATTTAAGCAGCGTAAAAATTTCAATCAGAATATAGGCAATAAAATCGCGGTGACTAAGTTAAAAATTATCAGTCAGTAAATATGAAATAAATACCACGAATATTCAAACAGAATAAAATTTTCAATCAGAATAAATACGGAATAATAAATGCACTAGCCAAATATATATCTAAGTTTTCTTACTCTTTACAGTATCAGCGGTGGACCCTGGGCACTGGTAGACGTCTGGTTACTTCAAGAATTGGAACACATTCTGATTTTACTGGTCTTTTCAGTCAGTTTTATAGCCAGATTCCCACTCGGGGTATCGCGAGGAGTCCCACGTGCTCTAGTATCGTGAATACGAGCCAGCGAGGACGGCTATATTAAGTTATTAAACTACTGGTAAATTATTATTACGTGCGTTGGTTAGTATAAATAAACTATTTTGACTTTTGTAATGTATGAAATCGGTTTCAAATATTTATTCTAACCAACTACGAAAAAGAAACGGATTTAATTGGCCACAGGGAACTAATTATTGAATTAATTACTTCAAATAATAAACAATACTTCTGTTTGTAAGTTTATCCCGGTGTTCAAATAGTAAATATTGCCTGCTAATATACTATCGTGTGTTTAAGGCGAAAGAATATGGTTTTAGTTGAACAGAAAATATTATACAGAGTTCAGTTAAACTTAAATCTTATGCAGATTTCCGTAACGAAAAATGCTTCGTTACATTTACTTCATCTGAATTTTAGTGGGCTGATTCCAGCTTCGCAACATAGAGCTTCTAGAGGACTAGTTGTGATCTAATCGTATTCCTGTGCATTGCATTGTTTCTAATATTTTTAGTCGACTTTTGCGGGCAGAAGAATATATAGCAGAACCATAATCCATCTTGGAACGTATTAATGATTTATATATCGAGAGTAGAGTCTCTCTGTCCGCCCCCCAACTTAAATGGGATAAACATCTCAATATGTTGAGGGACTTTTACATCTATTTGCTAGATCTTCTATATGTTGTATCCAGGTTAGTTTGGAACCGAAAATAATTCCTAAGAATTTGATGGAAGATTTTACTTCTATTTGAGATTCATTAAGGTAAAGGATGGGTTCATTATGTTCTGTACGTTTTCTACAGAAATGCATACAGGTTTTTTTGCTGTCTGAGAAACGAATACCGTTATTATCTGCTACCTCTACCATAGTTTACTGTCTCCAAAAATAGAATAACATGCTGAAAAAAGATTGTACTAAAACAAGGCTCAATTTTTAATAAGTAACTAAAGAAAAAATCTTAAAATGGTACAATGTAATAGTATCACAAAATATAAAATGGCGTAAGTTCCTTATAAATAACAAAACAACTGTTTATTCGAGTGAACTTAAGTTGGAAGAAAATAGAATGTCTGAGGTGCCTCTGTTCTCTTCACATCGAGATACAGCTCCAACCGTAATGACTGTAATATAATATGCTTATTTCCAATTTCTGTCAGAGGATTTAAAGAAAATATCGCTGCAGGTAGTGAATTAAGAGCAAACGGCAAAGTTTCCGAATTATATGTTTTCTTTTTGCATTATGAAATAATGGTTATATATTAAGTATCAAGAACGGTAAGGGACCGCGCGCCAATATCCATTGGCTGGATGTCGGTCTCGATAACTAGGGCCGAGTAGGACTATTACTCTTTGCACCTAGATTATCTCTGTAGACCTGGACCGGCCTTCGTGATAGGTGGGCCCGCGTACTTCTACCAGACCCAGCTCACAAATGTGAGATGTGTCGTGGTATTTTCTGCGGACCTCCCCTGGTCCTGGCTGTTGAACCTCGCTGGCTGAGGTCTCTTCTGGCGCTCTTCTTGTCTTGATGTTTTCTTTCTTCGCCAGCTTGTCACCCCCGGGGGTAGTCATCGGTCGAGTTGGGTTTAGGAAGTTTTGGCTGGGACTGACTGCCGGTACGTAGGACATCAATTGATATCCTACCCCGGATCGTCGGAAAGGTAAGGATGAGCTGTGTAGCTCGGGAGTGTGGAGACCTAAGTGCTTCTTTTAGCACTTTCGGTCTCCACGGAGCAGGTAGGACAACGGGCGTTGGACGGTATGTTGTCCGACGCCCGCAAGGAGGTTGGGTTAGGGTTGAAAACGTCATGTCTCTGGTAGTGGTGGTCCGTCCTGGCGTATCTGAAACAGATCTGTTAGCGGGAAATAAAGGTTATACTTACCCGTTGTCCAGTAGCTGAACCCTCGGTCGCTTATGCCTCGGGGCGTCCGCGGGGTCGTAATCAGTGGCCTGTCTGATCAGCGGGTTCCCATGCTCCTCGGCTTGGGCGTACAGCTTCTTCGCTCGTTCCCGGATGACTTCAGTGACCGTGGTGTACTCCAGGTCTCTGACGATGTCTGCGGTTCTCACGTACCATGGGGCGTCAACTACCGTCCTGAGGGCGATGTTCTCCACTGCCTGGATTCTCTTCATGTAGGACTTCGCCTGGTAGCCCCACGCTACCGAGGCGTACGTCAGCTGCGGCCTGATGAGGGTCTTGATAAGCGTGAGCTTGTTCCTCAAGTTAAGTCGGCTCCCATTTCCCGTCATTGGGTAGATTAGGGCTCTCGTACGTCGGGCCTTAGCTGTGATGGCGTCCGTGTTTTGTCTCCATGTTAGGCTTCTGTCCATGACCACGCCAAGGTATTTGACGGTGTCGTGCCATTGGATGTCCTCGCCGTTCATGGAGACGTGTCCTGTGGGAATTTCTTTCCGCACTCGTCTGAAGAGGATGGCTTGGCTCTTGTCGGCGTTGACTGCGACTTTCCACATCGTGCACCATTCTTCCAGGAGTGTGGCCGCTTCCTGGAGTTTTCTGGTTGCGTCTCTGGCCTTCCAGGATCTGGCAATCAGGGCGGTATCGTCTGCATACAGGGCTAGGGCTGTATGGTCGGTCCGGGGGAGGTCCGAGGTATAGATGGCTAACAGGTGCGGTGACAGCACCGATCCCTGTGGAACTCCCGCCTCCACGGTCCTGTAGGTGGAGAGTTGGTCCGAGATTTTCACCCTTAGCTGTCTGCAGTGCAGGTAGGATCTCACTAGTTTGACGAGTTCGATGGGGTAACCCATACTCATCATTTTAGCTAAGAGACCGTCGTGCCAGACCGTGTCGAATGCTTTGGCGACGTCTAGGAACAGCGCCGCGGTGACTTGACGCTGGTTGAACCCCTTGGTGATCTCCTCAGTGAGGCGAAGCACTTGGAGTTCCGTGGAATGTCCTGTTCGGTATGCGAACTGTTCATCCGGGATGATGTTCAGCTCTTCTGTCTTCTCTGTTAGCCTCTTCAAGATGACCCGTTCTGCAACCTTGCTCATGGCTGGGAGGAGGCTGATGGGCCTGTAAGAAGACGGGAAAATTAGGTCTTTCCCTGGTTTAGGGATCATAATGACGTCGGCCTTTTTCCACCTGGCTGGAAAGTGCCGTAACCTTAACATCGCGTTTACGATGTTGACTAGCGCCGCTACTCCTTTCCTGGGCAGCTTTTTGAGAGCGATGTTTCCTATCTTGTCACATCCCGGAGCTTTTCTCGGCTTTAGGCTCCTCAGGATTTCCTTGACTTCCTCGGGGGTAGTCGGACGGATGTGGTTGTCATCTGGTAGGCGACGGATCCTTCGTACTCTGCGTTCGACGTCGTCCACCCAGTCCTCGTCCTCGTCATCGAGCTCGTTCTCTCTGCACTGCAGTTCTAAGCTGTCGGCGAACGCCTCGGCTTTTTCCTGGTTAGTGTAGACGATCCCTCGCTCTCCGTGAATCGGGCGCATAGGCTTCCTTCGGTTTCGCAGGGCACGTTGTGTGTTCCACATGCTTCTGTCCTGTGGATCCAGTGACTCAAGGTGGCGTTGCCACCCCTCCTGACGGTGTTCCTGGAGGGCGGCTTTCACTCTTCGGCTGAGGACATTGTACTCCCTTCTGTCGGCGGGGAGCCTGGTCCTCTGAGCCCGTCTCTTGGCGCTCCTTCTGTCCCTTATCAGCTGTCTGGTGACCTCTGGGAGGTTTGCCATCGGTGCTGGGTGCCTTCTTACTTCTATTTCCGTCGTGCTGGCCCTTATCGCTTCCAGGATCTGCTCCTCTAGGGTAATGATGGCCCTCTCAACGTCCTCCACGGTTTCTAGCCTGGGAATTTGTGCGATGTACTGCTGCAGGTGCTGCCGGTACGATTCCCAGTCCGTTCGTCTCTTCGTGAAGGTGGCGTTGTCCTCACTCGCCTGTCCTCCTAGGGTTAGAAAGATCGGGTTGTGCTCGGTAGATCCCTCCGTTCTGGTGGTGATCTCTGCCTCGAAGGTCATCTCCTTTAGGATCGCGATGTCCAGTACGTCTGGCCTGTGTCTGCCGTTGTCGAAGGTGGGCTGGTCCGGTCCTACCACCATCAGTTCGCCGGCGTGCTGTCCCAGGAACCTCAGCAGCTCTCGTCCTCGAGTGTTGGTTATGCCGCTGTTCCATTCCTGGGATTTGGCGTTGAAATCGCCAATTGCGACGACCTGTGTCCTGGCGGGCAAGATTGCGTCCAGATCCCCCTCGGTAAGCGTGCTGCGGGGTGGCTGGTAGCATGAGACCACTTGTATGTCGCCATTTCGTGCTGTGGACACTACTACGGCGGTGGCGGTAAGGGACGTTTATTGGTTGACGGTAGTGTTTGAAGACTGAGCGTTAGCGAAGCCTCCAATTTTGTCGGAGACAGGTATAACCCTTAACGTTCATGATACTTATACTGTTTTTATGTTTATATTTTGTTGGCTGTATAACTCTAAAACATTATTTAGCGTTATTTACAAATAAACACATTTAATTTGAAATTGAATTTTACTGTATTACTTTTGGTAATGAATTACACGAGTGCTTCCGAAGATAATAGTAACAGAAACAATACATATTAGTTCATTTTATTATCTATGAATATAAATAAATACATCAGTAATTGCAAAGACTTATTAGAGTCTGGGAGCAATGGTTGATTAATTAATAAATTAATAAGTTAATGCGATAGTGTATGTGCATATGCAAAATACCTAGCTGAAGTAAAAGATCTATGCAGGGTGTCTCACCGGGAACTGAATCGATTGATATAGAGAAAAGTATTCATCAGAAAATTTTGAAAATTTAGATAGTTACTAATGTCGGTGTGGCCAATCCAACTAAAATAACAAGCAGCTGGCACTTCCGCTTATACCGGAAGTCGATACCAACTTGCTTATTTCAAATGTAACAACCTATATATTTTAGGGTTTTCGAAAAGAGTATAAAATTCTGAATCGAAAATATGTAGCATATCCAATACCTAAACCTAGCCGTTTCAAAGATATTTGACATTTTATAGAAAATTTGACAGGTGCAATGGCTTGCAACAATCGTTATAACTTTCTTTGTTTAAAAGATTCTCATTTGCTTCTTGTCACGTAAAAAGAACACAAGGAGAACTACGTTCTACAACTGAAATAAATTCAGTAATACTATACCAAGTGTTCCGTTTTCGCGTTACATTTTGTCAACTTCAAACCGCGAAAACTTGTTTAGGTCAAATGGAACACCCTGTATTTTCTTACGTCAAGTTGTGTAAAATTGAATTCCCTTTTTTCTGATATTAGCAAGGATAAGGTTACAACTTTTTGAAATATTTGCGATTTTATTAAAAATTCATGAATTGTTGTAATCATTTCATCAAAATAGCCATGATTAGAAACAATCAGTCATTATCTTATGTCCAAAAATGCCAGCACGTTTAAATTATACCAACGAAAAATTTTTAAATTTGTGTATTATTTATGGAGAATGTGATAAAGTAATATCAAGAACTTGCAGCGCATTTGCTACTCGATATCCACAAAAACGCAAAATAACACTAACACTGTAACATGCGTATTAATCGAATTGAAGATACGGCATGAACTAAAATAGCAGAGATAAGATCAATTTAAAATATGATTTCATTTTAATTTAATAATTGCTCGAAATTCCGCCCTCGAACCTCGACACATTTTTCGCACCTTCTGATTAGTTCCTCAAGGGTAGCTCTTCTAATTGAATCCCGTGATATGTTTTGAAATGCATTTCTTACTCTTTGCATACAATCTTCAATGGTTGTTAATGGGCTCTCATAAACTTTATTTTTAATAGTTTCCCAAATGAAATAATCCAGAACTGATAAATCGGGCGAGCGAGGAGGCCATAAGAAAGGTCCATTATTGGCAATCCATTGATCATAAAAAGTTTCTTGTAAATAATTATTAATTTAATATGCGTTATGTGGGGGAGCACCGTCGTGGTGATAAAAAATGTTTCTATGTTTGGCGAGAGGTTAATTTTCTAAATAGTTATTATTCAAATTTTGTAAGATATTCAGATATCTTTCACCTACAAAAAAAAAAACAAAAGTTTACCTATACATATTAGCAGAAGAGAAACTTTAATTTACCGTTTAAATTTTCCTGATAAAATTGTAATGCCACCACTCTAACGTTTCTTATGGTACAGTAAATATTGAACTGCCAACTTTCCTGAAAGTTTCGCTCTCTGAACATATGAAGATTTGAGTCACTCCAATAATGCGAATTGTGTCTATTAAAAAGTCAATTTTTAGTAAATTTTGCTTCATCTGTCCATATAATATTTCCCAAATAAGTATCGTGACCCTCAGACCTTATTAGAATAAACTCACAAAAATTCTGTCTTCTTAGGAAATATGTTTCTTTTAATCCTTGAACCATATGGAATGAAAACGAGTGAAACTTATGTTTTAATAATATTCTGTGAATTGAATCCTTGCATAGTCCCGATTCCAGAGCAGCTTGTCTTAATGAGATCCTTGGAAATGCATGAAAATATCCCAGAATGACTATTTTACTGTTTTCGTCGTCAACAATAGGCTTTTTTTTTTGCATTTTTGCCTTGACAGAGCCATAATTTTTAAAATTTTCCAGTATGGGTTTTACAGTGTTTGGTGACGGTTTCCGTTTTTCTGGATATCGAGTAGCAAATGTGCTGCAAGTTCTTGATATTACTTTATCACATTCTCCATAAATAATAAACAAATTTAAAAAGTCTTCGTGGGTGTAATTTAAACGTGCTGGCATTTTTTGACATAAGATAATGACTGATTGTTTCTAATCATGGCTATTTTGATGAAATGATTACAACAATTCATGAATTTCTAATAAAATCGCAAATATTTCAAAAAGTTGTAACTTTAACCCCCACAATGCTGATATCAGGAAAAGGGAATTCAATTTTACACAACTTGACGTAAAAAAATACAGGGTGTTCCATTTTACCTAAACAAGTTTTCACGGTTTGACGTTGACAAAATGTAACGCGAAAAACGGAACACTTGGTATGATATTATTGAATTTATTTCAGTTGTAGAACGTAGTTCTCCTTGTGTTCTTTTTATGTGATAAGAAGCAAATAAGGATCTTTTACACGAAGAAAGTTATAACAGTTCTTGCAAACCGTTGCACCTGTCTAATTTTCTATAAGTGTCAAATATCTCTGAAACGGCTAGGTTTAGGTATAGGATATGCTACATATTTTCGACTCAGAATTTTATGCTCTTTTCGAAAACCCTAAAATAAATAGGGTGTTCCATTTGAAATAAGCAAGTTGGTATCGACTTCCGGTATAAGCGGAAGTGCCATCTGCTTGTAATTATTTTACCTCGATTGGCCACACCGACATTAGTAATTATCTAAATTTTCAAAATTTTCTGATTCGTACTTTTCTCTATATCGATCAATTCATTTCCCGGTGAGACACCCTGTATATTTAGCGAATGATCCTAAGAACCTGCATGCAAAACAATAGACAAGTGGTATCTTATAACTATATAATTGGATTAACTTATGCAACATATTCTTACATTTATTCACAAACAGAAATATTGATAAAAGAAAAACTTCAGACATTAATATTAAGACCTAAAACCTAGCAATAAAAAATAAATAAATACAATTTGACTTAGTCTTATGAATCATTCTGATAATTTCGTCCTCAGAAACCTCAGAACTACTAAATTCTCTACTTACATTGGGATGTCATTCAAGAAAATATTTATGAAGAATATCCAAATCGTCAGAAATATTTGCTGACGGTTGTGGCACACTATTAATGAAAACATTATTAAAAGATGCAGTGTCAATCAAATTATGAGATAAGTTATTGTCACCGTTTGAATTAATATTTAAGAGCATTCCAATATTCTTTAGAGTTAGCTTTAACTTGTGCTAAATATGCTTTCTTTTCTAACTTTGCTAACAAACTGACAAAATTTCTTAATTCCAAGCAGCATCCATCCTATACTTTCTATATTGACTTTTAGCTTTGTCACGTAATTTCGTCATAAGTTTGAGATTTTCAGTTAACCAAGCAGCAGGGGCCTTTGAAATTCTAACATTTTTAAAAGGTGCGTGAACATCACGTAGAGAGGTTAAATTTGTATTCCAAAATTCAAGATTTCATCTATATGTTCGATAGAGTATATGTAGAATCGGTTTATTTTATTTAAGTCATTTACAAATTTATCATGTTCAAATTGCGAAAAATGCCTGTAGCAATGAAAAAACTGTGGTTGTTTATTTTTATTGTATTTTAAAAAAGTAGTCAACTAAGCAGTGGTATGAAATACCTTCCTTCCAATATTAGTACTACTAAGTAAACCAACATTTGATGAAATAATGAGGTCAATTAATGTACTAGAGTTTTCAGTGACACGTGTTGGTTGTAAGATTATTTGATGTACTCAAATTAATCTGAATATAATAGTTAATTTATCGATTATAACAGTAACCACAACCTACTTATGTCTGAATTTTGGCACCACCAAGGAATTAGCGCCCTAGGCTAGTGCCCGGCTGATTTGTTTTTAGGTGACCCTGTCTTTTGCAATCTTCACTGTTCGCTGTTGTACCGAAATTAAATCACTCTTCGTCGTTTTATAGCTTTCACATTAGCTCGCCTCCGAACAAGTATATGCATAATAAATGTTGCGGTAAAACCAGTGAACGCAACACAATTATATTTTAATTCTCCGGGAGAGTAAATTATGATAAATATAATAAAGCTTTCAGAGATAATTCTGAAGAAAAGCCACATAAATAACAACCCGAAAAGGTGTGTTCTGCAATAGATAATTCGCCCTACAACAGCAAGCACGTAACATAAATTTAATATTTTCCTTATTCGCGTTTTAAGTAGCTTTATGATTTATGTTGGGAAAATGGTTTATTCACAAATGCTAAAATATTACTGTGGATCACGAAAATCTTCTGATGTGACAGATGACTGCGTTTCCATTTGACGTTTATTTATAGTAAGTAGAAGGCACCAACGCCGGATACGGAATTGTATTTATTTTATAATACTTCATGGCCCGCTATCATCCATGTGACTTCGCTCCTGGCACGACGCTCGCACGAAGTCCTATTGCACCCGGCTTGGTCACGTACATTCTGTTGCTCTACCCATCGAACGTAATTGTTTTGGAGCCTTGGTTTGTGTCGTTAATACGAAGTTCAATATGAATCTACCGCACAATAGCCTGAGATACATATTTCTAGGAACGAATTGTTGGAAATACTGGCGTGACCAAAGTGATATTAAGTTTAGTACAAAACTTTATTATTAGATGAATCCGTTGCCATGGCTGCTGAGTGGTTGCGTCAGAAGTATCAATAACTTTGTGGTTGCCAAGGAATATGTACCTAACCAGTGTTCTGCCTAAAAATGAATTTATTTTGTTGTTCTTGCACTATATTTAACAGAAATTAAGAATTAAATATATAAAATACTTTAACCACCAAGCATGCGAATATTTCCTTGAAGTTGAAGAATATTTAGTTTAGTTAAAAACTGACTATTATTCACGTTGTTTGAAAAGTTGTTGCCGAAACGAAGTGATTATGTGAGTTTCCTTTTCAGGATTATAAGGCAACCAAATATACAACATTCCTATCTCATAGTTGCTGATATTGAAAACTGTGTTCTGTATGCAAACGTGAGTCAGGAAGTTGCGCAGTAATTTCACATAGTATTTTCCAGAAAGATGTTGACCAATATGTGGGTCACTAAAAGGAATGTTGATATGTATATTTGACATAATTTATTGTATTTAATTACGCATAATATATAATAATAATAATAATAATAATAATGGATTTTATTGATAGATAAACAAATATACAAAGTGAAAATTAATAAAAAAATATAATAGTGAATCTATCAAAGGGCAGAGTTCGCTGTTACCCAGAGTATGAGGAACTGCGCTCTTCCACTTTTCCCCAAACGCCCACCAAGGATGAATGAAACAGGAAGATATCTTTAGATTTAGATTGAGAATCACATGAACTTAGTTCGTTACCATTTTCCAAGGTGGGCCAATTTCATAAAACGAATACAAATATATATCTACACACACAATCACATAAACACACATAAAAATAAAAATACAGACGGACTTATATTATACCGATAAAGTATGAAATAGACTAAGCTGAAGGCAAACAAATTAAAATTTTACAAGATTGAACAAATTTAAAATTTAACAGTTAAAATCAAAATTAGAAATTAGAAATTACCCATTAACAGCATTTCCTTCAGCTTTTTCTTGAATGAAAATAAGGGTAGCCTTTTCATGTCATCCGGAACCTTGTTATATAGCTTAGCAATATTGTAAGAATAAGACGATTGAAAGAGATCTGTGTTGTGCTGAGAAATTGTAATATGATCTTTGCGACGAACATTTATGTTGTGGACATCTGTACGAAACTTGATTTTATTGTACAGATAAGATGGTTGTTGCAGGGTTATCATTTTATGAAAGAGAACACAACTGTGCAAAATTCTTCTCTGATCTATATTAAGCCATCCAACCTCCTTTAGATGTTTAGTGACATGCTCCCGTCTCCCTAAACCACAAATTAAGCGAATACATGAGTTTTGAATAAGTTGAAGACGTCGCGCGTCAACTTTATTAAGCATTGGGCCATATACACTATCAGAAAAGTTGAGGTGAGATAGTACTAATGAGTCACATAAGAAGATTTTACATTTTTTTTTGAGTATACTCCTATTATTGTAGATTGTTTTTAAGTTACAGAATGCTCTTTTTGTAATCATTGTGACATGCTGAGAAAACCTTAGGCGATTGTCAATTGCTAATCCCAAATTTTTTTCATGCTCTGAATGCGAAAGTATTTTATTATTCACTTGTATACTAATCAAGTTCGAACATCTTTTACGCGCGGCATCTAAATAAAATAACCTTAGATTTGGAAGGATTTATTTCAAGGCAAAATTTGGTGGAGATAGACACTAGTGAGTCAAGGTCATAATTTAGATTCGTGCAAGCGGTTAGCAAATCCCCTTCGGGAAAGGACATGTATATTTGTGTGTCGTCAGCATAAAAATGAGCATAAGAATAGCGTAGATGTTAATAAAATTGAAAAGTATACAAAGTAAACAATAGAGGACCTAGTATGGAACCCTGCGGAACTCCATTTTCTACTAAGGCAAAATCAGACTCCATTGCTGCCAAGATAACAGATTGAAATCGTTGTGCCAAATAATTTTTTAACAGTAACTTAGCTTGATCAATGAAACCTATATATTAGTGGAAGATGGCTAAAAGTAATTGATGTTTTATCCTATCAAACGCTTTGGAATAGTCGAGTAATATGAGCAAACATAAATTATTTTGATCTATAGAAGTGAGAATGTCAACCGTTACTTTAAGCAATGTCGTAGTGCAGCTAAATCCAGATCGAAAACCTGACTGATGCGATGGTAAAATATTAAATTCATCAAGGTGTACTCTTATCTGTTTGAAAGGCAACAGAGAATGCTAATAGGGCGTAAATCTTTTAGTTCTTCTGGATTAGTATCCTTAGGTAAAGGAATTACACGAGATTTTTTCCATATAGCAGGGTAAACTCCTTTCTCTATGGCAAAGTTAAAGATATGACAAATATAAGGCAGAATGTAAGGATAAGCATATAACAACATACTTATACTGATATTATCTACTCCTATGGCTTTGGACTTAAAAGATAGAATAGTTTTATATATTTCAATATCATTAGTATGTTTAAATGAGAAGTTTGCTATATTATCTCTAGTGCTATTTGCATAATGGTTTAATATATCAGAATCTAGAGTTAAATCACTGTTTGACGAAGTTATAAAATATTTGTTAATTGAATCTACATTATTTAGGCTGTCTGGAATGGAACGATTTTTTTGTTTAGTATGAACGTCCAGATCTTTCAGCTGTTTCCAAACACCTTTTTTATTGCCCCTCGTATTATTTAAATTAAATTCCAAGTATGCCTTTTTTTCCCGCTTTATACAATAATTGGTTAGGCTTTTTAGATCATTGTAGTAATTCCAATCACGTTCTAGTTTGCTCTTTTTGGCAAGGGCTTTATGCCGAAGAGACATCATAACTATAATATTGTCCGTTAACCACGGAGACTTTTTTTACGAATCATAACAGTTTTAATTAGTGCATGAGATCGAATAGGTTAAGCAGAATTATGTTGAAACAATTAACTTTATCATCGATATCAGTTAAATGAAATATCTGATCAAAATTTGCATTTTTCAGGTCGTTAATAAATCTCACATGATCAAAAAATTTATAATCACGAAAAGTATAATGGAAAGATTCACATTTATACTTCCCCCTACCCACAGTACAGGACACAAGGCAATGATCGGAGAATATAAAGGAAGCGGCTGACACATAAGTATTCTTTATTGGAATACTATGTGAGCAGCAAATAACGTCAATTAACTTAGCACTAGTAATGTATGTAATAATATACTTCTTTCAATACCAAATATAGAATTGTAATAATGAAAAATCTTGAATTATTATTATTAATTACCTACCATAGATACCATTAACGTAGTCACGCACCTAGATACTAGAGGAACCTTTTTTAATATAAAAATAATAAAAATAAACAACTTACTAGTAGTAGATACGCAACATATACTTCTTCTCTTAAAAAGAAGCAGTCAAACATTTAAACAATCAATAGCGAATCTAACTATTTTTTTAGAAAGTGAATAACTCACATCTGAGTTAACAATATGTAAAAGATAAGCAGGCCTGTCTGTACTAATTGTAGACTCTACTCCATGCTTATTTATACAAATAATTTTATCAGTACAAGATATCACCTTGGAAGGTCCTTCGTACATTGGCGATAAAGAGGATCTTAATTTCTCTTTCCTAATAAAAATATAATCATATGTTTGTATGCGAGGATTGACATATAATAATCTATCTAAAATATAATGTTTGAAATCTGTCACATTGAGATTATTAAAATGTTTACATAATTTAGCTACAAAAATTGGCAGAAATGTGTAATCCTGAGAATTAATAAACAATTCTCCAGGAAGGCGTAGCTATTGGCAAAAAAGGTTGGGTGTAAATCATCTATTCTTTTGGCATAGCTCGCAAACCGAAATGAAATGATAGGAAGTTCACTCTTCCTATACCTGGTATTAAATCTGGCAATCAACCTTGTTTTTTAGAGTTCTGTGAAATTTGTCAACCAAACCATTACTTTGAGGATGATATGCTGTAATATGTATTCTATGAAATCTTGAAATTCTGAAAATTGTGAAAATAACCTAAAGTCAAATTGAACGAACCTTTCTCCTGTAATGTTACATAAAGGGTATGTCTCTGGACAACGAGTAAAACGTCCAATTACAGTAAGAATGTAAGAGCAACCTCCAGGAGTGAATGGGTCCACAATATTTATGTGAATGTGTTCAAGACGTCCTCTAGGGAATTTACCGATTGGAGTTTTTGTGCTTTTATTTATTTTAGCTGTCTGACGATTAGTACAATTTTAAAGGGGTAGCTGTCACTTCAAGGGGGTTGAAGGGGGAGGTATAAAATTATGCTCAAAAATGTCATTTTAGAATTAAAATAACGCGATTTTACTCACAAATTGTTAATTACGTAGATAATGAATTTATCCGTTAATTGTGGACCTCGCTGTATAAAAATAGAGTATTATTCGTATCAGCCACCATGAAAACATTGCTTTGTAATGCATTTTTGTCCATTAAACTTTCACGATAAAGAAACGCCAATGCAGTTCGGTTTACAAGGAACAGATATTTCTGCCAAAAATTACACTTCAAATTCAGTTAGCGGTTACACGTTATCGATTCACTTTGTTTTGAGTCTGACTTCGTGTCTGAGTATAACTTAACAAGTTGAAGCAGTGATTGTTTTACCGTGTTAACGGTCCCGACCCAAACCAAATTATTCATATTTCTCCCGCTTACAAATACTGTAATTTGCGACTGGAATAACGCATCATCTTGTCATATAAGATAAACATGTTACCTCTCTGGAAATTCCTCAATACATTACATTGTAAACACCAACCTCGAAGTGGCATTCAATAATGGTGAATTTGCATGACAGATTGTTGTATTTTCTGGATATGGATACGAGCACTTTACAGGGAAACTATGTTTAATATTGAAATTAGTTCAGGTAGAATTGAAATTATAGTACAGGCTATGAGCAATAATTTTATTTATCTACGACTAATTTTTAGAAATAAATAATGATACAGTTTTTTTACTTTGCTGCAAAATGTATATTAATTAATGCTGCTACAATTGAGAAATTGAACTGGAGTTAATACGATCAGAACTACTATTTGTAAAAGTAATATTTTTATCATCAATTATAGTAGATTTCGAGTTGCAGGCTTCGGTATTGTACTCTGTCTTGAAATAGCGTCAGCTGTGGTCAACTTACTTTTTAGGGATTGGTCGATATATTCCTCGGCTTCTTCTTCTGCTACCATAAAATTATGCGTAGGTGACTATCTCAGAGTGCGGGTTCTTTCCTTGGCCGCGTGGCATAGTTCGCCCGTGTTGGTTATTGTTTAATGTTCCGTAACCAGGACATTTGTTTACGCCCTACTCCTCTCTTGCCTTCAATTTTTCCTTGTAGGATTAGTTGTGGTATTCTGTATTTCGGTCCTCTTAAGATGTATCCCAGGTAGTATATCTTGCGTTTTTTAATGAAGTTAAAGAGCTGTCTCTCCACATTCGCTCTTTGCAGTACGTCGTCGTTACGAATTCTATCTACCCAGGATATGCGGAGCAGTCTTCTCAGTAACCACATTTCAAAAGCTTCCAATCTATTAATTGATGTGACTTTAAGTGTCCAGGTTTTCATTTCATAGAGTAAGATTGACCACACATAGCATTTGACTATTCTGTACCGGATCAAAAAGGACAGATTTTGGTTGCATAGGGAGTACCTCAATTTAGTGAATGCCTGCCTCGCTTGCTGTATGCGGCATTTTATTTCATGTTGTGGATCCCTTTCGTCATTTTATAAGGTACCCAGATATTTAAACGTATGCGCTCGTTCTATGGGCGCATTATTTATATTTATGGCGACATTTTGCAGGGGTAAGGGATTTGTGCTCACAATCATGGGTTTTGTTTTCTGAGCATTAATTTTCAGGCCATTATCCCTACCCACTATGTTTATTTTATTTACCAGCCGCTGAAGGTGTTCGTGGTTAACAGTAATAATTACTATATCGTCGGCATATGTTATATCTGATATCACTGTACCGTTTACTTTTATCCCGCTTGTTTCGCTTTCCAGAGCGATAGAAAATATGTTTTCAACGTAAAGGTTAAATAGCATCGGTGACAAAATGCACCCTTGACGGACACCCTTCTTCACTTCAAATTCGTCTGAGTTGATTGAATGATCCAATTTGACACGCGCCTTCTGATCCCAGTACAAATTCTGTATGATCTTGTCTTTTTGGTCGATGTTAGCGTTATGAAACAATCTCAGGAGGGTATCGTGCCTGACATTGTCGAAGGCCTTCTCGTAGTCAATGAATTCCTCGGCTACCTGTGTCGGTTTCCAGCATCCATGACGTTTTAGGCCAGTTATATCGCTACCCTTGTCATTGTACAATGTAGCCGAAGATCTTCGATAGCAGTGGCCTGTATATCTACCAGGATTTGGTAATTTCAAATACATTGCTATTTGTCTTCCTATGAGGGCAAATTCATTTTTACCAATTTGCTGTGTAGTTTATTTAGATTTTTGGTAATTTAAAAGAAAAGAATTTCCTATTGCTACTACACAAGTCCATGCTAAATTTTTAGGGGGTCATATGATACCGCTTGAAAATGTATAATTTTTGTAATCCTAGAGAAATAAATCCCTTTTAGCCTTATGCCGTACATTTTAGGTAGGACATGGGACAGCCGCGGAAAAGTGAATCGTAACCCACGGGGGTTGCATTTTTCAAACAATCTCGTACGGTTTACGTTTATTTGGACTGTATTTATATCTGTGACTCTTAAAAAGAGAATGCCGTACAAAAATAATGGAACAGAAGTACAGGGATAATTTTCGTTTTCCGAAAAGTCACCTCCGTGTACTAAGGTGATACGACACCGTACGACTTTTATGAAATTCGATTTTTATATCAACAGGAATGAACTTTTTTGCTATGCCGTACAAATCAGTTCCTACACCTCTATTAAGGGTGGTGATTTGATCCTGTACGGCATTAATTCCAAAATATTGTACGACATTTAAAATCTTTTTAAAAAATGACCCGTCTAAAAAGAATGTTTATTATCAATGTAAAAATCAATCAAAAATCATCCCCGAGAAAGGGAAAAACTCACGTTTTCTAGGGTAATTTTATTTCATACTGTACGGATATTTATTTTTGTTGAATTAATATAGGTTAGAGTTTTTATTTTACAACAAGTTTGTTGCAATCGTAGCATTAGCATTCTGTTGGTAATATGCGATTATTACACTTAACGCGTCAGGCTTATAACTTGTAATTCAGCGCTCGGCGGAGCACGTAGCCCGGAGAGTAGCTGTTGGTTGCAGTCTGGTTACGTTCCTTATAATAAAATAAGGATTATATAGAGGAGCTTGCGACAGAAAAATCTTGTTTTAATATATGTATATATATATATATATATATATATATATATATATTGAACTGAAAAAAAAAAAAAAAATTAGAAAAACAAAGTTATCTCAGATGTTTATGTCATAGAATATTTAGAATTTGAAGAAAATTGTGCTATTTTTCATTGAAGAATTTTTATTTAATAGTTCAATTTGCCGAATGAATAGATAAGTTTTTTTGATTTCTATTAATTGAAATTGCAAAAAGCATTAAATAATTTTGAGCAATTGGTATTTCGCAAACATAATGACGAAATATTGTTTATACAATATTATTATTTTTATTTGAGGAATTTGAAGAGGACTTTTCCATTAAATAAAACAAAATAATTTTGAAAGAAAAATAATTTTTATATTATAACAAAATCATTTGTGTTCTATAATAATTTTAATAATACCGATAATACTAATATTAAAAATTAATAAAAATAATAATAATACTGATAATCATTACATTGAAAATATTAGACTAATTACAAAATATTGCTCTTTTCGTTAATAAGAATTGATCTGCGCTAGAACTGGGTACAGAATTATCGTTTACATTATCTATTTCTTATCATGATCATTCTCATAATTTGCATTTTTCATTGAAAGAAAATCTGACTCAATCTCTACAAGTTTCACCTCTTCATCAAGACAATCTACATTAGTAATACCGTCAACTACATAAATTTTCTCGGAATTAGCACAATCAGTTAATTTATATACTTTACAAAATTTATTACACTTCAATCCCAATTATCTACAAAAGCTTCTCTCGGTACAAAGAAGTTTACAACAACAATGCAGGGGGCGAGCGTGGGTGCGTCTTTACTATGTACATACTTCGATATGCGATGTAAAGCAACGTAAGGCGCGGTTAGTACTTGGAATGGGTGACCGTTCCAATGAAGACCGCGTCCTCGCCTCACACATCTTCCAGCGGCTTGTATATCAGTGTATGCGCGGAAGCTATACAACCTTAGGCGAGGGATGTATAGGGGATATACCATCCTTCGGAGGGGATGTAAAGCCGTCGGTCCCTTGTCTATTAAATGTTAGGCAAGTAAAAGATCCCTACTCTTTTTAAGGGAAGAGGTTCGGCAAAAATTCCTGGTTGGGGGTAGCTCGTCTACAGGCGTCGGTGTTAGGCCTCAGTAGCGGAAATAGGCCGACGTTAAATAAATGTAAAAAAAAAAACAACAATGCAATTTTTTGGGAAGTTCATCATGGATTATAAGAAAATTCATTGATTAAAATATCATCTTCTTTCCAACCGAATTCACAGGGTTGGTGAGAATTTCCTAACCAGGTTTGGTATTGGAGGTAGACCCTTTCTGCATGCTTCTTTAAAGCCTCATCAGTTGGAGGAAGCGACTTTATTAACAAATTCTTTACAATTTTGGAAATCCTACCTATAATTATTCAATGATAATAACGGAGCGGAAGGAGAGGCATTATAAAATTTCAAGACGACAGATCTAGCAATTTCGTACAATTGAGATTCATCAATAAGAGGATCATTAAATATTTCAACAGATTTTGACAGGATTTTATTTCTTTCAATGAGTTGGAAATATTATTTTTGCCAATATTACAAAAACTAGTTCTGTGACACCCACAAAAAGCATGGAGAAACATGGGAAATATTACAATTCTTTGGAATATAATATTTGTACTTCTGAGATTTTGTACAAAATTTGTTGACATGAACATTAATTTTCATCTGCTGAAAAAAGAGAAAATGGTAGGCTGGCATTGACGATCGGCAGCTGTTGTGTCTCTCTAGTAAGGGCCGGTTTGTCAATGAAGGGTTAACACTTAACTATAGGATAAATGTCAAACGAAACAATAGGTATCGTTTTGTTTGACAGTTATTCTTTGGTTACTAGTTAATCTTGTATTGATAAATCGGCCCTTAGCGTTGTAACATGTATCATATCTTTTATAAAGTAATTAAATTATAAATTTATAAATTATACATGTCAAAATTATTAAAATTTAAACTATATTATAATATAATAAATAATATATAAATTATTATACTTTATTTTTTTTAAATATATACTCATTCAACACAGGAATATGTTACGCTTTTCCTCTGTTCTGGCCAAAAGAATGCTCAAAACAGAACAAAAGCACAACACATCGGCGAACGGCTAGCTGGTATAGTACGGGAGCTTAAATGGGCCGTGATCAGGGAAAAATCAATTTTTTTATTTTTATAGAAAATATTCTGTGTTAATCAGTCTAAATTTTGTCAATAAAAAAAGAGCAGTTTAAGGTAAATCATTAGTGATATTTAGAGGGCGCCATCTATAGTATATTCAGTGCTGCTCTTTAAATTTTCAAAAACAAATTTCAATAGACAAATTTGAGTTATCTGAAATGTTCAATTAAAACGAGAATAGTTTAAAATAAATGTATATTAAAAGAGAAAATTGTTGATTGCTATAAAAAGTATGTACAAAAAAATATATTTTAATATAATAAATTCAAGTCGTTGAAATTAATTTAACAATAAAATAGGTATTACCAAGTCGCAGATCGGGAGTTGGTTGATTCTGGCGAGGAGTTCCCTAGCAGTTCCAGCTTCCAGCAGTCTTGGTCCTTTGTTCTATATCTAGCGGTGATGGGATCAGTTCATATATAACCAGTAGTTCTTAGCAAAGCATAAATATTTTGTGGTACTTTATTTGAATAAAATTTGAATAATTCCACTGGGGAATTTAGGTAATTACGTACTCCAGCAATACGTGCTCCAAAAATACATATATCATAAGCTCAATTATGATGATCAAGCCTCAAGGTATTCTTATAATTATATAAGACAAGATGAATCACGAAAGTAAATTCTGATTTTCAATTCGGATTAAATCTCAAATTTAAATTTAAAATAAATTCTAAATTAAATTTTGATATTATTTAAATTAATCTGGATATTTATTTAATCTGGATATTATTTAATCTGGATATTAAATAAACTGGATATTTAAATAAATTAATCTGAATATTATATAATCTGGATATTATAAAATCCGGATATTTATTTAATCTGGATATTAAATAAACTGGATATTTAAATAAATTAATCTGGATATTTTAAAATTGGTATGAACTGAAGCCATAAGGGAGAAAAATAGATTAGCTACACCCATTGATAAACGTGAAACTATATAAAAAAATTACAGATATAATACTTTTAAAAAAACGATAAAAAATATATGTTGAAATAATAGTTACTAAAATTTTAATTAATAAAAGATTTACCTCTTTCTGCTGTAAGCACACTATTAAATTTACGACCCAAAGATGTAATCTTGAAGAATTACTATATTTCGTAAATGAGTTCAAAAGTGGTCTGCCAATCTCAAAAGTCGAATTGAAAATGGCCGTTCTTTAGTTCTATTTGAATAAAAAAAAATAATTTCGTACCAGAAAAGAACTTTATAAATCTAAAGGAACTAAGTTGAAATAGCAGCATTCGCAAAAGTAAAGAAACCTAATTTTAATAGCTAGTGTTTATACCAATTGTGACTTTAAAAATGCATTCTGTAAATGGTAGCGCCACCTGGTATCGAATTATGTAAGTACCACCACTATACAAATAAACGACTCTGTAAACACTAAACTATTAATATCTATACCAATAGAGGTCAGTGCTTTACATTAATTTGTTAATAAAGTCTGCTATAATGTTTGACAAACTGATTGTTACGATTTATTGGAAATTATCATAGGATAACCTATAAATCATAGAGGTAAGTAATTATTTAACATTAAAACCTAAATATTATGAATAATAGAAAGTATGAATTGACATATTATATACCTGTATAGTTTCACATTAATCATTAAGTGTTAACTGTAGTTAAATAAAGTTATGTTTTAGGATGAAGCTGCCTGGAAGACTGGAAACTGTACAAAAAATGATAAATTGAAATAAAATATAACTAAACTATGATTAATATACAAGACTTGTTAAAGTATGGTATTAACAATAACAGTACAAAATTGTTATACACTATATTTAACAAATAGTTGCAATCCTCAGTGAATTTCAGCTACAAAAATCCATCAATGTGTTATACAGGGCGTGTTAAGCATAAGGAAATATGGGAAAATTTGAATAAATGGTAAAATTATTCAAATATTACAAATAGAATGTACTTTTTTGCCAAAATTTAATTATAATTTTGGCTCAAAATCTATCTCTTGATATTTTTTACCAAAATGCATAGTATCTGCCCTTGAGATCGTATGTTTAATAGGTCGTTAATATAGATGTTAAAGAGTATCGGCCCCAACACCGTCCCCTGAGGAACTCCATATTCGAATGATTTTGATTCGCTCAAATTGTAATCTACCTTAACATATTACTGTCCATTTTTTAGATAACTTTCCATTAGTCTAAAAGCATTGCCACGGAAACCTATATGTTCCAATTTATTGAGTAATAAATCATGGCTCACCGTGTCAAATGCTTTGGCAAGGTCGACAAACACACATAGGACAGGTTGGTTATCATCAAGGGATTGGTAGAGATTTTTATTTCGTCTAGACCTGGTGCTTTACCTGATTTAAGTTCCATCATGGTTTTCCGTATTTCATTTGCATTTGTAGGTCTGAGATATATTGCATTACAATTTTTTTAGTAGTGTTTTTAAATTCATTATTTTGATTTATTTTAATTTTTTGTGCTAGTTTCTTTCCTACATTAGAATAATGGTTAATGAATTCATTTGCAATTTCATTAGTGTTGGTAATTATTGTGTAAATACATTTTAAAATGGTTAATGAACTCTTTACTGTCTAGTGATGGTGATCTATATATATTCATTATACTCATTATTAAGTACCATTCTAATTCTTTATCATTAATTTGATTAGAGTTAGAACTTTAAAATTTCAGGAATATAGTTATATTTACTATTTATATAAATTATTACCCGTCGTTTTTGTTGAATTGCCCGTTACTATAGATTACATCTAATAATCTCTAATTGAGTTATACTGAACTAAATATATATTTTAAACAAATTGCTCTCAATTGTCCCACCTTTCGTATAAAATGATTTACTATCAAATAATAAAAATGTCTTCAATGGAAATTGAACTCTGAATATTGTTTATTGATTATGGATACTAATTTAAAGAAAATCCATTAACAGGCGACATGTTTATTAAATTTTAATGAAATAAAATATATAATAGAGCCTAGTTTAATTAGTACTTATCTCTGCATAGACAAGAGTTTCATCTAATTAAAATCAATCAAGACAAAAATTTCAAAAGGTTCTTCAAACTGCATTTAAAACTTATATTACATAGAATTAAATACCCAAGAAATTAATTATGAATGAGCTTAAGGATGAGTTTAAACCTTAATTGGAATTATAAGAAATTCTTATACTTAGTTTGAAGAACCGTGTTGAGGCTGAATAGAGCATGTTAAGCGGTATTGGAACTTTGTTTAATTTAATAGAATAGTCTTTACTTTTCCAAATAAAAACCAAACGATTTGCTGTGAAGTAATCCCTGCACAAATAAAACAGAATGGAATGCAAATATTGGAATCGGCAGAACACTGTGTAAATATCGATAGCACCAGAATAACATTATTTTTAAAAGTTTTTATTTGTTTGGTTTTATGTTTGACTAGAGATAATAATAAAACATTGCTCTCCGTCCGTTTATCGATGTTGTTCAGATACTAATAGCACCGAGCAATTTATGTTATATTTGCACATGAATACCGCCTATGATCCGTACTATATTAGTAGCTCACAAAATGATATTTGATATATTCACAACACCAAATAATTACCAGAGGACTTAAACTTTAAAATAATTCTTCCTTTTATTATACAGGGTGTCCCATAAGTCATGGTACGCAGCAATACATACATACACAAATTTAACGATTTAACCAAACTTACCTCAGTCCAAAAGTTGATTTCAACAGAGATACAGAGTGTCAAAGTTAAATTTTTGTTTCTTATAATTTAATAGTATCTTGAAATATTTTGATATAATTTGGTGATTGGGGTTTTTTGAGGCGAGGGATTCAAATCTATTCATAGTTTTTCTGTTATTTGTAGAGGGGCTACCTACGGTAGTTTGCGTGCCTTTTGCACGTCATATATTTTTAATAATAATAATAAATCGGCTTTATTGCACCAAAAAAACATCTTGAACACAATCAAACATTGCATACGAAGAAAAAACAACAATGAAAACTCTATATGGAAAAATGCAGCCAAAGCATGGCGAAGTCTAGCTGTAAGCTACTCCTATTTAACCACAAGACGGTGACATTTTTTCACAAATTGAAAAAAATATAATATAGAATTTAAGCGTCACTCTACATAACAAAAACTAGTTTGTTACTTACCTACCGCTTTTCTAGAACAGTTAATTACAAAAAGGGCTGGGCACAGAATGTACGAAAAGAAAATAAAGATAATACATGTGTGTTCTATTGCATACTGAATAAATAAGTTTTAAATTTATATCTAAATTTATTAATATTGAAAATTTTAAACTCATTAGGAAGATAATTAAATAATTTGATGTCATTGTATGTAAAACTTCTTCTAAAGAAGGCTGTCTGATGATGTGGCATCATAAATTTATTTTTATTCCGAATATTACAAGAATGTACATTTAACGAGCTACGAATTTATTTTCCAAAAGAGACGTGGAGTGGAAGTGTGTATGCCTACAATTTTGTGAACAAAATTCCCCAGGTGATGTGTTCTACGATTGTTCATATTCAACCACTTATTGTCCTTTATTTTATGCGAAATATGTTCAAATTTCCTGATTTCATAAATAAGTCGGCAACAGGTATTCAGAACTTTTTGTATGCGATATTTATTCATGTTATCAAGACATGGGCCATAAATAAAGTCACAATAGTTGAAATTGGAGAGAACAAGTGATTCACAAAGCATTTTTTTTAGTTTGGGATTTAGAATATCACGGGTGAGTCAGAGTCAATGATTACTCCCAAATTTTTTGCGTGGTCAATAACAGGCAAGGAGGCACCATCAATCTTAATTTTTAGGTCCTCTTTTGTTTCTATTAGCAAATATAATTACGTTAGACTTTTTTGAATTCAATTTTAAATCATGGTCCTCAGATAGTTGCTTAATGGTTAGCAGTTCCGAATTGATTGGTCCGTAGCTTCGATATAATTATTTGCATTAATATGCGGGTACACCTGAGTATCGTCAGCGTATGCTTGGATTTTACACGATCTCGCAGAGTTTAAAATATTCGAAGTGTAAATAATAAAAAGTAGAGGACCTAAAATTGATTCCTGCGGTACACATGAAAGTATATCGATCTCAGGAGAATAAACATTGTCAATTAAAATTTTTGCATTCTACCATGCAAATACGAATTAATAAGTGAAACTGAAAAATTATCAAAGACAAAATATTGAAGTTTAGATCAAATCAGATTATGGTTAATCGTATCTAAGGCTTTTGAAAAATCTAACAACACCAACACGCTGACCATTCCCTTATCCTGAGCCTTAATCAAGTCATCAGTAACAGTAGCCAATGCTGTGGCAGTACTATATCCCTTTCTAAATCCATACTGGGAATCGGGCAGTAAATTATGAGAAATAATATAATGATTTATATGGTCATATAAAATTTCTTCAAAGACTTTAGATGAAGCTAATAAAATACTAATAATTCTAAGGTCTGAAAAAGAAATAGGGTTACTACTTTTAGGTAAAGGAATTCCAACCGCAATTTCCCAGGCTTGAGGGAAATAGCTTTGCCCGATACAATAATTGATTATATCAATAATGAAAAGATCAATAAACGGACTACAGTATTTTAACACAATAGATCAAAGTAACATATGCTTCCGCCTTAATATTATATAAAACTTTATCAATTTCATCTCAGTAGCGAGTGTAAACGTGAAAGTACTATTTTCAATATACTTATGATTGTTATAAAAATTTATTTGATCATTGTACGTATTAACATACGCACCGATACCACCACCTCTGCCTCTTCTATCTTTGAGGAAGAACCTGTATCCAGGTATTGATATTACTTGCGAGTCCACATCATCAGAAGCTACGTTTCAGTTACCACAATTACATCAAAATCCTCCTCCTGAACTAAAGTTGAAAAATTATTAAAACTTATGAAAATTGATCTTATATTAATATATTTTTTTCATAACATACAGCAAACAACTCGTAAATTTTATAAAAAAGTAAAACATAATACATAATTAAGTAGATGAAAGAAAATATTAGATAAAATATTTCAAAGACAAACAAGAAATAATAATAATAATAATAATTATACAGTAATACAGTGAAATAACAGTGCCACAGCTGGTAAGTAAATAAAAATAAAAAAATAACAAAGAAAAGCAAAACGTAAGCCAAACAATCAAATATAATCGAAATTCACTTATATAAATAAGGTAAATTGTCTGTTGTTTTTTTATTTATTTTTTGAGTAAAAAATTCCTGCTTTCCTGTCTTTTTTACGTAAAATACCTTCTAAATGTCGCTGACAGTTTTAGAGGTATTCGGTTTTAAAGTATTCAGTGTAACTAATTTAAATTATGATTTAGGGATGTACAATTTGAAAAATTGTACATCCCTTTTGATTAAAACAAAAACAGTAAGAGATGCTTTCAAAATTAATATCTGTCAAACTTACTCGTTGTTCCTCAGCATTTTCTGTGTTGGTAAAAAATATCTAATAAAATTAATTTTAAAATGACAAGGCATAATTTATTTTAAAACCAAGAGAGATGCGCGATATGGTTTGCGTATATCCGCAAGAAAATTTTGGACGCAGAGCCCGTCGTCGATATCTAGAAATGAATCCAAATAGGAGGCAGCCGGAATTTGAGTAATTTCATAATATTTACAGTAGATTGGGGGAAACTTGTTCCTTTCGTCCCAAACAAGATATCGTGGCATGCCCAAAAATATTGCTGTGCAGCAGGAGGAGGCTGCAGAAAATCCAGAAATAAATATGAGGTGTATGATGGTTGCTGCTACTGGATTAAGTAAGTCATCAATTTCAAGGATTTTTCGTGAAGAAAAGCTTTATCCGTACCATTTTACGCCTATTCGAAATCTATTGGAGGCCGATCTTCAAGCCAGGTTGGTTACAGTTTTCTCGTCGTGCCCAGCAAAACAGAGATCCAATGTTGTTAAATAAAGTGTTATTTCCGGACGAAGTCAACTTTACATGTAGAGGTGTATTTAACTTTTGAAACAATCATGTGTGGGACTTTTTGATAACAATTTTTTTGAAGTTACCACCCAATTTAAACATGCTGTATGTGATTATACTTAAATTTTCTATAAACTCAGCTAGGCGATTTCTTGGATAATGTACCACTAAATTTAAGAGAAAATATGTTTTTTATGCAAGATGGAGCTTCACCGTATTTTTATACAGGTGAGAAACTTCTTAAATACAAATTTTCCTATGCGCTGGATAGGTCGTGGGAGTAATATGCCTTGACCTGTGCGGAGTCCAGATTTTAATCCGTTGGAATTTGCATATAGGGGTACATGAAATCTCTTGTGTATTAAAATGCAATGAATAATCGAAAATAATTATTGCAGAAAATTTAAAATGCAATCAATTCACTTCATTAAGGATTTATTAGAGTTAATAATGCAAAACAGTTGCCTAGCCAGAGCCTGCACCGGGACCGACCATGCAACCGCGGTGACGGATTTCAGGATCGGGCGGAACAGGTCTGGGTCGGCGAAGACAGACTTATTAGTTCTCCTCAGTATGCTATAGGTCATGGAGCAGACAAATGACAGTGGCCAACCTGCTAGTCTTATACAGACTAATGTATATGGTATAGTGGTGAGAGGTAATTGAATCCTCTCAGTTCGAAACCGGTCTATGTCTGGTCAGGGAGTTGACAAATGACATTGGCTACTAATTTTTCATGATTTGTAAGGTGTAATTCAATGCAGGTCGGGGTATTTGCCCGCTGAGTAGTTGTTTCCTGTAAATCATGTATAATAACAGTATATAGGTTAAGTCCACCAAGGGCTGAAGGTCGCCGCTCTCGGTACTTGCAAAATGGCAAGTCGCTATGTACCACGGAGACATCTATGATATCTGGTGTATAGTAGCATTAGACCACATGAGAGGATTCAATTACCTCTCACCACTATACCATATATATATATATATATATATATATGAAGTGTTGTTGTACTTCCGGGTGTTCTCCCGCGTCGATGGTCGACTCCTCCAGGAGTCGCGGTTGTCTAAACGACGTTTCGGCAGAATCTCATCTGCCATCTTCATGTTCTCGCTGAAAGCTGCCTACTGACCATCGACGCGGGAGAGCACCCGGAAGTACAACAACACTTCATTTAACACCCGCGAAAACCTAAAAAACAACATATATATATAGTAATATTTTTACATAATAAATCTGCCATTGCTCTGTGTATCATTACTTATGGGACACCCTGTATATCCAATTTTGTAACAAATCAACCCACACAATGCAAGGTAATATTACATTAATATTGGCTTGACGATAGATATATAACATCCACAGATAGACAGAGAATGATTAGATTTCAAAAAAGGAATTTTTTGTGTGAATTTATATTTTATGATTTATAGCTAATCCAAAAATGGCGGATAATAAACTGCTGGCCACTCGAACTTACACATAGAGAATTTTAGGCAAAATTTAAAGTTCAATATTTTCAACAGGAATGCAAATTTTTGAACGCGGCTTGCAAATTTTAAGAGCTAGTTTTTTTCGGATTAAGCTGCATGACGTATATTTATCGTAGGACCATAAGTTTATTATATACGGGGTGATCAATGAAGTCATGCAAAAAATCAAAAAGTTTGTATGAGTGAAATTTCCGCAAAAAATTTTTTTGGTCGTTGCAATATGGTTCGTTACTAAAGTAACATCAATATCTCTAGACGGTTTTGTCAGTTTTTGGATTAAGGCCCTTGGGCCTTGTACACACTACTCAACATAAAATTTGGATACCGAAATTTTTAAAATGCTATAACTTGACATTGGATTGACGGTTCTTGATGATTTTTGCGGATTTGGAATCCTTATTTCACGTAGATTTTCTATGGTCTATGCATTTTATTTGAGGGTTGAAATTTACACATTATACCGGGTCGATAATAAACAAAAACGTAGCGACAAGAACAAGTTTATTACATTATATTCTACAATGTACAAGATTGCTTAACAACGGCCAAAAGTCAATTCTTAAAAAATTTATAATTCTAATTCTGGTAATTTTTAATAATTAAAAAAAAAATTAACTAAAAAACTAAAAATGAATTTAATTTAAACATAAATTAAAATTACCTAACTAAAATTAGGTACATTAATTTAAAAAAAGAGAAGCTAATATTTTGTTGATCCTCCTGCTCGTAATATTATTTCCCGACATCGATTTGGTAGAGTATCCACAAGATTATTTATAAAATCTTGTGGAATATTCTCCTATTCTTCACGAATGGCCTCACTGAGCGTTTCTAAGGTTTCAGGGGGTACATCAAGAGATCTTACTTTAAGTTTTAAATAAGACCAAACGTGTTCGATGACATTAACATCCGGAGACTTTCCAGGCCAGTCCATCCTATTGATGTTTTGTGCCTGCAAAAACTCTGTAATGTCGAGCAAAAGGAACAACAATAGGTTCCAAAATTTCCTCCTGATAAACAGTAGCATTAATGGTTTGGTTGGTAATGAATAGCTCGGTTTTACCATTTCTTATGATACCTCCCCACACTGTAACACCTCCGCCACCAAATGCTTCTTGAGGGTCCATATTTTCCTCCAAATATCGCTGATTTGGCCTTCTCCAAACTAAAATTCGGCCATCGGAGTGAAACAAATTAAATCTTGTTTCGTCAGTAAATAAACAATGGCTCCACTCTGCATTACCCCAATTCGCATGCCGATTTGCCCATGCCCGCCTATTCGCTCTATGGTGTTGTAATAACCGCACACATTTTGCTCTGCGACGGGCTCTATAATTTAAAATGTTTGGCATTATGTTGTTTTTTTAAAAAAAAATCTCACCTCAAGTTGTTTTTATTTAATGTTCTTCTCACTGTCCTGTCCGAAACTCTCACCCCAGTTTGTTGTCTTAAAGAGTCATTTAGTTTTTTAGAGTTCTTTGTTCTATTCCGCATAGTTTCTCTCATTAAAATTCTTTCGGTTCTTTCGTTTATTTTTTTTGTATGTCCACCCCCATGCCCATAAATATGATCACCAGTAGTTTCGACGCGGCGGATCAAATTATAAATTGTCTTTCGGCTGACATTGTAAATGTGCGCAATTTGCTGCTTTGACATTCCTTCGTTGAGAAGTCGAATGCAATTTTCCCTTTCTGCCGTGGTTAAACGCCTCATATTAATTAAACTTTACAAAATTATAACATTTAAATGTGTCAGATTATTTCTAAAATAATGTAAACAGTTTTTAATTGCATAGCAACAAATTTGTTTTTCCAATGCCTACTTTGAAATTGACGCGTCGCGTAGAAATTACACCCGATCATAATTATGGGCTTGGGGTGGACGGACAAAAAACTCTGTAAAACTGAATGACTCTTTAAGACAACAAACTGGGGTGTGAGTTTCGGACAGAACAGTGAGAGGAACATTAAATAAAAACAACTTGAGGTGAGAATTTATTTTTACAAAAACTTAAATAATGCCAAACCTTAGAGCGGGTCGTACCCTACGTTTTTGTTTATTATCGACTCGGCATAATGTGTAAATTTCAATCCTCAAATAAAATGCTTAGACCATAGAAAATCTACGTGAAATAAGGATTCCAAATCCGCAAAAATCATCAAGAACCGACAATCCAATGTCAAGTTATGGCATTTTAAAAATTTCGGTATCCAAATTTTATGTTGAGTAGTGTGTACAAGGAGTAGGGTGCTTATACCGGAGCTCACTCCTCCCCCTACCACTTTTCTGTGACGTCACAGGGGGCGTGGCCGGGGGGCGGGGCGCGGGGCGCGGGTAATTAGGGTGGTGGGGGGTAATTAGGGTGGTGGGGGGGCAATTAGTGTGGTGGGAGGTAATTAGTGTGGTGGGAGGTAATTATGGTGGTGGGGGGCAATTAGGGTGGTGGGAGGTAATTAGTGCGGTGGGAGGTAATTAGTGTGGTGGGAGGTAATTATTGTGGTGGGAGGTAATTAGAATGGTGTGATGTAATTGTAGTGGTGGGGGGTAACTAGAGTGGCCTGATGTAATTGTAGTGGTGGGGGGCAATTAGTGGAATGATGGGTAATTAGAGTAATTGCATGATGGATAATTATTGTGGTGGGAGGTAATTAGAATGGTGTGATGTAATTGTAGTGGTGGGGGGCAATTAGTGGAATGATGGGTAATTAGAGTAATTGCATGATGGATAATTATTGTGGTGGGAGGTAATTAGAATGTTGTGATGTAATTGTAGTGGTGGGGGGCAATTAGTGGAATGATGGGTAATTAGAGTAATTGCATGATGGATAATTATTGTGGTGGGAGATAATTGTAGTGGTGGGGGGTAACTAGAGTGGCCTGATGTAATTGTAGTGGTGGGGGGCAATTAGTGGAATGATGGGTAATTAGAGTAATTGCATGATGGATAATTATTGTGGTGGGAGGTAATTGTAGTGGTGGGGGGTAACTAGAGTGGCCTGATGTAATTGTAGTGGTGGGGGGCAATTAGTGGAATGATGGGTAATTAGAGTAATTGCATGATGGATAATTATTGTGGTGGGAGGTAATTAGAATGTTGTGATGTAATTGTAGTGGTGGGGGGCAATTAGTGGAATGATGGGTAATTAGAGTAATTGCATGATGGATAATTATTGTGGTGGGAGGTAACTAGAGTGGCCTGATGTAATTGTAGTGGTGGGGGGCAATTAGTGGAATGATGGGTAATTAGAGCGGTTGGTAATTAGAATGGCGGATAATTAGAGTGGTGGGAGGTAACTAGGCTGGTAATAGGTAATTAGATGTAGTGCTGTGTAAGTATTGGAATAGGGTAATTGTTATGGTGGGGATAAGCTTATTCAGATAAAAGCGAAGGAGGAGGAAAATTGCTGTCATTGAATAGACCAGTTGTCTATATTCAGTATGCATTTGTGTACGCTTTGTGGTAAAAATTTTACTCGTAGTGACAACTTGCGGCGCCATCAATTGCAGTCATGTCTAGGGTCACAGAATGAAGGGCCCCCTGCAAAGCAACCTAGAGTTGATTCAACGCCTACAAACATGCAAACATGTAATGACTGTAATGTGACTTTAACGACAGCACAGATGAATTCACATAGAAGAACTCTACAACATAGAAATAATTCATGTGTTCCAAGGGTGGATGGTGTGTTTATTGTCCAAAGTGCATTCAAGAATAGAATTGTCACGTATCGAGTGCACAGCGAAAATAATTATTTAGATTTCATATTGTTCTTCAACGAAATCAGACCGAAAATTATAAATCTCCTCGAAGAAGTATTGAGTGTCCATAGAGCAGTTAAAGTAAATATGGAAACTTTCGCTAGGTATACATTACCTACGCAAGACGTGAGCGATATGAAGTCATTTAATACTTGCAACATAATTTTGGATGAAGGTGTGAATCTAGACGATGTTGTGGATAGCTTTGTGGATTCTATGGTCACGCAAAGTTCAGAGTTTCAAGAACGTGATTCAGGTATGTTTTCATTTGTTAAATTATAAAGATAAAAATTAATGATTATATCATTTTTAGGGTGGGCCCTCGAACGAATTGCTTTTGTAGAAATAAACGTTAATAAGTATAGTCCTCTTCGTGGCTCATCATATATCAAATTGCCGAAGTTCATCGAAAATAAGAAAGCAGTGGTAAATGTACAAAATCAGGATCAATGCTGTTTTGTTTGGGCTGTAACATCATCGCTGTACCTCCCAACTGGTCATGTATCGTTGACATCATCATATCCACATTTTTCAACAGTGTTAAACATAACAGGTATGAGTTTTCCAGTAAAGTTAAAAGATATTTCAAAATTTGAGGAATTGAACAATATCTCGGTTAACGTATACGGGTTAGAAGAAAAATTTGAAAATAACAAAGTAATATATGAAATAGTTGGGCCTTTGTGTTACTCGGGGAGGAAATTGTTTAGACATGTAAATTTACTACTAATTTCTGGTGAATGTAATGTTGATGAAAATCACCGTTGTAACGTAGGTTGTGCGAATAGTCACTATTGTTGGATCAGAGATTTGTCCAAGTTAGTTTCAAGTCAAGTTTCCGGTAGCGATCATAAAAAACATTTTTGCGATGGTTGTTTACTATACTTTAATACTGAACGTCACTTATTTCAACATCAGAGAAACGATTGTAACCATATTTACACAACAACACCCACAACAAATATACGTATTGATAAGTTCGGAAAGGATGTACCTGAAAATATATTAAAATTTGAGAATATCGAAAAACAAATGCAAGTACCATTCGTGGTATATGCCGACTTTGAGTCAATATTAAAACCTATCGCCACCTGCGAGCCAAACCCCGAACGCTCTTTCACGAATAAAACGTTTATACATGAATCTTACTCTTTCGCATATTATATTAAGTGTTCTTTTGACAATTCTTTATCTAAATTTGAATTGTACCGGGGGACTCATGCATCTCAAGTTTTTGTAAATCATATAGAGGCAGATTTACGAAATATATATAATCAATATATGAAAGATATAGTCCCAATGGATACACTCACAGCACAAGAAAGGCAAGATTTTGAAAGTGCGACCCTATGCGGTATATGTGCAAAATCTTTCGAAGGAGCGGACGTAAAAGTTAGAGACCATTGTCACTTAACGGGTAAAGTAAGGTTCGGTGCGGCACATTCCATCTGCAATCTTAATTACAAGTTACCGAGTTTTGTGCCGATAATTTTCCACAATATGAGTGGATACGACAGTCATCTGTTTATCAAGGAGTTGTGCAAACATAAGGATAAAATTAGTGTAATAGCACAAAATAAAGAAAAATATATATCTTTTACAAAACATATTTATATGCACGACTATGTCAATAATAAAGGTGAAATAAAAATGAAATATTTACAACTACGATTTATCGATAGTTTTAAATTCTTATCAGCATCATTACAAAATTTAGGTGCAAATTTAAGCGATGATCAAATGGAGACAACGCGGAGTTTTTATAACGATAGCGATAAGTTTAATTTAATGAGGCAAAAGGGTGTATTCCCATATAGTTTTATGGATAGTTTAGATAAATTAAATAAAACGGAATTACCAACAAAAGAGGAATTTTATGACACTTTAAATAAAGAACATATATCAGATGAGGACTATCGGCGTGCTAACCAAGTGTGGAATCTATTCGAATGTGACAATTTGGGTGATTATTCAGATCTTTACTTAAAATCAGATGTGCTTCTGTTATGTGATGTTTTTGAGAATTTTCGTAGAATTTGTTTAGATAAATATCAATTAGATGCAGCACAGTATTACACAGCCCCTGGATTATCGTGGGACGCTATGTTAAAATGTACCGGGATAGAGCTTGAATTGCTAACTGAAATAGATATAATTCACTTTTTTAAGAAAGGCATACGTGGTGGAATAAGCCAATGTTCGGAAAGGAAACATATTGCAAATAATAAATTTCTACCAAATTACGATCCGAATGAACCATCGTCATTCATAACATATCTAGATGCCACGAACTTATATGGAAATAGTATGTCGAAAGTACTGCCAACAGGGGGCTTCGCATGGTTGTCCGAAATAGAAATCGATGATTTAGACATTATGAGTATTTCAGATGAAAGTCCCCAAGGGTACGTTTTTGAGATTGACATACATTATCCACAACACTTACACGACTTGCATTCAGACCTCCCCTTTTTAGTTGAGAGCATTGCCCCTCCCGAATCAAAATTAAAAAAGCTGATACCAAATCTTAACGATAAGAGAATGTACGTGGTACACTACGTAAATCTAAAGCAAGCTATTAATAATGGTCTGATAATTACGAAAATACATAGAGTTCTTAAATTCAATCAATCGGCATGGTTAAAGAAATACATCGATTTGAACACCGACATGAGAAATAGAGCAACAAATAAATTTGAAAAAGATTTTTATAAATTAATGAATAATGCGGTGTTTGGTAAAACGATGGAAAATGTCGACAATAGATTGGATATAAAGTTGATAACTCATTGGGAGAGTATTAGACGTAGTATGGGGGCAAATGCATTCATATGTAGACCGAACTTTAAAACTTGTTCAATATTTACCGAGGATTTTGTGGCAATCCATATGGGCCAGCAAAAGGTAGTTTATAACAAACCAATTTATGTAGGTTTTTGTATCTTGGAATTGTCAAAGACGGTATTGTACAACTTTTTGTATAACGTGATCAAAAAAGAGTTTGGGGATAAGGCGTCTCTTTTATACTGTGATACTGATAGTTTGATTCTAAAAATAATGACAGAAAATTTTTATGACTTTATAGTAGATAACCAGGACAAATTCGATACTTCAAATTATCAAGAAGGAAATATATTTAATATCCCGAAGGGTCCATCAATTTTAGGAAATTTTAAAGATGAATTCCCGGCAGATCCAATAATAAGTTTTTATGGCACCGGAGCAAAAGCATATTACGTACAATCTGTAGGTAAAGAACTAAAGAAAGCCAAAGGCGTGAAAAGATCAGTTATTCAAAAAGAGCTATCGGCACATGATTACAGACAAATTGTTGAACAAGGTGGTGTAGTATTTAGAAAAATGAACACGTTTCGCAGCGTTTTGCATGATATTTATACAGAAATGAAGAACAAAGTAGCTTTGTCTTACCACGACGATAAACGTTTTCTTATTCCCAATACAACAAAGACTCTACCATGGGGTCACTCTGATATACAATTTTTTAAAACCGAACCAGAACAAAACATGCGGTGGTTAATGGCAGCCATAAATGATGTTGAGCGTAGTTCTGTAGAAAACGATAAGTTAGATGTATTACTCGCAACAATGGCGGAGTTAAATCCACCTAACTAAAGAATGAAATAAAATATATGTACATTGAACGCAAAGGTTCAGAACAGTATAAATAAATTATATGATCAACTGGAGAACTCATTGACTTGTCAATTTGTGCACATCGACTTTTTAATTATTTCTTTTTTCATTTTTACGGTTTTCTTGAAATTATACTGTACATGTTTTTCTACTTGTATATAATAATTTGTAAGTTTCAGTTTGTAATTTTAAAGCAATGAGGATGAACCACACCCGCCCCCCACGCTCATCCCCACTCCTCGAGTGGGGGTATGCCTGGTTAGCAAAGCCGAAAGACTCTGCCAAACATTCTCTTTGCTTTTCATCGTCGTCGAGTGTAGTTTGTTCTCCGTACTCTCCGTGATTTCTGCACCTCACTGGGTTTTTTAATTCTTTTCGACTTGTGCTCCATTCGACTTGTGTTCTTTTCATTTGTATTTTCTTGTATATTGTCGCGAAACGATGGCCAGAGGTAACAAAAAATCATCTGAAGATGGTCGTCGTGCCAATAAGGCCAGAAACGCCAACGCCAATGCCGAAGCAGCAAATGCTTCAAATGTATTGTCCGGGTTGACACCGGTCCCCGGGTGCAGCCAGAGCTCCGATGATTCTTCTGACGCGGATTTTTTGAAGAACATGGAGGACAGGGAGCTCATGCGGATGGCTCTTATGTCCCTATCAGGAATATACAAAAAATATTACGATTTACATGAGGCAAATGTTGCGGCCTGCCAAAACGACGGCGAGGAAGACGTTAGAGCTAGGGCGATGATAGAAGAGGGTGAGGCCATGATTGCAAGAGCTAATGCAATGGTAGCAGAGGCTGGCACAATTTTGGCCAATATACAGACGCGTCGCGCCGATTTGGCAGAGTCGCAAGCGATGGTGGATGGTATTGTCCGGAAAATAAAAAAAATTAAATTAAGGCGCGATAAACAGTGAAAGGCAAGGTGAAATTTTTTGTTTTTTTTGTATGTATGTCTTTCATTTTTTGTATGTATTTTTTAGTATTAAGTTAAATTTTTTACATCTTTTTTTTGTATATATTTTTTTAAATTTTTTAGCACTAAGTTTATTTTTATACATCTTTTTCTATATAATTTTTTTACATTTTTTTAGTATTAAGTTTATTTTTTTACATATTTTTTCTATATAATTTTTTCCTATACAATTTTTAATATTAAGTATTTACTTTTTCCTTTTTAGTTGTATGTATGATATTTCTATCATTTTTTTTTTTTGTATGTAATAACTTCAAAATAATGTAATAAAAATAACAATTGAAATGTTTATTTTATTGCAAGATCTCTACCCCAAAGATTTAATTACAAAAAAAATGATTTCTAGATTAAGAAAGTGTTAGTTAAGTAAGAGTGTTAGCTTTAAGACAGTGCCATGACGTGCAAGCAGTTAAGCAAATTAAAGAGTAAGTACAAATTTTGTAATTTTTGTCTGAATCAGCCGTATTAAACCCTTCAGGTGAACATCCTATCAATAAAACCTATGTATGCCGCTACGCGGGCAAGGGGCGCAAAAGTCAGAAATTCCATCTTAGTACCTTATATGTAAGAATAATGACTTTTACACTTATGCGAATTCGCTACATATAAACGTATCCCTGAGGGGATAACTGCTTCTGAAACTTCGATACTAGGCTTCTAGAATAAATAATTCCATTAAATATTAAAGTTAAAGCGAATGCTAAAAAAAAATCGAACTTTCTTAAATAACGACTTGTCTATTGATTTTGTGAGAAAATTATAACAGACAAAGGTTATTCTAAATTAAATTTTCTAAAATGTCTCTTTACGTTTTTTGAATTAATTTATATTATTGTTGTACATGCAATATTAAGGACATAAATAAAAACAAACATTAATGGAGTGCACATTTATTATTCATTTTCTTATACATAAGTAAATACATCATCTATCTATGCATATATTTTTATTAAAGAAAGTAAATAACTTTAAACAAAAGCAGTATTTCGAATCCAGCTGTTATTTTCTTCAGATAATCCCAACCATTTGACAAAAACCTTATTCCCTCTCTTTTTTAAAACCTTCTCGACCAGATAAACGTCTGGGTACTTAGCTTTTTGTAGTTCCATTTCATAAAAACATCCCTTTATTGGTTGACCATGCATATCTTGAATTAAATAAGTCCTCGGATAGCTCACGTTTACTTTAACAACTTTGAACAGTTCAGTTGAGTAGTTTGGCGTATATCCTTTGTCAAATACACCTTTGTATTTGCTTATTCGAACTATGTCGCCAACATGAAATTTAGGTTTTAAAACAATCTTAATTTGATCATATGCTTTTAAACGTGTAGTTGGTTTCACATCAGTCGGTTTCATACCAATTGTACGATGTACTTTATTATTGTACATATTTGTAATGTTGGGCAGAATGTCAACCCATTTGTATTTACCTCTAGCAGAGAATTCTTTATAGAGCCAATTTTTTAGTGTTCTAATTACTCTCTCAGCGATAGCAGCTTTTTTCGTACTATACGTAGAGTAATGATTTATATTGTATTTTTTCATTAAAGCAGAAAATTTTGTATTGTAAAATTCTGTACCTTGGTCGCTTTGAAGATTTTTAGGTGAATAGTTTGATTCTTCCAATATGCCTCTCATGCCCTTCGTAATTTCCATACCTGTTTTATTTTTTACAGGTCTAGTCCACACATATTTGGAGTAACAATCTATCACGACAAGAATATAGTGACATCCTTTATTATCATGAGCATATGGTCGCATCTCAATCAAGTCCATCTGCCATAAATCGCCATACCCTTTTATTATTGTTCTCCTTCTACGGAAATTTTTACGAACTGGTTTGTGTAGCTCCTCAACGACTGCTCTTTTTATAATACTGGACTCCATCATAAAGTACCTGACTGGTAGGTGTTCACAAGTAAACTAATTTTTAATAAGTCAATTCTTCTAATATACTAATGGACTTTGTTTATAGTTAATCCTTTTTTATTTTTAATATGTCCCAATGCAGCAGCGGTGTCCGCAATTTCATCCATCATCTGCTGTTTATCAACACCCACCATCTTAACATCAAGTGATTTGGTTTGTGAAGGTGCGCTTATCAGACGGGATTCTTGAATAGTGCTGAATACCTTCTCTATTGCATTGGTATTGTCTTCAACTAATTTCTTAACATCTGAAATTTCTGTGTTGATATACTGTCGCACTTCATTAATCATCTCGGTAATTTTGTTGTGTACAAAAGTCTGTTGGTTCTCGAAAAAGGCACTATGTAACTCTTTCATGCATTTTTCTACATAATTACGAGTTACACCATCACGACTATCCACTGGCTCTCCAATATTTTTTAAACGTTTATTTTGAATATCAAAGTGATTGTCTACGGTTACAATAAAACCAACGCCTGGTGGTCCACGTACAATCATTGACTTATTTAAGGCACTTCTTCGTCTCCCGAACTTGTCAATTGTGTTTACAGCTGCCATTTCTCTTTGCATTTGAGATAATTTCGACATTTCGGCGTTCTATATACTAGTTATGGGAGCAGTCAGATTAAAAGTAATATTGCTAATAGATTATTCCCTCTTCTCGAAGTTCCTGGACTAAACTAACAATTTCGTTGTCGACATTGTTGTTACCTGCCATTTTTGAACTATAGAGCAGACGCAAACGATCAACCAATTCTTTCGGTTTGTTCCAGTAGACATAGTCCACACCTTTGCTATTGTATAGTTTGTGAGTAGGCATTTGTGGAAAGCCCGGTCCAGCCCTAGATCTTGTCGTTACTGTGGAAGATACCAACGGTTTTATAATATCATTGAATTTCTTCCATTTTTTCCTATTCAAGCCCTCTTTTGAATCATAATTTATATATGGTGCATTTGTTTTCTTTAATATTGTCCCGTATATTTTATGCTCTTCGTCGTCAGTAGTGGCTACATCACTACGTAGAATTGATGGATATTTCATAAATATTATATCATACAACTCAGGACTGCCAGGGTAAATTCCCAGTCTCTTATCGCCACGCCACAAAATGATATTTCCCTTATCAAAGCGTACTTCACTATTACCTATACGTAGTTTATCTGTCTGAGGGTCTAAACGAACACCATATACTGTATCATATTTGGGATCGTTAGACTTTAGATTTTCTAAATGATTTTTGAGTACATCGTGTTGTTTCTCTGTGCGGTAAGTGGAACTTGCTGTACTTGGGGTGCTCATTAACGATGATTTCGGTGGTGTATCCATAAAATATGTTACTTCATCACTAGTTTCAGGCACTGCACTGGTACTAGCTCTTACACCCTCTTGGGTCTGTGTTGGCGATTTCTCTTGTGATTTTACTTCTGAAGCGGATGATATGACCTTTAAAGGTTTCGTTATGGGCTCAAATATCTTCTCCATCGTTAATGTATTCTCCACATCTCTATTCTTGAGGGAATTGAATTTCTTACGTACAGAATCGGTAGCCTCAATTAGTTGACGTTTTATATTTATTTCAATTCCTATGTCTCTATCCATATGAGTGTTTTGCTTCATATCACCAGTAATCTTCATTTCTTATAAATCATCGGCGAAGTAATCCCGATGCTGTCTTCAGATCGATTGAAGTCCTTATTAAAATACATTACGGATATATGAAACTATCAAGACCTTTCCTATATCGCCCCTCATTCACTTCTCTCTCCTTATCAATTACAAGAAATCCATATTTTTCTTTCCAACATTCTGCACACATATCTTGAAATTGCTTAAAATGTAAGTCTGGGGAGACATGATCAGAGAAAATGTGATGTAAATTCATATCGTCCTGTTTGAAGATTGCTATGAAATTACTATTGTCCCTTACCAGTTGTTTAGGCACGCGAGAATATGTTTGCGCTAAATAAAAACAGTCTACATTTTTATGGCGCCCCATGGAGAAAAACGCACGAATTACATCTTGCTTTTCACATATAACGTCATCAAATATAAATATAGAATCAGGTTTAGCGTCGGACGGTTGCACTATTTCTGCATTATTACTAAAGGTGTAAAATCCTAGTCCCTTAATAGGTTCTAATATCTTACGCAAATACTCATACTTGGGTTGATAAAGAGACTTGGAATATAAATATATATTTGCAAAGCGTAATCCAAGGGGGTGAGTAAGCAGAGATATAAGTAAATTTGTTTTGCCACAGGCACTTGGACCGATTAATAGACCGCGAATAGTTGAGGGAAGTAACGGACCATGGCGCGGTTCGGTTTGTAACCCACTTCCAACTTTTTCATCCAAATTGTCTATAGAAAATTTTTGTCTCTGCTTCACAATGCGCATCGTAACACGGTTGAATAATATATAAATGAATGTACGTAATGCAATAGTTATTTAAATGTTGTCAGTCAAGCAACACACATCTAAAAACTGCCAACGTCATCGTTTAAAGGCAGGTAAAGGGATAGTAAACTCACTAATAAATAAACTTCCCTTTGAATTGCATTTACCGGGAGGTTATCAGTATTGTGGTCCATGCACCAAATTAAAAAAAAGGTTAGCTCGAGGTGATCCAGGTATAAACAAGCTCGATACTGCATGCAAGGAGCACGATATTGCATACGATCAAAACTCGAGTGATTTAACTGCCAGACACAAAGCAGACCATAAACTTGAACACGCTGCCTGGAAAAGAGTTCAATCTAAAGACGCAAGTATTAAAGAGAAGGCTGCTGCGTGGTTGGTTACCACCATAATGAAAGGAAAACAGCGTCTCGGCATGGGTTGTGGGTCAACAACATCCCGTGTAATAAAAAGAAAAAATACTAAAAATAAAAGGAAATGTGAGAAGAAGATGAGAAAGGTGGCTTTCGGTGCTGGAATAGTGCACAAAGTGCGGGATGACCTGCGTAAAGCCGGTGGCAGGCGGTCTATTGCTAAGGACACGAGAAAAGTTACACAAATAGCACTTCAAGCAGCGCGACGTCACATGAGGGCTTCTGGTGGAAAACGGAATATTCGTACACCTAGAATCATATCGATTCCGAAAGTTGGTGGAATTCTTCCTTTAATACCTATTTTTGCTGGATTATCGGCGTTAGGTAGTTTGGCTGGAACTGCGGCAGGTATAGCTAAAGCTGTAAATGATGTTAAAACAAGCAGAGAGGAATTGGCTGAAAAAAATCGACATAACAAACAAATGGAGGCCATTGCAATAGGAAAAACTGGCAAAGGGCTATACTTGAAACCATATCGTAAAGGATTAGGTCTTTGTCTAAAACCACAAAGTTCAAAAAACTATTAGACACCCTGCCTCGAAAGCCTCTCACCAACTACGACCTTAAATATTATGCTGAGAGGTTGAGTGTGCCCTATTTTCGAGGTATATTTATGCGCGACAATCTTCCAAAATCAGGACCACGTTATAATGAATCCGTCATCATAAATTTGGATAGTATAACTGGTCCTGGGACACACTGGGTGGCATATAAAAAACGTGGTAGCATAGTGACATATTTCGATAGTTTTGGTGATTTACCCCCACCTAGAGAATTAGTTTTATACTTGCGCAAGGGTCCAAATTTCACCGATAAAATCCACTATAATTACGAGCGCCTACAAAATTTCAACACAGTGTGGTGTGGTCATTTGTGCTTAAAGTTTGTTTCTTCAAAATTTAAATAAAACTATAATGGCTTCTGTGACACCATCAATGGATCGAGATACTATTAAACGGATGGGTCACTCATTGATTGCATTCTCTAGACTACGCAGCCTGTTGAAGATGAGCAAAGAACAACTTTCAGATATGCCTAAAGAGGTAATGATTGGGTGTGCTGCACATGAAATTGCGTTAGTATGGGATAAACTTCCCGAACATCTTCAAAATGATATTGATATCTTAAAATATCAATACTGCCAAGAGCATTATTCGAGCGATGATAAAGATGTTGATGTTAATGATGGTCCATCACCTCGAAAAATATTTTGTTGTTACTGCAAAATACGTGATGTGAATATAGCGTCAAATAATGATATATCTCCATCACCACTCAAGAAAAGAAAATTATACCATAATTATTGCTGTAAACCGCAATAAATTCACACAACAATGCCTAAATAACATCAGTCATGTCGCACACTTTTACACTATCGAGCCGCTCAAGCGTGCTCAGTGCAGAATTTTATCCTCCAATTCAATTAAGTATGGGTAGCCGATATGGACTGGGATTAATTGGATTCTATTCGTACAACTCTATATTCAATGTTGACGAGACAAATAATAGTTTCTGTTATAAAACTGGACCAAAAGTAACCCCTACAATTCTCCACATACCATACGGGGCCTATGAAATTGATGAAATATACCGGGCAATACTGAAAGCTATGCCAAATGGCAAAAGCAAGGAAGAAAAGGAAAAGTTATTTCGGCTACAAGCAAACAACAATACGTTGAAATGTGAAATTTGGTCAAAATATGGGATTGACTTTTCACAAAAAAACTCTATTGGTAGTTTGTTGGGATTTGAACCGACGTACTTAAATCCAAACAAAAACCATGAATCAACACTCCCTGTTGATATTATGAAAGTAAGGATGATACGTGTGGATTGCAATATTATTTCTGGAGCGTATTTAAACACCATTAGATCCCACACTCTTTTCGAGTTTGACATAGATGTTGAACCTGGTTACAAACTTACTAGGGAGCCAGCCAACATCATATATTTACCTGTTACACCCGAAGGGCGCCAGTACATCGATAACATTACACTACGCATATTGGATGACAATGGTGATTTAATTAATTTTCGGGGTGAGAAGATTATTGTAAAGCTACAATTGAAGCAGTTTTGATCTAACTGTCAAGAAAATGGGTTTCCGATATAACCAACAATGGCGTAATGTGATCTACGATAAAAAGAATAGTGAGTGTGAAAAGCGATTCATTCAGCGTGTACATCTTAAACACGTAAGACCTAGATTGTCGGCTGCAGACCGCATATTTCTCCAGTCCGTTGGATTAAAATTGAGAGAAGATTAAATAATGGCGACTATTACATCTAGTGATAAACTTGACGTGTTCGACGAACCTGTGTTTGATCAGTCTCTTGTCAGTTTACATGAGCATACGTATAAACCATATGGATCGCCATATTATAGGAACTCTGATGAAATACGTATTCCTATTAATTTTCAAGATCTCATACTTGACATTGCAGACAGTTATATTTATATAGAAGGAAAATTTACACCTAGCGACATTACCAAACGGTGTTATCTATCTAATAATGCACTAGCTTTTCTCTTTGAGGAGATCAGATACGAAATGGGTGGAGAACAAGTGGCCGTCGATAGAAAGCCTGGTATCACTACAACAATGAAAACGATGGTATCATATGGGCAAACACATCTCCGATCCCTGTTAACCACAGGTTGGGGTCTCACCCAACAGAAGCAGGATATTTTAGATACTACCAGTCACGTGTTCAGTGGTAGACTTCCTCTTAAATATCTCATGGGATTTGCAGAAGATTATACCAAAGGTATTTTAAATGTAAAGCAAGAATTAATTTTAATCATTTCTCGATCCTTCAACGATTGTTATATTGGTGAAGTTGATGCAGAGCTGGAAATTAGCAAAATTGAGTGGAAGATTAGACATATTGTTCCTGAAGATAGACAAAGGCTTAAACTATTAAGCCGCATCAATAAGAGCAGTAATAATGCTAAAATTAAGATGGCTTATCGTATGTGGGATTTATATGAGTTACCTACTTTACGCGATACTGCTTCTGACATATGGGCTGTTAAAACCACTAGCAGTCTTGAGAGACCTCGATACATCGTTATCGGATTTCAAAACAATGACAATTCCAATAATAGGAACCAGGATGCCACAAAGTTTATACCTGCAGATATTAGTAATATTCGACTATATCTGAACGCTGAAGTATTTCCATATGAACGTTGGAATTTAGATTTCGTTAAAAAACTCGACTCTGCAGCCTACTATGCCTATGAAAACTTTCAACGTAGTTACTATGATAAAGATATGGGTGAACCTATGATGGATCTTAGCGAATTCAGAAAAAATCCATTGTTTGTTATTGATTGCTCTCGTCAACCGGACGCAATCAAATCATCCACTGTCGACATAAAAATAGAATTTGAAACACGAAAAACGAAATTCCCCGAGCAAACTCGAGTATATGCTCTTATACTTCACGATGCTTATTTAACGTACAGCGCATTGGATGGTTCAGTCCAGAACGGCTTTATTGGTGCTAAGTAAAAGACTATAATATGGTGCGTTTAAGTAGTACATTTCCTACTTTGATCATTGACTTACAAAGTTTTCAATATAATGACAATGAGTTTATAGTGAAAGAATTGGCTGCTGTCTGCTGTAACACTAAACAACAAGCACATTATATTTTCAAACCACCATATACATTCTCATTTAGCACGTGGTGAAAAGGTGCAATACCAGTGGTTGGAAAATAATTTCCATGGTTTAAAATGGAGTCATGGATATATTCAACTGGAAAAATTGCCACTAATCTTTGAACGACTTTGTCAGAATGCTGTTAACAACTATCGACATAATTTACAATTAAACAATGTAATAATACTATGCAAAGGTGTGACGAAGAAGAATTTCCTATTACAATATCTGCGGTGGAATAAAATTTTAGTTCTTAATGACTATTCACCGCCTCTACCTAATCTTAAATCATTGACTATACCAGAATGTTTGGAACATTATCATTATAATAACTGTCATTGTGCTCTCGCAAATGTTCACTTTCTTTACAAATGTATTGTAGATTTAAATATAAAATTGGAATAAAAACTCTTTAGGTTTATTAAGGTATATCTTTTAGTTATGTAATCAAGAATAGGTAATAAAATACACGTATTATTTTAATATTTGTTTTATTTCTAACCTCATCGTAGTACGAAAATACAAAGAAAAATTTTAAGATACTATAATTGTATATTGCATAATAAAATAATACAATAATTGTTTATATCTAATAATAAATACAACACATAGAATTATTTAACTGCTTGTATCATCATCAGACTGGTCCAGTTGATATTTTTCAATAAGTTCCTTAGGCAGGTACTTTACTATGTCATATAGAAGGTGTCTTAGTTCTATTCTAACCATATGCTCACAAAATTCGTCCAAATTTAAAAAGCCTCTTGAATATTTGTAACATAGATTTGCACCAGCAGCATACATCCTGCAATCTTTTTCAACGCGTCTTGTTTCTTCAACATCGTAGAAGACATTTGTATCATAAACTAATGAATGCTGCGAATCCTTGATTAAGTCACTTAGTTCACAAGACAACCTTCAATGGCCGATTTAATGTCTTCTGCCCGTACCCACCGTTGAGCTGAATATTGCATCCACATTGTGCCAGTTGGACTAAACTAAAAAAATAAAAAACAAACATATTAATCATACATATTCAGAAAGGATAATTTTTTTATCAACTTACACAAAATGTGATGATGAAAATATATTGTAGAAGTCCATTTGTTATTATTTACTATATAACAATTATTTCATATATTTGCAAGTGAATCAACAATATTACTCCCAGCATACTTTCAACTGTATTCCATTTACTAATATAAAATTAAAATTAATAACTAACGCAACCATGCTCTTTACTAATATAAAATTAAAAATTAATAACTAACGCAACTATACAATATCTCAACTAACAGCCAAAACGTAACATTACACTGGGTTTTGCACCGTTATACACCGGAGAACTCTGACCTAGATATGTCAGTGTGTATTTACCAGATAAATTGATTTTGCTCATAAGATCCTCACTCACAATTTCAACAACTCGTTTTGGTAGAAATGATTTGAAAGATGTAATTGTGCTTTCCTCAAATAAATGTACTACTATTGATTTTCCAAATCGCGTATTGACAGCAGAAATTTTCTTAATGATATATGGTTTATGTAAAATTAATGATGAAATAGACTTTTGTTCTAAGACCTCTGTAGATTCATTGATCATTGCATTAAGTGCAAATAAGTCGTAATCAGAAATTGCCATAATTAAATCGAATGTATACAGTGAAAGAATTACAGAAAGTAATATAAAATATTGCTCACTTGAAATAATTCGGATAGTTGCACAACATTCACTTGCTAGCTCTTGACTTATCGGCGATAGGTTTTAATTGTGTGATGCAGAAGCATTGCATTCTATTTATATTAGTAGAGTCATCCCCACCACTACAATTACATTAGGCCACTCTAGTTACCCCCCACCACTACAATTACATCACACCACTCCAATTACCTCCCACCACCCTAATTGAGTCATCCCCACCACAATAATTATCCATCATCCAACTACTCTAATTACCCATCATTCCACTAATTGCCCCCCACCACTACAATTACATCACACCATTCTAATTACCTCCCACCACAATAATTATCCATCATGCAATTACTCTAATTACCCATCATTCCACTAATTGCCCCCCACCACTACAATTACATCAGGCCACTCTAGTTACCCCCCACCACTACAATTACATCACACCATTCTAATTACCTCCCACCACAATAATTACCTCCCACCACACTAATTACCTCCCACCGCACTAATTACCTCCCACCACCCTAATTGCCCCCCACCATCATAATTACCTCCCACCACACTAATTACCTCCCACCACACTAATTGCCCCCCACCACCCTAATTACCCCCCACCACCCTAATTACCCCCCACCACCCTAATTACCCGCGCCCCGCCCCCCGCGCCCCGCCCCCCGGCCACGCCCCCTGTGACGTCACAGAAAAGTGGTAGGGGGAGGAGTGAGCTCCGGTATAAGCACCCTACTACAAGGCCTAAGGGCCTTAATCCAAAGACTGACAAAATCGTCTAGAGATATTGATGTTACCTTAGTAACGAACCATATTGCAACGACCACGGAAATTTCACTCATCAAACTTTTTGATTTTTTGCATGACTTCATTGATCACCCCGTACATAATAAACTTATGTTCCTACGATAAATATACGTCATGCAGCTTAATCCGAAAAAAACTAGCTCTTAAAATTTGCAAACCGCGTTCAAAAATTTGCATTCCTGTTGAAAATATCGAACTTTAAATTTTGCCTAAAATTCTCTATGTGTAAATTCGAGTGGCCAGCAGTTTAGTTTAATAATACAATTCTTACCGAGTAACTCAAAAGTGTCACATTTAGTGAACCAATTCTAGAGAACAAAAAGTTGGCTTGTGAATTAAAGATAAATTATCCTCTTTATTTCTGTATCTTTTGTAAATGTATATTATTTATTTGTGAATAAACATTGTTTATTATTATTTTATTATATATTTTATTAACTTTTATTTTCCGGATGCTTCAATTTAACCCAACTAAAACACTTGTTTTACAAAAAAATTACACTTTAAACATGAACTATAGATTTTTAGTTTCTTTTGCCAATATCTCAATAAATACCAGTTTTACTGTAGAATTTTTCTTATTCACAGTTACCTTTGTTAATATGAAATATAATTAGTATCTTGTTTGTTGCAGGTAAGAACGCATATGGCAGGCTATGGTTGCTTGCAGTATCTTGTAAGTATGTTAAGAAAGCTACATTTTTCTAAAAATTTCTATGGATTCAATGTCATTTAGGAAGGAACATTATTCATAGATTTTTTTATACCTTCTGGTTATGTTTGTGCGTTGAAGTGTAAGCCAATATAATGGTGCATAAAGATAATATTATAACTAAGGTATTTAATAAATTACAGCTAACATGTCAAGTAATATTTTTTAAATTAGAATGTATTATATTACAAAATATGACCAATATGAAAGTTTAAACATCTATCAAATCACCTTCAGATTTACTATAAGAAATATGAAGAAATTGTTGTATCGCAAAGACAGTACAAGCAAATTAAGTAAACGAAATATAACTCGACTAGCCAATTCATCTGTTATTAGAAATACTTACGTACTAGAAATAAAAAAGATTATTGATGATCTGAAATTTAAAAAAAGCCTCTGGGGTCGATAGCTCAAGCCTGGCTCCGGCGCTTCGGGAGGAAATGGTTGTATGTCTGCGTTATTTCAATGTGTAACCCCCTTCTCCGCATAAGCCTCTGGCTTCTGGAATTGGGTGTTGTCTAATTCCTGCGGTGTCTATATAGTTAGAATGCGGTATTTTTCCCTATTCTTTTAAAATTGCTATGACCAAACCAATTTATAAACAAGGGCATAAACAAGAGATATCGAACTATAGACCTATATCTCTTACTTCTAGCTTAGCTAAAATTTCAAAACTTTTATTATGTAAGTTTCAAGAACTACTTCCTGACAATTTGCACAACCAACGAAACATTTCATGTTTTTCACGGCATCCGCAAGAATTTGTTTTGCAATCCATTTTGCAAAACCATGATATAACGTTAATAACAGAAGCTGAAGAATTATTTCTTTTTACCTGACGCAAAACATCGCTTTCTATTTTCTACTGTAACGCCATTTAGATAGAATCGATAAATAGCCGATTTTCGCTTCAGTTTCCAATTAAGCGGCTTTTCAACGAATTTCCTATATTTAAAAGGAAACCCGGCAAAGATTAACCATTCTTTACTTGGGTGTCAAGCTTTATGAGGAAAGGGAGGCGTTCAAAATTTTCTAAATGATGAAAGTAGTATTCGTTGTTGTTCCCAAAAAGAGTTTTTTAACGTCATTAAGTCAATTATTCGGCTGCCAAGTCAACTTTCTTTGCCGTTTCAATTCAAACGTCCTAGAATCGTCTATACAACCCGTGACATAAATTTGTATTACAAGTCAAATTTTAACATACTCTTGATATTCAAAGACATTACTTGATATAGCACGAATGTTCAAGTCAAACATGATTAGTCCGAAGAAAGTCATTTTAGATATTTGTCTTCATAATTTGCTACTGTCGGTTTTTTATGACTAAGTTGGATTCAATAATATTTTCTAGGATGGCGCGATGCTGTCTTACGTACCATAGAGCAGAAAATCAACTAGAATAACACGTGGATCACAAAATGTAAATTGAAGGAAGAATAAAGTGTTCATTCTTATGCACAAGCAACCTTTTTACGATTTTTTTAAAAGTAATTAATATTTCTTTTATATGTATTTCAACATTAACATTTCATTTTCTAGCAAGAAAATGTATTTCTTGCACTGAAGCTATTATCTATTATGAATGAATAATTTATAGGGCCGTATTGTAATACAGACGTGATCCGTTCTTCGTTGAACTGTTTTGTACCTTTTTACATTATGTGATGGTTATAGATGCTTGCTGCAGCGTAATGGAAATAAAATCGTCCTTTTTAAAGGTGCATCGCAGTTTAGCTGCTTTCTATTTACCCCTATGCTTTTGTGAAGTGCCTTGAACATGCTGGAGAATGTTTACATTTATTATATCACACCATGCTATCGCGCTTTATATGTATATCTCTATGAAATATGCGGCACTAAATGACATACTTAACTATATAGCGTTAAGCGGGTAAAAGTCCTAGATAAATTTCGGATAATGTTCCGTATAATCTACGTATTATGCAAGTTGGCGAGCTAAGGATAGGTTAACGTATTACTTTACTAAATTATTTTTTTTTGTTTTAGCGGAAATAAATCAAAATTTGACATTATCGTTGCAAAAAACACCTTCAGTTTGATTTCTGCATATTTTATACGCGAAAGATAAATTGGTTCGCCTCGTTTGCGGCACGGTCTATATAAAAAGAAACTAGATGTAAACGATATACTTCTTGTCGATTTGTTAGAAAGTTTTATAACTGTTGAACATTGTACAGGATACCTACTCATCGCAGTTAAGTTTTTAGGCATAATTGCTACATTTATAATTTTAATCATCTCCTGATGTTACCAGGTTAATCAACGAAACGCTGATAAGTGCACTATACATTATTTTATAAAATATACAAGCTAACGCAAAATGGATAAATTATTGCAAAAATAATAAATGTGTAGTAAAGTAAAAATACCTACTACGATAGTTTCCATTGTTTCATATGAAAGGAAATCGATTCATTGCCACCAATAAATATGCGTTTCCAAACCAATTGAAAATAATGTGTCCTATAACTTGCAACATAAAACGTCTTCAATCGGAAAACGTAAAATAAAATTTGATTGCAAAATCCTCCAGCAGGCAGATTAATCCTAAAAAAAGGACTACAGTGTAGGGCTGTTTTGCATCGCAGCCGTGGACTAGTTTCGAGGTTGTTCCTCTAGTCATCAAATTACAGATCAGAAGTGTCCGCAACTTGTCGAATAGCTCCATCTGGTAGCGAGAAGGAGCTATTCGACAAGTTGTGGATCGAAGACATAGTATTATCGGCTTGGTGGTATGATGGACAGTAGCGGGGGAATTTTAATGGCGTCCTCACACGCAGACGGCCCGGGCTCAAAACCGAGTCACAGCAAGTCGAAGAGGTATAGTGGATGAGCGGATCTGCTCGCGTCACCATCTTTCGAAATACATGTAAAACTGTGGGCTCCGTGTGTCTACGATGTAAGTACGTTAAGGATCCCTACCCCACGACAAACTATGGGGGTTCGGCAAAATTTACAGGTAGTATCTACAAAGACAGCTTATCCCCTGGCGTCGGTGCTTGGCCTTGGTAGCGGAAATAGGCCGACGTTAAATAAATGAATACGGAGTATCTCGAAAGTTATAGGACATTAATTTCATTTGATTTGGAAACGCACATTGTGCACCTTAATTGTAATGAATCGATTTTCTTTCATAGGAAACAGTGATGTACAACAAATAGGCCTGGTCCGCAAGCGGAAAATCAGTCCAGTACTGATACAGTGACACAATATATGTTCCCGTAAGTATTTTTTCGCGTTGAATCGATTGCGTGGGGTCCCAGCTCCCCTAAACCTTTAGTTTCAACCCTATTGGCCAAAAACCACCCTCGGAATGCGTTTTCCGCTATTTGCGATGCGGGACTGGTTTCTTTTTAATATACTTTTTTCAGAATTATTCTGAAAATAACATATACCAGTCCAGAAATTCGGGTGAGAAGCCGCGGAGCCGCACGGAGGAGGTGAAACCACCGCTTCTGAGGAAAAATTGGTCCACTTCTGTTACAGTAACACGATATATGTTACCCTACGTAATTTTTCGTCCTGAATCGATTGCGCGGGGTCCCAGTTCCCCTATCTCTCTAGTTTTACCCCTATTAGCAAAAAACCACCCTCCGCTATTTACAATGCGGGACTGGTTTCTTTTTCATTTCTTTAAAGGAATTTTTGAAAATGATGCACACGTATCGTATCCAATGTGGCCCACATATGGCAAAACATGATCTTGGAGAATGTTTTCGATATACCAGTCACTAGTCATTCGTTCAACGACTTCCACGAATTCGATGCGTCCTTCCCAACTAATACCTCCCAAAGCATTATGCCGCCACCTCCAAAACTAATAGTTTATGCGAGATTGCAACAGTGTGTCGTTCCCCAACTCTTCTATAGACATGATTTCGTCCATCTGGCTTCCATAATTGTATTCTAGTCTCATCAGTGAATAGAACATTTTTGTAATTCTCGATATTCCACTGAATATGTGCTCTGGCAAATTGTAATCGACGAGTTTTGTGATTTTGGAAAAGACGTGAAACTTTGGCAGGCCGTCTTGGCTTTAAACCTACCTCTCTTAATATTCGTCTAACCGTTTTCGAACTAACATTCACTTGTCTTACATTTAATAACTCATTTTTGAGATGTGTGGATGTCAGTGTGCGATTTCGGGTAGAATTAAGGATCAAAAAACGGTCATCAGTTGCTGTTGTGCACCTTTCGCGCCCTTGGCGACTTTAAATGAGAATCTAATGTATTCCGAAATAATTAAGTTTTTCACAGGTGGTTATAACCAAACCCGTGTTAGCAATATTTATTTCAGTAAATGCTGGCAAATCATTTTTATAAGAGCAGTGTGGTAAATATGTAGTTTTTGAAATGCTTAGGGTCCATATATTTTCATCAAACCAATTCTTAATCACTTTAAGTCCAATTCATCATTTGCGAATGATACTATATCTCCCCTAATATTTATGATATATATACGTCATTTAGATACAGTGAAATAGAAAATGTGTGTTAGGTGGGATGTGTAACAATTATTCCAGAGAAATCCAAGGACCGGTATAGAAAGCCTATAAAATGTCCAAAAATTGGTGTGAGAAAAAGGATGGTGCTAGACTCAATGAAAAAATATTTTATTCGTCGGAACGAGACGTTAAAATCGCCTAAAGGTCTCTGGGTGGAATATTCAAAGTTAAAAACCACAATTTTCCTTAAAGATGTTATTGTAATCTGAAACGGAAAAATATTGCAAATAGACCTAGCCCATTTACCAAAGAACATGTTAAAAAGTATCTAAATGAAGCACCCGATGATGAGTTTCTAATTCTTAAGGTACTTATTTTTATATTAGCATATGACAACACAGTTAGGTACACTATATTATTATGTAGGACTGATTCTAGGAATAACAAGGGTATGTGGACGGGTCAAATTGTATTATAGTATGATGTTAGAGGACATAGAGGATCATCAAGAATATCTCATTGTAAAAATTTCAAATACGAAAACCAATATATAGTGTTTTATCATAACAAATAATGCAGATGAAGAAATTCACTACGTAGAATTTATCTCGTACTGATGAGAGCTAATAAGCTCGAAATTAGTCTACGGCTGGCGATGCACAACATCCCCGCACTGTAGTCGTTCCTGTAAGGACTAATCTGCCTGCTGGCAGCTTATTAGAATCTGATTTCATTTTGCGTTTCCGATTGAAGAAGTATTTTGTCGCAAGTTATAGGATATTATTTTCAATTGTAAACGCACATTGTGCACCTTGATTAGTGATTTCCTTTCATAGGAAACAGTGAAGTACTGGACTTTTGCAGTAGGTATTTTTGATTTATTACACATTTATTATTTTTGTACGTTATTTTATTTTTGTGTACTCTTATTGAAAATTATAACATTCCTTTTCTCAAAATGTGTCGTAACTTTTATACTGACTGATAAATTTCTCTCAGAAGCGGTGGAAGTTTTTGTCGAAGTAACGCTATAACTAGGACTAAAAAGATAGCATACTTGTCAAAGCATTTAGCTATTTTTAACAATGAAGTCGCGTACTTCACATACGTATACAGAAAATAATATTTCGCATGTTTCATAAAACGAACATAATTAAAATCATGTTTTTACACTCAATTTAATCAAATAGAACCATTGAAGTTCCATTAACAAAAATTTTAATGGCAGGTATGATTTTGTTTAAAAATGGAATGGAAAACGGAATCTGACATCAAAACTGTGGAATGTTTGATGTTAATAAAAATTAATGCAAACTTTAATCCTGTCAGTTGTTCTTATTGATACTGCCAGATTTAAGAAAAATAGGTCAACATTTTTTGCTATGTAGGCCAACCATAACATATTAATTCAAGATACAGAAAAATAGCAAAAACAACTTTTGTAAAATTCGTAAATCCGCATACTAACTACTCTTATTGGCCCTACTAATAACCGCTCGACTTTCCGTAAAAGAAATCTTCTAGTTACACAGAATGCACATCGACAGCTATAAAACTCTACAGAAGTTTAATGCAGTGACTTAAACTACAGATTTTATGAAAGAGTCATATAAAGTGAGAGCTGCTGACCATTTTTGAGTAGGCATTTAACTCTTGAACAATATCGAGGATTTGGTGGGAGGTAGCGGTTTCTAGCGGTTTCTAGCGGACTCTAAGTTTTTGAAATTGTAAAAAAGGAATTTTAATTTTTAAAATTTATTTAATAAGGTATGAAATATAATATATCAACTTTTCAAAATGTATCATAAATATTTTTTGCAAATACATTTTTTATAATTTAAAAAATTATAGAGGTGTACATACCCTAGAAACCGTTACCTTCCAGCCAGGTCCTCGGTCTGTTATACAGGTAATCTAGAACTGCTATTGTACCAAGTTTGGACGTGCCTCAAATACCTACTCAAAAATGGTCAGCAGAACTTTGACTGTAAGGTAAATAACGTAGGTCATAAAAAGATACAAATTCGGCCCGTAATAGAAAATAGAGCTGATATATAATTTCGTACAATTTCGTATAATCTACTGTAAGCATATATCTGGTTCACAAATAATTTTATAAACAAATAATTTTGTAAAAGTTAAAATTGTGTACATGTATTTTCTTGTAAAATATTTCATATTATTTTCATAACAATTTTATTGGTTCAGTGAATCTATTTCAATAGAAATGCTTAGTTATATTAGGTATATCTAATTATGAATCATAAAATAAACTTTTAATATTCCCGCTTCGCAATATCCACTAAACTTTTTGGTAAACAAATATGTAGCAAAACCTTTTACGGGTGAAATGTATTTCCTGTATTCACTTCTATCCGTTTCAGTGAATATCAGCAATGCGCTCTTATTCAAGTTAAATATGAGTACTTTATGTACCTGAACTTTTGGTTATTCAGCATATGAAAAGTTGCATTAGTTCACTTACTTATAAATTCTTTTTTATTCTTTTACCTTCTATTATAATAATCCGTTATAGTATAAACTACATACAGGAATATATTGTAAGTAAAAAGTGTATATTTTCAATAACAAATTTATAGATAAAATAAGTATGATTCGTTGGCTGATAATTGTTGCCTGATTTTTTAAAATTATTTTATTTAGATTAACTTTACCGCAGCTGAGACTCGAACTCAGGAGTGTTACAGCGACTAGATCTGTTGCCCCTCACACAACTCCGTCTAATCTAACTGCTATCAACTCGACAAAACGTTAATAACACCACTAGCCGATATTCGAACCGAGAATTATTTACTCTCAAGCGTTAAACCAGCCACTGAGCAAGTAATTTGTAGTTTATTTTTCATGGAGAATGATGCCGCTTATGAGCTCGTGAGCAGCCATAAAGTTAAGGTTCCACTGCGCGAAACTCACTCGCGCAAGTGTTTCGCGAAACTGCCTCTTTTTTAATGACCTCCCGATATCAGCAAATTGGGTGTTCAGTCGATTCAATCTCCCTGCTCCCTCCCCAAAACCCTGTAAATCGTATGATGTGTAGAACAGTTGTACACAATTCTCAAATTATACTCATTTTTAATGTTGCATAGATAGGTTATGTTGTTTTTGTGTGGTTTTTTTTATATAAATAAAGGTATTAGAAAATATTTTTGAAAACGAAAAGGAAGTGTGGACTGATATCATCGAGACATTTCGGGAGATGGCTTTTCTGTGGGCTAAAACAAATGCAAATTATCTAAATCGAGACATGACACAAAAAGATTTTACTATTCTGCTACAGAAATATCAAATGTTTAATAAATCGGCAACACCAGAGAACACCAAAGCTACTGATAAATTGGGATGTGTGGAGAGTACACTCGATTTCTCTACCGATCGTTCCCTGCAGATTGGCCCCTGCTGATTGTCCCCTGCTGATTGGCCCCTGCTGATTGCAGTGTGAGTGGCCCACTTAAGCCACAGTAAAAGTGTCTTACTCGCGCATTATCCTGAGCGTCAATAAAAGCCTTTTAGTCGCTTCGCTTCGCTCGTCAGTCAGATATATCCTCGACACGAAAATGTCACTTTTATTCCATATAAGACGATATCCTATTGTTTGGGAAATTATTCGAGGTACTAGCATTATTTTGACCCAATCTACTCTTCCCTAAATTTTTGCCCTGAAATTCTGGGGCTATGAATAATTATAAATTAGAGCTTTTACTAAAAATAGCAACAAGAAGTTTCACAATTAAATAAATATATAAATAAATACACCACAGGTAATGACGACCCCCTTTGTCCCGGAAGGCTCTAGAAGAGCCTTGTGTGGGAGGGGGCTACACATTTAGAGACAAGGGACACACACCCAATATTCGTGTATAGTGAAAAAATCCCTCTCACAATATTTTTCACTGCCACGACCGGGGATCGAACCCGGAACTTTTGGGTGAGAGGCAAGTGCGCTCGCCTCTCGACCATCAGTCATAGAGTACATAGATTAAAAAGTTTTCTGTTCCAACACATTAAAAAGAACATTATATACTGATATGGTTAAAAGACTTGTTTGACACTTTTGTATTTTCCGGTAGTTTTCTAACGGAAAGGATAAAAAGGAAAAATTAGTCTTGAGTAACACATAGACACACAGGGAACAAGGCAGAGTTTATTGTTCTTATATAGTTCCCAGTGTTTTTGTTAAGCATCGTTCCCGGGGATTTATACCGTCTTGTTAATTAAATATTGATTTAACTTCCTTTTAGTTCTGGCTAGTAATTAACATTTCCGGTGTTTTATATCTTGGGTAAAGTTTCGCGATAAAATCGACTTAATGAATATCTCGAATTTGCGGGAAACAATCAATGAATTTCTACGAACTGAAGTACAGCTGCTTAATATAAAAAGGAATAGAAAATAAATTGCACTTAAACAATTACTGAAAATTCTTGCTTAATAGATTAATTTAAATGCAAGAAAATTTAAATATTTCTTTCAGGGGAAAGAAGTTTCAATCAGAAATGGGCAATTTACTTAAGCAATTCTCCGATTGGGTCATTTCGAAATTCTACAGTTACGATCGAATAACTTTTATGTTCTATTGAAACAAGGCGGTTTACTTTTGTGTATTTTAGGCTGAGAATTTTATTTGATTTGATTTATAGGATCTTTTTGCCGGCACAATTAAATTAAATTTTTGCTTGTACTCAACTGTTTTCAATTACTTTAGTAAAATGCCTCGCATTCAACGTATCCTTTTGTTAAAACCATCATAAGTATCAAAATAAATTTGACGAATTGTTGCCATCAGTTTTGTATGAAAATGCTGTGCTTGTATCGACCCCCTGTAAAACTTCCTTTATGCCCTACAAACGTCTACAGTGAAATTTCAGAGCTGTTTAACAAGGCAAGTTAGTAAAAAGGTGTCTGCCAAACTTAATTAAAGTTTTTTTAATTCTAAGTCGTACCTGATATACAAAAAAAAGTTACTGTTCTAATATTTAGACTTTAATGAAAATTAGACATTATTGTGTTTGTTCACAGTTATTATCCAACATTGAAACAATAGAAATAATAATAATTATTATTATTATTATTATTAGCCGTTACTCGAGTCCGAGTATAAAAATGTTACAGTCGATAAATTGTGTACAATAAAAAACAAGTAAAAGGTGTAGTCTATTGTAATTCCCATTCATCTACGGTGCACACGACTATGGCTATAGAGGCCAATTCGGGAGAGCACATGTCGACCGCAGTCAGGACAAACATAGACCTGGTTAGGTCTCGGATTCGGCCTCCTTGCAGCAACATTTCCTTGATAGCTGGCCACAACCCCTCGCCATTCGGTTCTGTCCGCTGCAAGTTGTTCCCATTGCTCGTCTGCAATACCGCAGGATTTTAGACTTTCATGGAGAGCGTCTTTGAACCTCTTTCGTTGACCGCCACGCCTTCTTCTACCGCTTAGCAATTCACCATAAAGTGTACATTTAGGAAGGCGGTTATCATGCATACGATGAACGTGACCTGCCCATCTTAGGCGTGCTCTTGAAATAAGCACCTCAATTGGAAGGCTGTTTGCTCTCCTGAGTACTTCCACGTTTGATATGTGATGGAACCAACGGATTTTCATCATACTTCTGAGGTGTCTTTGCTGAAAACGTTCTAATTCTTTCACATGACGACGGTAAGTGACCCAGCTTTCACATCCATATAGCAGTGTTGGAATGACAACTGCTCTGTAGACAGCCATTTTCGTTGACAAAGCAAGGTCGTGGTTGTCAAATACTCTCTCTCTAAGTCCCCAGAGTGCTCTAGATGCAGCGTTAATTCTATTGCGAATCTCGCTGTCCATGTTTGCTTTGTCATTAACAACGTTGCCTAAGCAATTGAACTGATCCACCACTTCAAGAGAATTTTCGTTAAGTGTAATGTCTATTTGGTTCACTTGATGAGGAGTTGACATAATCTTAGTCTTTCCAATGTTGATTTTAAGTCCCAAAGAATCATAGCTCAAGGCATACACATCTAAAAGTTCTTGAAGCTCTTCCGGCGTAGAGGCTAAAAGTGCACAGTCATCCGCATACTGGAGATCACAAATGAATCGTGTGCGTGTCTTCGTGAAAGCTCTAAAGCGCCCTATGTTAAAGAGACCGCCATCAAAACGGTATCTGAGACCTATTCCTCTGACTGTCAGTTTGTTGTCAACAATAATTGTTAGAGCAGTGGTAAACAAATTAAAGAGTAGGGGTGCCAGGACACATCCCTGCCTAACTCCAGTGAGGGTTTGGAAAGGTTCGGTTGCCTCATTATTATACATAACCTGGGCGTTGTTGTTTGTATGTAGACTGCGACATACTTCCACAAATTTTCTAGGGATACCTAAGCGGAACATAATTTTCCAGAGCACTTCCCTATCCACCGAGTCAAACGCCTTGGTTAAATCAATGAAGGTCATGTGAATTTCTCCTTGATGTTCGAGTGCTTTTTCTTGAAGCTGCTTAAGTGTGAAGATTAAATCCGATGTGCCTCGGTTTGGTCTAAAGCCACTCTGTGTTTCAGGAAGTAACTTTTCCATAACAGGTGTTAGCCTATTTGCCATCGCTTTAGTAAGTATCTTCCCTCCAACAGCCAGGAGAGCTATACCCCTGTAATTTCCACAGTCCGCAGCGCTCCCTTTGTTTTTGAAGAGGTTGATTAAGAGTGTATCACGAAACTCCTGCGGAGCTTGACCACTTTCCCACACGACATCAAACAGTTTTTTGAGGTAGGGTATGAGCTCTGACGACACAGCTTTAAAGATCTCAGCCGGGAGTGAGTCGGCGCCGGGAGATTTGTTATTTTTTAGCTGCCCAATGGCGGTTAAGATCTCTTCCGTTGTTAGTGGTTTATCTAAGTCTTCGAAGGTGTCATATTGAGGGATAAGATTTATAATATCGTGATCGGCTTGACTTTGCTGGTTAAGAATGTTAGAGTAGTGTTCCTTCCATCGGGCTCTTATTTCCTGGTCTTCTTTGAGGAGATTTCCATTTAAATCTTTAATAGGGCACATATTTTTCCGACTGGGGCCGTACACTGCTTTTACCCCTTGAAAGAAATTCCTGTAGTCGTGTGAATCGGCGTACCTTTGAATTTCTCTGGCCTTGCTTGCCCACCACTCGTTCTTTATTCTTCTGATTTCGCGTTGCGTTTCATACTTAGATCGGGTAAAAGCTTCTGCTTTTGATGAATCGTTGGGGTGATTGATAGCGTTTTGGAAGGCAATATGTTTGCGGTCAAGAAGTTCTTTTATAAAAGCTTCACTATCATTGAACCAGTCCTCCTGTTTTTTATTTGCTGCAGTGCCAAGAATTTCCTCACTCGCACTTTTTAAACTGTCTTTAATTTGTGTCCAGGTAGCAGCGACATCTACAGAATTGGTTTCTTCTAGTGCACTCAAATTCTCTTGAACTTTTTGCTTTAGCTGTTCGACGGTTTGTTGGTCACGCAATTTACTAATACAGAGACGGAGTCTACGTTTTACCTGAGTTCTTCGGTGTTTGGGTCTCATAACAATTTTCATTATAGAGACAACAGGACGATGATCGGTCCAACATTCGCTATCAATGCGCGCCTTTGTAATTTGGACGTCCTTGAGATAATAATAATAATTATAAAAAGGTAACAAAGAAATATTGAAATATTAGAAACCAAATTAATTTGCCTAGAGGCATCGCAAACATTAGCCAGGGGACTGTGGATTCGCCAGACATGTCACATCATGAGACATTTTGAAACAATGGGCGATAAACATTCGCATATTGTTATTAATGTAGCTTGATTAGTTAACTTTATTGTTTTCCTCTTATAGGCTGTCAATCTCTGACTATCCTTGTTGGTAGCCTCATATATATGGTGGACCATTAATAATAGAAATAATAGTTGAAAGGTAGATTCTTTGGACCAAAATATGAGGATATAACCAAACATGCTTTAGTAAATTGTTGCTATCAAAGTTGTATTTTTTCTTTTTTTTTGCAATATTTCAACTACCTCTATACCAATGTTCTCCAAAATTGGTAAGGAAATATTTTTTAATCTAAAAAACAACAATTTATGTATCGCATCACACTAGCCCGTAGAGGACGTCTCATGGGATATAACTGATGATAAATATTTTAAGAAACGTTGTGCCACTTTTGACTAGAAAATCCCATGCAGAAGTCATTTCCACCTAAAAAAGGCACACTTGAAAAATCTTGATAATTCCAACCGTTTTCGAGAAAACTGCCGCAAAAGATTTCAATAATTATTTGAATACATGGCGCGGTATATAAATGTGGTACGGTAGTGACCAAAAGAAAATAGGCCAAGTCTTATAACGGTATTTTTCTAAAATCTAGTTGTGTACATCTAACTTTAATTTTTGTGACATTGTCCAGTTAGCTGTCATAATTTGTTGCAAGTGTACAGAAAACTAATATGCCTCATAAGCAATTTAGTTAAATCTGGAGTTATTGCTAAAGCAGAAGATGGATGGTCAATGAGACAAATTGCACTGCGTTGTAATATTGACAAAAATTCGGTGTGTAACATTTCAAGAAAGTGGAGAATAAACGGTACGATTAGTAGAAATCTTGGATCAGGGCGACGAAGAATATCAACTCAACAACAAGATTTGCAATTGGTAAATGCTTTAGTAGAAAATCCATTTTACTCAGTTATTCAGGCTGCTGCAAAGAAACGAATTTTCCTGGATCGAGTAGTACTGGTTGCCGGCGAGTAAGAGAATCGGAGCTACGCTACGCTACGTACTTAAAGCTGAACATAAAGAAGCTCGAGTAGGATTTGCGCTTGAATTTTTAGCGCATGATGTAAATTTTTGGAACAATGCAATCTTTACAGACGAAAAAACTTTCCAGTCAATACATAGCGGTCGTATTCGTATTTACCTCCCCTCGAATACTCGATTCGGTGAGAAATATATATTTAACAATGATAAAAGTGGTAGATTCTCCGTTAATATGTGGGCTTGGATATGGGCACGTGGTCCTGGTGTTTTGTGGCATATTGAGGACCGATTTAATAGTGAAACGCATATTAGGATTTTAGACAATATTATGCTCCCTTCTGTGTCACAATTATTTCCTAATAATGAACTCATATTTCAACAAGGCAATTGTTCCGTTCATACTGCTCATACCGTAACTAACTGGTTTCAAGATAACAACATCAATGTTCTTAACTGGCCCAATCATAGTCCAGATCTTAACCCCATGGAAGAAGTATGGGGACTACTCGTAAGAAGTATCCAAAAACGAAATGTGAGACCACGGAATCCCGAAGAATTACTGAAAATAGTAAATAATGCATGTGAAAATATTATTACTAATGATTATTGTATAGGATTATTTAATTCTATGCCAAACAGACTTATAGAAGTTACAAATAGAAATGGTGCAATAACGAAATATTAATAGTTAGTTTCTTATTAATTAGGATATCCTTTGTCCTTTCGTCCAGAATTTCTACTAATCGTACCGTTTATTCTCCATTTTCTTAAAATGTTATACACCAAATTTTTATTAATGTTATAACGCAGTGCAATTTGTCTCATTAATCATCCATCATTTATTATAGCAATTACTACAGCATTAAAATAAAAAATAAATTAAAAGTGACTGTTTTATTTCGGCTACTCATTACATATTCAAATAGGGACAGATTTACATTAGAAAAAAAAGTTGTCCTATTTTTCTGCTCACGACAGTATACTTCCCGTGAAATAAAATTAGGACACTTTATTTTAGTTTTGTGAAACAGCCTTTGACAATTCAGTTTTGACAATTGTTGAATTGCCAGAAATTATTATTTTTAATTTCCACGATACCACAACAATTAAGCATCATTAAAAAATTTCGAATTGTTTCCAAAATTGAGGACGGTTGGTAAACAAGACTTCTTCCGGAAGAATTTAATGTCAACAAGAATGCCATTTTGAAAATTAAAAGAAAATAGGAAAATGAACTGTTGAGACAAAGGTAGGAACAGGTAAACCAAGAAAAACCTCGGAAGGGCAGAACACTACTTTAGTAAATTATTTACGAAATTATACTTTCGATAATGCAAGTAAGGCTGTTGAAACAAATTTCCCCGCCTCCGTGTTACGTATCAAAAGCTGTGTTATTCCTTTTAGGTAGACAGTAAATAGTTATTAAGTGGTGTATTGAAGGTTGCCGTGTTGTTAGATTTTGTTGGCTGACACGATATAGTTTCAATCTTTTAGTTAGGCAGCAGGGACTTTGAGGTGTATTAGGGGTTGCGTGGTTAGATTTTGTCAATTTGTAAGGTCAAGGGAAAAAAACAGGCGAATTGGTAAGGGGTCGCCATTTAGATAGCAGTGCGCTTGGCGTTTTCTGTGAATTTTCTTTTTAATTGCCTTTAATGGGGTTTTCCATTTGATGTATTCATGGGATATTGGAAATTCATGGTTGGTTGTGTACGTTATGGTTGTTTAGAACGACACACCTTACTCGGCTAGTTCGGATTCTTGAATTATAAGTATGTTTTTTTTGTGAAGCAAGCACATGTCTTCCTAACGCATTTTGTGTGGTAATTGTAGAAAGCCGTCTCACGAGGAATTACTTCCAAGTTTGATCTCTTGGATCGCCGATTTTAAGCCGCCCTGCAACTTTGAGTAAGGAATAAAGATGATATTCATTTTTTTTTGTATACTTATGAAATAATTTTTTTAGGACTTTAGTGAATCTCTTTCGCGACTCTCCCCACAAGTGTGTTTTTTTCTATACGTTTTCTATTCATTTCCGTTGGCCCGATATCCGAGTCAGCAATATCCTATGATGACACTATTTTATTAGAATGCTAACTCGCATATCACGCCACCGGAAATCTCCTGTTGCTGTTGCCCGTGGCAACGTTATATGTACATTTTTAAATATATTATTAAGTATGAAAATATATATTTAACTTAAATTTGGTAATAACTCCACAGCGACCTTCCCCATTCTTTTACAGGGTGGGACACTTGAGTTTCTTCTGACACTATCATTTAATGATATATATTGCTCTTTATATCTACAATGAGATGGTCTATACACTCGAATATATCCATCGTGATGTGACTGTAATACTTTCTCATCAGAAAAAATGACCCTGCCCCAAAAATTCACTGAACCACGAAGTAGATGATTAAAAGCAAAAATAACTCGACTTTGCTTTTTTCTTCATTAAGCCTATATTTTTTCGTAGATTTAGGTCTATTTCTCTAATTCGTCGTAAGGCAGTCGTTACAGAAGCACGGAAGTTTGTCTCTGCATTTGCTTTCTTTGCTGTTTCAAACAGATGATGTCTTAAATAATCGACTAAATCAGCGTCCTACCCAACTGTAGTAATAGTTTGTCTTCCTGTTCCTCTTTTTCTTTCGATAGATTCTCCATTCTCCCATCGTTTTTTAAGTAGATGAACAGTAGTTTTACTCAAATAAAATCCTCAGCTATTCTTCTTATATACCAACCAGCCCCAATTTTAATAATTATGCGTAATTTTTTAATTTTACTTAATTGTGGTGGTAATTGTTATAAGTACGTATGGCAGATTTTATAATGTCAAATTTGCAAGTCGAGCCAGACTTACGTTGATTAATTCAAACTGTACACACATTTATATGCCACGTAGTGTACAAACTCAATTTGAAAAGAACAAATTATAATTATGGAAAAAATTTCAGAACGTAAGTAAATACGAAAGAATGACAACTGCGCAAACTCATCGATTTTTTTATAAACTAATTTCCTGCAACTTAGAGTAAATTTTTAATGCGGCCTCCACCTACTTCTATTCAATTTTGATGCTCTGTATTTTTTCCACAGCAACAATTTATTAAAGCATGTTTGGTTATATCCTCATATTATGGTTCTTGAACTATGGCCTATTATTAATGGTTCACCCTGTATATATTGTACTGTTTTAAGTGTAATATAGCAATCTATTAACTCTCGATTCGAATTAATCTATCAACTCTTTCTCAGAGCGAGTTCAAGTTGCTCTATTTTATTATTTCAAACTTATAATATTTAAGCGACAAAGGAAAACTAGTTTTCTTATTATACAATTCAACTTATGAATTTCTTGCAAAGTTAAAAGGGAACATCGTTTTCCTGATTAAAGCACTCATTTAATTTCACCGCCACATCTCTGGCCACTGCATTCAGTCTTTTATCTACCCCAACTGAGCTGATAGAGAACTGACAGAATGCTCAACATTGGTTGCGGCTACGACTAATGCTACTACGACTGCTCATTTGTAAAACGCAATCATTACGCTCAGAACTTATGTCGTAAGGTGACTTTCTGTTATTCACATCATATTCCCTTTTTATTTGCAAATATAAAAAAATCGCAAGTCGTTGATAGGTGAATGATGATGATGTGAATGACAACATTGTGTTACTGTTATGCCTTCACCTCTTGACAGAATTTATTCCTCCTCAGCTCCCAGGTTCCATACAATTTCTCATTCAGACCTTATATTCTTTTACTATTGAACGACTAGTTATCTATGTATAGGTACTCTTCCTAATATTCTGCTTTTAACAGTCTTCCTTCGGTTATTTGTGCCGTATTCTCTAAATTATCTCTTTTTCTACACCTTCACTTTATATCTGCTTACTTGCTCGATATTTTATTAGCTTCTATTCAATATACTTCCCTTTGGTACTAGGTATTATAACTTCTATTTGGTTTACTTCCTTTTTGTTATTTAGGGTTAAGATTTTCTTACCGTATTTCTCTTCTCTTCAAATGAATAATTTGAGATTTTTATTTAATGTATTTCTTCCAGTTTTTCTTGGTTATGTTTTTAATAAATTTCGAAGCACTTCATATGCTGCATAATTTCTAACTGATGTTCTAGAAAATTCTTTTTCCTTTTACACTAAATCCATAAAGAACCGAATTTTTCTTATTCTGATTGGCAACTAAATTTATTACTTCTTAAATTGTCAATAACTTTTAATAACAATACATTTAATTTTGCTCTCCATTATCTGTCTTTTGATATGCCTAACTTTCTGCATTTGACCAAAAGTTACTATATGTCAAAATTTGACAAATTAAAACGTACTTTTTCTAATTTTGCCTAATTGGGATCTCTTCAATATATAATTTGTAATGTATATATGCCATTGGACATTCTCTGCTATGTACGCTAAGTATTCTTCTTTTTTAAGCAAATCAGTTCAGCTCATTGAAATAGGCTTAAAATGTCATAAAACGTCGAGATTTTAAGTTTAAGAAAAAAAAATCCTGTCTGTCTGTCGGACTGTCTGTAACTTTTTTGTGCGCACGTTTACTCTGGAACCGTTTATGATATTGACTTGAAATTTGGCACACTTATGTATTGTAACGAGATCTGGAACTAACTTATATTTTGATCTAATTCCGTTGAAGGGTTCGGGGGTAAATGGGTAAATAAGGATAAATAGGCAAAGCAAGCAGGTAAGAGTCCATAAAATTGCAATTTAGGGCATGTACGAAGAGGTCAAGGTCTCAAAAATTTTTTTGTCCTTAGCCACCCTCACTGTCATCCTCAATACCACCCCCACACTATTATGAAAGGGAGTAAAAAAAATTAAAATGTGATTTAGTGTGTTTACAAGAACCAAACGTCTCAAAAAAAATTTCTGGCGTTAACTACCCCCTCTACCACCCTCATTGCCACCCCTACCCTATTATTAAAGGGAGTAAAAAATTAAATTGGAATTTAGTGTGTATACTAGAACCAAGGGTCTTTAAAATTTATGTTGGCATTAGTTACCCCTTCCACCACCCCCAGCCTATTGTTTAAGAGAATAAAAAACTAAATTGGGATTTAGTGAGTATACGAGAACCAAGGGCTTCTAATTCTATTATTAAAGGGAATAGAATATTACATTGGGATTCAGTGTGTATAAGACTTTGCTACAAAATCTGGATGTGGAAGTAGTGATTCCTTGGGCAGCGGTTTTTTTAAAGATCATTCTATTTCCAATTCCGAAGCAAAGCAGATATTGCTTGGGATGGCAGCTCTTTTGATCTTTCAGCTTTATTTTTAAAAATTTCCTATTTGCCAATACCTGTCAAGTAGTTTATTTCAATAATTATATGTCTTAATCCTCTTGAAACTGATTTCTTAAAAATAAGATTTAGCTTTGCTCACATACAGTGATTAATAACCATAGCATTCCCTGCTGGGGCAACTGCAGACGAATTACTGATATATTCATTGTGCAAAAAAATAATCGGAACTACTTTGTTTAAACATTATCCCCATTCATTTAATGACTTGATTAGTATGCTCAGAATACTAACTCTGTCAGCTTTACATATTTTATCATGCTGTCTGTTCATCAAGTGTAATATTAAGCAATTAGTCCTGTTTTCCCATAGAAATATACATAGTCCAGGCAATTTGAATTTAGTGCTGTTCAAAATTGCTTCAGAAACCTTTTAACTAGATTCTAAATCAGCAGGTATAGGTAGGTAGGAATAACATATCTAAAAACCGAGAACAGGCTGCTGTATACTGGATTCGATCCCCTTCACCGACACTGGCAATGTCGATGGGTACTGAACGTTGTCTGTGTTTTTTCAAATGTATGACCTTATTTCAGACATCCATGTTATATTAGTGATGATGTTACTGTTATATCCATTAAAATATACAGTCACATCCCTACCACTTGAAGGAAACCTCTGGCTTGAAACACTTTAAATTATAAATGAAAAAACGTCTACTAATAAAATTGATTTATACTGAAGTTATTTACAGTTTCTAGCTAGTGTTTTAATATTGTATAAATATACAGGGTTACTGGTAATTCGACACATTCCTTTGGAGATGTGATGGGGCAAGATCTAAGAAGTAAATTTAGCCCTAACATATAGTATGCAAAACTCAATAGTTTTTGAGATATTTAATTTCTTTTGTTTTTCTCAAAAAGTAGATCTTAATGTCCTAAAAGTTAATTTTCGAAAAATCTTTGACATTTAAAATTTTTTTTTTACTGGATTACTTGTCCAATATTATAGATATCCGTTTGGAATGAAAAATATCTGGAAACATTTCGATCATGTGAACATCTGAAATAAAAACTTTAAAAAAATTTTTTTTTAAATCAGCTATTTACCTGTTAGGTTTTTTCAAAAAAATATTAACGTAACACGCGCATAAATTATTATAAAAACTGCCTTATTTCAATAGCTATCTAACAAGGTACAAATGTTCAATGTACCCTTAATAGTTCTAAGAAAATACTAGTAAAAATAACACAAGTAGTACGAATTTTATTTTTAGATAAACAGTAAAAAACATTTTAAAAGCAGAGTTTAATTCTTCATTAATTTCAAAGTTGAACTTTATTTTTTATACGTCTTGCTCAAAATGGGAGCCACTATTCCGTATACAGACACGGCAGCGTCTTCTTATTTCCGTCCTTGTTACTTTGGTTGTCAGATTATGCCTTATGTGTTGGGCAGCATCGACTATCTTTTGTCTAAGGTTTTCTATAGGATTGACTGGTGAGGCATAGACCATCTCCCTCATGTGACCCCATACGTAATAATCAAGGGGTGTTAAGTCAGGGCTTCGCGCTGGCCAAGGTATTGGGCCGGCTCTTCCAATCCAACGGTTAGGGAAATGTTGGTCAAGTAAGTGTCGTACTGTCAGCCGATAATGTGCTGGACAACCGTCGTTTTGAAACATCATTCGCTGTCTGACGGCGAGACAAACATCTTCGAAAATCACCGCCAGATCATTTCTTAAAAAATTTTCATAGATTTCCCCGTTTAAATTTTGAGGAAGAAAGTGTGGCCCTATTAAATAGTGGCCAATGACTCCCATACACACATTAATAGAAAACTTAATTTGGAAACTAGTTTCACGTGTTAACTTGGGATTTTCCTCTGCTCAATAATGTAGGTTGTGGAAATTTGTTATACCCTCGCGATTAAATTTCGACTCGTCCGTCCATAAAATACTTATTAAAAAATTTGCACTTTGTGCATCTGAATTTAACATAAAGCGGCAGAATTCCACTCTCCTTCCAGGATCACCTTCCTCCAAGCCTTGGACAGGGGTATAGTGGTAAGGATGACATCCAACTCTACGTATCGTAGACCAAACTTTCCATTGTGACGCTCCGGTTAGTCTTGCGACTTTATTAGTTGAAATAGTGGGTCTTCCTCAAAATACCTCAATAGTTCTTCCCCATCATCTGGTTCATAAACGGGAGGAGCTCCAGCGTCACTTCTTCTACATTTCACGGAGCCAGTTTCAGCGATATTTCGATATGCCGTACGGAATATACGTGCATTTGGTAAGCGGCGGTTAGGGTACCAAAGACCATATTCTCGGCGAGCTTCAGCAGCGTTGCCGCCACAGTATCCATAGACAAACAACATATCAGCGTATTCTGCGTTGGCATACGCGGCCATGGCACAGAAAATACAATAACAACAACTAATAACAACAACTACGAGCAAAATCAAAATCTTCGATAACTAATTTAACAAGACCAACAAACTTAAGGGACACGGAGATAAGAATGTCAGTTAATGACATATATGCACAAACGTCAAAGTCAAGGACTGACTGACTTAAATGAAAATGAACGATTAGTAGTTTAATAAATTCCGCCACCAGCATCATCTTTACTAATTTTTTATTAGAACTATCAAGGCTACATTAAACATTTCTACCTAGTTAGATAGCTATTGAAATAAGGAAGTTTTTATAATAATTTGTACGCGTGCTACATTAATATTTTTTTGAAAAAACCTAATAGGTAAATTTCATACCTGATTTTAAAAAAAATTTTTTTACAAGTTTATATTTTAAATGTTCACATGACCGAAATGTTTCCGTATATTTTTCATTCCAAACGGATATCTATAATATTGGACAAGTAATCCAGTAAAAACAAATTTAAAAATGTCAAGTAGATTTTTCGGAAATTAACTTTTAAGACATTAAGATCTACTTTTTTGAGAAAAACAAAAAAATTGAAATATCTCAAAAACTATTGAGTTTTGCATCATGTATGTTAGATTTACTCCTTAGCTCATGCCCCATCACACCTCCAAAGGAATGTACCGAATTACCAGTAACCCTGTATACTTACATTTATTTGTAATTATCTCTTTTGTGATGACATACGACCGTCTTTTACTGTTTCAACGCCTTAGTATTAAACTGTGCGTTTCTCTGCTAAATAGTTCCCCCAGATCTCCCAGCCCTAACTGCATTAAGCCTAAGTCGCAAAAACTTCCTGCCAGGATGGATCACCGAACATTTATTGGTAATTAAATCAGGAACTCCGCGTACCCCCGACGTGTTTCGAAAAACGTGTTCCGACAATGCAATAAGCGCTCGTTACAACAGAAAATACGCAAAGGAAGCGTTTGAAAACGTGTAAGATAATATAAATGGTCTTTTGGCGAAATTAAACCTTTAATACTGTTAATTTGGGTCGTCGTAACGGAAAGTTATTTAAGGAAAGCCGAGAATCGGAGCGTATCAACTTTTCTCCCGGGAAAAGTAAGATTAAAATGCTTATTAAAGGGGGTGGTTATTCAATATAAATTAAATTCAAATTTAAAAGTATTGAGTTGAAAGGAAAGGACGTAGGCGGAGTGTCATAAATTTTACCCTCAACAGTTAATAAATTGTTATATCAACTACACAATTGAAAGCGTGCAATTTCTCCATTAGATTGTTAGTAAAATCTGCCCCAAAACCAAACTCTATAATAATAATAATAATAGCTTTTACTGGTGTCTGGATTTGTACAAGGAAAATAAAATAGATAAGAGGATGATTACATAAGGAGGGGTACAAGTTATTAAATAATTTTCAAGTAGACAGAACTAGGTTTTTGTTTTAAAACAATACAATAGATTAAAACTAAATTTAAAATAGAGCAAACAATTAAAAAGATAATAATAATAATAATTTTATTTTCCATAATGATAACATTACAGTTGTATAGGAATAGTCAAGTTGCACAAAATAGAATAAAGTAGGAATAAAATGCGTACTTTAAAAAACTAGTTAAAAAAAATCGCATAAGCTGATAACAAAAAATGTTTTGTTAATTTTAAAATCTAGCAAATTTATAGCAATTTTACACTCTGTTGGTAAATGATTAAATAATTTTGAACCATGTAATTTGGAGAATTGTAAGTTATATTGAGTCTTGCAAATGGTACTCGAAAGTCTTCCTTGCTACGCGTATTTACGCTATGAATATTTTTATTCACGATAAATATATTTTTTTTGGTAAACGTAAACACATAATTCAAAAATGTATGAACATGGCAAGGTTAAAATCTTATACTCTCTAAACAATTCATTGCAAGAATGGGTGCTAGAGACATTCGCTACTACACTTGGGCATAATATAAATTGATTCCTAGTAAGTACTGATTTAAAATTGTTAAATAGAAATAATATTGATGCAAGCTTGAAAATTATTTATTCACAATGTGACTTCCAGTTTAAACACTCATCAATATGTAACCCCAAAAATTTTATGCTATTATGAGTACCTGTTATAACAGAGTTGTTGACTTTAAGAGAAATACTCGCAGTTTTTCTGCCTTTTATGGAACTGAGTTAACTGAGTTTTATCAGTATTGAATATACAGTGGATATTAATCGAAAAATGTAGATACTTTTTCAGTAACATTATTACATTTAATTTTGAACGCATTATACATAGAATCTGAAACAATAATAGAAAGATCCATCGGCATACATTGAAAAGAAATCGTTACATAGAATGAAATCAAGCTCATTAATATACAATATAAATAACACATGACTCAATATTGGACCCTGTGGAACTTAGAACTTAGAGACGAACATCCAGAATTGACCATGCATATCTTACTTTCACTTGCATATTGTATACTTACATACTGTTGGCGATCGATTAAGAATGATTTGATCCAGTTTAGTGGATGTCCTCTAATGCCATAATCGTTCAGTAAACTTAACAGTTTCTTATGATTGATGCAGTCAAATGCCCTGCTTAAATAAATAAATATAAATAAACACCACAGAAATTAGACAACCCCCAATTCCAGAAACCAGGGCTTGTGCGGAAGGGGGTTAGACATTGAAAAAACGCGGACATACAACCATTTCCTCCGACAGTGCCAGTGCAGTAGCCAGGATTCGAACCCGGTGGTGCGATGTCCGTGTGATTAATCGCGATTGCCACCTCGCGCCTTAACCCACTCGGCTATTGACCAGCAGGGCATTCCCCTGCCTCAATATACCATTATAGAACGTTGTTGCGGTGGTTATAGTGGACTTTCCATAGCGAAAGCCATGTTGTTTATCAGACAAAATTTGGTATTCCACTAGAAAATTTAATAAGCGATCTAGATAACAATATAAAAGATGATTTTACGCGTAACTCATAAATGTAAAAATATATAGGGCGTTCCATTAAAAAAAATACATCTAATATGCTCCGCTGTAGCCAGTCACCCTGTATATTTCAAAATATATAAATATAATAAATATATATTAAGCTGCAAATTTATTAAATAGCGCTAAATAGTTACTTCTATACTAGGGACGACACATATTTTTAAGTTTTAAAATCGAAGTGATTATTCATACATGCAGGATGTATGAAAACGTCAGGACTATTGGTACATGCAGTATGTATGAAATAAGAAAATAGGATCGTCGATCATAAATTAAAATTCTTGAGAGGAATAAGAAGGAAGATATCCCTTTCGCGTGCTACATTGTGATACACCTAAATAAATATTCCTATTACGTATTTTAGTTGTTAATAAAATGTCAAAAGGGCAAATGTAGTAAAAAAACAACTGTAACAATTTGATTCGAACCCTCGACCTCACGTGCGAGAATCGGACATTTTTTTTACCAATTAAAAGCTTTTATTGAATATTATCTTACAACTCATTTTATTTATTGTATTTATTGGATTTAGCTAAGTAGATAATTATTATATACCTGCACTTCGTGCTTATAATAACAAGTAATAAGGTTCCCTAACAGTTGTTCACACTTCTGGATCAGCTTACTAGATGCCTGATGGTGACCGAGTTTCAACAACACATTTATTTTTATTGATCCCTAATGAAAGATTTAGTGAATTTTGCGTTCATACTGCTAAAACAGTTACATAATGAGACTTAAATGATGAAGTGGGGGATATTTGATATTTAGTTGTACCTAGCCACTACACCACGGACTTCTGATGAGAAACCTACATTCTACTTCTTACTATATCAATACGTCATATACTGCATGTACGAATAGTTTTGACGCTATTCATACATACTGCATGTACGAATAGTCCTGACGCTATCCATATATCTTGCATGTACGAATACTCCCGCCGTTTTATAATTGGCACCATAATTAAAAATTTAACATAAAAAAGTTTGTCTCTTTGATAAAGGGTATCTAAAGTTGCCATTTGCTTTCCAACTTGATTAAAACACGAACTACTCCATTGCGAGATCATCTAGTATACATATTCCATTTTCATATCCACATTTATTTCTGTTTTGAACCCAAGGTAATTCTACTTTATTAAGTTCTGTCAATTATTAATGTAATTTAATTATTTATAAACTAAAAAATCGCCTAAATCAAGTAAACTGGGACTGCAATTATCAAACAAAGAACGTAGAATCCGCAACAAACAAATTCATACAAATTGCCAACAATGAAATCGTTAATTGTACTACAACAATGAGAATAAAAAATAAAAAAAGAGAAACATAGATACCAAATGGTATTATTAACTCTATAAATAACCGAGATAAAATGTTTCAACAAGTAAAAAATAGCCCCAACAATGAACTGCTTAAACTGGAATATATAAAATATAGAAATATGACTACTTCACTAATTAAAAAACTAAAGTTAATTATTACCGAAGAAAAATTAATCAGAACAAAACTCCTCAAAAAATTTATGGAATATTGTGAAAGAAATTTGTACGTCTACGAAAAAAAATGAATAATATAAATGCTATAAACACGGACAGTGGAGAAAAAATTGAGGATATTCAAACTATAACAAATACCTTTATTAATAAGTACAATGAAACAGGACTGAATTTGGCAAACAAAATTAAAATAAACCCTAATTATAAGCCTAAAAAACAAACTGTTGTGAATTCTATTTTTCTAAAACCCACTAGTCCAACAGAAGTATGCGAGATTATATCTTTGCTAAAAAACCACAAAGCGGCTGGCATAGACGGATTAGAAGCGAGACTCTAAGCATATCATTAGCAATTTCAAGCCCATTGGCGTACATAATAAATATATCGATGGAGATAGGCTACTGTCCCTATGCTTTTAAGCCTTCTATACTTCTGTCGATATATAAACAAGGTGATCACATGAATTATAGGCCGATATCTCTTATTACAAATCATACAAAAATTTTCGAAAAGGGATAAAAAAAGGTTATGGTTTTCGAGAAGGAATCTCAACCCAAGACGCCATATTGCAACTCACTACTAAAATATACACTGCTCTCGATACAAGTAAACCATCTCTACGTGTCTTTATAGATCTGTCAAAAGCTTTTGACACTGTCAGCCATACCTTGCTTTTAGAATCACTAGAAGATATAGGAATAAGAGGTAGAGCTTTACATTTATTTAGAAGCTATATTTCGGATAGACAACAATGCGTTAAAATAAACAATACATTTAGTTCTCATAGAGAAATTGAATATGGAGTACCGCAAGGCACGGTATTGGGTCCGATACTATTTAATATATGCTTGAATGGTTTATTTTCTGTAGAAAGCAGTGGTGACATAATTACTTACGCAGACGATACTGCGATTTTTTACTCTAGCGAAAACTGGGACACTCTAAAGACTAAGAATTAGATATGGAGAACATTCATGCCTGGTTCAACCACAAATTACTCACCATTAACATTAGCGAAACCATGTATTTACCTTTGACATGTAGTAAAGTTACATTACCTAATTTCGAAGTCCTTAACATCAACAATCAGTTTGAAATAAAAAGTACTACAGAGCTAAATACTTGGGAATAATTTTGACTCTCCTTAAAATGGGACGCTCATATTAATTAAATTATTAACAAGGTGCAATGCTTAATTTACAAATTTAAGAAATTAAGAGAAATACTCGAGATTAAGCAGCTAATAAATTTATATTACTCCTTAGTAGAACCACATCTCACCTACGGCATATTAGGATGCGGTGCTGTTGGGAAAACTATCTTAAACAGCCTCGAAATTGTCCAAAAAAGAATCTTAAAAATAAAATTGAATAAACTACTTATCCATCAGACAATCTTTATAAAGAAGGAAATGTAATGGATCCACGTCAACTGTTTTTATGCATTCCAGTAATAAAATACATAATAATAAAACGCTGTTAAAAAAACAGTAACATTATTACGAGACAAGAAATGAAGATAAGACATACTTAAGTCCGTTTATGGCA